>JAEQMF010000012.1:0-2400000 GCA_016808195.1 Cytospora chrysosperma
CTAACCCTAACCCTAACCCTAACCCTAACCCTAACCTAACCCTAACCCTAACCCTAACCCTAACCCTAACCCTAACCCTAACCCTAACCCTAACCCTAACCCTAACCCTAACCCTAACCCTAACCCTAACCCTAACCTAAGCCTATTTAACTTAATATACGCTACCCTATCCTCCTTTATCCGATATTATAAGAGCGTAAAGAATATATACTTATAATATACGTTCGTAGCTATATAAACTTAGTAAAGTAAGCCCGAGTATTAATATACCCGTTTAGCGCATATATAGAACTAGCTGCTATCCCTTATATTATAAGTTTAATAGGAGTAAACTGCTTATAGGAGTCTATAATAAAAGTAACTAGAGTAAGAGGCGAGCTTCTTCTACCCGAATATTATTATCTCTAGCTCCTTCTAGTTTACCCCTACTTTAATTTATACCGGACTAAGCTATTAAGGGTAATCTCTATACTTATATAATACTTTAGCTACTCCTTAAAACTAGTAAACTATATAATAACTGCGCTAATCTTTAAGCTAAGTATAAAACGACTCTATTAGTATACTAACCGCTTATACTTTATACTGCGCCTCCGATTAAGCGTAATAGCTCTATTATTATATATAAGTAAAGTAAGCGCGTATAGTAATAATAGCGGCCTATTTACGCTTATCCTCGGTTATAGCGATAATAGCCGCTTTATATTTAGCTATATTAGCTTAGTTATTATAGAGGTTATAAGCCTCCTCGAGCCTGATAATATATCCGCTTATCTATATATAGCTATTTATAACTTAATCTAATACTACCTGCTAATAATATAGGCTAGTTAGAAATATTATAGTAGCCGGATCGCCCCCTTTTTCCGGCGCCCTAGTTAAGTAGTAGATTATTATTACCCGGCTCGTTTACTTATCCTGCTTAGCCTGCTTACTCTTTTAGATATAATCTAGTAGCCGCTTTAATACCCTGGTATAAATAATAAGCTATATATTAGGTATATCGATACTAAGCCTTAGCGTATTTATAATAATAATTAAAGTACCCTCCTCGGCTTATTATTATAATTAGGCTACTTTACCTTATTTACTATTAACTTTATTATAAAAGCTATTATAGTTTAGCATAGTAAATAGCTAGTTTACCCGTTTAATTAACCCGGTATAAATAATAACCCGCTCCGGTATATTATAATCCTATTAGCGCTATATAACCCGGATTACTTATATATCTTTAGCGTTTTTAATATACTACTTCGGCGCTTATTATACTAGCTTTACGCTATAAGCGATATTCTGCTAGGTTATATATAACTAGAATTTTTATACCCGGCCCCGGTAAGTATAATAATACGGAAGAAGGCTATTTTATTTATAAGGGGCAGGGTAGCGGTTAGGAAGATTAGTTAAATACTTTAGCCCTATAGTATTAGCCCTATTATTTAAAGCTAGGGCTAAAACCGGTAGTTAAAGGGGCCGGGTAATAAAATATAATACTTATTTATTATAATATAATCGAAAGCCTAGTAGGCTTAGAGCTAATTAATAAAGGTTTAAAACCCCTTAGTAATAGCCGACTCGGGTATAATAAAGATAAAGGAGGTAGTAATATTCGGCTATTACCCTTATTAAGTATAGTTAATAATATTACCCGCTTAATACCGTTACTATATATCCTCCTATAGGGTAAAAAGCGGGATAATAATAATAATTATACTCTTAGGGGAAGCGAATACTAGTAATAGGAATAAGAAGCTCTTACCCTTATTTATAATAATAATCTAGAGGATAAATATCTCGCTATAGATAATAGCGTAGATAATAGCCTCCTGCCTGCCCTAGAATATTATATTAGGCTCTAAGAGTATATAAAGCTAGCTGGTAAGGTTAAGTTATTAGAGCTAAGCGAAGTATTAGAAGCGCGCTTCTTCTTATAGCTTATCGAACGTCTCGACCCGCTACTTCTTACCCAGGATTAAGCCGGCTATATCCTCCTCGCTAAGCTTAAAGAATTAGTATTATTACTAGCTAATAGATTAGAACTACTCTTATTATAGGGTAGTATTAAAGAGCGATTATTATAGCCCCCTTATATAAGCGAGCCCGGCTATATATATACTATATCTAGCCTATAGGTCCTAGATATTATCCCCGGCCTTATTATCGTCCTTATTATTATTATTATCTTTATTATTATTATTACTATTATCCTCTATTATTAAGTAGCTAAAGCTTTTATTTAGAAACTAGTTTATAATAGCGATTACGATCTGCTATTATAATTAGATAATTAGCCGGGTATTAAATAGCTGCTTACTATCCCGCCTAAGTATTTATTAAGCTCGGTTAATTATTTAAATTTAAATAGCGAAATTAATATTAGCCGGTCCGGTTACTTTATCTAATTATAAGAATACGCTCTATTTATAAGCTAGCTAAATACTAACTTAAATAGCTTATTAGAATAGTAGGATTAGCTAGAGATATTAAATAAGTAGCTTATCGACCTCTTATAGTAAGTAATAATAGATTACTTTCGCCTGCCCGCTTTACCGGAACCCCTTATAATAGCGTATAACGAAGTAGATAGCTTAATAGTAAAGGAAAACGTTATATAAGCTATATTAAATATTCCGGTATTAGAGGCTAAGGATCTCGCTACTATATATTAGCTATTTATTAATAAGGTAAAGTAAGACCTAGAGCTTCTCTTATAGCGCCCGGAACGAGATAATATACGCGTATATAGCGCTATCCTAGTAAAGGTTCGCCTAGTTACTGGGCCGGAATTAAGCTATAATAGTATTAGGGGAGCTAGTAATCTATTATAAGAGCTAATATTAGCTATATATGAGCTATATATTCTTATTATTTATAAAGAACGAGTATTTAACTTACTCCTTATTATAATTATCTTTAGCCCGGGATTACTTAATTATTAATAGCTCCGTTTATATAGTTATATATATTAGCTACTTTAGTATTACCCGCGCTTTATCGATTAGAGTATATAGTATATCGGATAACTAGCTTATCGAGAATTAAGCGCGTTAGTAAGTAATATAATCCCTAGCTTAATCGATATTATTAAGTATAGCTATATCGAACTAGATCTTTATACTATATATATATATATTAAAGAACTAGTTTATTATAATCGGCTCGGCTTTAGCTTAATTAGATATCCGTACTATAAACCGCTAGATACTCTTCTATACTTATACAAATATAATCTCTACCCGATCGCGCGCTTTATCCTTAGCTTTAGCTTTATCCTTATCCTTATCCCTATCCCTATCCCTATCCCCGTCCCTATCCCTATCCCTATCCCTATCCCTATCCTTATCCCTATCCCTATCCCTATCCCCGTTTACTAAGCTATATATTAACCTCGCTACCTCTGCCTTACGCTTAATATACGCTTTATAAACTACTAGTATCCGCGCGATCTTAATTATAATAGAGTAAACTAGGGTATAATAAATAGTATTAGCTTATCCGCTATCGGCCCGGATATTAAGGATAGCTAGCCCGTTTAAGATAGGGTTTTTATATTTATTCTACTTTAACGGGTACCGGAAGAAGCTTAATAGCGCTATTAGCGTTTATTAATCTAGCTTATCCTTATTAGTAGCGCCCTTTATAGCTGCCCGCTATATTTTATCGATAAAGTTATAATAGAGCTTGTCCTATTTATCTATAAAATTATATAGTAGGTATTATATAACGGGCAGCTATTATAACTATACTTAATAATAGAGGAGCTTATAGAATATAACCTTATACTTTACCTATAAAGGGGCCTCTATCCGGCTATCGAATAGCTTCGTTAACTTTATATAGCCCTCCTTATAATTAACTTCGAATAGAGTAGTATACCCGGCCCGCTAAGCGCTATAGGATATTTACGCCCGGTCGAAGATATAGTTTACGCTTATTTATAGTATTATAAGTATAGCCTTACTCTTACTAATCGGGTTAATTAACTAGCAGAGCTTATCCGGCTCTAGCCCTTAAAAGTATTACGCTTAGCTAGTTTAGTTTACTTAGCTATTAAGTTTATTATTAGTAATAGTAACCCCGATACCTCTTTAAGCCCGGCTATACCCCGGCGCCGCTTATTACTATTATTACTATTACTACTCCTCGTATAAGCGGAGTAGTTATTAAGGGCAGGCCCTAAGATTATCGCTTTCGCCCTTACCCTCCTTACCCTCCTCGCCCTCCTCGCCCTCCCCCCTTTTATCCTCCTTTATTATAGCAGCTACTACTAAGCCCGCTATAATAATAAATTACCCGCTTACCTAGCGTAATTAAAAGAAGCGCTAGTAATATACCCCGCCGGCTTATAGTAGGTTATAAGCCTTTTTTACTTTAATTATAATATTACCGCTCTTCCGTTACTCGTTTACTTACTTATATATAGCGTAATAATACTACTAGATCTACTAGAGCTATTATATAATATACTTATAAGACCGGTATTATAACCTATCGGGCTTAAGCGCTTTTAAATATAGGATAGGGGCGATAAGCGATATAAGGAATAGGAATACTACTAAATCTTCTTATTATTAGATTATACTTATAACCTATATTACTTATACTATTATTTACTTCCGCTTATTAGCGCTTATTATATAGTATAAGGTATATAAATAAGTTAATACCTTTTAAATAGTATACCCGATATAGTATTTTATATATATTAGAATATAATAATCGGCTAAATAAGTAAATAGCTCTATACTTATTAAACGCTTAATCTTATAATATAATATAATATAATATAGCCCCGATATCGTATATAAGTAAGTATTACCCTTTTTAAATCGGGAAGAAGGGGAAATATCTAGTATTATATTATATATTATAAGTAAGTTTTATCCTATCCCGTTATATCCTATCCTATCTTATCTTATTTTACCCTCCCTACCCTTCCTTCTCTTCTTTAAATAAAACTTAAAACTATAAGGATTAAAGGGCCTGTTTATTATTATATATCCTAGCTATCTAAGGGTAGTTTAAACGCTAGTAGGGGGGGGGGGAGGGCTAGAATAAGTAATTAAATCGAGCTAAAGTTAGGGGTACTATATATACGCAGCTACTATATTATTAATTATCGTTATAAGTTCGGTCCGGTCTTAATATATAAAGGGCCCTAATAATAAGCTTCCTTAGCCCTTATAAGCGCTGCTAGGGATATCGATAAAATTATTTAATAGCCCTTATCGAGGCGGTTCCGATTCGGTATAGTATAGCTTATCCGGATAAGAACTCGGCTATATATTATTAATCTTAATCTTAATAAAGTTTACTTAACGAAGTCTACCCCTTATCGCCCGGGTAGCCTATATACGCTATATACTAGTTTTAATAAAGTTTAGTAAACTTTATTATAAAATAGGGGTTAGAGTACTAATATATATCTTATTCGAGTAGATTATTAAAGCGTATATTTATTAATTCGAAGAGGGGGGGGCCCGGGAAGTTAGGGTTAGTAAGGGTTATAGGGAAAAGGAGGGGGGGGTCTAGGGGGCTTTACTTAGGGTCCCGCTTTTCTACCCTCCCGTAGCCCGGAAAAAATAATAAAAATAAGCGTTCGATAGCCCTAATCGTAGGGATTATAATTCTATACGTTTCGTCTTATTTAGGTAAGATCTCGCGTATATATCGCGGTCCGAAGGGGCGGGCGCCGGGCAGGCGAATTAAGCGGCGCTATTCGGCCCTACTAGCAGGGGGTTAGTAGAATAGGCGCCTGTTCTACTAGGCAATAGCTATTAAGAGTAAACTACTTATAGGAGTCTATAATAAAAGTAACTAGAGTAAGGGGCGAGCTTCTTCTACCCGAATATTATTATCTCTAGCTCCTTCTAGTTCGCCCCTACCTTAATCTATACCGGACTAAGCTATTAAGGGTAATCTCTATACTCGTATAATACCTTAGCTACCCTTTAAAACTAGTAAACTATATAATAGCTGCGCTAATCCTCGAGCTAAGCGTAAAACGACTCTGCTAATATACCGGCCGCTTATACTTTATACTACGCCTCTAATTAAGCGTAATAGCCTTATTATTATATATAAGTAAAGTAAGCGTATATAGTAATAATAGCGGCTTATTTACGCTTATCCTCGGTTATAGCGATAATAGCTGCTTTATATTTAGCTATATTAGCCTAGTTATTATAGAGGTTATAAGCCTCCTCGAGCCCGATAATATATCTGCTTATCTGCATATAGCTATTTATAATTTAATTTAATACTACCTGCTAATAGTATAAGCTAGTTAGAAATACTATAGTAGCCGGATCGCCCCTTTTTTCCGGCGCTCCGGTTAAGTAGTAGATTATTATTACCCGGCTTATTTACTTATCTTACCTAGCCTGCTTACTCTCCTAGATATAATCTAATAGCCGCTTTAATACCCTAGCGTAAACGATAAGCTATATATTAAGTATATCGATACCGAGCTTTAGCGTATTCGTAGTAATAATTAAAGTACCCTCCTCGGCTTACTATTATAATTAGGCTACTTTACCTTATTTATTATCGACTTTATTATAGAAGCTATTATAGTTTAGCGTAATAAATAGCTAGTTTACCCGTTTAGTTAACCCGGTATAAACGATAGCCCGCTCCGGCGCGCTATAATCTTACTAGCGCTATATAACCCGGATTACTTATATATCCTTAGCGTTTTTAATATACTACCTCGGCGCTTATTATATTAGCTTTACGCTATAAGTAATATTCCGCTAGGTTATATATAACTAGAATTTTTATACCCGGCCCCCGGTAAGTATAATAATACGGAAGAAGGCTATTTTATTTATAAGGGGCAGGGTAGCGGTTAGGAAGATTAGTTAAATACTTTAGCTCTATAGTATTAGCCTTATTGCTTAAAGCTAAGGCCGAAACCGGCGGTTAGGGGGGCCGGGTAGTAAAATATAATACTCGTCTACTATAATATAGTTAAAAGCTTAGTAGGCTTAGAGTTAGTTAATAAAGGTCTAGAATCCCTTAGTAATAGCTAACTTAGGTATAATAAAGATAAAGGAGGTAGCGATATTCGGCTATTACCCTTATTAAGTATAGTTAATAATACTACCTACTTAATACTACTACTATATATTTTCCTATAGGGTAAAAAGCGGGATAATAATAATAATTATACTCTTAAGGGAAGCGAATACTAATAGTAGGAATAAGAAGCTCTTACCCTCGCTTATAATAGTAACCTAGAGGATAAATATCTCGCTATAAATAATAGTATAAATAATAGCCTCCTGCCCGCTCCGGAATACTATATTAGGCCTTAGGAGTATATAAAGCTAGCTAGTAAGGTTGAGCTATTAAAGCTAAGCGAAGTATTAGAAGCGCGCTTCTTTTTATAGCTTATCGAATATCTCGACTTATTATTTCTTACCCGGGATTAAGCCGGCTATATCCTCCTCGCTAAGCTTAAGGAACTAATATTATTACTAACTAATAGATTAAAACTACTCTTATTATAAGGTAGTATTAAAGAGCGATTATTATAGCCCCTTTATATAAGCGAGCCCGGCTATATATATATTATATCTAGCTTATAGGTCCTAAATATTATCCCCGGCTTTATTATCGTCCTTATTATTATTATTATCCTTATTATTATTATTATTATTATCCTCCGCTATTAAGCGGCCGAAGCTCTTATTTAAAAACTAGTTTATAATAGCGATCGCGATCTATTATTATAATTAGATAATTAGCCGGGTATTAAGCAGCCGCTTATTATCCCGCCCGAGTATTTATTAAACTCGGTTAGTTATTTAAACTTAAATAGCGAAATTAATATTAGCTAGTTTAATTACCTTATCCGATTATAAGAATATACTCTACTTATAAGCCGGTTAAATATTAACCTAAATAGCTTATTAGAATAATAGGATTAGCTAGAGATATTAAATAAGTAGCTTACCGACTTCCTATAATAAGTAATAATAGATTACTTTCGCCTGCTTACTCTACCGGAACCCCTTATAATAATGCGTAATAAAATAGATAGCTTAATAGTAAAGGAAAATATTATATAAGCTATATTAAATATTCCGGTATTAAAGGCCGAGGATTTTATTACTATATATCGGCTATCTACTAATAAGGTAAAGTAGGACTTAGAGCTTCTCCTATAGCGCCCGGAATAAGATAATATATACGTATATAGCGCTATCCCGGTAAGGGTTCGCCCGGTTACCGGGCCGGAATTAAGCTATAATAGTATCGGGGGAGCTAGTAATCTACTATAAGAGCTAATACTAGCTATATACGAGCTATATATTCCTATTATTTATAAAGAATAAGTATTTAACTTACTCCTTATTATAATTATTTTTAGCCCGGGATTATTTAATCGTTAATAGCTCTGTTTATATAGTTATATATATTAGCTGCTCTAGTATTACCTGCGCTTTATCGATTAGGGTATATAGTATATCGGATAATTAGCTTATCGAGAATTAAGCGTATTAATAAGTAATATAATCCCCGGCTTAATTAACGTTATTAAGCGCGGCTATATTAAACCGGATCTTTATATTATATATATATATATTAAAGAGTTAGTTTATTATAATCGGCTTAGCCTTAGCTTAATCGGATATCTATACTATAAACTATTAGATACTCTTCCGTACCTATGCGAATATAATCTCTACCCGATTATACGCTTTATCCTCGGCCTTAGCCCTATCCCTATCCTTATCCCTATCCCTATCCCTATCCTTATCCCTATCCTTATCCCTATCCCTATCTCTATCCCTATCCCTATCCTTATCTTTATCCCTATCTACTAAGCTATATACTAGCTTTACTACCTCCGCTTTACGCTCGATATACGCTTTATAAATTATTAATATCTACGCGATTTTAATTATAACGGAGTAAACTAGGGTATAATAAATAATATTAGCTTATCTGTTATCGGCCCGGATATTAAGGATAGCTAGCCCGCTTAAGATAGGGTTCTTATACTTATTCTACTTTAACGGGTACTGGAAAAAGCTTAATAGCGCTATTAGCGTTTACTAATCTAGCTTATCCTTATTAATAGCGCCCTTTATAGCTACCCGCTATACTTTATTAATAAAGTTATAATAGAGCTTATCCTATTTATCTATAAAATCGTATAATAGGTATTATAAAATAGGCAGCTATTATAACTATATTTAATAATAGAAGAGCTTATAGAATATAACTTTATATTTTATTTATAAAGGGGCCTCTATCTGGCTATCGAATAGTTTCGTTAGCTTTATATAGCCCTCCTTATAATTAACTTCGAATAGAGTAGCGTACCCGGCCTACTAAGCGCTATAAGATATTTATACCCGGTCGAGGATATAATTTATACTTACTTATAGTATTATAAGTATAGCCTTACTTTTACTAATCGGGTTAATTAATTAGCGGAGCTTATCTAGCTCTAGCCTTTAAAAGTATTACGCTTAATTAGTCCGGTTTATTTAGCTATTAAGTTCGCTATTAGTAATAGTAACCCCGATACCTCTTTAAGCCTAGCTATACCCTAGCGCCGCTTATTATTATTATTACTACTACTACTCCTCGTATAAGCGGAGTAGCTATTAGGGGTAAGCCTTAAGATTATCGCTTTCGCCCTTACCCTCCTTACCCTCCTTACCCTCTTTACCCTCCCCCCCCTTATTCTCCCTTATTATAGCAGCTATTACCGGGCCCGCTATAATAATAAATTACCCGCTTACCCAGTATAACCGGAAAAAGCGTTAATAATATACCCCGCTAGTTTATAGTAGGTTATAAGCTTTTTTTACTTTAATTATAACGTTACCGCTCTTCCGCTACTCGTTTATCTATCTATATATAGCGTAATAATACTATTAGATCTACTAGAGCTATTATATAATATACTTATAAGACTAGTATTATAACTTATCGGGCTTAAGCGCTTCTAAATATAGGATAGGGGCGATAAGCGATATAAAGAACGGGAATATTATTAAATCTTCTTATTACTAGATTATACTTATAATCTATATTACTTACGCTACTACTTACCTCCGCTTATTAGCGCTCGTTATATAGTATAAGGTATATAAATAAGTTAGTACCTCTTAAGTAGTATACCCGATATAGTATTTTATATATATTAGAATATAATAATCGGCTAAATAAGTAAATAGCTTTATACTTATTAAATACTTAATCCTATAGTATAATATAATATAGTATAGCCCCGATATCGTATATAAGTAAGTATTACCCTTTCTAAGTTGGGAAGAAGGGGAAATATCTAGTATTATATTATATATTATAAATAAGTTTTATCCCGTCCTATTATATCTTATCTTATCTTATCCTATTTTACCCTCCCTACCCCTCCCTCCCTTCCTTAAATAAAACTTAAAATTATAAGGATTAAAGGGCCCGTTTACTATTATATATCTTAGCTATCCGAGGGCAGTTTAAGCGCTAGCAGAGGGGGGGGGAGGGTTAGAATAAGTAATTAAGTCGAGCTAGGGTTAGGGGTACTATATATACGCAATTACTATATCGTTAGTTATTATTATAAGTTCGGTCCGGTCCTAATATATAAAGGGCCTTAATAATAGGCTTCCTTAGCCCCTATAAGCGCTGCCGGGGATATTAATAAGATTATTCGATAACCTTTATCGAGGCGGTTCCGATTCGGTATAATATAGCTTATCCGGATAAGAACTCGGCTATATATTATTAATCTTAATCTTAATAAAGTCTACTTAACGAAGTCTACCCCTTATCGCCCGGATAGCTTATATACGCTATACGCCGGTTTTAATAAAGTCTAGTAGATTTTATTATAGAATAGGGGTTAGAGTACTAGTATATATCCTATTCGAGTAGATTATTAAGGCGTATATTTATTAATTTAAAGAGGGAGGGGCCCGGGAGGTTAGGGTTAGTAAGGGTTATAGGGAAGAGGAGGGGGGGGTCCGGGGGGCTTTATTTAGGGTCCTGCTTTTCTACCCTCCCGTAGCCCGGAAAAAATAATAAAAATAGGCGTTCGATAGCCTTAATCGCAGGGATTACGATTCTATACGTTTCGTCTTATTTAGGTAAGATCTTGCGCGTATATCGCGGTCCGAAGGGGCGGGCGCTGGGCGGGCGAATTAGGCAGCGCTGTTCGGCCCTACCGGTAGGGGGTTAGTAGAATAAGCGCCCGTTCTACTAGGCAATAGCTGTTAGGTACTCTATAAAGGTTACTACTATAATTATTATAGTATATTATAACTCTTATAATAATAACTATACTCTCCCTTTTTAAGGTTTAACTTAAACTTTTTATCTATTAGTACTTTTAAGTATATTTATAGGACGCTAAACCCTTAAACGTTGTTCTATCTACTTAGCAAGTATATATATTAATTGCTTTTTACTTAATTAAAATAGAATGCTTTATTAGTAGGGTAAAAGTTCTATAAAAGAGTAATTGCGTTTATTCGAACTTATAACCTCTATATAGTAACCTTAAGCTACTGGGAGAGTCTAATACTAATTATAACTACTATACTACTTATAGCAGAAACGAATAGAAGGGTAAAAGATCTGCAGTATTAGACTCTGTCTGATATAGTGGAAGTTCGCCTTATAGGTGCGTGGGCATACTGTAACTCCTATAGTGATAATATTCAGCATCCTTACTTGCTAACACGATATATTAATCTAAATCATCCTCGTCGATAGGCTGATACTGGCTAGATTTCCCACTAGCCTTCCCCTATTGCTTATCCATCCAGCAAAGCCTCGCACTGCGGTTACGATATCTCGGATCTATCCAATGCTCTTCAATGTCCTTGAGAGGATAGAGAGGCCAGCTTCCCCAGCATATAGCTATCGGAGACCTCGGTAGTTCTGCATGCTCATCCTGGCGACCGCGCCACTTGGAAGTTGGAGTGCCCGACACTCCGGAGTGACTGAAGTCGATCAATGTGATATGCCACCTATCCTTGGGATCCTTATAGACCATGGCATTCCGAGTATATGTGTCCCCATGTCTCACTCCGATGAAATCAAGGTGGCTGTAGGTTTCCATAAGTTGGGCCAGCAGTTCCATCCGGGTGGCAGGGTTGATCTTCTGCGCTGCTTTGCTTTCAATGAAGGCTTTCACGGTGTCACCCGGGATGAGTTCCTGCAGAATCAAGCGGACTTCGCGACGGACCTCGCGATCTTTATCAATCCGCACAGGTATCTCGAAGGACCAGGAGCCTTCGAATCTGGGGGTGAATCTCCCATCAAGCCCTCGTTCTTTGATCCTCTGGTAGGCAGCTGCCTCGCAGGAGTAGTGACGCTCGCAAAAGTATGTGGGCGAATAGTTCTCATACCCGTTGAGGTTAAGATAGAGGGGGTCGAAAATTTTCGCAACAAGTTTGTTTTTCGGGTTACCCAGGTGGCATTCAACTAATTGAGCATCGAAGCCTTCACCACAGCGTATCTGGCGCGTGATCACTAGGTTGCGGACATCCTGGTCCTTAGGTGGATCTGTTACGATGGGAGGATGTTTGAGGCACTTCTCAAGCATTGTTTTGGGTACGTCTTTAGACTCGGACCATGGTTTCCAGTTCCATTGCTCGATTGGAGGCATTCTGTACCACCTTCCGGTGTCTAGGGGATGCGGTGGTCGATGAGATTTGATGCGGAAGCAAGCACCCGGGACGTATGGAAGCGGCGTTAGCCCGTCGCCGTCGCTTCGGTTTGCGCTCATTGTAACGTGAAAAATGTAAGATGTGAAGCAGGCGATGAGGAAGGCCAAGCTTTAGATATATCCAAGTTAACGGATGCTTGTGATGTTCAAGACGAAAAACGATGGAGGATGGCTGCCCAGGAAACAGATAGTTAGTCGGTTTGCGCTCTAGATTTATAAATTCGGTATCAAGTAGTTGGGGCACTGCGCGGATGATGCACAGACCACTGCAGACTAGTACGTACCTAGGTACATATGATAAGGTACACTACAGATTAGAAAACGTGCAACATCTCCCTCGAAACTAACATTACTAGGGTTAGTAGACTATATTTACTACTAACAACCAACATTCCCTTAATCAGCCACCCCCGCCGCCTCCCCCGACGCCGCAGAGGCCGGTTTCAACTGCGATATATCTAAGTCAGTTGGTTACTCATATTTTCCAGAAATAGCTGATTATGCAAATTTACCTAGGTAGTCCGTCGACGCCTCCCTCACATATACATACTACATACCTACACAAGTTGAGGCTCCACATAATTCCACAGGATTATCCTGGCCAGAATGACGGTTTCACTCGGGTCTGTTCTAGTATAGCCTATGAGACTTTAGAGGTTGTGAAACATCTCGATTTCCAACATGTCAACATCAGCCAGGCAGGATATAACAGGAACAGTGGCTAGTAAATATAGCAACATCGTTAGTCCATTCTAGGTCGAGGATGCGTATATGTTCTACGTTTCCTATTGAGGCGGTTAAGAGACGGGGGGATCGTCAATACAGTCTCTAGTATCGAAACCGGTCAAGTAGTGAATTGTACCCGTAAAATCCGGATGCAAGGACTGTCGCTGTTACTGCTTCTCTTACTCGGCCGTTCCATCTCCACTAAATGTATCCGACTCAGTGTTGATGCGATCGGTGAAACGAGGCCATGGCTGGGAGGGTAACATCCCAATCCAGCATCAGGCCGAAGGCCATGGCCTGCTATGATGGAGTACTGGACCCGCTTCGTCAAGAATAGATAATAACTCAAACCGCGGCGACCCTATGGTTGAATCTGACAACAGGCGTAAGATATTCCCCTTTTGACACCCCTCTATAGCCAATTTCTTATACAAACGCATGTAGCCATAAAACCCTTTGCTAACCCCAATCCGTCCTGCCTAGCCGGAATGCATACTGTTCACAGAAGCTTGCACGGCGGGCATCAGAGTGGAACCGTTCGCCTTGAACATGTAGCACGTACGAAGCCAACTCCCCCCAAACTTCAAACCACCTTCACACATACAATATGCAGGGATTTTAAAGGGTAGCTCGGCGCTATGCTCGGGAACTAGGTGCCCGGACCAGCTAATGTATAAGGACTTCTAAAACGTATATAATTCCCTATTAAAATTTAGTACCTTATCAGTTCCCCACCTATTCGAATCACCTTATTATATCTGGCTAGTATCGATTCGATTAACCTCTATAGGAACTCCTTAGGAATAGCTAACTAAGCCTCCTTAATAGCTTTACGTAGGGCTAGGCCCTTAAGGCGATCTATAGGGTCTTTTCTCGAAATATATTCCTTTATCTAACGCTAGACGTTCTCGATAGGGTTAAGATCTGGGCTTCTAGCTAGCTATTAAATCGTCCTCTCGAGAAGGTAGTTTTCTCCTATCTACTCCTTTATTTCTTTCGAGCCGTAGATCGAGGCGTTATCTTATTAAAATCTATAGTAATCTCCGTAGTTATCGTCGAGGCTTTCCAGATAATCTTTAACTTTAGTAAGGATCTTCTCGTAGTATTTCCTAGAGTTTATAAAGCCCTATTCCTTCTCTTCTATACCGTTAAGGAGCTGAATAACCTCGGAACTCTTTTCCTAGAAGAGGTACGGGCCCTTCGTTCCTCTATAGAATAATCCCTAGAATATCCAGCCTTAAGGATAGTCTCGAATAGTAGTAAAGTCGTTAGGATTCTCACTCTCGTAGATCGTTAACTACTGCCGATAAGGTAAGGTTCTATTTACCTAAGTCTCGTTACTAAAGATAAGTTCTGCCTATTATTCGATTATCCAGTCCTTCCTTTCTGTATACTATTAGACTCGATCGTTAAGGTATTTCTAGGTATATTTAATCTTCCGAGGGCGTTAGGTTCGAAGGTAGCCGAGATTATATATTGCTCGTTGAATAGTAGAGTTACGGAAGTGTAAAATCTAGTTAATATAATAAGGGAGTTCCCACTAAGGGATTAAACAGTGTTCTTTCTTCTCTTCGATAAAGGCTTTAATTCGAGCTTTTAAGTCTTCCGTAGCCTTAATATTTAGACCTTTCTTGCCCGTCCTTGCTAGTGTTAAAGGTTTGCTCTTATCGCAGGCGTTTTAGATTTATTTTATCGTAAGAGAAGGTAAAGGCGGTACTAAATAGCTAGTTCTTCGTTCTAGAATCGTGTTATAGGTCTAGCTAGCAGACTGATAGAGAGTATGAATTCGAAGTTTATTATCTCGAGAGAGTTCTAGGGCCCTAGGTTTAGTTTAGTACTCGGAAGGGTTTTGACCTGGGTGTAAAAGGTCGCTAGGAGTAGGAGGAAAGTTAAGGTTTTCGTTAGTTTTAAGGTTAGATTCGAGGTCGCTATTACCGTGGATGTAATAGTCGCCGCTGTAAAGGGCAGGATCGATAGGTAAATTGTCCTCGAAAGGGTCTATTTTGATTGAGAAGGGTAGTAAGAAAGGTGGTGAGAAAGGTGGTGAGAAAGGTGGTGAGAAAGGTGGTGAGAAAGGTGGTGAGAAAGGTGGTGAGGAAAAGGGTGTAAGAGAGATAGATTTGGGTAGGGGAAACGTAAGGTACCTCCCTTAGTATGGGCTTAGCATATTAAAGGGAAGTATATTGACTTTGGCTGGCCCGCGCACCTAGTTCCCGAGCATAGCGCCGAGCTACCCTTTAAAATCCCTGACCATTGTACAGATGCATCTACAAAACGTTCTCCCGCCAAGCGAACCAGACCGACGCCTATAGATCGACCTGCGAACCCTTCTTCTCCCTCCCGAACTATCACCAGCGTTACACCTACAGGTCGAACTTCGAATCCATCTTCTGACGCTTATAAGAATACCGTCAACCCCCGAGTTGGAAGTGACAAGGCTCCTAAAAACGAAGGCAGTTATATGGCCTACCGGACAGCTCGCCGGGCTGGGGCGAATGGGACAGAATAGGTGGATGCATTAGTCATTGAGGTGTATTCCCTTTGCATTGGCTAGTTAGTTTACTTACTCAAGTACTATACTCTATTGTGTAGTAATTATATATCTATACACACAGACATGATATCGGCAACCATGAATCTTTCACTCGAGCCTATCTGATTATAGGTTATATTTCCCAAGCAATCTTCATTCTCGCCCCGACTAGAGTTGCGTGCGTGGTTGAGTATGCATTCTCAATGCTATACCATCGGTCGATCACAAGTCAAATCGTTCCAACTGCATACACTAGTTCATATCTAGGTACTTAAGTTGGTTTTATATTTGCGTGCCAGTACAGTTAGGGGTCAGCGGCTCTGGCTCCAGATGTCTTGCATACAACATAGTGGAGCCATGTGGAGTAGAAACGTCCGGGGGGCTTCCGAATAGTCCCTAAAGCGCGATCGCCTGCAACTCTACTCCGTACACCCCGAAGTGGTATATTATTAAGTGGCGTCAGGCGGCCTAGGCGGCCCAACTTGTCAATACTTTACCGATTTGTGCCCCAACCAACAACGGGTCACAGGAACTTCCGGGGAATTGTCTAGATGTAGAATATATAACCAGAAGGGCAACGGCTTTTTCGGACCCAATTCAAGACAGCAAAGCAGGCTTGATCCGAATCAGATCTTCCCATCATGGCAGCAACATCGACTCCCCCTCAGACCTGGCTTATTACTGGCTGCT
The DNA here is from genome assembly GCA_016808195.1 of Cytospora chrysosperma. Lineage (NCBI taxonomy): Eukaryota > Fungi > Ascomycota > Sordariomycetes > Diaporthales > Cytosporaceae > Cytospora > Cytospora chrysosperma. Next base: position 16,650 of record JAEQMF010000012.1, read on the forward strand.
CCAGCGGCTTCGGTGAGCTGTTTGTTCGTCAGCTGCGCGCCTTAGGTGACAATGTCATCGCCACGGGACGCAATGCCGACACGAAGCTCGCCCGCCTCCAAGAGACCGGTGCAGCAATCCTCGACCTTGACGTTGCTGCCCCGGAGGCTGAGATCCAGTCAAAGATGGATGAAGCCTGGGGAATCTACCCAGGTGGCATTGACGTCGTTGTCAACAATGCTGGCTACATCCTCAGTGCTGCCTTTGAAGAATTGACGTAAGATTGCCAGTGGACCTGGAACACCACAATGACCAAGCTCAATGACCCAAAGCTTACATGTAGAGCAGACAGGCAGACCTAGAGAGTTGCTTCAGGACTAATTTCCATGGCCCTCTCAACATCACCTGTGCCCTGCTTCCGAAGTTACGTGCTAAGGGCCAGGGTACACTCCTCTACATGAGCTCCCAAGCGGCATGGCATGCTGACCCCAGCGCTACCGGTTACTGCGCTACTAAGTTCGCCCTCGGAGGTTTGTAGCTTTTCGAATCCCATCGTGATAACACTGTCTGACATGTGGGATCCTACTAGGAGCCGTCGAATGCCTTGCCAAGGAACTTGCCATTTTTGCGCCCGGCATCAAGGTGTTGATAGTCGAGCCCGGGTACTTTGGGACCCGCGCCTTCAGCAATATCAATCACGTAGCTCCGCGGGTCGACATCTATGAGCAGTTCAATGCCGGCGTCCGAGCCTACGAGGAGGGCATCGTCGGAAATGAGCCTGGTGATCCCAACAAAGCGGTCGAGCGCATGATTGAGCTAGCCAAGGGCACCGGCGTGGCGAGTGGTAAGAAGGTGCCCTTGAGAATGCCCATCGGGACCGACGGTTGGACTAAAATCAGGGCCAAGTGCGAGGAGACGATTAAGATCTGTGACGAGTGGGAGGAGGTGGCCAAGAGCACTGCGAAATCCTAAACGTATACCACGCTGCGTGGTGTTATATGTAGTCACTCCAGCGGAACTCGTTTCACGAACCCCTACCCATATAGGGTTTCACCCACCCACTTCTGGAATGATACAATAAGCTTCACATTTCAACACTTCCTGTCTCATATGTATTTGTAAAATACGTCTTCACATTGCTTCACATGAAAACAGGAAACCTTAGTGGTGCACTCAGAGTGGCGATGAAGCTTGCTTAAGTATTCGAGCAATGAGTTGTGACGGTTCACGGATGCCACATAATCCACAGGCCTAAACCTCTAATTTGAGTCCAAATGTTGCTTGCCCCTAACAATTCTCCAAGATCTCCAGTTTTGAAAAATATATCCTATAAGAGTTCCTAGATACTAATCAGCTGGGGTTGTAACAGTCAGGCTGCATACGAACTCTGTTATTAAAACGAGAACTGGTTTCTGGGGCAGGTAAGAACTAAACACTCGTGGGCTACCCAGGTAAATCCGAACATCATGACTAGAAACCAAGTTCTGTCTGAAGCTCCTTCACGATCTTGTCAAGCAATTCGGAAACGAAGCTCTCGTCATAGAAGGTCTGGTTGAAGCAGGCAGCAATGTTCAGCTCGTCTCTCCAACTCCACACGTGGAACTGAATACTCCTGTTCAGCATCTCGGTACCAATCCACATATCTTCCACCAGAACCTTGGATTCACCAGAGCCCGAATTGTATTCCCGTTGCAGATACGCTTCGACCTTCCCAAGCCCGCTCAAATCCGGCGTCTGCACCGGCGGCAAGCCCTCAGGCACAGGGGCGGAGAAAAGCGCCGTCGTCCGCTTCAAGTACGGCTCAGCCAGATCCAACAGGCCGACAACTTGGCCGTCGGGTGCCTCCCAGAATTCAGTGAGGTCGCGGGAATAGACAGCCGTCATATTTCTCGCCACTTCGTCAAAACTCTTCCTCGCATCGCCAACGAAGATGGGCATCATGCCGTCGACGCACACGGGAAGGCCTGAGAAGTACAGCCCAAAGACCAGCTCGTCTTCACTGGGCGCGCCAGTGGGGGCAATAGCCTCACGCAGATTGACGGGGAAGAAAGCGGCGTACGACTTGGCTAGCGGGTGCTGAGGAAAGCCAGCCGTGACCCGCACAATGGCCGCATGAACGGCGCCCGTAAAGCTGAACCCCTTGGCCTTTCGGGTAGCCGTCACCCTGGCCGTGGTCGCAGCATCGAGACGGGTGCTTGCGCGAGCGCTGAAGCCAGGAAGGGCATTCTCCGAATCCGGTTTGGTAGGGAGGCCGATACTCGGCACACCGTGGACCGGCAATCATACCCAGGCTAACCCAGCGTGAATGACCAGAGTAAAGCTAATGAGGGCGTTACATTTTCCCTACCTTAGACAACTCAAGGGCGACAGGATAACGGGTTGGGTTATTAACATCGCATCTCAAACCAGTAGTATCCTTGCTCAATATATACACTATAGTGACATGAATGAAATCATGTTAATGGTCCCCAATATGGCAGTTGGGAGGGGCTCAGGAAGCCGCATTAGCAGTAGCTGGCTGGCCGAACCAATGAATGGGTGAGCGGGCTACTTGTCCACGGGGCCGAGCAGCAGAGGGCATCTATACTACGGAGTGACCTTGGCAACCATCTTTTCTGGGACGACTAAGTTGTTAGTTATAGAGCTGCGGAGGTCTATTCACATGGGCAATGAATTGGTCGATGATGGGAAAATTCAGCTCTCATATGTCCTAGCTATGATTAGGGATATACAAGCCGTATCAGCTAATAACAAAAGTCTGGAAGTTATAGCTTCGATAGAGTTCAGCTATATCGACGTCCCGAGGTACCTCGGGGTGTCCCCATTCATGCTCTCCGATGTGGCATGTACCAATTATCTTGTACGACTCTTCTTGTCCTCGTTCTTCTGAAACTTTTCTGCCGAGCCCCTTCAACATTGTAGATAGAGGCGACGCCCTTCGCAATATGAAGGGGATCCCGACCCCAAACAGTGCCGTAACGATATCTCCCTTCTGGACCTTCCCTTCCACTAATCCGACTCTGCCCGTGTCTGTGAAAAACAGTGTACTCTTATCACACACGTTAAAGAGCTGACATTGGACAACTCTGAGGTCGTCCTTACTCACGCAATCTTTGCCCTGCTGTGAGGCTGTATCACCCTGCCCGCATATAATAGAAATAGCCCGGAGCATTATCTCCTCGCTTCGTAGTACCTCCAACTGATCACCGTCCCAGGTAGAGCTAAAGTCCATAGTGCCCATCATGGTCTTCCACATTGTTCGGATCGATATACTGTTCTCCGCAATCAGTGCCTTGACCTCTTCCCTCATCTTAAACCTCTCGTCCGGGTTCATCAGCTCCGGGTCCTCTACGATTGGCTGCTGGAAGGCGACCTGGACACGGCCAAGCGCAATACCGCCAGCATACAGTATCTGGTAGTCACTCGAGAACGTGGCGAGCGGTACCCCACGGAACGATGATTGCAGCGCATCTACGATAGCACGGTAGGGCGGCTTGATATGATGACTGTCGGTACTATCATAGCTGAGGTCAGGCACCCAGGATGGCAGGCCCTTCTTCCTCGACCCTGAAACCGACCACATACTGTAGCTCCACTCCAGGCCGTCTCTGATAACGGCGGCGAAGGCCTCCGAGTACACCTGCCGTTTGGTCTTGTTGTAGTCGGCTAGGATAGGCTTCCCAATAAACTTAGCCAGGCCGAGGATCCCGAAGACCTTGTCTCGTGGTTCCGTGGCGTCCATGCGACATGTGGCTCGCAGGAGTAATGGGAACTCGGTAGGGTCTTTAAGGCTGACGAGGGACTTGATGAAGTCTCTTGCAGCAATCTCGTCCATGCGGTTTCCTTCAAGCACATTCTTCACCTCGGAGGCAGTCAGAACTTGCGAGTTGCCCCTAGGCACCCCTGTGAGTGATTGAGGGTCCGTCTTCAACTTGATATACGCATTGACCTGGGCCAACTTGTCGTTATAGATGCCAGACGCCATCTCGACCGCCGCACGTAGGTAAGCCAGGTTCTGTGCCGTGATCAAGGACTGCTGGATCGCCATCCACTTCTTATTGTTCCCGATGTGCTGTAGCAACTTCTGGTACTTGGCTTCGACCACCTCCTCGCTGTCGCCCGGTGAAGGCCGGATCGCAACGCCCTCCATCTCCTGCCGCTGCATAACCTCACGATAGGTATCCTCGAGCGCGAAGAGCATCTTCAACATGTGGTCACACCAGGTCGCGAAGGATAGCGTTCGTCTCCCGCAGCATATTACGGGATCCAGCCTCGCCAGGGCGATCTCCTGCTGGACCCAGATACGCGTAAACCACGGACGACCCATCATAGCTAACGACGCGTCCTGGAGTTTTGGGTCAACCGCCCCCTCCAGCGCCTCGCCACCAGACATATGATCTATAAGCTCGTCGCTCCCGCCCCCGGCCTGGCCCAGCCAGACGAAGACCTGCGCGGCCTCGGAGTAGATCCTTCCCATCATCTGCACCTGTATGCCCTTCTCTACTATATCCCCCTGGTTGATGCACACCGCATCAACCCAGAGGACCTTCTCAACGACCCTATCCCGGAAGTAGCGCAGGGCGATGTCCAGGTTTGAAGTGATAACGAAGGGCTTGCCGTTGACGAGGGCCGGTGCCTGGCACTGTTCTCTGCCCCAGACGTATGAAAGGGCATTGTATCGTGGTGGGGGTTCACTCGAGAGAGAGATTGGCACCAACTCGATTGTGATTTCGTGGTCAAACTCTCCTGGTAGCAAGTGTATGACCCTGATCTCCTCCCTTGACGAGTCGAGAGGCGTATAAAGATTCGAATCCGTATCCGACCTGCGCCGGAATGGGAAGGCCTCGAGGATTCTATGCTTCATTGGTTCAATTTCACTATAAGCCTCTCAGAGTGCTCGGTGCACTTCTAAGGGGGTAGACCGTGAGGTTGCACTTATGCTATTACGTAGTGATGACCGGTGAAGCAGTTGACTCGGTGGTTTTATCTCAGCAGTAATTCGTTCACTTTTCCAGCGGCGCAGCACGGCCAGAGAGAGTGGTACTCAAGGTTGTGTGCGGTGTGATGACACGCTCAGCCGGGGCTTTGCCTGCCGCATGTCTAATTCGGAGCTACTGTACGGAGTATGCAAAATACTCAGCTGCCTGAAGTACCTAAGTATGTAGGTACCTAGGTACCTAGGTAGTGTATGGATCCGTACTCCGTATGGAGTAACTACCTAGGTACCTAAGTACGTACTTGTGTACATACAGGTGCCACTGGGCCCGCCGCCCGCTTTCCGCTGGCCGCCCGGCCCCGCTATTGGTTCAGTCATGCGGGCGCCATGTGATAAGGCGAACCTACAACTTCAGGCTTCACTGATGGTTGTTCAATCATCGTCACAGGCTTCTGCTATCAACGACTAGACCACTATCGAACAACAACACCCTCTACACTGGCCAGTCACCCTACTACGCACGGCACTCTCTTCAACAAAGCCCCTTGGACCATCAACCAAGATCCTCCCCCTTATCTTCCCTTGAACCGCCGGGTGCCACACACCATACACACCTCTCTAAGAGCCACCATGTCGCAACGACAACTCGCGCGAGATATGCAGACCGAGTTCCAGGCTAGGGTAATTTACCAACCCCCTTTTCTTCCTCACTGGCTTTAAAAAGCCGAAGACTGACGTGCCCTCAACTTGCAGTTCAATGCCAAACAGGCCCGCCGCGAGGCTCAAAAGGCTGCCAAGGCCGACAACGAACTCAAGAAGCAGATCCAGAACGTGGGTTTACCCTCGTCTACTTCTCTTTGAGGCCATCGATCTATACCTCACCGACCTAACCCCATGTCGACTCGCCGAATATGACAAACGATCGAAGGACATTTACGCTGACTGGATGCGCCGTGGTATAGTTGTTGAAGAAAGGCGAGACACAACAAGCCTACCAAAAAGCCCGCATGCTCCTCGCAAAGGAAGCCATCGCCAAGCAGATGGACCAGGCTGCCGACATGGCCGAGCTCTCCGTCGCACAGATCCAGGCGAACAATGCCATGAACAGGATGACCGCCATGATGGCCCAGTCGTCAAGGACAATGAATAGGGCTCAGAAGAACATGAACCCCGAGAAGGTACGACGACCCACCACCAGCCCTCTGCCGGGCTTCCCCCTTGCCCCTCTCCCCTCATCTGCGTACCTGTCGCAGTACCACAATCTTGCTAACTCGATGATATCCACAGACCCTCGTAACCCTCGAGCAATTCAAGAACCAGAATGAAGAGTATGCCATGTCCAACAGCATCTACCAGGATGCCATGACGCAGTCCACCTCTGTACAGGTGTCCGACGACGCTATCCACGAACTTCTCGGCAAGCTAGCCGATGACGCCGGGGTCGAGTTATCGCAGGAGCTAGCCACCGCCTCGACCAGCAAGGAGGAACCTGTCAAGGAGAATGCCGCAACGGAGCCAACACCTGAGCAGGAGGATGCATTGCAGCAAAGACTCAGGGCACTCAGAGCTTAGGAGGCCCTCAACTTGGAAGGGGGACCGACTCGTGGGCCATGATACCTGCGGCTGATGATGTCTCTCAAGGTTAGCATAGTTGAAGATAGAAAGTGCGGGCCGTTCTATATGGGAAATACCTAATTGGCGTTGGCGGGAAGGGGGAGGTGTGTTTAAACAGGCGTTACATCTTATATCACCGCCTTCATTTATCTCAATGTAGCAGTGTTTCTGCTTTGCCATGTTCCCGGTGATATAGCTTGTCATGCTGCCTGCTTCGTCGGTGGGCACAGGGTACATTCACCATAATACAGAAAGCCGTTCTGGATGCCAAGCCGAAGTTCGTGTTTTGACGAAGCATGCAGAATGTATGGACACGTTCAAATTTCCGGGTTCCAGGCGTTAGAACTACCTAGGTAGAGAAACAATGACACATGCAACCCAGCACCTAAAATGATGGGCCCAAAATGGGGTCTCGGGCCTGCCATACTTGAATAAGACCATCCTGTGCTAAACTTTAGAAAGGCCATCACCAAAATGGTGCCCAGTGCAGCTAATAGCCACCTGGGAATTTGCCAGTTTCGGGTCTCCCCCATCAGCTTGAGCATAGTCAAGGGCTCATAAAGACTATCGAGACCAGGCGCCTCCTCCTCAAATCATTTGAACGGCCCAGTAGCCCAACCAACCAACACTACCTAGGTAGTAAGGGGACTTGAAGGATGGATGGATCACGAGTGGTGAGTGGATGAGGCTTCTTCTTCAGTAGTGAGTAACGAAGCCCGGCACCCGCAGACATGTCCAACACATAAGATCAATGCCGTTAGTGAGTACTCGAACTTCAGGAATGCTGCAATCAGCTGGATAGATCCCATGCATAGGACGCACTGTGGCACGGTCAGCGAATTTACCATGTTAATGCGATCGATTATCTTCTGTCGATCTCAAACCAAGCCATAAGTCGCATCGATCAGGGACATGCAGAGGAGGAATAGCCGGCCTGAACATGAATGATTCATTCGTCCATCTAACGCGTCCAACTCCCGTTTTTTGCCCTGCACCTTGCCCGAGGTTCATTATCTGCATCAGCTGCTTGTGACTTCGTAAAAGAACAAATGCTTGCGATCCAGTACACTCACTCTCCCCTCATCGCAGCCAGAGAAATATGCATCCGTAGATCGCAGAAACAATGCCCGAGGACCCCAAATGTCCGACTAGTTGTGTATTGACTACATGTATAGACTCGCCACGGCCGTAATGTCCCTCTTGATCATTTCCTGTGCAGTTGACATCTTTTGATACAACTCTGGGTCGCCAATGATCCGCGCGGCATTTTTCACCTCGCGGCACGTCTCATCTAGCCTCGATATGGTCCGCACGATCGTCCCCTCTAGCACGTCCGTCAGGTCTGTAATGTTCTTGAAGCTCATGCCCCGTGCCCACTCGTGCACCACCTCCATGAGCCCGAAGCGGGGTTTGCACGTGAAGTCGTTGGACTCGTCTGATGTTTGAATAACTTGATGAAGTTCTTGCACTGCGTTGACCTTCTCGCTAATGGCCACTATGGTGTTTTTGCCCTTCTCGAGGTTACCTGTGAGGGTTGGCTCGAGATCCGACTTTTCTTGAAATACGAATGCCGAAAGGAGGGCTGCGATTTCGGGAGGTTCATAGTCGGCCAGGACGTTGTCGAGGATGAGTTCTGTCAGAACCAGCTCATCGCCGCTATGTATCTCGCATGCCACTTTGCCCTTAAGCTGGATCCGAGATGAGTCGTCGATGAATCCGAGGTCTTTCAGAACTTGGATACGCTGTTCATAGTCGGGGAGAAGTTGCAGATTTTGGTTGGAAAGGACCTGGCGAAGCTGTTCGATATGCTCCTTAATAAGCCACTGGTCATGGCACATGGCGAACTGGCCAAGTGTTAGCAGCCTTGTATGAACACTGAAATACAGAAGCCAAATACTGCACTTACATGTTTGATGAACAGCGGACACTTCAGCGATGGCGAGTTCATAACTGCCGTTTCCGCCTGTCTTCGCTTCTCAATCATCTCCTGCAAGACCATGCTCTTGATTTTGCCTAGGTTCACCTCATCAAAGAGCGACTGTTGCCAAGTTTTGCAGATCTGGGCCATCTTCTCTTTGGCAACCCTGCCTGCCTCGCCGCCCTGGAAGATCTCGGGCACGATGCCCTTTGTTGAATGACCGGTGAGGACCTCCACATCCGAAAGGGGTACATGCAGTACTTTTGTCTGAAGGTGCTTCTTCTGTTTCGGTAGTTCCTGGAACAAGGGGCGGAACGCCGGTATGCATGGAAGTAGATCCGTCGAGTCACGTGTATCCCTGTTCGCTCGGATTTCAAGGACATGCACCGTAGGTCCTACGTCCGCTGAGACCTGCGAGCCCGTTCCATCTGCCAGCAGGATGCCCGGTGTTCGGATTCCATCCTTCTGAAAGATGAGCAGCGTTCCACGGGAGAACATCTTGCGCCCCAGCGGTATGCCCAATATCCCCTTATAGAGCTCCTCTGTCAAACGCCTGTAATCTTGTGCTGCCTGATGACACTCGTCCATATGAGCATCACAGATTTCGCAGCTGTCTCGCTTGACCTTTGCCAGGTCCGCCTCCGAGATCTCCACAGCCTTTTCATGCTCCGGCAACAACTGCTGCGTGGCGTGCTCAGAGAAACTGCGCTTAATCATTTCTTCGATCTTGAGGGCTTCCACCCGCAGCAAATTGAGGATCATGTTGTAGGTCAGGCGGAACTGCGACCGCAGCTTCTGAGGTTCACCGAGTATCATCTTTTGAAGGTCGGCGACAGGCGGTGCTTCATCGCCGCCTGGTGGGACGATGACCACGGTGCCAACGGTATCAAGACCGCGACGGCCGGCTCGTCCTGCCATTTGGGTGTACTCGCCAGGGTGGAGATTGCGGAAGGAGTGCCCGTCGTGTTTGCGGTATCCAGAGAAGACGACTGTCCTTGTTGGAAGATTAAGGCCCATAGCAAAGGTCTCTGTGGCAAACAATACCTTGACCAGTGTTTGTGCAAAGAGAATTTCGACTAGCTCCTTGACAATCGGAAGGAGACCACCGTGGTGAACTGCTATTCCCCGCGACAACAGCTCCTTCATTCTGATGATCTGGGGTAGCAGTCGATCTTCGGGCTTCAACCGGGCAAGTGACTTATCGACGATCATGTGGATGTGACTCTTCTCCTGGGCAGTGGAAAAGTCTTGGTTACTAAGTGAGTCCGCATTCTCTTCACACCGTTTCTTGGAAAAGACAAAAATACACGCTGGCAGGAGATTAGACTTCTTCATGAACTGCACAAGGTGAACCCATAGGTTCTTGTCCTGCGCAGCTGATGTAAAGCCGCCTTGACGGCCAGTTCGGCCCATGTGTCCAGGAGTATGACTTGCTCGAGGCGGGCCTCCCCTGCCTCTCTGGGCGTTGCCTCCACGACCGCCGCGTTGATTGTTGCCTCCTCTTTGAGTTGGCGCCCCGCGACCTCCTCTCTGGTTGCTACCGCCACGAGAGCTGGGTGCAGCCTCGACAGTTTTCGGCTGGTCCTTCCGTTGTAGAGCGACATTGGCATCCTTCCAGCCCTTTTCGAGGAACTTTTTGTCCGAGCCGACGATCTTGTGTATATTCTTGTTTGCCCAAATGTGGTGCTCTAGTGGTACCGGTCGCTTCGGTGTTGAGATAACATAAATATCCTTCTTCTTTGTGCGGCCAACCCAAGAAGCAAACTCGTGTGTGTTGGGCACAGTAGCGGAGAGCAGTATCAAAGAGACGTGATCGGGAAGCATGATGATGACCTCCTCCCAGACCACACCACGCTCCATGTCGTTGACGTAATGAACTTCGTCAAAGATGACGAATTCAACATCGCGGATCAGGTCGGCTCCCCTGTACAGCATACTGCGCAAGATCTCGGTCGTCATGATGAGGCAGCTGGCCTCAGGGTTGATCTGAACGTCTCCCGTCAGGATCCCGACCTCGTCAAACGTCTGCCGAAAGTCACGGAACTTCTGGTTGCTTAGTGCCTTGATGGGTGAAGTGTAGATTGCCTTGGTCATGTGCCTGGCAGCCAACGCGATGGCATACTCGGCCACCACCGTTTTCCCTGCCGAGGTATGTGCGGCCACAAAGACGGAGTCGCCATTTTCAAGGTGGTAGATGGCTTCCTTTTGGAATGTGTCGAGCTCGAAGGGCCAGTCCCTTGCCATGTCCGGCACCAGCTCGCGGAAGTTGGGTATCTCTCGCTTGATGTCGACCATGTGTGCCCATTCGCGGCCAGCTTTCCTAGTGCTGGATACAGCGAGCTTGCCATGAGGCTGCAGGGCAGGGAACTCGACTGGTAATATAGCATCAATGTCTTCGCCGTCTTCCTCCTCGCTTTGCGACACATCTTCCATGGCGGACCCAGCCTCTCCATCAACAGCTTCCCCGGTCCTCGTCGCCTCTCCATCGAGTATCTTGTCTGGCTCTTGGTCCAACTCTTTCTCAACATCCTTGGCCTCCTCCTCCTCACTTTTGGTATTCTTCTTCTTCGAGAAATCAATACCTCTCGACAAGCCAGGAGCGACCTCCAGGAGCCTTCCCTCCCCGCCAAGTTTGATGACTCTCTCGAGTTTGTTCCCAGACCCCACTGTACCGTCCAGATAGCCATCCCGCCGCAGTGCTTGGTCTTCCAGTGCAGCTGTAGCTTCTATACCATCCAGGCCACCGGGCGCGAATGGAAAGAAGCCAGCGGCACCGCGGACAAACTCGGTTCTCGACGCTGGCTTTCGCGAGAAGGACGTGGAATTCTTTGCGGTGTCGTTGTTGGCGGAGACAGTAACGTTCTTATAGCCCACTACCCTACCCTCGAGGCCCTGTCGGAGGAATCGTGTGACGGTGCGTGTTTGTGTAGGCGCGATATTGAATAGGTCGGTGTAGTCGACAGGACAATCCCAGCGTCTGCGTTTGGGAGGGGGCGGGGGGTCAGCAAGTGCGGCCACAGTCTGCGGATGGAAAGCAAGGGAAACAGGGCGGCTTACTGTTGCAGTCTGTTGAGCCACTCAGTAGAGAATGTCCGCGACGGCGTCAAGTACTCCTTTTCAAGGTGAGCCTTGAGCTCCGCGGGGCCTTGTCGCCGTTGGGGACGGGCAGCTGATGTCCTCTCGAGAATGTCATCCATGGTTTCTTCGCCTCTGGCCGTCACCTCGACCAGGTGAAGCTGCTCCAGGGCGTCTGAGATAGAACTCGTCATATTTGGAAGCCTCCTTGGGCAATCATGTCCTGGTCTTGTCTTGTTATTCCAAATATTTTGTGGACTTTTCGCTGATCGTGGTGGATTGCCTGAAGGGGAAGATTGGAAGGGGAGCTTAGGTGCTTACAGTAACAGAGATATCTACGTAGGTACCTAGGTACCTAGTAGGTACTGTAGCTTCAGGAGCTTCAATGCTTTAGTTAGTGTTGAGGTGGGATGAACAAACCCCTGCGGCCCCACCAAAATCCGAGGTTGAGATGAACCTAATGACGTTGCTCAAAGTACCTGGGTACGTGCTACTTTGTCCATTCTAATCCCAACCTTCCTCAGCCTGCATACTCGAGCAATGATTGCACTCCTGCTATGCTATGTGTTGCCGAGAGTCAACTCTAAACATCGTGATTCATCCGTTATACTGGTTTTATACTCGTGGACGTTGAAATAGAATGGAAAGTGCACTTCCAATACTCCTTACCACAGCCCATCCATTTCAGCCATAGCTTCCTCATCGTCATTGAACTCCTGGGCTGTGAGCTGCTCCGGATCCGGCCTATCAGCTCCAAAATGCTCCCCGGGTAGTATTCGTCTTTCCGCTTCCCCAATGAATGCGTCTAGGTCCTCTTCATCGCCGCCAACAGCATCCCTGGTTTTTGTCATATCCTGTCCAGAGGCACCATCCGCTTCAGCCTCCGCAAGCAGAGCATCAAGGTCATCCTCTTCAGGCTCTTCAGTCACCACCTGCTGTGATTTTCCCGCAGCTTTTAGCCTGCCGTCTCCGAAGATGCTGCTCTTTCGCCTCATATGCTCAACCCTTTCACTGCCTCCCGCCTCCGCCATGAGCGCATCCAATATATCCTTGTTTGGCTCATCTGTCTTGTCGGTCGTCCCACTGGCCTTTCCTCTCCCAATGGGGGTGGCGTTGTAGATATCGTCCTCGAAAAGATCATCCATCTCAGGCGTCCCGAGACGATCTCCACTTGCCGCAGCCATAGCAAATACGGGTGCGATCCGCTCTGCTTGCCTCGATGCGCCCGGCCCCTTCGTCTGCTGCTGCTGCTGGTCCTCCTCCTGCTCTTGGAATGTCTCCATACCACTTGTATCCTTGGGCCTGCCCTCGTTGATCCAGTCCACGCGCATCTTCTGCATCATCTTGTTGTGCCCGGCCTTTTCTACCATCGCCAGGGCATCGAGGAATTTGGCCTTGGGGAAGAGGTCGTCGAGCCATTCTTGGTAGAAAGATAGCAGGCGTGATGCATCTCCCCACTAAGCGATATTGTAATGAGTTCCCGTCCTCAATTCAAATTCTGAGGATAACGCGATGTGCTCACCTCATGGCCCTTGCCCTTCAGTCTCAGATCTCGTGCCCGTCTTCGCAGTGCCGGTATGCCCTTCTGTGAAAGCAGTCTAGCTATATGTCAGTTCTGAAATGTAGAGTAGAGTAGGCAGTCGTACCGTTCTTGGTCAAGTTTGACTCTCGGCACCCTGACCTTCTTTGTAACCGAAACCTCCTCGTCGATACCCAGTCCATCACCTGGTTCTTTGCGCTTGTTCGATCCAGATTCGGGCTTGTCGCCTGGCTTAGGGGATGCAAACGGATCGTCATCAAGGTCTCCCTCTAGGAAGTAATTGTCTAGGTCGTCGAAATCTGTCGGTCGGGCATTGCGTGAGTCTGTCTTAGACGGCATCGTAGGGATTTCGCAGAGTCCGCAAAGACCAATTCACTAATAGCAAGAGGGATTATCGTTTTAGGGCTCAGCGTTGGTGCAGGACAGCTCGTTTCCCAACAGGCTGGTGAGGATGGGTTGGTCGACGAGGAGTTGTGCGCACGAGAACGCGTTTCAGTTCCTTTACGCGTTTGCTGTCGCGTCTTGGGGTTAATGGCCTTGTGCCACTCTTATCTGTTATCGCTGAAAGCACTGTAACCCCGCATGCCCACCCCCGGAATTCGGGCCATCCCGCTGCTATTCCCATTTCTGCCCTGCAAATCAGGCAGCAAACACCCCCAGAGCGTAACCTCCGTCCTCTGGGGCAGTTTCCATTGGCAAATCGCCTCTGGCCATCTAGCTGATCAACAACGCTCACAATCGTCGCCCCTGCAAGATTGCCCGTCGTAACCATGGCGAGCCATACACCTCAGACCCAGACTTATATTCCGTCCAAGACTGTCCAGACTGAGTTTCCCGTAAGTTCGGCCTGTCGAGACCGCTGCAAGGTGACCCGCCCAATGCTAACGCCTGGCGAAGCTCATAGACAATGACCCGTACGGTCTCTCCCCCCATCCCCGATCCATCACAAGTATATCTCAGGAAAGTCAGCAGCAAAAGGACATAATCTAACACAATTGTTGGACTCCAGGCATTTCAAGCGGGTAGTTGGCTATGCTCGGCCATCGGACTATGCATTCGGCGCTGCCGCTGCCGCCGCAGGCCCGGGTCTACTCTGGACCATGGAGAAGGTCGCGCCTTCGTACGTCGGTCGAGGAGGCTTTGCCCGTGCCATGCGGCTTTGCGGATTCATCGGACTCTGCGGTGGTTTTCTCGCATTTTACAACCGTTCCATCAGTATGTCACCCGTGGTCTTTGCTACAGAATGAGAAGATGGGAGGGTGTATGCCCACAGAGCTGGGAATCACTGATACTGCTGGGGACGGAGTACTAATGTGACTTCTTCACAGTGAGGTTCTATGGAATGAGCGAAAACGCCAGAGAAGTCGACTTGGACATGAGCGAGATGGTCGCCAAGGTCAAGCGTGGCGAGAGCCTCTATGGCGAGAGTCGCTTGACCCCACACATGCAAGGGGTCGCCGCTAGACAGTCACGATTTTCGGCCATATTCTTCGACGTCGTCCCTTGGTTCAACTTTGTCAACCACAGCCAGCACGGTGTTGATACTGCCAAGTACTACCGCCAAGCTGAGAAGGAACTCGAGGCGCAGAGACGGGCTAAGGGACAGGATGAGGTTGCGAAGTTGGGTTGAGAGATTAACTGGGAGGCTGGGGTTAATGGAGTGTATGCCGAGTGATGAGGAGACTTTGTCATAACCTTGGAACCTGCAGGCCAAGAGGGTTATGCGCAGAGCCGCTTGGCCCGGTGCGTAGGAGATCCCAGGCGGCGGGTACGTTTTCCAGGGTCATCCGTCAGGACGGTTTTACTTTCTGCCTCCATTTTCATGAGTAGACAGACGACAAGATTCATTGGACCATGGACGCTCATTGGGTGCCGGGAAGTCAACTGAGATGCCTGAAGGAGGATGAAATAAATACCTAGGTACTTAAGTAAGCAAACATATAAGCACCATCCGTCCTTGCATTGTACGAACGAATCATCAGTATGATCCGTCACCAAGGACTCTCAGGGCACATCATCTGCAACTGGCACCTGGGTATACCGATCGGTACCTTGACCTCGCTCCTTTCATTTACTTGTGGTACGATTCGCGTATGTCTGAACCGTGGGCGCATCTGAGATTTGAGTTCAATGAAACAGTGTTGTGACTTTAGTATATACATATATTTTCGCCCCTTAGGCTGCGATCTGTGTGGTGGTTGTTGCCTGATTCCAAAGCCATGCAATGACGGCCACCTCAAATCCTTGAAACTTTCGATTTGTGTATATAAGTTCGAATGTTTTCCTAGGAGCTAAAGCTAGGCAGATTGCCACCCAGTTCAGGATCAGCTGCCTGCTGCGGCGGATTCCGTGTTTTTTCTGTGCGGAAGCCACGCTGTCAGCAACGCCTGCCAGGGATCTCCCGACTCACGGTGTCCCTCTTGTTGGATTCATGAGTTCCACAAAAGTGGCATCATGATCATCACCTCTCCGGGGTAGCGTCCACGGTCTTCAGACATGGCAAACGCTCATGAGACAATCACAGGTTTCGGGGTCTTCAAGCGTAGTTCGTCTCCTGTTTGCGCGAAATATCGTTGCAGCAATAGGCCACTGTTTTCCTCCCTTCTACTTATTTATAAGGGCCCATTGTAGTGCCTTCGGTTGGATGTGACTGTCTTCATACCCTTATATCACCACCCCTTGCCAATTGTCAATCCAAGACTCTCCCATCTTCGAATAATCATCTTTTTCAAAAGAAGATTTTATCTTCAATATGCCCAAGTACGTACTTTGTGGCTGCGATGGCAACCTTGGCCGTGTCGCCGCCTCTCATGCCATTACCCTCGCAAAGCCAGGTGACGAGCTGGTTTTTGGGTCACCCAGGCCTGGGTCAATCCCCAAGGACTCCTTGGACGAATGGACCGCCAAGGGGGCAAAGGTCCTAATGCTGGACTATGACGATACAGAAAACCTGAGACGTGTATTCGCCGGCGCCGAGGCCGTGGGCTTCGTCTCGACCTGGCTCCTCGGCAACGGCCGTCGTCGGCAACATAAAAACGTCATCGATGCGGCCAAGGCTGTTGGGTTGAAGAGGATTTGTTATACAAGCTTTGTGGGTGCGGATTTGGGAGACGGAGGAGATGATATGCCGTTCTTGCCTCGAGACCACGCTTACACGGAGAAGTTGATCAGAGAAAGTGGACTGCAGTACAACTTCATGCGGAGCTATCTTTACATGGACAACGTCCCGCAATTCCACGCTCAATCCTGGGACTTCACGGGCGGCAAATGGTTGTCCAACTGTGGCTGTGAGAAAGGCGCATTCGTCGCGAGGGAAGACTGTGGTCGGGTCCTTGGCGCCTTGCTTATGGGAAAGGGCGAGCCAAACAAGGCTTACCTCATCACGGGTCCGAGGGCGGTTACCAACAAGGAGATCTTCGAATGGATGGCTGAGCAATCGGGGTATAAGGGGCAGTTTGTCGTGGTGAGCGACGAGGAGCTGGAGAAATGGTGGAAGGAACGGGGGCTGCCTTACGATGTTTATGGAGACTTCAGTAAGCTGCCCTGTAAGCTGTGCATGTATGATCTGTTATGTTCTGGGCAGATGGTGGCTTGGGGCCATATGAAGGAGACGACGGACGCGGTGGAGCAGTTGACGGGGCGAAAGCCGGCGGATTATAAGGAGTATCTGCTCAAGTACAGGGATATGTTCCCGAAGTCTGAGTGAAAGGTCTCGCAGGCCTCGGAACGTTAGAAGATTGTCTGGATGGCACTCAAGTAACTATGCATTGCAAGTTTTGTTCAACACCACAACCAGAAGCATCAATTCTGTGATTACCGTTCGGATTCTCCGTCACATCAAGGGGAGTAAGTCTTTCGGAAATCTTGGGAAATACTTAAACATGACTTTAGTTGTCGAAAGCCGTCCAGGGTTCGGGTTGAAGAGAGCACATCAGCTCCCCACATGCACCTGGATCATTTCATCGGTGCATCGGCTGTCGTAGCACGGAGATTCTAAGTCGTCCTCACTGCGATCGAACTTTTCAACCAGAAAGCCCTGCCCGTCTAGAGATTCAAGTTCAATCAACAACATAATGGTGTCCAGTACTGTAACAGTCCTCACATCCCTCATCGTCCTGCTCTCACCTGTGTCGTCCTTGTGGGCGCCTGCATGGTCACAGATTCCCCAGCTCATTGAGCCTCAATGGCAACGGCTATACCGGCAGAAACTGCAGTCGGACCACGCATTGTCCGATAAATGGCCATATGCGCCGTTCAAGACTAGAGGCAGGGACATTGTGAATAGCAAAGGAGATGTGATCACATGGGCTGGTGTTAACTGGCCACTGAGTAGTGAGTGAACGCCGGCACATAACGGTCACCTGTGACAGATTATAACTGATATATCTAGTGGAAACCATGATTCCCGAGGGCCTCGAATTCGCCTCTGTCGAGGAGATCCTAGATAATGTGGCTAGTGTGGGGTTCAACTTCGTGCGCATGTATGTCATTCACCAAGGCGGACTTGCCTAGCCATCTAGGCCATCTTGATTCTTGATGTCTAAATGGATTCTCCAGGGGGTATGCCTTCGAAATGATTGATCAGATTTACGATCTTGATGGGCAGGACGTCCCGCTGGAGGTGTCCATGATCATAGCTCTTGGACTCGAAAATGGCACCAAAGCCACCAATGATGTCGTCAAGCACAACCCTAGCTGGACGCCCGAAACCACACGTTTCGAAATATGGGACCACATAGCCAAGGTGGCATACTCCCGAGGCCTTTTCGTCCACCCTGATTTGCACATAGGCAAGGCACAATGGTGTTGCAGCCACGAGGATGGGAATTCATGGTTTGATGATGTCCGTAAGTTCCTCCGTCTCCCTGTCCGGTCGTCGAAATAAGTCCAAATTCTCACAGTTGCAACAGAGTTCAACACGTTGAACTGGCGTCGAGCTTTGGCATACATTGCCGGCTGGGCGAGGTCTCACCCCAACATTGTCTCGATATCTCTTCGAAACGAACTGCGCGAGTCGTGGAATGACAATAACTTGTACTACAACTGGCAGACGTTCGTGGGCAACATGTCAGCCGGCGCAGAGACCATCCACGACGCCAACCCAGATTTGCTGATAATGTGGAGCGGGATGCAATTCGACCAAGACCTCTCAGCTTTGACATCCGGCAAGAACATACTATCCGCGCCATGCTACAAGTGCACCGCTATCGTAGACCATTTGCGGCAGGATCCAGCGTATTTTGACCCAGAGTCATACCGCTGGGGGACAGAAAAGCTAGTCTGGGAGTTGCACCTTTATAACACAAGTGAGGACGTCGACACAGGTACCTGCGACATTGTACGTGCAGGCCTCTACCGCAACGGCTTCAACGCGCTCGGCATACCACCTCCAGATATCGGTTGCAACATGACTGGAGACTGTCCAACCGCGTCAAGAATCACGCCTGTGATACTTTCTGAGTTTGGTCAGACGCCGGAAGACCAAACAATATATAGCAATGAGCTCTTAAACTGCATCAAAAACTTCACGACGGAGTACGGCATCAGTTGGATGATGTGGTCGCTTGCAGGATACTTCAGGATCCGGCAGGGGGTTCAAGGATTCGTTGACCCTAAAGGCATGTTCAACGCAACTTGGGATGGGTGGCATGATCCAATTGCGGTGGAAAAGTGGTGGAAGCCTTGGACTAAAGCGATGAATGTCACTCGAAGGGAGGAAGACCAGTATGGGGTGAAGTAAGTTCGTCCTTGCTGATGCCCATTCTAAGTCCTCTTCTCCCGGTTCACTATGTTCTTGAATTGGCTCCAGGAACATACATAACGGTATCATGTTGCTCATGGTCAATTCTATCTATGTAAATAACTTAAGCGCTGACTTGCAGTATCCAATATGATAATCACTCCCGCATTATACCTAATACTAAGTACTTGCCAAGGTGAAGAGGTCGTCGCCCTACTTAGCCTCCTCCTCCCTGCCCCCCCCCCCAAAAATCTACACATTGCTCTCCAGACAGCCATTGATACTATCTGAGCTGGTCAGGGCTCTAGAATCCAATATCTCGTTGAAGAGTTGTGCAGCGCACTGATACAACTTCTCTTTGGGTGTGAATTACCTCCTTAGCCGAATTAGGTATACACTTGATCACTTGATCATGTAGCTAGCTGCCTTGTGGAGATCAGATCATAACATGCACAATGATCATGTTAGCCTTCAGCGTTTGTGGGGTTGATGCTACAGGAGTCTCCACCGGTGCCACCACCCCTCTACGGACATGCACTGGGGTCGACTGCATGTGAGCGGGCATGCGTGCAGCGGGTAAAGAGTATTGCAGCGGTTGAATGGTGATGACATGCGATCATCAGCTGCCGGAGCTATAAAGAGTGCCACAGGTCGGTGAAGCTTAAGCCGAGCTGGAGCATGTACGGCCAGATAAGGTTGCAAACCCCTTGGTACTACTCATGTAACTTGAGAGCTACGAGACAAAAGACGGGTTGCTTATTTTCCAGCTTGTGTGCAATGCCAACCGAACTTGTAATTAGCGGTCACACAACATACCCCAGACTGATCGACCAGTTTCTCGCTGCAGGAGTGTATCAATGAGCACCACGCCGATGCTTCCCCAACTTGTGCCTCCACTCCCTTTATTCAGCCCCGCGGAGCACAAATTGCGATATCCGAGATGGGCCAAGCGCTGGCAACCATGGAAGACGAGCCTGTCCATATGCGAGGTCTCCAGTGTCAGGGCGTATATATATGACCGGAGAGGGGCGCTTCCACTGATACTATAAAACTATGTTTTCAGGACCAACCTTGAGGTACCTTGGAGTTTCCTTGATACCATCTTCCCTAGTCATGGCCAGATCAACCTTCCTTCTAGGTAGTCTTGCTGTTCTTAGCAGCACTATCCTTGCTGCATCCAACTTTCCGGACTGTACATCCGGTCCGCTTGCCAACAGTTCTGTGTGCGACACATCTCTAGGTAAGCACGCACTTCATACCGTCAGTGAGGTTAGCAGAAACTGGACTGACATCCCACCAGATACCTTGAGCCGAGCAAAGGCCCTCGTATCCATCCTCACCACCGCCGAAAAGATCAATGCCACAGTCTCCAGCAGTCCCGGAGTACCGCGCCTCGGCCTTCCAGCATATGAATGGTGGTCCGAAGGCCTCCACGGCGTCGCCAAATCCCCTGGCGTGACCTTCAACTCCGACAGTGACTCAAACTTCACTTATGCCACTTCCTTTCCCCAGCCCATCACCCTTGGTGCAACGTTCGACGATGAACTTGTGTATGCTGTCGCCAGCGTAGTATCCACCGAGGCACGGGCTTTTAGCAATGCAGGACAAGCTGGGCTGGATTTTTGGACACCCAACATCAACCCTTTCCGTGACCCAAGGTGGGGAAGAGGCCAAGAGACGCCGGGAGAGGATCCGGTTCACCTGAGTAATTACGTCAAGGCTCTGATTGCTGGGCTGGAAGGGGTGGGGGATGTAGACGGGAGCGAGGGTGGAAAGTACAAGAAGCTTGTCGCCACTTGCAAGCACTTCGCTGGCTACGACATAGAAAGCTGGAACGGGAACTACAGGTACCAGTTTGACGCGTCTATTGCCATGCAGGATATGGTCGAGTACTACCTGCCCTCATTCCAGACATGTGCGAGGGACGCGAAGGTCGGTGCATTCATGTGCAGCTACAACGCCGTCAACGGCGTACCGACCTGTGCCGACTCATGGCTACTCAATGACGTTCTTCGCGATCATTGGAATTGGACAGGAGGTAATGCTGACGGTTTCTGGGTCACATCGGACTGCGATGCTGTCCAGAATGTCTTCCTCCCTCACCGCTGGGCTCCAACCCGTGAGGCTGCTGCCGCCGCGGCTCTTAGGGCTGGCACTGATCTCAACTGTGGGACATACTACAGCCGCCACCTCCAGGGTGCATACGACCAGGGTCTCGTCGACGAGGCGGACTTGGATACTGCAGTGACGCGTTTGTACGGCAGCCTCGTGAAGCTGGGCTATTTCGACTCGACCGACTCGCAGCCCTACCGCTCTCTGGGCTGGGACAGTGTCAACACGCCACGAGCACAACAGCTCGCCTACACTGCCGCAGTCGAGGGAGCTGTGCTTCTGAAGAACAACAACACCCTTCCACTCAACCTCGAAGGCAAGACCGTGGCAGTGCTAGGCGATTGGGCCGCAGCCACAACACAGATGCAAGGGAACTACTACGGACAAGCCCCCTATTTGCATTCGCCACTATACGCCGTACAGCAACTTCTCGGAAACAACTCTGTGTTCTACTCTGCCGGCCCGGGCTTTGGAGATCCAACGACCAACGACTGGGACGCAATCTGGAAAGCCACCGACTCGGCAGACATTGTGTTGTATTTTGGCGGGATCGACGGCTCGGTGGAGTCAGAAGGCTCAGATCGCACAAGTATTGCCTGGACTGGCATGCAGCTCGATGTTATCGGCGAGATTGCGTTGCTGGGTAAGCCAATGGTGGTGGTGCAAATGGGAGGAGGGCAGCTAGACAGCTCACCCATTGTCAACAACCCGGGCATTGGTGCATTGCTTTGGGCCGGATACCCGGGACAAGATGGGGGTGTTGCTATCCTCGACATTCTCACAGGGTCACAGGCGCCTGCGGGACGGCTACCGATTACACAGTATCCTGCGGACTACATCGCTTCGGTGCCAATGACGGATATGGCGCTTCGACCTAACACGAGCCGTGGATTCCCAGGTCGGACTTATCGCTGGTATGATGGGGTTCCAGTGTTTGCATTTGGGTTCGGGTTGCATTATACCTCCTTCACTGCCGAGATAAGTCTGGCTGGATCAGCGAGCAGCTTCAACATCAGTAGCCTCACTTCGGACTGCACCGAGGAATATCTTGATTTGTGCCCATTCGCATCTGTACCGGTGAGCGTTACCAACACCGGGGATACGACGTCAGACTACAGCGCATTGTTATTTCTCAAAGGACAATTTGGACCGGAGCCGTATCCTCACAAGACACTTGTGTCTTACGGTAGAGCGCACAACATTGCGTCTTTGACCACAACGGAGATCACCCTGAATCTTACCCTGGGAAGCCTTTCCCGAGTTGATAAGAGTGGGAACAGAGTGCTTTATCCAGGGTCATACAGTCTCGTGCTGGATGTCGATCCGGAACTTGCGAGGTTGGACTTCACCTTGACGGGCGAAGCAGCGATTCTCGACAACTGGCCTACATTGCCAGTGGATAGAGTGGGCTCGCCATCTAACGAAGTACCAGAGGGATATTTCGTAGGTGGCTATGGAAGTGTGAATAATGCAGGTGACCAGCTGCCGATTTAGAGCTGAGAGAAGTAGGCAGTGCTGTTAGAGTATGATACGGAATAATACCAGTGGCTGTGGATTGGATGAATAAGACGTCCAACTTATATATACTTAATACTCCACCCCGCCACTGATATACCCAAGACTATTAAAAGGAAGCAAAGTACTCACTAAGAATATATCTAGGCTAGAGTTAGCTATGGGTTGAGAGAATACACGAATGTGGTATCAATAACGCAGTTCCATTCTAATAAGAATCTGTCTTAGTTCAGGTCTGACAATATGCCTCCTAATTTGAAATACAATGGGGATCGATATAGAGGCAAAGCCAATAGCAGCATCAATTAGTCGACAGTTGGCAAGATTCGAATCCGGGATACCTAGAAAGTCTGCAAAACATTGATCAGGTGAAAAAAATCATAACACATGTTGTGAAGATTAATCGATCTCCCAGGTATGATCGCGCTCGATAGCAGTCACGTGAAACTGGCCTGTATAGTATTCTGCAACAAAACTAATCTTATCTTTCCAAGGCAAGATGGCCGAGCGGTTAAGGCGGTAGACTCGAATTTACATCTTATGGGTTGGTTTAATATCTGCCCTTAGTAGTATCTTGTTCTGATATCTACTCTCTTCGGAGGCGTCGGTTCAAATCCGGCTCTTGTCGCATACTTTTTTGCCTCTTTCCCTTCTTCATCTAGCTAGTTATGATGTTAACAAGATGAGGATTGGTATGGAGATTTTAATAATTGTAGTACGTACCTAGGGGCGGCAATTTATTGGGTACTGGAGGTGTGTAGCTTTCGAGCCTGTAATCAGGATAACATTGAGACACATCCTGAAATCCTAAGGGTTACCACCTAGATACTATATCTTATGTCTCATATGCACTGTTATATGCACTGGTCCTTGTGTGATGTGGTCTCTGATACCCTCCTTATAGATAATCCCATATAACATCTAATCTACTGTTGTCCCTCCACAATCAGGTATGGTAATGCCGCTTTTCAAGTTCCGATTGACATCCATCAAACCCCAATGATCCTCCCAATTCTGTTCCCCTTCATCGTACATGATCTTCCACGGTTCATCAAAACTCTCGAACCAGAAGTACTGGGTACCATTAGCCAGCGCCTGGCATACCCAGTCAGACATGAACTGGTTCATTTCGCTAATTCCTGCTACAGAGGCTTCGGGACAGTCGGTGATTTCTGTCGAGCCACAGTCGGTGCCACCTTGGGAGGGCCACCCTGTTTCGGCAATGATATTCTTGGACTTATCAGCCTTGAAATATGCCCCGTTGTTGTTCTCCCAGAAGCTGTACGTCCACGATGCTGCGTCTTTTGCATTTACGCCGCCGAAGAAAGGGTGGATGTTGGCCATGATGTAGTCCGACATCTCGGCAAGCTCTGAAGTCCAGTCATCGCCTAAGTCGGACGTGGCTACCGGGAGGGACATGCCCTTGCTGGTGATGTTGGTCCTGACCTCTGAGAGCAAGTTCCCGAGCTCAGTGGCTTTCATCTGCTCCCGGAACAATATTTCGTTCGCCACAATAACGCCCTTGAATGGGCTATCACCGTACTTGTCGAGGATTTCCCACATCTGACTAAGCTGGCGCGAATTGGTTGTTGAGTTGCCATCCTGCCAGACACCCATCCAGATCTTGATGGTGTCATTCAACTGCAGCTGATTAGTGGCATGGATGAGCATCTCGGTCTGGTTGCAGTCGGTCCCGTAGAGGCGTATGGTGTTGGTCAGCTGCGAGAGCACAGCCAGATCACGGGTGACATTGTTTTGTGAAGGAGGGTTGGCGAGACAGTCGGGGTATTGCGTGTTGATGGGAGTGTAGTCGATGCCTGGAAATACCTTGTGCAGGTTGGCATTGTTGAGAAGTTTCTTGATCTCCGGGCTGTCAATGTTGAGATCGCCATTGGTGGCCGTGTCATCTGCTGCTGAATCGCCGCTCGAGCCTGCGGCATTCTTATTCCGGAAGACGCCGAAGTAGACACCCAGCGCGATGGCGGCAGCAATGAGCAGAGTGACGGCGGCAATGATTAGCCCCTTCCACCGCTTCGAACTGGCCCCCTGCTTAGCGAGCCAGGCGGACTTTTCGCCCCCAGGTTCGCCATAGAGGTCGCCTGTACTAGCCCCGATGCCTTGGTATTCCGTGCTTGCTCCGTTCTGCAAAGCGTTGTATTGGCCACTGCCATCCCGGCTGCCTGTATTTCGTCCTACCAGGCCACCCAAGGTTCCGATCACACCGGCACCTGCCGCTGTACTCCCTACTTTAGCAGCAGCACCGTTGTGACCATTGGCACTGCCCGACCGGCCGAGGCTCAACATGCTAGTTCGCATACCTCTCCGACCATATTCAAGTCCGTCGTCGCCATCATCGTATATTTCGTCGGGGTGGAACGTGCCCAGTGTCTGAAGCTTATGTCCTGAGTAGCCACGGTATGGGTCGTCGGTGTAGGTGCCGGCAGCGTACCCTGGACTTCTTGACCTGAGCCTCGGAGAGGATTCGCCCATGGGCACTGCGGCAGCGTTCAGTGCCTGCAAGCTGGAATGGGAATTTCTATCCTCTACGTTGCCGCCACCTATTGCTGCTGGCCCCGGTCGCAGGTGATGCTGTGGTGTTTGTGGTCCGTATGCGTCGTTCCCTCGTCCGTAGGTCTGCTGCGCCTGGTAGGTCCGTTGTGGGTAATTTGGGCTTCTCACGGCTTCTCGGCCGCTTTCTCTTAGGGTTTGTTCTGTCATACTGTAAGTAATGCTCGCCACTTCCCCAGCAGCTGTCTCACTAGAGTTGTCCGTACCTGGGGTAATGGTATCGCCTTCTTGAGCGCGGTAGCCGGTATCAGGCGTCCAGTAGCCCTGCCTCGCTCCTGATGGTATCGCAGCTTGCGCATAGCCAGGCGGTGCGTCAGGTTCTGCTGCTGTTGCCCCTGAAGCCGAGTATGTGGTTGGAGTCGAGCTTGGTGGCAGACCATCCCTACTTGACCTCCTGTTTGCCCGGGGTTGGGCAAATGCAGAATCGGGGTGAGTTCCAGCTATACCGGATCGACTCGGTGACACATCGTATCGTGACGGTGACTGCTCGTACCGCCTTGAGCCTGAACTTGGTGGGTAGTAAGACATTTCTATTCTGGTTGTTGCTGTTGTTGATATTCAATGTTTGGCTGGGTAGTTCTGGAGAGACGTCAGAGTTGAAGACGGTTGAAGGCCTCCCTTCGCCCCCGAAATCTCGTCAGTTTTGGCGGCGTATTGTGCCACGGGATTGGGCGAATGAGAACAGTGTGGTTTCAAGGAGGTAGCTGAAACGAGACTGCACTTCTTTAGTTGATCTGCATCTGTGACCAAGCAGCAACGAAGGGAAGGTGGACATACCTTCTTAGTAGTTGAAGTCCCGAGGTTTCGAGTTCTCTGAGGTGAAATGGGTTCGTGAAGCAACAAGTTGTGAAATGTACCGGCTCAGTGCAGTTTGCGGCACCTCTTTCTTCAGTCGCCTCCCTCGATACCCTCCCTTCTGACAGTGGAGCACGTGTCAGCACTGTCTGTCTTTGCACTGTTGGATCCGATGCTATATGCTTATTCGGTGGGTCGAAAGGCGGTGGTCCGTGAATTTGACAGATGACGGCTGTCTGTTACGAGACACAGTGAGATCGACACAACCGCGGACGACGTTGGGCAACCTTGAGATTGTAAGATGACCTGACCGTGCGGATTTCGCATTTAGCTATGTGCTAAGGAATAAGAAAGGAAGAAGAGGAAAACGAGGAAGAGGAAGAGGAAGTGAAAGAAACTCGTGTTCTGCAAACTAAACCCATCCTTGGAAGGTGGCTTGCAGGAAGTGACAGGGGCAACACACACACTACGTAGTGTGCACAGTAGCGTCGTGTAGGTACGGAATACAGGTGGGCTGGGGGCTGTGGGGCACTAGAGCTGGGGAATCTGACCCACACCTGAGATCCTTCCAACTTGAAGTGACACTCCTTTGTTTGAGTTATTATGGGGGTTGGTTCAAATGTTGGCCACAGTTTAGTGGCTGGGTGATTTAGCATGCCTATTTGGTTTCCAAGGTGATCCTTTCGATAGACAATCAAGCTGTGGACTTGTGATATGACCTCCTGTGGTATGGCATAGCCTCCCACAATATGAATGGCTCAAGGCTCGAGTATGGTGGTTCGGGTGAAGCAAGCCTGATGAGATTATCTCATTGAAACATATACTTGGGAATGCTGGTTTTAGCTGGAATAACTTTGGACTTCTCCAAGGCAGCCCTGCGTACAGGCGGCCTACAGGCCTCTGCTAACACGAATTCTTAGTAGCATAATAAAGATATAACATATGTTCAATTATATGCCAGCATTTCTAGATATAAGAATAGAGATCAAGTGCCCTGCTTTGTCCTATCGTGTCTTTGTTCGTATTTTGAAACAAGGCTCGTCCTCTATCCTGCTGACTACTCTTAACTAGGCCTAGTGCGGATTAGTTGCAAGGGTCCCTGTACTACTATCTACACTAGATATAGGGTAGTTCCGCAAGTTTGACAGCAGCCAAAATACAACAGACGATAAATTATTGATCTCGTAGTATCTTCTCCAAATAACAATTAAGTACTAGCAGTTAGTTAGTAGACCTCTATATTGTTAAACCGCCTTATTGAAACTGTAGAACTTATACTGCATATCTTCTTTCTGTTTACAGAATAAGCTTGCTTAAATATTAATACTAATACTCGGCATCTGTATGGGAACCTAGGGTAGCTGAGATAGTATTGAAGACCTAAACCGAAAAGCAACGGTTCATCTGGTTTCGCAGGAGAAACAGAAGGGAGTGAGATCATTCTTATCATACCGAAAGATCTAACCAATGAAACTATATAGAATATATTGACAATCTACTGTTGCTTACGGATACCTCGGTACTTGAGTGCATACAAGTACGTAGTGTGCCTCGTGATACTAAGACTACTCCCGAGTAAGCAGGTTGTCATGGCCGAAGGATTACTCCGACCCTTCTGGACCCTTGGTCTACTGATAAGTACTCGTATATAAAGCAATATAAATACATGTAAGGACGGACTGTTACTTTAAGATGATCAAAATGCGGATTCTCTTGAGTACATGCAGCACCGATCAAAATATATCACCCTACCACCGATTCATCCGCATGTCTTCCCTCCAATTGCGCTACGCTTGCGAACATGAGCTCCCCGCTATAGTTCAGCTTATGATCACTGCCTTCCGAGGTCGTGCGATGAATGACGCATTGTTCCCAGAGCATCTACGCGTCAACGCAGGAGACGCTGACGAACTCAATTTCCGAACCAGGAACATCTCGGGAGGCTATGGTAACAAGAACCGCCACCATATTGTTGTCGTCAATAAAGAAGATAATGTTATAGGATACGCAGAGTGGACTGACGGCGACGATCCCCTGGTCGATATCACACCAGAGGAGCGCGACAAGAAAAGAGCAGAGGAGATCAAAAGGGTGCCGAAGAGCTTCAACCTGGAAGCTGCTGAAAGAATCAGAAGAGAGTTGGAGCCATTGTTAGACAAGCTCAGGGAAACCCTAGGACAGGAGGGTTATGAAAATTCTTGGAGTGGGTTGTTTACGAGTGCCTCTTATCATGCAGGTTCAGATGGAAGTAACGCTAACTGGGGCAGGTTTGAATGCTATTGCAGTAGATCCGGTCTATCAACGCAAGGGCATTGGAAAGATGTTGACTCAATGGGGTCTCGAGAAGGCTAAGAAGGAGAGCAAGAACATTCACTTCCTATCGAGTCCTGCAGGGGCAAAGCTATACCGCGCTATGGGCTTTGAGGAGGTTGGGTCTAGTGAGATATTAGGAGGGAAGGAGTATGCTTTCGTTAGACGCACAACCCAAACCGAGGATCAACAATCGAGATTGCTAGAGTGTTGAGGAGAAATCTGCGTTAGTACTAGATGCCAACATCAAGAATCACAGGGTTAGCTATGCACGATTGGGACAGTTGCTATAGAACTACCTGAAGATGTATTCGGAGTAAAGAGGCTCTTAAAAGACACGAGGGCGGGTACAAATTCCTGCCGAACTGATTGGGAAGGTAGAATATAATGTCCTAATTTGGCGATACTTAGTTTCCTCTGAACTTTGTATATTTGCTATCAACATCCTTTAGTACCAATATTACATATGTAGTCGTAGAATATCCGTGGCGCGTGTTTAGTATAGCTTATCCTATGTTTTTAGAACTCATTTAATCCGTTCCTGAGTAAAGGTTGCTATTATCAAGGCACCGAGCAGGAATTACACAGGCCATTTAGACGGCATCTAGTATTAACATTCTTAACAACCCACACAAATTAGTAGGTTATACTTGTTATAATCACTATAGAGGTCTTAGATTAAGTAAAGAAGACTGAATACAAAGTCTTAGACCCTATCCTCTAGCTAGCACAGTGAAACGAATATATCGGAATCACCATTCCCATAGCCGCGAGAGGCGAGCGAATGCAATGATTTCTCCTGCTGGGCAAGCTGCATCTGAACAAGCCGTTGCACCTGTCCCGGTAACTCTATCGAAGAGGTTATATATAATTATAATTCTTAGAGCAGCCTCATTTTATAAGACATTCTCACGTTCTAGTACCTTCGAGGTCTGGACTATACCCTAGGGTAATTATGCTTGATTGGAATAGACGGTCACCAATATGACCGGTGACATACGTGGACGAGCAGGAATCCTTCTTTGCAAATCTGTTATCTCCGATCACAGTGATATGAACCCTGGGAAGCCTTGGCGTCTAGACCCAGGTCGATTAGCTTGTAGTTATGAAATAACTTACGTGGGCAAGTTCTGAATGATAGCTTTCCCGAGATACCGGATTACTTGCATAGACTTTCCATGATAGCATCTGGGATTTCCAACGTGGAATGGAAACTTCTATACCCAGATCCATACCCAACGAATCTGGTTACTCCTGGGTTCATCAACCAGAGCCTGTACTTTTATGCGCGCCTTGCAGTAACGATGATCAATAACTAAAGTAAGGTCCTACGGGGTTATTAGATCCTGCAAGTACCCTACTAGTGAGACTACATATATTAGGGGACTTTCTTCCCTCATGGTTACCAGTAAATGAAAGCAACTTCTTGAAGACCAACATTCCTTCCGGATTTCAGTACTAGCAATTAAGATTCCATTCACGATACATTGAAACGAAGCAAGAAGCCCGCATTGGCGAGACACCTTGACTATACGCAGTATAGCAGACGAGATCTGCAGACATAGGTTGCCATAAACAATCCCGAACATGCATTGGATATTTCAGGATAGAAGTCAGCGAAACATAAACCATCAAGAACAGAGTAAGACAAAATGTCCGAGCAATGTTGAGGGTTTATTTACTATATGAAGTGATTATCCGCCTCAAGTGCCACATCCTGGTTGATCTATCGTAAAACCTTACGCGCTTGTTCAGCTTTAATATGTTCGTGCACGGTATTCGTTAGCAATGCTCAATATTCGTTAAGAAAAAGTGTTGCAATACCACATTTCTAAATTTTCATAAAACTCGAATTGGCATACTATTTACTATAGTTATCACACTATTGAATCCAATTATTTGATACATCATTTCATAAATCCAGCCTTTCCGTCACCGTCCGAATCTTTCTTGGGATTCAGCTTGTCCAACAAGCTAGCCTTCTTTTGCGTGCTAGAGTGGGAGGCGGTGGGGCTCACACGGTCGGTGCCTGTGCCATGAGTCCCAGTTGTGGCGATGCGGTCGGTCTTGCTTGTGGAGGAAGTCCCACGTGTACCGTCAACATCAAGCATACTAGATCCAGACTCGTGAGAATGGCCATGACCAGAGCCATGAGTGGTACCAATCTCATTCTGTGTTCCGTAATTGTTCTTACCACCCTCCGGACGCGTCAAGTGGGTAGTGCCACGAGCGCCTTGGCCGCCAACAAAGCCACTCTCCAATGGTTTGGGCTCGCCGTGAAATTCATCCCTCCTGACGCCTGGCTCTCCCGTGACATGACCACCCTGCCTCTTGAACTCGTCGATAGTGACAGGTGGTAAAGTAGTAGCACTATGGTGCTGAGGTTCTTGGTGGTGAACCTCGTGCACGGGTGCAGTGCGGTGCACCACGTGGGGTTGAATCGTCTCCTTATCAATGACGGGCTGCACATGCTCGTGGATGTGGTGGTGGATGTGTTCACCCTGAGCAGTTGGTGCCTCGGCCTGAGTGCGAGTGGTAGAGCCAACTTCGCGAGTGTGCTCTGTCAAACCAAGCCGAGCTTGCTCCTGAGACAGAACACCATTGATCCGGTCATGATCTCCGTGACGGAATTGCTTGTGCTCGGTATCCTCGTTTATATGAGTATGCTTCTCGGGGAGAACCTCTCTGTCCTTGATAGGCTGGACAGTGGTGTGGTGATGATCCTGGTGGACTTCCTTGTCCATTGGTCTGTAAACCTTCTCGTGTTGAGTGGGCTGAACATGCTCATGTTGAACGGCGGGTTTGATATGCTGATGTTTTAAGATGATTGTTAGTGAAGTACAAAACTCGCAGGGAATTTAGGCATTAACTTACCTCTTGGACCTCAGTCTCGTGGTGACCATCCCGGGAGAGGTGCTTGAAGACTGCGGCTTTTGCTGCTTCCATGTTGATAGTGTAGTGGTTGTTGATATAAATGTGCGATGGAAAAAACTGTTGAACTTCTGTGACTATTGAAGTGTTGATGATGATTTGTATAAGGCCTAGTGAGACTTATCCGGGAGAGCGCAGCCACTTAAGTATTCAATGTTGCTTTGGAAATCAGAAGATCAGGGGTGACGTCGAGGCCTGGCCAGAAGCGTCTCCCAGATCACAACGCCAAATGATGGCATCGACATGACGCCGCTGACGCGCCTATCTACTACTACGGCTGGAGGAAGAATACAGGAATGTCTCCAATATCGACGCATTGGGACTGACAATGCTTGAATTGCTTGTATCATGTCGTAAGTCTCATCTAGAGGCTGGCTGGTTGGAGGCCCAAAGGCTAGATCTCGAGTCGGAAACCGGATGTGTAAGAAGCCGCCTATGTCAACGTGGAGATATTGGTGGGATTTGTGGGCCGCCAGCTGTATCAAGGCAAATATGGGTGATATGCAAGTCATAGACTCGCACGCTAGGTAGCTAGTGATATGGTTGCGATCCTGGTGCTCCAGGTGGATCTCGGGATCTTCTTGGTGGATCCAGGCCAACAAAGAGCATAATAATTACTTAGCCTCTGAGTAGGAAAGTGATGGCTGCCAATGATTATCACTGTTCATCATCATTGACCTGTACGTCCAAGTGACGCAAGTAGGCCGCGTCGTCGTTAGTCGGTCATACTCTGCCTTGCGGAGCCGAGAGACATTGTGACGCCTCTACTTCACTACTTATGTACTATACTACACTGTAGTGTATCGACTTCTGAGATCTCCGGGACCTTTTCCTCCGCATGTTGATATTGACGTCACTGGAAACAACCACACTACCACATGATGTCTGCTGCACTGGGCAAACTTCGGCCGTAACACGCATATTGTTCGGTTCCGAGTCGAGAGATTGACTACATACGAGAAGCTCTCAACGGAGATACTGTTTACTACTATCCCCACAACCTAAGCCACGGAGTCTATCATAATCGTATCAAGTATCGTACCAGCACCACACAATCGCTCCACGACACGACAAGATGGAAACTTCACCCAGCTCGAAACCAAAACCACCAAGCTCGCTGCCAAGGTATACAAAACCCAAATCCGCAAATGCCGACACTTTGAAGACGCAGACGGTGGCTACAGACGTCACTGAGCACATTGCAGCAGGTACGTGGTTTTCTGGACTAGGCCAACGACACTTCACAATGTGCTGAAGGAAGCTTGTCTCAGAGCATGGTGATTGAGAACACAGGTCTGACGACATGAATACTTATGTAGCTGTGCAGCATGAATTTGTTCAACCAACAGTCCACGAAATTTACCAGAAGATAATCACCCGCGAGATCCACAAGCATCACATTTATCACCGAATTCTGCCACTTTTGACAACAGAAATACTTCCCGCCAAGCATTTCATAGAATCATCAGATGGCAAAGGACGACTGGTCGAGGCTTCGGATGACGAAGTCAGGCAGCTAACCGGTCTGCCCGTGCGAGAATGGACGGTCATCCCGCGGTCTTTGACAGTCGGACAGCACAATAGGGAGCCGCAGGCACCACAACTGCCTGAAAATTATTCCCAGCCAGGACACGAGCCAATCGAAATCGGAACCGAACCTATTTTAGTGGATAAGAAGACACACGTCACAGAGGATGGGATTGTCAGGACCGAATACCTTTGGCGGCATCCGCCGGTCTTCGAGGACGTGCACGGAAGGACGACGCCTGTTCGTGTTCCAGCCGGCATCTCAGATGACTGGAGACAAATTGCAATGAAGATGGGACGGGACAGAGCAAATGATCATACATCCCGCGATATAGCAAGCGACGTGAGGAGAGCCAATGGTGTGGAAAGCGGCTATTTGTCCAACAAGGCAGCCCGGGGAGCATTGGGTTCAGATGAGAAATCTCCGAGCCAAGTCGGTGAACCTGTGTCTCCGACTAAGGCCAAAACCATGGCCATGTCAGAGCATAGTGGTCTCGCCATAAGGACGGTCCCAAAGGAGGGTGATTCGATCCGCAGTGGGGATGGTAGCCCGAGCTCGGCGAGAAGAAGCAGTAATACGACGCAGAGTGCCAAAGGGAGTCCAAATTCGACGAGAAGGA
Organism: Cytospora chrysosperma; assembly: GCA_016808195.1. NCBI lineage: Eukaryota > Fungi > Ascomycota > Sordariomycetes > Diaporthales > Cytosporaceae > Cytospora > Cytospora chrysosperma. The sequence goes on from JAEQMF010000012.1 coordinate 49,830, forward strand.
GCAGCTTGCCGCAACAACCCTGGAGGATTTGAAGGGTGCCACCAAGGTATGGAATCGATAAGGTTAGTAGGGCCAAGGATGCGCCCCAGTTAGCCAATTCAAATGGCATTGTACAGGAACGTCAGATGTTTGAAAAGCGATGGTTGCAAGGGTATATCGTGAGCGACCGGGATTTGACGGACCTGCAGTTGCGGTTTGCACTCAGTGCTTTCCCCTAATTCCATTGCTGTACTCGGAACAGACTCACCTTTTCCGCGAACTTTATCCCTTATAATTTTACAAGAAGATTCAAATAGAAGGAAATACGGAGGACATGGTTACATCTACAGGTCCCTATATGACCACGAGAACTAACTCATAATGACAGTCATTGGTCGAAAGCACCTGGTGGGAGGCACTCATGCAATCCATGTCAGCCAGCCCTACGAGGCCTCGATTTGGGAAGGATCTTCTCGAGGCGTGTGCTTGGTTGCGTTGTCGAGGGTGTGACGATCACCCAGCACCTGGGCAGCACCTGGGTAGATCCATTGATATCCGCTCCTATATACTCTGCTCTTTCCAATCTACTATCTACATATTCATGCCGTGGTTGGAGGATGATTATCAGCTGAACGGAGTCATGTATTATGTTCTAGCTGAATGCTTTACTTTTCGACTATTCGAATCGTCCAGGTTGTTCACTTCAGTCCAGTTGAGAAATCATATAAGCCTGCTGGTCAGAACACAATTCTTCGTACACGATTGTTTTGCAAAAGGGGCATTGGAATATCTGATTTGATCAATGTACAAAAAGAGGTCTGCAAACTGCCGTAGTTGCCACATGCCAGCCTCCGCCTACATACCTACCTAGGTAAGTACTAAGTACGTATTCTACCACCCGACTCCAGAGATTTGCGATGGCGTCATTGAACGAACCTGTTGCCAGTTACACCTATGAGATCTCCCACTTTTTCAGGCTTTGTACTGCCCTCCTCATCACTGTCATCGTTTTATTCATCATCATTATTACAAGCGCCAGAATAGCGTTGACTTCGATGTTCTCGAAGTCTTCTTTCTCCACTTCGATAACACACGAGCAAGCCGTTCAAGTATCGTCACAACTACGTTAAGCTCATCTGTTGTCGTTCCAGTCATCCGCTATGTTAGCCTCAAGGACCCCAACTGGCAAGCTGATGTTGGTTCAAATGTTACCGTAATACGTCAGTTTTGTGAGTAGTACCAAGGCTTTGATACAGGCCGGCGCCCGATGGCAACCTAGCCTCTGGGCTTTGTTTGTCCCATTGCTGTCGCACGCGGCCAACATCGCCGACAGGAGGAGGAGGGCTCCTAGATGGTCCTTGCCTCTTGGTTCAATTAATTGGTGTGCCTACTGGCGTCAACCTTCGCCTCATAGCGGATTATCATTAGGACACACTCAAGGCCTCGGCGATCCCAGGAGGGCGGCCAGTCTTGAGGCCTCGGGAACCTCACAAGCCGGCTTCCTGTGATACAGTGGGATCTTTCTATGTGATAATCTCCCCACGCTTGGAGCTCTCCCTCATGGGACGCTAGATGTTTTGAATGCTCCCCCTCCCTAGCCCAGCAAGAAATACTCGACAATTGCTTCAGCTAAGAAGGACAGCCAATATGGGTTTTGTTTCTGTGCGGCTTATGTGTGTCTATTGCTCGTGATGTACAAGTGTTGATTATCATTTTACGCAATAATGATTCGCGGGGAACATGCCAACCTGGGAACTCTGCTGACCCGTAAGTTCTGACTGGGGAAGTCTAGTACGGTTCTGGAAAACACTCAGCGGGCTTCTATAGTGATAATCCAGATATTGTGGCTGCTCTTCCACCGTATCGAGCTTCCTGTTTTCTTCCCCACGTAAACTCAGCCTGAGCCTAAGTTAAGCCCGCTTCAGCCTCGGGGCATCATGCCACCCCTGAGGAACCCAAACGACGGAAGTCGTTGACAGATACGTCCTACTCTAGCCGCATTTGGTTAAACAGAATTATATACAGATATTTTGCTATAGCCTCTCTGTACTTATAAGGCCGATAAGGTAGGTTTACATCGGGCTTAAGCTTCTTCAAGATAAGTTCATATACCTCCTTATCAGCTTAGGTTGGGAGCCTCGTTGAACACGTCCGCTGATAGGTGCCCCGACGCTTAGTGTTATCCAAGCCTTGTAGTAGATTCTGATCGTTCTCCGTTAGCTGCTATAGCAGATATGTCATATACTTAGAACTCTTAGCTTCGGTTCTCCCGCTGTATGCTGCCGGTACGCAACAGATATTGTCTTTATCTATAACTATGCGATGGAGCTTCCCGTCGTTTCCGTGCTATCCAGGTATACATTTCTATTAGTTTCCTGTCCAAGTATACTTCCTTGGGGTTGAGTTTGATTAGGCGTCAAGAGTATCTGACTTTATCTTGAAAAATTTGATCTTTCGTAGTTCCTTGGGCTCTATCAGCAGATGATGCAGATACCCTCTTCTGTGTCGATTGACATCTACGAGAATGAAGGGGCACGGTAGGGCACGTCCCGTGAAGGATGCACTGGAGCGTCTTGGAGACCAATCACTTTTGACAACTTTAGCACGACATTTCCTATGATGGGACCACTGAGGCATGTGATATGTTATAATTTAAGAATTGTCCTACTAGACCCCGGCTGGTCGTCACTTTGGAAAGGGCGGGGTTCTGAGGTGCTACATGGACTCGAAGACGTGTTTCATGACAGGCCAGAAATCTGCACCTGAGATCTGGGCATTCTATCTTGCGTAAGCCTCCTCGAACTTAGTCAGAGTTTTGATTTATGTAATATCTGTCTCGGTTTTCTAACAAGACGTGAGCCTAGAAGGCCACAACAATTGGTGGGCACTCATGTGAGTGGCTTTGGTGGGCGTATTCACCTTTCACGGCTGTACGTAGGTGCTGGCTTAGGCTTGTTGTCCAGCACGCTCTCAATCTCCTCAATGATCTCAGGCGTAAGCTTGTCCATAAGCGCAAGTGCTTTGACATTGTCGTGGATCTGCTCAACCTTGGTGGCACCCAAAATAACCGTGCTCACGTTGGGGTTGTTCGCCGCCCAAGCAAGAGCCAAATGCGCTGGACTGGCCCCCAACTTTTCGGCGATCTTGGTCAACTTCCTGACCTTCTCGAGCTTGGCCTGGCCTTCCTCACTCTTCAGACCCTTGATTGTGTTCTCGAAGAACTCCTTGTTCGTAGCAAATCGGGAGTCTTCGGGGATGCCGTCGTTGTACTTGCCAGTCAGCAGACCGCTGGCCAAGGGGCTCCAGATCGTAGTCCCGTAGCCGAACTGATCGAATAAAGGTTTGAACTCAACCTCGAGTCGCTCACGGTGGAAGGCGTTATACTGAGGTTGCTCGGCGATCGGGGCGATCAGGTTATGCTTCTCAGCCAGCCTAGTCGCCTCCATGATCTGCACAGCACTCCACTCTGAGGTGCCCCAGTAGTAGGCCATGTTCAGATTCCGGATGGCCTGCGTGAAGCCCTCGACGATTTCAAGCATTGGCGTGCCGACGTCCGGCCTGTGGGCGAAGACAACATCGACGTAGGGGGTCTGTAGACGGGCCAGACTAGATTTCAGGCCTTCGATAACGTGCTTGCGAGACAACCCGCGAGTGTTGGGCTCCTTTCGACCTGTTCCGAAGAAAACCTTGGTTATGAGGACGTATTCGTCACGGGGCCAGTCGAGCTCCTTCAAGGCAGTGCCCATCTCAACCTCACAGGCGCCGTTGGAGTAGACCTCGGCTGTGTCAAAGGTTTGCTGCAGTACAAGGCAGTCAGCGGCTGTTGTTGCTTTTTTGTTCGATCCGTACAGGAGCTTCATCACTCACAATGCCATTGTCCCAGGCTGCCTGCAGTATATCCTTCACAACAGAACCTTTCTGTGTGCCTCCGTAGGTAAGCCAACCACCAAGAGCAAAGACTGAGACCTTGAGACCAGTGGGCCCCAAGTACCGAAACTTCATGTTCTTGGGGTCATAGGCGGATCGAACAGTTGGTTGAGCCATGGCTGTTGCAGATTGGCGAGAATTATAGAAAAGTAAACAAGGCCTGGGTATAATTGTTTGACTGAAGAAGGGGATTGAGATCCAAGCGTCTCAGTGTAGAATACCTAGGCTTCAAGGTTTTGGGTTGATTTGAAAGCATTCGCGGGGACCTGGCACGATGGGGGATCTGGGGGGCGGGGGTCCTGAGACGCTCGGGCCTCATGACGTAATCAGGGCCGTTTGGGACCTACCTTAAATAGGTAGGTGCCGGTAGTGGGTACCTGCAAAGTAGGAGTAGGAGCCCTCAACACTAAGTAAATCTCGCGATATCTCCTCTACTTGAGTATCTAACCCACTCCCACCTATACGCAGGCTTCTCAGCGTATACATCTTTTATTGACTACGTATCTAGGACTTATGGGAATCTGTCTGTACATAATCGATTGCATGGGTTATTGTCCACCCACTCCTGACCTCGAACAGCGCCTAGGCAGCCTGCGTCCTGGGCTGTTGAGCCCGCTGTGGAGGCACTCGCTGTATCTCAATATTGCCTGTATCCGGTTCTGCAGCGCTGTAGCATTCTGTGGGAGTTTTTTGATAAGGTAGTCATGGCTTCGGGTAGGTCATGACGTTGGCGTTATTGATGACTAGACCAGATGCAACCAACAGGTAGAACAAAAGACTGCCGACTGATTCCATCGCCGGCGGAGTCCGGTAAGGGCCTGCCACGGAGTGCGGGCGGGTGGCGTGCGGCGTTGGGCGCTAATATTCTGCATGAGCACATCGACGGAACAACTATGCGGAGCACGCGCCTTCAAAACAAACCATATCTGGACGAAGATAAAAGACGACTTCCACTACCGTGAGGACGACCGATTTGAGATACATGCTATAGGCATGGACCACTACATTCGGATGCTCCATTATCGGGTCGACCAGGCGCATTTCGTAGGTCGGAGTATCATGCCTGCCGTTACTACCTTCAAACCACCTTCCGAGGGCTCAGTAGAGCCGTATGATCTACATATGTAGGGGATAGTAATGGGTATTTTCGAGGGATAGTCAGTCAGCGAGTTCACTCAATGGTGGCTCTCATCTTTTCATGTTTCAAATATGGGTTGACCAGTAGAAAAAGTCAATCAATCTTGTGCTTTTCGTTCATGATCGCTTTATACATCTGTCATCTATCCGCTTATATACAATGCGACATAAATCATTGCTTCAAGCAATCTAGAATCCCCACTGGCTGCACCAATGCTTCATCATCTCCGGCGTGACAGCCTTCGTCTCCCTTGTAACGTGGCACCTTTCCAGCGTCTTCTCCATATCGTAAACCACAGCCTTGTCCGTGTGAGCCATGGCCGCGTAAGAATCAATGAGCTTGGCACCGGGGTTCGAGGCCAGAGACTCTGGGCCGTCCGCCTGGGTCTTCTCCAGCCGGGAAACCCACTCGCCGAAGCTAATCAACTCAGAAATTCTCTCCTTCCCATAGAACTCTTGCACTGCGGCGGCAAGGTCTGACCAATCGGTCTCATGCGGGTTCACGCCATGGTAATACCCATTGATATCATCCGCCTTCTCCACCGCTCTCAAGGTGCCCGAAGCCTCAAGCACCAACTTCGCAATCCTCTCCGAAGGCGTCCAGTCTACCCGGTTCATCGAGCCGAGGTTGCTGGGCAGCGCGTGCATGTACAGACTGGACGCAATAATACTGGGCAACCACTCGTGACGGTTCCACGAGCCGGCCTCGCCCTCAGGACCAGCAACCTGTCCAACACGTACAATGGCGTAGGGAAAATCGCCCGCCTCCTTGGCGGCCGCGTCCTCGAGAATCAGACTTCCGACCATCTTGCTTCGTCCATAACCGCCGTTGGCGAGGGCAAAATCTTCGAGTCGGGCTTCGGGGACCTTGTCCTCGGCTTGCCAGCGGTCTGCCACAGCGATGGAGGAGATGAAGGTCACGGCGACGCGCTTGGCAGCCGTGGCGGCAAGATCGGCCATGTATCGCACGCCGGCAAGGGAAGGCTCGAATGACTCGATGGGAATATTGAAGTTGACCGGCCAGGCGTTGTGGATGATACGGTCGGCCTCGGCCTGGAGACGGGCATACACTTCATCGGACAACCCAAACTTGGGCTGAGACAGGTCGGCGTGGAAGAATTCGGCCTTGGTCTCGAGGGGGCTGGCGTCAAGGCCACGGTCCGCACATGCCTTGGCTTGTTGGGCCCGACCACCATCAGCGGCGCGGTTGAGGCAAATAACCTTGGCGACACGGGAATCGTGGGCCATGAAGTCTAGGAGGTACGAGCCCAGCATTCCGGTGGAACCAGTGAGGATGACGGTTTGGCTCTGGGTGGCGGGGTCGGGGCGGTTGGGCTCAGCCTTGGTCAGGTCTGAAGTGTACTTCTTCCAGATGGAGTGCATAGCTTGTTGTTGCTGCTCGTCCTCGTTGAGAGTCGCTTCTTGCCCACGGATGATGTTGTTCATGATGTAGCCTGCGAGTCGACTTGGCGTGCCGTTTTGGTAGATCAGCCTTGTGGCAAAACTATGAGCGTCAACCTCGTGACCAGCTTGCTTGAGACCGGCCCTGAGAATATTGCCTGCTTTTATAACGCCGAGCGAGTCGACACCGGCGGCAAAGAAGTCACCGTCAACCTCCAGCCTCTCCGCTCCGATGTGCTCGCGGAGAGCGCTGACAATAGACTGCGCGAGCTCCTCCTCGTTGCCCACAGCGAGCTTCGGAACATCCTGTTCCGGCCCACCAACACTAGCCTTCTCATAGAGCTTATCGATCTCGTCCTTGTAAAGCTTGACGGTAAGAGCTCGCTGGACAGTGCCCTTGCCAGCCCGGAGGAAGGGCTTCTCAGGATTCGATAGCATGATCATTTCACGGCTGATGCGGCCATGGGAGACTGTCTCCTCATTCGCGAGTTCGACTAGTGGCCAGACACTGTCCAAAAGAGCATTTTCTTCCTCCACGTTTTTGGGATGCACGTATGGCTCAACGATGAGACCTGCTTGGAACCTCTCAGATCCCACCACTAGTGCGCCCTTCAGGCTTGCATGGTCGCCGACGATCTCCTCAATGGTCACCGGGTTGAGCTTTTCGCCGTTGGAGAAAACGATGATGTTATCAGCCCGTCCGTGGTAGATCCAGTAATTTGGCTTCGTTGGGTGAGGGCGGTACAGATCGTGAGTGCTCCATTCGTCCAACTCAGGAAATGTATAGAAGATACCCTGGATGCCTGGATGCGGGTGCTGGGATTCCTTCTGTCTGACGACGACCATCTCGTAGATATCTTCATCGCCTTGTTTGCGAAATTCACATCCCCCCACGTCAGGGTTATACAGGAAGTACTGCCACAGCTCTGGGCTTCCTCTCGAGTAAGTCGGAAAGGGGGCCCACTCGGTAGACCCAATAAGGTTCATGAACACTGCACCTTGCTTGATCAGCCGGTTTCCTGCCTCGCGTGACAGATTGCCACCGGCGAAGGCTATGACCTTCAGCTGCGTCAGCGCCTTGGTACCCTCCTCGTCAAGGCTCATCTCCTCGATGACGGCTGGCGGAAGCAGGACAGATTCCACGTCCAGGTTGGCCAGACACTCAACTATCAAGTCCGAAGATATTGGGCGCTCGGGTATTCCCAGAGACACAGGCGAGTTCCAGTATATGGAGAAGCCAACGGCGCACAAGAGACCCGCAATGTGGAAGAGTGGCATGGGCACGAAGTGCCTCTTGCATCGCTCCACCCACTCGCGTATCGCAATGTTGTTGCCCTGAAATTTTGGCATGTCGTGGAACATGTCTATGTTTGCGAACATGCCCTGCTTCACGACGATCGGCTTGGGGAGACCGGTGCTACCGCTGGTGTGAAGAACCAACAAGGGTTCCCACTCTGCTTCATCGAACGTCTTGGTGTATGGGAAGTGGGGAACTTCGTGCTCGGGGAACCATGCATCCAAGGGGCTGACTTCGACGGCTTGCATGTTGCGCTCCTTGAGCCACGGCTGGATAGTCTCCTTCTGGGAGCTTGCGAAGGCGATGATGTTGCAGTCCGTCGTTTGGAAGAGGTTGAGCTGGCCGTCCTTAGAATTGCGCGGCGAGACGAACAAAGCCTAATCAAAGAGTTGCGTTAGCGGTCGATTCGTCAAGGCAAGTAGCATAGACAAACCAACCTTGTATCCAGCCTTCGACGCGGCGATCATCATTACAATATATCGAGCGTCGTTGGGACCAATATAAGCGATGGTCGGGAACGACCCTTCTTGCGGCTTGCCCCAGAGCTCAACTATCCTGTGGGCACAACGATTGACGCCGTTGGCCATGTCCTTCCAGGTGACAGTACGCCATCCGTCCGATGGTTGGGATGTGCGGGGAATTTGCAAGCATTCTCGGGTCGGGTCCTGGCCAGCGACCTGGTCGATGATGGTAGGCAAGAGACGCTTGCCGTAGATGATGTTGTCCCCGTTGGCGACTGATCCCATCTTAGGATTCGATACGGCAGGGTTTGACGTGAGTAGATGAAATATGATGGTCTTTATCAAGTAGTATAGTTATGGATGTGCTTGCTGGAGGTTCGGCTTGGACGGCGAGTGAATTGGCGATGTGGTGATGAGGGTGAAGAATTTGTTGGTTCTGAATGGTATCTGTATCGCAGTACACAGACACACACACCCCTATATATAACACATGCGAGAGCAAACTTGGGCGTCTTACTATCGGGTGCCTACGTCGCTGGACAGCACCCTTGACTGTTCCGTGCGGCAAACGGCGTTCCCGACTGATCCAGGCAGGGACACTGGGGGCCCCATTTTCGTGACGATGTCCTCGCCGACAAAGCCGCACATAGCAGTGGGACGTTGAGTTGCGAGTCAAACTTGGAAGCACGAGTAGTGCCGAGTCCACAATTGTTCGCACGAGCCCTGATTTGTTAGTGTACACCTGTCCCAAGGTTAACAAACGTTAATTTTGTACCTCTCCACCGGATATTCTCCGCCTCGGAAAATGCTACGTGCATGGCAAAGCTGGACAGGCTGACAGGTCATCCACCAATAGAGCGATACCTTGGAAAACATTTACCTTTGTGATCCCTGGATTGTCAAGTGTGTACGGAGTACAATAAAGCGGCTCAGGCGAGGTATTGTCCCGTGGTGATGAAGGGGGAGATCGGTGCCTACTTGCTTCTATCCTTCGGCTCGGCTTTGACATGCCCCAGTACATTAATTCCCGGCCTAAAACCCGTTGCCACTTGTGAAGTCCGTGTTACATTGCGAGACAAACTGACGAGTCGAGCGTGGCCTGCACATGGAAATTTTCGATCGAGGTAGGTATGTACATGTAGTATGTACACTAATGAAACAGAGCCGCATGAAACACGTCATTGTGCTTTCAAACACGTACGGTACTGTTGCAACTTACTTCACAATCTGATCATAGGAAGTAGATAAACCTCTCATGATGACTAGGGGAAAGCTTCTTGATCCTTCCTTGTCTGTGTGAGACACGGACTACCGTCGGCACGACCCGGCTTCCCGTGATTAGTAAACCACTAAATCGACCAGGTTACTTAGTAGGTACTTGGCTTGGTAAGTACCTAGGTACCCTCGTATGTCCTCAGCTTGACCATGGAGGCTCGACATTCCTGCTTCACTTGAGGTTTGCTCAGTAGATCCCGTGGCTGTATCTCAACGACCGTTCTTGAGAATCTTGTACTAACTATTGCGTATCACACCCTGTCTTCTTCCTGCTAGCACAGTGTATAGTGCAGTCCATCAAGTAGGTATCGCCGTTCGTTGGGATCCGTAGGACCCATACCCAACTACCGTCCTGGTTGCCGCATCTTCGACACTAGTGTAGGGGTTACAGTAGGTGTGGATATTCTAACCATGCGCAGAATCTCCCGAAGCACCCGAGCGGCGAGCTGTCATCAAGGATGGTCCCAGGGCGGACTTAATCAAGAACAGCTTTCCCTTATCTAAGGGGCGGATCTTACTTGTACAGGCCTATGTATTTTAATATATACTAATTCACTCAACTAGTACGTAGGAACCACTCATATATTACGCTATATGGCAGGGTCGAAGTGATTCTTCCGACACCGAACTTTTCGGGCTGCAGCCACGCATGGATGCAGGGATGCCACGACCACCGTAACCTTTCGGCGGAGTCGCCAAGACGCGAGATCGCGAAATCAATGCTTCTCTCTCGATGGAACCTCCACCGCCACCCTTACCATTTTTCTTTCCCGGAAGAGTTTGAGACTCATCGTACGGTACCTTTCCGCTCTTGAATTGTCCATCCTACACGTATAAGTGGAAGACCACACTCCTACGCCCACTTTGAGGCAATACATATTGAGTCTAAATCGTAGCCACCGGGAGGGTCTTATTCTGCTTTTGTGGGGCCAACGATGACCTACGACTCAAACTCACATATGTACATACCTATGTGTACCACTGTGTAGTTCATACATAGTCCTCACCCTGGTAGTGGACAAACCACCGACTCTCCTTTAGCTATACCTGGGTGGTGGAGCTGTCCCAGCCAACTTTGTGCCCAGTAGCTTACGGTTCGAATTCAACTTCCAAGGTTCTGTATGTCCCTAGTGTAGTTGTTGCCCCGGTCATAGTGTACGGTGCTTGAAGTCTCGGACCAAACTATGTACTAGATAGGAAATTGGCCCCATCATCTTTTGGCGCAGCCCAGTGCTCCGCTAGTTGCCATTCCTATCTCCTGGACTGCCCGCCATAAGCCTCCATTTCGGGATCATGCTGTTGCACTCTCTTATGGTAGAGGACGGGAAGAGCATGTGACGGTTGAAGCACTTGATTTCGGTCAAGCAAGAATGCCGAAGGAGACATACAGTACATGGTAATCAACTGGTACCGACCCAGATGTCGGTTACAGCCTATTTTGCTGTTCCTGTACTTGAGTGCCTGCAGTCTATATCAGGAGGGATGCCACACTCCTCTGTCCCTGTAGTACTTCAGTACTATATGTTTTCCTCGCCTTTGGTCACATCCGAGAACCTGCCCTCTCTCGGATCGAGGATCCTTGGCCTAGGCTTGACAGGGCAACCCTGGATATGTGAGTAATTGCCGATATTACTATATATCTCCACAAGTCTCAATCCATCACATTGGTATAGCCAGAAAATACTCAAGTCAACATGAATCCGTAAAAGGAAATTGACGTCAAAGGAAGAGCTCCAAGGCAGTGCTTTGAGGCGGGTTCTGAGCCATTTTACTACTTTCAGAAGCACACACAGGGATCCCCTGACCAGTACCTACTACTTATGTAGGTCCTGGTGACGAGGTTCTGGAGTTTCCAACCCGGAAGTACCCTAGCAAGTTCCTGTGACTAGCTCAATAGCTGTCGACGAATGTCCAAGTGTGACGGTAAGCCCCAAGCCCAACCATTAGCTGGCCCGGGCCTGAGCGTTCCCCGTTGAGATTTGATATATAACATTAGAATGATAACGTACAAAAGGCAATACCACTCAGCCTAAAATCGTTACCCACACCCTGAAGCAACACGGTGTATCATTCGGCGGAAATCCATAATGACCTATCTATACATTGTCTAAATTTAAAATGCGTGGACGGGTTATTGACGACCAACGCGGCAGAAACGAATGGAAGGGCCACCAGGACGTACTTGACAGCACTTGTGGTTCCATAAACGGCGTAAAAGATCTCACTGAGGCAAACAGGCCGATTGTATGATTGAAAATGCCACAGCATATACTCCCTAGGTATATACGTGATGGAGCGGACGAAGAGTATTTCATGTGATAATGCTCTCGACGCCGTGAATACAAGCCATGGGCAACGTCAAGAATCCCATGTGTAATGCCCGTCCACCTCGACTAACTGCAGGCTGAGAGACAGATCATAACAGATGGCGGTTATGAAGATGCGCGGGTGGCGTCGGCTGCAGGTCGGCAGAACTGGCCGGCTCAAAACAGAATCACTCGTAGTTGTCTTGGGCAACTCTTGACCAACAAACAAAAACACATCGACGAGCGCCTAAACTGCGCAGCGTTGGTCAGTATTACGGGCGGTGTGATCCTGTTCACAGCGGTTGACATTGGCCGTATGGAGCGGGGGTGGTAACACAGACTGCTTATCAACTGCACATAGCCATCCCTTGATCTAGCCCACGCACGGAACATCTGCCGGGCTTCCCTCGCAACACAAAGTCTCTCTTCTTCATGTAACAAATGTCCTTCGTTCTTGCTTGAGCGTTTCACAACCAACTCATCTCAGAGTCGATGCGCATACCATGGAAATCATACAGTCCCAAGGTTTTAGTGAAAGGTTGTGGGACATAGGGACGGCTATCAACCATTTCACATCAAATCATCCCTTCAGCACATTTCTCGCTTCCTTGCTCCTCTTGGCGTATTTAGCAGGAGTCATCTGGGGCTTTTGTGTCCTGTTCATGCACGTGGGAGAACCAAGCTCCATCGAATGGCTTCCATCCATCTTCACAACCGACGGCATTCTCGTATGCTGCTGTCCGCTTGCCGTCATTCTGCCAATCATCTTCTGGCCAGTGATGCTCTTGGCCGTCGTTTTGAGACTCATGCTCCTATGGTTTCTGGCTGCGCCGACATACTGCGGGATCCCAAGGGGATGGTATTGTGCATGCCTACAAGCCTTCGTACGGTATCCCCAAGTTTGCGTGGATCGGGGCAGGCAATGGCTCCTACGCCGACGGGAAGAAAGACGGCGACGAGATACACTCCCGACAATGAATCAACCATCGCCCGGCTATGGAACAATGCACGGCTCGGGCCATTCGGTGGGGCGGTATGCAATGACATCGGAACAGCTGCCCTCGGATTGGTCGAATTTCTCATCTACTTGGGCAACACCACCTCCATACCGGCCATGAACTGGTAGCATTTTCATCACAGGAGGGTCCAGTTTTTGGGCAGAGATACAGATTTCCAAGGCGCGGCAACAACGACACTTTTTAGGATCCAGTGACTGAATGTGTGGGACGAATATGCTCTGCTAGGGCGCAAAACTCGAATTGGTATACGGAAACTTGCCAACATTGAATGATGGCTGAGAGCTAGTTGAAGGATGAGTTAGTATGAATGTCCGTTCACAGCCTCGTGACGGATGCTTAATGATCGGTACAAATGTGCTATACACGCAAAAGAACAAAACACAACGCATGGTTCTCAAGAGGTAGAAGTGCTACTGTCCTCCTCTCTGGAAGAGCTAGCGAGCTCTTTTGAATTTTCACCTGGGCAGTAGTCTCCTTCCAAGGCCACGGAAGCCATAGATGCCTCCTCTCCTTGGTCAATGTATGGATGCTAGCCCACTCATAGGTCATCCCAGCTTTGTCCCCATTTCCACGTTCTCTGTTTTCCTCGTTTCAGGTATCCTACGTCGATGACTGGCCAGGGACCTGATCCTCAGGCACTGGGGGGGGGGTAAAAGCGGTCTCACAGGAACCCTGTTACACCATCAAGTCAAAAACCATTTCAGAATATGCCCAATGCCCAAGGGTAGGCTGTGTGGTGGTAGGGGGTGGGGCATTTCTACTTATGTAGACGCTTACCTGGAGTTTTGGCCCGTAAGATCCATCAAGACGCCCGTCTCCCTGATCTTCCTCATCCTCCTAAACTCATGATGAGTCCCGAGCGTCACGATCTTGCTTTTCGAGGCCTTGTCCAAAAACTCAAGTTCCTCCTTTGTCCGCCCACAGACACAGCCCTCACCCTTCTCTAAGCGACGCTCAATGGCCTCTAGCTCCATTGCGTCCAGGCGGTTCATCGTAGGAACGTGCCTCCTTCCACGGCACTGCTTCATCAGTTCTTGATTATTCTGATCCAAAAGGTCATCCTCATCGTCGCTGTTGAGGAAATCAGCGAAGTATCGGTCTAGAACTCGGCGGAATACGTAGTTCTCATGGAAGTGGTGCTTTCTTTGGTGAATGCAAATTGGATACCGGGTGGCCTGTCGGAAGATTGTCATGGAGGAGTGAAGGCGATCGACATCATAGAACATATTGTCCTGTGTAAGAAACTGGTCAGCAATTCTCCCAAACCCAATGTCTTTCCTGCCGAAAAACGTAACAAAGAAGCACGTAAGCTTACAACTCGTGTCTCCCCTGTCAACGAAAGTCCAAAGAGGACCAAGAAAAGAAAGCAGAAGTACTTACCATTATACTGAATTTGTCAAAAAACGGGCTGTCGAGAAGTGCCTGAGCAGCTTCGCGGATGCGAGGCCCAAGAATGGGATGGCGCAGGTAAGCGCGTGCTTCATTGAGGCCAGTGAGCGCGTGGCCGCGTGGCCAGACATCTCTGTGACGATATTTCGGTCGACGTTCGCGGGTCATGCACTTGTCCATCTGCGGGAAGACGAACCAGATCCAAGTAGCGGGCTGTGGCTTGCGGCGACCCTCGCGGATGGTGGCAAGGACGCGGTTGAAGATGTCGTTTTCATCTTGAGCCTTGACGAAGCGGCTAAGGTTGAACGGGTCGAGGCTAGGATCGGGGTCGGTATTGACTGCGGTAGTTGGAGTGGATATCGAGGTATTTACTGTAGAGAATGACATTATGATCGTAATCGACCGAGGGTGTTTAAGTTAGACTGATTGGTTTGCGAAACAGTCTGGTCGAGCCTCGAAGTAAATATAGTTCTTCGACGAGTGGTAACAGACTGAAATGTACAATGCAGACTGTAAACGGAGCCCTGGAGTTTGGAAGTAGTCGAGTTCCAGTACCTAGGTACAATTTAGCCAAAGCTTCCTGGAAGACTCATGTACTAGGGAACGAAACTACTCCGTCTGATATCAGGTGGTGGTAGCTTGACCTTGACCTCTAAATACCAGGAGCTCTCTTGCTTGAGCTTTCAAGAAAGCATTCAAAAGGTCTATCACTAGCTGTAACACTGATACTTCTGAAATGTTTATTTTCCATTACCTTGCGGGGAGTGACACGGGCCAGCCTGGTGTTTACGACTTTACGGGCTTCACAGTTTAAAGCCCTGACTGCCCCAGAACAATGTCATTTTTATTCCGTTCCGTTCTATCTGTTCCTTCCTAATCACGACTTAGCAATCTGCACGTACTTCCTTTCTATCTTGCAGATCTCTTGCTCGCTTTTTCTATCAAAAATTACATGTAAAGCGTGTCATTTTTACATAGGACACATAGAACTTGAAGTCAGGAGACACCACGTGAACGTTCTCTACTCCATCCACAGCAAAAGACCTTTGTGGTTTCTCTCATCACCGGGACACTGTGGGTCACCATTCTGTCTAATATGCTTACAGTAACCTACCCTGGTTTCAGTAGCAACGTACGCGAGACTCTAGAGAAAGCTTTGAACAGCTTCCCAGTGTAACAGTAACGACACTATGGACAGCAATGATAGCGCCGCACAAGGGCACTGTTGATACAGACAGTGGTCCCGTGTGTGTCCCCCAAAAACGAGCCAGTCCAAGTTATCCCAACCCCGTGATTGTAGGGCACGCAAGGTTGAGACTTGTATATATTAATATACTCACCTGACAAACATCATCGAGACTGTGCTGAGTTATATAGTGATAATCAAGCTCCTCGGTGCACTCATGATAGATACTTAGGTACCTAGTGCTGCAATTGACTGCGTTCAGCGTCGTGGTGACCATCATCAAGGCTTCAAGGTACCGGGCACCGAAGTTCCTCCATACATACTCCGACCATGTCCAGTCTCATTTGTCTTATCCCACCTCAACCAGTTACACGCTGTTTTATACTTGATCTCAATTTTTGACGCCAGTAGTATCCCAGCTAGCGTAGGCAACCCATTGAGGAATGCCCTTCGTTTTAGTCTACATGTACTTTTCGAAGCTGGGTCTAGGAAATTCGCTCCGTACACCTCACGATATCTTGCCGCCAATGACAGCGTATGTATAACAACGGCTTGGTTGCCTACTTAAGTAACCATAGTACATGATGCATGTCACATGGTGACTGGTATGTGACGCAAGGTACAGCCGCACTTCTCTATGCGGGCTTGTTGTTATGTTTCTTACAGAAAGACGTCAAGTATATTATATGGTGAATACTACGGTGGTGGGACGGATATCCAGTGGTAGTGCCTTTAAAGATCAGGAGGGTCGTGTATTCGGTGAATCTAATACTTGCACTTCCCCCTTGGTCATGTCTTCTGAGGGGCCACCGTTTGCTCGTCAGCGGCATTTGCAAGGTTACATCTGCTATTCCACAATCCACTCGGCTGTACTTCTCAATCAAGCTTAACTCGACATCGAACCATTGTGCAACGAGCCGACTGAATGGCGTCGTTGGAACTCGGTGATCCACGCCGAACAAAACCGCCAACCACGACGAGGGTTGAAATGGCGCCATCTGCGCGAAATTCCGGAGCTACGTTCGTATGGTAAGGTGCAGAGGGGCCATTTCGATACCTCGACTGCATAGCAGCAGAAGCGTCCTGCAACAAGGCTCAAGCGAGATCGTTGCTGATCTCGCCGTGCATAACGCAGCATGTCGACATGTATAATGTTCCAAACGAAAGATAAAGATGCACCAAAATGCAACGTAATTTTTTCAATAAAGTCATAGTTCTTGGCATTCAAGACGATGGCCGAACTGCTGGCTCCAAATTCTTCCCATCTAATACAGACTGTCACAGGTCCAGTCTTCACGTTCCTTCGGGGCTCATCGTCAAACCGATTTCACCGAGCACTGGTACTATGAGATCTCAACTTCCCCTTTGGGTCTTTGCCTTCCACCTGGGACAGGCCGTAGGAAAAGGGCCCTTTCTAACCCAGCTCGACAATCAGACTTGGGTGTTCGGTAACGATCTTTGGAATGTCACAGAGGGGCCATACTATGCTACCAAGCTGTACTCGAGCATCCTACCAGGACACGATCTCGTCGGAACAGCCTCTGGGCACTATGCCGGGATTGGTAAGACTGAACTCCGAATGAAGCTGCTTCATGTTGATGCTTCAGCCGTGCTAACGAGTCTCAGATGGCGAGAACAACCTGGAATGGACCTCCGCGTCCATTGTCTCCCAAGGCTCTGACTACATCGACATCGCCTTCTCCTCAACCGCGGCTGACTTGCACTGGGTCGTATTTGACGACCTCCAAGGTGCATATCAGTATATAGTCAACAAGGCCTCCCCCGATATGGAGATTTTCAGGAACCTTTGGCGGCTGGATAACCAAACCTTCACCCGCGGACGGACCCATATCAAGGACGAAATCCTGCCGCCTTTCTACCTCTACTCCAATGCGACCAAGGTTCAAGATGAGACTTGGGAATTGGCGAACGGCTCCTACATCACCAAGTACGATTGGTCGAACTATGTGAGGGATAGGGACTTCTATGGTATCTACGGTCCTGATGTTGCAGGCTCGTGGTGGATCCATCCAACGACTGATTATTTCTCTGCTAGTCAGCTCAGTCAGACTTTGACCGTCAGTAGTAGTTGTCCTCTTCTCCTTTCTCATATACTTCGGGACAAAATTGGACCCATACTAAAGCCCTAGACAGGTTCACCGAGAGTCTGCTACTGGAGACGCTGTCCAGCTGAACGTCTTCCAGGACACCTCGCACTTCAGAGTTGGCAACGATACCCTTTCACCAGTTGGTAAAATTTGGGGACCTTGGCTATGGTATCTTGTAAGTAACCTCTACAATTGTATACAGCACGTGGCCTAACCACAGGGTCCCAGAACAACGGCTCTGTGGAGGATGTCGCTCAGCGCCGTCTCCAAGAACTCGAAAAGTTCCCCTACACATGGCTCCAAGACACGGCTTACCACACCCGTGGATCCATCTCCGGCAGCTTATACCTTTCTGACGGGCGTGCCGCATCTGGTGCATCGGTCTTCCTCGGTGATGCCGACACTTCCATCAGACCATTGGTCCAGGGCAGCAATTACTACTATACCACAACAGCGGAGGCCGATGGATCGTTCTCCTTCCCCGATGTTCGTGCAGGATCGTATGGTCTGTATGCATGGTCAAACGGTGGCGAGCTAGCCGACGTATACACCAACGTCACGCTCACTCCCATCATTGTTGAAGCCAACAAAACCACGGCTGTTGGCGAGATAGAATGGGAACTCCCATCTGGTCGAACCACCATATTTCAGCTAGGAGATTTCGATAAGAAGTCCATCGGTTTTAAGAACGGCGGTCTGCCCTACCAGCACGGAGTCACAGATGATAGTCCTGCGAACTTGACATTCACGATTGGCACCTCTGATGAGTCCACGGATTGGTACTATGCCATATCCGCCTTGGGTACATGGGCTATTGAATTTGAAATCGAGGCTGCGGACTTAGCAAAGTACGGCAACAACGGGACGGCGTTGTTGACTTTATCACTTGCGAGTTATTCGCAGAGCACGGCGGTCGACATCGACGTCAATGGATACTTGCTTGGTTCACTGACGAAGGACGAGCTAGCGAATGACCCTGCACTATACCGCTCGGGCAAGATTGGTGGTGAGTGGAGGCTTTTCCAGTATGAAGTTGATCCAGCTCAGCTAGTGGCTGGAGTAAACACCGTCAGTTTTACTGTGACGAGATATGTCCAGTGGCGAGGGTTCATGTGGGACAGTATTTTCTTCGAGTGGCAAAACTGATGTCGACGGTCGAAATACTCCCCTCCACCAACCCAGTATAGGGTACAGCGATGTGGGTATCCTGACTGAATAATATGTACCGTCTAAGTGTACTAGCCCGACCAGGGATAGATCATACCTACGAACAACGTTGTTTGTGGGACCAACTCTGAAGTGCAGTCTAACAATCGGCTTCAGCCAACTCGCCAACGACACTGAATGTAGGCTTGTCCCATATCATCGCTAGATTATGCAGTCTCCAAAAATTTGTATTCTTGCCCTCTTTTCGAGTCAGTATCTTAACTCAGCCTGACACCTCCTCTTAGCATTTAACCCTTATACAGACGCGGAAACGGAACACGAGCGAAGTATGATTATATATGGCAAGTCCAATGCGATTTTCTGACTGTGTGCACTCGGTGTTACTTTTCTATGAAGGCTATTAAAGCTCACCAATGAGTCCATCACGAGATGTATCTATCCCAAGATGAACCCAGCCTTCACATTGTGCCTTGCTCTAAAATCGCATGGAATCTTAGTAGCTTCCCGTCTGCGTTGTGAAGTCTCCTATCTCAGTCAAGCTATCAATCCGCCCCAACAGGAACTCCAGCTGCCGATAAGCTGCTCCTGGGACGTACTGCGGGATTTCATGACCGGCTAGGTCAACCGTAACGAACGTTAGACCGCGCTCCGTATGCGTCTTTCCGTAGTACCCACCACCGCCAACGTATCCCACGGGAACCGCGGGGATGTCACTTTGATAAAGCGCCTCGTCCATAGCAGGTCCTATGGTTGGATTGTAAGGCACGAAGAAATTGTCCACAAAAGGCGAGGACGAGAAGCCCTGAGCGCCGTTCCAGGTCATATTATTCAGCGTGGCGAGTGTGCCGTTGGAAATTATCAGGAAATCCAAGTTGCCGTTGCCCACGATAACATTGTTGGTACGCTCAACGACGGACCCCAGTACCGTGAAGGATGATGATTGCGAGTGCTCGAGGCCAAGTGTGTCATCGCCGCAGATGGCGTAGTCGACGTGTGGTGAGACATTAAGGGCATCCTGGACGTCACTGCGGTTGAAGTAGTTGTTCGGGCCCCACCCGAGAGACGGGAAACCAAGCTCGTCCCAGAGGAAGGGGCAATAGTCCTAAAATGCAGATCAGAACACTTGACTACATGATGAGAGCAGCGTTTCTTGGTAGAATGAGGATGGACATACAGTGATGTGGTAGAAGTTGAAGCACGGATTGACGTACATTGCCGCAATGGCAATGTCATCCCATACGTCGCAGTTGAGGATCCCAGTGCCGGATTTGCGGAGGGAGGTAGGCTTGGGAAACTTCCCTGCCGGGGGGAACGTGAGCGCCTCCTCCAGAAAGGCATTGTATCCGCAGTTCTCGGCACGTTCGTTAATGTCGTCCATGAAGGTATCGTTGAGGTTGAATAGTGCGCTGTATGTGTTGAGAAACTGCACCGCGGGCGCCTCCTCCAGAACACTGCCCATGCCGATACTGGGATCATTGATCTGAATACCCTTCACGTTGTAGTATGTTGTGTCATTCTGATCCAAGAAGTGGCTAGCAATATACGGAATGTACATGCCTGCATAGCTTTCCCCGGTGAAGTAGACCTTGTAGCCTTGCATGTCGAAAGTGTCGATAAAGTTCTTCCAAAACCCGGCGAAGTCCTTTGCCACATCGTCCTCGTTCCTGATGAGAGCTGGTGCTCCTGGTGCTGCCGACGACAGGCCAGTGCCAATGGGCTGGTCAATCCAAACCATATTGGTGAGATTGGTCCACGAAAATGGATTTGGCTGTGGCGAGTAGGTACCCGATTGCCAGAGCCAAGGACCGTTTTCTTGCATCAGGCCATCCATAGAGCTGCAGCCTGGTCCTCCATTGAGCCAGATGGTGATCTCATTACTCGCGAGAGGGTTGTCGGATGGAAAGAACCAGAAAAAGAGCTCGTTGAGAGTGGAGCGGTTGGTGGAGGTGTTGGAGGTAGAGATGGGCAATCTGCCAGCATAAGATTCGCCTATATCAAAGTCCACCAAAGGCACACCAGTTCCATTGACGACGAATTCTGGTCACGTGTAAGTCCATGGTGCATGTCAAAGGGTCACCTCAGGGATGAAATTCTCACGCTCGGTTTTCGAGGTCAGATAGCTGGGGTCCTCGCTCGACGCTCGTTTCTGGACAGCGGCCTTGGTGTTCACAGTGCCTTTGCTCCTCAGAGTTGCCCGTCTGTGGGGGTAGACGACACTATCAGAGGCGAGGACGCCCGAGGCACCAAGCGCCGTCAAGAGGAGTGTTGTTGCGTGCATGGCGCAAGCGTTGATCCGGAGATAGAGTCAGTGCGGATGGCAGAGGAATCCCAGATCGCCTGCAGCTCAACGCTGACCGTTGCGTTGTTTTATACCTGTCAGCTGTCGACAGATGATCACAGACACCAGCCCCAGTAAACCCTTTTGGGGCTGCTACACAAAACCCTCGCCATGTCGTTCATTTCCTATTCAGGAAGGTGGGAGACCATGTTGGTGGAGTCCGGTAACACGGCATGTCGGTTTACGTGACGATGTGCGGATGCCCTGAATTATGTCCAGAGACGGCCTGGGCGGCTATCCGTAGGGAAGGTCTTTACGAGCCGCGAAAGCGGTAGGTAGCAGTCGGACACGATGGGGGCATTAGAGGAACACGAGGTCGGGTAGATTTGCGGGCGCGGTGGACTCACCGATTGAACCAGGCATTGACAGCGTACATGTGAGAACCTCCTTCTTGGAGGCATTCTATTATGGCCGGTCTCGCAGTCGTTCATGATCTCTTTAATTTTCCTTGTGTTGATTTATTGACTTTGAATTTTATTCACTTTTTTTCATGCCTTCATCTCAAAGATTATACGCAATGCTGATTTATTAGTGCCTAACTTTAGCTGTAGGGGAATGAAAGCGTCTGCCTCTCAAGCATGGCATAGCTGCAAGCAAAATGAGGAGCCCAAATCCCTGCCCCTCGTGGAAATTGTCAGCATGATCCTAGAATTCCGTTGCATTATATCTACATATATGTTTTACCGCATAGTCTGGTGAATCTCTCCAACCGCACGCCCACTTACCTGCGTTCGGCAAAGATAGTCAAATCTCGCTTCCGAGGTCACTGCAGGGCAAATATAGAGTAAAAGTGACTTCTGCTGCGAGGATCTCAGCAGGGGCCCTAGTCTTCCTGGCCTTCGGAGGCTATCGTGGAGTTGAGAATAGCCAGTGAAGGGAAGCGTACTTAGGTAGGCAAATAAAAGAGGGGTGCGGTTGGAGAGATTCACCAGACTATGCGGTAGTCACTGGAGGCGGACAGAAATCCTCCACATATGGGATGCTAGCACTGCAACTCCAAGCCGTCCGTTACTAGCTCTGCTACATACCTACTTACTAGGTAATGGGATCCTAGGGTAATCATCTGGGCCTAGTCTATTCCGAGCTGCAGCGATGAAACCTACTCAAGTATGTATCAATTTTAAAGGTGTGCTAGGTTGTGTTGCATTTTCCAGGCCTATGCATACAAGTATGTCGCTTTGAAGCATTTCGGAAGTCGTTTCATGGCGGCGCTGGAACTGAATGATTGTGGCGACTGTTGAGATAATTAGCCGATCCGGACGAGTAAATTGTCCTTGTCATCGAACCGAACAATGCTTCTTCTGATTCACCACGATCCAAGTTTGGCAATCTTAGACAGCACAAATCCTTCTATACAAGTAGTCATTATTACAAAGTTGCAACTTAGAAGGCTCATTCAGCCATAATACGCCGATAATTGAAGACTCACTGGTTCTGGTACGGTGATAATGTAGAAGCAACTGAGCACTAGAAAGTTTAACCCAACCTCGACCCAAGAAAACCTTGCCAATCGCGAGGTCATGTTCCTTGGCGGTATCCGTTATCTAGCCGGCACAAAATTATGCAGCCAGCGTTACCGGCTAACATATACAAGTTATCTTGAAGTCCCGAGCAGGCTTACCGGGAGCTCCATACACAGGATATATTTCGCTACAGTCTGATTCTCTGTTAGGTAGGCAAAGTGAGGCCTAGTTGCCAGAGCTAGTCATCTACTTATGTAGCTAGTTACCTACATGTATGCATGTTTCGCGGATCATGAAAAAGGCCCTACTTTCTATGTCATGTTCTCTCCATGAGGACATACCGATTACCAGGTAACTGCCATTTTGGTCCTTCAAGCTCGCAGCCCCGAGACAACTGGGGTCAGCTCAATTCCACATCTCGTGAATAATCAAATAGCAAAGTCTTTGCCTTACTTGAAGACATGCGTTCAAAGTTTCGGTAGTCCAAATGTAGTGTGACGCCACAATTTTGTGCCCAAAGGCCTACTCCAGGGTTAGCACGAATCTAATATAAGCATTGTTCCCTTTGTCCCGACCCCTACTTATCCTCATGGCAATCCTTTGCAATCTTCTCGGATTGACCCTGGAACTGAGCAGCGTGCTCTCGGAGTGATACACACTCCAGCGCATTAATAACCCAGTTTAGGAACCCTCCCAGCATGCATGTGATGGTCACATCCTCTAACCCAAACTTCCATCTCACAAAAATCATAATAGTTGATTACTATGCTACAGCCTCGACCCAGGATGTGATTCGCACGCGCATCGCCTTGATCTATACGATGTGCTAGAGACTGCCTGGGACGGATCATACCAAGGATATGAGTCTAGATTATATCGTTTTTAGCCAGCCCTGGTTTCCATTCCACGAGATCTGCAATTTCCCCTGGTGTTTTGAACGCAACTCCGAATCATCTCGACAGTCGCAACGTGTCCTCAGGTTGATGTAACCTGTGGACCTCCGGCAAGCCACTTTTCAAGCTCTTGATCAGAATTAGCTAGCTTCCTCGAGAAACGCACAATGGGCTCGCTTGATGGAATAGTATAGGGCAGAACGCTAGACAGGTGTTGGAGTTTCACGCTCGAGGTGTACAAAATGCACATCCCAGAAGACGGTGACCTGGCCACGCCGAACCCAGCCATTGTAATAAACTCCAAACTTCCATCTCCCAACATCTCCCTTAACAGTCTTCAGCCAAGTCCGTGGTTGTGAAAGGGGCTAGTACGTACGCCACTTTCAATTTCATTGGGCTCAGGTGCCAGGGGATCGGATTGTGAAACTCGAAGTCGATGCTGAATCTATTCATAGAGCTACTTCGCAAGCCTAGAGATATTCGGTAATTCTTGAAACTCCTGGAGTGTATTGAGTGCTAGAAAGTCCACTTTAGCTTGAGATTATATGGTATAAACCGGTTTTTCTCGCTTTGTTCACTCACAGAATCCATCTGACTTCATGGTGGTAACGTTTTAAGGACTTCATGCTGCTTATTACCAGTATCACTGGGCTCCCAAATGTGAAAGTACCCTGGGGTAATATGATGGGGTCTGACGAGATCATGATTGAACTTGTAGTGTTCAAAGTCGTTGTCAGAAGACCCATAGAAGCACTAAACTTTACCTAGTTACTAGTGGTATATTGAAAAGGTTAGAAGAGTGAGGCTGATTTCTGGCTTCGTATTCAGTGAACACCAATGGATATGATATCCCTGTGACCTGGGCAGCCTCGCCACGATCACCAAGATTGTTGGTCCGTGCATACTTACACAGCCTTGTCTAAGTGAATCGATCCAGAAGTCCGATTTCCACACCGAATGCAATCTTCTACCTCTGTCTACCGTAATTAACTTAGACAATCCTGTACTACTCTTTCACTCCATCAGTCATGTCCGCCACTACAGAACGTGTCAACACATTTAGTATAGAGAAAAACGATTGATCCGAAAAATGCTCGTTTTGTTGTATTCTTTCTTTCTCGATGTCCTTCCCGTGAACGGCGTATCCCCCAATTACGTGCCATATTATTATATCTTTTCGTAATTCATGCCTTGACCTCGAACCCAGGATATTGTGCGGACATGTACCTGAAGTCGCCAGTCACTCCAATATTGCCCACCACACCCAGTCCAAGCCAGTCCTTCTGCTCTTGGGTAAGGGAGTCCTGGACCCCCTTTGACAATCTCGCCGTCCAATTGACCTGCTGGCGCATAAAGCCCTTGGTATAGTACCCGAATAAGAGGGCTCGATCTTGGTCCTTCGTCACATTAGATCCGCTCGTGTGCCAGACTTTCCCGTCCATTACGAGGATGTCACCAGCTTTCGCCTCGAATGGGATAAGGAGCTCTGGCGCATTTTCAGGAACCTCCTCTCGCGTAACCCACTGCAAAAAACATAGAGTCAGTATGCTGAAAGGATGAGGAAGTCGTTGGGCAGGGTATAATTAGCGTCGGGTAGTCTTACCTTGTTGGATCCTGGAATATACAGAGTTGCCCCATTCTCCTTGGTAACATCAGTCAGGCACCAAATGACATTCAAAGCCCAGACATCCTGCCAGGGATCCGGAAAAACTAGGCTCTGGTCCGAATGAAGAGCCATACTCTGGGATCCCGGACGAGCGATATTGGCCGTGAAGTTGGAGATGAGAAAGCCTTCACCGAGAACGGACTTGACCATTTCGATCGCGGTAGGGTGAGAGATCAGATCACGGAAGATCTTGTCGATAGCCATGAGGTAGAATATGCGGATGTTGCTCGGGTTGGGGTCGAGAAACTGGAGGTAGGTATCCTCGCCCTCGGCCTCGACCGCGGCCTTGGCTTTCCACAAGCGGTCAAGGGTGTGGTCTGCTTCCTCCTTGGAGAGCACGCATGGGACTCGGACCCATCCGTGCTCCTTAAGGTGGGCCTTAGCTTTAGCCTGGCTGTCAGGCATGTTCGCAGAGATGTATCTCCGAAGAGTCTGCCCCAAAGTCGAGGAAGAGGAAGAAAGCGTGGGCAATAGTAATCAAACCTGGAAAGTTCAGGAGTTGAAATGGCGGACATGGATAAAATCTAGCTCAAGCACTCCGGATCAATATGCGTAGACTTTGGGATTGCGGGGTATCTATATCAAGCATAGAGCATACATAGCCGCAGCAATAAACCCAAGGGCTCAGTAAGCACTTGTAGGCCTCCTCATTTAGCCGCGCTGGACAACCCATTGGTTTGGAAGTGCGATCGTGCATGACAGGCGGACATACTTCACTCCAGGGCTTCGGCTTTTCGGGCTATTACATACACATAGTGCTGTTGACGGAGTGAAGGGTAATATATATTGGGTCGAGGGGACGAGCAGAATCCAGATATCTAATGGATATTTCCCACTGCCCCCTGTCAGGCTACGATTTATATCAACTCATAGATCATGTCCTCGGATACAAGTGACTTCGAGGAATCCAAGAAACCCAGCTTGATCGACCACGCCATCAGACTCCTCCTGGTGCCCTGGTAGCGAGTCATCGTTGCCCTACTGAAACGCAAATTGAATTCATGTGTATTTGTTTTCTTCTCGGTTGGGACTGTCAGAGCTGGTTGGTCAACCTATGGCCATTTCTCATCGGCTACGAACGTTAGGGTGCCGAGAAAAGTCGACATCACTAATGTCATCGACCAAACTGTCCCTCAACCTCGTAACGTCCTCGCCGACCCTCTCCAGATCCACAAACTCGCTGATATGGTCCATATCCCCTAAAACGACCTCGTCATCCTCTACGCCCCGATCCCTCTTTCTTCGGCAATTTGTTGCCGTGATAGTACCTACAAACCCAACCGAATTCTTTCTCGGGTCATAATGTGTGCCCTGATCAATACTCGGCCGGCCGCCTCCCACAAATCTGACCAACTTCCCCAGAATCGCAAACTCTAACTTCAATTTGATCCCATACACGACCCCCTTGAGCATCGTTTCGAGGATATACAAGCTCGCAGCTTCCAGCCCCAGCAGTACCAGATCCATAACAATGATCACGGCATTGACGGCCACGAGCTGCTTCATCGTCGTGCGGGTGTCAGGCTGAAGACTAGTCCGTAATATCTTGAAGGTCTCGACGATGTAAATTGACGATAAGACAAGCTCCTGGCAGAAGAACCCAGCCATCTGGATCTTCTCCATGATATTGTAACCCCTCGCGAAGACCTCCGTATTGATTTCTCCGTTAGTGCCGTAAGTGAAGACGGTGGTAGGGAGGTGGAGGATGATTGCGTCGATAACAATCATAGCCAACGTCCGGCGGATGATCTGATCGCCGCGGGCGCCGACGAGGAGCAGGTGCAGTCTGCTCCATAGCACAAAGGCCTGGCCGGTGACCATGGGCCACCAACCGACTGTAATGAGCGTCACAGCAAGCCAGCGAGTAATTCCGGTGGTCATGTCCAATAGGTCGAGGAGGAATCCTAGTGAGTAAGGTATGATAGCTAGGCCGGAGACGAGAAGGGAGTAGAAGTAAAGCCCACGGTAATGCTTGAAGGTGAGGAAACACAGGACAGCAAGCTCTACAGCATTATATACCGAGAGAAGCGCAATGGAGATGATAAAAATTTGCATGGAGACGGGGTGGTTGTGGCTGCGTTCATCAGGTGTAAGGCCAGCCCCAGGAGCACTCCATGACGGAGCCGCATTGGAGACGGTATCACCGGGTGAGGGGGTGTTCGGAGCCATCTTGTCTTTCGTTCGATTTCTGCAGAGCTCTCAAGGTTCACGCTCACCAGTCATCCGAGGCATTGATGTGGCGGCCCAGGACATGCAGGGCGAAACTGGACATTGTCTGTTTCTCTGGTCTGGTACACTCCACCCCGGGATTGCTCAATATCTTGAAGGAGGGTTGGCACCTGGCGAGTCTCGCTGTCGTCGGCGACTTGGACGACAGGTTGTTGCTATCTTTGTTGAGGTTCCATATGCGATGGGCCGAAAGAGACGTGTGTGTAGTAAGCCCAAACAATATGGGATAGTCTGACATGGTTGATGGTAGGGAGTGAAAGGAGAAAGCGGACATGATGCCATTATAAATGGCACGAAGTCAAATGCAACCGATGATCATCAAACGGTCAACCCGAGTTCTATCCAACGTCATACTCGGTGAGTGGCCCAGTCGCCCGCGAAGCCTCATCTGCTGCGGAACTGTAGAGTGACGCAGGCGCAGGGTACTGCGATACAACACAATGCTGACAGCGGATTGTTGTGCTAGCCAGGCAGGCATCCTTGGCTATACTAATCACAGCGTCGATCTCGAGGTAGAGATCAATCCAATCCCGCCGTTTTGTCGATCCAACTGCGCGTCACACTACCCCGGACAAAGGGTCAGCGTTGGGGGGAGGGATCGCTCGATGGTATGTATGTAGTGTACACATCCCAGCTGCCGTTTTTGGAGAAGTCAAGTCGTACGGGGAGTCAACGCCACTCATCCGGGTTTGACATCTGTGTAGAATACGACTCGGCCATGTTAGTCGTGAGCGCATGAGTCTGGGATCATACGTATGCCGCCAACGGGCTTTGTGCCGTGAAGGAAGAGGCTGACAGCAATATCTCTCTGACAGAGGCGGTGTTGAGCGTCCCAATCAGGGAAAAAACCATGAACAGGAGAAACAACTGTAGTCATGGATGCATCATCACACGTCAACTCCCGGCAGGCATGCCCCTGAGGTGATCATGTTCTTTCATTTCTAGATATATACTCAATTGCGCTTAGAAGGCAGTATGACCTTTCTTTCGCACCATAAATGCATTCTTACATCCCAATAGCAGCGTACAACTCGTCATAGACCTTCCCAACCCAGCCATGCATGCGGCCACCCCTAGCAACAATGCCCAAGCCTCCCGCGGCCCACAGTGCTGTCATGACCAAAGCCGTCCCGTTGACGCCCAGCCATATCCTCCTCCTCCTCTTTCTCCTCCTCACGTCCTCATCGCGATGCCGCGTTGTCCCCAAAGTTTTGAGGTCTGCTTTCCATCCCGCCATCTGCGCCAGCCCGATCCACTTCGCCCATCCCCAGATCATATGTCCGCATCCCAGAGTCAAAAGCCCCGCATATGCGACATATGAAGTGATCGGGTGCGTCGCGAAGCCGTGCGCAACATATGCCAGGCCTATATTTGCGCTGTCGCCCTCGACGTGTAACGGCAACAGGCGGTTTGTGAAGACGTGCGCACCGAGAAACATGGCGAACCCATACCCAGACAGCGATATCCAGGTCATCGGTGGCCATCCGTTCCTCGAACTGTCGCCTGATGAAGAAGAGAACACAGTGGATGATCGCTGTGGAAAGACGGCCGGTGTGGCTCCTCCGTATCTCTTCAGGTTGTGCGAGCGTCGGACGAAGCGCAATGCAATGCCGGATGCAATATGTGCGACGACTGGGAGTGCGACAAAAAGGGGCTCTGTCATGGGTGTCTGGTAGATCTCGCGGGCGAGGAGGAGGTACGATTCGGAGGCGGGAACGGCCTGGGTGATTAGGGGTATCAGGGAAGTATTGGTGAGGTGGAGGCCGGTGAATACAGAGAGGGCGTAGGTCGAGTATCGTTGTATGCGCGTGACTGGACGAGATGTTAGTCTTTACGTCCTTGCGAGGAAGGCAAGGGAAGGCAATGACCAGGCTATTTGGTTGGATAGAGCAGGATAGGACGGGACAGGACGTACGGTAGTATATTGACCCTTGCCCACTCCCACTAAGACCCAGAGACGTAGTCCGGGCATGGCCTGGCCTTATTGACCTGGGCTTCTCACTCGACTCTTCCGGCAAAGGTGGAAGATCCTTCTCTGTGTCGGGGATGGGAGTTGGGTCTAGTTGTAGCAAGGACATGAGCGTCTCTTGCGACGCAGTCCGCCTGAGAGACCTGGAGTCTGCCATGTTCGCTCGTATAAGTTCCCCCCCAGCCCCTACTCCAACTGTGCAGAGATTCAGCAGGTTATGGTGATCATGGACTAGGTATTGTGTACGTTGAGGGGACGGAAAGGAAACAGAAGAAGGAAAATAGAAGTACGGATCAGTCACGATCGATGCATAGAATTGTTGAGAGCTTTAGAACATTGAAAGCCGGCTCGTCCTGGTATCTCGGTACCGAGCACGCCCAGGAACGATTCTGGACCACTGAAGCCCCCTGTAAATTCAATGACGTTGACGCCAACGCTTCTGAAGATCCACCGAGACCCGTTAAGTCAATCTCAACGTCCTGTAATAGCGCCGCAATTACTACCACAGTATGCAAGATTCTGTACTGTGTAAGACAGGCGGCGGCCTGGAACTTGGTGGGTACTCAGTGGGCAGCTCCCAATTATCGGCAGGCACCGCTAACCAGGGTCTTCAACCTACAATCGCGTTGAACACCAACCGCAACTAGACCCTCAGACCACTATACACGTGGACACGTTCTCAACATCACGAAGATCACGATCAAGATGCCACCACGCCATCAAACCCTCCCTCCTGCCCAGACGGCCGCCGCCCGCGAAGCCCGCCAGGCTTTCTACTGTGAGCTGTGCCAGAAAGGCTACAGCCGCCACAACGAATATGAAGCCCACCTTTCGTCTTACGACCACAGCCACAAAGTCCGCCTCAAGGAGATGCGCGCCATGACCAGGGATCCTACCGCCGCTGCAAGGGCAAGGAAGGCTGAGGCAAAGGCCGATGGCGTGATCAGTATCCAGCTGGGTGCCGGCGGCGGAGCTGGTGATAAACCGGCAGCTGGTGGTTTCAAGAAGGGTGGCTTCAAGAAGTCGGGCTTCAAGAGCGCGTTTGCCCCGGCCGGGGGAGATGATGGGGAGAACAATACCAAGGCAAAGGAGGTTGTGGTTGAGGAGGCCAATGCCAAGGGCTTGGGACTGCAGCACGCGGGAAGTGACATCGAAAGTGACACCGAGGACGAGGGCTACGAGATGTATGACCCACGGTTTCCTACAGACTGAGACAACAAACGATGAACGATACTTGCCCCCCTCGGGGTCGACTTGGCTGGACGAAGGAATGACAGGATTTACCGAATGGACCACAAGCAACGCACAATGCGGCTTCCAAAGACGATTCTGCGCGGGATGAAGCCACCAGTTCGAGGGCAGGCCATTAGTCATGATCTTGGAATAATCTCGAGGCCCTACTTAAACACCACTCGTCCAACTATTCGGCTGGAACTGCGACAGGTCCTCTTCCAGCAAGCCCATCATGTACCGATTCCCGCTGAACCAGTCCCCGAGCTGACTCGTCTGGTTCATTGCCACCGCATTCGCCGTCGTCGCAGTCGTTGCCGACCTGAACGCCCTCCCATCCCCACCAGCAGCTACCGGCGAGGTTGGCAGTGCACCCCCGGCGGCCTGTGCAGCGGCCGCCGCAGCCATGGCCGCGGAATCACCTTCGACCGGCATGAACCCCAGCGCAGAGAGATACACGTCAAACTCGTTGCCGATCGGCGCCATGTCTGTATCCTGCGGCTCGTTGGAATTTGCTTTAGACTTGGCCTCGACATAGAGCATGGCGACGCTGTGCAAAACGCTGAACAGGCGGTGCAGCTTGTCAATCCCCTCTGACACGGCGCATGTCGGCTCAAGCGAGGCGATGAAGTCCCGGAGCCTTTGAAGGTCGGCCACATCTGAGGTCTCGATAATGTGGCAGAAGATGACGATAAACGGGACGAAGGGGGCGTAGAGGATGGTCCTGCAAGATGCGTCAGCTTCCATCCCAGGTCAAGAGAGAGGGAGGAGGGCTGGGGAACAGAGGTCAACATACCAGTGTATATATGAAGCCGCAACCCACAAATTACTCCCCATCAGCTTCATACACTCTTCATGCGTCTGCATAGCCAATCTCGCCGTATCGATGCACTCGGGCGTAAACGTCGAAAAGCCATGCGCTGAACCAGCCTGCACACCGACACCGACACCCGCAGGAATGGCCCGGTACACTAAGGTCAAGCTGCTCAGGAATGAGACCTGATCACTCTTCATAACCATTTCCGTAACAGTGGCCTTGCGCGCATCGGTCCACCCCCCACCGCCACCGCCTCCGCCTCGACTCAATCTTTCCATCTCTGCTGTTCTGAGCAAGGAGGCCTGCTCGGCAATCATCTTCAACTTCCTCGCCAACCTTTGCGCAGTCTCGACCCGCTGGTTTACCGGATGGCTCAGACTGCTAGGGGAGTACAGCCGCTCGTAAATCTGCCCCTGGATGTCTGCATGGGCAATCCACAGCCTCAGCACCTCCTTCCACATATCCGTGGCATTGACTTGGCCTATCACCCGGGGCAGGGTGACGTCGAAGTCCTGGATGATGGAAGCCCGGCCCAGCCGCAATGCAAGCCCGCGGTCGAGCATGTAGCTGAACCAGAACAGTATGGCCTTCTTGTCGTTGAGGCCATTCGGCTCGTCAGGATGGCAGTCAGTGGAGGGTACAGTGCCACCCATGACGCGGTGATAGCCCAGATCCTGACACAGCTGCGCAGCGGTGGTGTTCAACTGCCAGGCCACAGACGGCCTGCTAACCTCAATGGCATAACTTGCACCAAGCAGGAGCGCCTCGATAGTCTCCATGCTCGCACTGAGAAAGAATTTGAGATTGGCTAGTCCCGTTTCCAGGTTCGAGCGACACAACTCATAGTAGCCCGTGTACTGCCTCACCAGGTCGTCAGTCTCCGCCATGACGCTCTTCTCCTGGAAGAGGTAGTACAGCCCCGCATTAACAATGATAAAAGTCGCATGTGAGAAATCTTCAAGCGCAAAGTACACCCGCCGGCAGGCCTCGGCGAAGTTCTCGACGGCCATGAAGCAACAAACGCTGATGAGGGTGAAGGTGCCGGGCGGTGTCTCCTTGATCTCGCGCAGGACGGGGATGACGGCCTGGATGGGTGGCATTGGAAGCTCTCTGAAGCCACCCTTGGGGAGGACTCGCTGGTGAGCAAAGCGGACCTCGGAGCTCCGGCTCCCCATACTGCTGGACGCGGCGGACCCGCGGCGGGTGCGGGTTTCGTGTTTCCGGGACAGGCCGACGATTTGCTTCAGGGAGGTCAACGCGGCAGCCATGTTCGGGTTGAGGTCCCGGAGTGATGTCCGCTCCACGGCGTGTTCGAGGAACTCGGACGCGAAGACTGTGTGAGCTGTGAGGGAGGAGTTGCCCTCGAAGGCGGAGGAATCGAGCTCGTTGGGCGTGGAGTCACCATCCGCGGTGGTGGTCGAGGGTGAGCCACCGCTGCGTTGACGCCGTTCCGGTACGTTTAGGGAGTCGGCGGCGGATGGTGGAGGCTCATGAAGAGGGAGATCGGAACCCCGGCGAATGTTGTCCTTGGTTCCCAATTCGCGGAGGAGCCTTTCTATGGACACAAGCCGCTCTTCTATGTGATCAATCTTGCGCTCACTGGAAAGGTGTTAGTGAGTGTGTCGTCGGTAAGGAGGACCTGTCACACTATAGGCATCATTTTGAAAGAGAAGAGGGGGGGGGGGGGTTGGGAAGTGGTGAGAAGCCCACACTCATATAACTCAGCCCTCAGGGCTAAGACCACGGCCAAGAGTAAACATAAGGAGGAATCAAGGAAGACAGACTATTGTGTAGAGATCAAAACCCTCTGCCTTGCCTCCCTTGGCTTCTGTCCGGCGCCAGTGGAGCTGCATACCCGATTCGCTATCCGGCAGTTCGAACATGGAGATTCTTTATCGCAGCGTATCTGATGGACGATGAATACAAAGCCCGAAGGTTAGCTTGTCTGGCATTCTCACTCAAAGAGGGCACACTACACCACAGATGAGTGAGACGAAGGTGTCCGCGGACGAGACAGATGTAAAACTTACTTTCCGTATCCGGCATTGATCACACTAAACAGATCAAATCAGTAACGAGTAAGGGATCTCACGTGGATCACGCCAAGGTGCTTGGGTTGGCCAGCTGGGTAGGGTGCCCGCCAGTATTTGGTTTTGTGTCAAGTACAAGAGGTAGGCATATATATCAGCATGTGGCAGTACCTACCGCTCGTATGATAGTACCGTTGGCCGGGTCCGAAGCAGTCCCGGATCCGCTCTCACCCCCGGGCGCAACGCTTGGATCGCGCCGGGCCGTTTCTGAAGCGGTGCCACCGGTTCCCATCGTGATAATGACCGAAAGTTATGGGATGTGCTGAGGAGAGCATCCAGTAGAAGGGCGAGTACGAAGGGACAATTGGACACTCGGGATTGGTTTTCTGGAAGCGGAGTACTCGGCTGGACCTGCAGGATGCAGCTCATCCCCCCATTGTCAGTCAACAGCCAGGATCTGGGAAGCGAGGTCGGGTACCGCGGGGGCCGGCCAGGCTGGTGAGTCGGTGATAGGTTGGCTGGCTGTGGTACTCGGAGTCGTGAGAGGCTCTCTTCACGACTGTAAATGCTTGGAGCCCAATCCAGCGAGAGCTCATATGCAAGCAGAGTAAGTGTATGACTAGTTTGAGAGATCTGGCCGTGTGGCAAACATGCAGGTGTGATTGTTTGCTGAGAAATATCACCAATTGATCGCGATATATGCATTGGATGATAAGAACATCAAAGCGGCACAGTGTTGAAGGTCACCACTATAAACCGCCCCGAGGTCCTCACAAACCCGGACCCTGGGCCTGATCTTCATTGAGGTGGGGGGGGGGGGGGACCGGGGGGAGCCGGGCCTGTTAAATGGGTACTGCTCAAGCGCCCCAGTTTGCCACCAACAGAGAAGTTTCTCTTAGCATTTTCCATTTGCCCTCGCGTGAGACGCGACCACCGAATCCCACCTTGAGCCTCCAAGTTTACCAGCACAATTCCTTTGTCTGTGATGTCGCCCGCAACGGTCACCCAGCTATCCACCTGCAATTCTCTGGCAACCTGTAGACTTCACTGCAAGCTAGCTGAAAAAAGAAGGGACAGTCTCCGTGAGGCAAACTGGAGGCTGGAGAACGAGCATG
This sequence comes from Cytospora chrysosperma, assembly GCA_016808195.1. Lineage (NCBI taxonomy): Eukaryota > Fungi > Ascomycota > Sordariomycetes > Diaporthales > Cytosporaceae > Cytospora > Cytospora chrysosperma. The sequence goes on from JAEQMF010000012.1 coordinate 84,232, forward strand.
CATACTATCGTCGAGATGCATCCCAAACGTTCACGGCCGTCTAACAATGATGGCGACGACGATACCGATCCAACTCCCTTCTCCCCGTCCTCCTCCTCCGCCCCCTCCTCCTCCTTATACCCACCTACACCACGCGCAAAGCGTCAACGCCTCTCAAAACCCTTCAAAGCTGTCACTACTAGGCCGCGGATCGGCGCCGATCTCTTGTCCTCCCTGCCGTCCGAGATCCTTATCCGCATCCTCAGCTACCTCTCCCTCCCACAACTGCTATGCGTCTCCCCCGTGTCGCGACGTTTCAACCACCTCGCCGATGACTCGCAGCTATGGAAGGCCTTATACTACGCGCGATTTGTCCTGCCGCGAGCTATGCGAATACCCGGATTCCGGGAGGGCAAGTTGACCGAGAGACTAAGAGACCACAAACTGCATTACAAGGGGCGCCGGGCGCTCTGGGCTAGTGGACGGTCGGGTGGGCTGGTTAGCGACGAGTCAGCTGGGGAAGTATATGCGGGAAGAATAGGGGCGATGTTGGAGGAGGAGGAGAGGAGAGGGAAAGACGATAGGGTAAATTGGAAAAGGCAGTTCAAGATACGCCACAATTGGGCCAGGGGGAAATGTGCCGTGGAGGAACTGAAGCTCGGGCCGGACCCCGAAGGCGGATCGCCATTCGCAGCCGAGGACGATGAAGACAGGAGTAAGATGCTGGTCAAGGTCTTCGAGGGCTTTGCCGTCACTGCGGACAGGACTTTCGGGCTAAGAGCATGGGATCTGAAGACGAAGGAGGTTGTGGCACACATCAGCCTCGAAGACAACGGGACACAAGACCCCGGAGAGGGAGGCACAGTTGCGCAGCCGAGCTGTATTGCTATCGACGATCACCACTTGCACACGGGCACAATCAACATAGCACTCGGGTTTGCGGACGGCAGCTTCGGCGTATGGAGGCTGGACCTGCACGCCAAGAGCGTGGTCAGGAGGTACCGGCATGAGAAGTCCAGTAATGGTGGGCTGGCGGGTATAGCATACTCACACCCATACTTATTTACCGCGACCGGGGCAGTTCTCGTGTCGTTGTACACCTTTGACGTGCCAATGACGGCTGAGGAGAGTGACAAAGAGGGAGACGGCACGAACCACTCTTCGTCGAAGCTCGCCAGCGCGATGCGTGAATACTGCGCCAGCGCTGCATCCGAGGTAAAAACCAAAGACGATGTGATACTGTTACCGGCACCATATCTGCTGACCGCACTCAAATCACATACTTCCGACCCCCCCTTGGCGCTTTCCATCCGGGAAACAGGCAACACAACCGTGGCTTCGATAGCATACACATTCTATACTCGACGCGGCTGGTCCATAGGCATACAAGATCTCCACATCACGCCTAGCAACCCCCCCAATTGTGCACCAAAAATCACAACCAGGCTGGCATATACGACACCTATTGCTTCCAACTATTTGCGCCCGGTAGCATCTCCAAGGGCACTGGACCGTCAGATACCTGTCTCGCCACCGCCCGTGTTACCACCCACGACACCTCTGAACAATGCATTCCAACCTCCTCCACCAATGAACCCTGAACAACGCGATCGAGAGGGGCCAAGGACCCTTTGCTACTCACATCCGTATCTACTCGCCACGCTCCCCGACAATACCCTCATCCTCCATCTCTGTACCTCCACATCATCCACGCTGTCCGTCTCCCCTGGGCTCCGCTTATGGGGCCATACTTCCGGTATCTCCGACGCCGAGATCACTGCTCGCGGGAAGGCTGTCAGTGTTAGCTCCCGTGGCGATGAGATGCGCGTATGGGAGCTTGAGGGGAGGTCGAACGGGGTGAGGAGTAGGAGTGTCGAAATCCGGCCGACGACAGGAGCGGTCTCGGGAAATAGCGATAGCAAGGAGGATGCGAGCGGTGCATCGAAGGATGTCGTGGACTGGAAAGAGAGGAGAAATTGGGTGGGCTTCGACGACGAGATGGTCATCGTTCTTAAGGAGGCGAGTGGTGGTAGGGAGAGTCTCCTGGTTTATGATTTCACGTAGCTACGGCGGCGTAATGTGTCGGGCGGGATGTACCTAATGTATCAATCGCGACGGCGGTGATGGATACGTCCCTTTGGGAGCAATGCTGGTAATACAATTCTTGTACATAGGAGGCCACACATGGTCCCGATATACTGCATAAACATTTGGCTGGTCGAGGTGCATGCTACAAGCCACATCCAAATCAATGACTACCTGACGAGAAGTATTGTATGGCCCCGACCAACAACTGTGCTGTTTCTAGAGCCTCGTCAACCACCATGTCCGGCTGCTGAAGGCCTTAAGTGATGAGGAAGGTCAGCTAGGAATCGGGAACGTTATTCATTGGACGTCTGTTTTGGAGGGAGTTGTTCTCTCACCCTGAGAGGATGTGTCCACTCCAATGTGAAGCCAGGAGGGTGATGAGAAACTACTCCATTAATCTTGATGTCCTGCTACTCGGGCAAGTCGGGCATGAAACATTGCCACTCTATAGCTCTAGCTAGTCCGGCTCGTCTCCGTTCTGTTGCCCATATGTCGCCAACCTATCATAAGACCAGCCAAACAAGCAAGATGGGATGTGTGAGACTCGCACTCGAGTATATGGATAGCATGGAAATACTGGGAAGCTTTGAACCTCGCGACCCGCTAGTTGACCATGCTCAATGAACAGCGTTATGCCTGTCACTTGCACTGGCCGTGATGAGGACCAGAAGTGTGTCCAGTCAGGACCATTGGAGATGTATCCCCGCATTCCAAGGTTGTGCTCACCGGGCGGTCATACACCAGTTGACGAGTCCCTCACTCCGGAATGGGCCTCCGGGACTTGCTTGTCGGGACCATGGTGGTGTTCCAAGGTTGTTTATAAGCACACCCCTTTGTAAGCCCCTCTATATCAGCTTCAGAGCATGGGGGAGTTGGCAATGACGCTGGTGGCTCCAACATAGTGAGGACTCTCCAGTGTGCTTTTGCCAGCGAAGATAGCCCAACACAGTTATATCGTCGCCACGTGTATTGACGTACGACGACAACAAGTATTCGTTCTATTTCTTAAAACTAAGGTTGAGGTGGGAGATCTTCGTCGTCTCAACACCGCCACTGCCCCTAATCACAATCAGAACAAGCACCATGACACAGCAGCGCGCTGCTGCAGGGTGGCTTTCCATCCACTTGGCTGGAGATGTATGTAATTGGAAGGGAAGCTTGTTTCGGATAGATGAGCGTTATGCGGGAGGTCGATCTGGAAGACGAATATGGGGATCAAGAAGAAATCGGGTGCTATTCCAGGGCCAAGTGGTGGCCGCCCTGCCGCCACGCATGGCCAACCTGCTGCCTGCCAACCGCCTATGATGCGCCAGAGTTACTTGGCCCCGAGAGGTAGAGAGCCGTTGGTGCATCTGCGTCCAAGAAATAACCACGCCATCCGCCGCCGTCGATGTACAGGTTCACTCCAGCTCCAGTCGTTGGTTTGGCACCCGAGCCATGCAGCCTTGGCTGGTACTTCGAGTCCATCCTGGTTCAATGTTCCCGAGTTCACCCACACCATGCCAGAGCTGATATGCAGAGCATCGCCTTTCTGCGAGCTACTTTCTTGGTAACCCACGAAGCAGAGTAAGGGTGCCAAAGGTCTCCCGGAGGGACTCTCCCGAAGGGATAGTGAAGGAGTTGTCGGCAATCAAGTGAGCCTCCTCGAAACCCAATTCATTGACTACGATTGTGCATGCATACTAGGTAGTATGTACCTGGCCGCCGTTCCGGATTCCCTTGCCCACCTCCAGCGGAGCAGGGGCTCCTGGCCTACTGCAGGGTCGCTTGAACAGCGTGTCGATCCCTGAACTGCTCCCTGAGCTGGCACTGGAGGTGCAAAGGTGCAGTGCTGATGATGGGGTTGGATGCGGTGGCTCCTGCAGCATCCCTTGAGGGTCCCAAGGTTTAGCCAACGGAGTAAGCAAGTACGTACTGTGTATAGCGGCTGCGGGCATTGCTAAAAAAGAAAATTGCCCGATGGGATGCCGCTCGGTTGACAGCTTGATCAATGACTCCAGGGCTTTTCTCCTGCTGTGCCACGGCTGTCATGTAAGGTTTAAGCAGATTTGGTTTGATGCGGTATATGTTTAGCGATTTGCCTTGATCCAAGCCTATGTATACCAGACATCTGGGGTTCTCGTTGGGGACCTCGGCAGAGCTCCTGTTAAATAATCGAACGGCGAGACATGTCTGTATCGGCCAGAGTGACCAAATTCCACGTCTTCGATCTTTCTAACGATTGGGCAAGAGATAGAATCTGTTCCTGAGTATGGCATTAGGAGGCCTGATCGTGTCGCTCGTTGATTCGAGGCTCACATGCACGGCAGCCCTGTCCCCTGTTCCCTGCTTGAGCATTGCACCTATGATTGCATGAACCTCTTCTTTCTTTTTTGGAGTCCACAACAATGGCGACGTCTGATCGGTACCGAGAATCAGGTCAAGATTCACCAGTCTCTCTCTCGACCGGATGTTGACAGGGGACGAGAGTGATACCAAGATAGGTAAGAGGAGCTGGCCGCTGTGGTGCCCGCCCGGGCGCAGCACTCGGGCTCCTCCTACATAGGGTGTACTGTACTGTGTACAGCTAGATGTATGTGCCTCTTATTTGGGGGCAGCCTCGCCCGCGGATCACCCTGCTGCAAAGGCCTCACCCCTATTGCCAGGTTAACCCTGCTTCGAGAAGCATTCTCTCGTTGCCCTGCTGCGCTGATACTGATGATGAGCTGTCAGCGACAATGACCGATATGATGCATGCCTGATGAAGTGTCATCACAGCAAAACGAAACAGCTCAAGCAGGCCCAAGGCAGGCTGCCAGGCCAGAGACATTGGATTGGATCGGCCCACAGCAGTCCTTACTAACGGATCTGTATGTACAGCTTCTTCGGGGTTAAATTGGCCAATCGAGGTCATCAATTGACAGGATGTCGGTCCAAGCCGGCTACCATCGCAAGTAGATCGATCACCTGGTACAGGGCACAATCGAGTGTCCCAGTTATGGTAACGGTGATAACCTGGGAACCAGAGCAAGGAGTTGAGGAGGGGGAGGGAAGGTGAGTAGTGAGCAATCTGCAGTCCGCAGTTTGCAGTGGGGGATTAGGTTATTTGAGAAGTGCAGGAACAGTATCACTGGTATGCCCTGCGTCAATCTGCCATCTGCTTTAAGAGAGGATCGTGGAGGATCTTGACATGTCGGGTTCGCCTGCACATACTGCTTTCACCTGCTGCAGCTGGTGGGAAAAAGACTGGTTCCAGATCTTGAGGCTTATTACAATTAGTACGGAGTACGGACGTACAGTACATCCATCGCCCTGCGTCTAAGAATCGGGCAACCCACTCCAGATGTCTGCACCTAGGTATGTAGGTAGGTTCTGTCATTTTGGTGGCAGCGGCAGGAGGGGGCAGTCAAGATTCCAGCTGCATCATGTGTCCGCCAATCGATCATGACCCCTCCTTTTTCCAACCTCACCCGAAAGGAGGGGTGATAAGATAAGAATGCCCAAGTAGGTACGGATCCGTACAGACAAGTAGGTAGACAGGGACAAGTGCCGCCTGACCATCCAAGGATGACCATAGCCATGGCCAGACCATGCTTCTACCCGTCATGATGATCCCTCAAGGCTATCGCGGGATGGAGGGAAATGGGAGGGCAATTGAGGTCCTAAGGCTGACCGAAGCATGCAATTTACTTTATGAAGCTGGAACCTTGGAAGGCAAGAAGGCGCGCGCATGTGAAAGGTGGACTCCCCTGCCCCCCCTCCCCGCCTCCACCAGATAAGAGAGTCTCCGTTTGGTGGACTGGTGACTGTCGCATTGTCTCGGAGAGGACATCACGAGAATGCCACTGTGGTTGCAGATGGAGATAGATATCAGATCAAAAGAGATAAGATGATACAGATGTGCAGATGTACCGCGACTTCCAAGGCTGTTTCAGTCGGTTTATTGCAGAGAGCATCACCGGATGGGCCCCCAAGGGCCTGCTTAGTGCGGGCGGCAGGGTCATGTGGTTGCTGTAGATGGGGGTTCACGATGGTAGGTACCTAAGTACTTGGGCAGGTATATACACTACTGTAGCTGTTATAGTGAAACCGTCGCCTCTGCTTAGCGCTGTACGCGGCTTCATTGGCTGACTGGTTGGGTATGTCTGTAGATTGGATGGTAAGTGCTCGCATACCGTAGTAGTTTGGAAATATCCCAGATTCCGTATCGAGACTGTGAGTTCATGAATCATTGGATCGCGGAATGGACAGTTACTTGGCCATTGATAACGTTGTTATCACCATTATGCCTTGATCTAGATTGCTGTAGGAGGGTACGGATGGGTACGGATGTGCTGTGCAGGTGGCATCATGTTAGAGGTTTCGCGGAGCATTGAAGAGACGAGTGAGGCGGGCCTGTCCAACCTCGCCAGCCTGGGTTGTACCATGATGAATCATTGCGAACTGTTCGCCAATTCAGTTGGGGTTGGCAGTGCTAGGGTAGTGCAGAATTGTCAGGGTGAATTGATGGAGCGTCTACCTACTTAGGTAAGTAGATACTCAAGTAGGCAGTGAGATTGATTACGCGGTCCCCCTCGAGCATATGTACACACCAATACGGGCGACGCCATGGGATGGGCAAGAGTCGCCACCACCACAACCTTGAACAGACACGGTGTTCTCAGCGACGACAATCATAGACAATCAGGTGACCGACGAGGAGGATCAATTACTGCCAATCTGGGACAATAAGCTGAGAAATCAATGCTTCCATCGTGCCCCGGTCCGGAGCTTCATGGTCTCCGCAGGTACCGCAGGTTACGCCGACCGTGTTCTGAACGTTGATTAACACCGTTGAGGCAACAGGCAGCCAGCCGGCTTTAGTCGTTGGGGATCGGCCTTGCTCCGAGAATAAAATGCTGACGGCAGCACTTGCGATCTGGTGGGGAGTAGGAATGGGCAGATGGAAAGTTGGGCTGGTCGGAAAGAGGAAAATCCCATCATCAATTCAACATTGACATCCAGTGCACAGTAGGCAGGCTGTGTGTGGGCCATCAGTTCATGTGGATTTGTGATCCGATCCAGATGTCCAGCCCACTTTGATACAAACACGCCTCTGCCATCCCTGTCTCCCCTGTGGAAAGAGGTACCTAGGTACCCACCCGTTGAATGTGACATGTCGCGGTACTTGAGAGAGACCTTGTGCACTTCCAAACACCAAGGTTCCGTGGACGTCCCTGGGGGTAGAGCAGGCAGACACCTGCCTGCGTCAACTAGGAAGGGGGCTAAAGGGTGTCTTATCGTCCGTCCTGTCCCCTTATCGATTATCTGCCATAGTACTCACTGCACCTAGGTAGGTACATGCCCATATATATTTAGGGCTAGGGGTCGGCAGATGCTTCACCTACGTAAGTAGGTACCTAGATACTTAGAAACTGACCCGTCCATTTAAAGTTCGGAAGGGCTAAACCCTGTTGGGAGACACTGGAGGCCACCTGCCACCTGCCAAACTGCCCAACTTGTTGCATTTTGTTCAGTTTTTCTCTTTCGCCTGCCTCTCCTCATCAACTCCAGATCCTCGACTCTTTCCAAGGTTGTCCATTGCCTTCCCGATGCCCTTATGACTCACACTTTTCGCATGCACTGCCAACCATAACCGCTGCGGCATTGAGCATTTTCTACAGGAGCCGCCCCATCCACTGTGTCAGCACCTGGTGATTGGCCAATTCGATCCTTCTTGTCTTCCGTCATTTGTTCTTGTGCGAAATCAAAGCAAAGGGAGACGCACACACACACACATACGCACATACACGCACGCACGCACCATACTGCCTGACTGCCCGACTACCCGAGCGCCCAGCGTGGCAACGCGAACCTTGCGAACTCAGGCCGCGAATCTGGCGATGGCCCACAACGCCCCACCAACTTCCATTACCTGTTTCGAAGCCTGTGAGAGGCGAAGCTGGCAGGCCATGGCAGGCATGGCAGCCGTTGTTGTGTCTCTCACAGGCGGCCTGGACCCTCACAGATCCCGCCTCCGGACCGACCCAATTTGATGCCGCATTGCTATTACACCCCGACGACCTCATAATAATTTCATGCCTGAGGGATCACATAATACATGCTTCCGTACAGGCCCAATTGACGCCAATTGGCCCTCCCAACCTCGCATGCAACAGAAGTCATGCCAATTGAGTACGTTTACGTGGTGTCTTGTTGCTGGACGCTTCGGGGTGTGCTTACGGTCTACAATATTGGCTGACCCAACGTTCGAACTCCCAACAAGCCCCCGGACATAACGCCGTCGAGAGAGCTTGGACCAAGGCACAGTGCAGAGCAGATCCGGAGTCTAGAGAGAGCCTGCTTTGTTGGAAATCAATCAGACGATGATGCTGCATCCAAATCTCGTCAGCCTGGAACTGTTCCCCGCCCGATTTGACTGGCTGGACGAAGTTCTTACATGAGAATCTTGCCCTGCCGTCGACTTGTCCTAAGCAGACTGGCTGCTTCAGCATACCGGCCATCGCAGCTTATCATGTTGTTACCCATCACGCGTCGTTCCCCCAACCCATCAGCCATCAAAACGGCAGGCATTTGCAGTCCATGCTGATACGAGACGGCGCCGCGGGATCGATCTGCTCCAAGTAGAGCGACTTCGAGATCATCTCTGGTGAGAAATGACTGTTTGTCTGGCCAAGCAAACTGCTTGTTTGGCCCCTCACTCCATTGCTTCAATCCCAGGCAGCCCCATTGTCAGCCCTGAGAGTCTGCCTAGGACTTCGTTTACGTGCTACCTCTACTTGTGGAAGCATCGTGACGAAATACTTCCATACACACGATAGCACACGCACCTTGCTTGCGACATAATGGCCGCCAGACTCCGCTCCCACCTCAGCCATTGGTGTTGCGCTGCACCATGGCCGTCTTCGAACAGAACCACAGTGACCCACATTATTCAGGACGTCCTTCGTAACAACATACCTGGCAATTTGACTTAACCTTGGCGTGGATGGCTTCTCATTGAGCAGCCTAACAACTCACCACTTCGAAGGGCAATCCACGCCGAGTCTGACTGGAAAACGTGCGAGATCTCGCCGCACTGGCGTGAGTCACTTTCCCTTTTGGATTGTGTGAGGCAAAAGCATCGTACACAGTACGCCCAATGAGACCACCCCTGAGCACCGACCTATCTGGTAGTGGCAGCTATGGCAACCACGAAGCATTAAGGGAGCCTTGTAACCCGAGGGGCTCCCGCAGATAGGAACCGGAACACATGGCGGGCTTGTACACTACTGTTTCACATGCGAGGTCAGTCTTGCTCGCCAGGTACCTGCGCGATGACTCGATCCACCATTGGGGACATGGCTGGCGGGGCAGTGCCGGTGCCGGTGCGGGACGAGTCGAATGGACAAGTCAATGGGCGAATGCGTTCAGGCACTTTAGATCAGCCCCAGCAATGAGGATGCCGGGTGCCTGCTAACAGTCTACATACTTAGTACACAGTAGGTAGGCATGGGAAGTCCCTTGCGGGTGCTCGTTACCATACCCACCCGGGCACAGACTGCTACATATGTACACGCACAACTCAGGGGCTCTATCTCATTGGGACTGCAATGCTTACTGTAAGTTACGATAGCGTGCGGTCTTATGAAGGGCAAAATCTTGTTTATGAACGTACCGATGGCTTCCTTTTTTTTCTGTGAGGGGCGGGGGGAGTTTCAATTCCGTGGGAGAACAAGGTTCTTTCTAGTCATTATTGTTTCATTATTGTTGCCTGAGCCTGACTGCCATACTCTACACTAGTAGTAGTGGTGGGCAGAGTTAGGTGCAGATGACTGTTGGATTGGTCGAGTGACACATCCAATGCGACAAGTACATCGGAAGTACAGAGCGCTGGGACGGGCCAACAGGGGTCGGTCCATTAATGGGTGTGGGGATAACATGAGAGTGTGACTCTTGCGACACCCTCCATGACGGGGACCAACCAAAAACCAAAGTCACTTGCGGCCTCTTGGACTGAGCCTTCCTGCAGGCATGTGGCAGAAGGCATTGTACATCAATACGGCGGATGTATCTGTACTTGTGCGGATTTGCTAGGCCGCGGCCAGGCGGTGCTGAATTTAGGTCAACTTGTCTGTCTGTCTGTCTGCTTGCTGCTCCGCCCAACCAACCGCCTCTGTCCCATTTCAACCATCATTCTTCCACGTTCTATTTCTCAAACCACTGTTCTTTGCAACTTATTCTTTTCAATTCTTTGCCGACTAGCCTATCCAGCTGACCAATTCTGTTCGCTCCCGTACGACGAATGAAACACTGTATTTCTCGCACCCGCCACACCCACCTTTGCCGCACTCTGACTGAAGTTGTCGTCTCCTGCCTACATACATAAACACCCACCCACACCCCGGTCTCGACTTCGCCCGCCTTGATTGTCCTTTCCTTCTTCGCCCATTCGCAACTCACAAGATCTCATAACACAGATCCAAATCCTGAACAAAGCAAACTCGTCTCTCCCGGCCTCAATTGAAGAGACTGTTTCATTTCTGAAGAACGTACGACAGCATCCGCTCATCAGTTTGTCTCGCGCCTTATTCGCCTGCGATCGTCATCGCCAAGGATCACAAGCAGGTGCAATACGCAGTACAGAACTGTCAGAGGCGTGGCTTTGTCTATGTACACACACGCCCACGCCCAAACCCACTCATTGAGGATCACTACACCACACGAGGATTGAAATCGCAGCATCGTCGCGACGTCTTTGTTTCCGCAATAGCCGATAAGTCCGCCTGCACACTTAGGTGTCAGACCTCAACTGTAACTCACTGCCTGCAACTGGGCCTCGCCACTTCAGGCCGTATTTCCATCATCATTATTCATCTGGCCCACCGCTACTTCGCCTGTTCACGATGGCAGCAACACCCCAATTCGACGGTAGCTCGACCCGGACTCATCCAGAAATCGCCGTCGCACCATCATATCCTGCACGTTACATTACCGCGCAGAGTCAATCCAGGACGTCGGTCTCCGCAACAATGCAATCGAAGAACCCGCTTGCGATCAGCAACCTCATGATTTCTCCCCCTGAACAGGCGCCTCTTGAAAGCTTTCGTCAAGTGCCCGAGCCTTTCCAGCCCATCACCATGCAGCCGCCGACGAAGCCAAAGCAGGCAAACCCTCAATTGCCTGCTTCGCCCCCCGTTTCGCCATGGACGAAAGCGGGCAATCAGATCAATGCCTCGTCAACAGTACACGATGCTAAGGATCCTATTCTCTACCCTGAGGCTCCCGTGAGCCCCTCATCGCCCCTCTTCATTGAACGCAGGCTCAGCCCGGAGGCACAGAACGCTGTCTTTGAACACATCGCCGCGAGAAGGGTTTCTCCACTCCCCGACCATGTGACACCTCCGCGACGACAGGACTACGAATTGGCCCTGTATCTCAAAGAGAATTTCTACCAGATATACCAGCGGGACCCTCGTGGGTTGCTGAAGAGAAACCGGGAGGAACTGAGGCGAGATGCCAGAGCACGGGCCCTCTCCAACCCCAGATACTCGAAGGCAGCCACCCAGTCTGTCATCCACGCAAAACCTTTGATGGCGCGGCCTTCAGGCACAATTATTGCGAGACCCAACGCTGCCAAGCATGCAACATCTCCCCGGAGTCCCTCCAAGGTGACGAAGCCAACGACGGGGCCGCGTCCAGTCCGGGCTCAAACGGCCAAGCCTTCACGACGAGTTAGCTCAACGCCTGAGCCTCGCAGCAGGCTTGTGCCTCCAAACCGCGAGGACAAAGACTTCAACTCCATCCCCGACTTCTGCCCCCCAGTGAGTTCTCTGCCTGATAGGCCCAATAGTCTCAAGGTCGACTGGAAGGGCAACGCCCTCGACCTCAGCAAGGACCCACACCGCAATCTGCTCCATCCTGACGAGCTCCAGCTCGCGGCAAGCCTGAGGTTGGACTGCGCCACGTACCTTACCAGCAAGCGTCGGATCTTTGAGGCCCGCCTGGATTACTACCATAAGGGCAAGGAGTTCCGCAAGACCCATGCCCAGCAGGCGTGCAAGATTGATGTCAACAAGGCCTCAAAGCTGCACATGGCTTATGAGAAGGTCGGTTGGTTCGACAAGAAGTGGATGCTGGACCTACCCGCTTCGGCTCGCTAGGTCACGGTGGTAGCTGGCAATCATATTTGCCTCTTTCTGATCCGGGGCCTGAACCCCAGTAACATTACCTTCTTTCGTTATACTGTTCCGTCGACTATCAGCAACGATTCAGGACTGCGTTTCCTCTCTTCAGACTGTCTTCATGGATGCTTTGGAAACGCATCCTTCCTGCGGGATTACGCCTTTGTTTTACCAATACACGATACACCATGGCACGAGATACTCTTACACATGATACCCGGAGCACGAGACAACAATTCACCCCGACGCCACAACACTGTACACTTTTCACGAGCTTAGCATCGTCCTCTCCCCTCCAAACTCTCTCGGATCTCCACTTTGCATTTTTGTTCAGGTGTTTTGGGCGGCCTGATTTATAGCCTGGATTACAGGCCGGTTTACTTTTTGGGTTCTCTTTTATCTGAACGGTCTTGATACCTACGTGGCAAGACTTGCCACTCACTGAACCAAATTGGTGGGCATGCATGTAACGGCGGCGTTGCTTTTCACCCCTTGTTGTCTTTGGTTTTCTTTGGTTATGGTTTTAGTTATGATTAAGGTTACGGTTACGGAGTTCTCACAGAGAGAGAGAGATTGGACATTACGAAGGACGACGACAACAATATTGTCATCATTATCATACCCCTCAATATACCCACCCCCTGGATTCGTTATACCTTCCCTTCATACGACCAGATGTGTTTTCCTGGTCACGGAGATTTCCTTTGTTGTTAAGCTTGGATGACTTGGGTATAGATGGATTGGCTCGTCCTGCGGATTGAACGAGGACGTGGGAGTCGGGCTGGCTTTCTCATAAAGAGAAGCTAATGCCAAGTGAGAACATATGAGAGGAGGAAGAAATATCTCTTCGATATCAATCTGCTACAGGGACGCAAGATTGACACATGAGGAGACGGATTGATCCACTTGGATGGCCCTGGAGCCAGACAGGCTCACTGGGAGCCTAACTCCTCTATTCCCTGGTAGTTGCTAGCAGAAGCGGATTGAAGAGAAATTGAAATTGGATAACAACACTGGTTTGGACTTCTCACATAACGTGACAAGAGAACATCGTGGGGAATAAGAAACAGGTACTGAAGACTAGGTACTGACTCGTCATCGTCCACTTTGTGTATGCCGATTGCACCGAATCGCAGTCCGTGTCGTCGGGGCCCCGTCTCAGCCCTACTGAACCCAGCAAAGCTCGGGTCCAGCGATTCGACAAATCGGCACAAGACCTGAGCGGCAGAGCGGGAATGTCAATCAATTAATCAATCTCGCCAATCTATTTCCCGTCCCAGCAAGCCCGCTCGCTACGCAGCTTCCCGCCTCCCCTGCCCGCCCAACCCGCCTTATTAGCGTGGAGATCTTCTCAACGGTTGCCCCGGCTGCCCGGGTGTGTGGGCCCTTGTACCTTTTCCTTCCTTTCTTCCGTGTATGATTCAGTCGCAGTACACATACTACGCATGTACGTCTGTATTTCGGGGTTGTGTTTCGGCCTGGGACGAGTGAGCAACATCTCACGTGGGCAAAAAGCACACAGCCTTGTATTTTTTCCTCCACCCTCATGATTAATGCTAGATCGGATCGGATTGGTGGCCTTGGTAAATGTTTTCTTGGTGAAAAGTGGGAAGAACGACGTGGGTTGGTTCATCTCTTTCTACTTGATACTCCATCTTGTGAAGGAACAACGAGACCGGCTCTCACTTCTTCTCAGTTGTTGACTCCAGGAACGGAGTCAATAGCTCGCAACTGGATGTGAAAAGATTTTCTGCGTGGGAGGGCACACATGGATAATATATGATACGTACCTAGGTAGGCTCAAGCTGCGAGGGGTAGTGGAGTGAGAGAGTAAGACGGTATCATAGATGTCCCTCCTTCCTCAAGGTTCCCCTCTGATCTCTTGTTGATCCCCGCCGTCGCCAGTTTGGTACCAACGGAGACCACGGCAGGGGTCATGGACATGGCTTGGATAAAGCAAAGAGCAGTCGTTATTAGGTGATAACGACTGATCACGGCCCGTGAGTCTAGGGAGAGTCGGCTGATAAGAGATCTTGTTGTGATGGTGTCTCAACTTTTATTCGGTGCCAATTCTGGCAATTTCAACCAACGTATTATGCTAGCCCAGCAACGTTTTGGGTGTAAACCTTTCCCAGGTATCGCTCCACGCCAGATATTGGAATTAAGAGGTTCCTCAGTCGCGCCCCCCCTTCCCGCCCTTCTCAAAATTAAACCCGCTTACAATCCTGCCGCTAAGGTGTAGCCTCCGTCAACAGCAAAGTTCTGACCGTTCAGGTACTGATTTGACACAGCAAACAGGGCAGCCTGGGCCATGTCGACGTCACGTCCTGGCCGGTGAGCTGGGACCTTGGCGTACTTGTCCTTGGGGATGTGGCTTTTCTGGAACTCGTCAGACTCGCCGGCAGTCATCTCGGAAGGAAAGACGCCAGGGGCGAGGCTGTTGACGCGAATCTTGTGGCCATTCTGCTGGATCTCAGAGGCGAGCATGCGGGAAAGGTGAATAGCGGCGCCCTTGGAGGCGTTGTAGGCGAAGTGGTGCTGGGCGACTTGGACCATGCCGGAGATGGATGTGATGTTGAGGATGGTACCGGACCAGCCCTCATGGCGATCTGTGGACTTTTGCAGGAGGGGCAGGAAGGCAGCTGTAACGGTGATGTGGTATTAGTGGCTGGTGGCACAGGGGATGATTGGGTCACCAGGCTGGTTAGACGGAAGGCATACCAGAAGTAAAGAAGACAGCTGCAACATTGGTACTGTACACACTGGTCCAGTCCTCGAAATTGCTCGACTCAACATCAAACAAGTTCTGCTTCATCTCGGCTGCCGTTTTTGTCTCTGTGGTCACGGTGCTGCTGCTAATGCCAGCATTGTTGACCAGGATGCACAGGCACTCCTCGCGGCTCTCGAGCTCCCTGACCAGCTTGGAGATGTGGTCCTTCTTCGTTACGTCGAAGCCACTCAAGGCAATGATTTCGCCCTCGATGTCCTTGCTGTAAGTCTCGACGACCTTGTCCAGCTTCTCCTCCGTACGGCCCGTGATGTAGACCTTGGCGCCGTTGACGGCCAGAGCCTGTGTGATCATCAGGCCGATGCCTGAGCCACCACCAGTGACAAGGGCGACACGGCCCTTCATGTTGAAGAGGGTGTTGCGGTTGAGCTCTCCATGGCTGGCTGCTGCTACACTTTGGGTGGCCATTGCGGTTGTTTGGATACGTGACACTGATATGGGAGTAGAAGTGGGAGTGGAATTGCGGATTGGTCTTAGTCGAGGTAGGTATGAGGGTTTGGAGGCAGTTGAGAGGAGTTTTAATGTGCCGCTGGCCTGGCGGAGGGAGATGCGGGCAACAACTGAGGGAATCATGACGTTGATGGTGTAGCCTGGGTTGAGCAGAAGGGGGGAAAGCCTTACGCTTCTTACCTAAAACATGAGATCCGAGTACCCAGTTCCTTTATGTACGAACACCTTCTCGCAAAGCTGCAAGTATTACATGAAACATACCTACTTGGTACCCATTAATATGTTGTAGATAATACGTACTGTTGAGTAAGTCAACTTGGCCAGTGACGGACAGGTCGTCAGGGTGACGAAATACAGCCTTCGGGTTCACATTGAAGGAGCAGAAGCTCCGGTCGCTCAACATCAACCCTAACCCTCTTTCTTTCTCAGAGTTCACGACGACAGGACGACACAAACAGAACATTTCTTCTTCATCATCATCGTTCCCTAGATCACAGCTCAGCGGTCGTTAATACAAACTCCGCAGCCTTATATGCATCTGCAGCATACGTCAGGTGCTCAAGGGCAATAATGTCCCCATCCTGGCAGATGTCATCGTCCGCATGACATAGGATCAACACCCTGCTGGTGTCTGCATTGGCCACCCTTCGGGAGCTGTCTGTGTGAGGAAGGGTTGGAATGTCAGAAAATGCCAGTGACTGACAGAAGAGATCAAGTCTCGAACAAGAGAGGAAAGAGGGTCACCACAGACCTGGGTCTCCGAATATCACCACCGAGCTGACCGCCTTCATCGTCGCTGCTGGGAGCAGGCTGGCCGCATTGTGCACGATCTGCCCACCCTGGGAGTATCCGCTCAGGACAATCTTGGTCCGGGGACACTTGGTGAAAGCTTGGGTTACAAGGGAAGCCCTGTTCTTTCCCCATCAGCATGCACTGCTCTTTTGGGTCTCAGTTGGACATACTCGGAGACGGCAAGCACTCACATCTCCAGGCTCGCCCCCGGCTCTCCTCCCTGGAGATAGCCCGTGACCGTCGCGCCATAGTCACCCACCCCCTGCACTGCCAGCGTGCTTCCACCCCCCAGAGTGTCCTCGATCGCCACGAAAAATTCGGGTCCGACCAACGCTCCCACATTGCCTGGCTCGCTAGTCCCTCTGGCGAAGATGACGAGCAAGTCGCCGCACACGCCATCGTTGAGGTCGTCCCGTGTCGTTTCGAAACCCTCCACGTCGGCTAGCACCTGGTCCGCCGCCGTGATGAGATCTTGTGCTGCCTCAAGTGTCGTGTTGAAGGGGAAGAGTTCCGATATCAGGCCCAGCAGATCATTGATGTTCAGCCTCTGGCTGCGGGGGACGAGGGACGAGGCCGGATGCGTGAGGCCATGCGCGCCCAGGACGAGGGAGGGAAGGAAGCTGGTAGGCTTCATGTTTGCCGTGCTAAAGGCTGGAACTCAACGGGGAACTATGAGTCCGGGCCGTGACCTGAGGGATTGAATCGAGTCGCAGAGAAACCTGGGGCCAGGATGGCAGCACCATGCTCCCCGAGGCTCGAAGGAGCACCCTTCTATTTGTGTGCCTGTCAAGCGCGCCCATCTTCGCCCGCGTTCATGAAGGTCACGCTCGTCTTCGCTTCTTTGCTTCTTTCCACAATTGCCGTATATGGCATACGGGGCTGGCGCGTGGTACATCTCATGAGCATTACTCAAAGGAAAGATCCGCCGCTAATATTCGGTCAGAAATCCAATCATTTACAAAAGACGAGTGAGCGTTTTTCGCTCCTATAATAACCCGCCACGCCGATACATAAACAATAACGTCGCACCGCCTGATCTCGTCCGTCCTATTGGACAGAGGTTCGAGCCGCGGGATTTGAAAGGATCTGGAAGGCTGCGACTGTTGGTCATGATTGGTCAGTGGTCTCCTGTGGGCGGTATCGGTCCCTGTTGGGGCTGCTTTGATCATATCTGGGAACTGCTGACAGCTCATTTGTTGATAGTAGGTCATGGTGACACCTTCCGTTCACATACAGGATTACCCCGTCGGCTCCAATAAATCTTCAGATGTACCGCTGAATTTCCTTCGCACAACAGGAACTGCTACGACCTATTGTAACTTGAACTTCACGGACACGATAGCCCTAGGAACCCTGCTAAAAAGCATTACGGCATTGAAGTTGTCAACGAGGAGAGCTACGCGGGAACTAGACCCAAGACGCTTGCCAGTCAACTACAATGCTGCATACTGCGGTGATGGTAGCATGCTAGGTTTTCTCGAGCTCTTAAGGAACGGCTTGCAGAAAGAGCTGGATATTCCTATTGGTCCTGGAGTCATGAGCGCAAAAACGGACGCAGGGCATCTCGGCGGCCGTGTTGTGCCCCCAGAACAAACCGCCGCGTTCCGAGTACATGGCGACCTTGCGCCGCTTTCTGCACGGAAACCCGTGGATGGGACCATTCGTGCAACTTGGCAAGCCATGATGGATCTCCCCGACGCCTAGAATATCTTCGCTGGTGTGAATTTGAGCATGGAAGAGCTAAACGGAGGTTCCCAGTGTAGATCTCAAGTTTATCTTCTAGGGGGTCATGATGTGCCTGCTTTCGCCACTATTCCAAATCTCAAAAGTATCTCCGAGATCATTTGTTTGTCTTTAGTCTTTTCGTTTAATGTTTCTACATTGCTGCTTCCTGATTCAGAAAGGAAGTGATAGCTGTAAGAGGCGCCTGGGCGAGAACCGACCGTACATGTATAGTTGACACTATCGTAGGTTATCATATAAGAAACCGCAATTGCGAAAGAGAACGACGCGCAAATGATAGTAGCCCTTGATCACAAGGCAAATTTCATTGTTTTCGCACTGAAGAGAGGGGTATCGAACGGCATGAGCAGGCACATCCTCTTTCAAGTCCTCCAAACCTTACTCGGGATGGGCCATGGAAAGTCCACGCTCCTTGAATATTCACTCGGACAAGGCCCTACCCGGACCATCTCGCAAAACAAATGGTCTCCCCCTGAACTCCTCGGCTATGCACACCGCATGGAAAACGCAGAGCAGATCTGTCCCATCCGTGGCTGTAGCACACAAACCCATGGTTCCTAAAAATCCTCTCCTCCTTGGATCTTCCCACCCACCGAAGCAGATGCCCTCCTCGCTCTTTTTCTGTCCTGGTATATCCAACTTTCCAAGCTCTTTGAATCCATATAAGTACATAACCCAACCGATCTCCTCCATCCCAAGTCGTTACTGATCCTCTGACCACGGGAAATCTATATGAGCTGGAATCCAGCCTCCTTCAACAAGTTCCCACTGGGCAGCATCGGCCGCCCCTGCATCGGGAACGGCCAGAAGAGCGGGTTCTCCATCGTCTCACCAGTCTTCGCAACAGGCGGGTTGTCCGAAGACATAGGCATTGACTCGCTGCCCCACTTAGAGACGAAGTCGTGCTCCTTGAAGTTTGGCGCGAAGAAGTTCAGGCTCTGGGTCACAGGCCGTGTTGCGTACTCATGGTTCTTCAGTATGCGCAGCTCCCCCTCGTGCTCGTTCCCGCCCGACTGGTACTCATCAGCCATGTTCTTCGCAACGCTCTGTCCGACGTCCATGTCGATTTCGATTTTCCACTTCTTCGCAAGGTAACGCAGGATATTGAGTGCCTGCTCGGCGAAATGGTGGCAAGGCGCCATCTCGGTCAGGTCAGCAATTCCTTGGTTGATTGAGGCAACCACGCGCGGGTCGGCTCGGACGGCGGCGCCATCGGTCCCATCTGTGTGGTCGAGAGAGGATGCCTTCGGTACCCCAACATCTGCCTCAGCCTGCTCGCCGGATGGCCGTGCCTCTCTTGAGGCGGCAATAGCTAGGTGCATGATCGACGATGTTAGGACAAAGTAGGGTACGAATGATGGGGTTCTCCGCAGAGTATACAGCTGAGAGTACGAGCGGAGAAGTCCCTGGATGGCATCGGCGGCTTGTGTACAGACGTCCCTTGGCGAAATGCTCGATCCAATGATCCGCAGTTTGATGAGAGGTCTGAATAGTAGCAGTATCGCAAAATGATAGTACATGCTGAGTTTCGGTCTTGATCAGTAATAGATACGGCATAGATAGAAGTGTGCAGACAGGGGTATGTGGTACATACTGTGCGAACAACACGGCTGGGGTGAAGTTGTGACCCAGCCGTAGAACCTCGGGTATCTTGTCATACCAGTTCAGATACTGAGTGTAAATGTTGAGCAGGTCTCGGCTGGTGAGCGGTCGGCCTGGGGAGTGCAGCACGTAGAGAGACTGGTGGACCAACTCGCTGAGCTCGCAGAAGCACTTATAAACGGACCTAACGTTAGAAGGTTGCTCACACGATCGTTGCAGGGGTGCACCTGTGCCCTTGTTAGCATAGGACAAGCCATGAGGCAGGGGTGGTAACGCCTTGCCATCATCAGTGTACGGTATCCAGAACGAAGCCTCGATATCTGGCATGATTGCTGGCTTGGGCGGTAGGTGAGGGAAACAGGAGCACTGTGGCAAGGATCCAGTGGCCAAGGACCAGGCACTGTGAGAGTCAGTCAAATGGTCACGCAGAAATCGAGAATTTGCAGCGGATGTGGATGCTCACTGGTCCAATGCGAATGCGCCCCAGAATGTAGCTGCTTGGACAGCAACCTCATCAGAGTCGCCCGAGTCCTCACTGATGCGGTGCAAGCCCATCTCAACAGCAAGGCGGATGCTCTGTCCGGCATAGTACCAACTCTCCGAGTCTCTTCCGCAACTCGCCTCCCGAATTGACATGATACCCAGGGCCTGTATAGTGGTCAGGCTGTGATGGTTCGCCTCCCGGTAGAATAGTCGCTGACACTCCTTGAAGAAATGATCTCCTGAGGAGTATGGGTCTCTCGGATTTGCTAGAGTACTAGGTTGGCTCGAAAAGCGGCAGCCCAGGGCCAGGAGTGCGTTGACAAGAATCGGGGAGCAGTATCGGGGTCGACCGGCCTGGAAGTCCTTCAAGAAATGCTCTTTGCTTAGAGAAGCGAATGTTGGGTACTCCCAGCAGAAATAGAGGGCAAGGAGGTGCTGTACTAATGCTTCATCATGACTAACTTCTGTCCAAGTGGTGGTCAGGCCCATGGTCGGTGGTATTTCAGGAGCCAGAATCTGGTCGACGCCGCGGTAACGCTGAGCCTCACCCAGGTGCATGTGAGAGACATTATCGTCAACCCAAGAGCCGACCCTGGTCTGAGGAGGGCCAGAGGTCCAACTCATTGAATCCCGTTGCGAGGTGCTCCCAGTCGACATCGCCTGGCTCCCATTGGTGGTAGAGAACTGAGTACCCCACGGGCTGGTGGCATCAACATCCTGCCTTGCGCTCAGTGGGTGGACGGTGGAGGTAGGGCTGAGGGTGGGGCCCCCAGCACCCAGACCTGGTGTATATGAATGTGTACTCGCACCAGTAAAGGTGGCCAAGGGTGTGAGGTTCCCCCGTATGGGCGGAGGTCGGGCGAAGGTAGGCAACGTGCCGGCGGTCGACGACGGCTGTCCGTTCAGCCATTCTGATATAGATTCGATGCTCTGGCCGCTGCGCAAGCGACGTAATACCTCCTCCCATTGTTCATTGCGAGCGAGGGCGCCGAGGACGGATTCGTTGGAGCGCTGCTGGCGGCGCAGCTGATCGAGCTCGCTTCGGAGGGTTTCTTTGGACTGACGCACAGGGACTTCGTAGACACATTCGACGTCTTTTTGGGCCTTGCATCTGCCGCAAGGTCTCTGGCCGTCACACTAGAAGCAATAAAGAGACAGGGATCAGCTCAAGCGAGCAACGCGACATGCGAGGCAGATTTTGCGCAGTTTGCGCCGAGGTGAAGTTCGCGAACATGGGTTTTGAGGATCAAGACGAGGAGGGAAAGGTGAGGACAAAGATGGAGAAGGAGTCTGCCGTACCTTTGCGCGCTTCTTTCTGCACTCGGTGCAAGCATTGGGAGTAACGACACCTAGACCTCGACGACGCTTGGAGGCAGCAGAGCCTGGGCGGGGCGCAGGTGGATGTTGCGCATTTGGGGTTGTGGAGGCGGTCGACGAGGAATCACCAGCCTGGATGGCGCCGGCAGTGGTGGGAGTACCGGCAGAGGCAGAGGCAGAAGCAGAGGCGGAGGCAGAGGCAGAGGTAGAGGCAGCAACAATAGTAGCCGGAGTTGCTCCTGTGGTTTGTGACGCTGCTGAAGCAGAAGCGGATTGGCCGTTGTCGTGAGGATCGTTGTTGTGGCTGGACGCAGGAGAGCTTTGGGGAGAGTCTTGGTCCATGTGATCGATGTGATGATCCATGCGATCCATGCGATCCATGCTTGGAGCCCGGGCTCTCTTCTCAGAGACCGTCATGGTCGCGGTCGCGGTCGCGGAGACGAAACCGGAGGAGAAGGTCGCTATGGATGCTGAATTGGGTGGGCGAAAGTGGATTTAGGTGGTGGGGAGGAATTAGGTCATGGATGCGTCGTCGAGGAAGGCGCGCATCATCTGTATACACCCTTGCCTGTGCCCCAGGTGAGGAGGTGTAGATTGTAGAGAAGCAGGGATAACGACCACCACAGTATAATGACAATATGACGATAAGATGTTATGAATGAATAGTGACAAATATAATAGCAATGCTGTATGTACTTTTGCTGACTGACAGACTGACAGACTGACAGACTGACAGAGGAGAATACTTTCAGCCAGCTGGCAAGCGTGTTGCCCAGCAATGTGATGCGACTTCCGCGGATATGTGGGCGCGCCTCGAGATAAAACAAGCCAAGGCACGGCGACATCCAGAACGTTAGGTAGATAAATGTACGCACTATACCATTAGTAACCTTGGAAGGTTGTACTAGTAGTAGTAGTACGGACTAAATGGCAACTGCGTACTAAGTAGTCAAAGGCTGCTGCGACTACATGTACACCGTTGGAAGCCTTAGTGTGTTGTACTGTAGATTCTGGTCCTGATGTGCCGAGGTGGATGAGGGGGCGTCGCGAGATATTTTATGCTAGTTGTCTTGGTATCCTGCACTCTGGTACGAAAGGGTATTAGTGATAGTAGAAGCGAATAGGAGCAGTAGGTCGAGTAGTAATATAGATCAGTAGTTTGAAAAGTGACCGTGACCGTGATAGTGAGATATGTATGATGGGGGTGGTAATGGTGGGATGGTACGAGGATACCTGGGTACTAAGTATGTAGATGGTGGACTGACAAGATCTGAAAGTCGCAATGCAAGAAGAAAATTAGGGCGAAAAAGGGCAACACACAAAGGAGACGAAAAGCCCCCCTTTTCCCCTCGAGGTCTCCAGTGAGTAAGTACTTACACTACTACGGGGTCCTTGAGTACTACACTACACCTACTTACGTAGGCTTGTAGGTACGCTACTATCCATGGATGCATGGTAATTTGCAGCACCAAGGGCACTTCCAAGGTACCTGGTTTAATCCCAAATTAACCTCGATCGGTGTCGATCCCGGTCCACTCAGCCTTGGCTAGAACACACCCAGGCACTCATATACATAAGCAAGTAGCACGGATCCCACTCCGGATCTCGGTACTCAAGGACGGAATACAGTACGGATTAGGTATACCTACCATAAGAGGTACCTAGGCCCATGCGCCCAGGTGCACACAACACTGTCTAGTGTGCTGAGACCTATTCGCTTCTGCCATTTTTGTTGCAAAGCGAGAGGCAAAGGCCAAGTTCAGTCAGGGGCAATAATGGGGAAAGGGAAACTAGAGGCGATGTCTTTTTTCTTTTGTCAATTTGTTGGTGGGTCGTACGCCTGAAGAGTGGTGGTGTGCATGTGATTAATGTATCCTGCGACGAACAAAACGGTAAGCTTTCGAGGTCCGATACCCGGCCGGTTCATGTTGCCTTGACATTTTATTACTATGTACATTACCAACCAAGAACGGCATTGCCACGTTGGTCATCGTCAGGTCCCTACTTAGTAGGTACCTAGGTAGGTAGGTATGTACAGATAGGAATTGGAAAAGGTTCCCACACGCTTCTATACCACCATGCATGTGTTACGTCTGTGGTGTTTGATGATGGCGATGATGAGATGGCAGTACGGATCACATACTGCCCATGTGTGGAACTGTCCACATCGAAGCCATCGATGGTACCTACCTAGGTACCTACTAAGTAGGCAAGTAAGTGACTAGCTTAGTAAATATCTTCTTGGTTAACCGTTAACCGTTAACCCGATGGTTACTATAACTGCACGTGACTCGGAAGGCTTCCTCTGGCCGTACCTACCTAGGTACCTAGGTAGTCCTTATCCGACTTCGACATTGAATATTGCTGCTTTATTCGTACTCCAGACGTCTCGTACATGCCAAAACGGAGACTACGGTACCCCACTCGCAGGCAGCGTGCTCAATGGTGCGTGCAGGCCAGAACCCCCCGTACCGGCCGCACCGGACCATTTGCTCCGTGTTGCTTGCGGCGGCTGTTAGCCCCAGCAGCCCATATTGCGCAGCCGTGCACAGGTGGGATGGTGAGAGTCAAATACAGCTAGAAGATCTTATGGCAGAGCTTGAGATCCCTTCTGGGTCTTGGTGGCACAGTCTGGCTTGCCCCTATTCAACTATCTCAAGAGTAATTCGCTACCATACCAACGCGCTTCGTATTCCCAGTTTCTGACACCCACAGGCCTAACGGCGTCATGTGCAGAGTATTCCTTCCGATCGCCTTGCTTTTCCCCCTTCATAGCGTACTTTAACATGCCATCCTAACCTGCTGCCCACCCATCAGATGATGAGCAAATCCAGAAACACAATGAACGCCACTTGGTATGAATATCCCTGAAAACACCATGTCCTCACATTTCCGACGACCCGAGAGTCGTCCACTTCACCACTCAATCCTTTTATAAGGACTCCTCTTACTTGGACTCCGCGACCTTTCCCCCTTGCCCGGGCTCCCCTTGCTCGGACTCCGTCTGCTCGGCGTCTTCGGTGGTGGCAAGTATCTTTGATCAGGACTGGCCTCCGACTCCGTATCATCATCCTGCAGGAAGGCCCGCCGGATTTGCCTTGGCGTTTGGCCGATGGGAGCAAAGATGTAGGCCTGGTTCTTGTCAGGCGAGATGGGAAAGCCCAGGGGAGCGGATTGAGACGGCACAGGATCCGCGGGGCGCTGGAGACCCCGGTGCTTGTTCTGCTGCATATCTTGACGCATCTTGTTGAACATGATATTGTTCAGGCAAAAGACGACGACGGTGATGACCATCAGCACCGAGATGGTCTTCCAGGAGAGACGCGAGGTGAACTCGTTCAGGATGTCGGCCAGGTGCCCCGCTGATGCTTTCACGCCGGCGACGGTGTTTGGGTCTTGATTCATACACGTGTCCCACTCGTTGCATAGCGTCTCTAGCGCCGGTGCCCGATCCTTATGCGGAGCACACTTGTTTGCCGCGAATTGCTTTGTGCAGAAGCCCATTTCCTCAATTTTCTGTGCCCTCGCCTTCTCTGAAGAGTAGAGCACTTCTCCGCGTACAGCCGAGACAAAACCCCATACCATCCACAGTATCGCGCCGCCGAGGATGGCGTCAACGCCGAGCTGTAGCCAGACCGAAAGCACAATGGGCGCGTCGGGTTTGTCAGAAATGGATGTGAGCATGCGGTGTAGCCAGCCCACATTTGCCTCGTGTCTCCTGATCTTGTGGCCCGGGTCGTAGTCACTGTCGTCCTCGTCGCGTCCATCGGGTAACCGTGATCGCGTGCTGCCGATATCCTTGTCCTTGTCCATTCGCTTCCTCTTGCGCACCTTGTCGCGCTCGAACCAACTAAAGCGCGCCAGTTCTCCCTTGCCCGACTTCTTTTCCGAAAACAGATTGCGCCGTGTTGGATCTGGTGTTGATACGTGGAAGTTGTCGAGAAGGGCAGAGTTGTCAAAATCGAAATCGGGCGTCGCTATTAGGCCAGAAGCATCGGTCATAGCGGGACTATCTTCTACGCCTGACGTTTCTGACATGATGGAATCTTCGAGGTCAATCCTTCGAGGAGTGGTGAATGCTGGAGTGTTCGGGCGTTCGGAGGTAAAGGGGGGGTTGCGCATGGGCGGAGCTGTGAATTGCTTTGATATTGAGGGGCTGAAGACGGATCGATCAGGAGGCCGGGGGAAGGATTGTTGTCTCAAGGGACTGCTTTGTTTAGCCGCAAAGGGATTCGCACCAAATAAGGGGGTCGCGGTATGCGAGCCTGTAGGTAGCATAGCGGTGTTAGCAAAGAGGCTCGGCAATGGCGCCACGGTGAGCTTGTCTCGGAGCAACAGAGCTGTAACGTACCCGTTGTTGTTGGTCGTTGTGATGTTTTTTGTTGTTGTTGCTGTTGCTGTTGCTGTTGTTGATTTTGCGCTGTCAAGGCCTGCGCCCAAGGACTCTTAGGATCAAGGCGATTGTTCTGGTATTCAAAGTCCATGGGACCTTCAACACCGCGTTTGCTCATGTTGAGAGGATAGGTCGGTTGGTAAGATGAAGGATATTGTTGACAGCATGAGCAAAGAGACGGAGCTGTTGTATCATGCGCAATCGCGCCAGCCGGTTAGTCGATGAGTCCAAGTGTGCTCGCAGGTGCAGGTGGAATGTTGGATCCTTTAGACTTTATCGAGATGTGGGTTAAGCTGTGGATGGCAACCTGGAAATCGGCAGTAGTTGAAGCAAAGCAGCAATGGACATAAACAGAGAAATCATTGTCAACAAACAACAGCGCAAGCTTCTAGGTTTCCAGAGGGGCGACAACGGGGCTAGTGGCCTGCGCTAGCACCAAAACAGGTAATAGTACGCAGAAATACTTGGGTACCTAGGTACATGGTACGTTATCTCGTATCCCAGTCAGGTACGTACCTCTTCTGGATAAGGTCTGGGTGCACGGCCCATCACCTTCCAGGGCTGCCAGGGCTGCTTCAGCCTCAAGTCCTCCGAACTCCAGGGCATCTCCACCTGGCACAGTGGGCAAGCCAATTGACTGGGCAACCTGAACTGCCTGCCAAAAAGTCAAAGGCAATCAAGCAACCAACCCATCGTCGCCTTTCTAAATTCTAAGCAGAGCTTCACCGTCACCTCCCACCTTTCCCCATCCACCAACGTCTTCTTTTCATCCCCAGCTCACCACTCTTGCCTAGACTAAGCTTCTGGACTTCCTTGTTTCTCCCTTTATTGGAGATCCAGCTTTGGCCTGCAGGGACACACTATTGTCATCTCGCCCATCCTACTATCTGCCGACCAACAAAGCCACCATGTCCGATATCGAAGACAACGCCCACCAGCAATCTCCTCCCCCGGAGGATGATGTCCCTGCAGGAAGTGATGCAGGCAACGATGACGACGATGATGCCAATTCCGACCGAGACTCCGACATTCTTTCTGAAGTTGATGTCGACGACCTCGAAGACTACGACCCCCTCAAAGCCAACATCGAACAGCGCCCGGTTGATATCGATGAAGACGTCGCCAAGACCTTGAAAGCCACCAAGCGGAAGCGCGCAGACGGAGAGACTGCAAAGAAGGCCAAAGAGGGTCGACGACAGAAGAAGCGACGTACCGACGAGGGCGACGAGGTCAGCGCCGCTGATGGCACTATCATCGAGGGCAAGAGAAGGCGCGGCGGTGCTGGTGCCGCTGCTGGTGGAGAGAAGCAGAAGAAGGCCCGGTCCAAGAGGCCTACACCCGAACCCGAGAACGATGACCATTTGACGCCCGCGCAGAAACGAGCCAAGGCCATCGAGAGGGCTATAGATGCATCCACCAAGGGAAAGAGCAAGCGCCGGACCAAGAAGGACGAGGTGGTATGTTCAAGACAGCCCAACCAGCTCTGGCCGGTTCTCCAAGTGACTTACCCTGACAAAACATACAGGACCTGGAAGAGGCGCTCGACGATCACATCGCCGAGCTCAAGATGAAGATGGAAAGCGCTTGTGAGGCAGACAACGAGGCGCGCGAGCAAGACCGCGCCGCCGTCAACAAAGTCAAGCTTCTCCCTGAAGTCATGACCCTTCTCAACCGCCAGAACATTCAGCACGCCATCCTAGACCCGGAGACCAACTTCCTGCAGGCAGTCAAGTTCTTCCTGGAGCCCTTGATTGCCGACGGCAGTCTGCCCGCCTACAACATCCAGCGCGAGATCTTCACCGCTCTCACCAAGATGACCATTGACAAGGACACCTTGTACGCCAGTGGCATCGGCAAGGTCGTGCTATTCTACACCAAGACGAAGCGCGCCCAGCCCGAGATCAAGCGCATGGCGGAGCGGTTGATGGGCGAATGGAGCCGGCCGATACTGAAGAGGACGGATGATTACAAGAAGAGGCAGATCGAGGGTCGCGTTGTTGATCCCAAGTACGTTTCTCCATGGGTCTTCTCCACAGAACTTTTTCCCCATCCATCCACCAGTGTACTGACAAACGAGCCTCGCCCACCACAGTGCCCTGAAGAACTCCCGCACCAGCTCCCAACTTTCCTCCCAGAACACCCTCGTCCACCGCCCAGGCGACAAGAAGATGTCATCCGTGTCCGAAAAGCTGGCCGCCAAGCGTGCCGCCCTCCTCGAGCCCGTGCGCGCCAATCCCAACCGTGCGCGCCCCGTGGGTCTGCCTGCATCGTACACTGTTGCGCCTATTGCCCAGCTGAGCCAGGCCTCGGGTCCTGACCACAGGCCTGTGGGCGAGAGCGGTATGGAGGCGTTCAGGCGTATGATACAGAAGAAGACGTCCAAGAAGGGTTGATCATGAGGTGGAGCTTTGGAGTCTATGCCAGAAGGAAGGCACAGCAGCTTTGGGTATCGTAGTGTAAGAGGGGGGGGGGGTATTGGGTTTTTGTGTTTCTAGACTGATCTTGGCGAGGCCCAGCACACACCACTACTGCCTTCAGCCTTATGGTCTGGAGTCACGAGAGCGGTATAACTCCTCGGTGTCAAACAACTTTGTGGCAGAACTCAACGGTTCCGGATGGAAACGAGATATTCCCTGGGGGCGAGGGCGGGGGGCGGCAACAGAGCAGGTTCAAGCATCTGTCCTGCATTGATGGTGGAAGAAGATAGCATTATTCATTTTGGGGAGTTGGTTCAGGGTGGGCAATCATTTGGTTCGGGCCAGTTCAATTCATTGCAATCTATAGCACCACCATGTTATGCCCTTCAAGACGCTAGCCCTTTTGATATTGGAAAGCTGCAAGAAGCAGAATGCGATGAGCGGATCTGAAGGACAACAATAAGACACTCTTAGGGACGGACCACTAGTATGCTTCAAAAGCTCCGAAATATGACGAGGCATATGGCATTGTATTGAATCGAGGCTCTCTAGTCCTCCCCTTCCACGAGACAATTCCCGATCCCAATACGCCAACAAAGTGCAATTAATTCTTGGTGTGTGTGTATGTGTACTCATCGACATTGTTCTGTCTCCGTAGTCTGTTCATAAAGCTCGTCACTCTACTAGGTTTGGTCCCTGCATTGTCCAGTCCAGGACTATTTCCTGCCATTGTTCCTTCGTATCTACCAAACCAGTAATCCTAGGACCAAGCCTGGCCCTTTCCATTCAACGTGTTTGTTTGCACATGTCATTCAACACCCATCCTCCAGGAAGTCAAGAGAAGCTTTCCTTCAGCTCAGCCTCCTCTTGAGCACTCAAATCCTCGAGGTTCGACCCCAATGACCTCAATCGGCCCTTCCTGCCCTTCCTCAGCGTCATCGTCATCGCTATCCCCATCTCCATCCACGCCTTCAACGGGGCTCGCCTCGATACCCTCCTCATTAGTCAAGGCTGCAGGCTCTCCTGACGAGTCAACTTCACGTCTTCGGATCAGGTGCGGTGGGGACAGCCGTTGCAAGGTTTGCGCAAGAGACACTCCCTACCGTCTCCGTACCTCACTCGCCCAGCCATCTATCCCCTCGCCCCTGGACCCGACCTCCAGCCCTTCGATCTTCAGCCCCTTCATCCCAGGCGTGTCCTCAAGCCAGACGTGGCCGGCCATGCCGCCTGCATTGGCCCTCTTCTCGGGTACGAGCTCGAGCATCGGGGTCAGGAAATCTGAGATGCGCTTCGCCTCTTCCTCCTTGAAGTGGTACTTCTCTTTCAAAACGTCGGGGAGAGCCCAGTGTCTGAGCCGGTGGATGTTGCGCAGCTCGCCCTTCCGGTTGAAGATTTCCTGGCTCCATTTGCCCGACAGACAGAGTGACTTCGGGAATGGGCCCATCAACTCTATTATCTGGGCTATGTGGTCGTCGTCCTTGCCGTACTTGGTGCCAGATTGTGGGTCAAACAGGTAATCGCCAGTGATAAGTTCGAAGACCTGTTAAAGCGAGATACGAACCAGGTCAGACACGATACTAAAAACACAGCATGCAAGAACGGACACGCACACATAAGCAAGGTGGTGGGGATATACATACCATGGCAGCCATGCTCCAAACGTCGGTACTAGCACCCCATTTCGAGCCGAGGATAACCTCAGGCGACCGATATTGCCTCGTCTGGATGTCATTTGTGAAGTGGTGGTTGACCCAGCAGGCGTTGCCGAGATCTGCGATCTTGACACTAATGACGTCGAGGCCATAATCCTCCGCCTTGCGCTTCTCACCAGTTGAGGATGCTGAAGATGAGGCGGAAGACTTGTCGAGGGAAATTCCAGATACCTCCTTCGTAAGAAGATCCCTAGGGCCACAAGAATGGTGTCAGTGACGGTGAACCAAGCCAGCAAGGGCGAGAATGGGGGAATACAAGTCGAGCATGGACTTCGGAGTAGGGTTCAACTTACGCTGTCTTTTCCCGCTGCTTCTGTTTGTCGTCCGCTTTGGGTGAGGACTCGCTGGATTTATTACCGGCTGCGGGGATGGAAACGTCAGCATTCAGTGATTGCCGTGGCAACACGCTATGAAGTGGATAGGAGTGGATGGCTCGTAGGCCTGTGCAACCGCCCAAGCTCCTAAAGTGGCGTCACGGAGTTGCAGCGCGGGTCTGATCTGTGGATGGCGGATTCCCGGGGACCATGACGGGGCGTGACCGACGTAAACAGAAGTGAGCTGAGAAGAAAGAGAAAAAAGAGCCAGGACTCACCGTCGCTCAGCATCTGGCCGAGACTGGGAGAATTTGTAGATGGGAACATGTTGTTGTGATTAAAGCCAGCGTTGAGTGGCGATGGTAGTGGCTGACTGCCGGTGATCAAGGTCCTACGTCTTCTCCGGCCATTGCGATTGTTCTCCTTGTCGGACGACGGCTCGCTCTTAACAACCCTCTTGACGATCTGCTCGACGTCGCCGATCTCAATCAAGACGTTCTCGGGTTTGAGATCGGTATGAATGATGCCGCATTCTCGGTGCATGTAGTCGAGTCCCAGCAGTACCTGCTTCGTGATTTGCTTTACCAGGGGCATAGGAATGCCTCGATGGTTCCACTTCTTGATGAGGCCCAACAGGTTCTCGCCCAGAACCTCGAATACCATGCAGACGTGTGTTCCGTTGGGGCCCTTGTGCTCGAAGGAGTCGAGAAGACTGACAACATGTTTCCGGCCGGGGTGATCGGGCTTCGCGCTGACGATCCGCTGAAGCAGTTTGATCTCGTCGATGGCGGTCTCAGTGTAATGTGCGGCGGAGCGTACGACCTTGAGCGCAACGTGCTTGCTTGTTGTGTTGTCCCGCGAGAGCCAGACGGTTGAGAAGTGACCCCAGCCTAGCTTGCGCACAATGGTGTATTTGCCATCCTTGAACTTTTCGCCGATGGTGACGGGATGGTAGCCGCCCTTGCAGTAGTCTTCGGAATCTTCTTCGTCGGCGGTGTTGTCGGCTGCATCCTCGGGAGAGGAAGAGGAGGTTGGGGATGATTGCATGGCAGAGAGTTGAGCGGCCCTGTTTAAGTAAAAGATGGCCGATTGTCAGCGGTTGTTTGAAAAAACCAGGAGAGGTCGGTTGTGTCAACGGTCAAACGAGTCAATCGGAGTGCGATGTATGGGTTTGGTAGTAGTAGAAGCTGTCGCAAGATTGTGCACTTCAGTCGAGTGACTGGGAGCTGAGAAGCAGGCAGCTTGAGGCGGGGGAGAAGGGGGGGGGGGGGTGAATGTGCTAGTCATGATGGCGGGATGTCGGGTGGGTTTTTTTTTCTTGTTGCGCTGCGCTGCGCCCAACTTGGGAGGCAATACCGAGACCGCAGATCAAAGTAGCACAGTGAAGGGAAGGATGGCCAAGTGTGATAAGTAATGTGCAAATGGGTGGTAAAAACCTTGTTTTCAACATAGCGTCCTTCTTTTCACTCTCTCGCAGAGGAGGCAGAGTGTTTTTAGCCTTGGACATGGCCGTCAGAGCAGGGCGATGGTAGTGGTGAGCTGGAGAGGAGGCAATTGGCATATCCAAAGGCAAAAAGCAGCAACGGAGGTGCAAGAGCAAGACGAGACGGAGGGCAGGACAAGAAGAAGTAATAGGTAAAGGTGATGGTAACGGCGACGGTGCAAAGTAGAGAAGAGGGGAGGAGATGTTATCGTGTATGTCTGAGTTGCCTGAGATGCGAGGGTTTGTGAAATGGGAGGCAAGTTGGGAGGAGGGAGGCGATGATCTCAGGCTTCGTATATCGTTGCCCAGGCCTGTGTGTGGTGTGTATGTGTGTGTCTGTGTACGGATGGATCCGTATGTGTGCATGTGCACCCAAGGCACCAGTGCCGGCAAGAGAATAATAGGAAGGGAAACAGGGTGTGGTTGAGAGGGGGGGTTCCAGAAGGGGGGCAAGGGGGGTGTTCCAAGGTTGGGATGTTCAGGTCTCAGGTCCACCTGGGCACCTGGCAGTTGGCAGAGGTCCCCTGATTCAGCACAACTGACTGGACTGATAGCCCTGGCTGACTACTCCAGGGCTGGATCAACCGCCTAATCCCCCCCCCCCCACCATGGCCATCACCTTCTCTCTCCGTCCCTCCGTCTCTGCACCTCTCCCCCTCCAAAATTGCCTGATATGACTGACTGGACTGACCTCACAGGCCCACTCCGGTCATCCACTTCTTCGCATCAGGACTGCTACCCCGCCACCCACTGGCTGGCAGGGTTACCAGGGAACAAGAAGAGGAGGGAAAATTAGAGTTGCGAGGGCAATGAACCACCAGCCTCCGGCCAGTAAAGGCTGCAGCTTGTGTCAGGCATGAACGAGGGGGATTGGACATGACTGATTGGATGCGGATGCAAGATGATGATGATGGTGTCTTGGTCGCAATTTTTGGCCAGAACAGGACAGAACAGTCTTTGTCTTCGGGGTCTCACCCGGCGCTTTTGCGCCAGACGCCCTTTGAGGGTTGCCCAGGTGCCTATCCGGTCGACTGTCTGCCTGGTGCTGCCTGTCTGTGACCTTTCTGCATAGATGCACGGTCTGTATTGCAGCATGATGCGTGGGAAAATGGATGGGGCGAGGCATCCAACAAAAGAAACAAAATCAATGTCGCAGTCGCGATCGCAATCGCGATCGCAATCGCAATCGCAATCCCATGTATAAGCGCAAGCGCAAACAAACCAGAGTGGCAAAGGAAAACCGTAGCCATGTCGGCGCAAAACAAACGTACTCTGTGGTTTCAGTCGTGATGATTGGCTTCAACCCGTCCTTCTTTCTTTTCTTATTGATCGCCGCTGTCGTCGCTGCTGTGACTGTCGCCGATGCATTATTGTTCGAGCCAGCGCCGTTCGTCGCAGTAGCAGTAGTCATGGACGGCGTTGAGGCCGTCGCAATCGCTGGCGTTATCGTTGGCGCAGGCGCATCATCCTGTTGAGTCTGCTGCTGCATCTTCGTCTCTATTCTCGCACCGGCCTGGGCGCTGTTGTTGTCCTGGGTCGCCAGGGACGGCTGTTGGGGTTGCTGTGCCAGTTGCCCGCCGTTCATGTTGTCGATTATCTTTATAGTGGGATGGCAAAGAAAGACGTCGTAACTTCGTAATGTATCGCTTCTCGGTCGGGAAGAGGAAGAAAAAGGTGACAACAGAAACCAAAGGAAAAACAACCGCAGTTGTATTAAGTCTTGTCTGGTCTATGCTTCACTGCACAAAAGTTTGAGGTTAATGAGGGGGGAAATATTTGGCGTTGTCGCGGTATGTTTGGCCGAGAGGAGCGGATAATGTGTATGTGATGTGAGAAGATGCTGATGCTGATGCTGACGACAATCGCAATAGCAATGGCAATAGCGATGGCGATGGTACCGCAATGGTAATAAGTGGTAATGGTGGCAGGGGTTCAAGCGTCGGTGCGATTGGCGATCGATCCAAGCTTTTTATTTATTTGGCCGTGGCCGGGTCGATTGTGGAGGTTGGGCTCCAGGGGGGGTTGTGGCGGGCACTTTGAGGTTACCCAGCTTGAAGTGGGATGGGAGGATGGATGGGGATGGATGGACTGGGATGGTGGGAGGGAGGCGGGTCTCGTCGACCAGACTGATCTGGTATCAATCTTGGAATCTGGAGGGGCTGGCAGTGCCAATACAAGTATGTATGCTCCTCGCTCGTTGCCCAACTGTTTCAGGGTATTTTGCTTATACCAGGTCGGATCCGTAGCTAAACTGGCAGACTGGGTTGCTTGCTATATTGAACACCTGCAGCAGTTGAGAGGCCTGGATACTGCATATGCATATGGCGGTTGATGGCTGGTTGGGCGGCTATATGAATCAGGATCCCATCAAAGTCCGTGGCGGCTCGTCTCGGAATATCTTTTTCTGAAGATAGCTGTGAGAAAGCAGGACGGAGCTGCGGTGGGTCGAGGAGGAGATGATTCCTGGCGGCAACAAAGTCGCTCAATTTTAGATTTCACTGGACAAGTACACAACAACAGTGGTCAGTTACTTGAGTAGTCAGTCAGTCGGTCCAGATTCCAGTGCCGTGTCGTGTGTTTGCGATTCCGTCTTTATATCACAGCGGCAGTGGTGTCGTGCTGTGTCGTCGTCTACTCTGGATGTTTCCCTTTTTCTTTTTCCTTCTATCTTGCCCCGTCGTTCCCGGACATTTGATCCGTGCCGTTGTCTGTCGGAGGACGTCATACACACAAGCACGCAAGGTTCCCTCGGTCGGAGAATTACTCAGGTAATACGCCCGTACCTATGTAAGGTAAGGTATGCCTTCCAAGGATGATTGTATCAGACGTTAGTTGTCTGGGCAGGAGGGGGTTGGTAAGTGTTGTGCTGAAGATGGGTGACACCGGTAGAAGATAACATGATAAAGGCTGATGGTGGTTGACAAGATGGATTATGACAGATGGCATGGACGGACAGTGGGATGTGGATGGATGTCGAAGACTCTCGGCTACTGTAGCTACTTACCTTAAGTAGGTATGTATTCCGTACTTGGACTTTGAACGATTCTTCCATCATCCTCACCACAACCACCACCCACCCAGCTCAGCTGCTGCTACTGCAGTGAGCCGACCACAGAGTAGCAGCCAAACGCCAACAGGGCGGCAACGTACGTCTCATAATTGGTAGCACTTCGTAGAAGTTTGTGCATATAGCTGGCATTCCATGTCACACTGGAAGGCTACCTTACCCGACGACGGCCATCTCTATCTCCCCTCCTCCTTCCATTATCAGACTGCAGCTTCCCAATTCTCATGCCTATCTAGGTCCTTACACCTCGGCCCGAGACACGGCGTTCCTTGCTTCCTGCCTACCTACTTAGTACCTAGGTACTAAAGTGGGCGCTGACCTACTTCGATGATCATATGGGATACTTGACAGAGGGATTCTATGAGTTCAATATTGAATATGGGAACCTTGAAATTCCTGACTGCCCGGGTGTACCTACGTACCTACCAAGTAAGTATAAGTAGGCAGGTACATTCACAATGGGCACCGACAACAACCGCAGCGGTTTCGGAAAGGAGTGCACGGACTGTTCAAGATGACCTCATCGCCAACCCTGACTCCATCTGGCTGCTTTGTCCGACTGCCTGCCTGTCATCACAGCTCGTCATCCACTCCTGGTGTAACCTCGATTATCGCCTTGCTGGTGTGTGTAGTGTACATACACAATCCCCACGATAGATGCAGGTGCACCTCATACCTAGCTATGTACCGACGTGTTTCATACATGGTGCAGAGCTGGCTGAGGAGACCTCGGGAACTACTACGGTACAATATCATATGATCTTCCCCTGCCCCAACTTTGATCCGGTGTAGTGTATTTCTATGCGTGGGGGGGTTACAGATGCTCCGTCGCATGACTACTAAGGTACTTAGGTACCTACGTACGTCCACGGGTACAGCAGACATCGAGCATCACAAGACAGCAACATCAACGGTGTGGTTTCCCAAACCAAAGTCAGGCCTACAAGCAGATCACTGCTGTCTCTCTGCATGAGGCTTTTTTCTTGCACTGCCACAAACAATTTCCTGGGCAGTTCAGTTGGCAGTAAGTTGGGCTGGTGGTCGATTGATTTGGGCCAAACCCTCATCGAGACGGCTCTGGAGCGGCTGCACATGTGAGTAGGCGGAAGGTCAGTATCTACTCTAGTAGTTACTCACATAGGGTAGAAGGCCCACTATCTAGTAATTACAAAGGCACTAATATATACCTAGGTATTCAGAGGTCGCCGGGCCAAGTCTCGCCCTGAAGACCATTTCTCCGTTTCTATCCTTTGGTCTCTGCTATCGGGAGGAGGTTGTCTACATCTTCAATGTTGGCAACGTAAACTCTCCACCTTGACATTGGCTTGTGCCAATATCTCAATTCAGGAGATGCCTGGAGATACATAATTGAGAAGCCCCCATCCCATCCCCGGTCCCTCGATCACTTCTCACTCGGACTATGGGCCGAAACTTGCAGATCCAACGACTGATATAACAAACTGAGGTGGAAGGTCTGTAGCTCAACCAGCCACATCAGCGCACCATAGCCCAAGGCTATCCCATGGTTCGGCCCGGGGAGGCTGGTCGCTCTCACATATTCCATGAGGCTGCTTGAGGTTTGCCATCACAGTAACACAATATATCACTGAGAAAACAATGCCATTGCTTCTAAGAAAGAGCACCGTCCAAAGGAGGGCTTGCTTTTCTCGGTATCCCTCAGACACTCTCTCAATTTCCAGACCAAGATGCCTCAATGGTGGTGCTTCTTGGCCTCCTTACTCTCATCCATCCGTCTTATGAGCTCTGCCTCCTCATCCTCAATCTTCTTGTCGATCTTGGCGCCCTTGGACGGCTCATTCCCGTGCATCCTTGCGGGAAGGGTCGGGTCGTGCTCGCCAGCAATCTGTTCCTCCGTCTTGGCTTTTCCGCTTCCATCTGAGGGATCATTCTGGTCCTGGGCTGCTGCGAGACGGTTGGCTATGCTGCGCTCATCCTCTGTCATGTCCAGTCAGCCTCACCAGAATCTCAGATGGTTGACCGTACTCAAGATCCGCGGGGGGTTGGGGGTTACATACTGGGGTCGTTTTCCTGGTGAGAGTTCTCCTTGCCCTCCTCGTACGGAACGGCATGGTCCTGCGACCTTTGAGATTCTGGGTGGTTGTGTCGGCCACCAGTTTCATGGGCGGAAGCGGCTTCGGTACTGGAGTTTCCTGACATGATGGCGTACTTGTGTGATTATCAAATGGTGATTTTGGACTATGCGAGGAGGTATAGAAGACTAAAGAACAGGCAGAAAAGGCTCCAGCGGCTGCTCTCCCTGTGCGGAGTATTGGGCTTTTCATCAAGTGCTCCTCATGTCTCACACGGGCCATCCTACTCGCTCATGATGTCATCAACAATTGTCCTTTCGAGCTCTTGAGACATGCATCTGTGTGATACATATCGCTTTGGTGTCCGAGGTTAGAAGGTTAGCGGACGCCACTAGACGATGCCCGGGTGGATTGAACCAAGCACGGGAGCCTGTCCGTTCTAGATCATTGGGTATAGTGCAGCATTATAGATTTTCTTAGTGACTCTGGGGTGCACTCCTGGGATATGTTCTACTTGCTTTGGCCGTGAAGCAGGCTCGCAAGACTACGAACGCATATGCGAGCCCGCAACATCATTACTACGGTCTGCAAGAGTTCTCACATCATCCCCATGGCCTCTGGATGGGCCTGGGACTTGTCCACCCCGAGGAAGGTGGCCCAGGGGAAGGCCCACGGCTTCGTATAGAAAGCGACCTAGCACTTCCACGCCGCGGGTTGAAACCCGAGCCCGATTCCGTCACCTCTAGCCCACGTCTGATGACAGCCAGCTCTGAATGTTTTGCAAAAATGATCTCACCCAGGCGGCCGATTCCAAAGATAAGCTTCTTGTGGTCGACACTGGCCCAGTCGCTAGGCATGAAGAAGTGACGGACTACAGAATGCCCAGCGGATCCGTTCTCGGGTGCGTAGAGGTCTACGGAAGCGATCCAGTGGTCTGTCGTGTATACTATCATCCTGAAACCAAAGGCACCGATGATGTGTTCGATCTCCGAAGCCAAGGCGCGGTCAAGTTGGTGAATTGGCTTGACAGGCTCTGAGGCGTCCAGATCCTTGCTGTCCCAGATCTGGATGCGGGAAAAGCCGGCCAGGTCATGACTGTTGTACTTAGCAGGCTCCAATGATCCGGTGGCAGCCGTTGAAATGGTTGCGAAGAATGGAGGGTGGTGTAATGGTGCAAGGCGATCAAAGCTGTTATCGGTCGGCACTGTAATCGAGCTGATCATCTGCAGGTCTGACCAGTTGTAGACGACAAAGAGGTCTCTGGAGGCGCGAACAAGACATTGCACTTTGCTCGGGTGAGGCATCCACCGATTCTGGCCATCCCCATCGAGCTGAGCAATCCAGCTGCTACCGTCGTGCGAAGGCATCGAGCGCAGCGTGTTGTAGTTCTCGGTGGACACGAGGATCCGTGAATGCTCATCTGATATAATGACGCCCTTCAAGACATCGCGTCGCTGTACAGCAGTATCTATGGCCACGATTGGATCACTTGTTTCCCAGAACGAATGCTGTCTTGGACCATTGCGCCGCGTAACTTTGCGCGCTGTGACACGACCAGATCGGTCACCACAGGCCAATATTGATGAGGTTTCGTCGATGTAAAGGATGTCGATAGCGCAGCCGGCAGTCTGAACGAAGAGGTCATAGCTTTGAGGCTCTCCATTGATATCGCAGATATAAACTGAGCCTTCCGTAGTTGCGTAGTATACGATGCTTGATGTTCTGCAGCAGGTGACAGCTGTGATGGTGACCTCTTTGACCGCATGGTACTCCCGATCTTGAGTGCCTGTGGTGACTGAGACGGTATCGCTATTTTCGTCTTCTTTGGAGTCCGTCCGGAGAAGCACGGTCGGCTCCCAGACTCTACACTGCTGACCACGGATCTCGATGAATCTGAGACTGTCTGAAGTGAATATGAGGCCTTTGGGAAGTATCGGCGTGTCCAGCCTAATGCGATAAAGAGCCCTGAGGGACTCGAACTCGAACAGCGTGAGGTTGCCCCGAGAGTCTACACCTGCCAGTGTTCGACCATCTGGAGAAGAAGACACGAGATTTATATTGACACCGAGTGCGGATGCAATCGCCTCACCACTCGTTAGGTCGTAGACTATTAGATCTCCATCCGTATATGCTGCGGCAAGCAGATTAGTGTCCACTGCCTGGCTGAATGTGACAGATGTCACCGTCGTTGTGCCTTCGGCGAGCTTGTGGGAGCCGTAGACAAAGACTGAACCGGTTTCCTTCTCGTACACATCGTGTATAATGTCTTCGAGGTAGTCCCATAGAACTATATTCTCGCCTCGATATATCACCGACAGAAGGCCTGTCGCAGAGCCGAGGGCGATAAGTGTGGGGGCTCTAAATTGCATCGTTTCTTCAAGGTCCGCGGTCCAGCTGGCAGGCTCCTCTCGGAGGAAAGTCTGACCAAGCATATCGAACTCCAGCAATTCATTCTGCCTGGTTGCCACCCTCAGGACTGTGTCTTCCTCCGAAAACTGCAAGGCCAAGCAGAGTGACGGGATTTTGAAGCTGACAAGCTCCTGACCGTCTATCAGAGACCAGATCCTCAAGGTTTTTGCACCAGCTGAGGCGAGGAAAGTTCCGTGCTCGGAGAAGGCTAGACGCCAAACAGGCTCCATGTGTGCCAAGGTGTGAACCACCTGGAATATTGAGTCGTCATATATAATCAAGTCGCCCCGGGCATTCATCATGCCCACGGCAAAGTGCCCGGGACCAGATGCAACTGTGTTCGGTTTCATACCCTTGGCGTAGGATATCGTTGTCAGGCAGTCGTCCCAACCGGTTTTAGACAGACCTAATA
This sequence comes from Cytospora chrysosperma, assembly GCA_016808195.1. Lineage (NCBI taxonomy): Eukaryota > Fungi > Ascomycota > Sordariomycetes > Diaporthales > Cytosporaceae > Cytospora > Cytospora chrysosperma. Next base: position 123,874 of record JAEQMF010000012.1, read on the forward strand.
CATTGAGTCCACGGTATGGGTTGCAAAACTGCTGTCGAATCGCTGAGTCTGACGGACAAAAAGGGGGGATGAGGTGGTGGATTGCTTGCGGGGTTGTCCGTAATCTGCTAGAAAACTTGGTGACGAGATGGATCAAGTCATCTCCCCATTTGTCCAACATCTGAAATTTCTTTTGTCCTCTTGCCAGCCCCAAGGGAGGTGAGTGTTGTGATCGACGGTTGAGCATGGCGTTGATGGTTTTTCCAGCTTGGTAGACTGTATGAAGGTTCCCATGGGTAGCGATGAATTCGATCCACCGCAGCACACTGCTCCCACCCAGGAATTTGGACACCAGATTAAGTGTCTCATCATCCGTTGAGGAGACCAAGTTCAGATGCTGGAACACATATTTGGATGCGTAGCTGGTAAAGGGGTGCTCGTCGAACGCAACTGGTTGAGAAAGTGATGGCCGGTGGTGGTGTCGAACCTCAGGCTCCGAGCCAAGTCTCCTAGGACGAAAGAGCCCGTTCAAGGACCCATGGACTGTGGTGATCTCGGGGTCGGAACCGAGTCTCATTGGCTTTCCAGCGTTCCTATCGCTGTTTATCAGAAACTGAAGACAGACTTTCGCCAATCGGCGGTGGCCTTCCGCCTTCGATACGATAAACTCGGACGCCATACGGCCTTTGGTGAGAAATTCTCGCGCTGTGGAATGGACGAGCTGCACTTTGTTGTGTGTATTGACGTAGATGATATTGCCACAGCATTTGGATATGGCCCTTTCGACATCATCGATCTTGTCATTGATGTCCATCTCGATTGGTTCCTGAATTTCTGTTGCTGTCATCGGTCGGAACGCGTATGTCGTCCAAGTAATAAAGGCCTTTGCAAGATCTTTACCGAAACGTGCGTTTCCCATATCTTGGAGGATCTTGGTATAGAGAGCGTCCATATCGGCAGGTATGCTATCCAAGACCTCCTCGATTTCCTTCTCACTTGTAACTTCGCGGAGCTCCGAGCAGATTAGGGACGCCCACAGGAAGCAGCCACCCGAGTTCTTGATAATTTGAGACACCATCGCTTCGGGAGTTGGCCATTTCTCTGACGCCGGACATGGGAGGAAGTCCAAGTTTGACTTAAGTAACAGTCGTATATCCTCCCTGCTATCCTCATCTGTTATGATGTGACTGGTGATGTCCAGGCGAGGATTCGCTTTGCTCAAGTGTGCTTCCACCGGGTCTCGACTGGTGATGAGAACTGACAAGGGCCATTGCTCTTGCATGCGCCCGAGGAAGTTCATCACCTCTAGACTGCTCTTGCATTCATCCATGGCATCTATGACCCAGAATTGCGGACGGTTGAGTCTGACCTTGAGAATTCCAGTTAAGTACAACTTTCGCCAGATGGGGCTGGGGTCGATTGTATCAGCACGTTTGTCCTTCCATTCCGTCATGAGCTCTTTGATCTTCGACAGGATCTCCGGGTGCAGCATCGCCATCTGCCAGGCCATCGATCTCAAGAACGTGTTTGCACTGGACTTGACGTTGTCGGAAGACTGGAAAAAGAAGAAGCAACAATCCCTGCCTTTGGTGCGCATGTCGTTGATAACATGGCCAGAGAGGACACTCTTGCCGGCGCCTGGACGACCGCGTAACCATAGAAGGCTGGAGTCACAGGCCTCCTTCCAAGACCGGTAATAATCCTTGTTTGACAGCCACTCGCACGACCCTGGAAGCCTGACAGAATCGTGTGTCATGATGTCGTCTTCGGGTGCATCATATAGGCCGAGGAATTCATTAAGCGTCACCTGGTCTTCCAGTCTCACAATCTGCTGGTGGGACTGTTTGGAGTCTCGTTGCGAAGACACAATTGTTGCTAAGGCGTTTCGAACTGTGACATATACAGGATCATTTGGCGACGAAAACATGGCGACGTTGCGATGATTCGCGTCTAGCAAAGTCCTGCGTTCGTTGGGAAGGTTCATAACAGCACTGTTTTTCTCGACGACCAGGGCCTTTATCCCACCGAGACTCATCGGCCTCGTCTCATAGAAGGACATCAGCTGGATGTTGGCCGCAACCCTGGGGAAATCCTCGTTGATGGCTTGCAGCATTGGCGACTGAGGCAATAGATCGTCGACAAAGGGGCGGGCACCCACCAGCGCAACCAGTCTAGATAGAGTTTGCGCAATAGCGGCACCTTGGTGAGGAGTTGCAAGAAACACAATGGAACATAGTCGGTCGATAACCGATTTATATTCAGGCTCTTGATGACCGAGAATCACAGCCTTCTTGACCACCAGGCCGCCCATGCTGTGTGCGACGAAGACCAGGTGTGACTGTGGAGGGGGAAGCACGAGCACTTAGTACATGATACCATATATATAAGAGTAGAACGGGAACACGGTGAGGCATACCTGTTGTCCCCGACCCGTCACAGGCGAGTCCTTGATCGCGGCAAGCAAAGAGCTTGCAAAGTCCCGTACATTTAGGACCGACTCACGACTAATACCGGATGAGTACCCAAAACTGTGAATTCTGACGTCGCAAAACGCATCGTCCAGGGGAAGCCACTCCTGCGGCCAGTAGTTTGAGGGGTTGTTTCCCTTGCTCCAGGTGCTCTGGCTTCCGCCATTGAGTCCATGGACGAAGATGATGTCGGCAATAGCTGCCCGATCTGGCCCCGGGTCATAAAGCGTATTGAGCCCCAAAGGGCCCTTGGAATCATTCACTTCATCTGTTGCCTCTGACCCATGTCGCGTGAAGGTCCGCGATAGAAACGACTTTGTTGACGTCGTCGTGGTCGCACGCGTGATCTCACGTTTGGAGTCCATGTGGACGGCAGGACGATCCCAGGTGCCAATGCTGCTGAGGTGCCGCTCAGGAGCGGCGGCTAAAAATGGAACCAGTTCAGAGCATTCACGGAGAGCAAGATGAGTACTTAGTATGCGGAGGTAACTGTAAGGAGGATCTGTTTGTAAGTCTTAAGGATGCTCCAGGCTGAGACGTGAAACATCCTATGTGAACGACATCCCAGGATGCGGGACACCAGAGATCGAGCACCGGGGGAAGGTCTTCCTGCGCTCTCGTCCAGAGGACGCCTCGGGTTCTGCGTCTCTCGGGCCTGGAATTCGGTCTGCTGATGCTACCGATGAAGCCGAGTGGCAAGCCAAGCCTCCCATGTAAGTACTTGAGTATGTAGTATCGGCGGTAGCCGCGATTCCTGTCGAGCATGGTGTTTGATTGGTTCTGAGAAGGTGTATCGCCATGTATGTAACCCAACGACATGGAGGCGCAATCCAGGCCCAGATTCCCACCGCAAGATAATCCAATCATATTCGCTTGGTAGATCTCACTTACCATTTTCACCTCCACACTCCGTCACAAGCGTGGGTAAGCCTACAGCATGCCCAAGCGAGAACTATTATAAGAGAGAGAGGCCGCACACCCTTGTCCCAACACTCTGGTTGTTGGTGGATGTTGTGCATCTCCCAGTGCCTGCTGATCCCCGCTGTCGTACGGCATATTCTCAGTGATATATCCTTTAGCACTCAAATAGACCCCGTGAGCGTTGCAATGGCCGAGGAAGAGGAGTACATCTGGAAGGAGGATATTCCGGTACCGGCCCACCTCATTAGCTATGTCGATGACGCCGTGAAGGAGGCACTCCCAGCAGGTACCCAATTTCATGGGATCTCGCCAAGCGGAGCGTCGTACTGGGCTCGAACTGCAAAGATCGATGCCACCGACGAAGATGGAAATGAGACGCCCTTTTTTATCAAGGTATGTATGCACCAAGCCCCCACCCAACACTCATCCTGGATGAATCTGAACTCGATGCTTTTGGCTGACTGACTTGAATCTCCACATAGGTGCACATACTTGACCATGGGAAGAACATGGCCTCTTCAGAGTATGAGGCAGTCAAGGTGCTGTATAGTGTCTACCCTGAGATAGTGCCCGAGCCCATGGCTTGGGGAAGGTATAAAGAAGAAGACGAGGTCTATTTCTTCGTAACCCGTTTCTATGAATTGTCAGGTGACATCCCAGATGTGACTGATTTCCCGGCGCTTCTGGCAGAGATGCACAAAAGGCCCGAGGCCAGGTCGAAGACTGGAGAATTTGGATTTCCGATTATCACTTATGGCGGCCGTAATCCAGTCAAATTCCCTCTGAGCAAGACTTGGGAAGAGTGCCTGACCAAGTGCTTTCAGGAGGCGTTCGCCGCCGAAGAGCAGACTCAAGGGCCAGATCCTGAGTTGACGAGGCTGCGTGAAGCTCTATTCGCGAAGGTGATACCACGACTGATCCGGCCTATGGAAACAGAAGGGCGACACTTGGAACCGATCCTCTGCCATGGCGACCTCTGGGATGGAAACGCTTCCGTTGACGCCGCAACGGGAGAACCGAAGATATTCGACCCGACACCGCTATGGGCCCACAATGAATGTAAGACTTGCAGCGATTTCCCGGTCACCGTGTGTTGATTGTTGTGTCTTGTGAGACTAACAATGCTTATCAAAGACGAGATGGCACCTTGGTTCATCCCTCGGCATAGAATGATTGACGCCTATATCAATGAGTATACCAAGCACTATCCCGTCGCTCAGCCGGCTCAAGACTTTGAAGATCGTGGCCTTCTGTACAGCTTGTGAGAAATCAGAGACAACCCTATGTTGAACATACAAATGACTGACAAGCGGCGTAGACGGTTTGACATCCACGCTTCGTCCATATACCCGGGGAACCTTCGAATGCGCAACACGTGAGTACCTCCTCTGCCTCATATTGTAACATCGAATATGTTCCAGGGCCATTTTGATATGGTATACTGATGTACCCCACCCCTAGTGCCATGAACAACATGCGATACCTAGTTGGAAAGTACCCGGACGGCTATGAGGGATATGCTAGAGAACGGGGAATCCATGTCGAGACAAATAAGGAGGCTGAGGCACGAATGGCAGCTAATATGGCCACTGTACATGCAAATGCCGATTCGACCTTGGTCGCGGAGGAGGTGGCTCCTTTGGATCCAGTCTCGAGTGGCATCTCCACACAGGGCGCTGTGCCTCAGGTGGTGGAGGCAGGGACATGAAAGCAGCCTTTAAGCCGATATAGTACATACAGAAGCCTCTGGTAGGGACATATGAAGCAAATGTAGGCAATACAAGCCTTGGTGGAGATATGATCTCGTGTCATGAGCCGTCCCATGCTTCTGGCCAGTTAATGTTACACATGCAGTTCGTGGTTGAGAGTACATAAGTACTGCCGTGCAATTTCAAGTCGCCAATATTTTGTTCTATGGTTAATTCCTGCCCCAAGTGTAATTTGTATATCAAGTTGGGTCATGTCAACTGGTTCCACTTGAATTGATGTACACATGCAGTCGTGTTAACAACATCGAATTCGGAGCGTTTCTAGGTTTAAAACACTGTAGCAAGACATGAATCCCAGCCCTGACTTATTCTTGACCCCTGAGTAACTATTTCTGGATCCTGCAGAGTTCCTGAGCGTTAAGTATCTACAGTAATGCATGTGCCTGGGAGTAAAAGTTCCAACGTGCATGCATTGCCCTGAACACTGTTATCAGATATCAACTCCATAACGAGCGCAACCCAGGAGATAGGGTTACGATCTCAAGCGTGTCTAAACCAAAACAGGGTCCAACCACCGTTTAACCGCCGACGTCGTTCAAATTTGGCAACATCAGCGAACCAACACGCATGCAGACGCAGGAGTGACATTCCCAGGTGCCGTACCGTCTGGGTTGGTCCCAGGGTTCCACAACTCGTCAAAACTACCAACAGATCAATGTTGACCATTGATTGTGAGGCGAGAGTGCGGTAAACGCAAATGCAGACAGAACACATGATAAAGGTAGCACATCTCGCCCTACTCAAGGGTCATCATGCGCATACCCGATGACTTCCAATTCATCGACATCTCCAGAGATGCCTTGTTAACTTGATACCTCCCTTTGACTTGATCATATTGTTTGTCCGAGATGTCGCCACCCACCGGTATTGAGGCCTCGTCTTGCGTGGGTGCACAGGAGATAAATGAGGAAGAGCAAGCAGGAGAGAGCTTGGGTCAGTCCGCGGGTGTCAACGATCTGGAGGAACGTCCACCCTCCTCCCCGTCATCCCCCTCCCCCGCCGCGTACAGTGTCTTCAGCAAAGGGCAGAAGCGTTACATCACATACCTCCTCGGCTTCATGACCCTCGCGTCGTCCCTCACCGCCACCATATACTTCCCGCTCATACTGCTCCTTGCTCAGCAATACCACACCTCATCACAGGCGATCAACCTCACAATCACCCTCTACGTTGTCTTCCAGGGCATAGCCCCCTCATTCTGGAGTCCCATGTCAGATGTCTTCGGGCGCCGCCCCGTCTTCCTCGCCACCTTTGCATTATACACGGTCGCCAGCCTGGGGCTCGCCCTGACCAAAGGCAGCTACACCGCACTGATACTCCTCCGGGCCACCCAGAGCATTGGTGGGTCCGCAGTGCTGAGCATCGCGTATGGGGTTGTGGCGGACCTGGTCACGTCGGCGGAGAGGGGAAGCATGCTGGGCCCGATGCTGGCCAGTGGCAACCTAGGGCCGTGCGTGGGTCCTCTCATTGGCGGTGCGGTTGCCATGACTGGAGAGCCAGCCTGGTGCTTCTGGGCGCTGGTCATTTTCGGCGGCGTGGCGACCTTGTTGATCGGCTGGACGCTTCCTGAGACGAGGAGGACCATCGTGGGAAATGGCGCTGTTCCTGCCTTGGGACTCTGGAGGACATGGTGGAGTCTGTCGGTGGAATGGCGGAGGAACAGGCGAGTGACGGAGCCGGCTGATGCTGAGAAGGGAGGCTCAGGCCAGAAGCCACAAGACGGTGGGGACGATACTGCTGGAAAACAGGGCGATGAGAAAGCCAGCCCTGCTCAAGCGGAGAGCGTCACGTCCCTGAGTTCTGTTGACGATATCAACAGGACTGCCACCGGCCGGGGCAAGCTAGTGGTCCCCAACCCCTTCGTGTCGCTTCGCCTGATATTCTACTGGGACACATTCCTCGCGCTCTGGCTCGCGGCCAGCCCCTACGCAGTCTGGTACCTTATACAGACGTCTATCCCCGTCATCTACGGGCAAGGGTCAGGTGGCTACGGGTTCAAGGACGTGTACGTCGGCCTCTGCTACCTGACGGGCGGCGCAGGCGTCGTCACGGGGGGTTTCATCTGCGGGAGGATGATGGACTTGAACTACAAGCATGTCGCCCAAAGGGCGGGCTTCTCGGCCAACAAGACCGAGAACCATGACAACATCCACGAGTTCCCCATCGAGGAGGCCCGGAGCAGGTTCTCGCTGGTGATCCTCGTGGTGTCGCTGTGCGTCCTCGTCGGGTTCGGCTGGGCCGTGCAGCTCAAGGTGCACCCTGCTGTGCCCCTGATACTGCAGTTCTACCTCGGCGCAAAGTGTACGGTCCTGCTCCAGGTGTACAGCGCCTTGCTGGTGGACATCTTCCCGGAGAAGCCAGGGACGATCGCCGCCAGTAATAATATCACGCGCTGTGGCCTCTCTGCGGCTGTGGTCGCTGCTCTTGACCCTCTGGTTAGTGTCATGGGGAGAGGATGGTTCTTCACCATGGTTGCCTTCCTGGATGGTGGGTTGTGTATTATTTGTGTTTTGGTCCTGCGACGCTGGGGAAAGCACTGGAGGGATAAGCGGAGGAAGAGCCGTTAGATACTTAAGTAGGTATATACAGGCGGAATCTCAATGCTCATGGGCCTGAGTATCTGAAGCCATGCCTACTTGACCCAGCTCGTAAGTTCTCGCGTACTTGAACGAGTAATTGATACTCAAGTTGTTTGCCAATATCTTACTTCGTTACTTAGAAATAACTCGATATCAAAAGAAGAGTCTCCATGGCTCAAATTCACTTAGTCATCATGTCTACCAATCGGGATGATTCCGGATTGACTTAGTACTCGGCGTCCGTTCTCGGGCCGTCCAAAAGTTTCCAGAAGGCCTTCGCCATTTATCGATATCGAGTAACAAAGTCCCTCCTAACCTTTTCCCCCTTCGTCACCTTCCACCATCCACCAGATCGCCAAACACTCAACCAATCACTGTCTTTCTCTCTCTCACCTTCTCTCACACTCTCCTTGCCAATCGATTAGTCCCCCCCTCCCCGGCTTAAACAACCCAGTCCCTAGAAACAGAGTCCAACAATGGCTACCCAAGCCTACCGCCACCTCCTCCGTGCCACCCGGATAGCCTTCGCCGGCGACGAGCGCGTCCTCTCCGCAGCCCGCGACCAGATCCGCACCGGGTTCCGCGATAAGGCCAGCCTGTCACCCTCAGACCCCGCCGTGGCTCCCGCGCTGCAGCACGCACAGGAGGTTGCCGAGTTCCTGAAGGCGAATCTCGTGCAGGGGCGGAAGGAGGCTGATGACAGATACAGTACGTGCTAACGATTGCTGAGGTGAGATCTGAGGAAGGCTTTTGGGGGAAGGGTGGAGGTAGTGGGATAAGGGAATTGAGGGGGATGATATGTGTGCTGACTTTGTTGTTCCATGCAGAACTACGGATACACGAGTACACCGAGCGAGGCGACAATGATACGGTGAAGATTGCGGGTGGAAAGACAGTCACCATTGGTGGTGGGTGCTGCTCGGCTTGAAGACAGCCTCGGCGTGAAAAGAAACTAAGGCGCACGAATGAGTGATGATCATCAAGGAGCATTCTAAGGAGCATCATTGTCATAGGGTTCAAGTGTCAACAAGTGGCAACAGTGATGAGCCTGACCTGAGACAGAGACAAAGTGGGGTTTACCTCGACGACTCGCCACTCCGGGTGTAAAGGGACAGGGCAGCTCCCCTCCCCTCTATGCCTCAACATAAATCATTCTCGCCGCGGACGAAAGCATCATGAGACAGAAAGGGCGCTGATGATGAGAAGGTGGCTTTGGCGTGTAAGATTAGACGAGCTGTGTTGATCCGAGGCTGTTCAATACTATGATACCCCTCTACTGCTCACCAACGCCGCAACGAGATGCAATATACTGGTATGCTTGGTATTGTATGGTATATGGTCGGTGGTCTGGTATGCCACGTACCCTTCCTCTTGGATAGACTGCTAAAAATCTTGATATCAAACCTCCCCCGGCTGCCTTAAACGCCCTGAACCAGACTCCGGCCATGGAACTTTCCATTGGATGCGACCCATGCTGCTCAATTGCCCGACAGGCTGGCATAATTAACATCATCCGCACCAGGAGGCGCCGCCACGGGCAACTGTGCAGGACCACCTTGCTGGGCACCTCCCGTGTTCCCCCCAGCTGCACCTCCACCCTCGACGGTCCTCTGACCTCCCGGGGCCCTTCTCGCCTGTGGGAACGCAGAGCGTCCGTCCCTCAACATCTCCGACCTCTCTTCCCGGTTCATTGTGCCCACCGCCTTTGGCTGACTCCACCGTACCCGCAGCGGACAGCCAGCGATCACCGCCTTGCCCTGACATGCCTCGGCCGCCCGCTCGGCAGCCTCCCGGGTCTCGTAGTTGATGAATGCGCAGTGCGACATGTGCGAGCAGACCAGCGACTTTATCTTGCCGTGAGCCTTGAAGTACTCACGGATCTTGTGCTCCGGCAGGTCGTCCTCGACGCCTGTCACAAACAGCGACATGATGTTCCTGTCGGCAGGAGGCTTCCAGTCATTCGGCCCCGGTGGTAATTGCGCCGCAGAGGGGAACGCGCCTTTCCTGGGCCCGCCAGGTCTCCCACCACCACCGCCGCCGCCGCCTGTTCTCGCGCCCATCGCGCCAGCAGCCCTGGTGTCCCGCGACCTGATCGGACCCGCTCCTCCCAGACCAGCGCCCACCGCCGGGTTCCCGCCCGTCGCGCTGCCGGCGCTCTTTGAGCTCTCGGCCTTGGGGTTCCCCTCCTCGTCGAGCTCGCGCCCTTTCCGGAAGTACGGTTTGCTCTGCGCCAGTCTCCTCAGCAGCTCCCGGGCCTTCTCGTCCGTCTTCTCGTACTCCTCCAGGCCGGCCTTGCCCTCCTCGATGGCGCGCTCGTTGTTTTGGGCAAAGTACTCCCTGTTGATCTCGCTCTGGGGGCCCGGGGCGACCATCTTGAGGGCAGCGTCCCTCACGACGATGGGCAGGCCGAAGGATAGGTCGAGCATGCAGCACTGACAGCAGTTCTTGAGGCGGGCGCACGTAAGGCAGATGTTGGTGCGCTTCTTGCGGCCGTGGGCGCGGTCGGCGCTCCACTGAAAGACGGTAAAGGGCCGCGTGCACAGTTTGCACTCGGCGGCGTAGTCCTCCTTGAGCATCTTGACGTAGGGGTTCTCGGGGAGGCAGGACTCGCAGACGGAGGGGAAGTCGGTGGATTCCCAGCCGGAGCGGTTCAGGTCTTGTTTGATCTGGGGTGGCATCTTGGTGGCTGGCGGGGTGTTCGCGCCACGGGGAAGTATTGGTGTTTGTTGTGGTTGAAAGAGAGTGTGTCTCTCTGGTATTCCAAAGAGGTGATGCCCTCGGCGTCGGCGAAATTGACGTGCTAAATGTGGCGTGAGCGCGGGGAAAGTCGCAGTTTGAGGATGGTTGACTGTTCAAACACAAGAAGTTTAGGAGTGGCGCAAGAAAGCCGCATCGAAGCGAGAAGGCTTATCAAATATCAACACGTGCTAACCACAATCATGTTACGTAAGCAAGCAGAAACTGCAGGGTTCATCGGAGCTCAATGCTGGCAGCCGTGCACTACCTACTTAACTAGGTACCTACGTACCTATGTACCTGAGTACCTAGGTAACTCTGAGCTTTCCTCTCCCCCGGAATTGAACTCCAGATACTGCCCCAAGACTAACAAACACTAATGCCCCCTTACATGTTGCAGCTTCTCATTTTTGTACGTAAATGTTGTCACGGACAATACTAACTCATCTATAAAGTGAATGATGTTGATGCGGCTTAGCGTACAAACGCGCCGTATTCGTATCTGTATCCGTATCAACAGAACATGCGAAGCAACGCGCACTCGGCTTCGAGATCAGCAGAGAACAAGTGATCCCTAAAAAGTACAGAAAAGATACTTCAGCCAAGGCCAAAACTTGTACTGGGAAGGAAGTAGCTTTCAGTATCGTCGACTGAGATTAGCTCCCAGCATTAGCGCATCCGGGTGCTGGGTGCAGCAGGAGACCCTGTCCCTTTTTATCCCTGTCCACCAGTTGTTAGTTATCGAGCTAGGAAAATTCCCCCCAAAATGCTGGCCACACCGCAAAGCGTTCCACTCTCCCATTTGGTTCTCTCTCGCAAGCAACTGTCTGTCCTGTTGTCCTGATTTACTTAACTCAATTGACTGCCTCTTCTTCTCTACAAGCCAGTCGACCTCATCTTCTTTCACTTCTACCACGTTTAATACGATTCAACACGTCAAGATGGGCAAGCCAATCCAGCTGGAGAAGGAGGACAAGGAGCGTGATGCCGCCTTCAACAAGGCCATGCACGGCAAGACTGCTGCCCAGGCCAACAGCGTGGCCACTATCCTGTTCAAGGACTCCGAGGCCAAGCAGGCTGCCCTCGATGCTTACTTCAAGCACTTTGAGGGCAAGAGGGCTGAGGACGAGACTGACGCTGATCGTAAGGTATGTTGTACACTCACTCACTTGGTGGTATCACGTCGACGCCACGAGATCATATCTTCCCCTTTACCCCTTTTGGCGCATGAGCTGACCAACTTTTTTCTCCCTCACAGGCACGAACCGACGAGTACGCCACATTGACAAGACAGTTAGTAAACCCCATCAGCCCGTTTCAAACGGGTCATACGAGAGAGGAGCTTTCTACTGACACGGACCTCCTCATCACTGTAGTTACTACAACCTTGCCACCGACATCTACGAGTATGGCTGGGGCCAGTCCTTCCATTTCTGCCGCTTCTCTGTTGGCGAGCCTTTCTATCAGGCCATTGCCCGCCACGAGCACTACCTCGCACATCAGATCAACATCCAGGAGGGCATGCAGGTTCTCGACGTTGGCTGTGGTGTTGGTGGACCCGCACGAGAGATCGCCAAGTTCACGGGCGCAAACATCACCGGTCTGAACAACAATGACTATCAGATCGACCGTGCGATATACTATGCTGAGAAGGAGAAGCTGTCTAACCAGCTGACATATGTCAAGGGTGACTTCATGGTATGAGATATCTGTCCAGCTCCCTAACATGCCATGCTATGCAAGCGTTGTCGACCAAAATATGTGGCTGACCGAAATTCTAGCAAATGCCTTTCCCTGACAACACCTTCGACGCTGTCTACGCCATCGAGGCAACGGTCCACGCGCCCAAGCTCGAGGGTGTTTACAGCGAGATCTTCCGTGTCCTCAAGCCCGGCGGCACATTCGGTGTGTACGAGTGGCTGATGACTGACGAGTATGACAACAACAACCCGGAGCACCGCAAGATTCGCCTTGCCATCGAGCTGGGCAACGGTATCTCCAACATGGTGCCCATCCAAGAGGGTCTGGACGCCATGAAGGCCGCCGGCTTCGACCTGCTGAAGAACGAGGACATGGCCCAGAGGCCCGACCCCATGCCTTGGTACTGGCCTCTGAGCGGAGAGATCAAGTACCTGCAATCCGCAGGCGACTTCTTCACCATCTTCCGGATGACCAAGCTTGGACAATTCTTCACTCACGGCTTCGCCGGCTTGATGGAGACGCTGCGCGTTGCGCCCAAGGGCACACAGAAGACGGCGAATGCTCTGAGTGAGGGTGCGGACGGTCTGGTCGCCGGTGCGCGGTTGAACCTGTTCACGCCCATGTACCTGATGATCGGCCGCAAGCCTACCAACTAGACGGCAAATAATCATGAAACGAGTATGACGAGCTGACATGGATGAGGAAAGTCAAAAGATGGGCTGGCGCGCATAAAATACATGTATATATGTACTAATAATAAGATCTAAGGGCGGTGTCTGATATGGGACCGACCTGGGCGCCTTTATATTTTCTTCCAGCGACCATTCTTGGGAAGGGGATTTGGCTGTCAGATGGGATGTTACAAATAATACATGAGCTTCTGACCACCCACCCACGGGCACACCAATGTGAATGTGACACTGCAGTGGACATTGATATCGACCTCTCTCGTGGTTACCATGTCTTACTTACCCGGGCGTACATATAAGTACCCAGTGGCCTGGTAATCCCCAGCTATTTACCGTTATTTCCGATGTCCGTTTTGTTCGGTGTCCGTCAGTAAACAGTCTAAGCCGTTTCAGGAACTAGTGGGTTCCTAGCGATAACCCAACAGAAGCTTTTTGTTGGTCGGTGCTCAGTACTCAAGTATGTAGTTCCAGCGCAAGGGTACTGATGGGGTAAGCTGATGGGGTTACCTTGACAGTGATAACCCACTGTGAACCCAGTGGTTGAACCGCCTGGATCGCCTGAGTGGCAGCCCACGCCGCACGGGCCCACCTGCGATTGGCGATTCGGATCTTCTCTCAACGGAGCTCAGTATTCAATCCCAGCAACTTAACTCGCTCAGAAAAATTCCCTCGACTTGAACTTCCTCCGGCTTTCTCCTGCGTGTGTTGTGTGAGAGAAGTGAATCGCGTCCCCAAGACAGATCCCAAAGCCACCGACCAGCTTCCAATTGCATCGCACCAAGAAGCACCCTCGGCTTTTTCCCGATTTGCTGGTGATCCTTCTTTTTTCTTCTTCCCTTCTATACCCATAAGCCCGTCCCCCGGTGACGAGCTCTCCAGACCTCTTCCTCCACTCACCCAAAGTCTCTCGTGCTCCGCGATCACCACCACAGCAATGTCTCGCTTCCTCCGACCGGCTGCCCGCCTGGCTGCCTCCGCCAGGGTTACTCCTCTCTCTAAGACCTCGACTCTGCCCTCCGTCTCCTCCAGGATATCGCGACCAGCCGCCGCCTTCCTCCAGACCCGAACATACGCCTCCGCCGGCACCAAGGAATACACTGTCCGTGATGCGCTGAACGAGGCCCTCGTCGAGGAGCTCGAGGCTGACGACAGAGTCTATATCCTCGGTGAGGAGGTCGCCCAGTACAATGGTGCATACAAGGTCACAAAGGGACTTCTGGACCGGTTCGGCGAGCGAAGGGTCATCGACACGCCCATCACCGAGTCTGGCTTCGCTGGTCTGGCTGTTGGTTCTGCCCTGAGCGGTCTGCACCCAGTGGTGAGTGTTTAGAGTCAATAACAGCCGGCGAGCAGCTCCCTACTACATGCGTTGTATTCGCACGTGCGCATTATGTTTTGTTGATCGGCTGGCTGACGGGAATCATTGTCATATGACTAGTGCGAGTTCATGACCTTCAACTTCGCCATGCAAGCTATAGACCAGGTCGTCAACTCTGCCGCCAAGACCCTCTACATGTCCGGTGGTATCCAGCCCTGCAACATCACCTTCCGTGGACCCAACGGCTTTGCCTCCGGTGTCGGCGCCCAACACTCCCAGGACTTCAGCTCCTGGTACGGCAGCATCCCCGGTCTCAAGGTTGTCTCCCCCTGGAGCGCTGAGGACGCCAAGGGTCTCTTGAAGGCCGCCATCCGCGACCCCAACCCCGTCGTCGTTCTCGAGAACGAGCTTATGTATGGTATTTCGTTCCCCATGAGCGAGGCCGCCCAGAAGGACGACTTTGTCATCCCATTCGGCAAGGCCAAGATCGAGCGCGCCGGTAAGGACCTGACCATTGTCACCCTGTCGCGCTGCGTCGGCCAGTCCTTGGTCGCCGCCGAGAACCTCAAGAAGAAGTACGGTGTTGAGGTTGAGGTCATCAACCTGCGCTCTGTCAAGCCCCTGGACCTCGAGGCCATCATCAAGTCCGTCAAGAAGACCCACCGCCTGATGGCCGTCGACTTCGGCTACCCCGCCTTCGGTGTCAGCGCCGAGATCATGGCCCTGACCATGGAGTACGCCTTTGACTACCTTGATGCTCCCGCCCAGCGTGTGACTGGTGCCGAGGTGCCCACTCCCTACGCTGCTAAGCTGGAGGAGATGTCCTTCCCCACCGAGGACCTTATCGAGAACCAGGCCGCTAAGCTGTTGAGGTTGCTGTAAGGGAAGCCGAAGCTGCAGTTTTTTAGCGGGGTCGTCTTGATCAGATGGAGGCTATTTCATTAATACGAGGAGGATGATGGGGATATCACCGAGAGGGGGATAGCTTCCCTTGAGAGGTGAGGTGGGAAAAAAACCACCGCTCGCCTACAGTGATGGCATCCCCGGAGTGAGGGAGAGAAATTGATGAGATATGCAGGAAGGGTGAGGAGCCACCCAACTCTGTCGCATGACTTAATGGCCATAGACAATGCCCCAGGTCATACGGAAATGGGTCAAGTAAAGAAAAATGTACTTTCACGCTTACTTTTTTGTGAGAAACGCATACAGTCGATGCTTCATTACCCATCTCCATTCCTTGTGTCGACAAGTCGCTTGTTGACAAACCTTTCCCATCGCCAGTCCTTGACCGTCTCCCCCCTCATGAAACATTCGCCCATTACCATCGCCCCCTTTGCCTGCTGACGGTAGAAAACATGGCTGCCAGTGCCATCCTCCATATCTCATAACAGGCCGCATGCCTTTCCTCCATCACCCGATGCCTCTCCGATCATGGAGTCGACAACAGCGTCTCCATGGACTCGGAATGGACACGCGAGCAAGCCTCTCCGCATGAAAGGGTCGCATCATCCGGTTCACTTACCTTTCCGACATTGCCGTTCCCTGTCCCGAGGGAACATTCATCAGTTTTGTCTGATAATTAATACTGATGATCTTGTCAGGACCATCCATAAGCGCGTCAGAACATTGCCATCATCTAGCCTTCTCTGCTTGATTTAGTCTTCCTGTACGATTCATAGCTGGAGATTATGGCGTCTACTATCAAAAATCAATCACACTTCAGCCGGTGGAGATCACATGGATGTACCTCAGCTCAAGGCAGAAATCCGCTCTGGGCTGCCTGTATATACGGTAGGTATCATGTGCGTGGTCGCGGATCGCATCTCTATGACTACTCCGCGCGCAAGGCAGACAGACTATAACTACCTAGGTAGTCATAGCATGGCGTGTCTTGTACGATTACAGATCTGACAGATCTCTACGACCAGTGAACCAGGTCTTGGTAGAAGACATGGTCGGCTGCAACAGCGGACGAGACTTGTCCAACCGTCGTCCTTGAGCTCTCGGGCCTGACGTCGGAGACTTCAGCTAGACTTACGGTCATAATTGCGCAGCATAAAGCTCTTTGGCGGATGTGGTCCTTGGGCAATATGGAAGTGATAGTACTTGACTTTTTCGTGGAAACCTCCAAGTCATGTACCTCATTGAAATTTGCAGGAAGGAATGGTTGCATGGTACAGCATGAAGACGCTCTAGTTGCCAGTGGTAGAGGTATTTCTGTGGCAGAGCTATTTGAATACAGAACTTAAGGCAGAGGTAGGGAGGGTCATTGCACCTATGTTATCAAAGTGTGAGATATCGTTCCATCAGACTGACGGGTTGCCGTCTTCAAATCCTGATTCAAGGAAAGGAGGAGTAGGCATCGCTCCACGGAATGAAAAGGACATGACTTGATAAAATGAGTATGGGAAGGTCTCGTTACAAACAGACCAAAGTTGATATCCGGGGTTAAGCTTTCAAGACCATTGGTCTGAAGTCTATTGAAAATCACAGTCTATACCGCTATGTAGAGAGATTCTCAACATGCCAATCATACATGAAAGGCGTCAACCAACAACCATGTTTATCTAAGCACCTATCGCCTTGGCCTCGCCGTCCTTGAGCTTGCCAGCGGCGACAAGGCGCTCAACCTCGCCCTTCCACACACCCTTGATCTCGTCGGCGACCTTCAGGCCGTTGAGCTTGCCAGCCAGGGCGGCAATCTCATCGGGGTCGATCTTGCCCTGGATGAGCTCGACGTCGTTAAGTACGGCGTCGATCTGGGCGGCAGACGCATCGCCGGCGGCAAAGTAGTTGGCGTCCTTGACGGAACCCTTGAGCACACGCTTGTTCTTCTTGACAGCGTTCTTAGCAGCCTCCTTGGCCTTCTTTGAAGACTCACGGTCGGCCTTGGCCTTCTCCTCAGCCTCCTTGGCAGCAGCCTCTTCGGCAGCCTTCTTGGCGGCAGCATCCTCAGCAGCCTTCTTCTCGGCGGCCTCCCTCTCGAGACGCTTCTTGTTCTTGGCGGCGTTGGCGGCCTGGCGGAACCTCTTGATGCGCTCGTCACCAGCCATGCAGTCGTCGACCAGCTTGCGGAGGCGGGCGTTGTCCTCAACCTTTCTCTTCTTGCGGGCGGCGGCGTTCTTGCGCTCCTGGTGACGCTTCTGGTCGCGGTTCTCGTTGTCGTCGGGGACGTCCTCGTCGAGGTACTCAAAGGTCCTCCAGCTGTCGAAGTTGTACCAGAAGTTGTAGAACTCCTCGACGCTCTCCTGGGTGGCGTCGGCGTCGCCCAGCTGGGGTACGGGCTGGACCTTGGAGAAGCGGCCCTCGGCCTTGAAGCACTTGCCCCACAGGCGGTAGAAGTCGCCCTTCTGGAGCTGCTTCTTGGTGGGGGGCTCGACCTCGGCGCCCTCGTCGACCGAGTCGTACTGGCGGCGCTTGACGGGGTCCAGGAGGACCTCGGTGGCCTTTTGGATGCACTTGAAGAAGTTGTCATCGTCGGACCGGCCAACGGCGGCCTTCTTGTCGGGGTGGTGCTTGAGGACCTTCTTGCGGTGGGCGCGCTTGATCTGTTCCTCGGTGGCCTTCCAGCGGTACTTCGTAATACCAAGAACGGCGTAGTGGTCTTGCTCCTATTTGCAGGGGAAAACAAGTTGTTAGCTATATATCCTATACGTCCACACATGTCTTGATGAGAGAAAGAAGGAGGGGTTGGAACGTTGAATATTCATCATACCTTCCAGTCCTTGGCCTCACGCTGCAGCATCATGGGGTCCTCAGGCTCGCTGATCTCGCCAGCGTCCTCCTCCTCAACGTTCTTGGCACGCTCCTGGGCCTGAATGCGGTCATCCTCAGAGAAGGTGCGCTTGTGACGGGCACGGCGGGCGTGGGCGAGGAAGTGAGGGCCCACAGGCTCGATGGTGCGCGGGGCAGAGGCGGAGACCTTGCCGACGGGCTTGAAGTCCTTCTCGGCAGCCCATCCCTCAGGGAGGACGGGCAAGGAGCGGTAGACGAGCGTTGCGGCCGTCATGATTTTAGTTTTGGATGGTTGGTGTGGTGTTGTGGTGGTGTCTATCTTTGCCAGTCAGTCCGCCCGCCTTTTGCCTTTGCTTTGACGTGGGAAACTTTTTTTTCCTCCCCCAAAGTCTGGACCCACCCTTTTTCCAGTCTGCCCCACGCTCTATACACACCAGTTGACACACTAACCCGTATTTGGCACATCGACTCAACACAGCAAGGTCATCCATCCACTTGCCTGACATTGAACCTCAACTCAACTCAACTCAATTCACCTCAACTTCAGTCCTTCACCTTTATTCACCATGAACACGAAGATGGACTTCAATTAAACAGGAAAAGGAGCGAACAGATCCATACTGATGTACAATTGCGTATACTCTCATTATAGGTATTGGGTTGATTTGCAACTAAAAGTCTAAATCGGGTATCTACCAGTCTCCTCCTCCTCCTCCTCTTCTTCCTGCTCGACCAACCATTGAGACAATAGAAAGAAGAGACCGATCAGGCAGGTCAACTAGACATGATGATAGTCTGCTGTCTTCCTCTACCGGACCGTCTCTTTCCACACTGGCAGGAAGACAAAGAGCAACACTCCCAAGCATGCTGCCACAGCACCACCAACGCTGCACTGAAACATGATCAGCCTCTGCAATGTCCTCAGGTTCTTATCTTCCACCTTGACCATCTTCCTATCATATACAATCGTCCGATCCATAAACCCCCGATACCGTCTCCACCACCTCGTAGTCCCCGTCAACTTCGCCCTTTGTGCCTGTGCTGAAGCACTGTTATCCTCCTCAAATTTCTCCCACGGTAGAGTCTGCCTCTTCGACAAGGACAGCATGATCGAACACATCCCTTGCGTACCCTGCCATCTGTTAATAACGGGATAATCAGTTTTGACTCGCTCTGTCTCGTTTACTCACAAGGAGGGGCACCGTCGCGCCCAGCCACCACAGCGGCCAAGAGTCAAACACCTCCCACCGGCTGTGCGCCCCGATATGAGGATACAAGGCCCGCAGCAGCACCAGCAGGAACCCTCCGAGGACACACGCGATACCGATCATGTTCCCCACGCAGATGGTCTCGTACGACCCCGTGGCTACGCCCAGCGCCACAAAGTTACGGTGCGAACAGTTCTTCATCACCTCGTAGATGTGATCGGCCACAGGCTTGAGGTGTTGCGGGTCCGCCGATACCTGCAGCTTTGCCAGCGTGCGCTGCCGGAGCGGGTGCGAGATGTTGAGCTCCTTCTCCGCCCCGGGCTGGAGGAACCTCGCGATGGCCGCGTCGAGTTCTGCCCGGTTCCCTGCCTGTGGTGCTGCTTTGGACAGCTGGGTGCTGAGCCGGAGCGGCAGGACGGCGGGGCCCTTCTCCACGTCGTTCGGGTCGACGGGGCAGGTGCCACGGGCGCATGGGGCGGGTCTGCTGATGAGCTGTTGTTCCATGGTGCTGCCCGTCGTCGTCGAGGGAGACCACCAGAAGAAACGGTCGGTCCACTTTGTCTCGGGCCTTGCTAACCTGGCACATGGCGGCTCGGCCTTCATGATACTTTCTGAGAGGGAGCTGAAAGAGCGCTTGGCTGTGGCACGTGTCAGCAGGTGGAATATGATGCTGTCCTTCGTTGGGGAGTCACTGACCTTCAATAGTCGCGGGAGCTCCAGATACGCCTGGGATTTCCCCCCATGATCTTGGATCAGTATAGCCCGGTGGTGGTGGCAAGACTTCTTCGCCATCCATCTCTGCCGCATTTCCTCTCGACGCCGACCTCTGGGCGAGGGCCTCGTAGTTCTTGTACCTGCAGAGATGGTCAGTGGCGTTCCTCGAGGCAACCTCCCTCCCCTAACCTCTGTCTTCATTGCAGAGCTTACCAGAGGTAGAATTCTAAGTTCTCGGCAGAGTGTTCGATATGCTGGAGATACATGTAGAAGTCATGTAGAGACATGGGGCTGCACGTCTTGTTCTCCAAGACCCTATCCAGCGCGAGCCTGTTCGGTATCGAAGATGACTGACCCGAGGTCTGATTCGGGCTTGAGGATCGAGTTGGCCGGATGTCCTCATCGTTGAGTTGTCGCGTATAATCTCGAATATCTCGCCATTGTGGCCTCCTATACCATATCCTCAACCAGTCTGGGACTTGAGGCATACTCAGTCTCGCTCCAGTCATTCTCCGTTAGTAGGGCAATGGGTATGTATTGACTTTTGGTGTTTAGTTAGAAAGCGGTAGCCTCGTAGAAGGTTGTTGTTCAAAGAGGGATTTAAATTAACCGTGTAACATATAGACGAGATTGCAACATGGCACGGAAGGGCACCTATCTCGTCGATGTAGTAGTGTCTTGCCGAAATATAAATTCCGAATCCCCTGGGCTGCACAGCAGCTAAAAGGAAAAGGATCTTTCCCACGTGTTGGGCAATCGCAGCTGCACCATCACAATCCTCCAATGTAACCAACATGGGGCGCGACACTTTGTCCAGAAAACCTTCGTCTTAGCGCACCCACCACTGAAGCCCACAAGGATCACAATCAATACAATCACAACGGTACATGGTGTACAGTAGAACGCCTCACAACACGAAACCTGTAGAGTTGGAAGGATGATAGGAAGGCTAGCTCACAAAGGAATGGATCGCCTAGTGTGGGTACCTACATGTGCATAAGTACATACTCAAAGAGGTACTTCAGTCACCCTCGCCCCCCTTTCATCGATGCGGTGGTTGTGATGAAGGTGGAGGTGAAAGAGGATGGGCAGCCAGGAATGCAACGCCCGCGCCCCGTAGCCAGCCCACTTTGTTGCCGGGTGCCAAATTTGGACAGATCGGCCGAGATCATGGTCGCTCGGTCGGTCGCGGCGGACCGTTGGAGTTAGCGGACTTGTGTTTACCTAGGTAGCTATCAACTATGTTTTGTCTATGGCCGGGGTCGTCATAGCTATATTCAACACTTGGCCAATGATACTAATACACCCCAGCGCTGACTGCTGGCTGAGGATGGTATGATGTGCATACCAAGGAGACAATGGAGACACCGCCATGGAATGGGAGTGGATCCTCAGTTCACCTCCAATCTCAAATACCCCAGACTCCTTGATACTCACGAAACTCTAAAGCTGTATCCAAACTGTTGCCCTTGGAGCCCTTGAGGTGTTTCTGGTTTCCCAAGACCCCTCTAACAACTAGAGTAGCCCATCCCGAGTTTTCAAAAGTCTGGCAGAACGCCAGCCAAGAGAAACCAGAACGCCCGCACGATGGTCGTGTTGGTCGGTAGTGCTGTCAGCCCTCCTTCAGGATCTGGTAAGCGCAAACGCCGGCAGTCCCGAAACCCCACCATGATGCAACAGGGCGATTTGAGGGCCTGGAAGGCCTGAAAGGCCATGAGGATCTGGCGTTGACCAGTTGCGGTTGTTGGCGCAGGGACGTGATGTTTTGATGGCTCGATAGGCCCTGCATAATTAGTGTACATATATATAGAAGATAGATCTCGGAGATCTTGTGGATTGCTATAACATGCACGGTATTTTGTTATACACATCACCAACATGTCAGACTGGAGTGCACTCCTTGGCGCTGTTAGCCCAAGTTTGAGAAAACTGCTAGCTTCTATTGTGTTTGCTCCCACACAAGGTCTTCATAATCACTGTTGGATGATTTGTTCAAGAGTTTCTGGTTTCCACATGTGCAGTATGTCATCATTTGTAAGTGAAAAGTTGCGGGGCGCCCCTTATCTCCAATCTAATTTTAGGCCTCTTGCTGAGGACGGTCAGTACACACTTATCGAGTGAATACATAAGTACAGTAATTGATTACTCGGTTTTCAAGTTTGCCTGACCGTAAGTACTGTGCTGCTTTGGGCTGGGTGACAGTTCTCGCATACGTAACTTGCAACATCTATAAGAGAATTACCTACTTAGATAGCATGGTAGAATGTACACCTGCCCTATATACATCGGCTAATTGTTCGAGAGCCTGCAGTATGAACAAATTCATAGAATCTGTGTTGTCAGGTCGTCCCGTCTTCACTCCACCCGCTTGAAAACTCACCGAGGTGCTCTCATCATATGGGAGGGTGGTCAGGAACTTTATTGTTGACTACTAAGCACGGTAAGAAATTAGACGGCACGCCATACTTCGTATGGCATAACTTTTCGGTACGGCTTTCGGCGTTTCCGCTCTATGTGGTTGTGTACTTACTAGGTACGCATATCACGTCACACAACTTGCTCAGGTGGTGACAGTCTGACCACCCTTGGGAAAAACCTGGGAATGCTGCACCACGACATCTTCAATTGTGTATGCCCTGCATGTGATCCATAGCCCCCGGCGAGACCTGTGACGGCCGGGTGAGGTCCAAATAAGCTGCTGGGGCTTATCTAATATGGGGGGCGTTCCTCAACTTGGGTCTGGTGCACCTCATTGCATGTCCTAGATGCATGGAAGTTGTAGATTCCTTCTGTGCATGGAAGCTGTAACTGTAACATCGGCCGGGCGAATCAAGTGCCCGATCACGCCGCAAAGATGTTGTGAGTAGGCATCGAGGGAGGCTCAATACTGAAATCATGTAAATCACAAGTGCTCGATAACATTTCACTTGAAATCTCCGAATCGCATAGTGTTGAAAAACTATTGTGTTGTGATGATTCTTCGTCAGCTCAAGGTTGGAAGTACATAGCTTGGTCGAGGTCTCAATCCTTTAGTCTAGCTCCATCAGCTTATGTATTCCAGTTCGTGATGCGGGATACTCGCAAAGAAAACCCTGGGAATCACAAAAGCGGAAAATGTATGAGTCTGTACCTTCAATGTTGTCCCAGAACTTAGTGATACGCCGGGCATCGTATTGGTCAGTCCTGCTGATGCGAGGCCACGTTCGTCTCCAGTCATCCACGTCTGACGAGATGATGTCTAGGTCCTCAAAACTGAATACTTCGAGATAATACATTGCTACGGCGCCACGCATTGAAACTCGTTGTTCCTGAGTTCAGGGGGAATTACATGTTCTTTGGAGGGCCAGGAAAAGGGAGGCCATACTGGTGGGATTCAAAGAAACTACGTAAGCAGCGTCGAGATTCCTGGCAGGCCTAATAACTAGGGATCCATGGCAAGACATTCTCAATATACCGTACGAAGTCCGGCACAAGATCCATGATGTGTGGGAGCTGCAGCATACAAGACTGCAGTGCAGTCTTCGAGACCTCCAACTGCAACTCGATGGGGATTGATCGAAAGCCTTTTGGGCTCGGATCAATTGGAGGAGGTGGCGGTGATGCTGGTAGCAGTGGAGCTGAAGAACATTCTTGACATCTAGCACAGAATTGTGAGGCGTATGTTCGTGGTTCTCGGTCGTTTCGTCTCCACTCGTGTAGTCCCACGGTATGTTTTCATATTACTTATATAGTCTACGGGTGCTGTCTTGAATTGGTCCGTCGTGTGTAATTAGTGTTCTTCCACACTCATCGTATCTAGTTTAGCACCGTCCACGAACTAGTCTTGAATTCAAGCCTGGCTAACCTTGAGGTCATTGTCATATGAGAGGTGAATTGCCAACAGAAGAGTTCTCCTTTGTCTATCATACCATAGAGTTTCGTTTGTATCATGCAGTACTAGGTTTTGTTCATCGAGGATAGAACAAGAACCTCTGTGCTTTGATGCAAGACAATAGCATTGACGACAAAGATGAACTTCCTCAGAGTAAGAAGTATAAAATACTCTGGACTCAGTCGAACAGGGTGCTACCCTTTTTCCCTGACCGCAACTACCGTCCTCATAGCATCGACAATACTGACTTCGAGAGCTGGCATATCGTGTTCTTCTCCGTCATATATCCCGGCAGGTACCGAGATTGAGAACAGGCAAGGACAAGGCCATGGCTCCTCTCTGGAAAGTTTTCACCTCGCGGAAGAGGCCACCTCCAGCTGTCCCTCAGAACCAAGGTCAAAGAGAGACTGAACGCTTGACTGACCCCAACTCTATTAGTTCCGACGCGGTGAAAAGCCTTCGGAAGATCATTGAAAAAGAGGAGCGCCGGGCTCGGCGTAACGCATCTGGTGCCGTTGTTCTGGTCGAGTCTCAGACCAGAGTATTGACTCCCCCCCGATCGACTTACTCGGATGACGAAGACTTCATTCGAAATATTTTCAACGACACAGGCATCAAACGGGACATACCACCCACGAGCAATTCACCCGAGTCCGGAACTACGGCCTAGTCGCGGTAGTACTGTGCACGAAATCGCATATGGCAACATTGAAGTGAACGGGTTAGGTAGGTATGGAGAGTTTAGAAGAGCTTCGTGAGCTTCCAGTATCGTTGAACCCTACTTACTTAGTACTTAGTAGGTAAGCATGTTTTTTATATATCACAAAAAGCCCTCAGTATAAGTCCCCAGGTGCACAAACTTCTAGGCAAGTATATGTGTTTTCTCTTCCGGCTTGCCCATATTCTCATCTTGACCATCCCGAATTCCGCGCATTCTTTCCCACTTGTCGCTTTCCCTCCCACCCTAGCCTTTGCCATTGACCTAATTAGTCTTTCATTAACCTACTCTACGCTGCTTCGGTAATATTCTGCGACTCCTAGCCTCTTCCTTCCTAACGACTCCCCGTGCGATTGTGCCTCTGCCGCTGTCATGTGGGTATAGCAGTAAGCAACATCGTTTCGTAATATTCGACTTGACCAAAGCGGCACTTGCGATGTATACAATTAAGGGTACATGTAATAGCAAAACGCACTCCAATCACCCACGGGGAGAGACTCCCATTGATTATTCATAAACTTTGCGCTCGTGAAGCTCTCTCGAGAACTGAAATAGACTGAGATATTGATGAGATGGTGACCCTCGGGTATTATGCTTGGCCAAACCGCTACTGAGGACTACAGTTTGGATCATTGAGCCTTTTTCAAAAACATCGCTCATCAAAGGGAATCTCGATCAAAGCCTAACGGGGAGGTCAGGAGCGAAATCTTTGTTTCAATTAAATTATGACGCGAAGCAACGAGGTTCCGTTCTTTCTATTATTAGGAGGCCGACCTCCGGGACGCCCTTTATCTGCACATGTGTCGACGAGAGGGGTCTTTGACATGCGGACAAAGAAGTACCACCACAGATTGTTACTCATCACCTGATATCTTTTCACCGTGGAGTAACACAACCCTATTTCCTTAGGAGGTGTTGTCATACCTGTAGCTCCGTTTTATATTGAGTTGGGTTGTAATTAATCTGTAAACGAACCTACGTTGACTCCTGGCTGTGAAGCAGCCAAGGAAAGGGCCAGGCTATGTGCATGACCTCGGGGACTCCCCCTCGATCGCCTAGATTGCTTTCAAGGAAAAGAAGTTTGGGAAAGGCATATGTATAACGAAATTAGATTATTGAAGATTATCGTATATCATGGGTATCATTCTATATCTATAGCATCTAGACCAGCTCAGGCCATCCATCATCAGTGAAGTTCATCCTATTCCATCCAAATCTGTATCCTTTCTCTATGACATCGGTCTTATTATTCGTCGAAACTATCCAAAGAAAGTCAGTATTGTTGAGCCTGAGAAGTACTGATCCGTCAAGAGACCAGATATACACTAGAGTGAAGGCTTACCGTAATGGTAGTAAAGAATCGTTCCCTCATCATCATCATCAAACACACCCTGGCCACCAGGAACGAACACGCCCTTGTGGGTCGCCAGGACCTGAGTTCCACCACTTTGCGTCAGACAGTCCGTCCCGTCCTTGTCGACGAAATCACCACGGGGGTTCTCAGACCGGCAGACCATGACATGGTACGGTTGGGCAATGGCCTGACTCCAGCTGTTCTCAAAGGGACAGCAAATACCCGATGAGAAGAACAGATAGTAGTAACCGTCGCGGTAGTATTGGAAAGAGGCCTCGGTAAGATCCTGTGAGTCGGCAATGGACGTGGCGTTCTGCTCCAGATGCCTCGTCTCGTTCATGGCGTTCTTGGCCAGCTTAACCGGCGGGTCTGCCATGGGCACCTGGTAGAGACCGGTCTGGTAGGAGCCAAAGGCGAGATAGTGCTGTGCGAGCCCGGCGGTGGCATTCTCGATAGTCAAGAGCGAAGCGTCGAGCTGGTTGTACTTCTCCTCCCATGTGATGTTCAACCGGCCATGGTCTGTCCAGGACCCTGGCTCCATAGTCGTCGACGTGCTGACGTATATGCTGGCGCTGTGATACTGCTGGTCTGCCTCCGGGTTGGTAACACCAATGGAGGAATAGTTGAAGGTGTGGGTCTGGTAGAACATGTAATAGGTGCCGTTGAGGTTGTAGACCTGCGGGGCCCCGGACTCCCGGTCCACCATGGGCTCGGACTGCTTCTCCCAGGGACCGTACAGGGAATCGGCTGTCCAAACGGTGCCGTTCGGATCGTCCGTGTTGCCGGTCGTGAAGAGGAACAGCTTGTTGTCGGACTCGCGGCGTATCAGACACGGGTCTAACGTTACATTATCGGTGTTGTTGGGTACCGTTCCTGTCATGGCCACAGGTGATGGGTATGGGTTTCCTGATGGTTCCTTGGGTTTGACCCCTTTCGACTTGCTGTTGCTTCGGCCCAACGTCAAACCCAAGGCCAAGCCGAGTATCAGTGCCAAGATGACAATGGCAAGACAAGTAAAAGCTATGCACTTCCGCCGCCCTGTCGACAACAGTCCTGAGTTTCCTTTGGACTTAGCCATGGTTGCTTAGAAAGCAGCTGGATGGGAGGCTGGTATTTGGTTCTTTGAAACTCATATTGATTCCCAGAAAAGAGTATGGCTGCTAATTATATAAGTATACAAATAGGTGGGATTTCATGAATATCAATATTTCGAAAGCAACAAAACCGCTGCCTTGGTTTTTGCAATGCATATGACGCTGTGGCTGAATGAGAGACCCATACACCGAGTCTTGACAGCTGTCGGCGTGTCGGTGACGCAGAGGCGGTGGAAATCTCGACAGGCAAATCTATCACTATCCAGTAATCACCTACCTAGGCAGACAAACGAGACATAATAGAATGGTCAGTGATAGGTAAGTTGTAGCAAACGATTGGGTTCTGTTCACGAGTTTGTGGTGATACACTTGCTGTCTTACTACCCCTAGGGTATCGTTGCTTGGTGGCCGTCCACGACGGGTGAAGGGACATGCATAGCACATGTGCAAAAAGCGAGTCGTGTCATGGTCCTGCCCAGTTATGTGATATGTCCCACAGGTGTACCTAAGTACTATATATGGGCCTGTGCAAGATCCGACCATTTTACTGACCAAGTGGATTTCTACCTACATATGTACTTAAGTATCAAATACACTAGTCTGACGAGATAGGCAAACGTCTCACATCAACATTATTATGCCACAGTGACCTCACCAGAAACGAATGGGACAAATAAGGTTGGCATGGGGCGCCAGAGATCTTGCACTTGATCGGACGTTTACCTCCTAAGCAACAGCAATAATGTCAATAACCAAGTGTCGTCACCCATCATCTCCAGCTCCTCCTTTCTCTTTTCATACTTTTCCTTGTTGCAGTGCAATGCACTTGAACCCAGCCCCTTTCTCGGCCTGGCAGACCGAACGTGGGTTCAACTTTAGCATGTTCAAATCCTGTTACATTCCCCGGTACATAGACCATAGTCTACCCGTCGCAGCCATTCTTAGCATGCTCATGTTTGCCATGCCTAGGTATCAACAGGGCCGCTAGGAATCGGGAATCGTGGGGGCACGGACAGATTGCCGTGGCCGAAAGATAAGATCTCTGTGGGTGGGATCGTGGAATAAGAAGGTTAGGGCGATTTGGCTCGTACATCGACGAATTGGGACTATGATATGTGATATCGGTGAGGGATTCGTCAGCTACTTGGGCGATCTTCCCTGTGACTGTCGATACTTTGTAGTACACAAAGTGTTTTCGGGTTAGATCCGTGGACGGACCCATGCAAGCAGCTGGAGTCGGATTCGGATAAGTTCCACTTCTAAATCTCCGTGATATTTCCACGGGAGCAAGCGCTCCGGACAGATGGTAACTATAATCAAAGTATATGTGGGCCAGATCGGTACGCTGGGGCCGGATCTGCGAACAATTTATTATCCCTGTACGAAGTACATACCAGTATATTTATTGAAAGAATCGTCAACACGATCTGATAAGGTTAAGGCAGGGTTGTTTGACCCCCAAATCCCGATATTATTATGGTATGAACCTTAGGCAATGCCCATTTGGCAAAGCCCACTTCACCTGATGGCCCAAATGTAACAGATGGACAAAGCACCTGTGGACGCCACTGGCCCCGCTCCCTCTAATGGCCAATTTACATGCCCTTCCACGCTCTGTCCCGGGCGAGTAAGACCGATGAAACATGGTGGTGGACGATGTACAAGTGCTGCTAAGCCCGAGTGTCACAATGCTGCACATATGCAAATCGTGATATACAACAATGGGTGACTCAATCGCATGTATCACGGCGTGTTGATTGCTCAAGATAATGGTAATAACGGTAAAAGGTGTCGAACACGCCCGGACGATGTTCTCTTACGGCGTCTTGAACCTTTTGGCAATCATTTAATTTGACTTCGAAGGAAACGAATCAATCCGCATGGAAGGTAACGTAACGAACTTTGATCTTGGCTAAGATACAATAATCGAACATCCCAAACGCTTCAACAGCAACGAAGACGTACCTAAGTAAGTACATACCTAAATCCATGAACAGAGTCTTGAGCATTTTCATCAGGCTTTGTCTTGTATTTGGTGGCGCTACATTCACATCTTTATTTTCGGTAGGTCGAAAAACCAGCACTACTTGTCCCCTGGAGCACTTCAGGACCAAGCTGTTCATTACGCTCAAGACATAGAGTCACTGTGTTTCACTTACCAACCCAGCCCCTTCTGTGGCACTTGAGAATATCCCTTTTGGGAGGCCGTACCAGAATCCGGATCAAATCAGATAGCACTATGGTTTGGTTACTGTGAAAAGCAAAACGGCTGCGCATCACACCGTCGAATCGTAGAAGGTGTTTGTATCAACAGTTACGATGTTCAAAGTGGGATGGTCACCGTCTACGAGGCTTGGACAAAGAACGGCGATGGTCTAAGGCCACTGAGATTGGGGGATATTCTCAGCTTCTGGAAGCGCAAGGCAGGTCAAGATACCAGTAAGCTCCGGGTATTCCGTTATTGGACTGTCCGGAAGTCACAATGAGGCCGCTCATCAAGGAGATCTACGAAGAGCTGGACTTAGCATCTGATTTTCCTCTATTGAATTCAGCAAGTGGAACTAACGTCGGTGAGAGGGATGCTTATCTCATGCTTCTTCATCAGGGCTTTTGTTAATTAACGGAGCTCAGAGAATGTTGGCTGAGTACGATGAGCTGTCCGGAAAGAGTGCCAAGGCCCTTGAGATACAAATTATAGGCTATCCTGATGTCTTTCTCGGTTTCTAGCATGTGTATCTAAATAGGCTAGATAGACTCAATGACTTTGAAGGAAGTGATGGGATAGTACGCTGATAGTCAGTTCACCTCAGGGATTTGATTGCTACTGGATTCATGCTAGTATGACGAGGCTGCCATCTATACTCTCGGTCAGCCGACTACTCAAGTACTTACCCAAGTAAGTACATAGATATTTTGGGTGACAATAAAATCAGAGCATTTTGACACACTACATATGTAGGATGTAGTTGTGAAAGCAAGCAAGCCATCAGGACCTCCAATCCTCATGTTTGATATGAACCTAGGCATGGGCATCTTTTCCACACCGAAATAATAAGTCCCAACGTACAGGAAACAAAGATTAGGTCCATGCCATATAGGCGTAACCCCCTCGCCACCGGCCGCGTCGTCCTGAATATGCGCCCACCAATCTGACACCTGCCGAACCCGGTGAAGTAATTACATGGCACTATCGCCATATTTTGTAATGCAACGATATTATGCGCCTTCCTCCAGCTATATTGAATTGTGGCCCCTACAAGGAATCTCAGAGTACGCGTTATGGGGGATGCACCCAACTGGGACATCAGAATTGAATTTCGCCGCCGATGTAGGAATGCCAGCAAAGCTAGGACTGCCGTCTCCAATGATCCATTCTGGGCCCCTTTGCAAAGGCAGAATACTAGGTTGTTCGTCGGGAGCTGGAAGACATATCTCTCCAGGAGTATTGCCGGACCAAGGTGTCTGATGGCCGTATATTCCATCTGCCTCTTTTGCCATACCCGGATGTGCAGGTGGCAAAACATATGGACTCGCCCATAAATCGTGTGATGAAGAGTCCGCAATATTTCCAGTTAGATGTACGTTATTCCCACAGAGACCACGGAGCCCACAAGTGGTCGGATAATTTGTGCTGATGTTAGATATTGGGGAGGGCTGTAATGCCCATGAATCGTTGAAGGGAATCAACCGGGGCGGCTCAACGAAGCCTTCCTCTGTCGATGATATTGTCCTCTCTCCGCAAGGCTGGTGAACTCTGAATTCCTCCCTGTATTGCTGAAAAGCAGCACCAAGCCAGTCTGATACGACTTGCCTTAAATGATCAGTTTCCTCCAGGTGTTCTCGGTATATTGCGGCCATGCTCTTGGTCAACATGGGGACACGTGCCTGAAGAAAACTCTCGAAGTCTTCCATCAGGCCTGATTTGCGCATGCCGTCAAGATGATCAGCATCTAGGCATGGTTAATGAAGCTTTCTAGGTTACCTCACAGGCGAGCGGATAACGACTGACAAGGTGACTCTGGGAGCGGGCTGTCCGGAAACAGAATCTTCCAGATCCTCATCCATTTCTCTCTATCATCATGGTGGGACAGATTCTTTCTGCTCTTGAGCTCGTTCATTTTTGTATCGCATATAACACCTTCTGAGGTGGAACTCTCGGACGCCATACGTCTGCATGATGTGGCTTGCCTTTTGTGGGCGACCAGCTCACTGTGCGATTTGAAAGGTGCAAAGCATCTCTCACAAGATACAGTAACATGGCATCGGTAAAGATGCTCTCTGTTTGTATGAGTATTTATGTATATATATAGTGGGTAGATAGGAGGGGGCTTGATTACAACGCACTTCAAGCGTGGTATGGAAGGCCAGGAGCGACGCGCACAAGAATCCTTGAGGTCGAATTTGCGGTGAATTGCTTTGCGAAAGGGGCATGCAAACCCTCTTGGGTCATAGCTGGGCTCGATACTCGGATCCATCAAGCTGAGTCGCTTGTTAGAGTAGTCAATGCCAGTGCTGTCCTCTGTTGGATCCCGAGTCCGCTTCTTGGGCTTGTTGTGAGTGTCACTGGGCAGATTCGGATGGCCATGGAATTGCAGAAGAGGCTGAGGCCGAGGGGCCAAGTAACCCCCGGCACTTCCATGAACAGACACCAGATCCCGATGTCTTATAAGCTGCGTTTGCATTTTAATATATTATTGCGGGCTCCGTTGCTCAAGGACAGACCGCGGTATAGGAATCGACGTAAGGAAATAGCTGAGAACGAGATACTGTTCCGACTTCGAATTGGTCTCAGGTAGAAAACATTACCAGGTACGCATCCGAATTCAAGCCAGCGGGAAGCAGAAGACAAGAGAGAAGAGATAAGTTGAAAAACAGTGGGGTAATGTGGTATGCAGAAGCCATCCCATGTTCCCCGGGTCTGGCCCAGCTGAAGCAACTCAGTATGCCTATCCATTGGGATTCCATGGCCGTACACCCTCTAAACACTTTCATCCCAGGAAGTGCGCCTTATTGGAACCTGGTTACGATAGGGGGGTGGGGGTCAAGATGAGAGATTTGAGCATTCCCGCCAATACATGCCATTGACAAAGACCATGTGTGCAACGCCACAACATCATGACCAATGACGAAGAAATGGTGCGGAACCGAAGAGGGTGTCCTGGTTCTTGTGGCTGCTTACCTGCATCTTCATTACGAGTGAGTGACGCCCGGCTGGGTTTATCGCCTACACTGCCTCGAGTGTAGTAGCATATATTACTACGGGATGGTCTCCCATTTTGGTGATTTATGTGCGTCGTCTATGCTGAAGAAAGGGGATGTAACCAAGACTGGAGCCCGTGGTTCACACTCACCATTCTTCATCACGCCGCTATCCGAGGCTTTCCACAGAGAAACAAAACCCAGCATGCTCCTCCGCAGCCAGCATAGTAGCGTAGAGTTCTTGACCAGGCCCCCTTGATTGGAGACTTCTTCGTTACCACGGGGAAGCTGCCACTGCAGAAACAAGAGTATTCCCTCCGCTGTAGAGCACAGAGTCGCCATGGCCCACAGCCTCTGTCACTCCAACTCATCAGGCTGCTTGCGATGGGTGCACTCTACAGTGGTAAGCATCATTGCCACGAGAGAGGCCCCCAGAATGGCTAGCCTGATACTCAAAGAGGTAAGCCATGGTGTGCAGAAGCAGTTTCGACAGCGTACCCGAAGCCAGAACAACAAGGACAATCCGTCTTCTGGCACTATGCACTTGGGCAGCTTCCAAGGTTGTCGTCGTTCAAAGAGCCATGTGTATCAGAGGATGGATACAGATTCGATGCAGCGACCAAGCGTCTCGATACCTCAATACACTCCATACTTAGGTCTTCGAGCTCAAATGGTTGCCATGATCTGGTACGATGCACACCCATCGCACTGTTCAGTCCGTCTAGTAAACACACAGCGACTATGGGCTTGGCAAGACGTGACGTATCGTCCAGTTTGATCCCATGCTCCGACACCGCCGCCCTGCACATACGGTCAGAGAGTCACCGTCGGAACATAGAACGAGATACTCTTCCACTGTAGATACTAACCCAGCATGCCTACCCGGGCGCCTCCGCTTCCAAACTCGGATCTTCTCCCTCCCTCGTTCACCATCCGCCATCCGCCATCCGCCTCTTCAAAACACAACTTTTTTTATCAACCTGAGTATCTTCAACTCTCCATCATCTACGTCGTCGCTGCCGCCGGTGCCGCTTTTGACATCGTTGACCTAACGTAAGTGGAAGTTTTCCTTGTTTCGCCGTGGTGGTCTTGCCACTGCACTCTCTGTGACATTCTTGATCGAATACTGCATTGTTGGATCCAATACCACAGCGTCTAGGTATAACAACTCATTGTATTGCGAGCACAGCTTTCATAACACCACGACTGATGGCCACAATACAATGAATTGTCATAACTAGACGCTGTGGTATTGGCGATCATGTACCAGCGTCATTCGTGTCGTATTGTCGCTGTCACAACTCCCGGATCCACCAAGATCAATTTGGCTTTCCTTCCCCAAGACTCGGCGACACTTGTCGTCGTCCAACACCGTCGGCCGAATACAAGCGTGACCGCAGGCTCCCCGGCTTGTCGTTCGTTGCTGTAAAGGCCGTGAATGTTGTCGTCGTTGTTCATCAGCCGGAGGCGGCTGGGAAGTGTCCCGATCGCCTCGGCTGCGGGGAAGGAGCCTGCAGCCTCGTCACAACCAGACCATCACATTTCATGTCTGTGAAAGCCATAGAAACTAATTCGAACAGTTCCAGACTGTAGCAATAACCGACTTGCTATAAACGCCGCAGTAAGCATTCGGGACCTCGCCGTCCATCAGCAAGCCACCACTGTGGCTAGCTCGTGGTGCAAGTTTCCGCCTACCCCGGTGCTTATAGCTTTTGAATCGCCATCGAAACGACACCCGAGAGAGCATCAGTATCTCGTCAGGCAGCCCGAGATATATGCTACCATGGACTCACCCGCCATGCTCACATCCTCAGGCAAGTCCCCAGAAATCCTTGAACTTTCGCAGACTGGTCGCACCGCGCATCGCGGGCAGAGCATCCATCTCCGACAGGGGGCTGACTCGACGTCAAACAGAAGACTCAGTGTCCGGTCCTGACACCGTCACCATGGTTGTGAGCACCCTGACTGGACTCCTCGTTTTAATCGTCTCCTTCGGTATCTGGGCGGCCTGTCGCGGACCGTATATCCACAGGCCCCGCAACATGGACGAGGAAGAAGGGTTTCGCATGGATGGCCAGACCAATATTGACGTGGCGAGCCGTGTTGTTGAGAGGGAAGTGAGCCACGAGGGCACTGTTGTTGGCTGGCATTCTGGATGGTTGGCTTGGTCCCTCAGGTGGCCTTGCCGACCTGGGGTTTCCCCTCCAAGATCCATGCCGCAGCCAGTTGATGGTATAGAATCTGGACATGGTGAT
This sequence comes from Cytospora chrysosperma, assembly GCA_016808195.1. Taxonomy (NCBI): domain Eukaryota; kingdom Fungi; phylum Ascomycota; class Sordariomycetes; order Diaporthales; family Cytosporaceae; genus Cytospora; species Cytospora chrysosperma. The sequence goes on from JAEQMF010000012.1 coordinate 158,182, forward strand.
CTTGACCAGTGGATACAACACATCGGGGGCCAGTTCCCGACAAGTTCAGCACAGAACCCTCCATTGTTATCGAATGGGGACCTGTACGAGCCCAATACCAGCGGCGACAGTGACGAGGGAGCTCTACCTCATCCTGAAGACGAAGCAACCATATCCGGCTTGGGCGGCCACTTGGCTATGGGCGACAACGTGGATAGCACCGCTACCGAAGCAGCAGACCATGCCGGACAGGATCTAGGTGGCGTAGTTCGGACTTCCGAGCCAACCGTCCCTACTGAGCATGCGATAACGGTATTCAGCATCCAGCCGGGGCAGCAGCATGTCGCTACCAAGAAGCCCCTTCCCAAGCCTGCAAGTCGCTAGGCGCGTATCTCACCAGAGGTAGTGTGGGGAATCTGGTGTGTGGCTGTACTCTTGGTCCAGATGGAAGATGTGAAAGAGCATGAGAGTCTGCGCAGGTGGTTTGATGTTGTTTTGTTTGGTCAGGTCTGATGTCGATTTTGCCAGCGCGTACGGAGTATTCCCAGGGTTTGCAGGTGGGGCGGCATGTAAGGAACTTTGAAATAAGGAGGGACGATACCATTAAATGACATTGCAAGTACAAGAGAATTGAATATGAAAGGTTGAAGACAATAATGAGATATGAAATTTGAAATGAGGGATCGACCGGTGAGGCCAGTTGATATATATGCTCTCTGAGAGAAGAGCTTTGGGGGGGGGGGGGAGGCATAAGTCATACCCCCGCCCCCCCCTGTCAACGTTCAGCAATCTCATTTGTTCAACGCCTGGCGAATACTCACTGCGTGTTTATCCCTCCCAGTCATACCACCCATCTGTAATGCTGGTAATGCGGTCGGAGGTTCCAGTTCGGTGATTGGCCACACCTGCCCCGGCGCAGCTGGTTGACGATGCGATCCATTTCTAGGGGCCACTGACTGGAAAGGGCTCTGCCGGTAGCTGCCAGAAATGGTCGTGACCAGTCTGCTGCCTACTAAGTGAGGAATGGGCAGATTTGGCTCGTCACGGACAGGCTTCACCCTGGGTTAAGACCCGTCATCCAGCTTGCTGGGCCACCAAGTGGGCGATTGTGACCAACCTCTGCAAACCAAGGATGACCTAATGCCTGGCGAGCCGTGATCCGCTTCGCAGGGTCCAGATTCAACATGCGCTGGACGAGGTCTTTGAACGAGACGTCTTCGACATCTGGCCATGTCGAGAACGGTTTATACGGAATATGCTCCTCCGTCCGCTCGTCCCAAAGCATCCCCAAGATCTGGCAGTTGATCTCCTCGTCTCCAACGTGCTTCATGAGCCCGTTCAGCCCATCCTTGTCTCCAAAGTACGAGACTTGACGTTGCAGGCGGATGAGAGCAGGCAGGGCGCCCTGCGACTCGTGTTTCCGGAAATCATCGTCTGGCCCGAAGATGACACGGCCAAGCATAGCATAGATGCACTGCGTGGTGGTGCGAACTTGTTAGAGAGGTGTCGTTCGCCGCAATTCACTCGCGATCCACTTACTACGGCTCCAAATGAATAGATGTCAGAGGGTCTGTTGACTTCGCCTTCGAACTGTCCCTCCGGGCTGCGCCAATTGTCGTTTCCGGCCAGCATCCCTTTAATGCACCGGCCTTTGGGAAGGTATGCGGCATTCTCGATGTCAATGATCTGAACCTGGTCAACGACAGAGTTTGGCCGAATGTTCACCATGATATTGTCAGGTTTGATGTCTGAAGATGGACGATTAGTGCTATGACTCTAACCCATCATGGGCTCAGACATCATGTTCCATTTTACCTAGATGCACAATATCTCGGTCATGCAACTCCGCGATTCCTTGAAGGCAAGCCTTGAGGATTTGCTTTCTACCCGCCGTCGGCATTTGTTGCTTAACCAGGCTCAGGAAGTCGTCTGTCAGATATTTGTATACAAAGATACATTTGCCGGGGATGGTATCTGAGGGCAAGCGTAGGTTTTCGTGTTCGCGAAGCCTGGGTCGTATGTCCTCATTGAAGCTCGAGTATATTTCTTTTGGAATATCTTTCAAGATGATCTTGTCATGCCCGCATCTAGGGCCCTATGATTAGCTTATTGCTCACATTATGCAAAATTGGAAAGGATAGGCGGACGTTGCCAACCACACGCGGCCAAGGTGCGGCCTCTCTTGGATCAATTCTTTGAAGATGTAGCGGCGCCCTGTAGCACCAAGTAGATTGGTAGCCATCAATGCTGTCCTGTCACAAGAGTCGTGACAGATTGCTGAACGTGTCTGTGCCGATTGGCTCTTCAAGCGATTAGGTCGAGAGTCGCGCAGTTGTCTTTACAGGAAGGAGTTGGACAATGTACCCTAGGGTAATTAGCAGCACGTGCGAGACGCCTTATTTTCAGGTGCCAGACGCGGGACTGGTCCGCTACGTCACGTGCTGAACCCAACCAATTTCGGAGCGGGTTCGGCAGGTGTGTTCTGCAGATCTGTGGGAAAATGTATATTTATTTACATACGTATATGTACTCCTGTATCCTTGTCTGAGGTTTCAAAGCTTCTCCAAAAGCTGGCTGGCGTTGGATCTACTTCTCTGTCGACCGCTATAAGCCAACCGGATTCACATGTAACCCAGATACCCTCGCACAGGAGCTTGTAAAATAGTAATATATGTAATAATGGGATCTTTTCCTCCACAGGGCAGAAGAAGGATTAATTATTAGTGGCGCAGAAGAGTAATTACAAGGTTTAGTCTTGGAACAGGGAGCAGCCCGGGAGTTTGGCAAAGTTCTTGTCTAAATATTCAATGTTGATTAGATGAGTACACACCAGCTGACGTGGACTCAAAAGTCTCTGAAAGCTTTCCAACCAGCTCTTGTAATACAAATACTAATATTGGTCAGGCCAGTCGGAAGGTCTTTGGAAAGAGAAAGGGTCGACCGAGAGAAGACCACAGCCCGATTATGAAGTTCTAGTATCTTCCCTAATTAAGCCCTGCCCCAAGCACAGAGAAAGGAGACAAGGAACATGTCAATGTTCTTCCCAATCGCGGATGATAATATAAGCAAGGACAGCTTCACTGTAACAGAACAGTACATACATGCAGCTTGAATGGCAGAGACACAGTTAGGGAGACATATCTGGGTGGTCTGATATCGGCAGTTTATGGCTGTGACTTTGGCCCTTGACATCAGGCTTGAACCTGCCTAGGTGATCGAAGGCCCCTCCCATCAACGATTGCTCCCATGATATCGTATATCTATAGATCTAGGTAGAACAAGACATTTGTTGGATTTGCGAACATGTTTCTTGCATATTTTCCCCCAAGGGTTCTCCGAGTTCCCCCCGCAACCCTATGTTCAAAATCCTACCTACAGTTGCTTGACAATCAACTGCCTTCCTTCCCTATGGCCACTCTCATCCTGGGGACCAGTGTACTAATACCGAGTGTGCGGACTCTCTGTAGAAAACACCTACAACAAAATAGAAATCAAATTAACTGATGGCTTGCACAGCGGAAACTCAGGCCAGATGGGACAGTTCAGTTCTACGGAGCTTCACCAGGTGTTTGCACCTTGGCATTGCTGGATTCGTATTTATTTGTTGTGGCCTTAGAGGCAAATAAAGATACTTAAGTAGACAACCAACCAACCAAACACCTACTTAGGTAGGCAAACGGTACCGGGACATATTTACTGTAGACCTTCAGGCTTTGCAAGTTGACACTATTGTATGTACCTATCCGTTTCCCCGATTGAAAAACAATCAGAAAATCCATATACATAAGTACCCGCCTGGGCAGGTAGAGGCGTGAACACATGCAATTGATCATTTCAGTGAAATTCACGCGGGAACCTGCAGCTGGACAGCTTTCTAGCAGTACGTGTCCGTAAAGGTGACTGCTCATCAGACAAGGCTAAATGTGATACATCTGGATGCCTGCATCTTGAAGTACCCAAGTACACCTGCTTCAAGTTCAACCAACGCTCCTTCCACCCCATAAGCTGATGTCGAGCTTTATCGACGTATCGACTCTCTCGACTCTTCCTTCTCATCTTTTCCACTGTGGCTTGGTCTGTCGGCTCCTAGGAACATACATCAAAGCAACCATATCAACTGCACCTTGTGTCTGAATTGTGCAGTGACAACTGTCTACTAAAGTTCGAAAGTTACCTAGGTAGCTATCTCAGTTGGCCGTATCCCAACTTCCCAATTGATAGGTGGTTCGTCCAGTCTCATCTCATCTCATCGCATTCGTCCCATTCTATCCATCCCATCTTCAACTCAACTCCCCATTCATCTTTCCACTTTCCGTCTCTACCCCGAACCAAACACAAGATCTAACAGCAAAGAGTTCGCAAGTGAGCTCCCAACATGGTGCCCAGCCAAGATGCCATCGAGACCATTCGCGCCCATGTCAACTTTGATCCGCTGCGGTCAGCGGTCCCAGAGTCGTTATCATCATCATTGCCGACTTCTACAACATCACCATTGCCATCATCGCCGTGGCAGAAGCTCCCAGAGCTTCCTACTCCCGCCGAGCTTCTGAATTCACGGGCAACCACAAACGACCTTCCAGCCTTTCCCATCAACAAACCGTTCCAATCCAAGCCTGAGTACCTTGAGGCTCTATACAGAATCCTCCGCTTCGAGGGCATTGAGGGTCTTCGTTACTCGGTCAATGACTTCAAGTCCCGACCCGCGATGAATGATGACCAGAACACTTGTGTCTACACAAAGGTAGCTAAGCAATTATCCATCACATTATATCGACACCTTCGTGGTTTCACAGCTGACAGCTTTAAGGTTCAAATCAAGGGCTACCTGATGGCGAGACTTGGCCCCATCTGCCGAATCACATTTTCAACTCGCCGAGCCGGCTGTAAAATCAAATGGAAGCAGTCCAAGCGACTCCTCCCGGGAAAGATCATCGCACTTTCTACCGACAATTTCAACAAAGACTGCCGAGTTGCAGTAGTCGCTCAGCGACCCATTGAAGGTGGTCTTGACCAGTGCCCTCCTAGTATCGATATATTCTGGGCAGATATCAAACAAGCTGTGGTAGACCCCGATCAAGAACTGGTCATGGTCGAGTCGCGCAATGGTTTCTACGAGGCCGTACGCCACGCTCTGACTGGCCTCCAACAAGCCACTGGCATTTCCACCTTTGATAAGTATCTCGTATCTCTCGATGACGGCGACAACCCCGCAAGGTCTATTGCAACGGCCCCTATCTTCGACCTGACATCCCTAATCAACCAACTCACCCCAAAACAGCTTGAACAGGCCGCAGGGAACAAGCATACTGAGCAACTGATATTTGAGCAGATAGCGAACCAGTACCGTGAGTGCAACATCTTGCGTCGTTTACCTGACAATAGCATCGGCCTTCACACCAGCCTCGATTACTCCCAGCTGGAGGCATTGCAACGCATGATCTCCAAGGAAGTAGCTATCGTGCAAGGTCCGCCGGGTACAGGCAAGACTTTCACCTCTGTCAAAGCCCTCATGGTCATGCTTCAAAACCGGCGTCCTGGAGACCCTCCCATCATCATCGCCGCCCAGACAAACCACGCCCTTGACCAGCTCCTTATCTACTGCCATTCTGCTGGTGCCAGGATTATGCGAGTTGGGGGTCGGACCGAGAACGAGGTTATCAAGGAGCGCACTGTTTTTAACCTCCGTCACAGTGCAGGAAAGATGCCAACCGACGCCAAATACAGGTCGCTAGAAAAGGGACGCCTTCGAATCGTCGATCGATTCGCGAACCTGGTTTCTGGGGTCTTTGGTGATCAAGGCTTGATAGATCCAGAAGCCCTCTTCCAAGCTGGCATCATAAATGAAGCCCAACTCAGTTCTCTGACCGATGAAGAGTGGGAGGGTACTGAGGGTGTACCGCCCATGCAACTGTGGCTGGCCACTGAAAAGATTGAGCGTTTCCGACAGCCAGGTGATGATGTAGAGTTTACAGAAGAGGAACCTATTGAGGAAGAGCTTGACCCGGACCTCGAGGATGAAGCAGCAGATGATGAAGAAGATCGCCTTCGTGGAACTTGGGTCCCATTGACCAGTTACTATACTGGTAAGACACCCAGGATTACAGGCTGGAAGGCGAGATGCATCGCGAAGCTCGACAAATGTGACGACCTTTACGATATTCCAATATCCCTCCGTGGCGGTGTCTACCAGATCTTGCAGTCAAGGCTTCGTGATGCAGTTGGGGACAAGTTCCGTGCCATCCTCAGTGAAGCTGTGAACCAAGCAAAGGAGCAGAAGATCAACAAATGGTTCCGGGACCTGCACATTATCGGAAAACACTGCATCGATGTGATCGGCTGCACTACCACCGGCCTGTCCAAGTACCGAGGATTCCTCGCTGCGACAAAGGCCCGCATTCTTCTGATTGAGGAGGCCGCAGAGACCAGGGAGGCCAACGTCACTTCTGCTTTATGCACGTTTGAAAGCCTTGACCAGCTTGTACTTGTCGGGGACCACCAGCAGCTTCCTCCACAATGCGATATCAGTCGTCTCGGCGACGCTCCATATCACTTGAATACTTCGCTGTTCGAGCGCTTGGTCCGGAACGGAGTTCCTTACACAATGCTGAACCGTCAACGACGAATGGCACCCGAGCTCCGATTCATTGTCCAGCAATACTACCCTGATCTACTAGATCACCCAATCGTCGAAGATGTGGCTAACCGGCCTCTTATTCCGGGCATGGGCGATCGACGGAGCTGGTTCTTCACACACCAGTGGCCAGAGGAGGTAACTTGATGCCCATTGAATCACATTTTACTGGAAGAGAAGCTGCTAACTTTTGTCTGTGAGACCGATGCCGATAGCAGCAAATTCAATACGCAGGAAGCTGAGATGGTCGTAGCCTTCATGAGATACCTCGTCCAGAATGGTGTCAATGTCTCCCAAATTACGGTTTTGACCTATTACCGTGGCCAGCGAAAGAAAATCCTCCAGCTGTTGCGGCGCGACGTTATTCTAATGAAGACCAGCTACTTCAACGTCGCAACGGTCGACTCATACCAGGGTGAGGAGAACGAAGTCATCTTGCTCTCCCTTGTCCGCAGTCCCCAGCCAAAGGATATCGCTCGCGTCGGTTTTCTCGAGAGCCAAAATCGCGCCACTGTTGCCATCAGCCGAGCGCGACGCGGGTTCTTCATGTTCGGTAACAAGCAAAACCTCTTTGGGGCCAGTGAAAAGTCCTACAATGTCTGGGGACCGATCTGGAATGGATTCGCCATTCAGAAGCGCGTTGCCACGGGGAAAGGACTCCCCCTAATCTGCCAGAACCACAACCAGGAGATCTGGATGAAGAAACCAGAGGATTTTGTCGGCAACGCAGGCGGCTGTTGGGTCAAATGTAGTGGCACACTCCCATGTGGACACACCTGTGCCCTGATGTGCCATATGTGAGTGTTCCTATCCCATGGTTCGCTTGTGTCCATGCCAACCTGCTAATATGTATTGTTTCCACCCACAGGGTTGGTCACGATATGCTACCGTGCCTGCGCCCATGCCCGAGGAGACTCTCCTGCGGTCACAAGTGCTCTGGAAACTGCACCGACAAGTGCTCCTGTGCTGAGAAGTGTCGCCGCTTCAACCTCCGGCAGGTTGAATACCAAATGGCAGAGCTCCAGGTTGACGGTGATGCCCGCCAAGCTTATGGCACAGATCCTTCGTCCGGACATGCCTCTCAGTTTGGACCGCCCACGCACAACACCAGCCCAGAGAAATGGCAGCAATTCAGCCGCAATCCTGGCGCACACGATGAGATAATCCGTCAGGCACATCTTCGGGATCTCGCAGAGCAAGATACCCAAAGCCAGCCGCTCATCTCGCTGGGACACTCCGAAACGACTATTGATGACAGCTCGGTTGGTATGCCACCGGAGACCATCCAAGAGAAATATATTCCCGTCGAAAATCATAATGGGCGTCGAATCCTGAGAGGGACGCAAGACATAGGTCCTATGGGCCGAAGTGCTCAGCACGACGTCCGAGCACAGAAGAGGGGGCGACAAGAAGCCCAGCAACAGGCAAAGAGGCAGACGTACCGTAATGAGGCCCAGCTCCCCCATAAGTCTGGCCAAGGCCGCCAGTCAGCTTCAAAGCAACACCGCCAACTGGGAAACAACGGGAGTTTCCAGCAGCCGCAGTCGCGTCTACACGTTGTACCTCGTGGAACACGGCAGATTAACAGCCAGTTCCAGAAATCCCAGGACACCCTAACACAGGGACAATCATCTGGTCATTTTGCCTTGCAGCATCACTCAGCGACCAACGCGCATGCTGATGAGATGCTGCCCAACACCCTGGCAATAACTCAAGGCCTGAATCACATTTCGGACTCTAAGATTGATGAATCGGATATCGGCTTTGAAGCAGAGGTGCTGGGAATACGACGGGGTCGCAAAACTCAGGTTGAAACCAAAGCCTTGCGTGAGCGCGTTCAAGATCATCTGCCCCAAGTCCATGAAGAGGAACTCCTCATCAGTTTCGGAGATATGGATGACATTGTGCCCCAGGTCGAAGGCCGTGTCAAAGAGCCGACTACCTCTGAGGGCAACGACCAAAATGACGAACCGGAGCTTCTTATTGACATCTAAACTTCCGCGACCGCTTGGAACGTGACACAACCAAGACAGCTCTACAGCCTCACTCGAGGTATCATAGTGAACGACCGGCATTGCCAGACGGAGAAGGTCTTGTACCAAATTCGGGACACCGGTATTTGGCAAGTATTCGCCGCCATTCTGCTTGAAAACAGGTACATCAGCAGGACCAATGCTGTTGCAAACTTCCCTGGAACCCATTGTATGTATGTGGTGAGCCTGGGCCCCGGGCTTGTTCTTTGTGTTTCTTGTTTTTCTTGATTTGGCCACTTGGGATATCCCCTGAAACATCCCCAATACGCTGTGTTCGGCGAGAACCCATGGTTCGAGGAGCGGTGCCAGAAGCAGTGATGACTGGGGGATATTCTGCGTCAGGGTAGCATGACGTTGAGCGGCCATAAGGCTATCCCGATATGGGAGACCAGGAGAGCGATTGCTCATGCCCCCCAACATTTCTGTTAGTTTCAAAGCAGCTGTTGTGACGACTTGATCGAGAGAACAAGAGAAGACTGTGCGTTTGTGGAAACAAGGGTGGTACACTTTCAGAACATCACCTTAGTTGGTAGTTCTCAACGTAATGATAATGGACACGTTGCCTTGACTGAATCAAACCTCTTCTGTGTGCTGTGTGAAGATGCTAGCAAGTTTTCAAAAGGTAAGACAAGGAAGGGAAGAGACGAAAAGAAAGAGGGTTGGGAAGGGTAGGGCCAGACTTTGTGGCTGTATCACAGTTGTTGGAGAATTGAGCCAGCAGTAGTGGTGGTGGAACAGGCTTGCGATGCCACTTCAGGGCTCTCTTGGTTCCCCATCATGGATGGGCCTTGAAGAAAACATGCTCATTATACTTACAATTGAAGCAGGCAACAAAAGGGGGTATTGATCCCAGATTTTCCGTTAAAGCCAAAAGAGCGCCCGTATACGAAATCCTCCTCTCCCAGCGACGACGGCCAGTATAACAAAACAGCCCACACATCTTAGGCGATACACATGACAACTCACTTTAATCATTGACACACCCAATCTCATACCCAATCAGCACCTCCGTACTGCTCCCGTCCCAGCCCCTCGTCCCCGCCGCCGTGATCATGAACCGGGAAGTAGGATCGATGTACAGCTGACTGATGACCCCCGCCCTGGGGGGCCCCGGGATGATCAGGAACGGCACGGCGCCATGCTTGAAAGCGCGGTTGTCCTTGAGGTCGTACAGCCTCAGGATGTCGTACGACGCGCACACCAGGTGCCGCCCGTTGGCCATGGTCCTCACCGCGCTGACGGCCCCGCTGCCCTGTGGGAACTTGAGCGTGCGCTCGGGCGCCCACGAGGACGTGGCGCGGTGGATGCTGAACTCCTCGACCGTGCCGTTGCGGCGCCCGGCGTATATCGTGTTTCCGTCCGGGGACCAGCAGGCGCCCATGCACCAGGGCGGCACGCCCGGGCGGGTGCCGATGCGGGCGAGCGGCTGGGGCATCCGGCGGTCCCATAGCCGGATTGTCCCGTCGATGGAGGCGGAGAGGAAGGTGCTGTCGGACATCTGTGTGGGATCGGATGGTGCGGATGCGTGGGAAGAGTTGAAGACTAGGGAGGGCGACTGTATTTGTGGTGGATCGGCCGGTTGGGCCGTGTCGCCTTGTGCGGTGGAAGGCCGTCGTTCGGTGTCGGGTTGAGATGTGTGTTGTGATGGCTGCAGGTTGTTCGTACTGCTGAGGGAAAGTGATGGCTCTGCGTGTGCAGGATCTGTGCTTGGAGGTTCGACTTGTGGTGGTTGTGTGGTTGGTGCAGCAGTGTCTGTCGCTTGTTGTGGCGCGTCGGCCATAATCATGGCATCTCCGTCCCCCATGCTGATGTCTCCTTGTCCATCGGCATGTGCCGCGTCATCAAGACGGCCCAACATGGCCTGTGTAAACGTGTCGTGGTCGTTGTCGTTATCCGCGCCGAAGGGGTTTCCTTCACCCCCGTCACCCATATTATTACCACCCTCGCCAAAGAGTGAGCCCGCGGGACTACCGAAGAGCGACTCATGATCAGACCCCTCGACATCGCCTGTCTCATTCCCTACAGTGACTACACCGTTCACGGGTCCGGTTTCTGGCCCGCTGCTGAAGAAGCCGTTTGTCCTGCCACTACTCGTCCGGAGGGTATCGCTCGGGAGCTCCTCAGCAGCCTCGGGGGGTATCGGTGCACCGCTCAGGGGCCGCGGCTCGATAGCAGAGACCTGTGACCCGCTTCCCTTGAACTCCCGCGTGGTCTTACCGGTGTTGAGGTCCCAGTCAAGGATGTTCTTGTCCCAGCTCCCGCTCAATACGCTCTTCTCATCAGGCGCCAGTTGCAGGACGGAGACGGCGTTCTTGTGCTCCTGCAACACGTGTATCGTTTTGCCCTCGTCGTGCCGAACACTGTGCAGGTTGATGCCGCCGCTCTCCAGCCCAGCCAGCAACCACAAGGCCTCGCTGTGCACGGCAAGACTGTAGACCGGGCTCAGCACACGATCATTCTCACTAGCTGCCCCTCTTGAGTTTGGCGGCGCGGGCTCCAAGTTCTCCCAGTACGACATGAGGATGCCGGATTTCGTGACGCTGTCGACGAAAGGGTGGCGCTGAGCCACCGTCAACAGCTGCTTCCCGTTGATGGTCCCAGGCCCGTCGTATTTGCGGATATAACCGTCCGAGCCACCGGTTATCCAGTACCGCAAGTCTGGCGTGATGGCGAGGGCGTTGATGCTTGTTGCTTGGGGAGCGGCCATGGTGGGGACGATATCGTAGAGGCGGGCGGTAATGGCTTCAGGGCGGACCTTTGGGCGCAGTTGTATTGTTCCGAGAGGAGAGGCTATCGATGCGGGATTGGAGGGCCCGTCGACCTTTGTTGTGCTGTCTTCCTGCTCTTCGCCATCTTGTTCGGCATCGTGTTCCTGATCAGCGTCTTCCTGTTCGGCATCTGCGTCTTGGTCTGCGTCTTCCTGCTCTTGGTCATCGTCGTCTTCGTTGAAGGCATCGTCTTCCTCAACGTCCATGTCATCCCCATCGGCATCTTCCATCGTCATGTTGTCATCCTGCTGGTCTTGCTCGTCGGAGCTCGCATTGGAGTCGTGGTCATTGTCAAAGTCGTCCATGGCGGGCTCGAGGGCCGTTGCAGGCTACTTGGAACAGACGATGGTCTTGCAGGAATACTTGATAGGCTTGGACTGTTCATATGAGTGTAATTGGCTGTGACGGATATCTGCTAGGTATGTTATATAGAGTATGGGATCCTGGTGATAACAAGAAGTGATCATCACGACTGATGTTGTGTGTTGTGTGTAGAGCCGAGGCTTGTGAAGATGGCAAGCCGTCAGAGCTGCCGTGACGGAACGGATCCGTGCCTATTACATACCGAGATCTGTAGTGGGCTGGTGGTCAGTGCTCAAGCTCCCCGGTGCAGCTCCACCAGATCATTCATGGATCTTATCTTATCTCACATCACAGACGAGCCCCCCCCGCAAATACTTAACCCCAACCCTGCCACTGGCTTAAGCCGTTACCATCACCAACCTGGATGGACTTATTCAGTACGATGGTTCCTCCATCCTGGTACACCACAATACCGACCGGCCTAGCTACCACTACAACAACGACTCGAGTGGACGTAGCCCAGTGGAACGGTTACAAAGAATGTGCTTCCAAAAATTCATTGTGTTTTTGCCTAATTGTTTCCCTCTATCTTAGAGATGCTCCCAAAACTCAATCAGAGATACCCATCCCCAAACACCTGTGCTAGATAAGAGAGGCAAACTCCCAAACTGCCTAATCCTGGAAGAAGCATGGAGGAACTTGACCAGTAGCCTGCCGAACAGTTTGAGTGATAAGGTGACGGGCCTAAGCCAGATATGTTACGAGATGCGGCCGAGAGGTGAGAGGCGAGAGGTGAATGAATCTGGCCTCCTCGGGTGAAAGGTGGCCGGTATGGTATACAAACGGAAAAAAATCCCCAAAGCAACTCAGAAGTTCGACTGACCGGTGGTTGGAAAGTATCGTGGAGAATTCGGTGAGCACGAACGCCGGCTGGAGAATAGCATGTAAAGTGCAATGAAAAGCAGATGCCCAAGTAAGATGCCAAACTCCGGTCGTGGTGTGGTCTGTGAAATGATGAGGCGAGAGAGTTTGGAGCCCACAGTCGAGACCGAAAGATCGTGAGACAGTCGAAAGTTGGTCGGGCGTGGGCTGAAAGAAAGGACCACCGACAAGGAAGGGGAGTCAAAACCTTCGAAAGCACCACAGTGCTTGAAGGAGGAGGTGGCCAGCCTAGATGGGCAGCGCGAGAGACCAGAGCTTAGAGGAACCCACCGACCCTCTCAAGTGCCTCTCTCATGCTCCCCATAACTTCCCTCATCTTGGCCACTTCTCCGTCCGCCCCAATCCCCACCTTCGTCCCCAACTCCTCGACTAACATCTCCAGCCGGGCCACCCTTTCCAATACCGTTGCCATGGACGTATTCTGCAGCGCATGCACAATACCCTCCAACTGGCCTACACGCCTGTCCAGCTCTGTCACGCGGTTCTGCTCGATACCCACCTCAGCACGCACATTGCGGAGGTCCAGGTCACGTAGATTGTGATTGGACTGCACCACATTCTGGCAGATAGTGCGCAGATGCACCATTTCTGTCCGGAGCATGGAGAGGCTTTCGCCGTCGTTTGCTAGGCCATCGGGATGCTCAATGGTGGGAAGCATTGGCTCGGGCGTCATGTTGGCCCCAGCGGATGGGCCCGGTGTGCCAGAGACTTTGATGTTCGTTCCAGGAGCTGACAGAGGGCTCTGGCCCACGAAAAGATTGGGACTGCGGCTGGGGTGCGCAGGTGTATGAACACGGCGGTTGTGGGGACTATAGCCGTTTACCGGGACAAGCCCGTCTCGTCCATTGAATGTAGGCAGGCCGTTGGCCGACGCAAAGGCGTTACCAACTCCAGTCATGTCAGCCTCGGGGGCCGATCCAAACGATATGGGCGTGACGGGGCCATCTATCTCGTTGGAACTGTTGCAAGGCTCGAAAGTGTCACTGCGCTGCTCGCTGCCGCTGCCACTCTTGCGGCCGGCGCGGGAGGGCACGAAACCGTTGTCCTCCAGGAAGGCCGAAATGGGGACACGAGTTTGTGGACCGGTGGTGCTAGACCGGTGTTGATACATGCCGGCGTCGAAGGCAGCCATTTTGGACATGGTATCTTGACCCCTGGCACGGCTGGGCAGACAAAGAGTGTCAGCAGACATTGTCGTCGACGTTGAGCATCTTGACAGAGCTCCTGACGCACCGGACCAGGTCGGTAGGGGAGAACCTTGTCTGTGAATGCCCGGGGAATAAGGCAACATACCGCTTCACCATGGTATCCCTCATAGCCTTCTCTAGCATGGCAGACTTCTCGCTGTCACTGGCCGCCTTGTACTCCTGCTTGGCCTGGATGACCTTGCGGGCGTAGATCATAGCCTTATAGTCGGCCGTGCGGGCAGCGTCCTCCACTTTCTGGGCCCCGTTAAGATTCATCTTGCGGCGGCGGGCCTTGATCGTGTTGGGATTGGTCGAGTATTCCTCGGGCGCCTTGATGCTGCCAGGCATTGTGTAGACCAACTGTCAGGCTTAGGGGTGGAACTATTGAAAGACCCTAGGGCTAGGGCTGAGGAGGGAGAGGCAACGCGGGATGTGAGGGCACCTGAGTTGAATGACTGGGTAAAGGAAAGGAGGTTGGTGGTGCGGGATTGAGAGAATGGAAGAGAGGGAACAGGGCGAGAAGGTAGTCCAACTTGGGATCAGGCCGAGGTAGTATTTAATCCAAAGAGGAGGTATTCTGGGGCGAGGAGTTGGAAGGTGCTTATGGGATTAGACCACAAGGCTGGAAGACTGGCAGGAGAAGGCGGCTGTTGTGTGACAGAAAGGGATTCCTCACTTCCGAGCTTCGTGGGAATGTGGAAGAGGAGATTGTGAACCAGAGGGAAGTACCTAGGTAGTTTCAGGAGGCGATTGATGGAGTGGATTGCCCCAATCTGCTTGTCGAAAGGTAGGAAACTTGAACGGTGGAAACACGACTTAAGGAGGCAAATTGAACCTCACAAACTTGGAATACTCAGTCGACAGAGTGTAAAACGGGGGGAATTAGGAAGTATGTTTTCAGTGGCAGACAAACAGAAGGAAGGAAGCGTGGAAGGCAACTAAGACGAAGGAGACTGAGAGAGCTGGTTGGTTGGGGGGTTGGTGGGTGGTATGGTGAGGAAGTCGCATACGTATGGGATAATCGAAGCCTGTCGATGGTTGATACCCTTACGCAGGGAAGCCACAATTGAGGGTAAGTGACACTTTGGCTGGGTCAAGTAGGAAGTCGTTGCCATCGATCAAACGAGGAAAGAACCACCCAGATCCATCACATTCTGGGCAAGAGTGCAAGACAAGGACGCCGACCACTTGGCGAGGGAGCAGTGAAGACTCCGAAACGACGACGGTCACGAAAAATATGGTGAGGAACAAGGTTACGAATAAAATGTTCGTGTTTTCTATTTGAGACACCTGATTTACAGTCGATATGTGTGCCCCACCCATCAGTGAAGATGAGAAGAGTAGTGGCAGCATGATCAAAAGATCTAAGATGTGGCCAAATCTGTTGCAGCAGGGATAAGTTCTTCCTCCTGCTTGCAGCCAAGAATGCGATGATAGTGGCCCATAAAGATGCAGATATTCCGCCCACCAGCTAGTCGTGAGAGAGACCCTGCTGCTCCAGTCTCCGCAAAAAGTTCTGCATCTTGATGCTGCCAGGACTCATCGACCGACTGGGGGGTGTCTGCGTGGAGAAGGTGATGAGAACACCATCATCATCGTCATCATCACCACCATTACCATCATTGCGCCTCCCCTTTCGAGGACTGGGCGATTCCTCTGCCACGGGGGAGAGCATGGTCTTCCAATGCGGCGAGGCGTCGAAATCCATCTTGTCGTCGGCTGGCTTCTGAGGCTCTCGAACAGCCGCCTGTGAGACCTTTGCTACATTGACAGATATCTCACTCAATGGTGCAACAGAGGTCTCACTTTCGGCTGTGGTACCCGCAAGCACAGGTTGAGAATGTAGAGGACTAGCATCCGCCTCTGATGGTCGGTCATTTTCCGTCAGGGGCATCCGCAGGAGAGGACGGCGATCCTACTCCACCTTCTCAGCGGTAGCCGTTCCTCGGTCGCGCCAAAGACCGTAGTCTTCGTCACAGTTCTTCCACATCCGGATCGTCCCGTCTTCTGAGCCGGTTGCGTACAGTTTGCCATCAGGAGAGAACTGGACGCACCAAATGGGACCGTGGTGACCCTTCATAATGTCAATCTCTTGAGTGCCGTTCCCATCCCAGTCGTAAACCCGAGCCCAGGTTCCGGGCTCTTCTCCGACCACGAACTTCTTGTTCTTGAGGTCCAGACCGACACTGGCAACACCGTGTGGGAGGGTAAACTCCTTGATCTTCTCGGTACAGTCGACTCCACCATAAAAGCAGACCTTCTTGCCCGCGGCAATACATAGGACAGGCTGACCGCCGCCGATATCGGTAGGCGAGGTGTACTGAGGCGCCAGGGAAACAAGCTCGCAGGACTTGATCTCCGAGTCAAACACCTCTTCCTTGTAATGCTGGCGCCTCGAGACATCGTGCCACCGCAGTGTCTTGCCGGCAGCAGTGATGATAGTAATCTGTCGCGGCCAGACAATAAACTTGATGGTGTCGGGGTGAACCTCTCCGATCTGATGCGCCAGCTCTGGTGGGATGTGCCTTGTCTTGAAGCCGTTCTCGTCCGTTGTGGTGGTAACCCTCTCGTCCTTGTGATCCTTCAAATCCCAGATGCGCAGGATCTTCTCGTGGCCACCAGTGGCGAGGATGTCGGATATGTTGAGGGGAAACGCGACGGCACGGACAACGTGGTCATGCTTGAGTACCAGCAGCATTTCACCGGTATGGGCGTTCCAGACCTTGGTCGAGAAGTCCGCGGAAGCAGAAGCAGCAATCTTGTTGTCGGGGCTAAGCTTTGCTTGCCAGGTGGCGCCTTTATGACCGATGAAGGTGCCGATCCAGTCACCGGTGCGACCGTGGCGGAGCATAGGGTTTCCATCTGGAGGCGAGCCAAGTGTGTCAGAGCGGTTTCGTCCATGGGCAGGGAGCTCTGGGAGAGATGGGAGTATAGGGGAAGAGGAAGGGGAGGGGGACTGGTTGAAGACATACCCTTGCATGCAGAAATGACGAAGTAATCTCCGTCCTTTTCGAGGCTGGAGAAGCTGAGATGGGGGACTGGGCGAGAATGACCGTGGCAGGTCAATGGAAGGTATTGTCGGGGCTCTCCGTTGCTGGCCATGGCTGAGACGAGGAAGCGTTGTTGAAATCGGTGATGGTTATGAGTTTGGAGGGGCAGAAACAAGGTTCCCAGGAGGACTTGCAGGCAAAAGATGGGTATCACTTGTGGAGGTAAAGTCCAAGGGAACGTGGAATGGCGAATGCGACTGATAAACCAAGAAGCACCGAGCTTTGCGACAAACTTGAGGCCTGGTAATGATCGGATGAGGAGCTGCCAAAAAAAAGAAGAACACAAAAGAGGACAGCAGCAAAAGAAGTGACAGTACGTAAAGGCTTGGGATTATGCGGTGTAGCACCCTTTTCTCATGAGTCGTAATTGGTCGTCAAAAAAGCTTTTGTTGATTGTGTGGTCGAGAGGACTGTCGCTCGGAAAGAATTCAGAGCTTGACAGGAGAGGAAGAGAAGAGGTCCCTGTTGACAGTGGAGGTTTGTTGGTGGTGAGGTCAAGATCGAAAGGAAGTGACAGATGGCTGTCGAAAGGAACGTTCCAATGGCTGCTAGAGAAAAGAGCAAGAGAGACCCTGGCGCACCCTGGCGCACCCTGTCGCGTGCCGTGCCTGGCACCCTGGCCCGCACCCTTGCCTGAGCTGCTGAGTCAATCGATCTATCAATCAATCAATCAATCTGGACTACGCACCACACAGACCTTATAGTGCGCGACAGCGTAAACTCGGATAAAAGTCAAAAATCGTTAATAGGTATATACCCCTAATAACGATTAATTATTACGTTAATAGCATATCCCGTATATACTCCTAAACTATATAACCGTATTAAGGCTTAACTATAACCTATATATATATAAAATTTCGTACGAAATAACTTAGCTCTAGCTTACTATTTATATACTCGTATATTACTGCATACGTCTATATAGCTATATATACTAATACTTATATAATACCGCCTACCGATTAACTACCTTTACTAGCGTTCCTTAAAGTTATAAAGAATTATCCTATTAATAGAGTATTATACGCTTATATTAAGGCCCTATACTATAACTAGAATAACTATCCCGAGTATAATCTAATACTTCTATCTATAAATATATATAATCTCGATATTACCCCGGAGCCGCTAGAGGTTATTAACCTAACTACCCCTCTATAACTATCTATATCGATAACTATACTTATATAGCTATTATTAAATATAATCGCGCCTGTATAATAACTATTAGTAGCATCGAGCTGTATATAATTAAGCCCGGGTTTAACTATTAGTAATACCCGTATTACTAGGCCTATATAGAACCCGTTTAACGTAAGCTTCTTAGGTATGATAAAAAAAAGCTTTATTAAATATATAGAGGTGTCACCGGGGCTTCGTAGTATTATCGAGGGTTAGGGTCCTGAAGGGACCCGCCCGCGAGTCGTGCCTATCTCTTAGGAGAAGCGTAGCGAACTCTATAACTTAGCTTACTAAGTTTTAGTCTAAATATAAAGAGAGACTTATATTATACCTTACTTAACCTTCTATAAGGAAACCCGTTATAATTCTAAAACTTCTCGAAAGGTTACTTAAAGACGATAATACCGGTCGAAATAAGAAGAGGAAGGTCGAATATTATAACGGGATATGCTAATAAGGGAATTTCGGCCTATAAGCGAGGCAGCGCTATAATACTTATAGCTAACCCGGCCGAGCCCCCCTAATAAGGTATAGCCGACCTAGTTACGATATAAGCGCGTATTAAGGAACTCGAAGAGCTAGTCCGGGTATATAATCGAGTTAGAGAGCTAGAGGAGAGGCTAGAGTTACGGGAAGTATACTAGTAAAGCTAAAGCGGTAAGGAGCCGAGACGATATTACTACGATAGTAGTAGCGGGGAGAGCGATAGCGGGATATATATTAAGAATATCCCGATACTAATATACCCGGCGACCTATACGGACTACGATAATTAGTTATATACGCTCCGTAGGAAATTCGAAGCGTCCCTAAAGAGATATAAGAAAGGGAGAAATTATATATTAATCGTACTAAACTAATATAATATAGAATATTAAGCGAGATAGGATCGATACTTAGATAATTAACTGTTAGAGAGAATACTCGAGATAAGTTCTTATTAAGGGCTATTTAAGGAATAGATAAAGAAGCTGCTACGAAATACGGAGAGCTTAAACTAGGACTTTATAGTACTCTTAAAAGAGGTATACTAATTAAGTAACTAGTCCCTTACTAAATTCTATAGCTACTTAGATACTATCGAGAAGTAATAACTAGCCGGGCGGGATATAAACGATATACGTATAAGACGTTTCTTTATAAAACTAATGTTAGAACTATAGGCGATAATTAACTTATAATACCCCGAGGACCTACTTATAAGCCGGGAGTCGATAATTATACTAGCGAATAAGCTATAGGAGGGGAGATAAGAGGAAGAGCGCTTAAGGAAGAAGAGATACTAAGCAGAACGATCCGCTAATATATTAAGCGAAAAGCGTAAGTAATTCGTAACTCTCTTAAATAATAGAAGAAACCCTATAGATAAGAACGGTAACCGGAAGAAATACTATAATTATAGCTCGTACTTATACTTTAAATAAGACTGCTCCGAACCGGTAAAGGTTAACGAAGTAAGGGCGAGGTATTAATAAACTAGCTTAAAAAACAGGTCCGAGTCGAAATAAACCCTATATTATCGATTTAAGGGGGACTAATAGGGGTAAGAATAAAGTTCTATATAGTAATTATAGTACGAGGTGCTTACGAAACGGTAGTAACTTACGCTAACCTCGATAGCTATACGGAAGTAGATTATATTAGTATCTAGTTCGTATAAGAGCTTAAGCTATAATAATCTAAATAGTCGGCGCTAATTATCGAGGCGGTAGGGCAGATAAGGTGCCCTATATATAGGGTTTAATCGGTACTTATTACGATAAGGGATTACCGGGGAGATAAGAAGATATTTACTCGCTTATATATTATAATCGATCGGGACCCGAGATATAGTAGGAGCCTAGTACTTCTATTAATAACTACCCTTTATAACCTAGATATTTATATAGCGCCCCGAGATCGCTATTAATAATATAATAAATAAATCGTCTAAACCTAGTTAGTAAAGGTAAAGACCTTCGTAAAAGAGTGCCGGGGCCTTATATATATTTATACGCTAGTATAGCTAGAGGAGTTATTATTTATAGGAGAGGATAATAATACGCTTAGTAGGATAGATATAGACGGAATCCCTACGGAACTCCGCGATTTCCTAAATATATTCGATAACTCTAAGGCGAGGGTAATACTTAAGTATAAGGAGATCGATTATAATATCGATATACTATTTAATAAAGAGCCGCTTTATAAACTAATCTACCTATTATCGGAAAGGGAGAACGTAGAGCTTTATAAGTATATTAATAATAATATTACTATAGGTTATATCCGACTCTCTAAGAGTCTAGTAAGGGTACCTATTCTATTTATACTTAAGAAAGACGGTAGCCTCTAGCTATATATTAACTATTACGGATTAAATAGCGTAATGCTAAAGAATCGCTACCTATTACCGCTTATCTTAGAGATCCTAGATCGGCTCTAGGGTACGAAGATATTCTTAAAGGTAGATATAAAGGATACGTACTACCGGATCTATATTCGAGATAAGGATAAGTAGAAAATAGTATTTAGGACTAAGTATAGATACTACGAATATATAGTAATATTATTTAATCTTTATAATACGCCTACGACTTTTTAGTATTATATCTAGTAATCGTTAAGGGGTCTATTAGATATCTCTTATATTATATACCTTAACGATATTCTGATTTTCTCCTAGATAAGAGAGGAGTATACTAGGTATATCCGGGAAGTATTCTAACGCCTTCGAGATATAGAACTCTATATAAAGCCGTTAAAATACGAGTTCTATATAGAGAGTACGGAATTCTTAAGCTTTATAGTATTTATAGATAGGATATTAATAGACTTAGGAAGGGTTATAGCTATCTCGGAATAGCCCCTCTTACGTTCTTACTATAATATTTAAGTATTCCTTAGATTTTATAACTTTTATTATAGATTTATCGAAGGATATTCCGGGATTACTACCCTATTTATAGTACTGCTTAAAGGTAATAAGAACGGGAAGAAGCTGGGGGAGGTAATATTAGGGGAGGAAGAGATAAAGGCCTTCTAAAGCCTAGTTAAAGCTTTCTCTACCGCGCCTCTTTTATAATACTTCGACCTATCGAGGCCGATCCGCTTAGAGACCGATACCTCGAAGTTTGTACTCGCGGGGATATTATTATAGAAGGATAATTAAGGGCGTTTCTACCTTATCGTATTTTACTCGAGGAAGTTTATAAGCGCAGAGATTAACTATAAGACGCTAGATTAGGAGATACTAGCGATAATCGAGTTGTTTAAGTACTAGAGATATTACTTAGATAGGGTAAAGTACCCGATAGAGGTATTATTAGATTATTAGAACTTATAGGGATTTATAAAAACCCCGAGGTTAAATAAGAGATAATCGCGTTAGTATATAGAACTAATACCTTACGATTTTATAATTCGGTATTAACCGGGTAAGGGAAACTTAGTTAATACGCTATTAAGACGCCTAGATTTCGATAACGGGGAGTAAGCGGGGCTCGACCTCCTATTAACTTTAGAAAATAAGGTTAAATAGGATAAAGAGGCTACGAGTAACTTAGGCTTAAGCTTATAGGAATTACTAGTAGCGTAGGTATAAAGCCTGCGGGTAATAATACGTTCGACGGTTTATCGCCGGTATAGCTATAAGGTTTAGTAGAGATAGGGCTAAATTTAGAGGGTCCCGAGGGTTACTATAAGGACGGTCTATTACTAGGAAGTAGTATATATTATAGGAGTCTCCGAGGAGCTTATAGGTTTTATCCGTCGGGCCTAACGGGATAACGAAGAGTCGAAGGAATACTAATTAAAAATTATAAGCTAACCTAAAGCGTAGAAGGTTTAGGGGTAAACTCTATAAAACGGTGTAATCCTATATAAGGAGTATATAAGTATCCTAAATAAGAAGTTAGTAAAATACGAGCTAATAAAGCTATATTACGATAACCCGTTAATAGGCTACTTTAGAATTAAACGGATAACGGAGCTACTCTGCCGGAAATTCTATTAACCGGGGCTACTTAAAGATATACGAACCTAGGTTAATAGGTATACGGTCTATTAGGAGAATAAGTCCCTAAGGTATCGTTTATATAGTAAGCTAGAGTCGCTGCTAAGTCCTACGCGACCTATAGAAGAGTTAGTAATAGATTTTATAATAGCGCTACTGCCTGTAATCTATAATAGCGTTATAGTAGACTCGGTTCTAATAATAATCGACCGTTTCTCGAAATATACCCTCCTATTCCCTATATATAGCGATATATCTTCTAGAGAGCTAGTAGAGCTTTTTTATAGCGAGGTTAAACTCGTTTATAAAGCTGTAAGCGGGATTATTATAAATCGAGGGGCGGTATTTATAAGTAAGTTTTAGAGTAACTTATACTATTTATCGAAGGTAAAGCGTAGGTTATTTACTACTTTTTACCCCTAGACCGATAGCTAAACTAAGCAGATAAATTAAGTATTAGGATAATACTTAAGGTATTTCGTAAAGGAGAAGGAGCCGAATTAGCTATAGCTATTAAGGACTGCTTAGTATATAATTAATAATACCTAGAGTAGTACTACCGGAATAACGCTTAACCGGTATCTCTTAGGCTAGGAGCTTAAACTCCGCTTATATCTTAAGGATAAAGAATCGAGGAAAGTAGCGCTAGGAGCGGTTATACGCCTCCGGAAACTAGTTAAGCTAAGAATAGAGCTAGCGGATTAGTAGAGGAAGGTAGTAGACTTATAGGCGAAGTACTATAACCGGAAGTATAAAGAGATAGAATTCTTAAAGGGATAGCTTATATAGCTATTAACGAAGAACTTACGTTTTAAGGGGATAGTTAAAAAGCTATACTTATACTATATCGGCCCTTTTCGTATATTAGAGAGGGTAGGGGTATAAGCGTATCGCTTAGCTCTACTAAATAAGTATATAAGGATATACGATATATTCTATATCTTACTGCTAGAGAGTTAGTATCTTTAGGACGAGGAAGAAGTAAGTAAGCTAATAACGATATTAGATTTAAACGAGGGTAACTCGGAATAAGAGGTAGAGGAAGTAATAGATACGAGGAAGTTCGAGGGGGAATAATACTATACGGTAAAATAGAAGGATTAGCCCTTAGAGTATAATATATAGGAACTAGAGGAGCACTTAGTAAATATATTAGTAAAGTTACGGAATTTCCGGGTAGCCTAGTTAAGAAAGAGGCGGCTATAAGGTAACTCGCGGTAAATATTAAGAGAAAACTAATTATAACGCCGGGTAATTAGATCGTAAGGCTATAAGGGCTACTTTTTATTATAGTATTAAAATAAATCCTAACTCTAACTCTAATTAAGTACGGCCGGGGCTTATATAGTAGGAATCGAACCTACTTACTCGAGCTATAATATAGCTATAGCTTATTATTCGCCCTTATATAAAACGTACGTAGCGCGTATACGATAAGCCTACCTTAAAAATAAATAAATAAAATAGATATATCGACCGCGGGATACGGACGAACCCTAGACGATTAAGTATAGAAGCCCGCTAGATATATAGACCTATATAATAGGGAGGGCTAGAGAGAAGGAGGTAATAATAATAGAGAGGGCTTAAACCTTAGGCTCCTTATCCTCGAACTCCTCCTAATTAAGACCCTCGGCTTCTTCTATATTAGGGATCTCCTAGTATATCCTTAATACGGTACCCTAAAAGGCGCGTAGACTTAAGATCTAAGTATTCTAACCCGATTCCCCTCCCTAGATTTATAGGAGAGTCGATAAATACTAATCGTCGATCTCCCGCTAATATACCGAATTAGTAATAAAATAATAATAACGGGTATAAGATATGTTAACTTACTTATAAGGAGCTAGCGGGAGGACGGGGACCTATATTAGCAGCGACGGCGAGGTAGCGTTAATCTATTTACGCTATATAGTATTAGCGAGATTATAACGGTATATAAGCGAGCAGTAAACGAGATAAAGGAGTATACTTACCTTCTTACTACTCTTTTTAGAGTTAGTAAGTAGGCTATACTCGGCGCAGTACGCCCGCTTAAAGGCCGTAAAGTCTATAAGGAGCGTATAGCTCGCTCGGTAGATATTAAGGAGCTAGTAGCGATTTAAGGCCTACTCTAAGCGGGGGTAATCCTCGTCGTTATCCTCCTCTAGGTTAGTAAAGCTAAAAGTATAAATAGCGTAGTCCGCTTAGCGAAGTATAGTAATAAAGTCGGCGAGATTACTAAGTATTCCCTATAGGATTTAAATAACTCGTTAACGGGGTTAATTAAATAAAGGGGATACGCGTAACGCGTTAATATTATTAATAAGCTGCTACCGAAGTATAATACGCCCGGTTAAGATATATACTATAAGATAGATATAGTTACCCTTCTAATACTCGGTATAAGTAGTAACTATAGTAGTATCGTACTCGTAATAAAACTAAACTATAGTAAAGTCGATTACGTCCTTACTATCTGCTATAGGCTAAGTAGGGGGGGCGCCTATATTATACTTAGCGCGGGATAAGTAACCCGTATAAGGGAACCGAGTAGTACGGCCGGTAACGAGGTAAAGCTTAATCGACTCCTTATTCTACCTATCCGGCGCAGGAGGGGGGCTATTATAGTTAGATATTATAATAGTACGATTCGATAAAGATTTATAATAAGGTCGAGGACGGGTTAGAGGGATAATATAAACGAGATATATAGTAGGAAGAAATAATAATATTACTAGCTAAGATAGTAACGGGATATAAATAATACGGGGGCGTATTATATATAAGAGGGAGGATAATTATAGTAATTAATTAAGTAATTAATTAATTAATAGAAGAAAGGAAGTAATAATAGCGAGCAGGAAGAGAGATACGGGTAAGAGGTAGTAGTATAATCTTCGGGATAGAAGTATAAAGTTAGGTAGTAGGAACCCTAGTATTTATACTTAGGAATAATAAGGCGGTAGAATGCTTAAAGCGGTAGGGGGTAATTAGTAACTATAGTATTAACGACTCGGTAACGGGGCAGACGCGTTTTATAAACGTATAGCGGGTTAATATAATAATAAACGGTTATAGGGGCCTTATATACGTACCTACAGTATATCTAGGGCGTACTGTAAACGTTAGGCTAGAGTCTCGCAGTAAAAGTAATAGTAGTAATAGGGCTTAGGGCTTAAGGCTTAAGCCCTTAGAGGGGAGGATAATTATCACTAGGGCTTCGTAGTATTATCGAGGGTTAGGGTCCTAAAGGGACCCGCCCGCGAGTCGTGCCTATCTCTTAGGAGAGGCGCGGCGAACTCTATAACTTAGCTTACTAAGTTTCAGTCTAAATATAAAGAGAGACTTATATTATGCCTTACCTAACCTCCTATAAGGAAACCCGTTATAAGAGGATACGATTAAAGATAAGTATTATAGTAAATAAGAAACGGCTAAGAAACTAAAGCCTTTATTAGCCCCGATTATAGTTATACTATAATCGGCCGAGTTCGAATATAACCTATATAATAGTTTAGCGATTAAAAGATACTTTAAGATAACTAAGTATAAGAAACTTACCCCTTAATTATTCTTCCTTTATAGAGAATATCCTATGTATATAGCGCTAACCTATAATCTTTTATCGCGCAGGGGTATACTAGAGCAGATTACGCTAAGGGAATAGAAACTAGTTATATTAGTTATATATAATAATAGCCCGAGCGTAATTAATACTATATAACGATTAAACGAGATTAAGATACTATTTAATACTATAATAGTAACGTATAGAAAAGCCCTTATAACCGGGAATAGGGTCCTAAGGTATATATTAAACTTTATATAGGAGTAGGAGGTAGAAATTATTCTAGGTTTAAATAGAAATAAGGACGGTTAGAAGATTACTCCTAAATATAAGCTTATACTTATCTTATATAATATTATTATAATAGTAGACTTTATTAAAGCTAAGGATAGCCCGGCTATATAAGTAAAGAAAGAGGAAGGGCAGATTATAATAAGTATAATTAAGAGTAAATAGGGTAGTAAAGCGATAGCTAGGTCTAGCTAATAGAGAATTAAATGTAAGATAGGCCGTATAATTAAGATAGAAATTACTCCCGCTATTAAAGCAGAGTTACCTACTCCTATTACTCCTATTACTCCTATTATAGGATAGCGCGCAGCTATAGCAGGCCTTAATATAGCTATATAAGAAGATACTATTACTCTTTAGGTAAGTTATATATTTAAAGTCTTAATATATATAAACTAACCTTATATATAGGTTAAGTCGAGGAAGCGCGCTCGATTAAGTAGCCTAGCTATTCGATAGGATATTAATATATAGAGGACTAAGCGTAATTAAGCAATATTAAGCTTATATTAGGACTTAGTAAACCCGTTAACTAATATAGAGATTTATAATCTTATTATAGAAGAGTAGTATAAAATTAATTAGTTTTAATTTAGTATACGCGAATAGAATATATAACTATTTCCCTTTATTTAGATAATCTTAATATCCGTTTCTATATCCGAGTCTATATCTAACGTATATATATTAATACCCTTATCTCCTAGCTATATATAGAGATACGTAAAGCTGCTTATATATAAAGATAATAGAGATATTATAAGTTAATAGCCCTTATTAATATATAATCGAAATCGCGCCCTAAGTATATTATACTTAGCGATATACGGCTATATATAGCCTATAGCCGGTAATCGAGGAGGAAGACTACTAAACGAATTAACTATATCCTAATAGATCGTTATAGTTAAGATAAGTAAGAAAGCATCTAAATTAATATTATTATACTTAATTAGATCGAGTAGCTCTTTAAGGATATCCGGGGATAATAATACCTAATAATCCTTAATATTATCTCTATTAAGTATATAATATAATACCTATAGCTTATTAGGTATAATATACGGTCTAGCCCTTTATTTCCGGATATAATAGGAGTTCTATAACCGTATAAACTCGGTAAACTTATATCTAACTCTAAATATATATATAAAGAGAAGAGTAACCCTATCGGTAAAGTTATACTAATCCTATATTAGAGATATCTCGAGATATTTAAAAAAGTCCTATATTTATATATTAGCAGATATCTATTAATAGTAATTAGCTATATATACCCTCTAGAAGATAGCTCTACTCTCGCTTAAGCTCCCCTATTACCGCTTAATCTTAACGTTATATATACTTTTACTGTATATCTAATATTAATAAAAGGTAAGGGTTAGAGTACCTCGTAATAACTCTATATCGCTATCCTTAATATTATTTACTTCCGGGGGCCTTTAAACGTTATCGGGTATAAGCGTATAGATATTAATACCCTTATCTGTTACTATATAGATTAGTATAGTAAGCACTACCCGGTTTCTAAATAAAGATACCCGGTAATAATTCGGGCGCAGTTATATATAAGGCTATTAAGGATATTAAATAAGATCGGTATAAAGTAATAAATAATAATAAGCCCCGGTAATAAATAGCGTCTTATAACTATAATCTGCTCGGATAAGTAAAAGTATATACCTATATTATTAGACTATCCGTATATACTATATAAATATATTCCGGGCTATCTTAGCAGATATACCGGTATAAAACTATACTATATACCTCGAATAAATATCGATATTAGCGTAGTATTCGATACCCTATCTATTTAACTTTATATAGCTATCGATTAACTATATAAAGTTAGGACTATTATATATCTAGCTTTTATAGTATTAGTACGCTTTCTTATAGCGATAATTAATACCGGCTTAATAGAATTTAGGGTATACTTAAGAAAGAATCTCTCGTAGGATATCGACTATATATTATTAAAGGTATACGTAGAGTATATTCCTCCCTATTCGCGTAATAAGGTTCTTAATAAACTATTTATCCTCGAAAAAGTCTTATAAGTAAGTCTAAGCGTTTTCGATCTATTAAGTATTATACCGTCGGAAGATACCTATACTTTTTCGAATCCGTATAAGCCCGCTTATAATTACTTTCTAGTCCTCCTTTATAATAAAGAAAGTAAATATTTACTTATTTAAAAGGCCTTATTCGAACTAAAGCTTATAAATATAGTAACGTAAATCTACTATATTAATAATACGTCCCTATATAGCTATAAGTAACTATATCTTTATATAATAATATAGTATACGCTCTATACTAATAATATTAAAACGCTATATAAGCTTAGTATATATTTCTAGTACTAAGTTACCTTATAATAAATGCTACTTAACGAGTATATAGTAGCGCTTAAGTAAGGCTAAGGGCTGTCTAGTATATAGTATAATATATATAACTATAGTAGAATACGTTAATAAGTTTTTATTTATATTTAGCTATTATATATAGTTTAGATACCTTAATATAACTTAGAATTATAAGTAATATACTTATTTACGTTATATATATACGAATAGCCTTAATTAGGATCGAAAATTTTCATTTATAATAGATAAAGCTTAATAAGCCCTATACTAACCGAATCTAATCTATTTCCCGAAAATCGTCTATAAATAAACCGAAATTAGCTAAGCTACGCTTAATACGCCTTTACTATAAGGGTATTATCCTCGTAAACGCCGAATCCTATCCCTTTATAGCTATATATAGGAAATTATAATAAACTAAAGAACTCCGGTAACTATAAAACTAAGTATAAATACCTATAAGTATATACGAGCCTATATATCCCTACCTACTCGTTATAATAGTAGTATAAATATACCTTAGTATCGATCTCCTAATATAGGGCGATAAGTATAGGTATAGGGATAAACTAAAGCTAAGTATTACCCGATTAGCGCTAAGGAGTACCGAATATACCCGCTTAAGCCTAAGCAGCTTAGTATATACTATACTAAGTAAGAGCGGGTGCTTACGCGACCGGAGAACCCTAAATCTTACTTATAAAGCTATAATCGGGAGCGTACTACGCTATAGTATAACGAGTACGCTTCTTAAATCCCTTATTAAGGGTAACTAGTTCCTATATAATACTATACGAGGTAATAATAATATATCTATAATTATTCGACTTCGCGTAGTCCTTAATACCCTTTATAATATCCTAAAGCTCCTCTATATATCGGTTAACTACCCTATATACGCTTATAAAGGAATTATATATAGCTATATAGGGATATACTCCGAATAATATAGTTAAACGCGCCCGATTTATACTAATAATTACTATATACGCCTATAAATATTAAACCCTTATCGTATATATACTTAGTAAAGGGACCCTTACTATATAAGCTCGCGTAAATCTTATATAGCTTTAAGTAAGTATCGTTATAATCCGAAAAGAAGTAACCGAGGATAAACGAGTATTATTACTAGTATACGGGCTTAAATAGGTTAAACCGGAATTATTTAAACTTATAAACGCGCTTTAGCTCGATAAAACGTTAGAGCCGCTATATATATATTAATATATCTCTAAATAAAGGAGAGCTAAGGCTATATATATTATCTCGGGTATATACTAAGTAAGAATACGTTAATAATCGGCGAACTAGTAGTTAAGGACTTACTAAAAGTACTATAAGGTAAGCTAGGTAGGGCTTAAGCCCTCCTTAAGCTCGGTCGGGATAGCGGGAAGCCGCGTATCCTTATATACCTACGAAGTAGCCTTCTTCGAGTCTATACCGGGCTAAACAGTATAATACTCGGACTCCTTACCCTTATCGGCCTTATCGACCTTATCGAGGGGGAGATTACTGTATAATAATTACAGTAATAACCTTTATAGGCTACCTTACTATAATTATAGGGTTAATATTATTAGAGAGTATATATATATATATCTATATAATACTATTCGCTTTACTAAGTAATTAAGAGGAAATAATTCCTATTATAAGAATAATACTTAGATTAATAACTAAAGAGCAACTATAAAACGCTAACTAGATAGTAACGATTATATCCTTATATATCCAGCTCTTTAATTAGTAACTATATTAATTACATACTATAGTTAATATAATCTTCTAAACTATATTAGCTATATCCTATAATTTATATAATCGATAGAACCCTAACCCTAAGCTTCTATCCCGTCTAATATAAAAGGGTTCTATACTCTAATACTATTAGCTCGGTACTTTAATATCTTATTAATCCTCTTAATATTATTTAATTAGGTACCCTTAACGCTTATCCTTCTAGATTATAATATTACCTCCTTCCTTCCTTTAATCTTTTTATCCCGAAGATTTATAAGTTATTTCCGTCCTTCCTTATATTTATCGCGCTTTCCTAATCCGTTATATCGAATAGAGTTAAAAATTCTTAGGTTATTAAGCTTCTTTTAATTCCGAAATCTATTATAGATCGTTTAGAACTTATTACTACTATTCGCTTAAATTATATAGATATACCTTCTTATTCTAACTATAAGGATTGAGGTTTTAAATCTTATTAAGCTTCGCCTCTAGATTTATTTAAATATATCGCTTACTTAATTAGGAACTTTCCCCTCTATAACGTTCTAAGGCCGATTCTAGCCTAGCTTCGAAAGATCGCTAAATAGAAATAATTATTTAAAGAGTAACTCGAGGCGGCGGAGGAATAGCGTTATACTATTAACGCGGAGATTAAGCGTCTCCGAAAATAGAAGAAGGAGTAATTAGTAAAGTAAAAGCGGGCTATCCGTTATAATCTAGATAGGGTAAACGAGTTAGATCGGGTAAAAGCGGAAGAAGTATATATTATAGAGGCTACGAAAGCTTCTAGGGTTATTGTAGAGGAAGAGCCTTATATTACTCCTAGAGTTAATCCGGGGTTTAATCTTTTCGACTAGAGTATAATAGATTTAACTAGTATAGATATAAATACGCTAATAGCGCTTAAGTCTAGTTCTAGTTCCTAATAAATAGTTCCTATTATATTAAGTAATAAAGCGTTTTATATTCTAAAGGTTATCTAGGGGTTCTTATATATTTTCTTTATACCTATAATCTTTCTATTTAATTAGGTATTCTAATATTCTATTATCCGTTTATCGTTTATCTAATATTCGTTCTATTTCGTATTCCTATACTTCGAAGTTTAGTTCGATATCTTCGTCGAGTTTTATATTCTTAAGTACTAGTTTAAGTAATAAAATATAAAAAACTAGGTATATCCTTATTCTTTAAGGTAATAAAAGTTCGTAGTTAACGTTTAAGAGCTTCCTTATAATCTTAAATACTCTTAATTTCTTAAAATCGAGTTTTTTATTAAGGCGCTTCGTTTTAATATTTCTGCGAAGCAGATAAACTTTATCTCCCCTCTCGAGCGTTAATACTATTAATCGTCCTTAATTATAATATTCTATTATCTTTTAGCGAATAAATATAAGTTCTTATTAAATTTATTCTTATAATTTATAGATTTCTTTTATTCTTCTTATTACTTTTATATTATCCTTTCTAGGTAATAATTCTCGATATATCTCGGGGTTATACTTATAATTTATATAGAATAGTAATATTCCTATTATCGTTATATCTGCGCTATTATAGGCGAATTATACTATTAATAGGAGTTTAACTTAATTATTCTATTTATAATTAATATAGCTCCTAAGATATACTTTAACTATCTAATTAAGCCTCTCTATTTATCCGTCCGTCTATAAGTAGAATACTATTAAAAGCTTATACTTTATTCCTAAGCTTATTATAAATCTTTATTAAAACTTCGATATAAATAGCTTATCTCTATCTATTATAAATTCCTCTAATAATCCGTACTAGCTTATTACTACTTATAAAAATATATATATAAGTTCTTCTATATTACTAGATTCCTTATAGGGGATAAAGTAGGTATATTTTATAAATCTATCTACTATTACCTAGATACTATCGTATAATACTTTTATTATTAGTTCTCGTAATAGTAATAGTTTAACGATAAAATCTATATTAACTAACTTTTATAGTCCTAATATAACTAATAATAGTTATAGTTCTCTATAAGGTTTATATCTAATAGCCTTACTCTTATTATAAGTATTATACTCTTTAATTATTATTATAACGTATTATTTTATCCGGGGGAATTTATAGTAATACCTAATTCGTTTAATAATTAAGGTAATTCTTTAGTATCTATAAGCTATTAAGCTATATATTTTTTAGATAAGTTTATATTATAGGTCTTCTAATATATAGAGTTTTCTTATTTAGTAAAATAAACTGTCTTTATCTTAAAATTCCTCTTTTTCTTCTAAAGTTAGCTACTATTATAATAAGCGTAGCTCTTATTCTTATTCTAAGTCCGGTTAGATCCTAAATATTACTACGATTACTCTTTTTTCCTAAATAATATTTCTATTATTATCCTATTTAAAGATACTTTATAATTCTAGCTTAATATCTTATTAAAGGTTTAATTTTCAGTTAATTACGTTAGCTTATCCGTTCTCTAATCTTTTTCTATAATAGATTTTAAAATCGAATTCTAATAGGAATTCGGCCTATCGTACTTATTGTTTATTAAGAACTTTAGTAGTAATAAACTATACTAAGTTCTTATAATCTAAATAAACTTTAATCTAGTATTTCGCGCCGATTAGATATATTTTCTATTCTTTAAATACCTCGATAATTACTATTAATTCTTTATTATAAATCTAATAGTTTAATTTAAATCCGTTAAGTTTCTTCGAGATAAATACTACTGGGTATAACTTACTATTCTTATCTCGTTATCCGAGTTATACTCCGAGTATAAAGTCGGATATATTAGTTTCGATTTCGAATAATTCGTTAAAGTTTACTTTAATAAGTACCGGTTTTATTATAATTAAGTATTTAATTTTATTAAACGCCTTCTAAGCTTCTATATTCTAAGTAAATAGTATATCTTTCTTCGTAAAGTATATAAGTAATATAGCGTACTTACTATAGTTTTTAATAAACTATTAATAGAAATTATAAAATCTAAGGAAGCCTTATACTTCCTTAATATTCTAAGGTTCCGGCTAATCCCTAACTACTATAACTTTAGATACTTATATCTAGATTTCTCCTAGAGTAATAATATAACCGAGATAATCTATTTCTATTTAATAGAAGAAGCTTTTCTCTAGTTCTACTAATAGATTATTTTCCTATAAAACTTAGAGTACTTTATATATATCCTTCTTATATTATTCTAAGTCCTTAGAATAGATAAAGATATTATCGAGGTATATAACTATATATTAATCTAGATATTCTCTAAGTATATAATTTATTATAGCTTAGAATATTATAGGCGTATTAGTAAGCCCGAATAATATTACTAAGTTCTCGAAATATCCGTAGCGTATTTAAAACGCTATTTTCTATTCCTTACCTTCCTTAACTCTAATTAAGTTATAGGCTCCTTTAAGATCTAGAGCTATAAATATCTTTATACTGCTTAATCTATTCCTAAGCTCGCCGATTAATAGAAGCGGGTATTAATTCTTAATTATAATATCGTTAAGCTATCGGTAATTAACGTATAGTTTAAGTTTACCGTTCTTTTTTAATATAAATAAGATCGGGTATCCTATTAATAATATCGAAGGTCGGATATATCCTTTCGCTAGGTTCTTATCGAGGTACTCCCTAAGTACCTTAAATTATTCTTCGTTAAATTTATAGATTTTATAAAATCCTAGTTATATATCTTCTTTTAACGGTATCTTATAATCCTATTAGTTATACTATAATAAACCTATATCTAATACCCCTGAAAATAGTTAAGTATACTTTCTATATTCTTCTAGAATAAAGTTTTTCGGGTCCTTACCCTTAGCTTTAGCTTTCTATAAGTAACCTACGAACCTCTTTAAGGGCTTACTAATAGCCTTAATAATATCTTATTACTATTTTCGCTATACTTATCGTATTATATCTTATCGTTATCCTGCTACTAAAGTTTATATTTATATAGTTAAGCGGGCCTCTCGTTATACTACTTTAGCTATTTCGTATTTATCTAATTCTTAGATAGCCGTTTATACTCTTATTAACTACTCTCTTCTTCTTACTATATTAATTCTTCTTATCGTTTCCTTAGCTCGTTCTTCCGATAATACTAAGCGTAGTTATATTTATATTAATTCGTTTAAAAGTATCGCCTATTTCTCCTTAATAACTAAATCCTTCTCTAAGCTATCGTTTATTTTCTTAGTTCCCTAAACTCTTCTAAAGGTATTAATAGGTACGTTTAAGCGCCGTAATCTTAAGCTATCCTTAATAACTAGACCCTATCTTATCTTACTATTAATTATCCCTTTAACTAGGGTATAGTTTTCTTAATTAATCTAGCTAGTAATCTAATTAATATATATTGTATCGTTATATTTCTTTAGCTATAGTATTCCTAATATTATATTATATTAGGGTATATCTATAATATTAAAGATAAGAGTCTTATAATATTCTTAGATAGTAATAAGTAGATAATTAATCTCCTAATCGATCCGTCCGTTATTATAAGTAACTATATTTCCTTCGATCGTACTTAATATATATAGCTATTTCTTTAATTTATATTATATCCTATTCTTATTAACTATATATAAGGCGATAAAATTTCCTTAAGCGTTACTATCTATTAATATATATACTATAATATTACCGATTCGTATATCTAATAATAGAGGGTTGTATTCCGTTTTACTAGTCGCGTTAAGGAACCTTATTAGTTTCCCGCTATTAGTTAGTTCCGTTCTTAATAGCTTAATTAGTTTTTTACCTATTATACCGCTTTCTAAACTAATCTTCGGGCCTTTCTCTATTAATTTCGTTTACTAACTAGTCGACTTTCTTCTTAATCGCTATTCCCTTCTACTAGTAACTCGTTTTATTAGTTATTAGTTATCGCTAGTCGCTTAGTCTACTAATAGCCGGCTTTAACTAATCGATCCTTTAACTAGTAGCCTAATCTACTAGTAGGGTTTAGTTACTAGTAGCTCTTTCGATTAATAGAGCTTTCCCCTAATAGTAGGCTACTTTCTAGGCTTTCGGGGCTACTAATAACCCTATTTAACTAATACCCTTCTTTTATTAGTAGATTAGCTCTACTAGTAAAAAGGGTTACTTTTTTACCCTTTATCTAACTAATCTATCTTTCTAATCTTTCTTAGCGCTTAGCCTCCCTTCGGGTCTTATTTTAGTTAGAGTACTAAGCCTTAATTTTCTATATCTAGTAGATTTAATAGAATCCTAAGGGATAATCTAGTAATAATCTAACTATAATATATTATTCCGGGTAGCGGTTATCGTTATATTAGAATACTATATAAGTATTTATTAACTTATCTATTAAATAAATATATAGATTATTAAAGTATCCGGAGTTATATATATATTCTACCGGTCTTCTTTTATATCGTTAGAGAAAGAAATTATATAATACTTTATCCGTATAATAATATATATAATAGTTATAGATATATAAGATCTAAGCTATATAATATAGATAATCCTTATATCCGGGAGAAAGGTAAACGATATTCTAGATATCTAGAGTTAAAGGTTAGTTTCCGATTTCCTTAATTAGGATTCCTAATATAGCGAACTTCTAATCGCTTCCTTTATAAGGTATTAGAGCTGCTACTTTCCCTAAGTACGCTGTAGGATCGTTATATAAGAATTATAAGATTATATTATCGATTTATAATCCTAAGGTCTCTTCTTCTTTTTCCCTAATAACTTTTTCTCCGATATTTTTTATTTCTTCTAACCTTTAAATTATAAATAAAAGCTACTACTTTATTTTCTAGAATAATTATTCGGTACTCTCCTTAGTATTATCTTTAATCTATTAGTAGAGGTTCTCTATTCATTACTTTAAACCTTCCGAGGTAGTATCTTTTTATACTTCGGGTTCCTCTAATATTTTTAAAATATCTCGTTATAAGAGGTAGGTTTATCCGAGGGGTTCTTCTATTAATTCCCTAATTTCTATTTAAGTTTCTAAGGTAATTTCTACCTAGTATACTCCTATTATCTATTTATAATTAAAGGAATCGCTATCTTCGTAAGCTTATATAAGATAGTTTATACTTAAATAATCTAAATTATTATCTTCTATAATAGTATTATATAGGGGGCCCTTATATCTTATAGATATAAGTCGTTACGCCTCTCTTATATTCTATTATCCTTCCGGGATTAGCTTCTAATCTTTTTTCTTACTTTAATAATCTCGAGTATAATATCTTAGCTTCCCGTAGTTAAAGCACTTACCTTTTTAATCTCTATATTATATAATATCGAGTTCTATTAGCCCTATATAGTAAGTATTTCTATAGGTTATTAACTAGTACTAATTCTTATAATTCCTATCGCGCTAATACCGCTTTCTAGTATTAGCCTAATTATTATATTTATTAGCTTATATAAAAGGGGGTATTTAACCTTTCTTTTCTAATTATTATTCGTATAATCGATTATTAATCCTAATTATATTTCTAGTATATTTTATAAAATTATCGGGCTTATCTACCTTAGATAATTTATCCTTAACGTTATCCTTAAAGCCTTTATAGAATCGGGTTATTAATAGCTTATCGTCCTACTAAAGCTTTACTATAATCTATCTAAACTTAGATAGATATTCTAAAGCGGAGGTATATTATTTATACTTTATAAGGTCTCTTTCCGTTTATTATTCCTTATTTAGCTCTCCGAACGCTCCTTTAAACGCTACTTTAAACTCTATATAATAATTAAAGATCTAGAAGACTTTATCGCTTACTATTATCCTATTATTAAGATAATCCTTAAAGAGGGGTTCGAACTATATAAATATATCTCCTTAAAAGAGATTAGATATAAAAAAGACTCGTTCGGTTTCTCTTAAGAATTCGTCCTTATAGTATTAGATATAAGCCCGGTATTAAATAAGGAAGCTTTAAAGGGTTCCCTTAATACTATTAAACCCCTTAAGTTTATTAAGTTTAACTTTAGAGGATTTTTACTAAGGTTACTTCCCTCCTTCCTTTATTATAGCGAGTTCTTTATACTTATCCTATAATTCGTTAATAAATTCTAGAGTAGCTATAAGCTTCTACTTAATAGTTATAAGGGTATTATCGGAGGCTATAATAAAGTATTAAATATTATATAGAAGTATATATTAAAACCGTTTAAATAAGAGTTATTAAAATATAATAATTATAGTAATAACTTTTATAAGCTACTTTATTATAATCGTAGGGTTAATATTATTAGAGAGTATATATATATACGTTTATATAATATTATTCGCTTTATTAAATAATTAAGAGGAAATAATTCCTATTATAAGAATAATACTTAGATTAATAATTAAAGAGTAATTATAAAACGCTAACTAGATAGTAACGATTATATCCTTATATATCTAGCTCTTTAGTTAATAACTATATTAACTATATGCTATAGTTAATATAATCTTCTAGACTACGTTAGCTATATCCCGTAGTTTATATAGTCGATAGAACCCTAACCCTAAGCTTCTATCCCGTCTAATATAAGAGGGTTCTACACTCTAGTACTATTAGCTTAGCACCCTAGTATCCTGTTAATCCTCTTAACGTTACCTAGTTAGGTACCCTTAACGCCTGTCCTTCTGGATTATAATATACTGTAACTATCTATAAGTATATTATCGGCTGTATAAACGAGGTTATACGATAATACGTAACCCTAAGTATAGCGAACTAAGCCTATAGAATCTAGAGTTAGCCTAGGTATCCTTATAAAGCGCGTTCCCTATATAGAAAATATCGAGCCTACTATATTTAATCGTATCTCGCCTAAAATCGACTATTTTAGACTAAAAAAAAGTAATACTATATAAATTCGATAACGGTAAGTATAGTATATATATACTTATATCGTAAAATAGTATACGCAGTAGTAAAAATAGGGGTTAAAGAATATACCGTTATATATAGTTAGTTTAGAAAAGAGGAAACGGCTAATAGGCGCGCTATAGAGAGGTTTTAGGTAGGATCTATAGCAGCGGTAGCCTCTAATTAGCTAAAGTAGGGCGGTAGCCCTAGCGCCTACTATAGCTAGCTTTATAATCTATAGGGAGTATACGCCCTTTATTTAGTTAAATATTACTATAGAGACTATACTTATGCCTATAAGCGATTATATATAGGCCTATTGTGGCAGCGGCCTTAGGGCCTGTGCACATTGGTGGGGCAGAATAGAATCGTATATAGTAGGGCAGGTAATTCTGCCAGGCGGTGTAGGCTAAATAGACCACACCTTTATTTAGCCTAGCCCTCTAGCCTAGATTCTTAAACAGAATAAAAAAACACAGAGAGAACTACTAATACAATAGCATTATACCTAAAGTGCTACTATAAGTAGTAGCTATAAGTAAATACTATAAAGATAATCGGAAATAATTACTATTTAACTTAACTTCCCTAAAGCCCTAGGAATAGAGTCGCTTATCGATTAAATCGACTACGAAATCGTTATACGCTCACGCTTACCTAAGAAGGGCGCGGCCTCGATACTAAAATACTAAAATATTAAAACACTAAAGATAACGCGATCGTTTACGCTTACGCCCGGCTAGGAAGTACGGAAACGAGATATATTCGTCTAAGGAAGTATTCCCCTTATATAGATAGAAGCCTTAGCAGCAGCTATCTATAAATACTACTTTAATCCTAAGCAACCTAGTTATCGCAGACGCGATAAGTTTCCCTAGCCCTTTACGCCTACCTAAGAAATTAGAGCTATCCTACCCTATTATAACCGTCTTCCTTCTCCTTACGATTAATAGTATTAAGAGCGGAAGATAACTAATAAACTAGGAACAGCCCTACTACGGGTAGCGTCGCCCTCGAAAGATATCGAACGCCTCGCGTATAACCTCGGTAACTAGTTATAGCGAAACCCTAAATACTATCTAGGCAGCTCGCTACGCTAAGTACCGCTGCCGAAGGCGACGCTATTAAATACCTTTAAAACCCTAAGATCCTCTAGCTTCGCTAATGAGAATCCCTTCCAGACCGGAGCCTACGAATTATCGGCTATCGAACTAGTCGAGTCTAAACCGTCCGAGACGAGTAATTAAGATCCTAGCCGCCGAACCCAGACTTTAGAGCACGAAATTCCTCCTTCTCCTTAGGAGCCGATATATTTCTCTAATAATAATATATTTAAGGGATACGTGCGATATATTAAGAACTTAGCGGAATAAGCATACTATAGCCTAGCTGTAGCGAATATACGCTAAGCCGAGGCAGAATATCGCTAGATCGCGACCGATCGTCGGTTAAGCGAGCTAGCCGTAGCTTAGAAAGAAACGGTAAAGGTTATAAACTTATAAACTAGTATACTTAATACGCTAATAAAGTATTTCAATATTAACCCCGAAGTTACTAGTATAGCTACCGATATACGATACTAGGCTAACTACTAATAATAATATCGTAGCTATAAGGCTAACCTACCTATATAAACTCCTATTAAGCAGACTATAGAAAAGCCGGCTAAATCCCGTCGTATTCGCTTCTAGAATTAGGGAGCGGAGGGTAGCGGTAGCGAACTAAGCGACTCTAATAATTCCGACGATTCGGATAGGGAAGGTAATAACCGAGGTCTACCTCAACCGCCTCGCCTACTGCAGCCGCTATTCTACCGAAGCGATACCCCTATATCCGCTAAATTAAATATATCAGCTTTCTCTAATATTAAACTTAAGCGTAAGGAAGTTAGCGTATTCGACCTAGAATACGATAACCCTAATAATATCAGTATAGTAACCGTCGGGAAGGATATCGTCTTTATAAACGTATAGACCTTCGTAGACCGCCTCGAGTTATTTAAGGACTCTAATAATATCTAGGATATTAAAGGGGAAATTATACATATATTCCTTACCCTCTTATAAAGAGCCGCTATCTACTAGTAGACGAATAAGGTTACTTCCTCTAAGCGCTGCGAGTTATGCACTAGAGGGTATGTAAAGGTTTTAGACTTACTAATATTATAGTTCTCTATAAAACCTACACGGGCTATATATAAATTCCGTAAAGCGAGTCTTAATCTCCGAGATATCGCTCGAGATAAGTTCGCCTTATATAAGTTTATCTAGAAGAACCTTTATTACGCCCGCGCTATAAGTATCCTCGATCGCGAAAACCTTAATTAGAAGGGTACGTTTAATAATATTTAGAATAAGATAGATAAACGAATTTAGACCTATTTAACTCCCCTATATAAGCACGTATCACTTAACGAATATATAGAGGATGTAGAGGCAGCTAAGAGTATTTTAGTTAACGTAGCGGACCGCTAGTACCCCGAATACTATAAGGGTGAATATCGTAATCCCTCGCTCTCATATAAGTATAATAACTATAGCCGTACTAATAATAACCGAGACCGCCGAGGCTGTAAGAGTAACCGCGACCGCAATAATCGCCGAGACCGCAATAACCGTAATAACCGCAATAACCGTAGTAACTGTAACCGTAACCGTAATCGCAATCGTAATCGGGATCGCAATCGTAACTATAACCGTAGTTAGAATAGTAACCGAGGTCGCGAGCAGGACGGAGACTAAGACTATAACTGCAGTAAAAAGAAGGATAATAATAAGAAGAAGCTATAAAATCGGCCCCTTAGCCCTAAACGGAAGAAGGCATATAATATAAAAGAGGTAGATAATTTCTCGCGCTTACGCTTACGCTCGCGCTTAGCGAGCCTTAAGGGTAATATCCACTAGATTAATAGCCCTCGGTTATTATAATCCTCCTCGCGCAGATAATCTTTAAGCCCCGATTAAATATATAACTTGCGATAGATTAATCACCCAGCGAATTACACTTACGTCTTCTATAACTAAGTATTTAATACCCGCGCTTAGTTATTTAAATATATAGGAGAGTACGACTTACAGAACTAGAAGGTTAACGTTTATAAGGAGGTTAAAAAGAGGGTAAAAGCTGCTATCGGCTAAGCTAGAAATATAGTAGCTAGTTTATCCTTTACGCAGACTAGTCCGCCTATATAGTACGAAGCAGTAAATATACTAGAGGAGTTACCGGCTATAGCGGTCCCTAATAACCCGGTAGGTAGTTATATTTATTTATAAATTAACGTACGCTCTCACCCGTAAGGACCCGACCTGCAGATATGTATTAACTCGGGCACGGGATATAACCTAGTTAATCGTATATTTTTAGCGCAGTTCCAGGATATATAATTCACTAAGTACCCCGCTCGTTATCTCGCCGGTATTAGTAATAGTATAATACGCCTTACCGAGTTTATAGAGTAAACCTTTTATATATATAGCCGACGAGCAGATAATACCCCTAGTTTACTAAAGTAGCGAGCCGGAGTATAGGTAGTAGATTATCTATTAGTAAGCGCGTTAATTAGTAATAGATAGCTATATATACGTAAAATACTGCTTAACTATAAAGTATTAGAAATCACCTACCCTATATAATATAACTTCCGTATCCCGTTTATTATCTGTAAGAAGGTATTATTGCCGACCGTTCGTAAAGTCCGTTTAGCCTACGCGTATATAGTACAGCTAGGCTATATAGCTAAAGTCGATATAAAATATATAGACCTACTTAAAGGGCGTTCCTTTATATTTACCTCTATATACCCAGTTACTATAAATAGTATAACCGATATATATACGCTAAAGA
Source organism: Cytospora chrysosperma (assembly GCA_016808195.1). Classification (NCBI taxonomy): domain Eukaryota; kingdom Fungi; phylum Ascomycota; class Sordariomycetes; order Diaporthales; family Cytosporaceae; genus Cytospora; species Cytospora chrysosperma. Next base: position 199,915 of record JAEQMF010000012.1, read on the forward strand.
TAGTAGCAGTATATAACGCTATAGATAAGCCGGTAGTAATACTAAAGGGAGTACGGATAGGTATTATATATAAGTATAAGGACTCCTTATACTTTAACGCTATAATAAAGGGAGTAGTAGCCGCACTTAGCTTAGCCCTAGCCCTAAGCAGCCTTACTAGTATAGCGGCTCTAGCTATAAGCTTAGCTATTAGAAGCAACTAAGTAAGTTTCGCAGTATTATCGCAGCTATCGGGAGGCATTAATATTAATAGAGAGTTTAACCTTACTAAGGATATTATCGCTACAGCTAAAGGTAAGGATATTACTATAAAGCCTCTTAGCGCGTTTATTAGCGATACTAAAACGCTATTAACAGATACTATCTGCATAGCTATCTACAATACCGGAGCAGCGCGTAATACTAATATAGACGGATAAGAACTTAGGGATATAGCTTATAAGAACGACGATAACGAGCAGCGCCCGGTAATAATAATTCAGGGATCCCTCGGTATTAAAGCCCTAGAAGCGTTACTTAGTATAGTTACTAAGGCTAGGATTTATATCTTAGCTATAGACTAGGCCTAAGCGGAACAGATATAAGAGGTTATAGAACGCTACCCCTAGGTATAGGAATATAAAGGCCTACTCGAGATAGAGGAGGACTAAATAATAAAGGTACCCCTTATCGACGGATAATAGCACGCTAAGCTTAACCGCTTAAGGTACCTAGTTATATAACGAGATAAGCAGTTTATTAACTAGGTTTATAACGGACTATAGGAGGGCAATCGCCTAGAGTTCACTAGTAATATCTGCCTATTTACGATCCCTATCTTTATAATCTAGAAGAAGGTTTATAGCGCTGAGAAAGGCCGAGTAGTAGTAAACTTTTACCTACTAAATAAGTAAGCAGTACTTAATAACTATCCCTTACTACTATAGCTAAAAGTTATTAAATCGTTACGGGGTAAGAGGTATATTATAGTAATCGATATTACCGCTTTCTTTTTCCAGTTTCCTATATATCCCGAGTATCGTAACTAATTTACTCTAGTAAGCTACTATAGCCTCGAGCGCTCGAAGGTAGTATTAATAGGTTTTCGCAACTCGCCGGCTTACGCCTAACGGTTTATAAACTAATTACTACTTAAGTATAGGAACTATATCCGTATATTTATCGACGATATTATTATTTTCTCGGATACTTTCGAGGACTACCTCCGGTATTTAGATACTATACTAAAGTTATTTAATCGGCGCAGAGTATCCCTCTCCCCGATTAAAACCTTTATAGGCTACCCGTCGGTAAAGCTATTAGGATTCTATATAGATAAACTCGGGATAGCTACTACGAAGGAGCGTATTAAGGCGTTCCGTAAGATAATATTCCTATTAAACTTAAAGGACCTAGAGACCTACCTCGGGGTAACCGGCTTCCTTCGCACTATAATCCCTTACTACGCGTAACTATCGGAGCCGCTATAGCGCCGTAAGGTAGCGTTACTAGCGGAAAGCTATAAGATTAACCGAGTCTAGACCGGTAACCGGAACGCCCGCTAAGCCTATACTAAACAGATATACTATAAGCCTACTAAAGCGGAGATTAAATCCTTTACCGACTTATAGCAGTATATTTATAAGGAGATACGCTTATACTATATAGACCCGGAGCGCAGGTTATTCCTATAGATTAATAGCTACCTTTAGCGAGGATTTAGCATTATAGTCTTCTAGCTAAAAGAGGATTATATATAGGAACTTAATTAACTAATCCTAGCGCACGTTATTTAACCGGTAATATTCCTCAGCCGTTATCTCAGTAAAGCTAAGATAAATTATAGCCCCTCTAAGCAAGAGGTAGCTTATTTAATCTAAACTATAAAGCGGTTGCGCAGGATAATTTAATCTAATATCGCGCAGCTAATTATAGTACTTACGGATTACGACGCTATTAAGGGCATTATAGCGCAGATACGGCTTAATACTTCCTCCACAGACCGTACTAACTACCGCCTTATTAATACATCTATCTACCTTAATTAGTTTTAGTTCGAGGTCTACTATCTAACGGGATAGTTAAACTTTATCCCCGATATACTATCGCGATTAGCTACTAATAAGGAGGCAGCCGCGAAGGCGGATAAGCCCGCGGTCTTAGATACGCTAGTAGAGGATATACCTACGTACGTATTACACGCCTTAGAAATATATATATCGCCGGCTCTATAACGTAAGTTTATTACCGCTTATAAGGACGATAAGGTATATAGTACGATTATTAATAGCCTAATAGTAGGGGCTGCTAATAACGAGGACGTTATCTCCCTTTTAAAGCCCGGCTATCCCTTTCGCCTATAGAAGCAACTATTATATAATATTAACCCTAACGGTAGGGAACGATTAATTATTCCGTAAGTATTAATCCCGCAATTCTTATATAACGCTTATAACGAGAAATACTATTTCGGACGAGATAAGATAATAGCTGATCTAAACGATATATATTTTCGACGAAAGAAGTACTATATTAAGGCTTACTTAAAGTATTATTACTAGTATAAGGCTTAAAAGAAGGATAACTAGAAGCTGATCGGTAATTTACAGCTAATTTAAGCCCTGCTAAAACCCATATATACAATCTCCCTGGACATTATCTTAAGCTTACCTAAGGTTACTTTACAATATATACCCTAGCAGATTAAGGATTTTGATAAATATAATACCCTAATACCGGTAACTTGCAAGATATCTAAGCGGAGTCTCCTGCTCCCCGGCTATAGTAAGTATAGGGCTAAGCACTAGGGCGAAGTGCTTAGGCGATAGCTCTTATTAAGCGATTAAGTATACCTACAAGTTATTATCTCGGATCGAGACGCTAAATTTACCTCCGACTTTTAAACTGCCTTATAGAAGAACTTTCGCACGGAACTTTATATAACTATAGTTTATTACCTATAAGCCGATAAAGCTATAGAACGTAAGAATTAAGATATCGAATTAGCTATTCGCTATTATACCGTAAAGCACCCTAATAAATTATAGGTAAATCTACTCCCGTCTTTATAGTAGAATCTAAATAGCTCGAAGTAGTAATCTATTAATGCAAGTCCTTATAAATTCCTATTCGGGTTTAAGATCCCTTCCTTATCTAATTAGTTAGTATGTATCTCTAAAACCCTAACTGATATACGCTTTATACGTAAATATCTATATAAAGATACCTAATTAGTAATAGATATTGTCGCCTCCTAGAATAAACGATAATACGATAAGAAATATCGCTAGGAGGAGTTTAATATAGGCGATAAAGTCTAGTTATATTTAAGCAAGGTATATTAACTACTTTTTCGGCAAAATAATAAACTACGCCCCCTTCGTAAGGGACCGTTTACGATAATAGCTAAGGTATCCTTACTAGCTTATAAACTCGACTTCCGAACCGGCGATCGGGATAAGGATATTTAAATATACAATATAGTCAGTATCTAGTACCTTTCTTAATATAATACTACGGGTAACCCTTACGGCCGGGAATATCCGGAACCCGGACCTATAAAGTATAATAAGGGCAGCTCTATAGTAGGGTCCGATAATAAAGAGGAATAGGAAGTTAAGCGTATTATAGATAAGAAGATTAAGCGATATAGAGGAGGTAATACCCTATATTACCTAATACGCTAGAAAGGTTACGCGTTACGGTATAATCGATAGAAGACCTTAAATAAATTAGAGGGTTGTAAAGAGCTAGTTTAGGAGTTTAAGTAACAGCTCGGGCAGGCTAAGAAGGGTTAGCCTACAAAACCTCTCTAGCAGAAGCGTAGTAAACCGAGGAAGAGTTAATTTCCTAATTAGGTAAATAACGAGGACGTTATAGTATTTTTATATGCCCGGTACTTATAGCAGCAGCCTTAGGGCCTATGCATATTAGTAGGGCAGAATAGAATCGTATATAGTAGGGCAGGTAATTCTGCCAGGCGGTATAGGCTAAATGGACTATACCTTTATTTAGCCTAGCCCTCTAGCCTAGATTCTTAGACAGAACAAAAAAACACAGAGAGAACTACCAATGCAATAGCATTATACCCAAAGTGCTACTACACCTATTCTGCTCTCTACAGAGGTATACGTATATAGTAATTTGACTTTTATCCGAGTTTGCGCTATCGCGCACTATAGACCTCTTAATATAGTGGGGCTACGACAGCTCCAGCTTAACAGTGAAGCTGCTCTATCGTTACACTACCAGACTACCTAGGTACCTAGGTACCTACCTAGGTATATAGGGAGGTAGATAAGATAAGTGTGTAAGCACTATCCAGGGTTAGGAGAGGATCATATGCCCACCTGGGCAGTTGGTGAAGGGCGAAGGAGAGGGGGGGGGGGTAAAGTGTTGACAACGGGCATTTCATACAGTGGTATGATGACTAAGCAGGGGCCACATTGCCTGCCCCTCAATGACCTCAGCGGGGAGGTACGCAGTACGTACCGGCCGTTGCACCGGAGCTCCCCTTCCAGCTGCCCAGTGCTCCCCTCACCAAACACTCACATTGATTAGATGTGGCTCCATTAACAACCTTGGAACCTTGGAACTGACAAATCTACCGACCTCAAGATCCCGAAGGCAACTGGTCTATGGTGGTTCCTCATCCTGGTTTCCAATACCACCACTCTTCTGAATTACTGCACCATCCGCTTTCACAAGGCAACCAAACCTAGACCAAACCGACCGATACATTGCGTTGCCTCAGCCATGGAGTTCAAGCTCTCTGCCCAGCTGTCGGGCCACGAGTCAGACGTGAGTAACTACAGAGCTTCATGTGGTGATCTGGAGGTCTGGAGGTGATATCAAACAGTAACTGACAACTTTTCCCCTTCACTCAGGTCCGTAGCGTTCTGTTCCCCAGCCCCGATGCGGTTATCTCGGCCTCCCGCGACAACACCCTCCGAGTCTGGCGTGCAACATCCCATAAGCCACCTATCTTCGACAGCAACATCGTCACCCAGGGCCAGGAGTGGCTCAACACCCTCGCATACCTCCCTGCTACCTCAGAATACCCCGACGGTCTGATCATCTCCGGCGGTAAAGATACCATCATCGAGGTCAAGAAGCCAAAGTCTACCCCGGCCGACAACGCGGAGCGCCTACTTATTGGCCATGCCCATAACATCTGTTCCCTTGACGTCTCGCCGAAAGGCACTTACATCGTGTCAGGAAGTTGGGACAAGCAAGCTATTGTCTGGCGTGTTGGCAAGTGGGAGCCCGAGACAATTCTGTCTGGTCATGATGCAAGCGTGTGGGGAGTCCTGGCGCTTGACGAGACAACTGTCGTGACTGGATCCGCCGACGAGAAGATACATATATACGACCTCAGCGACGCCGCTAGTGGCATCATACAGCCTCGATCCACCATATACACATCAAATGTCGTACGTGCAGTATGCAAGGTGCCACAAGGACACCCGACTGGTGCCGACATCGCCAGCGCACACAACGATGGTGTGATTCGATTATGGAAGCTGAATGGGCAGTCTGTTGGAGAATTGTATGGCCATGATTCTTTTGTCTACAGTCTGGCGGCACTGCCTTCCGGCGAGCTTGTGAGTTCAGGAGAGGACCGTACGATCCGAATATGGCGAGGTCTTGAGGGTGTGCAGACAATCACTGTCCCTGCTATATCGGTATGGTCGGTAGCGGTATGCCACCAGACGGGTGACATTGTCTCCGGCTCGAGTGACGGCATTGTGCGCGTGTTCACAAGAAACGTGGAAAACATGGCGGATGCCGAAACTCTTGCGAGCTTCGATGACTCGGTCAAGGCCTCCTCAATACCAGCGCAGCAGCTGGGCGGTATCAACAAGGAAAAGCTCCCTGGTCCTGAATTTCTCTCGACGAATACGGGAACAAAAGACGGCCAACTTCAGATGATTAGGCAGGGTAATGATACCATTACCGCACACCAATGGTCTGGTGGTGAGTATTCTTTATGAGCCCTCACAATACTGTCGAGACTGGCCGCTAACATCCGTCACAGGTAAATGGGTCGAGGTCGGCACTGTGGTTGATACAGTTGGAAGCAGCGGCAAGCAAGTCGATTACAACGGCAAATCCTACGACTTCGTATTCGACGTAGCGATTGAGGATGGCGCCCCTGCCTTGAAACTGCCTTACAACCTTTCTCAAAACCCTTACGAGGCAGCCACCAAGTGGCTAGGCGACAACGAGCTCCCAATGACATACCTAGATCAAGTGGCAAACTTTATCATTGAGAATACCAAGGGCGCGACCATCGGCCAGGGCTCCGGACCATCCGTCGACGAATTTGGGACAGGTCGATACCAGCCAGGAGACGAGGCCGCCTCTCAGCAACCACCAGCAAAGAAAATTCTTCCTCAGGAAAGCTATCTTACTCTGGCGCAAGGCAAGTTCGAGGCAGCGGTGAAGAAAATCCTCTCTATCAGTGCAACCATGATATCTACTGGCCGCAAAGACACTGCCCTCAACCCCACGGAGGAAGCTACTTTAAATCGCCTTACTGAAAACCTCAGCAAGACTATCCCCAGCGTACCGGCCACCATTCCCGGAACGGCCCCCACAGCAACTTCTCAGCCACTCAACATTTCTGAGCACGACCTGGGCTTGGTGCTTAAGCTCGTCACACAGTGGCCCGACAACGACCGCCTGCCCGGCTTGGATCTGCTGCGATGTATGGCCACAAGCCCCATAGTCGCGGATTTCGTCGACCCCAGCGGCAGCTCCATCATCGATGTTGCGCTACGCGCAGCGTTCCACCCCGATGGGGGTAAGATCGTGGAGAATTGCGCGATGATGGCTTTCCGCGTCGTCACAAACATCTTTACGACGGAGCAAGGGCGGCAGGTTGCGTACTCAAGTGTCGACAAGGTCGTTGACTACATGGAGTGCCTGGTTGGTATCAGCGACACTGTTTTCAAGGGGCCGGTGGGATTCCCTGGCAACCGCAACGTCCTCATGGCTGTAACTACCGCAGCACTAAATTACTCTGTCCTTGGCTACCTTGTGTCCAAGAAGAAGCTGAAGCTTGACGGGGAGGTGACACCCGAGATATTCGGCTTGATGGGCAATGTACTGGGCAAGATCCTCAAGGAGCAGAATGACTCCGAGGTGAACTACCGCGCCCTGGTCACGCTAGGTACGATTGCATCGGCAGGGCACGCTGGCGTGCTCAAGTCCGTGGGGGCTGATTCGGCAATCAAGGAGGCATCGAAGGCAGGGGAGGACAGGGTGAAGAAGATCGCGCAGGAGACTTTGGCGCTTCTGCAATAGGGTCGCGTGTTCAACGGCATAGAGGAAGCCTGCGAGCGGCAAGGGGACATTGCCTAGAGATGAGCAGAGATGAAGGAGTATCACTGCTTGGCCAAAAATGATAGACGAATGAAGTAATTGAAAGCAAAGCCAAAGTGGAAATTTATCATGGCGGTCTCTCTGGCAATCCATTTCTTAAGAACGGGTTGTCCATCCTGTTGTCTTCCGTGATACGGAAGTTCTGTACCACCCGTCAGAAACCAGCCTGGCGATCGACAATCCGAGTACGGTACATGGGTAAAGCCTTTCATCGTGGCAACACCACTAGATCGTCAGACCGTTCGTTTGGTTGGTACATCGGATTTGACTGCCTTGTCAGTCCAGGTTCGCGGTTGGCAACGGGCCAAGAATACAGGAAGCAAGAGTTTCTGTTCACAATCGTTTCATTGAAAGTCTTTGCGTCGTAGTATTTTTTTGAGGCTTCTTTGCCAGTGACACCACCAGGGTCGATCGGTCGATAAGTGGCCGATGATTAAAACATAAAAGTACACAAAACAAAACCGCCGTCGAGATATCATATCCAAGAACGCCAGTTGCCAAATGCCGCATATACAAGAAACCAACCCCCCCCCCGTCGCCAGGGCTCAGTCCTTTGCCCCCAAGGCAGGCCACGAGCCTTCCGATGGATCGATCTGTCGTCATCTAGATCAACACGGCCACGAGGCCGACCATGACCGGGGCCAGCCCCAGGTAGTTCCAGATCGACGAGGACCTGCTGTTCCTGCCGAAGTACCAGAAGAGGGTCTCGGAGGCATCGGATGTGGAGGCGGAAACGTTGGGATCGGCGTTGGACTCGCGCGAGACGATGGTGTAGACATCGGCGAAGCCGATCTGGTTGCTGTTGAAGCAGTTGCTCTCGTTGACCACGCCGAGGCGCTCGTCGCCGGGCTCGACGAAGGTGATGTCGACGCACTAGATTCCACACAAGACACAAGACGGTCAGAACAACACATACATACATACATACATATCGGAAAGTGGAGGTCCCACAAGAGGACAGGAAAAGAAACTTACCGAGAACAAGGACGCGCCGTGCACAGCCGTCTCGACGACCTGGATGGTGGCGTTGTCGCCCGCCTTGACGGTGGTGTTGGCCGGGAGGGGCACCTCGGGCAGGCACACGGTGCCCGGGTAGGGGTTCTTGGACGGGCCCAGGATCTGGAAGGGGCTGACCATGGTGTTGCTCATGTTCTGGGGCCCGCCGCCCGGGCCGTCGGTGCCGAAGCCCAGGTTGATGTACATGAGTGCCGTGGCGTGGCCCTGGAACCAGCCCGGCTGGAAGGCGATGGCGCCGCCGGTCGTGGGCCAGTAGGTGCGGTTTGTTGTTACGGGGTAGCCACCGCCTGAGGGAGAGGGAATGTGTCAGTCTTATCCGCCATCTTCAAGATGAGTTTGGAGTTTACTGGGCGGGAGGCCGCAGGATGATGTCCGGTCGCACGAGAGGCGGGAGGAATGCCCCAAGGTGGAGGCCGGATGAGATGAAGTGAGGAATTCCCCAAGAAGGATGACGGTTAGAGGTTACTCACATGGGTACATCCATTGCATGCCGTAGGGGAATGTGTCATTGGTGATCAGGTTATCTCCTCTCCATCCAGGGTAGGTGAGAACTGTGTGCGCCGAGGATAGTGTTGCCGCGCAAATGAGCGCTACTATTGTTGAGGAGAACATCGTGAATGTGTGTGCGTGGGCGTGTATAGGATCAGAGCTCGAGAGGCAATGTTCGAGTTGTCTTCGTCGAACGTCGAGGATGGCGCAGCCTTGTTCCCTCCCCTTCCTTGTCCTCACGCTGGCTTAGTGAATGGAGTATTTCCCCCTTGGGGCTGAAGTATGTACGGTATATGTCGCCGTTGTCAGGGCCTCTATAATGGGTCTCTCTACCCGACGATGATTCGGACGGTGTCGCTTAACAAGGTTGCGTCTCTGTCTGATGAATCTTGGTGACGATTATGATTTGGACGAGATAGTCGGAAAGGCACTGGGTTTTGTGAAGTGATCGCAAACCCTATGTTATGGTAGTGGGTATATTGTGAAGTGAAGAAGCGAGAAGCAGGAACACAGACGAGAAGGGAAGAAAGACCGGACTGGGCTGCAGTCTAGATAATATTACTCTATGGCCCCCAGGGCACTGTAGCATTGCGCATATCTAGCCCTGTCCGCTCGCTCGTCCAGCCGCCGAGGGGCATCGGTGTGTGGTGCCATCCATGACCCATCCCATTTCAAGATGCGCAGTGAGTTCCCTTGTGTGAGTGTGTCTGTGTGTGTACATGGGAAGGAAGCGGGCAAATCAGTTCGTCGGCAAATGCAACCTAAGCGGCCTCTTCAGGAGGGGTGGACGAATCATGTCGCAGAACAGGCGTGCCATGCTGCCGCAGGCTGCAGCTAGGTACCACCTGCCCCCTGTCGCCGGGGCCATGCTTAGCCAATTGGAGGGAAGAACAAGCATTTCCAGGTGTGGTAGGGCGAGTCGCCAACCGCCCAGAGGTGATGTGCAGCTGCTTGGACGGGCAGACGGGACGGGACCATCACCAACGCGCATGATGTGACAATCCTCAGATTGCGCTCAGAGTGGTTGTTGTGACGAGGCGTCTCATCAAAGTCATGTGTCAGGACCGTTCGAGAAATTGTTGCCCTTGCTGGTGAACAACATCGAAGCACCCCCCTCGAGGGATGCATGTGGTGCTCTCAACGTTGGACAAGGCTTCTCGTTCCTCGCCCCACGCCCGCAGCTTTTTGTTCCCGGGGATCGTTTGCGGGTGCGGGTGTGATTGGTTCCGCTCCGTTTGAACCACTTGACGATGGCGATTAAGCGCCCGACCCCTGCCAAAAAGCCTAGCAGCCATCTGCAATCACTCAGGCACTCAGCGATCACTACAGTACATATGTACAGTACATACGGATAACTAGCCACTCTTTCGGGGGGGATTAATCAAGGTGGGGCCCTATTTTTGGCTGGCTGCCCCTGCTGGATGAATGCAGTGCAACACAACGCTGTTCAGTGCTTACATACATTACACCATCTCTGGAGAAGCATGTAAGTGCATGGCCTGTGCCGCAATTACAGGTCTATCTCCTGTATAGCTGGCAATTGATCCCTTCAGCCGGATCTTGACCATCTTCGATGATCGAAGGACGCTAGAAGGGTACCTACATATGTAGATGCGTAGGTACGGTGTATATGTGCTTGTTGCATCAGATGAGGGTTAGGGGCGACCGTATAACAAGGTTGAATATAAGCGCAGGGTTAAGCTTTGCCACGTCTTGCGACTCATTCCTCCGAGAGCTGCGCTACAGTAGAGTGAGAACAGAGGTAGCACGCATGTACTTTCTTATTGTGTACGGATCCGTAGACTTCTCGAGGGGGGTCGCGAGGCTGCACGAGGCTGGATCACTAATACGGACGGGTTGGATCAGCCTTACTAGCCTTGGAACTAACCAGGTCTAAGTTCCGTGATCAAGACTGACACAACGCTCCCGTGTTGCATCATCGTGTTGGGCTTCATAATGGCTGTATGAAATGAACATGAAGACTAAGGAGATGATTTTTTGTTTTCCTGAAGCATACAGCCATTCCATTGCGTGACCAGAAATTCTAATCTATTGGTTACCTAGGTATTTATGTTTGCCTGGCAATTACAGTACGGGGTCCACCGGTCTAGACGGAACGGACGTTTCCCGGACGGGGCGCGGACATCGAGGTCGGAGCGTTGCAGGATATTTCAGGAATGACTAAGCAGCTTACAACTCTTATCGGAGCTCTTATCGCGTCGCTCATCTTCAAGATCAAGAATTTACTCTGACAACAACAATATCTCACTGGCCCTTCATCCACTACCAATTGTACCATGGTCTCTTTAGAGCTCTCGGTAGAGAGTCAACAAGACGATTCGTCCCAATGGACTAGGATCGTACGAAAAGGCAAGAAGAACAACAAGAAGGTCAGCCGTCAAGACGAGACCCTTCGACTGCCACTTGGAGGACCAGTCGAGAACTTCAGACCCAACGGAACGCCATTGCTCTCAGTCGACGACATCAAGGCCAACCATGCCAAAGTTGCATCCAAGTGGCATACAAGCGAATGCTACACAAAGCTGTGCCATGTCATCAAGACCAATGCTATGTCCCATACCAAAATCACCCGCGCTGTCTGCCTGGGGCTTGGGGCTTTCGACCCTGAGGATGGCTCCTGGGTTTCCCAGAGGAGGTCTCACATTCAACTGGCGGCTTTTCTCGCCATAGTTGAGATGCTGAGTAAGTTCATGTTGGCGGGGCTAATATGAGTCAGCCATGCTGACTGGGACACACGACAGAGGAGATCACCGGCCAGACCATCGAGTGCTTCTACCAGGAACCTCGCTTTGCCCAGCCGGACAAGGACTTTGTCGAGAGCCTAGGTGGAAAAGTTATCGATTCTCCCGGTGCCTACGACATGACCGATGAGAGCACTTTGGTGTTTGGCGTCCACCTGTACCGGGACATCTGGGCCGCTGCGTTAAAGAAGAGCTTGCCAGCCATTTTTGTCGGAACCGGCTGGGGCGTCTGGGAAGAGTAAGGCCTCTATTCTCCTAGAACTTTGACTTTTGAATGGCTCGGCTGACATAGCTACAGATACCCCGGGGCTGAGAAGAGTCCCGATTTTGAGCGCATCCGGGAGATGGAGGCTACCTTTGACAAGTTCTCCCTCCCCCAGGATGACTACAGCTCGTTTTCAAGTACTTGCATCTACTGGAAAAACAACACTGCCGACGGAAGATTGCACGGAACTGACACCTGAATGATTTCCCAAGCTCTGCAAACAATTCACCTTTTGATAGGCGACGCCTTACAGCCCGAGAGTAGCCTCTGTGCAGCTCCAGCTGGTCGGCAGTTCCCACTGCCCATCTTGACCTTCAGCTAAGCTAAGAACACTGATCCGGCTGTGTTACTATGGCTCATGTTTGGTACTAGAAATTGGACCGGTACAAAGGTGGACAAGGGTCAGAAAAAAATTGTCGTCCGGACTGCAATCCTCCAACTTTGCCCTTACCTGGCCTCCAGCTCCGCTCAGCATGCAGCTTCTTCGGTCCATGGCTGTAATGAACAAAAGCGCGAATTCACTCGAGGAATATGAGTTCATATCGGGAAGGGAGTAAGGCACCAGACTCCAGAGGATATTTTCCCAGGGGAGGTGGCCACTTGGATGGCCTATCCTAAGTTTGAGGTTCATGACTTGAATCAAGGCCATCTTGGCACTTGAGACATCACTGAATGGCGGAGGATGCCACTGTGACATTTGATTAGACGGGACAACGTACCCCGGTCTGAAGACAGCAGAGCTCAAGGCCCTCCAAAGCAGAGGCAGAGGCTTAGGTCTCACTTGCCTGATACCTCTAGGCAGATAGTACAAAGCGCGGGAAGGGGTGATCACCATTACGAGGACTTCCGTAGCTTTGTTAACATTGGAGTGGGCAGATAAGAGAGCTTTGCATGCAATGCAGCAGTCATTAACTACGCAGGGTACTCAAGTATGCAGCATGCAGCGAAGAGCGATTACCAGGGTAGCACAGAACGCTGAGTTTCAGGCGGTTGGGTACCCTAGGGTACCACGCATTGCCTGTCGTTAGAGATGCAGTCGCGCAGATAGCTGTGGCATTATGACATCGTGTAGTCAACCAACCAAGATTAAGTCTAATGCGCCAGACGCCCTCCATTCGGATTTCGTCCCAACCGCGGGCACCTCTTCGGCTACCCTTGACACTCCCCAAAGCTACCATCCAACACAGCTACCTTCGTCGGGGTTCCGATCCCAATGTCTGCGGGGTCTTTCCACCAAAAATCACTTTGAGTGACTGTATTTTGTCCACTGTGCCATACATTGACCTATCACTCGTGGTCTTGACGATGATCCTCAGCTTCGTCAAGGACATGCCCACGATGCTGAAGCAAAGATAGCTTCTCAACCGACGATCTTCTGCCCGAATCCGACCTTACAAGTATCAAGAACATCCGGCTACCCAGCTGTCACTTCTTCATGGTAGCCGGCAGTAAGATGTTCAAAGACTCACTTGACTTGATTCTCCCAACCAGGCCTATTACTCCCAGGCTCACAGATCAGATCTCCATATACATCTGAGACAGGAACGGGTTGTTACTAATATAGACTAACACGCAGATTGATATCCCAGTTTTGTGGCTACGATAGGAGTTCATAAGACAGGACTGGGACGTATTCTACTTGAAACAGCGCTGTCCTGGACCAGTATATCTGGGGCACTGATATTGCCAAATCTTTGCTGTAGTTGGCGGCCGTTGGTAACAGCGGTATAACCCAATGCTTTGTATGGAACGGTCTCAGGCACTTCTACCCGAGGATGAATGAATCAAGGAAGGCGCAGTAGAGAAAGTATTTTGATCAATGATCGTCATATGACTGCTTGACTGCATGTTGAATACGAGCGTCTCGTGGTGTCGGGACAGCAGCGGATGACTTCATTGGCGTACTAACACGAGACGGGGCCTCTGCAAGCCGATGCAGCGAATGATCAGCTTCATCGCCTATGCTACGGCCCAAACGATTGCCCAGGTGGTCCAATGGTAGCATCGTTCGCTACTTAGGCACTGTTTCGTGCGTGTACAACAAACACACTGGTGAAACTCTACGTCAAATCGACGAGGATATAAAGCTGTCGTCTCCCAGACTTCGGTAAGCCTTCCGGTACAGCTAACCTACACCATCGTCCCAACCTTTCACAGATGCCTTTACGTGTCACCGACACCATGCTATTGAGAGTGCTATTATATATCCTGGGTCTCTCGGCCGCGGCCAAGCTTGAGGCCTTTCCTACTTTGCAACGCAGGCAGGCACCAGGGGTTACACCACCCACCAGCGACGAGTTCTCACTCGAGATGTCTGTTAACAACATCTACGTCTCTCTGACTGCCGTGGCCAACGGGACAGGAGATCTGGTACTACAAGGAGGAGACCCGAGCGTCTACCCCGGCACTCCCGGTATGCTATTCTCGTCCCAGTATTCCTTTGAAACACGACCCCGAACCTAATATGGATTGAAAACTAATTTCACGAAATCCAGCATATGTCAACACTAGTTCGACCAGCACGGGTCACATCTTTTCTGATGCCATTGTTTTCGATCTCATGAGCAGTTCGGCCGTCGAACCCGCACTCTATGGCGTCTCTGTCCCTGATCTTGGCGAATTGTATGGATTCGCTATCAATGTATTTGCGGTGAAGGGCTACCAGGAGTTCGAATTTGCCGTTGATAATGGTGCGTTCAATAACCTGGCCTTGCAATGCTATATTCCCGGGGTCATTTTTTAACGGCGGGCTGCCCAGCTGACAAAAGCTTCGTATCTAGGTACCATAGCCCATAAGATCACATCTGCTTCTCAAAACTGGTTCGCGTGCTCAGACACTGTCAATAATGTGGCTAGCACGGTCCTGAAATGGGGCGTTTTCGCCAGTGACGGGTCCTTTCCCGTGGGTTGCAAGCCTACGACCGTCATTCAGAATTTCAATGTCCCTGGAACCCGGGGCACCACTTCATGAGCCCTTGAGATCAGAATGGTTTTGGAATAGGCACAGACTTCTCTAGGGATTCATACTAGACTTTTTTTTGGGAAGGCTATGCATCAGCTATGTAAAAGGTAAAACGGGAGCCTGGCTTCCAAGGTGGTTTCTATGGGACTTTTGCATTATCAGCTTACAAGATAGCTAGAGGCATGAGATATCCCATGGAGATCCGTCCTCCATTGTAACCCTGTCCTATGAAAGACAAAGGTGACGTATTGATTCCTGATTCTTGAGCAAAATGTCTTTGATGTACGTGTCCATGCTGCAGGTGAGGTTGGATTAGAACCAAGCATATCAGCAGCACTGTGTATTGGACCAGTTCATAAGGGTCATCGAATCACTAGAACACAAGAGAACGTTGAAACATACAACGAATCTCTCGTAATTATAATTGCGTCACTGGAAAGTGCACCCTGCAAGATATATGAGTGTTGATTCTTCTGGCCAAGTATCAGTATGATAGCTTGATCTGTTTGGAGCCCCAGTTCAGGCACCCAAGTTGAAATCCTGCAGGAAAACGTCATTTCTTGGATGTCTAATACAGATCCGAATTGTTGTCCGTATGCTTGTTATTATTCACAGCAAAGTAACTGAGTCTGGGCAAGGAGCTTAGGTACATGAACTGTAACCCATATGTTAAGCGCAGATGACATGTTAGGTAGAGTCAAGCAGCGGTGCTATCAAAGGAACTCGATGCACATAACTAGCATATATGATATTCCAGCAATCGAAATTCTCGGTTTGCGACCTAGGTAAGAATGATCTCAGAAGATGCTTGCAAACACTGTGTGGGCGGGGTTTGTGGCTTCCCAGGGGTTTACACAGTGAACCTCTTTTAGAAGACTGTACTACCATAGTCCAGATTAATCCGAAACTTCGGCTGCAGACAAGTTACCCTTCACTGAAGAATGTAGCAATGGAAGAGAAAGAACTTATCATGTGTAGGGAATTGAAGTAGGTTGCTGGCACGTCAAGGCTCAAGTCGCCAGCTAGCTCAACCCATTAACAAGAGTTATGGATACCTACCTAAGTAAGTAGACAGCCTTACCATGGTCTATTTTTAAGGCAATTTCGGACTATGGCAACTGAATAACTCAAGTTCTCTCAATTGAGTCTCCAAGGTATACATAATCATTTCAGTATCCCACTCTACTATTGAGGATCAGTGACTGCTGGCGATTAGTGTTTGTGCCTCATATGTGCAATTATGCTGAGATTCGGGCCAACACGCACGGCTTTCTCTATCATTCTTCTGGACGTCATATCTAACTTGCAAGTTTTGATATAAATAGAGGAGGGCACAGCCTTTTTTGAAATGTACGCTCAGTAACCAAGAATATCGACCGCGAGAAAGGATAATTCATATGCGAAATCACTTCCAGAATGGCCCCGTTGCTTGCGTACAACCCCAGAACCTACGACAACCTCCCAAACCTACAAGAAGCCTACAACACATTCAAAGCTTAGTCAGCCCAGAGCGTCCTTGATAATGAGATCGTGTGAGTTTATAAGCTTCCAATGTTTTGTTAATGTTCTGACCATGGTTACAGCGCCTTATTCGAGCGATACCCCGAGGCCCGCTACAAGTTCGGCATCCAACTCCTGCATCGATAATTCCACATGGGTCCCAATGAAATTTTAGTAGAGGTGGAGCGCATGGCAACACCCTGGAATACAAAGCAGCTGAGCGGAGTTGATAAAGCGACTCTCATGCAGGGCCGCGTGGTTCCAAGCTGCTTCGGCCTGAAGCCCGGAACTACTCGAGCGGAACCTGTCAAGGCTGAGCCCTACAAGTTCCGTTACATGCTCAATGCTGATGAACCTATCGCCTCTCCCAGCGACACATCAAACCAGGCTTTTGTCCTGAAACTTTTCGCCATTCTGCAGAAGCATGGCCTAGATGATGTGCTGGGGCTGGTGGCGCTGACATCGGAACTCAAACCCCAGAAAGGCGGTATGGAACAGCTGAAGTGGACGTGGGAGAAGACGTTCGGGAGGGCCAACATTCTATTCCCCATCTCCAAAATGCCCAAGAACTGGATCGGGGCTGTTTTCGTGTTCATTCCTGGGGATCAGGCTACGGGGGATTCGGCGCACTGCTCCAGCTTGTGTCTCTGTACAGCTCCGGGTCTCGATGGGCTGGAATAGTTCTGTTCATCAAGACACAGTTCGCGGTACGAGGTAGCATGTGGTATTTCCAGACAAGGTTCATGCTACTAATCGAATAATACACATACACATAGAAAATTTCAATGTGGCCACCAGGGCGGTTTGCCCTTTGATTCCTCCTTTCTTCAAATTTCCTGTGGGTGTCCATGGATTCTCTTCAAGCCTCAAGCCACGCAGGGTCTCTACATTATGAATGATACATACAGGGTGATCCATCTAATGAACTCTACAACAAACATCTAGCACTAAGCAGATGCTGTCGATGATCAGCCGCTGTTCAACTAGAACCAACAGTTCAGGTATTGCCAGCCCCGCTCCCCAGATACACAAAGGATGACTGATGACCAGTAATACTGAAGATCGATAGGTATGAGGTTCTATAAAATATCTGATAGCCACCATCACACCAAGTATCGGGAAAGAGCAACCACAGGCATTGAATAAATACTTAAATAGTCTCACATGTATGAGTTTAGGATCTAACATTGCTATAAATGCTCGCAAACTACTCCTTGCTGATAGAGTTTCTCACACTCTCTTTACTGCTTGAATTCCTCTCAATCTCCTTGGTGATAGAGTTCCTCGCACTCTCCTCCTTGATAGTAGTCGGCCGAGACGACACGGGAACCAGCGGGATCGCAGGAGTATTCGCCGTAGCCTCCGCTGCCGCTGCCGCAGCTGCTGCCGCCGCTCTCTCCTTGTCCGGTCTCGAAGAATACAACTGCAGCGTGGAGAAGCGCAGTCCCGTCAAGCCTTCGTGTGCGTCCCGCTCCTCGTGCTGCGAGTGTACCGACCGGGTCTCCGCCGCTGCCGGATCATTCCCACCCAGCGCATCCTCGGCTAGTGCCCTGTCGCGCAGCTTGTCCTCGCGCGCCTTGGCCTGTCTCCGCCACTGGTGCCCCTTGAAGTATTGCAAAGCCAACAGCGGGGCGAAAAGAAGGTATATGCATCCATAGATCATGTAAGCCCACTGGATACCTACACTGTTGATCATGGGCTGGATGACAGCAGAGGCCACGGCACCCAGAGCGCACCGGGTCAGGTTGCTTGCAGCCATGACAGCGCCAGCCTGTGTTTGAGATATATCCATGAGAAGGGCATTCGTAGATGCCATCACGCCGTTGAGCCCCACACCAAGGAAAAACAGAAGGACGCATGGCGCAGCCACAGAGGTCTTCTGCTCAAGCACCCATCCCCAGCAGATCAGCCCCGCGGTGCAGATGAACAAACTCGGCAGCGTGATCTCCAGCCGGGCGCGCTCGGCAGGGAACTCGTTCATGTCGACCTGCTGGCCCTCCTCGATCCTGATGCCCTGCCGGATGGCGTGCTTGAGGAAGTTCTTGTTCATCTGCCTCCCGATGATGATGGTCGAGACCATCGCGCCGCCGGCCATGGGGATGTACATGATGCCCACCATGAGCGAGTCATACCCGTAGATGGCCTTGAACTGCGTTGGGATCTCGGTGGCGATGGCGTTGAATCCCGAGAAGATGATGCCGACGTAGAAGAGTAGGAAGAACCTCTCCTTTGTGAAGAGCACCCGGATGCCCGACGTGAGGGCATCCCACATCATCTTCTTGCGGCTTGCCAGGCCGCGGAGCTTGACCTTCTCCAGGGTGGCGGACTCGGTGGACTCGGGCCTGTCGTTGTGGATGATCTGTAATGCTGTACGGTACAGCTTTGGTGGCTTGGCCGAGGCGTCGCCCACGATGACACGACATGTCTCGGGAAAGGCGAGCGACAGAAGCAGTATTGCCACGCTACCTGCAACGAGGAGGAACCAGAAGATGGCGCGCCAGCCGAGATACTGGGTAAGGAGCCCACCGATAACAGGTCCTAGTGTCGGGGCGAAGATGACTGGTGCGGCGACCAGGGCTGCATAACTTCCTCGCTCGGCGCTGGTGACAATGTCCGCGACCACGGCCGATGCGATGGCGATAGTTGGACTGGCACCAATGGACTGGATGATTCGGAAGGCCATTAGCTGGGCGTAACCGTTGCATAGAGCCAGGAGTACGCAGGAGGCGATGTAAATGGCGAAGCAGAATATGAGCGCAGGCCGACGGCCGCTTATATCTGCGAACCCGCCGATTACCATTGGGGAAATGGCCATGAATATCATGTATACAGAGATGGTGAGGTTGATCTTTGTCCTGCTCTCGTTGAAGTCGTCAACAAGGTCGTTCAGGGCGGGCAGATAGATCTGCATAGACAGTGGCGCGAAGACGGAAGCGGAAGCGGCGCCGAGGACGATAAATCTCTTCGCCTTGACCGGGAAGGCAGAGTAGGGAGCCTTGGGGGCTGCGAATGCCTGTTCTTCTGCAGCTTCAGCTTCGGCCCCGGTCTCGATATCCGTCATTTCGATGCCTGCTTTGTCTTTGGAGTCCACTTGGAGATGGACAGGATCTGGCCTGGAGGGAGCTACCACGTCTATTTCCTCATTGACAGTGGATGAACCCGAGTGTGAGGCTGTATGGGACAGGCGTGTCTCTTTGTTGAGGACGTTGCCTAAGTCGACGTTGATCTCGATTTCTTTCTCGCCGACGTCTGAGAATGCCCGGTTAATGGTCATGATTTCCTCGCTCATCTTGGGCACAATGGTAGATGTCCGAGCAGTCGTTGGCAGGGACTCGGAGCCATGCTCGACTTCAGCATCATGGTCGGGAGCTTCGACGAAGTTGGATTGTTTAGGGGACGTAGGTTTGACTTCTGAACTGGTTGTAGTATTTTGGGCGGGCTGGGCGTTCTGGCTGGCATCTAAACTGATATCTTTTTGGACAGACTGGACGTCCTGGCTGCCATCCTTGGCCACTTCGATTTTCCTAGTCGGCTGGCTGAAAGGATTGCCTCCCACGTACATCGAGTTAGGCCTTGTTGGGACAGGGCTGGCTTCGACAACTTCGTTGACGAGCTGGTCCCAGGTCCAACGTGCCTGTGTAGGGGGGCCAAGGTGTGTTGAATCCTGTGAAGCCATCTTGTTGAAGCTCCAGTGGAAGGGGATGATGAGGATCACTCCTTCTGCTCCAGCATCAGAAACTGATCTTGCTGGCTTGGATTGGTCTGTTCGTCTATGGTGTCTCTATCTTCCGCAGTGGACCAACAGCTCGAAGTGTCAGGGATGGGAGGAAGCTGAGCTCCAGACTCCAATGGACGAGGAATAGAAAAGGGTAATTGAAGAACGAACGCTTCCCTTGGCATCAACCCAGTGCTGTCCCACCATGCTTTGCCCTCTTTTTCATGCATTTTCTTCTTAGTGAACATCGGTTTTCCATGGCACTGCCTCCGTCAGGTTGACATTCCGCGGCTCCATGACATCGGCACTCCATCTTCGTGACCGCCGACTTGTGGTCCCTTCGAGCATGTCTTCCCTTTGACCCCCTTAGTCATCCATGTATGAACGGCGCTTCCAGGGGTCGTGATGTCCGTCCCCAGCTCCACCTTCCAGAAGCATGCAGGTGTGTAGGATGGTATGGGATAGAACCCACACCCATGATCCATGGCGTGGGGCATGATCGCCCTTGTCAGTGCCGACATTCTCTGTTAGCTTGTCCACACGCCCTGGGCGTGTCTACCTCTTTGGGGATGGCGGACATGTAATGTAGAATGCAGCAAGGATTGACAGTCTCGGGGAATATCCATGTTAAATCTCGGGTATCCAAAGTGCTTTGCTTGACGTCGTCTCTTGGCTATCAGCTGAAGATGCGCTTCAAGAGGTTTGATCACACTTCCACCCATGCTCGACATTGCTATTTCATGACCAGACCTAGTTGCTTGTATCCTGTTGTTAAGTGTCTATCTCATGTTCTTCAGGCCACAATGAGATCAGGCGGGTCCGCACTTGTGAGAGCTGAATTGAGGCATGTGCATGAAGTATTCAATGTCCTAATCAGGAAGAGAATGCGACATCCGATGCTCCGGCTTGCGCCCCTTTCGATATGCCTTGTGAGCTCTCTGTGGAACCTGTCTTCCACCGACCGCCGGTGGTACCTATGATGATGCGGGATGCTCTTTAGAAGACCAGATGACGGAGTCGCCATTTGCCCCGTGAGTTCCACGCGGTTGATGCGGTGAACACGTTCAACTCGGCGTGGGAACAAGGACCAAGCCGGGAGGATTTGCCCTCAACATAACAAAACCAATACCGGTTGCAAATAAGCATTCTCACTGGTCCGGACTGTGTCGAGTATGACCGGTGCCCACCTACTCGGAAAGGCAGGTGTCATTTCTTTCATGTAGTGTATAACGATAGCACACGTATCAACGGAAGCCGGCTCGAGTCTCGTGGATTCAAGGGTCCGATCACTCCAAGGGTCCAACCAAGCTTTGGAATCCCGGTCGGCATCGCAGTTGGTCACGATTCTCCACTGAAGCCTGCTGTCTTCAACGTGGTGTTGAGGGAGTCCAGATCCCACCAGCACCACGTGGGCTCCATGTGAGCTCGCATTTGATGCGTGAATCTAGGCATAGGCGAGTCTCGGGTCCGTCACTTTGTGCGAGTAAAGCGGAGTCGGAAACATCTTTCGATCCGGTTGGGTTTCATACATACTGACAGAGTCTTCCATCCTTCTCAGTGCTCGACCTCGATGAGAAATAGGTATTACATGTCGGTTGCATTGACTCTATGAAAGTAATGATCTTGCTTCTGAAAGGCACTGAGCAGATATATGTACAGTTGTCAACTTTGTTCCTGCCTGCTATCTTCATGCTACTTATGCATGAGGCTCTGTTGTGGACTGAACACAATTAATTACCTAGGGTATATTCACCACAGAAATGTGCCGCCTTGAAATGCTCCCATGGCTAAGTTGGACCAATATCATCAGTATAAATCCAGGAAAATGAAGTCTAGCGGTAAGATTGATTGGAACATATGGACATGGAATACTACCACCGTTACGGTGTTAAATCCATAACAGCTGCGTAGCATCCCATCGGATCACATCAGATAATTATCAGATGAAGACACAGTACATACGACCCTTCAGTGGAAGGGATATTCTCATCAGTCATCAAGACTGAACGGAAATTCCGTTGAACTGTACTGGTAGCCCTGCCAGTACTGCATTGGTACGGTTAACTTTCATGCAAGATCGGCCAGGTAAACAGCTGTCAAGCTCCCGTAGGTTTGAACCTAATAGAAATGTATTACTTCTAGACCGGATGGAACATTGGAAACCTGTACCGAAATCACTATAACACGAGAACACAGCTTCCTCCAGCTCCAAGATAAACCAATAAATAGATGATGAACCCGAACCTGCCCGTTTCCCACAATCTCGTCTCAGCATAAGAAGCCTTTGTAAAATACACTACTGATAAACTTCGGTCTAGTTTCCATTCAAGTAAGGCAGAGCCTCCTCGATGCACCTGTGCAGTTCCTTGACCTATAATCATCCAGTCAGTCAGTCATCATCATCATCATCAAGCCAGCAACTGGGTATGGATGGGGGGATGGGGGCAACTTACATCCGGGGGCACTGGCATGCTCAAGTGATCCGCATCAGCGACCATGATCTTGATATCCTTACCCACAAACTTGTCCCACCCATTGTACCCAAGATCAGACTCTTTCTTGTTTGGCACACTCCACGCGACCGGTCCAATTCGAGGATCCATCATGAACCCGCCCACTGTCTCCGTCTCCACGTTCAACTTGGACATCATGCCCAACACCTTAGGGTCAGACTTGGCCCGCTCGATAAGACCACGCTTGCCCCAGATGAGCGCCACACGGTTAGGGTAGTCCTTGGGATCCATAGGTGGAGGGTCGTAGTGGCACACCGCGCGGACGATCTGCCGCTGGTGCTGCTGGGCGAACTGGCTCGCCATGCTGGAAGTCCAGAAGGAGCGCTTGTCAGGAGGCGAGAGTCGCATCAGGATAGCGAGACCCTGTTCGGGGATGGAGTCGATAGTGTCGACCATGGAACGCGGGCAGCACATGTCGATGAGAAGAAGGCCTTGGATCTTGCGACCTGTGGCGGTGAGCTGCCGTGTGACCTCGTACGAGATTGTTGCGCCGCCGGAGTATCCGCCGATCAGGTAGGGACCCTCGGGCCTCAGCTTCAGTATGGCCTCGACGATGAGCTTGGCCATTCCGGGGATACCGGTCTTGCGAGAGAGCTTGCCTGGGCATCGGAGGAAGGGCGATTCGATGGCGTAGATGGGCAGGCCCGACTGGAAAGGTGGCAGGTGGATGTATGTCGCTGCTGTGCCGGATCCGTCAGGAATCAGGAAGAGGGGTGTCTCGCCCGACGAGGGTTTGCCCTGCATGAGCACGATCTTGGCCTTGGGGACGGTTGCGTAATCAATGTTCTCTTGGTCTTCCTCCTCGAACTTGAAGACCGAGAAGTCCTTGACGAGGGAGTCCTCCCCTGGAGCGACCTTCTGGACGGCCGTACTGGGAGCCTTCTTCTCTGGAGCAGAAGCTGGCGCAGGGGTAGGAGCCGGCTCATCTGCATCCGTGACATCGGTGTCGTCTTGGACAGGAGAAGAGCGGCCCGAAGAGGAGCCAACAGAGGAGGAGGACTCGGCGCTGCCGTATTCACGGCGCAGATCACCGATGCTAGGGAACTCGAAGACGAATGTGCCAGGAATGTCGAAGCCGGTCTCGTTCTTGACCGTCGCTGCGATCTGAATGGCCATGATGGAGTCAACGCCCAACTCGCCGAGGGCAGCATCGTCAGTCAGCTCGTTCATATCAGTGCCTGTCTCAGCGGCGATAGCGTGGAGAAGAGTGTCAAGCACACTTGGGCCGCTTGATGACTCCTTCTTGGCGGGTGCCGCTGCAGCAGCAGGTGAAACAGAGTTCTCTGTCTCCTCAATCTCCTCATCAATCTCTTCCTCGACTTCGACTTCCTCCTCGCCACCATCGCCACCCTCACCAACAGCAGAGGCGAACTCCTTGCGAAGGTCGCCGATGCTGGGGTACTCGAATACGAAGGTTCCAGGTACATCAAAGCCGGTAGTGTTCTTCACCGTCGCTGCAATCTGGATAGCCATGATAGAGTCGACACCAAGCTCGGAGAGAACAGCATCGTCCGTCAACTCAGCCAGATCGGTGCCGGTCTCGGCAGCGATGGCCCCAAGAAGAGTATCGAGGACACTCGCGCCACCACCAGAGGAGACCTTCTTCTTGACAACCCTCTTAACCTTCTTCGTCTTCTTTGCAGTCGGTGCGGCAGCCTTGGCAGGAGCAGCGACGGCCTTTGGCGCGGCTCTGGCCACAGGGGCGGCGTTCGTCTTGCCCAATGCCCGCTCAAGCATGCCATACTCAACCTCATGGAAGTGCAAGTTGGAGCACTGCAGCACCATGCGGTAGCCAGCCTTCACGTCAAAGACAAAGACGTCGCAGTTGAAGCTGTCACCCTCGTACTTCGTAACACGCACGTAGGAGAAGTACTTGCCGCCCGCCTTGAGTTCACCGGTCTGCTCGGACTTCTCAAACCCGTCCATCATGAACATGGAGCCACTGGGTCTTGCAGGGTTGACGTTCGCCACGAAGCCAGCCAGGTGCACCAGGGAGTCACTCCAGTACGGGCTGCTCTTGGTGCTCGGGTCGGTTGGGTCATTTTGAAGAACGACCTCGGCGGCGGCCTCCTTGAAGTCGGGAGAGATGTAGGCCTCTTGGATACCCATATATGGGCCTGCGTACTGTACCGTTTGGCTGAACAGACTGTAGAAGATGCTTGGCTTGAAGCGGTGTCCATCGCCGTCCTTGGCCGCGCGGACGACGTCGTTCATCCGCGCCTGGATGAAGTACGAGGTCTTGTCCCACTCAGACTGCAACTTGGAGTTGTCGACAACGCGGAAGCCACAAGATCCGATATCGTATGTCTTCCCTCCGTCGGACACCTTAAAAGTAGCCTGCAGCCTGGACTCTGAAGGCATGGTGATGGTGGTGAGAATCTCAGCGGATGATTCACCTGTGGGCATGGTGAACGGCCGGTTGAACGATGGTGTGAGGACGGCGAGGTCGGCGGTCTTGTTGATGGCTTCCAGGGCGTACATTGCACCCTCCATACCCATCTCGCAGAACACACCACCAGGGCAGACAGGGACTCCGCGGAGACGATGACCCAGAATGAGTGTCTTGAGAGCCGGGTCGGAAGCGCTGCTCTTGAAAGTGATCTCAAGCTTGGGAGATAGTGTCTTTTTGACGACGTAGTGAAGAACTGCAGACATGGGTCTCTCGACAGTCATTGTGGAAGACGCCGTGGCGGACTCAGCAGGCGCAGCAATAGCCATAGGCTCCCTGGGCTCAGTCCACTTGATCCAGTAGTCCTTGAGGTCCCAGCTATACGCGGGCAGAGACGATATCATCTTGAGCTGGTTGTTGGAGACATAAGGCTCGTGGAAAGCAACCCAGTCGATGTCGTTACCAGCTTTGTACAGCGCGACAAGGGACTTGGAGATGCTGGCCCAAGGCTTCTCCTTGGCGCCCTCCAGGGTGGAAGCGATGCGGTCTGCGGGGATGGAGTCAAGAGTTGCCTGGACAAAGGAACCCAGGACACGGCTCGGTCCGACCTCGAGGAAGACAGGATTCTTCAGCTTCTCAGACACGGCCTTCAGGGCACCGGTATAGTCGACCTTCTCACGAGTCTGGCGCATGAGGTACATCTCATTGATCATACCAGGCTTGTCAACAATCTGAGCAGCCAATGTGGATGCGAAAGGCACACTAGGGGGAGAGTACACGACACCGCGAGCAAGAGCAGCGTAATCGTCCAGAACGGGATCAACCTGTACCGAGTGGAAGCCATACGGTACAGACAGCTCCTTGGACCTGATCGAGTCCTTTTCGAGATCAGCCTTCAGTGCAACGATCTCCTCGGCGGTGCCAGAGACAACGGTGGCCTTGGGGCTGTTGAGGCATGCAATCTCACAGCTGGACTGCTTCTTGACATACTCATCGACCTTCTCCAGAGGCGCAAAGACGCTGAGCATGGCGCACGCACCGGGAACACACCTCTCGAGAACGAGCTCTGCACGCTTGCCGATGAGGTACAGCACATCCGTCAGGGACAGTACGCCAGACACATGCAGAGCAGCGTACTCGCCCAGGGAATGGCCCATGACCATGGCAGGCTCAACACCCGATGTCTTCCAGAAAGTCGCCAGCGCAATCTCCAACGCGACAACGGCGAGTTGGGTCTGTGCTGTGTCCTTGGTGGACATATCGACCTCAGGATCGGTGATAATATCCAAGAACTCAGGGAACTCATGCTGCTTGCAGATCGAAACGCAAAGGTCAATCTGAGCCTTGAACACAGGCGAAGACTTGTACAGCTCGGCACCCATGCCGGCATAGTGCGAGCCTTGGCCCGTAAACATGAAAACAATGGGGGAGGCGGATGATTTCTCAGCCTTGTTCCCAGCCTTGATGTCTGCGTCCAACTTCTCGATGACCTCCTTGATGGAGGAGGCAGTGAACGTTGTGCGCATGGGGTGGTGGATCCTGCGTGCTGAGAGAGTGTATGCCAGGTCCTCGATGCGGTGGTCATCTGCACTGGCTTTCAGGAAGTTCAGGAGACGCTTCTTGTTGTCGGCGTGGGCGGCAGGGGTCTTGGAGGACAGGACAATGGGATGACAGGTCCGTGGATCGGCACCCTTGTCGGTGGACTTGGGATAATCCTCGATTAGCAGACAGGTATTTCCACCCGAAGCGTCGAAGTTGTTGACCACCATCCGTCTACGCTTCTCAGCAGAATACTTGAACTCAGCCCGTTGGCTAGGGATCTCAACGTTTAGGGCCTTCAGGTCGGGAAACTTAGGGTTGAGCTTGTGTGGCATGTTGGCGACAGGTGGCAAGAATTCCTCTTGAATGGCGAGTACACACTTGAGCAGGGAGGCAATACCGGCAGCAGCCTCGCAGTGACCGACATTGGCCTTGACAGCACCAACCCTCAGCGGCACCGTGTCACCTTTGGCACGCTTGAAGGTCTTGGTGACGGCGGTCATCTCAGCAAGGTCCCCGACCTGCGTACCAGTGCCATGCATCTCGATGTAGGCAACTTCCTCAGGGGCAACTTGTGCCTTGCGCAGGACCTGGCGGAAGAGCCTCTCCTGAGAGCCAGCATCAGAGGTCGTGATGGACGGCGCATTGCCAGCGTGGTTGCGTCCCGAGCCGGCAATAACGGCCAAGACGTTATCGTTAGCAGCCACGGCATCCTCAAGGCGCTTGAGGATAACAGCACCAGCAAAGTCACCACGGCAGTAACCATCCGCATCGTCACGGTACGTCTTGCAACCACCAGTCGTGCTAAGCACACCAGCTCTGCTAAGTGCGGAGAAAGTGTGTGGCGAAGACATAATGTTACCACCACCAGCCACGGCCATATCGCATTCCCTGCTCAGCAGGTTCTGACAAGCCATGGTGATGGCAGAAGCAGAAGACGCGCAAGCGCTGTCGACCTGGTAAGTTGGGCCTTCCCATTTGTAGTGGAAGTTGACTCTGCCAGGGCCGAAGGCTCGCTGCATACCCTGCATGACATAGGCATCACAGCCAAGCGAATGGCTGACGGCCCTCCAATCGTCAACAGACTGGCCGAAGAAAGCACCAATCCGGTTAGGATCAGTGGTCCTCGTCCGGCCGGACGAATAGCCTGCCATCTCAAGCGCCTCGTACACACACATGAGCCACAACCTGTGGCAAGGCTCCATCAACAAGGCCTCACGCTGGGAGATGTTGAAGAAGCGGGCGTCAAACGCACCAGGGCGGTCGATGAAGCACCCATGGCGGGCGTTCGTCGTGCACCGTCCATCGTGGGTGGCACTGAAGAACTCATTGACATCAAAGCGGTCGTCAGGGATCTCCTTGTGCACGTCTTGACCGGTGATGACGATCCGCCAGAAGTCTGCCAGGTCATCTGCGCTAGGGGAGCGGCCTGCCATACCCACGATGGCGATCTTTCCGGAGTCGCCCGCAATGGACTTGGCCGGAGCCAGCGGTGCTTGGTGTTCGTAGCGGATGGTGACATCTTTGCCGGATGCTTTGAGCTGCTTGGCGATGAACTCGTCATGTGTGCTGACACCAATAACGTTGAAGTCGATTGCGTTGATCAAGCCGATTTTAGCTTCAAGAAGCTTGACTTCGTTGATGATGTTGAATGGCTTGCAGCAAATCTGCTCGCATGCGGTTCGGACGATTGATCGCCAGGTGGTAATACCCACTGGCAAATCGAGCATTGGCGAGTTACCCACAACCTCGTTGATCTCGTCGTCGGACAGAGTCAGCGAGTGGTGAAGGGCGTGGATGGCCATCTCCTGCTTGGGCAGGTTCTTGATGGCAGGGCACTGCTTCAGAACCTTCTCCAGGACTGAGGGAGGCCCGATGATGGTGCTCCAACCCTGACCAATTACGGCAACGCGGGCCTTCTTTATGGCTGGTATCCCCTAGACATGAAGTTAGCAACTGCTCCCACTCCCACTTCAACCCGGGCGGAGGGCTTACCATGCTACGCTGGAAGCTGTCCAGAGAAACCTGCAGCTTCTCGGCAGTGATGCCAATGACGGTCCAGCCCCAGCTTCCCTTTGAGATCTCCGTTGCCCGTGATCGGTAGTAAGCCAGTTTCTCCATCCTGCACAATACCCTTGTCATTTCCAGACTGGCGTCGTAGAGAGTATCAAAGTCCTTGGCAACCTCTAGAGCCGCGGTGTTGAGGAGACCACCGCAGACTGGAATCGTCTCTGCATTGTTGATGAGACTCGGCTCCCTCTTCACACACCTTCATATGGGGTCAGCCAGATCGCACTCATGTCAATGTCAACACAGATGTGAGAGGACTTACTGTAATAGCAGAGCTTGTCTCATGATGTATACCAGCAGTCCATGGGCCATCCCTATCTCATCAGGCTCATCCCGAAACTTCTCAGAGAGCTCCTGGAAAGTGTGGAAGACGCCCATAGTATCCCTCAGAGCGTGTTCCCAGTGGCTCATCTCATCCTTGACCACGGCGACATTGTCCGCCAGGAATGCCGCCAGCCATGGCTGAGTTTCTGCCTGCTTGTAGACGTAGTCGATGCCCTCCACGAAAGGATCATTCTGGTCTCCAACCAGGAGGACTGTTTTTGATGTGGACCCCATTGCGAATGTCTATCTTGCTGAAGGAGAACGAGGGAGTGTAAAAGGGTCAGGGGTATCCTAGGGGTTCATGGAGGGGGAAAGGGATTAAGAAAGAGAGATTGCGTGACGAGCTAGGTGTGGGAAACTCCAGAGGTTGAAGATGCAGGCTGAAGACTTAAAGGATTATTTGAAGGGGCAATCTTCCGAACAAGATCTGCCGAATTCTCCACGAGTTCGACCAGGCACGGGTATTTTGTTGTCGTCCAGCCATCGGGGTTGCTGGACTCAGTCCGGGTTATCATTATCGAGCATCATGGACATGGGGTGGCGGCTATGAAGCAGGTACTGGGGCGTGAAGACCAACACAGAGAGATAGAGATGGCCCGAAAGTGACCGGCGTAAATCGACTGGTCGACCCAGAAGACGGGATGAAAGAGGAAGCTGAGTGTATAGCTACCCTTGCTCGGGGCAGTCACCTCATGGGAGAGTATCGCACAGATGCAGTAACCACTGATAGATCAATGTCAAGAGACATATGGACATCGTCCCCCCCAAGAGATAGCTCGGCGGCATCTCATCAGTAAGTCTGGAGGAATAGATGGCACTTGCTGCACTCGCTGCACTCCAGACACCCGAATTCTCCGAGTCCAGCGCTAGCTCGGGAGATGTTGAGATGGAGGACACAGAATGCTACGCCCGAGTGCTGAACCGTGGGAAGCATCGATTCCGACCCGTACTGAACTTCCACAAACGGAAGATTGTGGTGCTTATCGTGGTGGGACGACACCCACGTCGGTGCCAAGCGGACGGGGTCCAGCCCAGTTGGTGGCCAGTTGTGGTGAGTGGATTGCTTCTTTTCAGCTGGATCCCCGGGCGCCCTACTTGGAGACTGGATGTAGCGAGACTGCGTTCCAGGGCACCTGCATCTCAAGGGTCCTGGATACATGGCTAGAGACTCGGAAGTGTGAGGTTGAGGAAGTACATAAGAGGGTAGTGAAGAGAACGTGGCCACAAGGCGACCCACCTGTGCACCCAGGCCTCAACTTCGGGATATCCAGTTGACCACCCTATCGAATCATCAGCCCCATTCGTTCTGAAGTGTTGCATCACCGTATGGCTTTCCACATTCTTATCCTGGAAAAGCACTGGTCACCTACATCGACCGACAGCCGTCAGCCGCAATGACTGCGGCAATGAAGCGGCTAGATGTCTGCAATGCGGATGCAGTACGGTAATATGTGTTGTCTCGATCGGCAACCCTTGCTGTCGGCAGGAAGAACGGGCGGATGGACGTGATGAGCTGTAGAGATCATGTGCCCCTCCCCATGGGGGACCCATTCACCGTCATAATACTATGAAGGAGTCAGATTACGCGTTCAGTGTTTGAAGTTACATGTAGTCGTAGAGCTGAAAGAAGGCGGGTATATGAGGTGTTGACGTCGTTGAGGAGGACATCCATGGATGACGAAGGTGTCGCTTGCAGAACAGATCCAGCAAGCCAATTTGATATTGACCAGGGTCTGTCAAGGATAAACGCTCGGGAGTGAAAGTAGAGATGATCTTCATCCACACCCATCCCACACCCCACCCCCCTGGCTTCCCCCCTGCCATGGCCCATGACACCCTTGCGACACATCCATGGATCCTCCGATCTATGTACCGCCTACCTACCTACATATATGCATACATACACAGTATGACGTGTGGGTCAAGGGTCTGGATCGGGGGTCTGAGCTAAACAAAAGCCCGAAATGGCAGAGTACCGACGGAGGAAGTACTGGGACATTCGTTGATTTCGGGTCTCGAAGTTCGGGACATGTTAATTGTGTTTTGTGGCAAGGACGCTGATATGGTGATTTGGGCATTGGAGATGCAACTGTATGTATGGGAGTCCAGAAGTATAGGCCGCAAGGTCGAGGATGCTGAAGGCAGAGATATAGAAATAGCTTCATCGTCCTCCTTCGGCCGGCTGGTATTCGAGGTTGATCTCCAGTGCTCTTGTGAACTTCATTCGGCGTCCCTTGATACAATCAATTTATTCTCAACAGATACGGCAACTCTAACGTCCACTTTGGTAGCGCAAAGAAATCACACGTCAGAAGAGCCTCTTGTTGTATCATAAACGCTTGATTCAACGACACAAGACATCCACACACAATCTTTCAGTCACGCCAGCAGTCGACTTATAACTATTCCTTCACCAAACCCCGACTTCCCAGGTTTCTATAAACAAACGTCAAGATGTCTACCACTCCTAACGTCCCCCTTGCCATTGTCGGTTTGGCCTGTCGATTGCCTGGAGATGCAACCAGCCCCAGCAAGTTCTGGGATCTTCTCAAGAGTGGCCGAGGTAAGTTTTATTCCCGGAGATGGGAAACATACTTATGCAATGATTTCCAAGTGAAAGTGAAGGGGTCGTGTATTCATTTATAGGAGGAATTTGGTGGTTGGTGGCTGATGGAAAGGGGGGGGGTGGAGACACTACCACGAGCCCTAACCCTCTTTAACCCTCTTTGACCCTCTTTCACTCTTTCTTTCTAACCCTGGACCTTCATGAGAGCCTCTCTTCCTAACTACTAAGTATCTTCACTGTTTGAGTCCTCTTACTGACTGACGCGTCTCAACTTCAACTTCACAGATGCTCACTCCCCAACTTCCGACCGCTGGTCTGAGGCTTTCTACCACCCCAACAAGAGCACTCTCGGAACAATCCCCACCCCTGGTGGTCACTTCCTCAAAGATGACGTCTACGCTTTCGACGCCGCCTTCTTCAACCTCCCCGCCTCTGAGGCTATTGCCATGGACCCACGTCAGCGAATGACCCTCGAGGTAGCGTACGAGGCATTCGAGTCCGCTGGCATGCCCTATGAGAAGGTCAAGGGTAGCCAGACTGCTGTCTACATCGGTGCTGGTCTGTCCGACTACGAGGCTTCCATCCAGCGTGACCCCGAGTACGCGCCCAAGTACGCGCTGACCGGTGTGTCCCACGAGATCCTGTCCAACAGAATCAGCCACTACTTCGACATTCACGGTCCTTCCATGACTGTTGAGACAGCTTGCTCTTCGTCCCTGGTCGCCATTCACTTGGCCTGCCAGAGCGTGCGCAACGGAGAGGCGGATATGGCTGTGGCCGGTGGTGTGAACTTGATCCTCAACCCTGAGATCACCATGCAGCTCAGCAACCTTGGTTTCCTGTCTCCATACGGCCACTGCCGATCCTTCGACAATGATGGTGATGGATACGGTCGTGGTGAGGGTTGCGGTATCGTCCTGATCAAGAGGCTGGCAGACGCTGAGCGTGATGGTGACCCAATCCGAGCTGTCATCCGGGGTTCCGGTATCAACTCTGATGGCTGGACTCAGGGTATCACCCTCCCCAGCTCTGAGGCCCAGGCTGCTCTCATCCGCGATGTCTACAAGAACTTCGGTCTCGACATGGAGAGCACACAGTTCGTGGAGTGCCACGGTACTGGTACCAAGGCTGGTGACCCGGTGGAAGTCCGGGCCATCCACGACACTCTCGGTGCAAAGGCCACCCCCTCCCGCAAGGTCATTGTCGGCTCAGTCAAGCCCAACATCGGTCACTTGGAAGCTGGTGCTGCCGTTGCTGGTTTGATCAAGGGTGTCCTGGCCATGGAGAACGGCATGATTCCTCCCCAGATCTACCTCAACAAGCTGAACGAGGGTATTCCATTCAACGAGTGGAACATCCACGTCCCTCAGAAGCTTACTCCCTGGCCTGTCACTGATGTCAAGCGTATGTCTGTCTCCTCCTTCGCTATGGGTGGCACCAACGCACACGTTATTCTCGAAGGTATCGACAAGCGCAAGGGCCACCCTCTCCTGACCAGCGGCCCTGCTGCTACCAGCTCCGTCTTCGCCTCCAAGGAGCCCGTCATGGACAAGAAGCGTCTCTTTGCTTTCTCTGCTTCTGACCAGGCTGGTCTGGAGCGTGTTGGTAAGACCCTTGCCGACCACCTCGACAGCCTTGGTCCCGCTGCCTCCAACCCCGAGTACATTGCCAACCTGGCCTACACCCTCGGTGAGGGTCGCTCCAAGCTGAGCTGGAAGAGCACCTGCCTGGCCGAGAACGGCCCCGAGCTGCGGGAGAAGCTCGAGGCGCTCAAGGGTGCCAACGCTGTTCGTTCATCTGGAGAGCCTCGCATTGGCTTCGTCTTCACTGGCCAGGGTGCCCAATGGGCCGGTATGGGTGCCGAGCTGCTCGAGCGCAAGGCCTTTGGCGAGTCCGTTGCGAAGTCTGCGCAGTACCTCAAGGAGTGCGGTTGCGAGTGGGACCCTGCTGAGGAGCTGAGGCGCCCTGGCAAAGAGTCTCGCCTCGGCGTGCCTGAGATCTCTCAGCCCATCTGCACTGTCCTCCAGGTTGCACTGGTCGATGAGCTCCGCGCCTGGGGCATCACCCCTGCCAAGTGCGTTGGTCACTCTTCCGGTGAGATGGGTGCTGCCTACGCTATCGGTGCTCTGAGCCACAAGGATGCGGTTGCCGCCGCTTACTTCCGTGGTAAGGCTTCTTCTCTGATCAAGACCAAGGCCAGCCACCTTAACGGAGGCATGATGGCTGTCGGTCTGGGCCGCCAGGAAGCCGAGAAGTGGATTGCCAAGATCGATGCTGGCAAGATCGGTGTTGCTTGCGTCAACTCTCCCGAGAGTGTCACCATTTCTGGTGATGTTGCTGGTCTCGACCAACTTCTGCCAATGCTCGACGAAGAGAAGATCTTCGCTCGTAAGCTCAAGGTCGAGGTTGCCTACCACTCCCAGCACATGAACGAGGTCATGGGTGACTACCTGGCCTCCATCTCGGACATTGAGGGCCGCAGCCCTGCCAAGCAGACTGCCAAGATGGTTTCTTCTGTTACTGGCATTGAGGTCGACCCAGAGGAGCTCGGCCCTGCCTACTGGGCTCGCAACCTGGTCAGCCCTGTCCTGTTCTCCGAGGCTCTTACCGAGCTTGTTACTCCTGCCAACCCCTTGACCAACTCTGTCTCTGACCCAACCGTCGATCTGCTGATTGAGCTCGGCCCTCACTCCGCTCTGGGTGGCCCCTGTCAGCAAATTCTCAACGCTGCAGGCTGCGGCAAGAATGTCGCCTATGCCTCTGTCCTCAAGCGTGGCAAGGACGGTATCGATACTGCTTTCGACCTTGCTGCCGACCTTTTCTGCAAGGGCGCCCCTCTCAAGATCATGGGTGTCAACGAGGATGTCGAATGCAAGAAGCTCACTGACCTTCCTCCTTACCCGTGGAACCACACCAAGTCTTTCCATGCGGAGAGCCGCCTCGACCTCGACAACCACCACCGCAAGGAGCCCCGCAAGTCTCTTATTGGCGCTCCTATGCCCATGATGGATGAGAATGAGCGTGTGTGGCGGGGATTCCTCTCCCTTGAGGATGAGCCCTGGATCCGTGAGCACAAGGTTCTGTCAATGGTCCTATTCCCTGCCGCTGGTATGGTCTCTATGATCCTCGAGGCTGCTAAGCAGATGGCCGATCCTGGAAAGACGGTCCGCGCTTTCAAGCTCCGCGATGTGGCCTTCTTCAGCGCCATGCCCATGAGCGATGACACCCCTACCGAGGTTGTCACCCACATCCGCCCCCATATCGTTTCCACTGCCGCTTCCAACCCTCACTCCTGGTGGGAGTGGACCATCTCCTCTTGCACTGGCCGTGATCAGGCACTCCGTGACAACGCTCGCGGTCTGATGACCATCGAGTACGCCGAGACCAGCGAGCAGATGAAGTCTGAGATTTCTCACATCCATGAGAGCAAGATCGCCGAGTACAAGCGCGTCCTGGAGGCCTGCCCCGATACCTTTGCCCGTGACAAGTTCTACGAGTCGGCGCAGAAGGTCTCTTGGTTCTACGGCCCTCTCTTCCAGACTTTGGACAACATGCACCCTGGTAAGGAGATGTGCACATACGATGTCATCCTCAAGGACTGCGGCCCAACCTACAGCGACCAGCTGGTTGACCGGCCTTTCCTCGTCCACCCAGCCATGCTCGATGCTGTCTTTCAGTCCTGGGTCGGTGGTACCTACACCGACGACAAGCAGCTCGACATCGACAAGGCCACCGTGCCCACTGTTGTTGGAGAGCTTGAGATTTCCGCTGACATCCCCGCCGACGTCGGCACAACCCTGAAGGCTTACTGCACGACCAAGCGCCACGGTTTCAAGGACACTGCTGCTGAGGTCTACTGGATGGATGAGAAGCTCGAGAAAGTGTACCTGCAAGTCCGAGACTTCCGCTCCACCGAGCTGTCCTCCACGTCCGAGGAGCCAGTTGAGGCCGGCAAGAAGACCGAGACTAGCGACCTGTGCACGGCTATCAGCTGGAACTACAGCATGGAGCTCACCACTCCTGAGGAGATCAAGAAGGTCACCGAGGGCGTCTCTCCCATGGAGGCTACCTCCAAGGTCGCTCACATTTTCCTCCACGCCAACCCTACTGCTACTGTCATTGAGCTCCTTCCCGAGGCCAACATCTCCAAGGGTGCCATGGCCTCTGTGTCCGATGCTGCCACCATCCCCAGTCAGATCCGCTATGCCGTGGCCCAGCCCCAAGGCGAGGCTGTCCTCGATGTCTTCTACCTTGGCGAAGCTGAGACCCCTGGTCCTTCCGACGTTGCCGCTGCGGACCTGATCGTTGTGTCTCCCGCTTGCGAGGGCATGGCTAATCTCGACAAGCACCTAGGCAAGGCCCTGGCTCTGGCCAAGCCTACTGCCAACGTTCTCTGCACAGCTTCCAAGGAGACTTCCGAGCCCATCCTGACCGAGAAGGGATACACATCCCTCGGTAACGGTCTGTACGCCCACCCAACCGAGGCCAAGGCCAACGGCGTCGAGTCCAAGCCCGAGGTCGTCATCGTTGAGTCGCCTGAGGCTGGTGAGACGGCCAAGGCTTTCTCCAGCAAGCTTACTGAGGTTCTTTCTGCCCTCGAATATGCTGTGAAGACTGTCACCTGGGACGCTCAGGACATCGTCGCCACAACCGAAGGCAAGGCTGCCATCTCTCTCCTCGAGATGGAGAAGGTTATCCTGGACGAAATATCCGAGGCTGACTTCCTCGCACTCCGCGAAGTCATCCTCAAGTCCGAGCGCCTCCTCTGGCTTACCTACGGCGATGAGCCCGACTTCAACATGGTCGATGGTCTGGCTCGCGTTGTCCGGGGCGAGATTGTCGGCACCCGGTTCGACGTGCTTCACCTGTCCGCCGCCACCGGTCTCGAGGTTGGTCCCTCTCTGGCTGGCCGCATCCTGAGCGCCAACTCCAAAGATGCTGAGTTCCGTGAGAAGAATGGCGCCATCATGGTGTCGCGTCTCAGCATGGACCACAAGGAGAACGGAGACGTCAACCATCACCTCAAGGACTGGACGGGTGTCATGCCTCTCAAGGAGCACGATGGCCCGCTGCGTCTGACTGTTGGCAAGCCCGGTCTTCTGGACACCCTGCAGTTCATCCCCGATGACCGGTGGACTGGCAAGCCTCTCGGTGAACGCGAGGTTGAGGTCGAGGTCAAGGCCTCCGGTGTCAACTTCCGTGATGTTATGTCCTCGATGGGCATCCTCAACGACTCCTTCCTGGGTCTGGAAGTCGGTGGTATCGTCAAAGCCGTCGGCCCAGCTGTTACTCGCGTCAAGGTCGGGGACCGCGTCGCTGCTTGCGGTGTAGGCGCCCACACAACCCTTCTCCGCACTCACGAAGTTGTCTGCGGTAAGATTCCTGACACCATGAGCTTCGAGGAGGCTGCCGCCATGTCTGTCGTTCACACCACAGCCTACCACGCGCTCGTGAACCTGGGTAAACTGCGCAAGGGTCAGACTGTGCTTATCCACGCCGCAGCAGGTGGTGTGGGCCAAGCCGCCATCCAACTTGCTAACCACCTCGGCATCACGATCTACGCGACCGTCGGCTCTCCCGAGAAGCGCAAGCTTCTTATCGAGAAGTATGGTGTGAACCCCGAGCACATCTTCAACTCTCGTGATGCATCGTTCGTCCACGGAGTTAAGCGTATGACTAACGGCCGGGGTGTGGACTGCATCCTCAACTCCCTGTCGGGTGAGTTGCTGAGGCAATCGTGGTACTGTCTTGCCACCTTCGGAACCTTTGTGGAGATCGGTCTGCGTGATATCACTGGCAACACCCGTCTCGACATGAAGCCCTTCATGCAAAACGCCACCTTCACTTTCTTCAACTTGCTGCTTGTCATGGAGCAGCAGCCCGACCAGATGGGTGAGATCTTCACTGCTGTGTTTGACCTCGTCCACCAGGGTGTCCTGTCTACCCCGTCCGTTCTGACGACGTACCCTCTTGGTGCGATGGAAGATGCCTTCCGTCTTATGCAGAGCGGTCGTCACCTCGGAAAGCTGGTCCTGTCCATGGGTGCTGTGCCCCAAGCTCCTGTGCTTCACAAGGCCAGCCAGTCCCTGAAGCTCGACCCCAATGCTACCTACCTCCTGGTTGGTGGTCTTGGTGGTCTGGGCCGTTCTCTCGCGGGCATGTTCCTCGACTCTGGCGCGCGCCACATTGCCTTCGTGTCCCGATCAGGTGACGCATCTGCCGAAGCAAAGAAAACCATGGCCGCGCTGTCTTCTCGCCGTGGCGTCTCTGTCAAGGCTTACAAGGCTGACATGGCCGACCTGTCCTCCTTCGAGGCCGCCATGAAGCAATGCGAGGCTGAGCTCCCGCCTGTGAAGGGTGTGGTGCAGATGGCCATGGTGCTCCGCGACGCCCTCTTCGAGAAGATGACGCATGAGGAGTGGGTAACCTCCCTCAAGCCCAAGGTCCACGGCACGCGCAACCTGCACAAGTACTTCGACACCACTCGGCCCCTGGACTTCATGATGTTCTTCTCCTCCTGTGCTGGTGTCTTCGGTAACTCGGGACAAGCCAACTACGCTGCGGGTAACACATACCAGGACGAGCTCGCCCACTACCGCCGATCTAAGGGTCTGGCTGGTGTCTCGGTCGACCTGGGTATCATGCGGGACGTCGGTGTCGTCGCTGAGACGGGTGCCAAGGGCTTCCTGGCCGTCTGGGAGGAGGCCATTGGTATCCGGGAGCCGGTGTTCCACGCCATGATGAGGAGCATCATCAACGGGCAGACGGACCCCAAGACGCGCGACCAGTTCCCCGCGCAGGTGTCGACGGGTCTGGCCAACGCCGACATCATGACCGAGTTCGGCCTCCCCAGGCCGGACTACTTCGAGGACCCGCGTATGCAGCGTCTGGCCATCGTGACAACCGCCTCCGGCGGCGCGGGTGGAGCCAAGGGCGGCGTCGTGACCATCGAGTCCCGCCTGTCCGAATGCGCTGGCGTGGAGCAGGCCACGGACGTCATCACCGAGGCTCTGGTCCAGAAGACGGCCGACATCCTGCAGATGCCGGCCAGCGAGGTCGACGCCAACAGGCCCATGTACGTCTACGGTGTAGACTCTCTCGTGGCCATGGAGGTGCGGAACTGGATCTCGAGGGAGATGAAGGCGAACATGGCGCTGCCGGAGATTTTGGC
Source organism: Cytospora chrysosperma (assembly GCA_016808195.1). Classification (NCBI taxonomy): domain Eukaryota; kingdom Fungi; phylum Ascomycota; class Sordariomycetes; order Diaporthales; family Cytosporaceae; genus Cytospora; species Cytospora chrysosperma. Next base: position 238,562 of record JAEQMF010000012.1, read on the forward strand.
AGCCATGCCCATGACCAAGTTCGCCGCCAAGATTGCTGAGAGGAGCAAGCTTGTTGTGAAGGAGTAATTTGGAAATGAGGAGATCATGAGATTGGATGAATGCCCCAGGGTGTGATCGTGCGGTGGACCGGTGTTCTAACACACCTTCACTGTCGGTGTTGATGGACCCCGAGGGCCTGTGCGCTACCAGTCCCTTCTCCGGGGGAGTTGACGAAGACGGTGAAGGTGTAAGGAGGTTTTTGTTTTTCCTATAATGTCTTGTAACCATATCACTCGGCGCTCTGTCGAGGCGGTCTGCTGGGATTTCTAGATGATTTCCTTAGAGTTTAGCCATTTCCTCCTGTCTATAGGCTATGATAGAACAACATGTTTCATGATCAAACCATGGCTTACCTTGAACTCATTGTGATTACATACCCGCGGGTGACTGACTGACAGTTTCAATGCAATACCTTTTATATCTACTCCATGGTGACACTTGGTCGGCTCTACGCCGATTTACACTGAGGCAGTTACCAAGTCACTAACGAGTCTTTGAAATGCAACTCTCCAAGTTCCTTGGAACTGCCAGCATGTCGATCCAGATTTGCGTGCCCTCTACATAGTATGCATCCACCATCGGGGCAGAGAGCCACTGATATCAAGGATTATTAGCAGTCTTTCGATCTAGACGTTTTGAATGAAGACTCCCGGGCTTCCCTTTTCCGGTAGTCGTGCTCTTCACGACAGTAGCAAGTGCTCGTCATTTAGGTAACAAAAACAATTCCACAAACTTTTGTCTCTATTGAAAAACCAGGCGGCTTATATTAGGCGGTATGTGGTTTGTCGTTCGCAATTCTTATTGCTGAGTTTAATAACGCTAATCGAATGAGACCAAATAACTCGCAAAGTAATCCCCAGCCTTGCTAGACTGTACACATGTGCGCCGTATCAGTCGCTTCTGCAAGACAATCTCTAATACACATCAATCCTGGATTTCGGGGTGATCTACACACCGTGTGGTGCATATTGGATAGTCAAATTACTTCCGTCCTCGGAGGCCTATTCCAGAGCATACCCTAGGGTAGTGATATGTTAATACCATGGCCAATATAGCCACTCAGACTATCTTACATTGTCTGAAACGATTGGTCTTCCGGCATGTAGTGGGTAGAGTCTTCGTTGATCTGTGACACAACAGGTCATGGGCAATAACATTCACGGTCATTTTGTGTCTTAATAATAAAATTGGCTGAGCTTACATACCTAGCCTGTCTACTAAGTACTCAAGTGCCTTTTACGCGGCGGGCAACAGACTTTTTAGTCTCCACAGCTAGCACAGGTTTCAAGGTCTCTCTAGTTCTTATTGTTGGAAAATACCTGATAAACCCTTACCAATAGCCGCTCCAAGTAAATTGTATGTCCCTACACTACTATGTACGAAACACCTGGTATATTAATACAGCAACTTGATTATAGTCAACACTGGATGAGATGGTTCTACTATAATTACTATAAGCCAAAGACCATAATAGTCACAGAGTTACTAATAACGGACGGGTAGTGATCCGGCCGAATAGGAAGGAGAAGGCAAATCATGTGCTTCAATAACCTTGAGTAGACGTATAGCATGATGCCCAAACTATGAGGCCCATACCGTAGCAATGGGCCAAGTTGAGAATTCCACAGACATCATATAGTATCTCATGTCCCAACAACTTCCATCCCCGGCTATATCGACCGAGATAGAACAAGTTGCGAACCGACCTTACCCAATTCGGGGCCCGAATCCCCTCGCAACTTGTCTGGGTCTCGGTGTCCGAGCGCCCACCAGCGGAAGCTCCAAGTTCAAGCTTCGTAGATCGACGTTAATCCGAGCGGAAAGGTCGGTGGAAAACGGCCGAAAGGATCGGTTGCTCAAAGCCTGATACCGCAGCGGTGATCTGTTGTTCTAACAGGGTTATGGATCAGCTCAGCTGTGTGGGAATGAACAGCCCACAGAGTCGCAACCGGGCCAGGCGACGGCATCGACAGTATCGTGGCGGGGATGTATTGGGGGCAGCTGTCAAGGTATCCGTGTGGCGGCTGGGATATCTGCACCATTCTCCTTCGCAACTTCCTAGAGTAGAGAGCAAGGAATCCCTTTGGGGACAGGACATCGCGTGGCAACGAGTGTCTGGATGCTCTGACAGCCAATGGTTTGGACTGATATGACTGATATGAACAGGCTAGCCTCGCATTATGCATGCTTACCTCGCTCGTATCCAGGCGCCCGCATGTGCGCCGCCGATGGCTTTCCTGGGTGGGTGGGCACTCTAGAAGCTCTTCAAGGTTGAAGAGGCTGATGGGCTGTTGAAGAGAAGATCAGGGTTTGAATTTGAGGTTCAGGTACAAATCTCGGTACTTGTCAGCCAAACAAGGAGGGTCTTCACCAAGAAGTCCCGAAACATGCGAGATATCCCGGGAGTCGGTGGTTTCAACAGACCAACCCACCTTTCTTTAACTCCCGAGAGGCGTTTCACGGGACATTAACATAGCCTGAAGGGTGTATAAGCGGGCAGCTATAGGGCTCACTCAATATTGCTTGCTACGACAACAGCGTCAACACTGCGTCGGGGAACGTATGCAAGGTTTCTACTCTACCAAAGACAGAGGACATCTTGAAGTATGTCAACTCTTTCATATTGTTGATCGTGCCTTCCGAGAAAGCGAAAGCAGTTCCTAACAATATCAGGCCATGTGATAACATCAAAGTGTCTGCCTGCAAGTCCCCGTCAGCGACTAGTTGTGTCTTCTACATATCACCAGCAGATCGCCGTCAACTTACTTCGTAGGATGAGATAAGGACGTTGCAACGAACGCCTGTGAGATCTGCAACTTGGTAAAGCCACGGCCGGCGTACTTGTAGAACAATGTCGCCAGACAATATACAGGGGTGAGTGTATCACGATGCGGGCGGACAGGGTTCAGGAGATCCACCGATATCCGGTCTGGAACGTTGAACTTGAACATCCCAGCACATTTCTCGACTGACATGAAGTTCCAGTAGATTGGCTGGTTGGTCATACGGATCCGTACAGATTGCTACACTACTACTGTATCTTCTCTCAAGTTGCTATCCAACGTTGGACCATGTTTCTCGGGTATCAAGTTCGCCCTCATCGGCAGGGCAAACATGGGAGCCCAAAAATAGTCTCAACGACGATGCTCCTGTGCTTCTTCCTTCGCTCGGGCGATCGTCCTCGTCAGGTCTATCTTGCAAACCCGAGAACGGAAGGTCATTATTGCTTCCTTCTATCTTATCCTCAAAGCTGGACTCGTATAGGAGCCGGCCTGTACGACAGAGTGGACTGCGGCCATGGTCGACGACGGGCGACTGGCTCGGGCATGCAACAACGGCTTTCAGCTGTTGTTGGGCGTCCATTAATAATCCCTGCACAGCCGAATGGTCTCGGCATTTCGGGCACGCTGGGATCCGACTTCAACCCAAGAACGCCTTACATGAAGCTTCTCAAAACTAGCCGTGTCCACCAGAAACATGATCAAGCTCTCGTGACGATGAGGTGAAGTTCTGAAAGTTGTAAACCCAATATCGTCAGCTCGAGACCCTGAATCCATCCCTGTGACCACCGCCACACAGTGGCTCATCACATCCGTCCTTGGACACAGACCACTATCACTCATTGATCGATCCACAACGACGTCAAGATGGGAAGTATAGACCGAAGTGCCCTGGCACGCCAGAAGGCGCAGGAGATGTTCGAGACAGATACGTTCGAGGACCCCAGGTCGAGGACGAGAACCGCCCCCTTCGAGGTGATCTGCCCTGGCATGCCGCGAACCGGCACATCGTGTAAGTACTCAATAACAACTCGCAAGCGGTACATCTCGCCTTTTTACATACCGACTTACACCGAAAAACATAGCCATCAAAGCCGCGCTGGAGATCCTCGGCTACGGCCCCGTCGCACACATGTCCACAGCCGTCTCCCGGACACGCGACCTGGCCATGTGGGCCGACGCCGCCGAGGCCAAGTTCAGGCCCGAGAAGCGCCCTGACCTGCAGCCCTTTGGCCGGAAGGAATGGGACCAGCTGCTCGGCGAGTATCGGGCGACCACCGACAGCCCCGGGTGCTTCTTCGCCGTCGAGCTGATGGAGGCCTACCCGGACGCCAAGGTGGTCCTGGTCGAGCGCGACCTCGAGAAGTGGTTCAAGAGCTTCAGCACCACCATCATGCAGGTCCAGTGGCCCGGCCTGGGGATGCGCTGCGCCCTGAACCTGCTGCACTACAAGTTCGGCAAGCTGATGGACCCGTACCTGCGCCTGTCGAGGGCTGTCTGGGGGGCTGATACGAAGGAGGAGCAGAGCGTGAAGGCGAAGGAGATCTACAAGGAGCACTACGCTGAGGTCAGAGCCAAGGCCAGGCCTGGGCAGCTGTTGGAGTACAAGCTGGGTGATGGGTGGGAGCCCCTGTGTGAGTTCCTGGGAAAGCCGGTGCCGGATGAGCCATTCCCCAACGTCAACGACACGGCCATGTTCCACGACATTGGAAACAAGGCCATGAGCAATGCCATGTGGAACCTGGTCAAGTCTGTGTTTGTGTTTGGTGGTGGGCTTGCTGCTGTGACGGCTGTTGCCATGAACACGGGCGCGAAGGACTGGATGATGGCGAACCTGGGGAGACTCCACTTCTAAATATAGGGCTTGGGGGATTGGCGGTTTTCTTCTCTCTTCTAATCTTCCTTCTATCCTTTTTTTCCCCCTCTTTTTCTCTGGGCTTCGTTCACGGCTGGGAGGAAGACTGTATATTGACAAAAGACTTGTTTCAATCTGTAACACTTGACTGCGCCGTGGGATATCGACAATGAACAACGGCTGTTTATATGAGGCTTCAAAAGCCTCTGTACTTCATCTCGAAAGGCCACGATTCGGACTTCTGCTCAGACTTGCCACGGCTGTATGACCTAGTATTTCCTAAGACCGAGTATAGAAAAGGCCGAGAAGCAAATGCACGCCCAAGTGATATTGCATTCCAGAAATAATTTTACCACATACCACACTCGGATCTGAAGTCCCCATCTTTCAATGTCGGGTCCCTCCCTATTGTCCAAGAGTGGGCTGGCATATTCCGAACGACCCAGCCGCCCCTATCCGGACCACATTGACGATTGATGAGGGTATCAGCAGACCAATATTCAGTAGAACTGCAAGATTGTGGGGTTGTGCCGTGGTAGTTGCAATAGTAAATCTGGGTCGAATCCCAAGCAGACCGGTAGAAGTTGTTGGGTGCGACATTGTGTCTCGGGCAGAAATGGTCCAGTCCTCGAACAGCGTCCGGCAGGTCATTTGCATAGTCACCACTGAGGTGTTCATTAGAGCAAAAGACATAAGTTTCATTCAGTGCCTCCATGGACCTTGTGCTGATACTTGAAGAAGGAAACGCGGTGTTCGCCGGGATCCCAGTGGCAGCTGAGAGATATACGCATACAATAACGAGTCGCTGGAGTGAAGGCATTTTGGGTGTTTGCTTGGTTCTGCCAGCTCCGGCTGTGTTGTTATATTATAGCAATTAATATCTTTTGATTAAAATCCGTGTTTGTAGGTTGAGTTTCAAGGTAGGATTCTCGCAGACTTGGATGGAGATGATTCGATATTTGAATGCTGGCAGTTTGCTTCATAACAATTGTCAAGTACCTTAGGGACTGAAGTAGGCTTGCTTGGAGTTTGTCACTGGAACAAACATCAATCACAAATTCAAGTCCGATATAGTCAAAGTTGCACCATCGTCAGGGAAAGCCTAGACTCTCTCCACCCTTGCGAGCCTGTATTCAGCCACCAGTCACTCACTATTCCTTCACCGTCACGGCAGCGTTGAACTCAGCCCTATGAGCATACCCCCCTCCTTGAAAATGCATACCTCCTCATGCCCCATATTCACAGATATTGGATAGTCATCTCTGCTTCTGTCTGGTGCATAATTACAAATCCTGGGGAAACCAAACCAGGTGATTCCAGTCTCGTCAACGGTGCTGACAGTGCCCTAGGGTATTCACCTTGCCAGGAGCAGGTTCACACCAGCTTATCAACTTCGCCTATCTCGCGAGCCACACGCGAGAAACTCTAGATAAGTCTCTGAATAGTATACATACAGTCCAGTTCCTTCCTATGCCTATGTAGCTAAAACGGTGGCAGTGAACTGCCATTTATGGCGTCAAATATATCCCTGGGGCGCAAAATAGGGAGGTAATTACTGATTGCAAAGTGTCAACTATGGGGTTGCTTTATACAGTACATGATGGTATTTGTAATCTCAACTAATATTATACAGCATACTCTAGTCATAGTCACTACACAAAGTAGTCATTCGTCAGGATCAAGCACCCCAAGCGGCCTTGATCAAGTCCGCAGCACGCTCTGCAACACCATACACCACAGCCTGCAAGTTCGCGTTACAGACCAGAGGCATGACGCTCGCGTCCACCACCCGCAGGCCCTGGACGCCGTGCACCCGCAAGGCAACGTCCACGACGCCTCTCTTGTCCATCGGCAACATCGCGCATGTGCCCGCTGGGTGCCACATCGAGGTGCTGCTCGTCCGCGCGAACCGCTTCGCCTTCTCCAGGTCGCCGTTGAAGTCCGACGCCGGGTCGCGGCGCTGCAGCGGCTGCACCAGGAGCGTGCTCGAGAGCGGCTCGGACGCGGCGATCTGCTCGATCTGCAGCATCTGCGCCGCCATCACCTCGGCGTCGACGGGGTGCGAGAGGTAGGCCGGGTCGATGACGGGCGCATCCGTGGGGTCGGCGCTCCGGATGTGAGAGGTGCCCGGGGACAGGGGCTGGGAGAGCACCGTCGCGATGGTGAGGAATTTGCCCGGCACGGGGCCGGCTGGGGAGTCTGGGGACCAGGTGAGGTCTACGGGATGGGGACTTTGGCCTCGCATGGTGAGGTATACTGCCGAGGGTGCTTTTGGATCCAGTAGCGTCTGGCGGACGTGTGAGTAGAGGGCAGAGGCCCGGTGATCCGACTCTGGAGGCTTGTTATCATCGAGGAGTCTGCTGAGTCTCTCAAATCCTGGACTATCTTGGAACACATGGTCCAAGATTGGGAGGTATGCATAGGTCTCGATGCCTATGCTTGTCAGGGCCCCAGACTTGCTGGTCGCATACTCCTGCATCGCCTGGCTGATGGCCTCCGGCTCCTGCCTCACTAACGCATCAAATATTTCCAAGGAGTCAACAGCTTTGTACGCGACCCCACAGGCGAGATGGTCCTGAAGATTCTCGCCAACCCCTGGAAGGTCTCGAATGGGCTTGATTCCAAGCTTGGTAAGAAGCTGGGAGTCTCCAATACCTGAGAGTTCCAGTATCTTGGGCGACTGGAAAGTGCCGGCTGCAAGCACGACTTCCTTCGTAGCTGAGACGGTCTTGGTGATACCGTCGTGGCTGTACTGGACGCCAACTGCTCTGACTCCTCCGTCCTGGTCGAAAAGGATATTTTCAACATAAGCACCCGTCAACAGAACGAGGTTACCGCGGTTCTTGCAAGGCTGGTAGTATGCCAACGCAGAATAGCTTCTCTCCTTTGTTGTTGGGTCGATTGAAAGAAGGTTGCTGAATGAGCCGCTCGCTGCACCAAGAAAAGGATCATTGGCCATGGAATACCCAAGGGCTTTCATAGTATTGGTCCAGGCTTCGTGGACAGCAGCCTTGGGATAAGAAGTCCGGATCGGACCCTTGGCTGCTTCATTCTTGGCCGCCCATCCATCTACACCAAGCGCGACCTTCAGCTTCTCCTCTACCATAGGATAGGTGTAGGTTCTGGTAACATTCTCCTGGAGCATGTCCCAGTCCCAGCCTTGGTTCCCGAGGGTTTTCCAAGCACCGAAATTCGCCTTCGTAGGAGGAACGAAAACCTGAGCGTTGATGGCGCTTGAGCCACCCAGTGCTTTACCCTGATTGACCGTGATCGATCGGTCGTTCAGCCCTGCCTTTGGAATTGTCAGTTGGCGTTGGCGAATGGAGGTGTTGAAAAGCTGTAGCTGTGCTTGCCGTGTGAAGGGAAGGGACTCTAACCTGTGGCTCGGTATCGAAACACCAATCAGCTTCCGAACCCAGTAGGGATGCCCATAAGGCTGGAGTCTTCACGCGGGGGTCATCGGTATGATCCTCTCCTGCTTCAAGAACGAGAACACGGAATTGATGGATCTCTGAGAGACGAGCTGCGACAACTAGGCCGGAAGTTCCGCCCCCAATGATGACGAAGTCAAAGGATGAAGACATGTTGAGGTAGGAGTCGTCTTGAAGATGCAACTGAGATATTACGATATATAGGGATTAATACGGAACAGAGGATGTGACCATTTGCCAATGGCTGGTATCCCAAGGACGATGTTTCCAAGTTTTCTACCAGTCCAGTGCAGCCTTCGCGGCGATGTTCTCTCTATTATGGGACATCAATTACCTCAACCTTGGCATGCATGTTCCTGTGCCGCAGACTTGCTCAGGATTACAGGCATATTTCGCTCGTGATTGCTACATAGATAGGTACGAAGTAGGACATACTCCACGTATAACTCCACATGTGGCATTGATATGTCGGATGGAGGCCAAATAACAGCCACCCAACAAGACACGAGGAACCACCAACTGCATGCTCTCAACAAGCGAGGGGTTCCCATGGTATGCGATGACGGCTCAGTGTCGCAGTCCTGCAGCCCCGCTCCTTCACGTTCACGGATCAATCCTTAATACCTATTTAGATATTTATGTAGGTAGACAAGTGGCAACTTGCAGCTAAATCGGCCAAGGCCGACGTCCAAGCCGCAAGTAGTACTGAGACCGTATGGAGTACATAAGCTGTACCAGGAGATAACGAACCTGATATTATCACGCCTGTGCCGACTTGTCCTGGTCCGGGTCTATCTATTTGGATGGATTCAGGTCTTTCATGGTCGTCATCGTCATTGTATCGGTGCCTTGATCTACTACCTGTACCGCTACACAACCACCTTCGACGAGGACTGCCCTTGAGTTGGGCAAAACATCCGCATGCATTCCTCGACAATTACCTGCGCTACCCTAGGGTACGGACTCGAATTTTTCGCCTTGGCCATCTTCGACGAGGAGCCCGAAGCATTCATGATGGCACTGCTGTTGTCAAAAGTAATGGGCAATCTTGTTCATGACCTGAAGAGGCGTTGGTAACCCTCTAGAACTGAAGGTTTCAGCAGCTAGGATGACGCAGCCCGTGGCCTCAAGCAATTGCCCCCAGCCACTCAGGAACATTGAGTGTGAAGTTTACTTACCTCCTGAGTTCTAGCAAATGTCCTAGCCTTGCAATGCATCTTGGCGTAAAGATTGGTACGATCTTTGCGAAAGAAAACAAAAATAGTAGGAAGTTTGTCCTGGATACCAATGACTCCATTCTCCTGGTGCAAGGCATGTGCTGGAATATGTCGGCCAGGGGAGCGATGCTTGAACTACCAAAGGTCCTTCCTCAGGACCCAAGCTGTGTCAATATAATACACGTGACCAACGCGATGTAGTTGTGGACATCCATGAAACACTCGACGTATGTCCGGACAAGACATAATAATCACGGCGGGGAGCCATGGCCTCGATCCCTCAAGCCCACCACATCTAGTGGCCAGACCATGGTGGCCAACCATTCCGGCGGGAGCACACCGTTGATAGCCCGGATCTCCCTCTTCGCCGTCGTCTCCTCGCCCATCCCGCTCTCCTCACCCATCCACCAGACGGTGTGTACCTGAGCGACGGTGGCCCAGAAGTGCGCCATGACCACGAGCGCACGTGGTCGTTGCATCCCCAACAGCTCGACGAACTTCGGCGGCGCCACCAGCGCAAAGGCCTGGATCCGCCTCGACACCGCGTACACCGGCTCACCGTTGTTGATCCCCATCTGGATGCTGCCGACGTAACTCAGGGCCTTCTCGTAGGCGACCCTGGTCTCTTCGTCGCCCCAGTCGTCACCGGAAGGGAGGTGCTGCGTCAGGACACCGTCGAAGCTACGTCGCATGTCGGGACTGAAGTAGCTCTCATCGCGGCCAAAATAGGGGTATGCTCCGGACACCACCATGAGGTTGGGATGGTCACTCTCCTTGGACTGGGTCATTATGGTTTCCACGCTCTGCCAGATGACCGTGCCTGCGCCGCGGCCGACCTGCAGCCACTCCATGGGCGGCTGGTATGGATCGAGACTGCGTTCTTTCAGCATGGCGAAGGACGTGATGGAGATCAGCAGCGAGGCAAAGCAGACAACCTCGGCGTTGTCGACGGTCAGTTTTGCAACTTCTTGTCGTTGGGCCTGTAGGGCAGAGATGAAGTAGTGCTGGCGGGCTGCGAAGAGTTCCTTGTCATCGGGGCTAGACCGGAGGAGGTTGGTGGCGGACGAAGCGAGCATGGCATGAAGTATGTTATCGTGATGCAGGGCCATCTCGGGGACTATTCTGGTCCAGAGGTGCCGCCAGTCGGGCGCTGGACTGACTGGGAAGGGGGTCTGGATGTTGAGGTAGTAGTTCTGCATCAGACGATGTTCGAGTAGGCGGCGACCCCTTGACTCCGGCAGCCCGATGCCGCTATGATCGTCAGGTTGTGTGAAAATGTTTCCATCCTCCGGCCATTTTGGCCAACTCAGCACGCCAGCTCCTTGCTCTGGCGTATGGCCATATGTCGACTCGGTGCCGGCGCTGACGGTGGAGGGTGATAAATGGGACTGAGGTTTGGGTGAGGGTGCTGCACTTGGAGATGGTCGCGAGCGGGAAGGGCGACCATTGACCATCAGGTTGTCCGGCCATGAGCAATCCATTTTCAGGCGACTGCAGTTCCCACACATGGGCCGCACTTCGTCGCACTTGACTCGCCTGGATTTGCATTTCATGCAGCCGTGTCGAGATTTTCTGTGGCCGATCTTGGCCGGTTTGGCTCCTCCTTCCATAGCCGGGGAGGGCATGGTCGCGGCGGATCCTGAGCGCAGGTGACGAAGAAAGAGTGTGATACTGGGCTGCTCAAGCAAGGCACTGTAGTTGTACCTAGGCCTGACACCAGCCAGGATTGTCCGGAAGATTTGATCGTTCCTTGTCTAGATCTCGTGGTCGGTCGCACCAAATAGCATGAATTCGATAATCAAATGGCCCGCGCCGTGAACAAAAGGGAGTCACATACGAGAGATTTGTAACCCAGATTTCATACACAAATAGCAACTGCCTTCAGCCTGCGGCCCCAGACCAGTTTCAAGGAAGTGCTGCGTGTCAAAATGGGGCGGAGCATGCACTCTCAAGAGAGGTGAGATCGGCGTAGCATTGCCTGCGACCCTCGTCGAAGACAGCGTGCTATATACGGATCCATACATTGTTACCGCTTAGGGACTGCAGCTGACGGACAATTTTGTAGCTGCAGCCCGGCGGGTCGAAGCGGTCTTTACGGTGTTCCCGGATCCCGGGGCGAATCAATTATGGAACCTTAACAAAACCTAGTTTCAACGTCCTTCCATGATACAGTCTTCTCTGGTTATACTTATCTGAACGGCCCTTCTAGTGCATAATCATCTTGACGGCCCTTTGCGTCGCTGTTACGTCAAAACAAGTCGGTACCTAGGAACCGCTCCTCGGCTTCCAAGGTGTTGACCACTGCTGTTTCTTTCCTCCACGACCCTTGCTGATGTCTGTGTTGGAGGAAGATATATTCATACATGAGTGTCCTCTGTTCTGTGCCTGACAGAATATGAGCTATACGAACGATGTATCGACTTCACGTCCGTTGAATGCAATGCCCTGGACATTTGAACCATTGAAGTATGTCCTTCTCTTCGTCGCTAAAACGTCGATTCTTTCTCGCCATGGTCGTCACAGGAGCAGGCCTAAGGTTATGGCCTATAGCGATCGACCAGATATATGTCCCCTGACTGAAAAAAATTTGACCGTTGCAATCTGCTTGAAACTTCACGCATTCGAATGGCGATGCGCTGTTGAATCTGCCGCAAAAGCAGCGGTGTCTTGATACATGTAACATCGTTTCAACTTGCTTACCTCACGGTCTCACTCATCATCTATGTGGGGTGGGATCTTGAAAAGACGAAGTTCGGCTTGCCCACTGGAGTAATTATGATGAATACTCAAGAGAGCTGCACCTTAAGGACCTCCTTAGCGATCTTTTTCTTCTCGGGATGGAACCCAAGCGAGAAATTCACAAGTTCTCAGCGCCTGGGGTCCCAGTGTCTCGCACGTTTCGATCAATATGCCAACATCGCATCAAGGGGGCTTTCAATTGACACGCAACTCGAAGACGGCGCAAGACACCAGTATTGCCTGCCTGCTAATATAATACCTTTCCTGGCCTAGACGCTATCCAGAGATGCTAAGGTGGAGGTCGCCTTCCAGTGAATCATCCCGAAGGAGCTCAGTTTATGTGTTGTTGGAGGCAATGACAATATCCCTGCAAAGACAACTTGCCTCACCCAGATGATGCTCAATATACCGCATGCATAGTACTAATGGCTGCCGTTGATAGCAGGGTACCTGGCTCTGAACAGCATGTAGCACAGCCAGAGATGCTTATCCAGTCTGACAGTATCATACCCTAGGGTATGCCCTGTGCAAGAGTCAAGAGATTGCGTCGGGGCCGCGTTCAACAACTTTCATAGTGGTATCTAGAGGGAAGACCATCTCTGTTGCTTGATTTATCATCAAGATGAATGTATTGGCTCAGATTCTTGGTACCATGAGATGATACTGTCTTGCCCACTATCTAGCATACGTAGCGATGCTCTCTGTGTCGGTGCTCATGCAAGCGGGCTCCAGCATCTTCATCGTATCCAATGCCTTGGTTCGTGGGTTTCCAGATCAAGGGCTACATCACGCAAAGTATCCCTTGGTCCCTTCAGCAAAGTCCCAAAATGTGGATCATCATCATCATATTTCAATTCATGAGGGTATCTACTCGAGCCGGTCGTCACAAATCAGCCTAACATCCCCCCTCCCTTCACCCTTCCACACTGTTCCCGCCCTATTGCACCCCGCCACAGCTCTCCTCAAATCCCCAATCATGCCTCCCGGTCCACTCGCATACACCGTTGTCGAGCCTTGTTCCGCGGACCCGACAAAATCCCTCACAATATCGTCCAGGTGCGGCCGTCTTTGCTCAGGGATCTCGATGTTGGAGGCATGATGGTGCGTGATGTCGTTGCAGTCACACTCCCCAGCCAAGGACATGGAAGATGACTCTGACACAAGGCTAGCCTCGGTCTTGCCCTTCTCCCCTGTCTTTGTGCTCTTTATGCGGCGGTGGCTCTTCTCCCTCGTCACGAAGACGTCGACCTTGATGCCCTGGGTGCACCCGACCTCCTTGATCTCCTCGAGCTCCTGCTCCACCCATTTCACGTCCACGTCCCGCCTGACAGCCCAGACGAGCCGGGCCTTCCTCCCGCGCACCCGCTTCTCGCGGATGAGCCTCAGCAGGACGGGAAGGACAAAGGTGATGCCCGTGCCGCCGGCGACGCAGAGCACGTTCATCTCGGGCGTCAGGTCGGACACCATGTCCACGCCGTAAGGGCCCGTCAGGACCACGGGGGTGGTGACCTCAGCCCCCTTCTCCCCTGCCACAGCCATCTTCTTCGCGGCAATCTGCGCAAGCTTCTTTGTCTCGCCCTTCTTGGCGCGGATGACATAGCTGTGCCTCACCCGTCCCATCTTGTCTGCCACAGGCAGACTCAACGGCGTCATGGGGTGACTCTGCCACACTGAAGACTCGGTGAAGCAGAGGAAGAAGTGCTGGCCGATCTCCCACGGCTGCTGGACATGTTCGAAGTCCAGCCTGACGACTTCACCATCCTCTCCACCTTCCCAGCGCGTGATCCGTGCCTTTGCTGTCTCGAAACCCCATCGTCCCTTCGACGGTACCCACTGGTAATGTAGCAATCCAGTGCGAACCGCCCTGCCGAAACGATCAAAGAACCAGAGGAGGATACCCGGGATGAGGAAGCACTGCAGGTTCTGCCAGTGCCCGATGATGGCGCCGATGTACACCATCGCAAGGACGTAGTGGGCCTTGCGGAAGAACTCGTACCCCGTCAGCCGGATGCCCAAGGGCGTAGCCAGCACCCACATCAGCACCAACAAGACCAAGGCCACGAACCCCCACTGGATATACAACTCCGCCGCGAGAGAGTTCCACTCTTCCGGCTGCGGCTGGTATAGCCTCGCCTCGACGATGACCCATCCCAGGGTATGCACGGAGGACTGTATGAGGATGATGTACCCGACCCACCGATGCAGGAACATGAAGCTCTGGTACGGTATGCCCGTCACCAGACTCAGAAGCGACTCCCGGCTGGAGAGGAGAATCGACAGCGGCGTGAGGGCGTAGGCCAGGACACCGATGCGGTCGGCAAAAGGACCGAGGGATGTTCGCGTGTTGTACAGCCCGGGGGAGGACTTGACGGGCGTGACCCAGGTGTTGTAGACGATGCCCACAAAGGTGAAGATGGTGAGGTACCCCGCCAGGACGAGCATGACGAGGACCTGCAGGCGCGTGACATGGCCCAGCAGCCGCGGCGCGAACTCGGGCAGGAGATACCTCGTCCCGAGGCTCGCGGCCGTCCTCTTGAGCTTCTCCACGCCGCCGATGGTGTGCCCTTGCCCTTGCGACTCTGCCTTCCCTGCCGATATGAGGAGTGACTCGTCCGCGGTGCGCGATGGAAACAGTCGTCGCCCGATACCCCATAGTATCAGGATCCCGCCTATGGAGGACCAGAAGATGCCCGTGTACAGCATGGAAAGATCGTGAGAGTGGTACACCACGTCGAGGTACGCACACGAGCCGGCGTCGTTTGTGCATGGCAAGAGGCGGACCGCGTAGCCCCAATGGGGCTCTTGTTGGGAGCTAGTGTCCGTGAAATTCTGGATCGTCCTCCCTGTGATCATCTCGTGTGAGGCCATGGCGACTGGTTGACTGAACTGTCCAACACCTTTCAAGATGGTGCGGACGTAGAGGGGCTGAGTGGCGTTTTATGCCTGAGTACGGCTGGGGTGGCCCGCCGTGGTGCAACTTCAACCAAGACACTCAGTGCTATACAGCAATATACTGAGCACAACGGTGATCTGGGGGTTTAGACAGAATAAACGGCGGCTAGAGAGACTGCTGAGGAAACACAAGTCATGCTCGGGGAGGTGGGACTTGATATTCGGAGACGTATCCCGAGGATTCAAGTCGACCGTGACGGCAATGACCCGCAGAAGGCCGCACCGCTAACATTGAATAGATCTTTATCTCCACGCCGAATCCATGATTTGAGCACGTTTCTTACCAATGGAAATGCCACCAGTTGCAAACACGCGGCGTTGGTTCGCCAAGGTCCACCATGACTGCTGTGGTTGAGCAAGTTTCCCGGGGCGGGAAGACTAGATCGCCCACGACTCGTTCCGAGGCCTCGGGTGCTAATTCATCTGAAGCCCTGGACACCATCTTCACAGGGCCATGGCCTTGCTGCCAAGCAACTCGTGCCACCGAGACCATGGGTGATTCTGTTATTGTGAGGATGGCGGGCACAGGCAGTAGCTATAATTTGCTCGCATCACCCAGGGTAGGGTGCTCTGTCTCTCCCCGCCCCGCGGTCTCGGCCGCGGGAGGAAGTGAGTCGATAGTGAACGGGGAGCCGGTGGCTCTTCAACGGTGGAGCCTTGTGTTGAGCAAGTTTCTCGCTACAGAAACCCTTAGCCAATCCTCGTGCTCCCAAATACACCAGTTCGATGGGAAATGTGGGAACAAGTCAAGCTCAGGAACCCCCGGTCAACGTTTTGACCCCACTGGCGATTGTCTAGCTCAGGGAGAGCACCTGGCCTGAAATCCACGAGTTACATGATGACGATTCGTCGTCTTTTCCTTGACCTCGTGTGATATCTTCTCTTGTGGTGTGTTGCACTTTCACCAACTTGCTCAAACTTCGACTTAAACTTGCGCACACTGAAGCATCTCGGACTTGGCGGCGATACCTGGGTACGGAAAACTTGCTCGTGGACTACGTCCCATCTGGAATGTGCACCAAATCCCCTGCGATTTCCGACATCGTCTGAGATATTAAAGACTCGCTGAGTTGAGAGGAAGTCTGCGGCATATAGGCCTTCACTCACTCGCTCAAACATCGGAGTTGCACACATCCCCTCTCAGTCAGGCGCAACGCGTGATTGAGAAGAACACAGCCATGATGGATATGACAATGACCTCGTCGATGGCGACGTGCAACACGTCGGTAAGTCTTGCCACCCCCTCCGACCTTCAATGTTGCCTGTGAGGGGGCCTATCGCCCCCTATTTCCTCGACAGTCTCAGGCAGCCTGCTGACACCACATCGCAGATGCTATGGAACTGGTACACAATCGACTCCTGCTTCCTAGCTGAATCATGGCACGTCTCCAGCCGAGGCGCCTTTGCAGCATCCTGCATCGGTACGATCCTGCTTGTCATGGTTCTCGAGATGCTTCGACGGCTGGGAAGGGAGTACGATGATTGGATATTGAGGGGATTCCAGGCCGGTGCCGCATCCTTGTCGGACTCTCCGCTGAACAGGCACAACGGGAGCATTGCGAAGGCGGGCGTCGAGACGACCGTGGCTGCAGCAAGAGAGAACAGGAGGATAGTGGTCTTCCGTGCGTCGCCGCTGCAGCAGGTTATCAGATCTGTGATCCACGCCGTTTCGCTGGGTCTGGCGTATATCATCATGTTGCTGGTGATGTCATATAACGGTTATATCATCATCTGCGTGATAATCGGTGGTGGTCTTGGGAAGTTCTTTTGCGACTGGATGACGAGAAGAGTGCCCATTGGAGGGAACGATATGGATGTATTTGGCCAGGATAACTCTGCTGGGGTTGAAGAGCCAAGCATGTGCTGTGGCTGAGAGCGTCAGCTGGCTGCACACATGAAGCCATCTTAACGACAGACGAACACCTGAAATTGCATGCAAGACTGCCTCCTTTTACCGGGTTATGTCAGTCCAAATTCACAAACTTGGGCGCCTTGTCATCTTGCCCAAAGGTACCTAGGTAGTCAGAGATGCGCTGTTGCGATACCAATTTGAAAAGTCTGAACGCTGGCATTGTTACGAAGCGCATCGTCTGCAGCGACTCCATGCCTTTTCGGATATCTGCCCCAGGGTGACCACTACACTCGGGTCCCAACATTGAAGACGGGTCGGCGGCAACATGGTCCACGGGTCACCTGGCTAGTAAGAAGAGCTGTGTTTTACATGCATAACGGCGTACAAAATATCGCAGAACTTGGAAAACGGCCAGCTTGATGGTAAGATGTTGTTCAATAACCACACAATGTGTAAACACAGAAGTGGTGCGTAGAGAGGTAGGTAGAGAAGGAGGCCAGGGTCACCAATGCGACAGCCGAGGCACCCCGGGTCCGGACTCGGCAAAACCGGGCACTTGGACCCGGATGCGGGGCCACTTTTCCCGGGCGCCTTCGATGTGATGACGAGCTTCTACTGTACGCAGCATCAGATTAGATGGAACACGAGCAAATGTTCCAAATTTAAAGAAGAGTAGGTTCCTGTGGCAATTAGGTAATCATCCGCGGCATTGAGCACTCCAAGTTTGGAAAGTGACCGATATCTTGGTGCACATGTGCTCCGGGCGAGGAGCGTCTGGGGTGTGATGAGGACACATGCAGCCATGGTTAATTGAGAAGCTGCTGTTTGATTTAACTTAGGCTTTTATATTTCACCTGGGCATGCCAGAGACACCCAGAGCTGTTGACTCGTGAAGATACGATGACAATCCGGACAGACTGAGGACTGACACAGGCCAGCTAGATGTCATAACGGTAACCACAACGTCATCTCGACGTTCAAGAGGCGCCGTTTGCTGATCAGGGACCAAAACACTCCGTAAGTAGGCAAATCAACAAAAAGGGCAGCTCCTTTCCATATTTCTAATTTGTCTTCCGAGTTTGTTTTTAATGTCACCTTCTGAGTAGCACATTGCATAATTACCACCCTCTCCTACCTGCACACGAACGACAAGAACAAGATCCATCCAGAGATGTCGCCAACACGAGCTCTTCGACTCACCTCCCTGGCTTCGCGCCCCAGTATCTCCACCGTCTGCCGCGCCCAAGCATCTCGACCTCTTGCCATCAACCAGATCCGCACATATGCCGCCAAAGGCGAGGGCGAGAAGGACGACCTTGGTGGCCCAGGTGGACAGGAGCCACCAGACCCAATTGCACGCGGGCAGCAGAACAGGTAGGCCGTTTCTCTCATATAATGTCATTCTCACACCCACGGTCAGCAAATCCCATGTAATCGTTCTGTCGCTGACCAACACATCCAGGAGCCTCCGGAACAAGACCTTGGCCGGCATGATCCTCCTCGGCGGTCCCATGCTCTACATGATTGGTCGCAAATAAGGTCGCCTGTATGAAACAGAAGAGTTGAATGAATAGGAAATTGGAAGGGGCTCTGAAGCATGGAAGACGGCGTTCCACGGCGTTGGTGGCTGCGATCCATCGCTCGTCTGAAAACGGAGCTGTGTACAAGCCGAAGACCACCCAGAGGGCAAGGCTGCCAAATCAAGACCACAGCAAAATCAATCACACTTTGAAGAAAATCTTTCCGTCACGTCAATTGGATGGTCATGGTATCATGGCATCAATCTCCCAGAACAGAGAAGAGTAGGGCCACAGGGGGAGGCGGGAGAAGAACAGATCACTGCCGTCATTTTGGGGGGGGGGGGGGACGGGATGGTTGCACTGTGCAGTAACATGTGCTTGAATCGGCAACTCGAATTTTTCCAAGCATGCCATCAATGGCTGAAATGATCAAGCATGATGGATGGGTATCTCACTACTTACTGAGTGAGTGCGCGCATGTGTCTCTTTTCTCTACTTATCTCAGTACGTACTGATGTGAGTAACTATGTATGCATGGTGGTGCATGATATATCTATATCAACGCCGTCGAAATTGCAGGGTATTGCCATAATTACAACCCAATCCCTCCCTCACATGAAATGAGATGTATGCCCTCGTTTCAATCCTTCAATCGACATTCTCGAAGTGCGCGTCTGCTTATCAGCAAGCACACCGGTCCTGGAATCTTTCCGCATCATGCCCCAAAAGAGACTACTCCAAACTTTAAAGTCTTGATATCATTGGGCCCTGAATAACGTTGCATCAGATGCCACTGATAACCAAACAACACTCAACCGGCAACTGAGGTCCGACCTTTGATAAAAATGTATGAGACCCTAAAGTCAATTCGTCTGCTATCAGCCACACTTATCACGAAGAGACGGTGTTGCTCCAGGACAGGGGTGCTTTCTCCCGATCAGCATCATACTAGACATCCTCAGTCAATGACAGTCATTACTGATGTACCCTAAGTATATAATCACAACCAGTTGCAGGTAGGTGTCCTTGGCTACCAACACCGTCGCCTCGTCACCCCAACCACACACTAGAGCCCCAAAACCCACCAGCCATGGCAACCAAAGTCCTCACCAAGCATCCCACAGCCGAGGATGCAGACACGCTCACCAAGCCCGTCATCGGGCAGACCACAACCACCGCCCTGGCCATCCAGGCCGAGCACGACCTGACCTTCCTCGAGGCATGCCGGCTCTACCCCTCGGCCATCTTCTGGAGCGCCTTCGTCTCCCTGAGCATCATCATGGCCGGCTTCGACCCGCAGCTCATCGGGAACCTCTACGCCACCCCGCAGTTCCAGCGCGACTTCGGCTACGAGTTTGGGGACGGCTACATCATCTCGGCGGCCTGGCAGACGGGCCTGAGCATGGGGAACCCCGTCGGCCAGGTCGTCGGCGCCCTCTTCGCCGCCTACCCCATGGACATGTTCGGCCGGAAGCTCACCTTTGCCGCCTGCGTCGTCCTCACGGGCTGCCTGGTCTTCATCCAGTTCTTTGCGCGCTCCCTGCCCGTCCTGCTGGTCGGCGAGCTGATCGGCGGCCTGGTCCTGGGGTGCTACATCGTCATCGCGCCGGCGTACGCGTCTGAGGTGTGTCCTGTTGTGCTGAGAGGGCACCTGACTAGTTATGTGAACCTGTGCTTTGTGATGGGTCAGCTCCTTGCGAATGGCACGACGGCGGGGACGGAGACCCTGGACACTCATTGGGCTTACAGCTTGCCGTTTGCGCTGCAGTGGTTCTGGGTTGCTGTTCTCATCCCGGGCATGTTCTTTGTGCCCGAGAGTCCGTGGTGGTTGGTCCGTAGAGGCAAGTTCGATGAGGCTGAGAACGCGCTGCGGAGGCTGGCTAGCGACAAGGTTGACGTCAAGGCTACTCTGGCTATGATCAGAGAGACGGATCGATTGGAGCAGGAGATCGAGTCTGGTAGTACGTACTGGGATTGCTTCAAAGGCGTGAACCTCGTGAGGACCGAAATCAGCTGTGGTGTTTACTGCACGCAGGTGCTGAGTGGTGTCTACCTCGTTAACTACGCGACCTACTTCTTCCAACTGGCAGGACTGCCCACTTCCAGGGCTTTCGACATGGGCATTGGCTTTCTGGGTAAGTCTCCCCCGACAGTGTTTCCGGGTGACCTTATGTCTGACTGGTCTTTCACAGCGGTTGGTTTCGTCGCAACAGTCCTGTCTTGGACCCTTATCGTCCGCTTTGGCCGCCGTCAAATCTTCATAGGCGGCCTCGTGGCCCTGGTCACCCTCATGCTCGTCATCGGAATCCTCGACTGCATCCCCGGCCGGCCCTCAGGTGTCATCTGGGCCGAGTCCTCCCTCATGATCATCTGGAACTTCGCCTACGACTTGACGGTGGGGCCCATCTGCTTCGTCATCATCTCCGAGGCCTCAGCGACGCGCGTGCGGTCACGGACCATCGCCGTGGCCACAGCCTCTCAGGGCATCCTGGGCATTGCCATGACGGTCGCTATCCCGTACATGATCAACGCGGATGAGGCGAATATGCAGGGGAAGCTGGGATTCTTCTTTGGTGGTCTGGCTGCGCTCTGTGGTGTCTGGGCGTATCTCCGCATGCCTGAGACGATGGGTCGGACGTATGAGGAGTTGGATCTTCTGTTTGATCGGAGGGTGCCGGCGAGGAAGTTCAAGGATTATCAATTCGATATGGCCGAGACTGGGGTATCAGGGTGATTGGGTCCAATACTTTGGTCGTCGTGACATTCCGACTGGAGGAAGTCCGTACTGTCCTTTGCCAGTACCTGGTTGAAAGTCAGTCTTTGCTGGATCAACCACTCTTTTGCCTTATCCCTCGCTAAATTAGTATAACTTTTGAGAAAAGTCTAGGTTCATGTAAATGTAATGGAGGGAGACTCGAGTAGCAATTATAATCTAATGTTGGAAGGGCTTTGTGAGAACATTCAAGTCTGATAGTGAGGAGTGAGGTTGGGATATCCAAAACGGATAACTGGTTCTTGTAGCCTGACCAAAATAATGAGCTGCAGCCTTTGGGGGCATATACCGCGAACTTAAGATGGTTGGAAAAGCCTGAGTCTAGCAAGTTCAAAGACACTTTCGGTGTCTCATGGCTGTTCGAAAATATCTCGGTCTCTCGACGTCGTACAGCATTCGGTCAAGAGGCTAATCAATTGATTCTGGGATCAATCAACGAAACCACTTGCCCGTCCAACCACACACACACACACACACACACACACACACACACACACACACACCCTCTCTCTCTCTCTCTCTCTCTATCTCTCTCGAAGATGGCCTTCCAGGTGTCCGCACCAGAGGCTTACGTCCCAGATCGATTGCCACTTACGCCTGTTTCCAGTTCCAGTCACCCAAATGCCTTGCAGCGAACCGTTTGCATGGCGGATCTGACACCTTCCCATCCGTCTGGTCCCTCTTTACATTCTATCCACCGATCAAAGCCTTGTGCGGGAGACTTTCAGAGTGACCAGACGCCCTCTGCGTCCAGCAAGTCGCGTGATGAGGCTCAAAAATGGGATAGCCGCGAAGTGGAGGAAGGCTTTCATGGTGGTATGTACCCCTATCATTCCCCATGATATCAAAAATATTTTATGGGCTTCCCACCACTCGGCCAAATATGGTCACACAGGAATGGTCAAGCAAGTGTGAGGCTTCGACTAATGTATCGAGGCAAACAGACTTCACACCAGCCACGCCGTCGAATTCGACCACATCCGCGATGCATGGAGAATCACCCAGTGGCCCTACGAACAGGGGTCGGAAACGGACATACTCTTCCACCTCTTCAGCCTCAATCAACAACTCGAAACCCTGGAGTTCCCCTGTCGAATCCTCGCCAACGTCAGTGCTCACATCATCGTCGAGTACTGCCCCTCTTTGGCCCTACAGACATGGCAACAGCGTCGAAGCCACAAGTAGACACGAGAGACGAAGCAAGATTGCGAGGCGCGATTCAGCCGAGGAACTTCAGCTTGATGGGCGGGTGGACTGCATGGTCTTTGATTGGGAAGGAGACGGGATGCCCACGCCCACCTATGAAGAGCCCGATTCGGACTGATCTACGCAAAAATATGCTCCCGGGCGTCGAATGGCATTCCCAATGTCGTGAAAATACAGTTCACAGTCACGAGTTTCCCACGGGTACCGCTTGTAATGCTATAAGCTCCACCAACATGCTCGAAAGCCCTCGGCGTGGAGCCGTACTGGCTGATATCGGGCCTGGACATGGTGGTGACCATGACGGCCTTGGGGCACACATGGGTGCAGTAAGGGTACTACAAGCACCTTCCGGGTCAAGCCAGAATACCTGGGGAAAGAAGAGCACTTGAGCGGTGACCTCAACGTTACAAACGATAACCGCTTTTTGATCAGCTTGGACGAAAGACTGGACCGTGTTGTTTTCCCGAGGGCTTTGCATTTGCCTTTGGAATACTACGCCGTGGCGGTCACGACACCGATGAAGCCGAGCGAAGGAGAGGGAGGGAGCATGAGAAAGTAAAGTAATACCTAAATCGAACCAAGAATGATGAATATTTCCAAGGCTGTTTCGAGGTATCAATTACGAAGTCGACATTGTCTGCTTGAAGCCGTGTCATAGGCATCTGGATAGTATTTCAAGGGCTAAGTGAGAAGCAATGTTTTCCACCGCCATCCCGCGTGCCATTCCCAGCAATCAACTCTTGGAGGCCCAGTCGACATGGCGATTTAGTCTTTCTCGCCACTCGAATTGATTGATGCCTTCCAAGCAGACATCACCTCGAATATCTTGGCCTCCTCGTCATTGCGTGCCTGCTGTTGTAGGGGGAGAAGCCAAGAGGCTTATGGTCATGTTAGTACTCATAGCTGTCATATCTCATCCATCCGGTTACTACAAGATTCGACCAAACTTACATTCAGCTGGTTTACCCGGTTCCGAACTGCTGCGCCGTCTCCGTGCGAGCCTCCAGTACATATCAGATGTCGTACGTTCTGGTAGGGCTCTGCGACGAGAAAAAGTTGTTTGTATACGCTAGAGAGTCAGCTTGTATCTCTAGCTTATGTATCTATTACAGCAGGCATATCTAGTGGGCTTGAACATCAGGCACTACCCTAGGGTAGGCTAACGGGCAGAGACCATCAAGATCCCATCGGAAAGGTGGTCGTATGTGATAGGAGCATCAGGTGAACAGAAACACCGATAACATCACCACAAACAAAGTCATGATTGACTGTTTGGACACCCCAAAGCCACTCGCTGAACCCATTGCCGCACCACCACCTCCATTTCCACTGTCACTTCCGCTGCCTGTCCCATTACCCATACCACTTTCATCCAAGATAACCCCAAACTCAGCCACCGTAGCACCCACACCGTCATCCCCCGTGGCTTGGTTCCCCCAAATCGTCAGTGTAGCATATCGACCGCTATATACAGGGCTGTCGAGCGTCACATTGGTAGTGTTGCTCTTGTACGCCGTGATCAGGTACACAGTCTCTGCATCATAAGGCGTACTCACTTCCACGTTCTCGCTTCTCGTAGCATTGCTTGTGCCCTCAGCGATTGCCGACTCGCTGCTGCCCGAGCTGGACGCGTTAGAGAAGGTCACGTAGTAGCCGCTTGGGGGAGCCTGCGCCCAGTCGAATCGAAACTCAACAACCCTTTGACCTGCGGCTTGCTCGCCCAAATCAATGGTCACACTGGATGAGACATTGGCGGCGACGGGCTGCCATTTTGTGGACACAGCGCCGTCGTTGGCCGCGAAGGGGAACTGGCCTGGCTCGAAGTCTTGTGGGCTCGAGGCGGGGAGACACTGGGCAATGTTTCCTGACCAGGTCTTTATGCTCCCAATCTGGCGGTTCGGGATGACAACCGCCTCGCCCGAGGAAAGTAGCTCGTATGCTACCGTAGAGTAATTGGAGCCGATCGTGACTGGGATCGAGGAGTTGAGATATAGTGGGTTGGCGTTGGGGAGCGTCTTGTCAAGTATGCGGCTGAGAGTAGTATGTGTCGTGTTTGATGTCGCATTGATGGCGTGGCCTTGCCAGTAAAAGGTCCTGAAATCAAGGTGTGGTATCTGTGGCGGCAGCGATGGGTCGACGTTCAGCGAGTCCATGCGCATACGCAGGCCCAAGTACCCAAATATTCCTATGCGGTTCGCACCGCCCATCCCTGTCAGGAAAGGATAGGCTGGGTGTGTCCCTCCGTTGGTCGTATAGTCATCCACCAGCTGCTCCGAATACTGGAACCACGGCGCCCTGACATATGGATGGGATGAGTACACGTCATAGGTGTACGAGGAGCAGCCAGAGGGAGAATATGCGTTTGCGTTGATGCTGAATACGCCGTAGGTCATGCCAGGGCCGATGGTAGACTGCTTGCCGGCGTAGTAGTCCAGATCAGAAAGGGTATAGGGGTTTGGGTAGGAGAGAAAATCATCAACGAGGACCACGTCTGCTTGTTTCACGGAGATGGAACCGTTCATTGTTGCGTACTCGACGATGATATCTGCGGAGTCGGAGACTGGGACTTCGATTTCTGTAGATTGGTTGGCTGCTGCGGCATTTATTTCCATATTGAAGTTGGACCGGAAGATGTTGGATCTGTTCAGGTGGGTTTCGATCAAGGCCATGGTGAAGGCCGGATTGTTTACGTGATTTGCATACTCATCCTGTAGAAGTTAGTTCTAAATCGTACCGTCGTTCCATGTGGCCAATACTTACAGGATCTGTCGCATTGTGAAGTTCCCACTCTCCTGTTGATGCATTCAACGTGAGGAGCTCCGAGTAAAATGTCGTGATGGCATCATAGACCGGGAACATCTCATCCCTAAAGGTGCTCTCGTCTCCTGTCACCACATAGTAGTTGTACAACCCCAATCCGATGTCCCCATTGATATGATACTCGTAGTCGAAGCAAGGGCCTGTCGCTGTACAGTTTCCAAATCGACCGCTCGTCCACGGATAGACTGCACCACCCGAGGAGAACTTCCCGGTCTCGTTCTGGGAAGACGAGTACGCCATATTGACGTTCTCTTTAGCCTGCGGAGACAATCGTTCCCTGTAGTTTGTAATCGCCTTTGCCGCCTCCGGGAAGGATACTACAAGAGCTGATGACATCCAGATATCCGCATCCCAGAAGATCAAGCCGGCATAGCTATCAGACCCAAGACCGCCGACACTTATGCTGTTCGCGTTGAGCAAGGTGTTGTTGCCCGCCAGGGCGATCGCATTGGTCCCGACTGTGTTCTGAAGCATTCCGAAGGGATTGGTGACAGACGTGATTTGCTGCTCGATGATGTACAAGTCTTCAGGCAGGCTGCCATTCTCAGGAAACGAGTAGTCATCTACGGAGTCTACTGTCAGGATGCGTGCCCACTCAGCTGTGTGTGACTGAACCAGGCTGTCAAAGCCAGCCATAGCTGCGGACATTGATGCATTCCAGGCGACAGATTGTGGATCCGCGAAGGCATCCGTGGAGGAGCCTCCGATATACTTGGTAATGGTCGTCATGCTTCCTCCCGATAAGCTCAGCTGCACTGACTGGGCGATCGATGACTGGTTGGCGCCGATGTTGTGGCTCTCTGTGATCGACTGCGTATTTGATACGCCATCCCCTGACAGCGTCGAGTAGATGTAAGCCGTCACATTGCTGATGCCATTTGGTCGAACTGCCGTCCAGATTGTACTGCTGCTGTTCTCATACCCCTTGTCCGCAAAGTCTGTCCTTACAGCGCAGTCTCCTTCAAGCACGTCGGTGACAGTAATGTTCGTATCGGAAGCCGCCATCACCTTCAACTGCACTGCCGCCTGATTGACATACAGCTTATGCACGAGCATAGTATACTCAATTGACAAAGGGGAACCGCTAGCAGGAGTCCAAGTGTAGTTCCATGACATAACACCGGCCTTGAAGTCCACTGTCGAGCTAAAGTTGGAAATCTGAGACGCCTCCACTGAAGCATTGAGGGTGCTGTCTCCGGCCTCAACAGTCAGACCAGCCCAGTGTGGAACACCACTGATGACGCTCTCGCCGCCATACTGATAGAGCCAGGGGAAGTTAGAGCCATTCGTTGTAGGCTGGGAATCCCAAAAACCGCTGATGGTCGCAAACGTCTGCCTCCTGCTGAAGAGCGGCCAACCACTGATCAGGTCCCCGTCGACTGGAGTGTCGACCTCGAAAAAAGGCCCCACAGCAGCGAGATTAATGCCTAGGTAGCCGTTGGCGAGTGACATACGGGACTGATAATGGCCCTGGTCGAAGGTGGTGGTCTTCAAGATCCAGTTGTCGTTGTCCCATGTAACACCGTCGAAGCGAGTGTTGTAGATGTGGGCCGCAACGGTCTTAACCATTGCGGCCAGGAGCATCGCGCCCTCGATGGAGAGTTTCATCCTTTCTTACACGTATGACCGCGATACCGTACTCGAACAAACAGTGAGGATGAGTGAGAAACTACAGAGTGACAATTCAGGGTGATCAATTACACCGAGGACATGGACTACATAATTGCATTGTGGCCGTGGAACAGGGGTGAGACATGAGGGGCCTAGAATTCCAAGGTTAAACGAGTAAGAACCAACTTGTTGGCTTGGAACCACATCTCGCGAGTATCTTGGCTCGCACTCTTCAAGCTTGCATGACCCTCTCGTGACTCCAGCCACCTTCACGTCATAAAAGGCGACTCCCCGGTCGGTCCGACAGACCGGGGAAAAATGACATGGGGTTGAATGGCTGGAGGGGATTCTCGGCGACTTAGACCCGAAAGGATGGGAGGGATCGCCAAAACTTATGCAGCTAGAACAAAGCCCAGCGCCTTGGAATGTGGGGTAGATTCAGCTGGAAGACAAAAGCAATGGGTTTTTACATAATTCTAGAATCGTGTCTATTATGATATCTTCATTCCCACCCCATCAGGCTCGTGCGTGTGAAGGGACTGAAGCAACTGCGGCAAGTGTTACGGCGAGCCAGCGGTGCAATCAATGTTATATACTACCCTAGGGTACTTAGGTTTCTCATCCTCCCCTCTCTTATTAGCATTGAACCGTCCGTAATCGTCTAGCTTTGCATCAAAACTGTCAATGGATGTCAACGAGCTACCATGGCCCCTGACTCTAGTGGACCCTTTGATGTTTATCGGGAATCCAATGACCCTCGGGGACCTGGGGACTCATGTGTGCACGTACGACGTTGACTGTCAAACTGTGCAATTTCATAATCCTCAGGATAACTGTCATATAATCCATTGGACAGTACATGTTACATCGCGACAATTTATTGACTACCCAGATGGTGATTAGTGAAACTTCGTTCGGCCACCGTCATTGATGCCACCTCTTCCATTGGTTTCCAGTGGTGGTGAAGGACTGATTGGTTGTCTTAATATGATAACCTACATAGTAGAGTAACTTGTGTGCCCACATCTGTGGAGAGTGGACCCTACTTCAGAAAGACTAACCAGATTACTTCGTAACAATGAAGAAGAAGCAGGATGTAGTTTATCATTTGTATCCCCCGAGTTTGGCAAAATGTGAGTCAACGTTGATATGTGGTGGGAGGAGGTGGTTGGGAAAGTGTCTACCCTAGGGTAGCAATCGTCACTTGCAGCCCTTGAATGCGTATATTCGATGATACGTCAATACTCAACCGGTATAAATAGAGGGTGGCTGGGGACGGAATAGAGCGTTGAAATAGATTGTTATAGCATGTTCACGCCAGGTGGTACAAATCCTAGCCTGTTCTCGTAGCCTCTTGTCTACCCTCATATACTAACCCTGGGGACTGATAACCTCGAGGTCTAGATATATATGTATAATAGCTATAGCGATTCTGGAGCCCTTTCTCTACTTTTTTCCTCGGCTAATTCATTGTTCGACTCCCTCTGCATCCTCTACTATTGGCAGTCTCCAAAATTAGTTGCCCCAGGGTGGCTTTCAAAGTAATCAGTGAAATAGACCCGCTCAACAGCAAAGGAGTCTGCAGACTGCCGCATCAGTAAAGGGATTGCAGGCCTATGCCACAAGGTATTGTGTCCATAGTATATACTTATACTTTCAATGACATTCCATAAAGCGCCGATTTATTTGCGTTGATTTAACGAAAACCGAAACGCCTCCCAGACTCTGCCCATGGCGGGTATTGACCAACGCCGTGAACTCTTCCCGTGTACACGTGTAGAATCTCCCACACAGATTGTTTCTTTACGGCTTCATTTCCTGAGCCGCTTCGTCGGACTCGTTTCCGGGACAGTGTCCCCATCTATAACCCCCCACTATCTCAGTGGCTCGGCCTCTTTCATGTCAAAATCCTCGATATCAACTGCCGCGTAGCAGCCATCTGCTCGGCCTGAGCCTTCCCATTGATCCTCTCCTTCGCAGCCTCAGCCTTCTCCGTCGGTATATAGAAGTCATACCGATCCGGAAAGAGGATGATATTTGCCAACCGCACGACCTCAGCCTCCCCTTCTGTGCTCCATTTCTTCTCCACCGCGCTAGAGCCCTCACCAACTACCTCCATCTTGCCTGCTCCTGCGGACTCTGCCGGAGCCGGCGAGCCAACCCTCGTAGCAGGCGTCGTCATCACTCTCGACCCGTCCGGCGAAAGCTCCCACGGCGCCAGCCCCATAGCCCTCAGCCCAGCATCGCCCCCGACAGCAGCAATCTCCTCCATCCCGGGGCGGCCCTCGTGCGGCGCCTCGCTGCCCATCGTGCTCCCGCCCGCGGAGTCAAAGTCCGGCCCAGGCTGGCCCCGCAGGAACGCCTTGCGCTGCCTCGCGAGGAACAGTGCGTTCGTTTGCGTCAGGGGGCACGCGGGCGTGTATATCAGCATCGAAGGGGCCGGGGCGTCAGGCCCGGGGGTGCCCGGTTTGGACTCTGCGGTCGTCATGATGCTGTACGCCTCGTCGCAGTGCCAGATGACATAGTCGCCTGCCTGCAGGGTGGGGATCTCCACGAGGGAACGGCGGAGCCGGAGGTGCGGGTGCCAGAGCTCGGTGATGCGCTGCGCGTGGCCTGGTACCGCCCCGTGGATGATGGTGCTCTGCTCCCTGTCGAGTGCCCAGTTGTCCGGGTCCAGGAACGCAGCCCACTCCGCAAGGGTCTCGGCCGATGCGCCTTCCTCGTCGTATCCGGACACAGGCGGCTTGGTCTTGGAGCTGAAGAAAGGCCGGAGGAGGAAATACGCCGTGACGAGTTTGGGGCTCGGCAGGACGCGGATGCTGGCCGGCTCGCCGGAGGTGAGCGCCAGGACCCCCTGGAACATCCTGAAGATGGAGCACGAGCCCGCGCCGTTGTACAAGTCTGGCGTGACATTGATCCGGCCAGAGGGGTCCCACGGGTCGAAGGACTCCCACTCCCCGCGGAATATAGCGTCGTACGTGCCCCCGCGACCGTAGCCATCGGGCTCCCACCTCTCCAGACTGCCGCTGTCAACCTGCGCGATGAGGATCGACGCGGCGCTGGCCGTTAGGCTGTCCGCGGCCGAATTCCCATTCACCTGGGGAGGCGCCGCGTTGACGCCCAGGATGCTCCCGTCGTGGATCCGCAGCCGGTCGGCATATGAGATTGGGAACCGTGTCGCGACCCGCGAGATGTCGGCGTCGATGGCTTTGGTCTCCCAGAAGGACATGGCCCACTTCTGCACACGCAGGACGGCCGGGTGCGCGCGAATAGCGCACTGCGCCGGCGTCCAGAAGAGGTCGAAGCATGTCGGGTCTTGGGGGACGGGCTGCTTGATGTGGTCCCTGTTGTGCATGATGTACTGCCTCGTCTGGCTGATCCACGTCTTTGTCTGTGTCTGGCTCACCACGCCCCGTACGACGCCAACACCATAGCGTTTGAGATGTCGTTCGAAGTCGGCAACCTTGGCGGGCTCGGTGATATCGCTGAAGTCGATGGCTGGGATCAGATCGGTGCCACGGGCGTGTATATGTGCGATTTCATCCCTCAGGGCGACTAGAAGCCGCCGCCAGGATGCCTCGATGGCGTCCTCTTTCCCCTGGATGAGCCGACGCTTGATGTTTGCAAAGCGTGTGGGTAGAGCAATGGGCTCCGCACCATAGAAGGACTGCACTGGCGGTTCCATGCCACCAATCTTTGCAGACACTTTCCGGCTGCCAATACTGCCAGAGGGTTTCGTTATGCGGTGTTGAGACTGAGATTTGCGGTGAGACGGTCCGGCTGGTGGGGCAACAGCGGTTGATAAACCGGGGAGGCCGGTTTGCTTCGGTCTCGGATCTAAGGGGGCCTGCTTCGTTGACACCATGTTGACGGCTGCAGGGAGATTCTTGGTACTCAAGACGCTACTGCCGTTTCGGCTGCTTCTGCGAATAGGAGGGCGAGGCCTGGGTCCGGGCAGCTTGACCGTGGTGATAATCCGTGTGATGCGGCCAGAAGGGAGCGGATTGCTGGAGTTGAATGCAGTACTTGTACTACTCCCGGCTGTGTCAGACGCCTGCGCAGTGACAGGCATCTTGACTGCAGTGTTTCGAAGCAAGACCGGAGAGGTTGCTCGTTTTAATAAGCTGCGATGAGCCGTTAGGACCCAGAGCTAGAGGTGTGTGAGCAGCGGCAGTAGCTCGCTGCAGAGCCGTTTAGAGATGTGGCTGCCGAGATACGCCGTGCGTCCCTTTTCCCCGATGTGCCTGACCTCTTTCAGGGTTTATGCTGATCTTATTTGTCGACTTTCCTATACTTCAAGGGGCGACTTCGAGTAAGGCGTGCTTGAAGAGCCCACACTGAAAAACTCCAAGGTTCAAATGTTCCAACCCTTGAGCTGTAAGTACATTACCCAGGTATCCTCTGGCCTGTGGTTTTCGCCTTCTGTGCTCCGGGGCAAATCCTGGCAAATCCTGGGAAATCTCCGTCTTTACTTTGTCTCCCAAGGATGCGAAACTCGGAACAACTGAATACCGCGGGGTAAGTCTGGGGTGCTGTTTCCGGGGTATTTTCCTTCCTTGTGGATTGTTTCACGGCGCAGCCTAAAAAAGCAAGCGAATAAAAGACGACAGGGAGGTTGGTAGTACAAAGGATCGAGTAATTATAGCAAGAGCGCTACTTTGTGAGTCGACTCGAGGCCGTTGATAGAGTGCCGAGACTCCTTTAGTTCCTCTGACCTTGGGTCAGGATAGCGACCACGGAGCTGTATCGCCGGCGTCTGGAGGATTTCCTATTTGGGCATTATCTCGGACATGCTGGTGAGGCCCTATGTAAGCCTAGTGTTGATGCAGATGGTCAGATCACGGTTGTCGTTCTGGACGTTGGTTGATTTGGGACGGGAGAATATCTTGTGCCCGCTAAAGTCAGCTGATGAGGTCGGATTGAAGGTGAATAAAACACAAGATGTCGTGCAAAGCTGCACAAATGCCTGGTACGAGTCCGTGGGGGTGAAGACGATCAGTATCAAATGATCACCAACAACTACTGTCATGCGGACGGGCGGGCATGACCTCTATTTAAGCGCTTATCTTGATGGGGAGTGCAACCTGTCCGGCTAAATGTTGTAGTTCGAATCATGGAACTGCCCAAGTGGGAGCCCTCTGTCGTCGTGAGTAACAGCGAAGGTTTTGCTGGCGACTTAATTACCTACCAAGTACGTACAGGTGTCTTAGTACTTAGCAGATAAGTAAAGTTGAGGTACATGTATCTGCCGTCGAATGAAGTATTCCATAGTAAGAGACCATGCCCTGGAACGCCGTTTGGTGTGGCAAATGGTCTGATACCAGTATCAGCAGGGACAAAGTTCAGGAGTGACCTGGCGGCAATTACATCCCATGATGCCGTCTGCTATAACACAACTAAAAGACAGGACGACGGTTTAACGGCCCCAACATGTAGTTCCAGGGGCCACATAAGCCACCCACAGCTTGTAGCCCCACCACCCTGCGGCCCGTCAACCCGTCATGCCGACGAGCCGTGGCTTGCTTGCAGACCTCGGGACTATAAGTAGCCCATCGGATTGCGTCCTCATAG
Organism: Cytospora chrysosperma; assembly: GCA_016808195.1. NCBI lineage: Eukaryota > Fungi > Ascomycota > Sordariomycetes > Diaporthales > Cytosporaceae > Cytospora > Cytospora chrysosperma. The sequence continues at coordinate 270,929 of JAEQMF010000012.1, forward strand.
GGCACTGAGCCTAGACCCAATTACAGTGTGCTGGCCGTTCTCTACAATATTCTCCGAGGTTTTCCCTCCTCACATGGTGGCCAAGACATCGAGTACCTACTTATTCTCCGATGTTGGCATCCGTTGGAAGACAAGCAGTTTTAGGAAATGAGTATTGGACTCGACGAGATCACCACCAAAATCCCGTGCGTTCTACCCTCACGGGGATGCTAGCCAAGTTGTCCGTCAGTCTGGTAGCAGACAGACAGTAAACAAGTTCCTAAGCTGGCAACCCCGTTGGGTGCTACTCTGACAGGAACCAAATTCTCGGAGCCGGAAGATTTCCATGTGAGGATATGCCTCCATAATATTTCCTCCAATGTCAATGCTGCATCCGTGCGATATCTGCAACGGTATATAATTTGGAATCTGTGCCCAGAGGGCGTGGGGGGCCTTCCTATCCTCGATATCACGGATACACGGCCTGCAGCTCACAGTGGGCAAGCACTAGAGATGCCTGTTTCAGCCGCTGCGGCCCTGTTCGGGAGATCAGCGGTGAATAGAATTACTTGCAGATGGTTCCATGCCCAAGGTATCGTCCCACCTACCCGTGGACCGGCTAATATACTTTGACCAAGATCCAGAAGTGGTAGAAAGAAAGCTCGGATCTAGTTGGCGCTCCCCCAAGATGCGGCCATCCGTCAAAAACTCCCCCGATATGCTCGCGAGCCCGCATATCTCCTCAGGCATGACTACCACCCCATGCGACTCGCAGTCGTGACACCAAGCCTCCTCGTAACCCCCCTTCAAGTCTTCATCACCTCTTTACCCGGGTGAAATCCAGGAGGAGACTTGACAGCTCGTCGTATCACATATTTGCAGCCCTAGCACTACCACCACTACCACCAGTCGACTGACTGACTACTCCCATCCCCAAGGAGTTCGGTCCAAGGCAAAGTCCGTAATGAAGCACCGGCATAGTCTCGCGGAAGGGGCGCCCGGCGCCGTGACGGCGGTATGGTATGCCGAGACGTATGAGTGAGTCCGTGCCGTCATCCAAAGCCGAGGCGTCATCGCTCGACCGCCGCCGGGAGCACTACTTTCCTGACGCGGCGATGGTGTCCGGGTCGATCCATGGGTTGGATAGTGTACTGGAACATGCTCGGCCAATGCGGGGGGCTGTCCTCTGGTAGGCGGTCCATCTCGCGCGCTGCGTTTCGTCGTACAGATACGGTGATACTTCGGGGCTCTCAGTGCTAGTTCTTCCAAGTGTGCTTGATTCCCATCACTTTTATCCTCCTACATGGTGCCTTTCTGATACAAACCAATGCATACGAAGCCTTGTCTATCCTGATGATGCCAAGGAGACCGGCTGTCATCTGTATGTTCTGCATACCCGAGCCTGCACACGCTATAACGTAGGTTCTCTTGGTGTTCATTGTCTGGCAATGTCCGAGATCATAGCCGCGATCAACAATGCAGCTCCTGATGAACAGAGGACCAAACCATTATTGGATAAAATACTCGCGCAGAGATACATTGAAATTTTCAAATAGGCATACAGCAACAACATTGCAATCTCATTCTATTTCTTGAGACACATATACACCCTGTTCTTCGCACATCACAGCTACATAAGTAAGCACGATATGGCCATGGTGTTGTTTCCACGCAGACACAGTAATACAACGTCAAGGAGTCGACTAGCATTGCCCGATCCCCAGCCAATCTATTTTGAAATAAGGACTGCCTCAGATCGTATCCGCAAGTTTTTGGACTGTCTTCCGCCCCTGAGAGCAAACATTGAAGGGACTATCCCAGAGAAGTACTTATGTATTAATCAAATGTACCAAAATAGCGAGCTGAATTACATCATGTCGGCCATGGGAAAGGAAACATGAGATACATTATCAGCATCTCGCCAAACGCGTTAGCAAGAGCATGAACAATTTACGTTGGGTTTCTGGTACGCACTTAGTATATAGAAGCCCTGGAGGTGATAAGTGAGGGGGAACCCACTATAACGGTTCAGTGGGCCAAATAGAATCATGGGAATCATGGAAAGAACATGCATGAGCTATTTGTTTCCTTGCCCTCACCACCCTCTAGGTCCAGTACAGAGACTGTATCAATGACCAGATTACAGCCTGAAGCAAATGTGCTGACTTCTCATTATGCTCTGTCAAATCTGTTGGTTGATGCTGCGGGGGCAGGAGGGCCGGCAATGGAAAGGATCGTACGATCTACATTTCGTACATCACCGCAACGTTGACAGCCTTATTCAATCAGCCGGAAGTGACTGCAACATCTGCATGATCCTTTGCAAGGAGTTGGCCGTCGCTGTGGGGCTAGATGCTTGGGATGGTTCGGATAGTACCGAGGGCTGGCTCAAGAGGCTCAATGCCAGGCTCCTTCAAGGCTTGTCTGGGCGTGATGATACCAGGCATGCTATAAGCAGTGCCTCGTTGTCCCTTATGAATGGATCAAACCTGTATGGAAATGAAGAGAGTAAGAAGGCTTCCCCAAAATCTATATCATCCCTGAAGTCTCAAGTGTTGGGCCGCCTAGGTGTGCACTGTGCTGGCATATCACCGCCATGCTATCCTCTGAACCTATCCTAAACTTAATCTCTAGCATACCTGCATGATGGCTGACAGGGAATCCTACAGTGTACCGGTTGGATTTCAAGCTTCAATGGCACGACATGATCCGGAAGAGGACATTTATCCTCAATCCAATCAGGGGGGCCACTGCACCATTTAGGACTCCTATCATGGATGATACCTCAACAGGCGAAGTCTTCAAGCTTGCTCTAACATGGCTGGCAGAATGTAAATGCGTCGAGGATCTTCTCAATGATCCTAACCCATGGCTTCCGACCCGACTGCTCGATCTGACAGATCTGAAGCCCAAGATTAGCAAAGACATATACGCAACCAGCAACAGCAAAAAAGACGGAAGAGAATCGATATACAAGAACAGAAACGATCGCCCAGATGAGAGAATGGTCAGGCTTGTCGAAACCAAGACCGAGATACAAAACAGCAAGTTTTACTACGTGACTTTGAGCCACAAGTGGGGAAATATCGAAGGGAAGAATCCGCTGAAGTTGACGAAGGCCAGTTTGGCAGAGTTCAAGGGAGGGTTGAAGCTGAAGGATCTACCAAAGACGTTTCGAAACGTCATTGAATTCGCAGCGAGATTGCACAACGTCCAATATATCTGGATCGACTCGCTTTGCATTATACAGGACTCGTCGGAGGACTGGCTAATAGAATCTAGCCAGATGCACCGAGTGTACAGTCTGTCCTTCCTAAACGTGTCAGCAACAGCAGCCGAACACAGTCACCAGGGACTTTACTCAAAACGAAATCCAAGGCTATTATGGGAGACTGAAATCAACTTGAACATCGAGGGGCTTCCGGGTTCCAGAGCCGAGAAGGAAATACCTGGCAAACCACGCGAATACATCCGCCGCTGCACCCTCGTCGACGCTTCATACTGCGAGAGCCTTGTCAACGAAGCAACGGTGAATAAGAGAGGATGGGTATTACAGGAAAGACTTCTGGCACCACGAGTCCTACATTTCTGTCATGGCCAGATAGCTTGGGAATGTCCCGAACACACCGCTGCTGAGGGTCTCCCGCCGACTGTCCCTAGCTTTCAGAGGCGTCGGGATGACACGCTATTTGCTGAGATTCCGTTGAAAGGTCTCGAGCCTCTGCTACACGGAAAGGCTCTAAGGGAGAATCGATTACGAAATTCGCCCGAGCCGGATCCACACCTGATGCGTGATCCGGTGAGCAAGAACAGGGTTTATGCATTGGAGATTTGGAACCGGGTCGTGGAGATGTATTGCAAGACCGAACTCAGCTTTGGCAAGGATAAACTTCCTGCCCTATCCGGTATTGCAAACAGGATGTCAGAGAGTATCGGCTGTGAGTACGTTGCTGGACTCTGGGACTGGAATTTGCCCAGTCAACTGCTCTGGAAGGTTGAGCCAGTACTCCAACGCACCTCGAACGGGGTGCGATTTATCCACTCCGGCAAAAGAGCCAGGGAGCATAAGTTGGGAAAAATGATATATAGAGCTCCATCATTCTCATGGGCATCTATAGACTCGCATGAAAGTGACCACACCGCCTGCGGAGAGGTAACGGATCAAGACATCCTGGTGGAAATGGAGTCTGCTGTGATTACTCAGTCAGATGAGCAGAAAAGGGACAGCTTTGGTCAGATATTGGGAGGACATGTCACCTTGTGGGGCTTCATATTCAAGGTTAGTCTCTACGAAAAGCAGCCAAATCGCTACGCCTGGAAGTTCGAGCCGGGAAACTTAGACGAATACGGACTCTCAGTGCCCAAAGGCCTCTTGGAAGAAGATCACGCCAACACCTATCTCGACTGCCCCGACGACGACAATACCGGACATCACATCCTGGGCTCAGATGACATCTACTATCTTCCTATAGCTCGAGGTGAGCGCCTAGACAGTGAAGACGGGAAGTACATGATCGGTCTTTTGTTGCAACGGGAGCTATGTACACCACGGATTCACGGCTTTGGCACATTTCGTCGAATCGGCCTGACGAAGCTGTCACCTTGGGCGGATAAGCATGGCCATAGGTTCCTGTCACAGCTCACCAAGGCGATAGGCCATGATGACAACGGACAAGAGTCGGACAGCGGGCAGCAGCTTTTGTATATGGTTTGATCCAGTTGCTTCCTATCCCCTTCCCAACATGCACCCGATTATCAGATTCAGGAAGGTCACCTGGGCAGCTTGTATACCAGACACTGAGGATAAGTTGGATTGATACTCTCCTCAGGTCTGGACTCGCGGAGGATTAGGTGCCGTGCATGTACCTCGAGCATGTACCAATTTGAAGATGACGGCGTGCCAAAAGTGTCACTCAAATGTCTACTCCAGACTTCCATCGTGCGTCAGCAAAGTTGATGACCGACACCTACGTACTCAGAAGGATGCCATTCGACCCATTCCTTGTGCAATCAGAGGCGACAGATGAGCCAATCTTCTCATCCTCAAACCCTCGGTCCCAACATTGATATAAAGGGCTGCACCTCCAGACCCTGGAGCCTGTCTGGTCTTAGATGATGATGGCCTACCTGGCGAGGGTCACTAAGTAGAGCCTGCCCCGTAGGTTTTATCGTATCCTAAGAAAGGTGATTATGTCGTTCATAATGCTGTTGTGCGTAGCGGTGGGAACAACCTCACAAGAGGCGGTTTGCACTGTGAGATATAAAACAATACATATTGATCGGCCCCCGGTAGAGACCTGTGGCTTCAGAGGTCCTGTAGGTGGATGATTCCTTTGACGGAAAATTCCCTCTGATCTTCAATTTGGTCGTCAATGTATGAAGCTGTGGTGAAGTCTCGACCCGGTCCAGCAATCGTGCACCGCCCGTGCCTTTGTCCCAACGAGGTTGTCCCGCCCGGGCGTTGGGGAGGACGAGTCTGCCCGGCTTCAAGGCTCCAGTGCCTACATGCTTAAGTAGCTTGAGAAAATGAACGCAGGATATCAGGCCCCGTGACTATTTAAGTACTTATTATCTCTCTTTGATGCAGGTCATCCAGCAGCCGTGTGAAATTCTGATCCTAAGGTTTCTTGGTATCCAACTTGAGGATATCTGAAGCTGACAGCGACCCGAGAGAATTACATCGAAATCTCCCCAAAAAGATGTGCGGCTTGACAATAACCCACCACCACGAATGCGGCCACACCACGTACAAGGCAGAAAGCTGTGCGCAGAGCCCATCCTATTCGCCATGTACCCAGCCAGGCACCCAGCCATATCATTGTCCATATCACACCACACACGTTTCCTCCCGAAATCACCCCTGTCCGGCGTGTCTAAGTTGGGCCAGCCTGGCAGAGCGCAACCGCCGGGAAAGGGAAGAGCTGCGGTATGAGCAGGCGATGGCCCGCTGGCATAAGAGGGAGGAGTGCCTGAGAAGGAGCACGATCCGGCAGTCCCAGCAGCGCATGAGACTGCGGAGCGCCTCGCCGTTACCGCCGGCGCAGATGCAGCATCATGGGTTGTTCCTGAGTACGTCCCTGCCGCCGTCGCCATCGCCGCAGGCGCTGGCTCCTTGGGATGTTCCTCAGCGGGCTGGCTTAGGCCGGTTCCTACCACTGAAAGTGGCCTCCAGTGACAGTGGATCGTCAACGGCCCCGTCGAACCCTTCCAATAGGGGGATTTGAAGGACGAAATTGGTCGCCGTCGGGACAATCGACGTATGCTGGCATAGCGAGCCAGCCTGAGTGTGGTGTGGTACAGAGGTAGTGGCCTCAGCAGTAGGGTCGAGATTTGGTTGGAAAGTCATTGAAAGGTCAGCATTCTAGCGGAATAAGAGTTAGGTAATTGCTCTCGGGGAGGATTCAAGAATCTTTACTAGCCTTGACACCCGGTAGAAGTCTCAATCTAGAGGTTGGGCTCCTTGGATTTGAAATGCTGGGGACTGACCTACCCGCCATCTCTCTCGTGCTTGGAGCAGAACAGCAGACACTGGGAAAGAACAAAAAGGCGGGATAGCAATTTTATTACTCTCTTATGCTTATAGAGAACCCTGTGGGGGTGCTGTGTTCCAAGCGGCTATGTGCCCTTGCCCTTTCGCTTTCTAACCCCTGTGACATCGTCTTTGCTCGAACCCTCGTCACTCTGTACTTCCACCATATCGCTTTCCTCCCCATCATCTGTAGACTCAGTCTGGCCCAAGACCTCCTTCACGATCCTCTTGCCCTCATTTTCCTCGCCGTTCATGGCACCGCATGCCATGCATTTCCACACCCCGAGTTCAGCCAGACTGTTTGTTCCGGGTGGAGCTTGACCATTGACCAACCGGCAGTGCTTGCAGATCAGAACGATTCTGTTTTTGGAAGCAGTCTCATCTTCTCCAAGCAGCAGATCCATGATCCTGTCATACCAGTGGTTCTGGGATGCCATTTCGTATTGGCCCGAGGGCATCGTTAGCGGGGGCGGGGGCGGGCGAGCCACGTCGTAGGCATTAGGTGCGAATTCAGCGGATGGCTCTGTGGCTCCACTCGGTGAGGGCACACGTCCCTGGGGAGCGTTGTATGGTCCTGTTCCAGGGTGCTGTGGGGCCGCTGAGTGCCCACGCTGAATGTTGGCAGTCGCAGGCACAGGCATGCGAGTGCGATTCTCAACGCCTGCGTTGGGTTGTTGCTGTTGCTGGCGCCCCTGACCTTTCCTACCCTCGTCGTTCTCGCCCTCGCCGGTGTTCTTCCTCTTCAACCTGGCCTTTCCCTCTCCACCACCATATTTTTCCAACAGCTCCAATGTAGAATCATACTTGGTTGCATCCTTCAGTTTCTGGATTGTCTTGGCTCTCTCCCCTTGTAGCTCCTTCAATTTGGAAGTCAAACCGTCTATTCGCATTTCGTACATGGCTGATGAGCCGGTTCGTATGAGGTAGATCAATACTGGACCGCCAGCCATTCCAGACCACTCATAGGCGCCCATGTTTTTCCATCCTACCACAAGAAGGGCGACGATGGCGTAGACAAGGTAGGCAAAGGAAAGGTAGAGAGTGGACAGGACACGGATGCGTCGAGAGGAGGCGCGGTTCTGTTCAAGGCGAGCTTGGGTGTTTGTGATCTTTGTGGACAGGACGGATAGGGCCTTTTCAAAGGAGGCGGGGGAAGAATCATCTTTCTGTAGCAAGTGAGGCCAGTCAGCGGGGTGGATTGGGTTTCTTGGACTGAAAGAAGCCCGGCGAGTTGGTAGAAGACTTACCTTCCATGGCCAGATCGACACCATGTTGCTGTAGGTTGCCCCTGAGCCGGGGAACAGCTGAGTTTGTTGGAAGTGAGCTCTGTTTGTTCTGCTGGCAGCTTTTGTGTGTGGTGTGTGGTGTGTCGAGTTCCACAAGTTTCACCAAGTTTTGGAGTTAAGGAAGCAGCAAGAAAGGTTTCTCCGAAAGTTATGAATATGATACGGATGTCCTGACAGAGCGCAGGATACCTAGGTGTCGTGTCATGTCCTGTCTGCAAGCAAGGAAGGGAGTTTGTTGTCTTTAAAGAAAGGTGAACATTGGAAGTGGTACTTAGGAGTGCCAGTTGTCAGCCTCGCAGCATTTAAGACGAGCAACGTCACAATTTCGCCTGTTTGGGAATGGAGCTTCCTCAGGGGAGGAGCTTTCGGTGGGTGACTAAGCTGATGACACTCGTGGCACGGCACAGCACCCAGAACAATGAACATTTGAAGCTGAGGTGGGTGCGTTAGTGGGTGGGTCCTCTGGCCTGCCGGCGCTATCGGGGCCGAGCTCGCCTGGAAACGGCCGCGCAATGCAATGCAACGGGCGGGCATTCAGAGCTTTGGACACTTGTGCTTCAAGGCGTCACACAGGAAAGAAAGGCTGGCCGACCTGCCAACATCTTCTCAGCTCGCCAATCGCAAACGCTACGGACTGCGCAGAAGACAAGAGACAAGACACTCCTTTCGTCCACTTCGATTCCCCCATTTTGCTCCTTTGACTGGGCGAGCCAGCAGGGCACTATACTATGTTCATTCCTACTGCGCTGCATCTCTCTTAGATTGTCCAATTTGTTGTGTCTGTCTCCTTCCATTTCCCTTCCCACCGTGCCCATTAATTAAAGCCTTGACCGTGGTACGACCCCTCCGTATTCACTCGTCATGTTCCAAAGGCTTAAGGGCTCGATCGATCGGGTTATTGCTGAAGAGCAAGCCCGCCAAAAGACCGTGACCGATCAGGCTGACCCCGCGAGACGATCTACGTCCGTCACGAGGAGCAACAGCGGCGCATCCAATTCGAGGAGACCCAGACCCAAAAAACAAGGCCAAGATGCTTTCAAAAACGACGATGGGACTGCCAACACAGACCCAGCTGTTTTTGAGGCTGCCTTCGTCATAGACGATGACGAGCCCAGCCGCGCAACCACACCGAGACCGCCTACGGAAGAAAAGCCACCTCAGAATGGCGACTCCGGTGGTGACGCGGGATTGGGGAACACCAAGGACTCTGAAAACAACGGAGACGACGATGGCAAATCCGAGGGAGACAAGCCCGTTCCTCCTCCAAAACCCGTTGCTGCCCCCGAGCTCCCCCCAGAAGTACGCGCAAGGCTACGGAAGCTAGAGAAGCTGGAGGCGACTTACCCAGGTTAGTTTGTAGTAGGCTTGTGTCTAAGACACGGACGACTGAGCTGATATTTGCCCAGAGCTACTCCGCTCCTACCGTATTGCGCACAGCCGCGCTACCTCCATCGAGCCTTTCGAGCGAGCTCTCCGCGAGAACACGCCCCTGACCTCGATCAAGGACCCAGACGCCCTCATCGAATACCTCCAACAGTTGAATTTGAAAGGCGATATGGTTATGGACGAGCTCAAACGTGTGTCGGCTGAGAAGGATGACTTCAAGAAGAAGCACGACGCGGCCGACAAGGAAATTGCCGAGCTGAAGGAGAAGGTTGCTTCTCTGGAGGCCGCCAAAGCTGCCGGAGAGTCAACTGAGGCCAAGAAGCCCGAGGCGGAACAACTCGAGTCCCAGACCAAGGATGGTGCCGCCGACAATGAGACGAGCGAAGACTTCTTCTCGTACGATAATGAACTCCCGCAGCTGCAGGCTGAGGTCGAGACCAAGAACGGCGAGATCGAGAAGCTCAAGGTCGAGGTTGATACTCTCAAGGCCGAACTTGCGACCGCCAAGGAGAACAGTGCCGGCCTCGTCGAGAACCTCGAAAAGGCAACTAGGGAGTTGAGCGAGGTTCGAGACCATGCGACTGTTGATGAGTCGCTCCAAACGCAGATCAACGAGCGTAACATCGAGATCAAGACCCTGACGGAGCGCATTGAGGAATCCGAATCCCAGTTGAAGGACTTGCAGGCACAGCTCGAGGCGGAGAAGGCTGCTACAGCGGCTGCCATCAAGGACAAGGAAGTGAGGATTGCAGAAGCCAGCGCCCTGCATATGGAGTTGGACAGCGGCTTGTCTAAGGTCACGGAAGCCAAGGCAGCTCTTGACACGCGGATCGCCGACTTGACTACCGAGGTTAAAATGCTCAGGCAGTCAAAGCTGGAGAGCGAGCAGAAGATCGAGGAGCTTGGCAGACAACTGCAAACTGCACCACCGACGCCCTCTACAACAGCACCGTCGGAATCCCTCGAGGTTCCAACCCCGTCGACACAACCCTCTTCGTCAAACAAAAAGAAGAACAAAAAGAAGAAGAAGGGCGGCGCAGGAGCGGCTGCACCGGTGACTGCACCAGCAGAAACAACGGCTGGTGATGCATCACCACACCCTCCAGGAACGCCAGTTGAAGGTCCCTCGATTGCTGAATTGCAAGCCGAAATCTCGACCCTCAAGACAGATGTGACATCGAAGAACGAGCAGATCGAGAGGCTCTGCAAGCAACGCAAGACGGAAGAGGATCTCCGGGAAGAAATCGAATCGCTACGTGAAAACCTTGTAGACATTGGCGGCGACCATGTTCAAGCCAAGGAAAAGATCAAGGGCCTAGAGGCTGAGAAGAAGCAGCTCCAGGATCGCATTGACGAGTTGGAGAAGGAACTAGAATCATCTTCATCTTCAGCCAAGTCCAATGAGAAACTACAAGGCGACTTCGATTCCCTGAAAGTCGAGTATGACGATCTCAAGACAAAGTCATCTACACTGCAGTCTGATCTAGGCGCAGCGCAGCAGCTCGCCCAGAGCAGATATAAGGATCTTACCGAGCTGCGTGAAGTGCTGCAAAAGGCACAGCCAGAACTCAAGTCATTACGCCAGGAAGCGGCTACCCTCAAGGCTACGAAGGAAGAATTGGCCTCCAAGACTGCGGAGCTGAAGGCTATGGAGAAGCACGAGAAAGAATTGAAGACGGAAGTCTCGCGTGCCCAGCGCCTCTCAACGGACCGTGAATCGGAAATCAAGACACTACGGGAGAAGCTCACCGCGGAGACGAATGCCAAACTGAGCCTGGAGAACGAGAAGCGTGTGGCGGGCCGAGACTTGCGCAAGGCCGAAAACGAGAAGATCGAGTTGAGTGCAAAGGAAGAAAAGGCCACGCGCGAGTTGCAGAAATTGCAAGACGAGATGATCAAGTTGCGACCGCGCGTCAAGGAGCTGGAAGCCGAGTGCTCGAAATTGCGCAAGGATGCTGAGATCTCGAAGGAGGAAGCCGAGCTCAAGACGAGCCAGTACACCAATGCCCAGAACCTACTCGGCAGCATGCGCGACCAGACGCATGAGTTGAGTATCCAGCTCAAGGAGAGCCAGTCACAGGCCGAGAGCCTGGAGGAAGAGATCACCGAATGCCGCAAGCTCCTAAGCGAACGCACGAGAGAGGCAGAAACCATGCGCCGGCTCCTCGCCGAGGCAGATGAGCGGGCCAACTCCAAGACTCGGGAGTGGCAAGATCGCATCGAAGAGGCGGAGAAGGAGAGGGACAGGTTTGAGCATGAGATGCTCTCCACATCCCGACGAACAAACCGGCAACTGGAGGAGCTCAAGACTCAACTACGTGACCTCGAGAGGGAGAAGAAGACATTGGTGGACGTGAAGGACGAGCTTGAGCACAAGGAGCGGGAGTGGAAGAGGAGACGCGAGGAACTCGAGGCTGTTGAAGCCAAGGCTGATGAGGAGGTCAACGGGATGCGCGAGACCGTGAACGGTCTGCGTGCGACACTTGACGCTTCTGAACAACAGGTTAGAGACGCGGAGAAGGCGAGGAATGACCTCCGAAGATCTCTCGACGAATACAGGATACGCTACGACAAGATCGCAAAGGAGCTCAAGATTGCGCAGGCAAAGGTTGCTGCCACGGGCGTTCACAGCCCTGTGGGACGGAGCTCGATGGATAGTCAACGGAGTGGTGGACAGGCGGGTGGGGTTGATGCGGTCTACCTGAAGACGGTCCTGCTACAGTTTCTCGAGCAAAAGGACAATAAGCTTCGATCGCAGTTGGTACCAGTTCTGGGGAAGTTGTTGAGCTTCGATAAGTTAGTGATCCGTCTCTCCTTCACCCTCTTGCTTCCTTCACTCCATTTTCGCCACCACAGCAGGCCATCTCGGGAAATCATGTTTCCTGTGGATAGGAGGGCAGGCTGCCAGTCGCCCCAACTCGCATTCCACGACAGCGCCGAGTGCCTCTTGGTCTGCCGTGCCACGAGAGAAATGCCGGACGACGAAGGTTTGACGTCTGCCTGTCACACCACACTCACCCTGTCCTTGTTTGGCGATAGAGCAACAGCTAACGAACATAACTTGAAACTAGGTCCGATGAGCAAAAGTGGTTGGCTGCTGTCCAGCAAATTGGTTCGAGATGAGTGCATCACATTGCATAGCGGGCATTTCCATAGAAGGCTGATTTATAATGCTTTGTTGGGAGGTAGCGTGAAAACAAATGTACAGATACCCTTGCTCGTATCTGCTCCATAAGCACCTTTCTCCCTTTCTTTTTACTTACTTTTCGCTTTCGCCCTTTCCACCCCCTCTTCCAAGGAATGGGCATGAGATGATGTCGTGTCTACTCGAGGGTGTGTGTGAACCTTGGGTGCCTTCTATGTTGGGACGCATATGATGACACGGGGTATTATCAGAGGAAGTGAGGGGCAGGTTAGGCTGTTAAAACATCCTATCTTGATGCCGAAAAGAATCGATCGTCGATGTTGGGAACTCCACTGAGGCAAGGAGTGCTGGACAAGTTGGTTGGGGTCAAGTGCACCAGGGCTTTGGCACTAGACTTTCGCAAGACCACAGCAACGTCGGTCATGCCAAGCAAGGACCGGTGTCGAGATCACACAGCAAGAGTGTCAATCGGCCGGACGGATTATTGTCCTTTCTAGGCAGTCTGTGACACATGCAGTACTCACAACTGCATGCATGCATGGTGACGGGAATGGCGGATGCTGTACGACTGCATCCGTCCTCCGGCAGCTGAACGAAGGAAGAAGGAAGACTAGGTATGTGTGTGGGCAGAAAGATTAGACGACGTTGTTGCCTCCCGGCCGGCAGGTGTTTCTTCGGTCGCTAATCCAAAGGTCTGAGCTGTTCTGGCTGTCTGACTGCCTTGGCGACACCGCTAGACATTTCCAAAAGGTCAACACAAAGTCTCGGATCGAACCGGGTAAGCATTTCCCCCGACATACAACATTGCGGGTGCTGGCAGGCTGCTTGGCAGGCAGGAACCGCGATGGTCCAGACCACCTGTGGGTGGTGTGGATGATAAGCTGCAGGGGCGACAGGGTCCGGGGGATCTTCTTAGTAGACGCACCTCGACATGCAAGAAGGATTTGCGATGTCTGACACGCAGGACACGCAGTGACAGGCTGCATGCAACAGCCTGCCGGATCGTTGCTTTGCCTGAGAGCTTTGCATATCAGATCCCCGATGCCAATCACCCTGAGTCCAGGCTAATCGGCCGCACGGTCTTCGGTTCCGCGACGGCCGCCCGATGGAAAAGCAAGCAAGCACTGGGAGAATATATTTTTTTCAGTGACGGAGAATTCACATGTCGCCACGGCTTCGGGTTCTGTTTCAGGTAAGGCAGAAGCCGATGCAGGTGAGCTCATCAATGCCGCTGTTTCGATTGTACGGATTCTAGCCGTGGACTATGCACTCCCCCAGCAAAATTGGGACGGTGAGCCAAGGGCCTTGGAGCCACTTGGCTGCTATGCAGTAGAGACGCGGATGGATGCTACCGCGTACTCTTTTTCCTTCTTCCGGCAGGCTGCGATCTGAACTCCTCACTGCAATGGATTGAGCATGTCCTTCCGAGGTTTCACGCAGAGGACCGCAAGCGAGGTATTGTACGGGCCAAACAAACCACTTGCACATATCGCATGCAACACTGACCTCGCAGTTCCACTTGCCTGCCGGCGGGAAGAAGGTGGCGGTGGCATGCTGTTCTTAGCCAGCCCGCATACGGGGTCCCATCGGTTCCTATACAAAGCTGAGACTTTATCCTCTTCGGGTAGGGATAGGGCATGGGGAAGATGACGAGGAGCTCGGGATGAACTGAAGCTGGTGTCTCCGGTGATTCGACGGACCATGTCTTGGGTCTCAACAGATGGCCATGCATATGCGAGGAAGAGGAGGCTCCGGATTGCTACAGTTTCTATGGCCAGACGGGGACCGCAGACTGTCCCGGCATCAAAAGGGCGCCTTCCAACGGGCGATCCAGCCAAGGGGGCGTGCTCGAACTATCACGACTGTGTGGCCATGGCGCAATGAGGAGGCTGCCAATTGATGCCCTTCCAGGTTCCTCTCTCGTAGGCGGGAGGCCCGAACGCAGTGCAGGCTGTTTTGTGGCTGTTTGTGTCTCTTATCACTCACCGATCGATGCTACCCAGTCACAACTTCGAAAAAGAACCGAGCAATGGGTGGTAATGAAGCTCTCTTTCCCTAGATAAGAGCTCGCCTTCATAAAGGCCAAGCCTGGGCTCGCTTGGGTTGTGTTCATGGTCTTTGACGACCAGCCTTTCAGTCCAATTGTTCCGGGTTTTCTGGTTTTTCCCTGTTTTCAACAATATAAATACCGGAATACGTGTACTGGCTACTGACTGCGCGTCTCTACCATACCCCTAACATCCGCATCTTCTGTCAAGATGGAGACCTTGTTCATCAACGACGACGGCCTTCATCACTCGGCTGTACTGGGCCACGTATCGCAGTCCACACGCCACGACCCATACAGGTACCAGCACGGCTTTGGTAACCATCATGCCTCGGAGGCATTTTCTGGTGCTCTTCCTCACAGTGGAACGAACATTCCTCAAAATCACCCGTACGGCTTATATGCCGAGCACCTCAACGGCACGTCCTTCGTGTCCTCACGAGAGTCGGTACTCAACACGTGGGTCTTCCAAGCCATCCCTTCATGTAGTGTCTCAGCCCTACGCATGCAAGACTAACATAGATGGTATGGGTCAGGTGGATGTATCGAGTCAGGCCGTCTGTGGCCCATCGACCATTGCGGCCATACAAGGTCTCCTCCGAGGTATGGTAGTCCCTGAGTTTCCAGGCTGGGGTCTGTAAGGCTCACCGGTTTCATGCAAGATCGAGTCGTGCTTCTCACCCCTGAACTCCAACGTCGACTTTACTCCACTCACACATACGTGGGGACCTCTACAAGAACCCTTTAAAAGCAGCGCCGGCAAAAACGAGAAGCCCAACGCACATCAACCTGTCACCTTCGTGGAGGGCCTCAACACCATCTGCGGTCATGGCGACCCCACACTCAAAGAGGGAATGGCTGTACACATGTACGCCTTCAATGTTGACATGATACGCGAGGCATTCGTCAACAACGATGGGGAATTCCTCATAGTGCCCCAACGCAGCACTCTCGACATCCAGACCGAGCTCGGCCACCTCCGTGTGCCGCCCGGCTCCATAGCAGTCATCCCGCCCGGCTTCAGGTTCTCCGTGAGCATAGCCAGCTTCCCCGAGAAGTCAGGGGCGTCGGGGTACATCCTCGAGATCTTCGGCACACACTTCAAACTGCCCGAGCTTGGTCCACTGGGAGCCAATGGATTGGCTCACGTCAGGGACTTTCAGTACCCTGTCGCGAGTTTCGATATAGACTTGGACCCACCACTGCCTACTCCAGAAGGCAGCACCTTCCTCCCAATGGCGGAACCACCGTCATCACACTGGCGCATCTCGACCAAACTTGCGGGCAAGTTCTACCAGTACACCCAGCTCCACACACCCTTCGATGTCGTGGCGTGGCACGGTCGGTACTCCCCTTACAAGTACAGCCTCTCCCATTTCACACACCTCTCCGCCAACACGGACCAAATCGATCCCACGGCGTACTGCGTCCTTACCGCGCCGTCGAAATGGCCTGGCGTCAGTCTCGTGGACTTTTGTATTTTTGGGGAGAAGTACGCCATCTCCAGAGATACACTGCGGATCCCGTACCATCACCGCACGATGGCGACGGAGTTGGTGGGGATCATCAAGGGAGAGTACGGCGGAAGCGTGAGGAAGTTGGAGGCGGGCGGGCTGAGCTTCGAGCAAGGGTATATGCCGCACGGGGAGAGCTACGAGTGCTGGAAGCGGGACAGTGAGCGGGAGTCGAGGGCGGAGGTGGTCGGGAGGGACTTTCTGGGGTTCATGTTCCACGTCTCTTCTCATGTCGGCCTTACCAGGTGGGCCACCGAGAGGCATCCTGACATTCGACGTAAGAATGACCACTCCTTCCCTGCGATATCATGAACTAGCTGACTGATTGTGATTTCCATGTCTAGTGGAAGACCCCGGCTTCTGGGATGGTCTACGCGCACCCTTCTCAGACAAACTACTCCATGCCAGCCAGGCGCTGGAGAAGACGAGGATCGCCAATGAGGCGGCCATACAGGCGGAGCTGACGGCATTGGCATTTGAAGTAATGGCCAACCGGAGGAGGCTGAGCTCCACCGACGATGAGGATGACCAGGTCCGGGGAGGATTTCCAAAGGGTGAGTGACGCTGTTACTCGCTCATGGGGCGTCGGTAACAAAATAATTGCTGGCTTGGGCGCAAGGGTGCCTCTGTATTTGTATTTCTTATATTGGGGATATCTATGTCTGTCTAAACTCTAATCTAACGCAATAAAAAACCCAAGATTTAAGCCTTTGAAACCTCGGCGAATGTCTTTCCCTGCTCCAACGCCACCAGGCTCAGAGCGGTGTCCCGGATACACTCGCGCAGGCCCCTGAAGGTCATGCCCAGCTCCTTTCTCGTCCTGGAGTTGTCGACCCTGAAGAAGTCGGCCCTCTCGGTGAGCGCCGGGTCGGCGATCTTGTCCGTGCGGTCGGGGAACTGCTCGCGCAGCAGCTCGGCCACGTCGATGTACTCGAAGGTGCCGGAGGTGATGAAGTACCTGCCGGGCTCGGCCCTCTCGTAGGCGCGGAAGTGCGCCTCGGCGACGTCGCGCACGTCGGCAAAGGTGGGGAAGGCGGTCGGGCCGGGCTCCTTGGTGCTGCCGTCCATGAGGCGGTAGATGTCGGCGGTGCTGGTGTTGAGGTTCTTGAGGTCGGCGTCGTGCTCGACGGGCCCGTAGATCATGGGCGGGCAGATGGTGGCCACGGTGAAGCCCGGCTTGTTCTTCTCGACAAAGTCCCAGGCGGCCTTCTCGGCCAGCTTCTTGGACCCGCAGTAGGCGACGGGGCCGGGGCCCTCGGCCGCCTGCTCGTACGTCACGGGGTTCCAGTCCTCCTCGGTGTAGGTGTGGCCCGGGCGGGAACCCTTGAGGGGGTCGAGGATGGAGGCGAAGGAGGAGGTGATGACGACGCGCTTGACCTGCGGGGCGTGGGCGGCGACAGCCTCGAGGATCCGGTTGGTTCCCTTGATGGCGGGCTCCAGGAGGTCCTTGACGTTGTCCTTGACGTCCAGCTGGAAGGGGGAGGCGGTGTGGACCACGCCCGCGACATCCCTGACGGCCTCGTCGAAGGCGCCCGCGGTGGTGATGTCCGGGACGACGACGGTGGTCAGGGCCTCGCCGGCGTTGGGGAAGACCTTGTGGACCTTCTTGGCAGAGCTCTCGCTGCGGACCTGGCCGCGCACGTAGTAGCCGTTGGCGAGGAAGGTCTTGATGACGTGGGTGCCCACGAAGGATGTCGCGCCCGTGATGAGGATGAGTCCCTTGCCGTGGGCCTTGGTGCCTGTGACCAGGGCCTCAGCCTTGTTGATTGCTTCCTTGACAGAATTCATTGTGTCTGTTTTGTTATGTCTGAGATGTTTGGTAATGTGTCATGAAGAGAAGTTGACGTGGTTGATGTAGTTGTAGAATAGGATGGCAGCCAGAACTCAGGTCAGACACAACGTTCGTGCCGCATGAGGACAGGCTGTCTCATATAAATATAATATATCGAGAACATACTTACATCTCCTTATCTCCGTACGTCAACCTAAGCTCATCGGACATACTCGAACCACATAGGGTTTAAGTGGGCCAAGAACGTCACAGCATCAGGATGTTGAAGCAGCGAGATGGAGCCACGACAGGAAAGACCGTTGTTTGATTTGCCATGCGTCGAGCATTCCCCATAATTTATACCACATCGGGCATCTCTGATTCCAAAGCATGCGACCGGCTGCGGGAAATCTAGACATGTAGTGTGTATAGCGTAATAGTGATAGTCTATCCACCATGACCGCCTCCCGTGGCGACCTTACTCTATGCGGCTCAAGAGTCAACAGCAGGGCAGACCGACCTCGGGACAACCTACTACCAGACTACCTACTAACCAAGAAGATTCTGGCCCCTTTCCCCGGGACTATTGTGCCCAATTATAGACAACTAGCATCTTACCTGTTCACTAAACACTAAACACGCCACTGAATCGATGCTGCCCGTACATTGATGCGCTCCATGCTCCCTCGTCACAGGGGCGGATTCCCTGTGTAATACATGTAGTATCTGATGTCACTTCAAGAGGGCACAGAGTATTAGGTGGATCACCATGTGTTCATGGCCCCGTTCATTGTTCTTTCGATGTATATTTCCACATCGAGTACACTAGACATAATAGACAGCATCCATTATCTACCCAATCCATCGCTCAACCATGGTCCGTAAACTCCTGAAGGTCGCACTCTCCTCTTGGCCATCCTCAAGGGTCCTCAGCCCTGTGAAAGACCTCTGACCTCTCACTTCTCGTTCGGAAAACCAAGCTCCGTGCAAGCCATAGGGTACTCTCTGCGGCAATTTCACCCTCGCAACGACATCCCTCATGGTCCTCGCATCAATGATCCACAGCTCACTGACGGCGTCCACCCCGCATGCGCCATCTTTGTCCAGCTGGCTCTCATCAAACACATATGTCAACAGCCAACCATCGTCTTCGCTCTTCCGTTCGCTCTCGCGCCGGGGCACAAACCGCGGCTCCTGTGCAAACCAGCCATCAGGCATTTTGAAAAGCTTGATAGGGTCGTCCACATCGGTGCTGGCCATGATCTCGTCAACGGTCCGCGGGTCCACGCACCCCTTGATCGGCTGTGGTGGCTGCTTGACCCCACGCTTGATAAGTGTCTGGACATCCATCTTGACGAGGTAGTCTATCTTTGCAGCCTTTCCGAGCGCCACGGTATACGAAGCATCGTTTGTGCTGCACCCATAGATGTAGCGTGCCTCGCTCATGGAGTGACTTGGACTTAGCGTGGGGAATTCGAACGAGATCGCACTCAGTGCCCACTGGTGCCGTATCCTATAGTCGGCTTCATCTGCGCCATCGTTCGCTGACACTGGGAAGTTGTAGTAGTAGAGTCGACACTGCTCCTCCTCGGCATATTCCGGTGGGACGGGCTCCACGGCTGGGGTGGGCAGGTTTCCAGCACTGAACACCAGCGACGCGGACGTAAGTCTGCAGGCTAGCAGGTTGACGGACATCTGCTCCAGCCTTTTCCCATTTATGTCGACTGTTTGTGTGCATGTGTCCCAGCAGTTTGCCGTGTGGAAAATCACGCAGGCATTCGTCTCGAACCACTGCACAAGATCAGGTCGATATCGCGGGAAGACGCCATAGCGCGACTTCCCTCGTGAATCGTAGGATAGAACAGGGACTCCTCGTACAAGGTTGCCTGGATCGAGGGTCAGGGGCAGATCCAAGATGACAGTGTGGCTACGAGAGGCGCCAAAGTCGTGCATCATCTTGGGTGCTGAGACGCCTGAAATTGGCATCGAGAACTGGGCAGACGTGAGCGGCGATGTGGATGCCATCTTGGAGGTTGAAGGCGGCACGATGGAGTAATAGCAGAACGGCCTGATAAAAACCGAATGGAAAGCAATGAGCTCCTTAGTCACCGGGTCAACCCGTGGATGAGCCGTCGTCCACTCCTTCATGAACGAGAGGACACCAGTGCCTCCGAAGCCTCCTCTCGTGCCTAGGTCGTGGTATTTCGACTCATTCTCTGCGCTGCGACCATTAAACCAGCCTATCGTCTCAAGACCGGGCAGCGCGAACCTCAGAGGTGGCCCGCTCTCACACAAGGCCAGCGCCCGACCGTCGTGGTACATGACTGACGTGTTGGCCACGCTGATCTTCTTGATTGGGTACTTCACCCTGAAAAGGAACGAAATCAGTGCCAAAATGATGGTTCTAAGCACCGCCCAGAGGATCGTGGATACTCCGAGTGCGGGATTCACCAGCGTAGCGATGCTTGGAAGGACAGGACGCTCCAGAGTATCATGTCCAGTGCTTCGCTTCGCGTAGGCATACACATCCGTGACCAGGAACTGGTTGACAAACTCGGGCTGGATGAGGTTTCCCTTCTCGCCCACTCTGCGAAACAGCACACCGCTCAGCATCCCGTCGCCATCAAACCAGTGGGCATCCCGGCCAAGATCATTGTTGGTCACTGGATTACCCCCATTGCGGACATACTCCCCGCCTCCCAAGTCCGGAGGGATGCAGCCTGAGTATGTACATGGCGTGAGCGGTGTTGTTTTCTGAATGGGTGCGAAGTTGCCGGACAGATACCTGGGGATGGCAGGGTCAGTTTGTATATACGAGGAAGGACTTTTGACCCCGGGATTACAAACTCACGGATGGCGTTGCTTGTCCTTGGCCAAGAGTATCAGTCCAGCATCATCCTCTGAGGCCATTGCCGTATACACACCCCACAGCAGGGCAGCAAGTAGATGCTTGTCTAGGTTGCTGTTTGCTTTGTCGACGCGCCATGA
Source organism: Cytospora chrysosperma (assembly GCA_016808195.1). NCBI lineage: Eukaryota > Fungi > Ascomycota > Sordariomycetes > Diaporthales > Cytosporaceae > Cytospora > Cytospora chrysosperma. The sequence goes on from JAEQMF010000012.1 coordinate 291,574, forward strand.
GAGATTCTCAGTGTCACAGTATAGACCTCATAAGCCAAATGTTGTATACGGTTCCATCCAAATGTGGCCTCGCGACAAACTGACAGAAATGATGATGACTTCATACTGAGGTGCCCGCCAATCACTAACACATGCAGCAGGTGGGAGCAGGGAGGGAGCACTGTACAGTACAGTTGGCAGCACAACAGGGCGAGGAGCAAAAGTCAATGCGGTCATACGATGTGCACATCGGCTCACCCGCACCGGAACTGGCCCGCGAGGCTTCTCGGCGGCAGTTTCCGTGCTCTGACGCACTCGATTATCTTCAAGGATGTTTCCCATCCTGCCATATGGTCCGCTTTCAAGTTTCTGTATTCGCGATAATTCTAAAAATGGTCAAAGAGCTTCATCATCCCTGCCTGAGGTGGGACGGGCGGGACGGGCGGGACGGGCAGAACACATAGACCTCACTCAAGACTTAGGCCTTGCAGATCGAATTGCAGTTAAAATAAATCTAAATAACATTTGGGTCTACACTACATCCGGACTGTGTCCTTGCTACGATGGTCCACCACGATATCTGGATCAACGACATCTGGAGGGCCCATCTGGAGGGCCCATCTGGAGGGCGGCCCCCCTCCCCCCCCCCCAAAAAACACAAAAAAAAGAATATAAAGTGACTTGCATTCCAGTGGTTCCTGCATGTTGCCAGTCACGAACAGAGTCTAGGGGGCTGCTTTGTATTCCGCGACGTGTCTCAAATTCGCACCAGTGTACTTGAATGGTGTGTAGTTATTTTCTTGTTAGCTGGAAAAGATGCCCCGGGACGATCACGACCACGGCCTCACGTAGATGCCAAGTGGTGTCTTTCGCGTGGTCTCCAGCTGCCCCGTACAGGTTACTGTATCAGTGCATATAATACCACGTACCTGGCCTTTCAGATCACCACGGACTACAACAAGATATATCGAGAAGGGAGCAAACAGTTTATCGTCAGGGGCCATAGCGGGCGTTGATTTCAATGTAACGCTATGCCAATAACGAAGAAGTCATGAGGTCATTGAAACTATCTGCCATGTTGCTTTGACGTCTCAACGACGTGGAAAAGCAAATAGTCAATTCATAACTTGAAATTGCGGTGCAGCTGCGGTGCAATCGCATCCCAATAGACAGCTCATCGAATATGCACGCTCACACCCCTCTCCCAATTAAGTAATTTTTTTTTCAATGCAAGGGATATCTGAACGAAGGAAGCCGCCTGACAATCTCTGCCAGCACAATCCATTGGAGTGTTGATCATGTCAAGCCAGAACTCAAGACGTCTTCACGCACAAGGGCCAAGTACCTTTCAAGCATCGCATACCTATTCTGAGACCGGATCTGTCCTTGATCAACAAGGGATTGGGTCACTCCACCACCTGACTAGTATAGTGCTCGGCGTCACAGTTGTATAGCTCGTTGATGAGGTACATGTACCTCTTGTGAACACAAAACTTGACTCTTCCGTCTCGCTATTCTAGTAGTGCCAGTGTAAGTCAGACCTCGAGATGCATCCAGCATCTATCAAGACGCCATGTTTACTTCATTGACCATATCCGCCGACGTCATCGAATACCGGAGCTGCCCTCCCATACCGGTCTGATGGATGGTGGCGTGCGGTAACCCCAAGCTGGCAAGGGAGGCTATAATAGAGACAGATGTGCTGGTGAAGGACGTAGATCTCATATGGAACTCGGCCGCGTCGAACTATCAAATACTCCCTGCCCCATTCTCTTGTCTTGTCGTTGTTCTCCACGTTGCCCGGGCTTTGACTTTGATGACCATATCACCGTGTTGTAACATTGTATACCTACCTCTCCACCACTGCCTTGCCCATCTTCACAGAATTGCCGACATCAACAGTATTTTACATATTTGCACGCAAATAACAGGAAAAAGCCGACAAAATGGGTGGCAACGAGGCACTCAATGTCAACCAGGGGGTTGCGCAGCATGCCAACCTCAACATCACAACCCGTGGCTCCGACTGGTTATTCACCGTGTGCGCCATAATGGGCGTCTCAACCCTCATCTTCATGGGCCTCGCAATGACCAAGCCCCGGACCCACCGCCTGTTCCACTACATCACGGCCGGGATCACCGCCGTTGCTTGCATCGCCTACTGGTCCATGGGCTCTGGCCTAGGCCAGACACCCATCCAGGCCGAGTTTGTCCGCCCCGGCAGCAGCAAGGTCTTTGCGGCCGGCACCCGTGAGATATTCTACGTCCGCTATATCGACTGGTTCGTTACCACGCCGCTGCTTCTCACGGACCTTCTCCTCACTGCTGGGCTGCCCTGGCCGACCATCCTGATCACCATCCTCGCCGATGAGATCATGATCGTCTGCGGGCTCGTCGGCGCCCTCACTAAGACGAGCTACAAGTGGGGATACTGGGTCTTCGGCATGTTCGCATTCTTCTTCGTCATCTACGAGCTCGTCTTTGACGGCCGGCGCCACGCCAACGCCCTCGGGGGCTCTGTCAAGAGGACCTTCCTGCACTGCGGCGTCCTCACTATCTTCCTGTGGTTCCTGTACCCCATCGCATGGGGTCTTGCGGAGGGTGGCAACGTAATCCACCCAGACTCAGAGGCCATCTTCTACGGGATCTTGGACATCCTCGCCAAGCCGGTATTTGGCATGTTGCTCATCTTCGGCCACAACACGATCGACCCTCTCCAGCTCGGCCTCGCCATCCGTGAGCCTGGTGGCCATGTGCACGCCGGCGAGAAGAGCCACTTCGACCATGCCGGCCCGGCTGTTGCAGCCAATAATGGCGCTACCAATCATGGAAGCATCAACAACGGGGTCACCAATAATGGAATCGGTCACAATGGAATCACTCATAATGGCAACACCAATAACGGAACTACTGGTTACGGACCTACCAGCTACGGGACTGCCGATCATGGCACCATCGGTCATGGCACCACTGGTCATAGGGTCGACGATATAGTCACGGAACCTGGAACCACCACCCACGGGACTACTGCCCATGGAACCACAGGCCATATCTAATTATTGGCTATCCTGAAGTCGTATTGGAAATGGTAGTTTTCCCATATGTCTACCAGTGAAGTTTGATGTGTGATTCACGCGGGAAAGTGAGTTGCATCTCTCAGGGGAAGCGATAGGAGGATCTTGGCGAAAGTGTAATTCATATTGAGACACAAAAATAGCACTGCAATACGTTGCTGCGTTCTAATGCTGATGATACTGTGGACTATACTTTATCTTGATTCTTGTGACTTGAAACCTGGGCAGTATCCGATTGAGTGCTACTGAGCCGTTTCTTTCATCATGTGGATGTAAAGTCCTGAAATGCAATGCGAAGGGCAGATATGAAGATATAAGAGTGCGAAGAAATGATACGTATGTGCTCTTGGCTGGCAAGGCAGTAGCTATAGCTCCTGTAGTATCTTTCTACACCATCGTGGACTTTGGCGCTTGAATGCAGGCTCTATGCCCCAGGGTGAAGTTGCTGTGGACCGAGACCTCGGGAGCAAATATCCCCTAGCCTTGGCAGGCCTCGTGTATTCAGGCAGTGTCTCTTGAGTAGTATATAAGCCCTTCTGCTGCGCATAGCTCGAAGGTTTTGACCTGGCCTTATTGTAAGGATTCAATCCGAGTTCAAGTCTCTAATCGGAGGTTTGGGTCAAAAGACTTAGTTTCAAGTGTTCCATGCCCCTTCCTCTGTCTTACATGGTTTGTGACATTATCTTTCGGAGCGTATCCACAATGACTATAACATCGGTCTTGATAAGGCTCTCTTTGAGCCACTTGGTATTAGTTGTCGTGTACTTTAGAGGAGGTGGCAGCCTACATCCTAGACATAGAATGTCTACAAGCTACAACGGTTGCTTGCATGTGTATTTGTTTTCAATGGGGTGTCGAGGATATAAAGACACTGTTTGAGTTATTATATAGATTCTTGAGTCTATATAATAGGTAATCAAGTACCTCATTCCTCGGGGGTGAAAGATGGTATGTCGAGGAACAAGCACCTATTCCAGGAAGAAGTGAATAGACATCTGGCTTGCATCTCCAGATTTGCTCCTGAAAGAGCAGAGTTAAAGGATTATACACTCTCTACGTCATTCACAGCGCACAGCCATCCGTTGGTATTGATTGCGTACTGCTGCCTACTTGTAAGTATGTGGTTGGCCCTGGTTGAGGCTGAGCGGTTGGCCTCATGCAGAAGGCCTGCAGGACGACTGGTTCCAGGTTGGGATCGTTTGCCTATTTCCGAGACACCACCTTCGTTTTCACGGCTCAAATATGGGTGATCCTAATTCTTCCTCTTCACATTAAGAGATCATTACCTCCTCTTAAACGTATCCGTTTTGTCTTGTGTTCGCTCGTTTACTCACTCAGGTCTGCCCAACTCAACATGGCGAGCAAGATTATCCCAGACGATAGAACCATCTACTCCACCTTCAGCAACATCTTCAAGGGGGCTAATGCCAGCATGCGCAAGCAGAAATCAGTCAAGAAGCTTGTTCAACAACATGAAACGAAACCAGAGGTCAGGCAGCTCCTCAAGAGGTACGGCTCCACCGAGTTAGCCGATAGGTTGCGGGTCCTCCTGACAGAAGGGATCTTCGAGTCGACACCGAGCGCAAGAAAAAGATTCCCGGCTTTTTTCGAGCCCTCACCAGCTCAGAGCCCGGAGCGGGCAGCCTCAGAGGTGGCGACGGCCCCGCAACAGGCCCAAACCCTGGAGCAGGCGGTAGAGGAGGCGTTGGATGATGAGGCCGGTAGCTGTGGGGTTGTTAACGGGACTGAGAATGGTATGCCATTACCTGGCAGGGCCCCGAGGAGCTCACCTGCAACGCAGAAAAGAGTATGCTGACTAAATCCCCAGAGGAGTTGCCCTTGGACTCACCAGTCTCGAAGCCGCCAGACCAAGTTATTGCACCTGCAGGGACTGAGAACCCGGCATCTGCCCTTCAAGCCCCATCCTTATTCCCCATGTACCTACCATTCGCGACCGACCATCGGATCCTCGTCAAGACACAGTCCGTCCTGGAATCAGCCTGCTTTCGGTTCGCCTCGGAGACCATTCCCGATGTCTGTGCCCAGCGCGGCTGGGACTGTGCCGAAGCCGCCGAACTTAACGTGATCGCCTTGCAGCTGTTAAAGTCCAAGACCTCCCTTCGCAGATTGGAGGCAGCAGCGGGTGGCCAAGCCCTGGATATGCTAGTCCAGTCGATTGTCAGGCTGCGACATGCCACAGTCCACCGCGAGCGGCTGACCATCAAGGACCTCGAGCAGTTTCTGATAGACGCCGAGGCCTTCGCCACCAAGCTGGACGACAACGAGGCCGTGTCCGTGCTGTCGCGGTCCCGGCGCGGGGTGCAGAAGAGTATCATGGAGATGCAGAACAAAAAGGTCGTTCTCGAGACGAGACTCCGCGACACGCTCGACGACATCGCGGCGCAGCGGGCCGAGCTCGACCGCCTCGAGAAGGCCGCCGTCGCGGACGTGCTGAGGGCGGACGCGGAGTACCAGAGCTTTATCGGGACCCGGCTTGAGGAAAGGCTTGAGAAGACTGACGATGAGTCCGATGCTGGAGGTTCCTCGGATGATGGGCCTGGCTTGTCTGATGGGTCTGCGTCTGGAATTGGTAATGATACTGGTTATGTCCGGGATGGCTGTGAGACGGAGGGAGAGGACGAATGTTTCGAGGACGCACAGGAGCACGACACTGGCTTTTCCCTTGCATTGTTGGAAAACCATTGCGACGAGGACCGACAGGAGCACGAGACTGGCCTTTTCCTTGCAGTGGACATCCCTTTCGATGAGGACCAATGTGTTTACTCTGTCTAAGTCGGGAGTCATCCCTTGGTATGTGATGGCCCTAGAAAAGCATATCATTGCCCGGATTGTTATCGTATGTTTTGGTGTTTACTTAAGTACTCAGCAGGTATGCATTAATGGTTTCAAACTAGCTTAGCAGCTTATGGGAACAAGAATTTACAAGTACATATATCATGAGGGTCAATAGTGAACAGTAGGCAGTGTTGGAGGTGAGTCAATGATATTTTTATGTGATCCGTGGATCATTTCAAAGTCCCTGTAGGCACGCACTGTGACCAAGCAGCCTTGTCTTTCCCAAAAACAAAAATCCCTGTTGCGCCGTTGCCCTTGCCTTCGGTGCTCTCGAGGCTACCGTATCCAGGTCGAACCCAAAATAACATGTCGTAGACGCCATTCATCCTTGATGATGATCCCATATATACAAAGGAAATCATTCCTCAAAAAACAACTTCTGCTATCCCTCATCTCGTTCCATCATTGCCACATGGGCCTCTGGCTGTGTCCGCCCCGGCTCATGACCAACATCTCAAAGCCCTCGACCCGGTTCCGCAGCGACGAGTTCTCCTTGGCCAGGGCCCTGTTCTTCTGCTCCAGGTGGGCAATGTACTCGGTCGCCTTGCTCAGGATGGTGGCCTTGTTGAGCTTGTGCGCCGGGGCCACCCCGCCGAGGTCGTCGTCGAGGTCGAGGCCGGCCTCGGCCTTGATCTCGTCCATGATGTTGCCGGCGTTGTTGGGGTCCTCGTCGTTGTGCTCGAGCCTGTGCACCATGACGCGCAGGGCCGGGACCGAGTCGCGGAGTGCCGCGATCTTGTCGTTGAGGTTTGTGCGGTAGCGCTTCTCGATCATGTTGTGGGCTGTCTTCTTGGGGCCCAGGGCGGGCTTGGTGCTCGAGGGCGACTCGTCCTTGATGGAGGGGGCAGTGTGTCTCCGTTGGGGTGGGGGCGGGGAGCACGAGGAGCGTGGTGATGAGGGGGTGGAGTCATCTTCGTCTGATGAAGACTTCCTCTTCAGGTTTGGCCGGGTGGGATACCTCCTCTGCTGTGTTGCCTCTGGTGGTGTGGGCAGGCCTGTGCTGGCAGACTGTTTTGCTGTCGAAGCAGTGATGGACTGCTGCTGTGGCGGCATGGTGATGGTCATCTGGGGCGACTGGAACAGGGGTCTCGTGTCGTTGACTCCCTCGCGGCCGAATTGGACAACCTCGTCGAGCCCAGATGTCGAAAGGTCCATAGGAATGGAGGATAGGTCAGGGCTGTCAATGAGCTCAGACTTGAGGAAGAAGTCGGACTCAGGGGACTGCTCAATCTTGTCCCATGAAGTCCACTCGTCGCCGGTGGTGAAGGAAGAGGCGAAGCCGTTGAAGATGGGCGAGACGGGCGAAAGCGATCCTGGGGATGGTGCCGAGTCGGTGGTGAGGTCGGCGGCACTCCAGTCCTCTATGGAGTTGTAGACGGGAAGGTTGTAGTTGGTCTGGATGTTCTATACGGGACATGTGTCAGATGTATTGGGTCTTGTATGAGGGAGCAGATGGCGTGCGTGGGGGTGAAGCAACGATGTTATAGAAGAGCCAGCTCGGCTCCTGATACGTTCCCGGTGGGGCTGAGGGTCCGAGATAGTAAGATGTACCATGCCTCCAGACCCACGGGTGGTAGCAAGAGCAGACCACCGGGTACGTACTGCATATCAGATAACGAAGGTCGAGTGATGGAAGCATGGACGACTCGATCAAGGAGGGGTAAGATGATGGGTAGGATGCTACTACAAGGCAGGCAGAAATAGGGAAGTGGGCCATGCGGGCCCGGAAATGGAAGCCAGAACTGACCTGTTGTCGTTTGATGCTGGAGGGCTGGTGTTGAGGGTAGGAGTTGAACAGCATTGATTGTTGGCTGACACCTGCTAGGTCGGGCAAATCGAAACGATCCATCTGATTGCTATCTTCAGAGCTGATATGGTGATGCGGAAATGATGTGCCAATGTGTCAATGTTGCTGCTGGGCTGGTGTGGGCTGGCCGGCTGGTGCCTTTATTCTGGGGAGCTGTGGTGAGGTGGGCTGTGGATGGCAGTGGTGGCTAGCTGAGACGGCGACAGGGGTGTGTCGATGTCGAAAGGTTATGTTGTAGTAGGTTGGATGTTGGATGATCAGAGTGTCGTCGAGGGGGAGATCATATGCGTGATGTTCCTCTCAAGGTTATCTTGCTGGTTGTACTAAAGTATCTCTGGTGGGATGATGAGGCTACAAGCTGTGGTGGACGGGCATGTTCTCGTAAAGCAGAAGCAACCCAATACATATACCCGACATGACATCTCGAAATTCTCCTGGGATTCGATATGCCTCGGGCTCTTTCGGCGAGGGTGAAAAGACGACTCGGAACCCTGGACTGTGCCCAGGTGGTCGAAGGACTGACTGACACTGAAGGACGGGGAAGCGGCCTGGTACTGCTGTGCGACATGTGGAGCAGCAAACTTTCGATTTTCGATCCGGCATCATACGAGTCGAGCCAGGCTGGGGGAACAGCCACGCGCCTTCATGGCAGAGGCCGAACGCGGCCGATGTGTCGTATGTACACCACACACTCAGAACCCACCGCAGTGTGCGACTGAGAGCCTTGGATGGATGGAATCTCCCGAGTGCGCCCAGGCAGTGCCTCGAATTTGGAACCTCGCATCCGGAGTTCAACACAAAATAGACTCTACTCTAACACCAGGTAGGCGGCTTCCGGGGCTGCAGGAGAACCATGGATGCTATGTAAAAGGGGGCTCGAGGAGGTATAGGATTAACAGACATGGCGGACAGACAGGAAGACAACAAGACAACAAGAGCTGAACCGGCCTACTGGAGCGTTAAGGGGTTACTCGCCTCATGGCCATGTATCTCGACGCCACAATCTGCCGGAAACACACCCGAAGCCCTCCTCCTCCCCCCCACACACATCTTTATCACTTGCTAACACCCATGTCTTCCAGATCTGGACTGGCGACTTCCGGGCTCCGGCAGCCATGACAGGTCGATCGTCAGCCCAGAGCTGCTATAATTGGGTCTTGTTAATATTTCTCAACGTCTTCCAGCCTGCGGGTAGCCCCGTTGACTCACGTTGCAGCGCTTCACCACCACGGAACAAAAACACTGCAGCAGCTGCGCATGCAATCAATGTGGGGTTTTTCCAGTACTGTATGTAGCATGGAGGAGCCCAGGTGGGAAGGCCCATCTGGAATTTTCCGACTTGTCGACGCCGCCGACGATGGCCTTCCAGAAATCCAGATTTCACAACATGGCCAAACCTTCCCAAAAAAACAAAATCCAAGGCACGACGACACCGGGCACCGGCTTGCGGACCAGTTGGTCCTGCGATGTCGCGGAGGAAAAGTTGCTCTCGTCAACGTGGGCCTCGGACGACGACTCCTCCCTCCTCCTCCGCCCTGTCGACTGACTCGACTTCCTCAACCAACAGCCTCGGAAGGACGTCACCACCAGGTAGCTATGGATTTACATTGGCCCAGCGAGACGACATCGCGATCCAGACTGGAGGGCCTCTCTGCAGCTCTCCGCCTGCAATTTTCTGCAAATCACTCTTTCTGGAATGTAGATCTCGACCACGACCACGGTGCCCCGTCAAGACCTGCCTTGTTCATGAGATCCGAGTGCGGAGTGATCGATTACCGATAAACTTTCTTTCCCTCCTTGGACCGGTGTGAGTAGTCCACCAATCCTTATTGGTGACAGAATGCTGCTGTCGTCTTCACCGACGAGACATTAATTAGTTGTCTAGACCAGTTGGTACAGGGCCACTTGCAGCAAGATGCAACTCTCTGCAGCGCCATGCCCATCTCCAAGAGATCAACAGCCATTTGAATGTTCCCCGGAGTTTTTGACGGGTGGGCCAGTCTGCCAGATCGAAGTCGAATGGAGAAGCAGAACCACAGAGCAGAGCAGGAGCATACCAAACAATGCCCCGGAAAAGAGGACCCTGAATCTACTTAAACTGGGTCGGCCGATTTGGCCAGGTCGTCATGCCACTTTACTGCAGCTGGGCGAGAAAGTGGCGTGATGTGAGAGTGGGCCCAATCCGGGCTTTTGGCACCACCTCGAGATGGCCGCACAGTGGCTCTCCAAACATGTGACCGGACTGCGCCGTGGACGACTTGTTACCAGCCAAGTCTCTGTCCCGCACGTCTTGGCCGCGCTGATACATGCCCCTCCATCGAGGGGAATTTTCGTGATGGCATCACACGCATAAACCTTTGTCGTTCACAAGACCTGCGAAACCAAGTAACCAAGCCATTAAATCGTCTTATTGTCGCCGCTTACTATCGGATCCATATCGCCCCAAGAAAGCTTTTCCAGATAGAACCGGGTCGGTATAGGAACAATTCTCCTTCGGCCTTTCGGCCTTCAAATGTTCCATCGGATCCGGACGTCCCGGATAGTTGGTTGACTCTTTTGTTGAAACTACCTAAGTAAGACTAAGTACCTAAGAGGAGGGGGGAAGTGTGGTTGCGGCAGTCATGTCTCGATCTAGGGTTAGGGCTCCTCCTTTGGCCGCACCACACTGCATTTCAGGGGTTCCAATGAAGGTTATCAAGAGCACACACAAAATGTGATATGCTTATCATACACTTCCTGCAAGCCACATCAGTCTTCTCCTAGCCCAGAATGGCAACATTACCCAAGCCAAGTAGACCAACCAAGGCGTACATGCCTGGTTTCGAGCCAGGCCGACTGGCCGGTGGATGCCCAGGTGTGAACAGCGTCACCTGGGCAGGCCTGGATGATGTATGTATCCCTGGAGGTGCATAGAGCAAATAGCACTTTGACAGATTGGATCCGAGTAGCTGATTACAGCCAAGGATCTCGAAGTATACAGGAACTACTCCTATTCCAGATAGCCTCCTTGGGTTGTCCTCAGCATGAAGGCAAATTCTCCTTCGTCTGAGCGATCTCATATACCGGGCACCAGAACTCAGGAGCACCCGGTCAGAAGTATATTGCGATATACTTTGGTAGCTGAGACTGTAACTCCATCAGGAAATGGTACGGAATCCAGCACACGGGCTTTATAATTCTATATATGAATTCCATCTAGGCTTGATTCGGTCAGGGGCTACAGAAAACTATGCGGTGTGAGTCTTATATGCACATTAGATGGCTCTTGGACCAACTGCATGTGAGCTGTCCCGGGGGTCACCATCACAGCCTCAAAGATATGCGACATCCTCCTGCCATACAAACAATGCTGTACTCAACCTCAAATGCTGTGTTCTGTTAGCTGCCTTCAATCGAGGCCATTCAAAACCAGAGATGGATTTGAAAGCCTGTGTGAATCATATCTGGACCTGGTATCAAACTCCATCTATAGATACCACATGCAGCTCATGCCCATGCGGCTTCCAAAGTTGTGGACGCCGGCAAGCGACATCTGGAAGCTGTCATTCTAGAAAGACCAAACTGCAGTCACCTTGATTCCATATGAGTCCGTAACAATCCGGAAGTCTCACACAAGCTAGCTATCCTAGCAAGTGAAATGATTGCCTGGAGTCACTTATCCTGCATGTGAAAGAACTGCAATACATTCGATTACAATGCTTTGCCAACAGTCTCGACTTAAGTACTGAGACTCGACAACAATCCTTTCCCAGTAAAGCGAGTAGATTCAACAACCCTCGAGGGCAGACAAAGCCTGACAACCGCCGAGTTTGATAGCGTAGACGGACAAAACGTATCCAAGAAGCCTCGAATATGATGAGACACAGATCGAAACCAGCAACCATGTCTCTCAACCAGCCCTCCCCTCCAAAGGAACCCTCCCTCCTCGACATAGCCAAGAAATCCGTCGCGGCGGCCACTACCAAGGTCGCCACGGCCAAAGAAGCCATCGAGGAGAAGGCTCACGATGTCCTGCCCGCGAGAATCGCCAACCTAGCCCTCGGCGAGCGCAAGGTGCACCAAGACGAGGGCCCAAGCCCTACATACCCCCGATACAAGCCGCCCACGCCCGAAGGCATGGGCATCGTCGAGCCATACATCCAATCTGCGACGCCCAGTGAAGACAACGAAAACGGCGCCTCTACCTCCTCCTGGGAGGCGGTCCCGCATCACCTGGACCCACATATGCAGAAAATCCGACGCGGCGAGCGGAAGCGGCCGGAGGCTACGGGACACGGTAACAACAAGAAGAAGAACGGCGTGGTGGCTGGCCTCGGCGCTCAGTTCAAATCTACCTGTCCGCCCCAGGTGGCTGAGGCGATGACAGAGCGGGAGGAGTGGAAGGAGAGCCTGCAAAAGGTACGGGAGCAGCGGGCAAGGGGCAAGGGAGTCGCGGCAGCCCGGCGGACGCGGCCCGTGGTCCTGGAGAACGACAGTTCTAGTTCGGAGGAGAGCTACGAGTCCAAGAGCGGTGATGAGTCTGTCGGGGAGCTCGAGAAGCTCCCGTACAGTCGCACTTGGAGACATGGCATTGGCAAGAAGAAGGTCACGGTCCCCTGTGACTCGCGGGAGGAGTTGGAGCGGACGTATCACGGGGTAGACAAGTCGGAGGCTGTCGATCCGAGAAGGTCCTTGGAGGACTTGGGTCCGAGCCAGTACGATCCGGTCGGTACGGGTGAGGTTCCGTTCATTTAATGCACTTTTCGCGGTATCGGGACATTGGGAAACACTTCAAGTCGGGCAGTGTTGGTGATGCTTCTGGACATGGTAATGCCCCTGAGGGTAAGGAGTGTTCCGAGTGGTTGAAGTCTCTCTGTTTTTATTAGGCCATAGTATCACTGCATACCGGGACGGGCCAGATCAAGGACGGCGTTATCAGGACAGGACATGTAGATGATATACCCCTAGGAGTTTCGAAAGTTCAAAAGGTGTTCACAGAAACCATGGCCATTCACTTGCTAGTTGCTCCTTATGTCACCCGAAAACTGATACTATGGCATACTATTACACGAGGCCCAAGCTTGATCATGCTTTACGTCTGGGAGTGGAATCTATGGAAGTTTTCCTTGCTGCAGGGACTCAGCTTGTATCGCCTTATGGTTGACGGAAATTGAATACTGTAAGCATTGGCTGAATCCCAGCCTATAGTCATACCTAAACAGGTATCTTGAGTATTTCTATTGAGTACCTACTTCTTGAGTAAGTAAGTACTAGATATGTATCTTAGCTATTACCTAATTACTTAGTTAGGTTTCGTGGCTATTTTCTGTTAGTCAAACTGCCACTATATACCCATGCCAGTGAACGCAGGATGCAAACACGATCATGTTGGGTCATCGTGACTAGCATGCCAACTTCAGAACTAAAATCCCTTGTCCGTCGCTCGGCTAGGAAATGTTTCGTATGTCGTAACATGATCTAAGGGGACATGAAAGACGTCAACTCGGACCTAGCATCTGAAGCTGCTTTCCCAGGGACACCAGTTCAACGTGCCAGCCCAGCAAAAACGCCACACAGTGCAAAAGGAAAGCGGCATGTCAACAAACAAATATTGTCAAAGTACTCAAAGCCAAAATAGCAGCAACATAGCTTCGACTGCAATAGAGCGTCACAACAGTGCAAGCTATATCCAACATCAATTGATCAGGTTGACAAAATAGGGTTAGGGTGCTCTCCGAGGCCGTTGTTGCCTCATTGATATCCAACCTCAGGGCTTATTCTTTGAAGATGCATATATATATATAGCATGCGGAATATGAATAATACATGGATATCTATCAAGGATGTAACAGTACGCCAGTCCAATCAGGAGCTACTGATTCTGTCGGGGCATGTAATCACGGCCAGCTGAAATCCCCGGAACTTCTCGGGTACCGAAACAGAATACAAGGTCCACCACGGTCCAAGTTGATTGACGCTGCTGGCACATTCGTGCAACAGTCCGGTACATACACTACCTAGTAGGTAGGTGATCGCTTCCCCTGGGACCGATATCCGAGTGATCGGCGAATTGAGCTGCCGTAGATGATCATGAAGCCAAGGTCTGGACCCTGGGGTATATACCTACCTAGACATGCCGCTGCTGCACAATGGGTGCCCCGAGTTATGAAGATGTCCTCAACCGTCGAATCCTTCTTCTTCTTAAGTTGCACATTCTTCTCCCACCCAAGCTCTTGGTTCGACCTTACTGCTTTGACAGACACTCATTTAGTCCACTGCGACTGATCAGTCGTACTACAGCCCAGCAACATGGGCCAGTATGTGACGAAGCTTGTACAGGCGGTGATGAGGAAGGGGGTCAGAATTGCCGCTGCGAGAGCATCAAGGATAGAAGCTGGTGAGGGTAGGGTCGACACTCACATCCATGCTCTACCGCCAGAGTATCTGGCAGAGCTCAACAAAGCTGGAGTAAGCCACGAGACATCTCAAGTGCTACATACATGTGCTGACCATCTATTTCCCAGGGCAACCCATCGGGATTCCCTACCCCGGAATGGACGCCCGAGTCCTGCCTCGAGTCGATGAGTGGGATCGGCACGACACTCGGTATGTACAAGAGACAATGCCCTCTGCACTGACTGTGGAATTGACCACTCACCCCAATCTCAGGAATCCTTTCCGTGTCAACCCCCGGAGCTGCCATAGCCGGCACAGGTCCCGAAGCGCGTAAGATGGCCCGCAGCTTCAACAACTACCTCGCCGGGCTGGCCACCGACCCAAAATACAACAACGCGTTCGGCTTCTTCGGCGTCGTGCCCGACCTCCAGGACCTGGAGGGGGTCCTCGACGAGCTCGACTACCTCTACACGGAGCAGCGGCTCTGCAACGGGGTGACCATCTTCACCAGCTACGGCGGCAAGCTCCTCGGGCACGCGGACTTCAGGCCCGTGTGGGAGCGGCTGCAGAAGTACAAGGCGCTCGTGTTCATCCACCCGACGATCCTCGACGTGACGCCCAAGTTCATCGGCGGGAGCCTCCCGCAGCCGATCCTGGACTACCCGCTCGCGACGACGCGGGCGGCCGTGGACCTGGTGGTGACGGGGACGGTGCGGGACAGCCCGGACGTGGACTTCATCCTCAGCCACGCGGGCGGGGCGCTGCCGTTCGTGGGGACGCGGGCCATCGGCAGCCTGATGATGCCCGAGATGGCGTCGCGGTTCCCCGTGGGCATCCTGCAGGCCAAGAGGGACGTGGCGCGCTTCTACTACGACATCGCGCTGAGCACCACGCCCGCGCAGCTCAACGCGCTGCTCGACTTCAACGGCGGGGACGCGTCGCGAGTGCTGTTCGGGAGCGACTACCCGTATGCGCCGCAGGTGGCCATCGACCACATCGTCCTCGAGCACACCAAGTTCGTGAAGAGGGATGTGAGGGGCCCCAAGGTGTCGGCGGATGCGTTGAGGGGAAATGCGCTGGCACTGTTGAATAAGCATGCGCTGGAGAGGAAGTTTTGAGTAGATCCATGTATAGATGGATGTCTAGGCAGTCGATAAGGGTTATGTATTGCAATATCCCTGGAGGAACCACTGGGCCCAGGTGGTACTTGAGTGGGTACCTACTGAGTACATATGTAAGTACCAGCCAACAGCAGGCGGACAGACAGCAGAAATAGGCAACCACATGCATGGCAGCAGGCAACAACTGTGCTTACCTAATCGATTGACCTGTGGTCACTGAACTCGCAAGCAGGTCCGAAACCCAACCACAACTGACTTAACAACTGCACCTGGCACTTCTCGAAGCTCTGACCAACTTCATTTGTCTTCTCTATTCTCCTTCTAGTCTATCTGTCATAGCCCATTGCCGCGGATCTATCGAAGATGTCTCGGCACGACCGCAACCTTGATACTCGCCCCGCCTTACATGCTTGTTGTCTGTCACGTTGCTTTTTGTGTCTAGAAGCACTAGCTCTCGACAATACCTGCTTCGACGACCAACGCATTAATCCTGGAGACTGGAGGTGGGACATTGTCTCGCGTATGTAGGAAACTGTCAGGTTAGGCATTCATTTGTAGGCTGACTTCTCCCCAGTATTTCCGTGCACTGCTGCTGATGGAGCTGCCCGCGCCCTTCTATATGCCACCGACATCGAGAATGCTTGTTATGATCATCGCACCGATTTGAGATGGTGGGTCACTGATTTAAGAGGGGATAAACACTTGGTTCGATTCGGCTGTTCGTTTCCTTGGCGTTCTGGAGGTTACTGTTTACAGTGCCAGCCGGAACAAGTGCTCTTCTATGCCCACAAGTGTTGCTGGAAGGTCGCCAACACCCCGACAATCATTCCCTCCCTGAAGTGGCTTCGCATGGCCATTCAGACGCGGCCCTTCAGTTTTCGAACCCGATTCTGGGATCAGGAGCCCAGCTTCGACGTGGGCACCGACCTGTTGGCTGCTGACCGCAGGTTCTTCAACCAGGAAACCCATTTGGGGAGGATCGCTCTGAAACTCTCGACGATGCCCCTAGAAATACAAAGCCAAGTATTGGATGACCTTGGGAGTTCCTTGTTTATCTCGCTACTGAGAGCGAAGACTTTCTCTTCCCAAATCCTGCCTCGGATTAGCGATTCGACCACGCTTCAGCCAATTACCAGGGTCCTCAACCAAGATGCCACGATCAGGAACATCCACGTCCGGTTTACCAATATCCTTGGGCGGACTTACCTGGGTAAAATTGGTTTCAACGATGAGTTCAAAGATGGTTCATCATCAATCTCCATTCCCGCCTGCAACGTTCGTGGCTTGCGATTCGCTTTGGGAAAGTTTGGATTGCGAGGCCTCCAGGTAATCTACGACGATGGGCCTGCCTCTTCATGGCTGGGTGATTCGTCGTCTTGTTGGATAGGCGTAGTCCATGGATGCGATCTATCCAAGCTTCGCATCATCGCAGATGTAAGTTATTCTGCCATTGGTACTGAAAATAGGGAGGCTATGAATGGTCTAGAGCGAATAACATCGCTGAACTCAGACGTCTTCAGGATATCCGGATCATCCGAGTTGACTTTGGTAGGGATTTGAACCCGAACCTGCCAAGCGGATGTCCAGCAATGTGGTATGGAGACCATTGCCCCCCTGACGGTGCGGTTTCTAGGTTCTTCACATCTAAGAGAGCCAATGAAACTTACCGATTGCATTACTACCCCGGGTGGAGGCAATGTCAATATATACCGCTCCTGGCAGCCTCTGGATACGCAACTGGATTGACGGTGTACATATCTGATGGCCACATGACAGGCATCGCCTCACATGGCATAGGATCTTCAGACTTCCTTTTTGGTAATCGCTGTGGGCTTCCTGTCCATTTTGCTCTGAACCAGGGTGAATACCTGACCTCTGCATGGCTCTCTGAGAGCAAACTTGGTCATGGTGTTGAGAGATACCTCGCAGTAAACCAGCAACCCCTCCCACCCTCCTGGCTGTTCCTTTTGCCTTTGAAAGGGCTCAGTGATTGAGAGATCGACTGACGTTGAATGACACCAAGGTGACAACAAGCCACGGCCGAACGCACCATTTCGCCCCTTTCGAAGAATCGCGACAACAAAACGCTACGGTGAACAATCAATGGATACGGTTAAGCAGCGAACAAGCGGCACCGATTGTTGGCATGTTCTTTGATGCTGTCAACTTCTCCAGTGGCGAGTACTGGAATATCATCGGCTTCACCCAGATCAGCGAAAAGCAGCGCAATAAGACCGATTCGGCCATCTGCCCTATTCCGGAGGTCTACGCCGCTACAGCTCTCGCCCCGAAGCCTTTCCGGGCGAGTCCCGGCAAGTCACGTTACATCCTCTCGACGGCATCTCTAAATGGTGTATCCAGCCTCCGAATACGAAGGTATGACGGGAGGTGCATAGGGCTCTTCCTACGCTATAACGATTCAAAGTCCGAAGCATTGGGGCGGTGGGACCCCTTAGACCTAGAATCCATTTCGCAGTTGTACGACGCGACCGATGGCATACTAATGAGGCTCAATTTCCACACCGCCAATGAAGTCTACAATGATCTGGGATGGACCAGATTGATAATCAAAGATATCACCGTGGAGGTTACCGATAACCCATGGGATTTCCAGGCTTCGGTAGGACAGCCTGCTGGAACAGACCCTTTGATTAAAGTATTCGATTGTTTCCAGCCCAACCAGGTCAGCAAATTCAGTATCGAAATACTCGCTCAGCATGCTGATACAGGACTTTTGTATAGAGGATTGCATGGTGGACTCATAATATCGATGAAAACGTGTCTGTCGACTACAACTGGCCCAGAGTGCCCGTGCCAAGCACACAGAGAGATTCTAGGGTGCAGAAATCAAAGATCTTGCTATTGGGGGAGGGATGACCAGCACCCCTACCAACAGAACATCTCTTCTAGTAGTTGCTAAGTACAAGGCCAAAGACTAAAGAATGACGTCTCAATTGTTTCCTCCGTTCTAACCTCTTCCTTTCTTTCTGCCAAACGAATGACGTCTAGTGACGAGGAACGACAACTTGAACTTCAAATGAAAGCAAAGGCAAAGTACTAAGTAGAGATATGACATATAATGATTGCTTCCTGAGCGATGACTTTGCATGTGGTATTAAACGACTATGCTCTCAGTATCAACTTGGTAGACAATAATAAATGACCCGAGCCATCCTCTCAGCTTCCCATCAACGACGTCCTGCTGAGAATTGCCTAAGAGATAACTTTCCGACATCCTAGGAAAACGCATGGGAATATTCAAGCTGAAGATATTAGTGACTCTCCTCAAGGCTAATTAGATTATAACTCTCCTGCTATGAAGTCTGTTGATGCAAATGTGTCATTATCATGATGGACCAGGCACGACTCACTTGGTTATCTATTTCGTTCTTCTTTCTGGTCCTTAAGACATCACACCCTTGAAAACAAATATTCCTTTCATTATGGAAGCACTACCCAGCACAACACACCATGCCTGTGACCCTCTAGCGGACCGCCATGTAGATCCCCAGCCTTGTCAGACTTTCCGTCACGTCTGCTTCGCGTCACTCCCCACCGAAGTGCAACCTGTCGTCACCATCCTACTACCTACCTACGACTCAACCGTCACAGCTGAAGCCACGGGGGGAACGGGGGAGGGGGCAGAGCCGATGACGAGTTGTGAGCCCGAGTTCTCGTCCTGCCCATTCCGTACGGAGTGGCAACTACCAGGCACATGCGCCACAAGCCCGGGGACCGCGTACGATGACGTCCGAGTCCATCCGGAAGCGGGAGCAGCTCGCGCATCGGGTGAGGAGGCACTGGCGGGCGAAGGTGGAAGGAGAAGAGCGTGTCCGTCCGCGCGAAACAGCTCGAGTGAGATGATGGCGTTGCACGACACCCGTTGGTACAAATGCACCGAGGTGCTACTCCTTGATTCTTCCACCACGGAAGCCTTTGCCCTCTGGCTGAATGTGCTTCGAGGCCCGTACATAGGACTTACCTGTGCAGTTTCCAGGGCTTTGCCAGTCTCAAAATGGGATTACCGTAATGTACTTAGAATAGGGATCACAAAGGCCTCAACTCGCTGAGGCTCAGAGCGTGCCATGAAGATTGATCCAATGCGTTCGTCTTGTAGAGACTAAAGCAACTGGGTATTGCCGTAGCAGGTCATACAGGTTTCACTTCCTGGAAATTGTGTGCACAAAATGGTCGTTCCAAGTCCTCACGGCGGTAACTTCAATAATACATAGATTCTCAAATGAAGTCATAAGAAAAAAAAAAGCTACATCAAACCAGGTCTCAGGCTAATCCTGCGACAACCCTATCGGGCCGCTGAGAGACCAATGTCTCAGGCCCCCCTCACCCCCTTTTCTCCCAACGTGAGACATGAGAAGTAAAAAAAGAAAGGGGTATCAAAATAAGAACCCGCTTCACCCAAGTCCAGGACAGCGGGGTCGCCTTTTCTTTTTGAAAGAGAGAAGTAGAGCAGGGGTACCGTGTGAGGTAAGTGTGGTAAACGTGATGATCTCCAAGCTCGTTGCACGGTGTGCGTCGTCATTCGGAGAAAACATTGAAGGTGGTGGGTTGGTAAATACAAAAAGATAGCTGACAAAGAAAAAAAATAAAAATAAAGGAAAGGTAAAAAATCAATAGTCGTAGCTCGTCTGCATCCGAAATTCGTCCCATCCGAGGTTGCTCGGCGTGGGTAAGAATAAGTGATGAAGGGGCGCACGGAGGAAGGGGGTGTGCCCTCGAAGTGTCCGGCCAGCGGGCGAGCAAGCCCAAGCCTCCATCGCTGAAGAAGCAGTTCCGTGGTGAATCCTTCCAGCAGCCCGCAGCTGCTAGCCTTGCGTTCTGATGAACAGCTGGAACGCAACGGATGCGATATTGAACGGAAAAGGCAGCTGTTGGATGGGGCCGAATAGGCTTGTCGCTGAAAGGGATGATATGAAGATTCAAGGCTGTCTGAGAAAATGCCACCAAACTCTCAACTCCGAGATATGCAAATGCACTTTTCGGTCGTACCGTGATGCCATCAATGTGTGTGTTTTCTGCCGGGACCAAAAGCAGCCAGACGCTCAGCGTCTGCAGGCGGATCTCGTGGTCGTTTCCTCCCAGTCATTCGTTCTCAATCCGTCGATGTTGTGGTATGTGATGGTGTTATGCAACATGTGAAATGTGAATCTCTGCTTTTGGTACCGACAAAGGAAATGGCTTGGAATGATGTGCGCATCGAAGAGCTCGGAGGTTTGGCAGTAGTGATAGAAGATGAAAAGCAAGTGCTTGGTTTTGTTGTCCATCGCCTCGTCTGGTCCGTGAGCTCAGATGCCCAGATGGTTTACATCAACGCAACGACGAGCATCCCCGCCATGCCAGCGACGGCAACGTGGGCGGAGCTGAGGGATGCAGCGCCGCTGTCGGGCCCGGCAGTGGAGGACGAAGCACTGGAGTCGGAGGCGGAGGATGATGACGACGAGGACGAGGACGAGGACGAGGAGCCTGATGAAGCCTTCCCAGTCGCAGTTGCCGTGGCCTTGCCCGAGACATGGGTAACGCGGCTTCCAGTGGCGCCAATACCAGTCGTGTTGTGCGTGGCAGTCATGGTGGCAGTCTGGGTCATGGTGTCAAGCGTGATTGTCTTGGTCATGGTCGAGGTGTGGGTCATGGTGGTGGTTCCCAGGGGATCGTCCTGCGCGAGGGCGAGGAGAGGCAGAAGGGCTGCCGAGAGAATGCTGGTCAACTGCATGGTGAGGATGAATGTCGTAGACGAGATGCAGCGAGTGAATCCACGATGGCAAGGTTGTGTCGGGGCGTGACGAGTTGGCCGCAGTCCTCTTTGAATCAAACTGTTCCAAGATGGTGGCTTGACTGCAAAGGAAGGTCTTCCAAAAACTTCCTGCGCTCTGCGCGGCGTCGAACCGTTGATATATATATATATACGGAAGTGGATATAAGTCACTGTCCGATGCTGTGCTTGTGTCGTGTGTATGGTTGAGCCGAATATGTCCTCTGGTCCCCGGATGTGCCTGTGTGCTCTCTTGCCTGGCGATGTTCCTGATTCGATCTGCCGGAAAACGAATGAATCGATCGAGGTTCACGGTACAGCTTGTACGCGACGAGGTCTCAAGTGATTATATGAAGCAAAGCGAAAGTGAATGAGTGAGTGAGTGATAATCTCGAACGCCGAGTTGACCGGGTCTGTGCAGAACCTTGTCCTATCCCAAACACTGGTATCGCAATACGGAGACTTTGCCAACGAAGCCTGTGGGTGACAGAGGAAGGAAAGTGAGGTTTTTTTCAGGAGGAGGGGGGCAGAGAAGGGTTAAGTGACACACAGACGAGATTAAAGAGAAGAGTGAGGCAGGCCAGGATGAGGTCGAAGACGAAGGTACCCGGTACCTGTCGTCCGGACGATGTCGTAGCGCCAGAACAAGACAATCTCGCAGACGAAGTCATGCTAGTCGGTACCAAGGAACATACTGGGGAAATCTGGCCAGCCCCTTGTACACTTTCCGACGGGTATCGTCAAAGGCCCAGGGCAGCACCTTGTCTCGCGCGCGTGAGTGAGTGTGTTTGTGTGACAAGAAGGGGCGGGCGACGGTTGGAGGGCGGCAGGAGGTTCTCTGGACGAAGCACACTACTCAGTGTCTGTACGGATCCGTACTCTGTACATGGTACCGGGGTGGATGCTCCTGGATTGCCAAGAGACAATACCTGGGCAGTATTGGTGGCGGCATGATTCCATTCGCGGCAGCTGCAGCGGCGCGGGAGATTGCAGGTACAATGATCCGGGGTCGCGGCACTGCAAGACAGTTGACGGGCCCGCCAGATCCAAACATCTCGTGTATTTGTTCATTTGGGGCCAGAGAAGAGAGGGGCCAGTGCGACGATGCGTTGAATATTGCTACACACAGACAGACTGCAGACTGCAGACTGCAGACCGCTTGTATGACCGTCTGCTGTCAGAAGGTGGATGACTGTCGGCCAGTCGCTGCATAACGTGTGTCTGATCTCTCTTCTCTTGAGGAAGAGACTACTACATAGTAGGCAACTTGACGATGGCCATTTGCAACAGGAAGCAGGCAGCAGGGCACCGCAAGGCAGACAGATAGAAGAAGATGATGATGGCCCTCCTGGTGGGTAGATGGAGGGATGGCGGTAACAGAAGGCGGTTCTGGCAGTGTACTTCGTACGGATCCGTACACTACAATACACTAATGAAGTAATGCAAAGAAACTTGTCAAAATGAATCTCAAAATGTTTTGTTCCTGCATGGCAAATGCTGGCAGATGCTGGCAAATGTAACCTTGCAAACCATTGAAAATCATGGGTGAATCCGCAACGCTTAACCCGATTTAAGCTTTGACACCCGGCCAACCCTGGTGCACAGGCCACTAGCTTGCGCAATAACTACCTAATAGGTACATGGTTAGTGGGTGATTACCTCAAGTGCATGAACTACACACACCCTGAACCCTGCCCAGTTGAGGTGGGTGAGCCCTGAACAGTTGGACCCTGAACCCTGAAACCGAGACTGACGACTGACCTGTCAGTGAAGGAATTAATTTGATTAATTTCATTTAATCTCCTTCTTCTTTGCATCTTTCCCCGGAATGGCCACGAGGCCTGGAGTGATTGCGGAAATCAAGTGACTTGCACTACACATCTCGGAGATCCATCCGGACCAAATTGATTAACAGATAACGCGATAACGCAAAATGAACGCCAAATAAGAAAAGGGAAAAGGTTTATCATCACGCGCGTTCATTTGGTGCCGTCGCAAATCCCACGATCACTTTCGTGTTGTTGAAAATTACTTCCTCCCGTGTG
This sequence comes from Cytospora chrysosperma, assembly GCA_016808195.1. NCBI lineage: Eukaryota > Fungi > Ascomycota > Sordariomycetes > Diaporthales > Cytosporaceae > Cytospora > Cytospora chrysosperma. The sequence goes on from JAEQMF010000012.1 coordinate 314,598, forward strand.
CCCCACACAACAAGTCCCAAGACCACGCCCAATGGCCACACCGAGAGGGCAATGCCCCGTTGTGACTTATGCTGGATGGAAGCTGGGTGCCCAACGTTACCACCTGGGCACCAGGGACTAGCCGGGCCAGACAGAGATAGCGACGCAGCCGAGGTGGTCTGCACCACCAACACGGGCAGCTGGCTGTTGATGAGCGCCATGTCCTCGCTGGCAGGATTTGCCGTAAACTTCTGTTCCAGGGCTAGCCCGCCACTTCTATACGGGTTTATGGATCGTCGTTCTTCTCTTGAAGTTAGATCCATCGCAAGCCTTACGGAGGTTCACGCCACAAGCACCTGCTGACCGCCTTCCTTACAAGAACCAGGTGTCAGCGTGGAAATAGGCCTAGAGTCAATTTACACACCCTACGAAACTTATCACCCATTTCCTTCTAAACCACCATTCGCACAGGCTAAGGACCTAGGCTAATACTGTATAATAATATCTCTACATTTTAATTCTTGATTAATGCGCAGAAACCTGAGACTAAGTAGTAATAAATAAAGAGAGGTTCTATCACTATACTGTAGAGATTGTGTTTCTCGTTACCTTCCTCTTTTATCCGGCAGAATTGCGTCTATTTCGACACGGGCCCCAAAGCGGTCAGCAGGAGGTTGTGGTGTGAACCTCCGTACAGACATGGTGACTGGTCTCGTTGCTGATGTGCAACATTGAATGATTTACTCCCACTACATTGAACCAATATACCTGGTTTGTACCTTCTTGAGATACAGACAGCTCCTGGTGGTGATAGTATATCCTCATGAAAAGCTGCAAGTAAATTTTGTATCTAGGTATCCCATATATATATCTGAGGATCTCTAACAGATGTACTTCTATTAATCTTTTCACACTTCCCCTAACAACAGTCACGGGTATATATCCTCTCCGTATCATCTGTCACCGACTCTGTGTTAGCAAATACATATACTTTATTCCTATTCGAGTACCTGATATCTTCTCTTGGGACCCACTTAATAGCCAAGAGCATATATAAGGAGGCGGGTCTAACGGGGTTCATCTTTGCCTAATGAAGATAGGGAGAGAAGCTCCTTCGCTACCGTTAGTCCTCCTTGCTTAACACTTTGGTAAGATCCTATTTAAGTTCGTGAGAGTGGATGTTGTTATAATCCTGGGATCAGGTACTGTCGGAAGATACGCAGGTCGCTCCCCAGGGTCACGAAGGACTACAGCAAGGTATTCTACAAAGGTCACTACTGTGATCATTACAGCTAGCTACTCTTAGAGCCTCTGGAGCCAGCATATTACTCGAACAACTAACTTGTATATTCCCTTTGAACGTCCCCTAACCACAGGGTTTGGGGTTTCTACAGGTCTGAAATAAGATAACGTAAAGGCTAGAAAGCTAATTAATATAAGCTCAGGGCTATAGAACAAGCGCTTCAACTCTTCTTGCCGCGATTTACTAAACACCTCTAACTTAGACTCCTTTAATATGCTTCTAGAAAATAACGACCACCAAACCGCAAGGAAAGTTTCCTAAGCAGTACCATGATTTCATCAACAGATGCTATAAAACAATCAGCCTAAGCCGCCTTGCAGACTTCCCCCAGGTGCATCTATCACACTGCTTTTCATGACGGCTTCTATGACCGGTTGCACGGAAATAAGTTGCTTATCACTGTTAAAAATACTGAGCACTTTTTATGTTGTGATGCGCCGCTTTTGGTGGCGTTGTGCGATTATGTGACGAATGAGCAGTGGCCTGTGGTGGAGGCTGTCTTAGGCACTATCGATGGGAGGGAATTGGTGGGTATACTGGGAGGACTTCTTTTTTCTATTGCACAGGTTCCCTTCAGTGGCGACGCCGAAGGGTTGTGCGGTAGAGACCACACAACTGAGGAATTGCTAGCGCTTGAGGATGAGGTGCTTCCGTGCCATGGGCTCTGATTGGGGCATGAAGATAAAATCCGCGACGCAAACTCTATTGATATAATATACCTGTATGCTTTTGCGATGTGACAACCTCGGTTCGATCGACCGAGAGAGCATGTAATAGAAAGGCCCTTTTACCAAGCGAGAGAACACTGTGAGTTTAATGATACCGGTGAACTATTGCGGTTTATGAGAGTATCCCCCCCCCACCCCTCAGCCCCCAATACTATGTAGATGAAATTCATTACTCATGTGTAACGCCAGGGGAGCAGTTTGGAGGAAATATGTCTGTACTGGGAACATCAAAGAACCAATCGTTCCGTTGCTTCAAGTGTGACAGACTGTAACCTGAGCCGAAGCGATGCTATAAGCGGCTCTAGCAGCCAGGTTGTGTGCGCCCAGCCAGCCCGAGGTGCATCTTCTTTCGGTCCCTGGCAATATCGCTCAGTAAATTGCGAGATCACCTTTGCGATCTTGGCGAGTTCCTCGACCCCGAGGTTGCCATTGCTGCTGGCCAAACCAGCATGCAAAGATGACGGTGACGGTGGCATGGGCCAGTTGAACGTTGTAAGGGCGTCAAGAGTGCCGCTGTCTGTGCCCGAGAAGGCGGCGGCGGTTGCGCTTGTCGGCAGTTCCGGACTTGTTATTGTGTCCTGAGCAGCCGTGAAGCAGTGTTTGGAGAGGTCACGGGCAGTGTCCATTAAGGCGATGCAATTGGACGCCAGGAGAAGCGCGACGAGTATTTTCTCGGAACAGGGACAAATGAGAATGGTCAAGAGCCGCTGGCACGCTTCGGGTATAGTCAAGGTTGGCTTCGTGAAATCTGATATCTGTCTCGAAGCCTCAAGCTGTTCAAGGATGGATGTTGCCGCGCTGAAACAGTCAGATGCCCCTGTGCCTGGACCATTGGCTGACCGAGTTCTGCATGAGGCCTCACTTTGTTGCTCCTCCTGTACCTGCTGCTGATTGTTCAGGTTGTGGTTTCTTGCTTGGTTACCGAACAATGTTGCATCATCCAGCACACTCATCCCACTGGCACTGGTCAGGGGACCCAAGTTCCTGATGCCAGTAGCATCGGGCAGTCGAGATTCGCTCGCCAGGGACGGTGGTTGGCTCTTGGACTGTATGCGATGTGGTCGGCCTGCCCGCCTTGCTGGACTGTAAGAACACGAATAACCCAAGCTTTCGCAGCGTGAGCATACAGGCTTTGTCTTGTCACATCGTACTTTGGACGACGAACAGAGATCGCAAGAATCCTTGAGTTTCCGGATCGGTGTCCGAGCACCGGCACATGAGGACAATTCCATGCTGAATGAAGGATGTTGATTGAGCTCCAATAGCACACAAGGTTAGAAATGGGATTGCTGACAAAGTAGTGTCACCGCATATAAAGGGTGCTCCAGTGTTACTTGATATAGCCGACAGAGACCACGTAGCTCGCATCGCATAGGGCACACAATCTGTAGGTAGATTGAAGGCGCAGCTCCAGTGCTCTACTCTTATCCACAGTTTACGCGTTACCGTCAGCCGCCAGCGTCACTGTCACCGTACAGAGTATCTAGAACCCCCACCACTACTATTAACATCCCAAAAACACCAAAGGTTTTAAACTGAACCAAGCTGCACTCTCCCACATCGAGTCGAGTTTCGGCAGAGGGTGGGGCGGCTGTACCTTGCGGGCAGGCCTGACATCGTGCAGGGACTAATAATGTGGGTAGGATTGATGTAGGGTAGGATCTGGATCTAGGGTTGGGTCTGTTAGTGCTTGTGAGTTGTTACATTCCTTGTCTCTAACCTGGCGATAGCTTCGCCAGGGAAAAGGGCTAGGCCATGCGGTATGGTATAACCAACCTACCAAAGGGCCGGCTGCCTGCTGTGAAGGTGCCGTACGGTGGCCTTATGCAGCAGGATCAGGGGCCTACTCAGGGCCTTACGGCCCCGTCTGCCAAACTGCGAGTATCGAAAGATAGGTACCTAACCGACTTCCTTAGTACCTTAGTAGGTGCTTTGGCAGGTAAGGCTGAGTGGATCAAATGTGGGATTAGTCCCAATCAACTCCCCCCGCAGTGCTCTCTTCGTGTTACGCGTGCTAGAGCCTCCGCCGGCCTTCCGGCAATCATCTCTTATCAGCTGCTGTAGCACTGGAGCCTTGAGCAAGACTGGATAAACGGCATCCATCGGCAGCAAAGTGTACCGTGATTCCGTTGACTCTGGCTGGGGCGCACGGCGGGGCCAGCGGCGCAGACATGGAGGATCAGTAGCAGCTTACACCATTCACCGGTAAGGCGCATCCTCAGAAGATCCGTTAACTTCCGCGCTCAACTTTCAGGCTGGCGGATCACTCATGGTCCCTCTTGGACACCAACAGCCGACGCCTCAACCAATGCTCCGCCAATGTCGTCGTCCACTTCCCAATGCATGACGTGCTGTGAGATGTCACGGCCAGAAGGATTCGTAGGATCAGTTGCGAGCATGTCTTCTGGAACCAGGAACCCCGTCAACGGATGCCTTCAGCCTCCCTCAGGGAACTTCTTGATCTGTTCTAGTGTCGTCAGCGCTAACATCTCCTGCATGACAAGCTCAGTCCCTGACGGCACGGGAGGATCCAGCCTCAATCCCCGGTGAGGCCATCTGAAGTTGTGGCCCATAAGTCTGCTTATTGTCTTCGCCAACAACCTATCTCAACCGCCGAACATCTTCAGCTCCAACGCCAGCATGGTGGCGGTGGCGGAGGCCCAAGGAAAACCAGTGATTCCGGCGGGATTCCGACAGTGACAAGGTTGTAGCAAACAACTTCCATGCACATGTGCTGCATGCAAAGTACTTCCTCGGTCTTCAAATGTTCCAAACTCACCCACACGCCTGCTGTCATCATGGCTCCACAACAGCCTGAACAAAACAGAGAGCGTTACAAGAGGTGTGAGTGTTGCCAATCGGGGCTTGGGCGACACGCTCTGATTGAGTGGCCGTAGCCATGGAACGAGTGATGTACCGGTGTACTCTCCGTTTTCACGGATGCGAACTTTTGAAATTCATGTTAATTAGCTAGAGGCACACACAATTGTTGCGTAAGCTTTTTCATTGCAACATTAGGGCTCTTTCTGTCACAGAACCACTTGAATACTGAGAATGGTGAGCCCCGAGGGCTCTGCTGACGCCATTGCCTGGTTTCGAGAATTCTCTGATGCTGAGCCGTTCAGGCTTGAGAGCCTGGACGCAATGGCACAGGAGTGGTCGGACCGAACACCTTTTTCAACAGAAAACAACGACGTACCAGCAGCATACGCCACCGCAGCAACCTCTTCTTCTACCGGACCGCATTTGCAGCCATGTCAAAACCCCCAGGGTTCTTGCATCATCCTGGCCACCAGTTTCCTCAAGTCTATACATGCTCATGCTCCAACCTGTGTCATGGGCATGAAATCGGACCACCAATCGCAGCAGCAGGTGTATTGTGCCGTGGACGACGTCTTGTCCACCACGCAACGAGCCTCGCGAATCCTGCGCGGCATTGTTCAGTGTCGCTGCCACGATAGCCCCCAGCTTCAGCTACTGGTCACCGTCATCTGTTCCGAGGCCATCGCTTGGTACCGCCGCATCATCGCCACATACAACAGTGGGGACAGTAGTGCCACCAGCATGGACGGCGAGGGAGATAACCTCCAGCAAGAAAATGAACGGGTCCCTCTACAGAGACGACCAATCTGCATTGGCAAACACCACTTTGACGGCCACATAGAGGCCACGCTGATTGGCCAGGTTGTGTCGAGTAGGTTGCAGGAGCTTGAACGTATCATCGGGGACGTGGCGTGGAAGACATCCCCTTGGTCGCAGAGAATCATGGGTTCGGTGGTGGGTGAGGACGGGGGCAGCAGTGAGATGCAGCTTGACAGAGTGCACACGAGAATGAACGGGTTTCTGAATGATCAGCTGAACGCGGCCAGACGGGAGCTCACTTCTACTATGACAATATCAAGTGACCATAATCAGAGCTGAAGGATGTGCATAATGGAATACGAAATAGAAAGCTTCGGGTATGGATAACTCAATAATGTACTACGGATTCAATGAATGCACCTATGAAGCTTGGAAAGTCCTGAAAACAAATGCCTGCACATGTGTACCTTCCATGGGCCATGGCCATTCAAAGGCTTATAGGAGCAGCAAAAATGATGGAAGTCCCCATGACCGGTGCATATTTCTTCACAGCCACTGGTCGAAGTCCTGCACGCCTGAGCAGCGAATCCCACTGCGAGGCCGTTCGCTCAAAGGCCCCAAACAAGGTGAACATCTGGAGATCCAGCCCAGCAGGCCATACGTGTGCTCCCATGTCAGGGATGACGACCTCGTCGATGAGGACCATCGAATCGGCCGACATGGCGGGCACAATATTGGCCAAGATCTGCACAGCCTTGTCGTCGTCCCAGTTGTGGAGGATGGCTCGCAGGTAGTAGTACTTGGCCCCCCTCACGGGCTGCGGGCTGAGAAAGTCGTGTGCCATAAGCTCAACGCCCTTGACAGCCGGGGCGCTGTTGACTGTCTCTGCACGGTCCTGAACCACGACGCGACCAGCCAGCCCCGGATACTTGACCAGCACCTTTGCTGCCTGCTGCCCGGTGTTGCCGCCAATGTCTACCAGCACGGGGCGTTGGTGTTCTCCGTCACTCTCAGAGGAGGAGGAGGGATCGAGTGGAATCACATCGAAACAGTTGCCCTCTTTGGGCACGCCCATGAGGCTCTGGAAGTCTTTCAACACATCCGGATGCTGCTTGAGCCAGGGGAAGAAACCCAAGTCGGTGTCAAGGCCTTTCTGAAATGCGGAAGTCGGAGCTTGGTTTTTGTATCCAGTCTCCTTCAGGAATTCTGGCAGGGCTTGGAAGGCAGGATTGCTGACAGCGTGGAAGAAACGCATGGGGCCCTCGATCCGCGGGTCGGCCAGGGTGTACGTCGCCTTCCTTGCCACGTATTGGTCTCGCGCCACCTCGGCGGCGAGGCGGTTGGCTACGAGATAGCGCATGATGCGACTCACGAGCATCGGGTCGGCCATGGAGGGCTGAGATAGCTGGGCTGAGGACAAGGGCTTGTCGCTCTCTGTCAGGGACTTGAAGATGCCGAGATCGCCACCCAGCTTTATCAGTGCTACTTGTCGACCCTAGGTGATTTCCGAAGGATCCAATCAGTTGTTATTTCTCAAAAGACAGCGTCAGACTATATAAGGACTACATTCAATGTTTAACGTACAGCGTTGGTAAAGCGAAGCATCGTGTCGTGAGGCGTCTCAAGCTCCTCAGCCGACTCGTGCAATGACGACATCAGGCGGTGTCTGCTGGCTTCGTCGAGTGAAGAAGACTGGGGCACTTCCTCCTTTTCCATGAGCTCTGCTACACTCTCGACCCCGTTGTTCCCGTTGGCAAGGGTGCTGTGCCCGTTAACAGCAGCAGGGGCGTGTCCGTTGGTGATGCTGTTCCCATTCTGGAGTGCAACATTGCCATTTTGAGACACCTCTAGCTTCTTCGCAGCCCTGGCCTCGCCGTTGAGGAACGAGAGCGGGTCGTGAGCCGTGTACTTCACCGACGCTTTCTTGGCAGCAGTCAGACCCAGCCGGCCGCGCTCCAGGCGGGGTGCAAGACCGTCGATGGAATCCAGAGTAAAGTTATCGATGTTGAGTGAGTCCTCGGGGCGGACCATGCGCCTTCCCTGGAGTGTCTTCAGGATTGATCGCTCTTCAGGCGTGAGCTTCATCTCTAACTCCTCGAGCGCCTTGCGGTTCTTCTCATCGTAGACATCACCGTCCAGGCCCAGTTGCTTGAGCTTGTTCACGAGCGCCTCCTTCTCCTCAAATGAAACATGAGCAAAAGCCTTGAAGCAGAACTCGACTGTCTTTGAGATCTCGCCTTGGGTCAATTTTCCTTGCGCATCGGAATCGACCTGGCCCTGGATGACTGCAGTGTCTCGGTGTCAGAAAGAATCATATGATGCAGTGAGGAACAAGCACGAGGGAAGGCATATGTTGAACTTACTAGGTCTGAACAAATCGAATGCCCTCTCAAAGCCCTTCTCATTGAAATCGTCAATGACTGGGACATCCTGAGACCGGATCTGCTTCAATGCACTCGAGACAACCAGGAGGAAGCGAGTGTAGCTCTCGGTTGTCTTCTTGTCGTGCCACGATGCCGCCGTTTCCTCGTCACAGTCACCTCTGAAAACAGCCGCGATGGTTGCTGCTGCCGACAAACCACCCGAGAGGGCCAGGTGGACGCCAGAGGAAAAGAAAGGGTCGATAAAAGACCCGGCATCCCCAGCAATGCGCACACCAGGGAATCCGTAGCACGAAGCGCTGTATGACCAGTCAGACGCCGAGTTGATGTCGGACACGAGCTCGGCGTTGGCCAGTAGGTCTTTGATGCCGGGGACATGCTCGAGAGACGCCATGTAGAAGCCTTTGGTCGAGGGCTCGGCCATTTCCTTCTTCTTCTTGGTAGCCAGCTCCTGGTTCTGGACAATGCCGACCGAATGCGTGCCATTGTGCAGTGGGATGAACCACGTCCATCCACTGCCATCCTTGAGTGCCTCAAAATACGGTGCACCCTCCTTGAATGTTCCAATGCCGTGGACACCGCCGCCCTTCCAGTAACCCCAGTTGGCAATATTCTTGAGGCCCTGGTTGTAGTGACGGTTCTTGAGATACTTGGTGCTGATGACGCCAGCCCGGCCTGACGCATCAACGATATAGTCCAGCGAGATGGTGCCAGAGGTACCATCTTTGCGAGTCCAAGTGGCAGACACAGGGCGGCCGGGGTGCTCAACTCCCGGAGCACCGGGTGCGAACTCGATAGAGGCAACCTTGGTCTGGTCGAACGTCTTGACGCCACACTCTGCTGCGTGCTTGAACAAGAGTTCGTCTGCCTCAGATCTGATAACGTTCCAAGCGTAGCCCCCTTCACCACCAGCAGCGATGAAGTCCGTATCTGGGTGCCCAAAGTTAGTTTCAAGTGCTTCGTGGTATCATGCTAGAATTGTGTATACTGATCACCCTGGGTAGACTTACATGTTTCAGGCCGGGACCAATTCAACCGAAACGCACCTCCTTTCTGTCTCTGGGCGTTAATCTCTGCTGTGCTTAACTTTCTCTTGAACAATGGACTTTGAATTAAGCAGGAATGAAGTTACTTGCCTTGACGTTGAAACCATGAGCATCCCACTTGTCGTACGCGTCGATGAACTTGAGGAAGTGTCGCATAGACGGGAGCATGCTTTCACCGATGTGGTACCTGCCGAGCAAATGTGAGCCAAAACTCCCTGTAGGGCGCTGTGCTATAAGATGTTACAACGCAACTCACCTGGGGAATTTGTCTGCTTCGAGAAGCACCACATCAATGCCCTCTCGAGCAAGAGCAGACGAGGCGTAAGATCCGGCTGGTCCACCACCAATGACCAACACCGTGCACTTGTCTGGAACAGTGGCCATTGTGCTTGAGTTTTGCTGTTGATAATAAAGACTACTTGACTTGTTTGATGTTGGAAAGATGAAATGTCGGGAGAGTATGCTACTCTACAACATGTATGTCAGGACTTCATGGTGTCCTTTCCCCTTTATGTGTGAAGCTTCACAAGAGTATTGCTATGATTCTCACTTGCTAGGCTTGGCATTGCTGTCACCTTAGGCCACTCAATGCTGGTGGGAGCCTGGTCGGGGGTCTTCGGGGGGTTGTTCGGGAGGATCAAAGGATCAAAGGTGTTTGCCTCACATATCTGAGTCGGAATCCGACTTGCATCTGGAGCCGGTGCATTGTTAGTATTATGTCAGAAATCCGTTTTCCACATCAAGCTTACGCTGCATAATCACTGACAGATGGAAAATTAATCCACAAGTGACAATGTATCCCACATGGATTGTTCATTGTCTAGTTCGAGTTGCCCACTTGCCATCAGCTTTCTTGATTGCCCTCGACTTCATCCTCATGGCTCTAAGCTCAAAGCCTAAGGGCTTCTACTCGTCCGGTTTCTGGGCCGACTATCTCGCGACACAGCGAAGCAAACTGCCAACGCTTCCGGATATCGACGATGGTTTTTCTCATCGCGTCGTTCGTTTCCTGGGTGGAAATCCGGGAGACATGCAACTTCAAGGTACCAACACATACCTAGTTGGGACCGGCAGGAGCAGAATACTCATTGACACTGGCGAGGTAAACCGTTCTCTATTTGATTGCAGCCTCTGCTTTGCGTTTCTCTACTTTTTCCCTCTTTGGCCACATGAGTCCTGGTGGAACTGGTCAAATTAACGACGAGTACGCATCAGGGATTCCCGCAATGGGCCACGAACGTCACCGTATACCTCGACAGTCATGGCATAGAAATATCACAGGTGTTGCTGACACACTGGCACGCTGACCATACAGGAGGTGTCGACGACCTCCTCGCATACGACCCATGCATAACAGTCCACAAGAACAGACCCGACAGAGATCAGCTCGCCATTGCAGACGGGCAGACGTTCCGGACGCAGGGTGCAACCTTGAGAGCGGTGGTGACGCCTGGGCATTCTACTGATCATACTTGCTTCGTGTTGGTAGAGGATAATGCTCTGTTCACTGGAGACAACGTGTTGGGTCACGGCTATAGTGTGGCCGAAGACCTAGGCGCCTACACAAGCAGCTTGAGACACATGGCAAGCCTGGGATGCTCCACCGGTTACCCTGGCCACGGAGCAGTGATACGGGACCTGCCACAGAAATTAGCAAGATATATATCACAGAGAGACGCTAGAGAACGGCAAGTCTACACGGCATTAGCCAAAGAGACTTTGTCCGGTTTACCAAGGGTCACCGGCAGTGATATTCACGATAACAAGGCTGGGAATAACTTGACACGCGGTCTTTCGATTGCTGATATATGTCGTATCCTGTACGGGGAGACGCTTAGGGATCCGGCTACTTTCGAATCTGCCTTGAAGCCTTTGCTTAGCCAGGTTCTATTCATGTTAGCAGAGCAGGGAAGAGTCGGGTCCAGGTTGGCTGGCTTAGACAAGGAGACTCGGTATTGGTTTGCAAAAGATGATACCTGTAAATAGATATACCTAGACTACGCATATTCATTCTCATTGGAAATAAATTTTGTAAATTTCTGTCATAACTGATAGCCACTTCGTGAGTGCTATTTGCGTGTGCTAAGTCGTCTTGGACTTTGTAGATGCTTTCTCCCACAGCCTTGGAATGTTGCGGATGGCGTTCAAGCTGCATAGGCGACCATGATTACGGTTCAATAGTCGCAATCGCCGGGGAAAAGCGCATATTGCGATCCTAAAGGAACAGTTGCGCAGTATTATAATCCACCGACTCGGATCCCGAGCTTGGGAGCGCCCAACGTTCTAAATCAACTTGACTGCTTACATACCGAGAGCAGGCAGTGCTTAGGATGGGTCGATGTATACCAGCAAGGCTTAGATCCACTCAGATCAATATCAATTTGAAAGCGCGTTTATAGCAAAGATGGACCCTCTGGGTTCAACGGATTATCTAGCAATCCATTCATTTAATTGTAAGCCTTTCCAAGGACACATTGTGTTCCTCGCTCAACTTAGAACGGTGTACACATTGGAAGATATTCAACAACGATGACAATGGACAATGACAACCCTTTCATCACCTCTCCCGAAAGTGGCCAGCAAGGCCGGAGAGGGAGCGTAAAACACGCCAGCAGCACTACCAGATTGATACTATTCAGCAATGAGCTTCCGAGCGGTGACCTGCAGGACCTGTTCCGCAGGCTCCATAGATGTGCCAAGCTACCTCAGTATCCCCTCCTCGCCTCCTTCTTGCGGCAGAGCGCTGGAGTCTTGAGACAGGAGATCCAAAAGCAGCCGCGGCAACTGCGCGAGTCGGTACCGCCATTCAGCGACATTATAACGCTGGTTTCACATTGGGATGGGCTCAAGAACAGTCCCTTGGGTGGTGCCTGGGAGGGTGCGCTCGTCTGCATCTACGAGATTGCCATGTTGATCGGGTGAGTCTCCATTACCATTTCGTCTCAAAAATCTAGCTATTCTCCAGGAACCTACCAGTGCTGACAGAAGTCTACTTCAAACAAGATACTATGAAACATGTGGTGCGCCAAACCACACCGAGATAAAAGACAACATGAGCATGATCACCGACACAGCCTGTCTGGCCGGCATCAGCGTCGGTCTCTTCTCGGCTGCAGCGGTGGCGGTGTCTACCTCTCTCCTGGACCTCGTGTCTTACGGAGCTGAGAGTGCACGGGTTGCCTTCACATTTGGTGCCCACGTTGGCCGTTGCTCCCAGCTTCTCGAGCCCACGGCGACAGTAACCTCTCCCGCTAGCTGGGCTTTCGTGGTGATGGGTGTACCACTCGAGGTCGTCAAAGCAGAGCTCGACATGTTCAATGGCCAACAGCAAGACTCTGGTATCGCGGGACCGAGTACAACGACGCCACTGACCCAGGTCAGCATCAGCCACGTTGACCAGGCCTCAGTCGGCGTCACTGGGCCCCCGTCACGCCTCAAGGAGCTCTTCCGGCAGTCGCAGAGGCTCGGCTCTTCGCGACATGCCCCATTGCCCATATCGGGAGGTCTCTGTCACGTCCCCAATGTGTACGACGCCCATGATGTGCGTGCTATTCTCGAGACTGCGGGCGTACGGGAGCGATGGGGTTCCAAGCTGGTACAGCGGCCGCTGCTATCGCCATACACAGGAGCCCCCTTCTCGGCCTCAAATGCGTGTGGCCTCATTGAGGCCATCTGCACCGAGGCTTTGACCAAGCCATTGTACTTTGACAAGCTTAGCGGTGGTGCGGTCATGCAGCTCAAGATGCACTCGGAGTCGTCATCATTTGAGATACTCCATTACCAAACATCACCCCTAACGGAAAATATTATATCTAGCATCACAGAGACACTATCCAGCTCGCTTGAAACCTGTGTCCAACGTCAGGGCCTTGTGGAATGGGTCATGCAGAACGATTCGCGGTTCGAACAGCTCCACGGCACTCCAGGCCATCCGCAAGAGTCGAAACTGGCTGTGGTCGGCATGTCCTGCCGCCTCCCAGGAGGCGCCGATACTCCTGAGCGGTTCTGGGAACTCCTGGTGGATGGTCGTGATACCCACACCACCATCCCCCCGGATCGATTCGATGTCGACGCGCATTTCGACCCCAGTGGGGAGACGGAAAACACAATAGGGACGCGATTCGGCAACTTCATCGACAACCCCGGCCACTTCGATGCTGGTTTCTTCAACATGTCTCCACGCGAGGTAGGATATAATTATTGTCCCGCAGTCGGCTCAACTGTTGAATAGAGCTAACATACTTGCGAGATGACAGGCTCAGCAGACAGACCCGATGCAGCGGCTGGCTTTGATGACTGCCTATGAGGCCCTTGAGATGGCCGGCGTTGTGCCAAATAGGACACCATCGTCTCATGTGTCACGGGTTGGGACTTATTACGGCCAAGCCAGCGACGACTACCGTGAAGTCAACGCAAGCCAGAGGATCGGCACATATGGGATCCCTGGCACTGAAAGAGCTTTTGGCAACGGCCGCATCAACTACTTCTTCAACTTCAAGGGGCCCAGCATCAATATCGATACGGCTTGCTCCAGTGGTTTAGCCGCCGTCCATGCAGCCTGCTCGGCGCTGTGGGCTGGCGATGCTGATACTGTAGTGGCTGGGGGTCTCAATGTCATTGTAAGCTACAATCGTACCGAGCAATATGGCAGAAAAGAGACATGTAGATTATGAAGGCTGACTTGAAACCACCCAAGACAAATCCAGACATCTACTGCATGCTAGGCAAAGGGCATTTTCTGTCCAAGACGGGCCAGTGCAAGGTGTGGGACGCTGGAGCTGATGGCTACTGTCGAGCAGATGGTGTTGGCTCAGTCGTCATCAAGCGCCTCGAGGACGCCCTGGCAGACAACGACGTTGTCCTGGCGACCATCGCAGCTGGTTCCACGAACCACTCTGCTGAGAGTATCTCCATCACCCAGCCCCACGCTGGAGCCCAGAAGGACAACTACCGCCAAGTACTGGACAAGGCTGGGGTCAACCCTCTAGACGTCAGTTTTGTCGAACTTCACGGCACGGGGACACAGGTCGGAGACGCCATCGAGTCCGAGTCGGTGCTCGACTTCTTCGCGCCTATAGGGCGGCGCCAGCGCCCCAAAGAGCGGCTCAATCTGGGCGCCGTGAAGTCAAATATCGGACATGGGGAGGCTGCCGCAGGAATCGCGTCGCTGATCAAGGTGTTATTGATGTACCGTCATGGCGCGATCCCACCGCATATCGGCATCAAGACGACTATGAATGATGTTGTGGCACAGCACTTAGCCAACCGCAATGCTGGCATGATCTCTGGGAAGAGTGCCCCGTGGCTCCCAATATCGCAGTCTCGAGGTGCGAAGCGCTATTCGGTCGTCAACAGCTTCGGTGCCCACGGTGGCAATACGACGCTGCTTCTCGAGGACGCACCGGATACACCAAAGTCACTCACTGAGCAACGTGAAGAGTCTGGCCCCAAGGCGGTAAATTGCGAGGTGGTCTGCGTCTCAGCAAAGAGCAAAGCCTCTCTTCGCGGCAATGTCGCTGCTCTACTCGGCTATCTGGATCGCCACCCCGAGACCGAGCTCAAGGACGTTGCCTACACAACCTCTGCTCGCAGGATACACCATCACATCCGCATAGCCGCTTCGGTCTCCAGCGTCTCCCAGCTCCGGGGCTTCTTGAAAGCTGCCCTGGATGATACAGACTCGCATGCGAAACATGTCTCGACGGCCACAAAACGAACAGTCGTATTTGCTTTCTCGGGCCAGGGCTGCTTCTATCGGGGTGCCGCAGAACAGCTAATGGAACGAGCGCCAACCTTTCGCCATCTAGTGCTCCAGATAGACCGATTGGCCCTGCAGATGGGCTTGCCCTCAGTGCTCTCTGCTGTGTCAGCTGGTGCGGCCACCAGGTTTGGCGATGATGCTGTCAACAAAACCTGTCCACGAAGCTCCACACCCTCCAGCACCGCCGACGAGACAGGCTTTGAAGCTGTGGCATCGTCGATCAAAAGTGTCAGCTCTATGTCCGCGTCTACGGAACCGGAGACGGCAGCAGAAGAAAAGGACAGCCCCTTTGTCACTCAAGTCGCCACGGTGGGCCTCCAAATCGCACTGGCACAGTACTTGAAGCAGCTTGGCATCACACCAAGTGCCGTTATTGGGCATAGCCTAGGTGAGTATGCTGCATTGGTCGCCGCTGACGTCTTGTCCGTGGCAGATGCTCTTTTCCTGGTTGGGAAGCGAGCTCAGCTCATGTTGGCCGCCTGTGAGGCTGGAAGCCATGCCATGCTGTCCATCCGAGGTGCCTCGGCCGCCCGCATCGGCGAACTATGTAGCGCGAGGGAACGAAAGTTCCACTATGATATCTCGTGCGTCAACGGGCGTGCCGACACTGTCGTGAGCGGCCGTCGGGAAGACATGGTAGCTCTGCGCGATATGCTGCAGGGGAGCCATGGACTCAAATGTGTCCTCCTCGATGTTCCTTTTGCGTTCCATTCGGCACAGATGGACCCCATCGTCGACGACTTTGAGAAAGCTGCTCGCTATGTCACGTTCCAAGCCCCTGCAATCCCAGTCATTTCTCCATTGCTGGGGCAGTGCGTCTCCAAAGGGGGCATCATCGACGCCACCTATCTGCGGCGCGCTACCCGCGAGCCTGTCGATTTCGTGTCTGCGCTCGACGCTGTCATAGCCGACGGCCTGGCTGATAACCAGAGCGTCTGGATCGATATAGGCCATCATCCGGTCTGCACCTCGTTCGCCCGGAATGAGAAAGTGGCAACAAATACTTTGGCGTCACTGCGGCAGGGCGACAATACGCTGTCAACCTTCACTTCGTGTCTAGCCACACTGCACTGTCTCGGGCTTCCTGTTGCGTGGAACGACTACTTTGCTTCGCGCGAGAAATTCCATCGTCTGCTTCATCTCGACTCATACCAATGGAACCTGAAGAACTACTGGATTCCGTATGACACCACGTGGACGCTCGATAAGGCACACGCTGGAGCCAAGGAAACCAGTAAATCGATGCCGAGTCCACCTTTCTTCACCTCATCTGTGCAACAGGTGGTTCTCGAGGAATTCGATGGAACGTCGGGACGGATGGTGGCACTCTCCAACTTGGCCCATCCTGACCTGCTTGGGGCAGCAAATGGGCATAAGATCAACGGGCGCAGTGTCGTGACTGGGGTATGGTTCTCATCTCTTTGCACTCTCTCTGCTCCCCTCATGGCAATTGTTAGTGTTGTTTGCTAACCATGGCCTACCCATACAGAGTGTCTGGGCAGATGTCACATTGTCGATTGGCGAGTACATGTATAAACGTATGGCCCCGGGAGAAGGCCGGCCCTACATGAACGTCAAGGATATGCAAGTTCTCGAGGCACAGGTGCTGCATGACGAGGACTCATCCCACTTCATCCAGATTCAAGGAGTCCTGGACATGTCCCTGAAACAAACGCAAGTAACAATCTATGCAGCAAACACAGATGGGACCCGCAAGACGGACAAGGCCTTCGCGATGGCAACTGTCTGCTACGAAGACGCGCAGCAGTGGCAAGCAGAGTGGCAGATTGCCTCACACCTCGTCGCCACGCGCGCCCGGTCACTCTGGAAATTAGCCTCGGACAGTGGTGCAGACGACTATGATGATACATCAAACAACAGCAGCCGAGTGAGCAAGCTCTCCAGTGGCGCCGTGTACCAGCTGTTCGCCAACGTGGTGGACTACGGGCGGCGGTACCGCGGGATGCAGCGCGTCGCCCTGGCCGAAGGGTCCCAGGAGGCGACGGCCGACATCCTGCTGGACGACTCGCGCCACGGCACCTGGCACACGCCTCCCCACTGGATCGACAGCACCTTCCAGCTGGCAGGCTTCGTCATGAATGCCTTCGGGGTGCAAGGCGGCAGCGCCGACACGACCTGGTCGTCTCGTGACTTCTTCTTCATCACGCCGGGCTGGCGCTCGTTTCGTCTGGCAGAGCCGCTTGCGCCCGGGCCCGGCGTCACTTATCGCAACTATGTCCGCATGTTCCCTCTTGACGGGGAGCCTGGGACCTTTGCAGGCGACATATACCTTCTCCGTGGTGAAAGGGTCGTCGGTGTGTGCGCTGGTATCAAGTTCAGGCGCGTTCCGCGCGCTCTGATGCAAGTTATGTTTCCTCGACAGACCTCAAAGCGCAACGGCGGCGGCCAGAATCCCGCGGTTCCTTCGGCCAGCGTGGGCCTAACCAGCAGCACCACCACTGGATCAAGCACGAGGTATGCCAACAACAATGTCCAATCTCCTGGGTCTGTCACTGTTGTCACTCCGCACACATCCGTCCCTGTCATGGCGAGTCTGCAGCAGAACGATGCCATTAATGCTGTGCAAGCGACGGAGCCCATCGTGTCGAACCAAGAAGTTTCTCAGCGGGCACAGGCACATGTTGGAGGGAACACACGTGTGGATGCCTGCCTCCAGCTCATTGCGGATGAAACAGGCCTGGATCTCGAAGATTTGTCTGGGGACGCTGCTTTTGCTGAGCTGGGTGTCGACTCTTTAATGTCGCTCGCGTTGTCCGACAAGATGCGGGTGGAGTTTGGCATAGATGTCAAGGCATCCATCTTCATTGAGTATGCCACTGTTCAGGATTTAGTCAACTGGCTAAGCAAGGTTGCTATTACAAGCCGCAACTAGACTGTACAGACCTGCTGAGAATAATACTTGAGCAGAGAACAAGCAGTATCTCTCAAATACCCTATGGTAGGGACAGAGTTAGGCGAGTGTTTGTACCGGTATCAAGTAATGATGCCGCTTAATCGTGTTGACGTTCAAATTGTACATCAATGCTATTCCAATATCAATGACATATATACCAAAGGTCACTGAAATATGCAATGATAAGAAAACTAGAAGATTGTACTTTGCAGTCTTTGCTAGCTTCATATAAAAATCAATCACTGTACGCGGCCTCGATTCAGCGACATCATACTATTATGGTTATTACATGTTATTGAATTGGAAATCTTACTATAAGGCTTCACAGATTTCCATCTGACTTGACTATATATAATTCTCAGATTACCCCTGCGCAAAAATACAGCGGCTATCTTCGTAAGCGCTGGTTAAAGTATTCCATTACCAACGCTACACTTCGCCTACAAGCTACAGGCGACCTTCAAATGTAAATAGATAGGAGCTTTAAGTGTTATTCACGGAGGTTGCCTTAAGCCAACCTGGTGCTTACCACCCTCATAATCGTTGGGCATATAAGTATTGGGTTGGCGCAGACTTTAAAGCATTTTCCATGGACTTGAACAAGGCAATGTATACTAGTATGAGAAGATGATATAGACAGGCTTAGTGTACCCGGACGTAATCAATTATCTATCTATTTGCCTGGCAAAGGGTTGCCCGCGATAAATCGTGGGAACCCCTGGAAACCAATCCAGAGCTCACCAGTTCCAGGTGGGCCACCGACGATCTCATTCTTGCGGGCCTTGAGCTCCTCCACGTCCCAGGCGGAAAACACGAGCTTGCCGTTCAGGAAGCTTGCCTCGGGGGAAGCGACCCAGACAAGAAAGTCGGATGGAAGAGAGACTACGCGAGGGGGAAAAGTGAAGGTGGTCAGTCAGGTTCGTCGACACGAAATGATCGTGGAGTGGCAAATTTGAAGATGGACATGGACTCACTGTCGTCGAACGCATATGGCAGCTTGACACTCTTTGACAACTGGGTAGACATTGCTGTATCAAGGAATCCTGGGTGGACGTGGTGAAGGCGCACGTGAGGGTTCTCGGCGGCAAAGGCCTGCATCAGCTTGACGGCGGCCATCTTGCTGCTGACGTAGGCGCCCATTCCGGGGAAAGGAGGGAACAGGATGCCAGCCGTGGTGAGGTGTAGGAAGGTGACTTCCTTGCCAACATCGCGGCTCGCGCTCTTGTTGTTGGCCAGGACGACGGCCTGAGCCACGGAAAGGGTGCCCACAACGGTGGCCTTGTACCCGTCGAGGAATGTCGCCGGGTCGGCCTCGAGCAAGGGCACGACGGGGGCCAGCACGCCAGCGCAGTGGACCAGGATGTCGATGCCGCCCAGGTCGCCTACTACCTTGTCGGCCACCGCGCGGATGCCTGGGGCATCGCACAGGTCGACCTTGTGAGTCTGGATGACCAGGTCGGAGCCCCCATGGCTGGACCGCACAAGCGCTTCTGTCTCGGCCAGGGCCTCAGAGCGGCGACCAAGAAGGACCAGAGCGCGTGGGCCTGACGCCGCGAAGGATTTGGCGGTAGCTCGACCAATGCCTCCCGACGCGCCCGTGATGACCACAACTTTGCCGGCGGTGGAGAGGCCTGGCTGAGCTGGGTCAATGGCGGGGTAAGTGGCCGCATGGGTCACCTTGGTGTATGAAGGTGGTGTTGATGCCATGCTTGCCAGATGTTTCCAAGTTCAGGTCTTCAGAGTCAAAGGTGAGGCTGGGGCTGGGCGAAGGCGAAGGCGAGGGTAAAAGTGAGGACGAAGTTGGCAACTTTGCGCAGATGAGTTTGCTCCAGAAGAAGTACTGAAGCTTTTCTCAGGTGAATTTGGCCAAGTGCAACTAGAGTGAAGTACATGAGTACAACGGAAAGGTAGACTCAGTACTTATGTACCTGATAGACAAATTCTTCACATGTATGTTGGTTCTGATCCCCTGGAATGATAACCCACGGGACATTTCGTATTGGTAGGCCATGCCGCATCCCGTCGGTTTCCAGCGCCCTCCGACTCCATTTAGGCATCCAGCCAACTAGATTCATTATCTACGTATCTTTGTCCAGCATTGGTTCCCACCTGGGTAAGCTGACTGCAGGAGGTTACGTTTGGCTTTGTGCGGCTTACCGGATCCGGGTCGGAAGTGCAACTAACATAGCAGCTGCATAGCTGTCTACTACTTAATTACCTAAGTATATAACTAATTAAGTCCGTGAATCCTCCCGAGAAGATCCTGGCAAATGGTAATCACAGCACACCACACATGCATGCCAACATATTCTTTGGCAACCAAGGTGCATAACTGGATTTAATTATGGGCTGACATTCAGGGGCCCTATCTGACATGCATTGGACCACCCTTACATTCATCTTTAATTATACTCACCTTAGGAAAAGCTTGAAATTTCCACTTCTAGGCCTCCTCTCCCTCAGCCACAGCACAACACCCACATAGGCAACTCAATGTTGATAGTGCTTAATTACTTAGTACGTATCAGGTTCTAAAGGAGCGGGCTGAAAACACGCGGCTCTGATCTGAGCTCTAGCCAATAGGCGCAGTTATCCCAGTCTGCTGTTCTCAGCCTGGAGGCCGGGTGCCTTGGTTACCAAGTGAGGCACAGCTTGTCCATCATTCATTCCCTGGCCACTTGAGCTGGGATATATCGCATGTGCACTTCAGCCTTTTACTCCTCTTAGACCTCGTTGAGATTTGCAACTTACAATAGCGCCTACCTAGGTAGTTAGAAACAGCTTGTTGTACTTGGTGGAAATAAGATAGAACTGAGATAGGCTATACCGGTGATCGAGGTTATCCTGCCAAATGGGAATTTGTAAAAAGAAAAAGAATAAAAAAGGACTAACGGGGCGTTTTGACCCAGTTGCCTGGATGAACACAGATAAACCCTCCGTAGGATGATGGATCCGAAATCCGCAGTGCCACAGTACCACAGTGGGGGCAGCATCCCTTGAGCTGATACCTCTGGTAATGTTGAGATCGTTCGTGACTCTACCTAGTGGCCATGTCTGGCATAGTGTTAGATAGATGTCGCCGGGGCATATATATATTCCTAAGAACGCAAGCATAATGTTAGTTACTGAGCATCATCAAGGCATCCAATCTTCCTCGTCTGTCTCTGTCCTTTGTTCATCGTGGAATACCTGGCCCTCCTATCTAACACCAGCGGAATCGTCTACAGGTCGCCATGTCTCGGCTTGCGTTTATCATTTATGCAGTCACGGCAGCTTTTCCCTCTGCAGCAAAGGATGCATGCCAACGTATCAGTTCACAAATCCCTGGGACTATCTCCTACCCGAACAGCACAATCTACGAGTCTTCAAACTCGTACTACAGCGGCCAGGAACGCGAGTTGAACCCGGGCTGCATCTTCCGGCCGACCTCAACCTCAGAGGTTGCCGAGTTCGTCAAGTCGGTCACTGCACACAAAGATACTCAGTTTGCTGTCCGTGGTGGTGGCCACACGCTCTGGGCCGGTGCAGCGAACATCGAGGGTGGCATCACAGTCGACATGCGTCTCATGAACGAAACAAAGGTCAGCAGCAACCGGGATACTGCTTCATTGGGGCCTGGCGGCATATACAATACCATCTACCCGCAGCTCGAGGTGTATAATCTCACTGTGATGGGTGGGCGTGTTCCAGGCATCGGGGTAGGGGGTTTTGCCACCGGAGGTGAGTGCTCTCTCTAATCCAAGAATCTCCATACTATTTTCAACGCAGCCAAAGGCTAAGTGTGTGTAATTATCAGGCGGCATGACCTTCCTCTCACGCAGACAGGGGTTCAGCTGCGACAATGTCCATGGATACGAGGTTGTTCTTGCAAGCGGGGAGGTCGTCTACGCCAACGAGACCTCCCATAGCGACCTCTGGCTTGCTCTCAAGGGTGGCTCGAACAACTTTGGCATCGTCACTCGCTTCGATGTTGCGACCTTCCCCCACGACCTCATGTGGTACAACCTTGTCCAGTACAACTACACCGACAGCGTATTGCAAGCTCAAGCCGAAGCCTTTAGTCGCTTCATGGAGCCTGAAAATTTTGACGATGCAGCCATGATGGGGATTTTTATGGACTACCAGGGCGGCACACATTCCATCTACGACGCATTGTGGTACGCTGATAATGTTGCCAACCCTGCCGTGTACGATGCCTTCACCGAGATCCCCAACAACGGCGGCCTGGCAGAGCTGACCACGACTTCGGACGTGGTGGACACCTTCGGAGGGCAGATCCCTTCTACCACGGGCCGGTGAGCACTTTTTCCAACTGATACATAGCAGCCTCGCTCATTTTAGACCATCATCTCTAACCTTGTGTGTTCTTCCATGACAGCGCTTTCCAGCTCACATACTCCTTCGAAAATCCCGATGCCGATGTGTACATGCAGCTGTTCAAGATGTGGGAAAACAGCACCAGCGCGTTTGACGACGTAGAGGGAATGTTCGCCGAGTTCCTGATACAGCCACAGCCCGTGGCAAGAAGCACCAACTTGTTTGGCCTGACCCCTGGCAAGACCGACTATGTGATCGTCGATATGACGGCCGCCTACAGCAACGAGTCTGACGACGCCTTGGTCGAGAAGGAAATGAACGACATTGTTGACAAGCAGAAGGCTTTGCTAAAGTCGGGTGGATACCTCATCGACTTTGTCTATCTCAACTACGCCGATATCTCACAAAACGTATACAGCACTTGGGGTGCCGACAACGTCGCTCAGCTCCAGGCTGTTAGCAGGAAGTACGACCCCAACGGAGTATTCCAGCATATGGTTCCTGGTGGTTACAAGGTCTTCAATTAGAGGTTGGATTTGTTGTATTATATATTCGTATTAATAATATATCTTTCACTTTTCATTCCGTAAACATTTACATACCCTACATGTAGGGTATATATCATGATCAACTGTCTTCTAGGGCTGCAGACACATGGAATAGTCTCATCCACTTTTGCACTGATATAATACAACATTTTCTACATAACCGCGGCAGCAAGTAAGCACACTAGACCCTGACAGAGGATCCTTTCCCCTGATATATACGCTGCGGGCCCCGTAAGAGAACTACCACTACCACTACCAATTTGTGAAGCGTCGACAAATTAATCCAACTGCTAACGCAGAGGACAAACTCTCTAACTAGAGCTATTACAGGAAACCATCCAAAGGAGCACTAGAAGGTAAGTTTGGCTGCAAGTTTCATGTCAAGGAATTTCTCTCGTGTCTCATTTCATGACTCTGTGACCGAGAACACCAATTGATCGACAACAATATCAAGTACAAGTTGTATGGTCATGGTAGTAACATTTATAGTACCTGTAAGCCGTGGTTTACGGCCAAGCTGTACTATAATATTGATTCTCGAGTAAGCCAAAATAAGGGACTAATAGGATCGGAAAGTGTCAAAGACAATTAAGTACTCAAGTATGCAGTCGATGCATTCACATCTTCTCTCTCCGCTCGCTCGAGACTCGGGGACCTCGGTGATAAGGTCACCTATGTGTAAGACGCATGAAGATTAGCCCGAAAGAATCGTCTGCCTGTTAATGTACGGCGAAGAAGTATAAAAACAAAGCTTCCTGTATATCTGATAGCACAATACGGAGTGTTCCGCCGGGTCCAATAAATGCACACCACGCTATCTTATCTCACGGCCATCAATCAGTGCCGCCCGCCGCTGCGGTGATAAAACACATGCAGATGCCCTATTTAATAACCATCTCACAGAGTTCACCTATCCTGAACCTAATCAAGTATTAAAATTGGACGTGACTGACTGTATGCCTCTCTGTGCCGTCATGGAGCGAGGGCGAGGCACCTTGTCGTTTGCGCTGTCCGGCACACTGCTGGTGATTATCTTGGCTGCCGGATTCTTCACCACCTTTCCGGGCACCACCAGCCTCTTCGCGGAGCCCTTCATAAACTTCAACTTCAACTTCAGTCCGGCTCCGGCTCCGGCTCCGGCTCCGGCTCCACCCGCTGCCCAATTCTCAGCGCCCAAGGCCAACGTCTGGGCCGACCTCACCAGGGCAGAGGCAGATGACGTCCTCAGCTTCCTCGTGAAGGAGTGGGCGGACCTGAACGTGACGGCCAGCCCGCAGAGCCCGCCGGGGAACTACATCTACAGCGTCGAGACCCTCCAGCCCAACAAGTCGGATGTGGTGTCGTACCTCTTTGACGGCGGCGTCCGGCCGCAGAGGTGGGCCAAGGTCGTCCTCTCCCACAACACGGGGGACTTCCCCTCGCTCGTCTACCACGCCGTGGGCCCCCTCCCCGTGGCAGCCGACACGCAGGTCGTGCCGCTGACCTACCCCTTCAACACGGGCCGGCACTCGGTCCCCAACATCATCTGGGACTACGTGGGCATGCAGGACTTCTGGCTCAGCCTGGCCGAGAACGTGTCGGACATCACCACGGACCTGCTCGGCGCCAAGGTCAACCGGGACGACCCGTACGACCCGGACTCGCTGACCGTCTTCCCGCGGATGACGCGCCACGGGGGCGGCGACGGCGGCCTCGTCCACGGCTGGGCCCAGTTCTTCCGCCCCGGCGCCGGGAGCTCCGGCCGCACGCTGCTCCCGCAGGGCCTCTACGCCCGCGTCGACGCGAGCAGCCCGCAGGTGCGCGACTGGGCCGTCGGCGAGTGGTTCTACAACGGGGTTCTCTACCCCGGCGTCGAGGACCTCCGCGCCGCCATGAGGCACGCCGGCTTCCTCCGCACGCCGCCCAATGTCGACGGCGCCTGGACCGACACGGAGGACTTTGACGGCGGCGCTGCCCTCCCCGTCCTCCTCCCGCCGCCCGTCTCGGTGCAGCCGCTCGGCCCGCGGTACCAGCTCGACAGGGCCCAGCGGTTCGTGTCCTGGCTGGGCTTCGAGTTCTACCTGACCAGCACGCAGGCGACGGGCGTGGGGCTGTACGACATCCGGTTCCGGGGCGAGCGCGTCATGTACGAGCTGAGCCTGCAGGAGGCCATGGCGCACTACGCGGGCGACGACCCCATGGCGGGCGGGCAGGAGTTCCTCGACTCCTTCTTCGGCATGGGCACGATGGCGTTCGAGCTGGTGCCCGGGTACGACTGCCCCGCGTACGCCGACTACCTGGGCACCGAGCTGCACCGCGCCGGGAGGACCGAGAGCCTGCCCGGCAACGTGTGCATCTTCGAGTTCACGTCCGACGCCCTGCTGTCGCGCCACACGGCCCAGTACTCGGTCACGGCCTCGCGCAACACGTACCTGACGGTGCGGTCCGTCTCGACCGTGGGCAACTACGACTACACCATCGACTACGTCTTCTACCTCGACGGCGCCATCGAGGTCAAGGTCCGCGCGTCCGGGTACATCTACGGCGCCTTCTACGCCAACAACCCCGTCAAGAACGAGGACGAGTACGGCCACCGCATCCACGACGCCCTCTCCTCCTCCATGCACGACCACGTCATCAGCTTCAAGGCCGACCTCGACGTGGCCGGCCCGGCCAACGAGATGGTCAGGATGGCCGTCGAGCCGACCACCATCAGCTACCCCTGGGACCAGCCCTACATCAAGGAGCGCAACACCATGCACCTGGTCGAGTACCCCGTCACCGAGGAGGCCGGGCTCGAGTGGCCGAGGAACTCGGGCGAGTTCTACCTCGTCTACTCGGCCGACGGGAGGAACGCGTGGGGCGAGCGGAAGGGCTACCGCATCGTCTCCGGGACGGGAATGGGCAACACGCCCCACCTGACCATCACCAACTCGACCGTGCTGGGCGACA
The DNA here is from genome assembly GCA_016808195.1 of Cytospora chrysosperma. NCBI lineage: Eukaryota > Fungi > Ascomycota > Sordariomycetes > Diaporthales > Cytosporaceae > Cytospora > Cytospora chrysosperma. The sequence goes on from JAEQMF010000012.1 coordinate 340,088, forward strand.
GCGCCAGGTGGGCAGAGAAAGACGTCTGGGTGGTCCGGCAAAAGGACACGGAGCCGCGGGCCGCCGACCCGCTTAACTACCTCGACCCGCTCAACCCGGTCCTCGACTTCACAAAGATCGCCAACGGGGAGTCCCTCGAGCGTGGTCGCGGACAGGTGGAGGAGGAAGGAGAAGGAGAGGGAGAGGATGGGTACGACGGCGACCTGGTCCTCTACGTCAACGTGGGCAGCCACCACGTGCCGCACTCGGGCGACCTGCCCAACACGCTGATGCACACGAGCGCGTCGAGCGTCATGTTCCTGCCACACAACTTTGCCGACCGGGATCCCAGCCGGGAGACCGTGCAGGGTGTGCGGTTGCAGCTGAAGGGGAGGAAGAGCGGTGGGTTTGCGGGGATGCCGCCTGATGACGGCGAGGGGGAGGAAGGGTCTGAGCTGAAGAGCAAGGAGAAGGACAAGAAGAAGCAGCGCGGCGAGGCCGGGTCAGAGGGCCGTTACAAGGTGCATACGGGTGCCAACTACTTTGGCACGCCATATACAGAGGGTATCCACCTGCCTCTCGAGGCGCTGGAGCCGGACCTCAGCAGGTATCGGACCCAGGAGACGAGGGTCACAGACCTCAGTGTCAATGGGAGTGCTGCCGGTATCTGGGTGGCAGACCCCTGATGCCTCCCAGTCTTGAGTTCCTTCTGACGTATGTAGACCTTGATTGTGAGCCATATAGCCCCAATGGGGTCAGACCAGTATATTCCTTTATGCGATTGATTGTTAAAAAGTTGCATCGTGCGAAGGCTTCCTACCCACATCCAGGTTGGTGGTTAGCAGAAACGAAGAAAATGAAGATTGCATCGACGGGCATTACATTACATCGAGGAGAGTCCACGATGAATGATACCCATTATTATTCGGGCCATACAATTGTTGGAGATGAAAGTGTATTCTCTGATTCACTCCACCCGATCATATAAGAATGCGATATGCCAACGACGCCCTCGCTGCCTTCCTTGCTTCGATGCAGTCTATCACGGTTGACCAAGGTGGAAGGAGGTCCAGGTCTCTCATTCCACTCATATCCTTCTTTGCTCCTTTTGTTGTGTCGTAGCCAGTGTAAGCTGGAAGACCCCGACCCGCCCTGCCTGCCCAGGGAAAAACTTGTACATACACAAGGGAAAATCCGAAGGAAAGAAAAACCACTCTGCTCAAGGGAGACACAGGGCAAAGAAATCAGCGCAAGCGATCAAGCAGCTATGCGCGCAGTCGCCCGCAAAAACCGAAGGAGGACCTCTGACCCTACAAGCAAAAACAGAAGCTTTCACTTCCGCCGCGCCAAACACCTTGGTCGCTGAGGCAAAAAAAGGTCCTGTTGTTCAATGATACAGGTTCAAGCGAAAGATCGAAGAAGTAAGTCGGTAGCAGCCCAAGCGTCGATCTTTGTGTAAGGGTGGCGAGACCTATCGAGCTGGTGGTGGATACAAAGAGAAGATATGGATCGTCGTCATATTTCGTAAAGTTGGGTATGAAGGGTATAACGAGACGTAGAAATGAGGTGCTTGATATGCCGATGCTAGACCAAGGAAATGTACATGGAATTCGGACAGGATGACTTGAGAAGCATGACAACATCATTGATCCAGACGGGGCTGTGGTTGCCAGCCGTTTATATAAGCCATGAGTCCCATGCCGATCAAGACAACGCCAAACATAGAGGCATATGGTATGGACTCCATGATTACCTGTTCCGATACACCGCGTTTTGACGGAGACCTAGGCGTAGGTGTTATGGTGTTGGCCCGGGATAGTGTTGGCTTGTCGTCCAACGTGTCTTCCGCAATGCGGTCGAGGCCTGCCGTCGATCGTTCGGCACGATTGGACACAGATCGGCCTCGGCTCTGGTCTCTCGCTGTGACAGTCGAGCCCCGGTCTCTCCCATTCGATTTTGACCGCGTCCGGGCTTCAGCTGCAGCCTTCAGCGCAGCAGCCTCCTCGTCCTTCTCTCTGATCTGCCGTACCATCTCAGCCAAGGTCTTCCGGTCTGCGTCGCGTTCTGAAGTAGCCTGCTCGGCCTGCTTCTTGTACATGTCGACTTGTTCCTTCAGCTCTCTCATTTCTGATAGCATATTGTCGATCTGTGATTGCAGGAACTTTGTCCTGTCCTCCTTCGCTTCTGGGTGTACTGTGCTATTGTCAGCAGGTGATTTCACATCACCACCTGACGCCTCTGCTGGAGGCTCGAAGGCCTCTTCTAGTGTGGAATCCTCAATGGCTGGGTGAGCCGAGCCGTTCGCGCGGGACTGGGCATCGTCTTCGAGCCGTTTCGCAAGTTGCTCCGCCGCCTCCCGTGCCTCCCGCTCTTTCTGCAGCATTTCCTCAAGATCCCGCATCTTAGCTGTCTGGCCATCAATCTCGCGCTTGGCGCTATTGAGTGCTTCCGTCAGCTGGATTATCTGGCTGAGGTTATCCTGGCGAACGGGTGACGTATTTGAGGACCCGAGTTTTGTTGGCCGCTCGGTTGTCGAGCGCTTTAAGGATGCCGGGTCACCATTTGACCTAGCAGAGTCGGGCTTCTCGGGTAGAGGCTGCTGTGGAGGGGGAGCTGGAGGGTCGGAAAACCGTGTCTTCGCATCGGATCGGAACGACAAAGGCTGGCCGTTAGCCACTGGCGGCTTTGGGAGGTCGGGGAGCTCGGGCTTCTCCTGGTTTTTGATGTCTTCGTTGGACACTAACGCATCCAAGAACTTGCTGGTCCGAGACAAATCTTGGGCCTGCTGGCGGGCGTTGCGCATCTCGTTCTGCGAAAATGTAAGAATCTAGGGCAGAAGTAAAAGAGAGTGTACACAGGGGGCTTACCTTCAACTTCTTCACGATCAGCTCCGCCGAGAAAGTGGCGTTCATGAGTCCGCGGTTGTTATACGGCATTGCAGCAGGCTGAGGATTTATCATTTGTGAGGGTGCCATTCGACCATTAGTCCCCGCCGAAGCTTGATTGTTAGTCCTTCCCCTAAATGGCATCCCGGCCTGGGGCATCATCATGGAGCCATTCGCCGGGTCCAGGTCCCCGAAATTCATCTCCATCAAATTGTTCGACGGGTTGATAAAGCCGGCGTGTTCAACCTTGGCGGCGACTTTGTGGTGCACAACCGACTTTTGGTCCTCGCTCACGATATCGATTCCAAGCTCGAGATGATCACCGCTTTGAAGCTCATGAGGCTCCGATTCGCGGTTCTCGGGAGACAGCCGGGAGCCGTTGACAAAAGTGCCATTTGATGATTTGACGTCGCGAATCCAGATCTTCCCTTGCCTGTCCGCCCATATCTCCGCGTGTTGCCTCGACAGCACTTTACTATCGAAAAAGCCATTTGTGGGAGTTGGGACTGTCTTGTTATTTGTCTGACGGCCGACGCGTAATGTTTCTGGATAGAGGGGGACCTGGATCGTTTTCCGCTCGAATGTTCCGTTGAGGGGAAGGAGGTACAGGGCTGGCTGGCCGCCTGGCATGGGCTCTGCCAGCTGTCTCTGGGGCGCCATCTGTCCCGCGGATTGTATCAAGGGGGCTGGTGACATTGGTGACCCTCCGTTCATTCCGTTGGTCATCTGGGGACGGCCTGCTGGCATCCTGCCAACTTCAGTGCCCCCACCATTCCACTGTATCTTTCCCTGTGATCGCTTCCTTGGGGCAGCATTGGGCCAAACACCCAGGTCGCCAGCAGCGGACTGCGAGACGCCGTTCGGCTGTCCGTTGAGTTGGCCGTTGAGTTGGCCGTTGAGTTGGCCGTTGGTGCTGACTGCCGTTGAAGAGGACGATGTCGAAGAGATTGAAGATATAGAGGATGACGAGTTGGTGCGAGGGATTGTTTTCCGAGGCATCAAGACGCCTCTGACGTCTTCGGAATTCATCGAGTTCAGCGACTGGCCACCATTAATGCCCCATGCCGGCCGGTTGATATTGGAGAAACTGGGAGGGCTAGCGACGGCAGTCATGAGGAAGGATTCGACCGAAGTTTCGTTTCGAGAGGCGAAAGGAGTGGAGGAAGGGAGATCAGGAAGTCACGGTAGACAGGTTGCCGGGTATCACAGGTGTCCTCTCGCCCCAATGACCAATCTGACACCATGTAGCGTCGCTGTGTGTCGCTATCGCTATCGCTGTCGCTGATTGTAGGACGCGGAAAGCTCAGCAAGATGCTGGTCGCGGTCTGCTGTGAGGAGCAGACCTGGGCATTCGTATCGTCTAGCCTGCTCTGCTAATTGACCTGAAGGCTGTAGAAAGGAAAGGGCACGGATAATCTGCTAGAGATGGAGAGTGGAGAAGTTAGCCCTGAGGTCATCGGTTGACCCGTCGCCCGGGCGCAACGACGACAGCCTTTGGACGTTCGCGACAGCACGCAGGCAGGGGAGAGGTGAGTGCTACCGAGACCAAAGCCTCGTGGGATGAAGAAACATGGCACACGGACTTACCAAGCGATTCAGAGAAGGCTCAAGCGGCCGTTGTTGAGATGGAGATGGAAGTGACGATTTTCAGGATCTGCCGTGTGAGCAGCACAAGAAACAACAGGAGCACAGGCTGGAAAGGGCTCCAGTCTGCAAGTCTGGTCGTTCTCGCTAGGCGCTTAGCGTCCTTTCGTCACAGGCGTGACAGGCGTTGCAGGCCAGCAGCCCCAAAAACTGACACGCGCTTTTTCAGGGAGGGAATAGTGTACGGACCCGTCCACACAGGGGAATCCACAATTGTTGAGGGGCTGAGTGCTGCTGCTGTTGCCGCTGCCAGTCAAAGCCAATAGGAGGTACAGGTAGCTAGGTACTTAGGTAGGTATGTACCAGTAACAAATCAACAAACAATCTGCGAGGATCGAGATGATTTCAAAAAGGAATTGTAAATGTAAATCGTAGTGGCACGACCTGTACATTCGTATGCACTTAAGTATGTCGGTACCTATGTAGAAAGCAGAGCCAAAACAGAGTGGAGCAGTAACAAGTCGTCTGGAGATTGATTGAAGTTACGGATGGAACGTAGTGAAAAGGAGTTGTTGCATCGAATAGTGCAGGTGGTGTCAGTTACTCAGTCAGCTAGTCTAGTCTCTCTGTCTGTCTCTCTTGTCCGTCCAGTCTGTTTGTTTATCTGTCTATCTGTCCAGTCAGTCTCAGCCTGTCCGCCAGACGGGACGGACCTGCAAATTCCCAGGCCATCACAGGCGAGCCAAGAAGAGACAAGCCGCACGTGACCCTCCTACACACACCTGCGTTAAGTCTTGGCCTCATTGGTCAACAGCATGGGGCCCGAGCTTTCGAGGCTTGATCTCGCTAAGGAAAGCCCAAGCCACATGTACTGTGGAGCACTTGAGTTCTTGGCTCCACTTTAAATGTTAGTGCTGTGGCTTGACAGCCTCGAAGTGGATTGATTGATCGATTGTGGTGGAGGCTCAATCCGAGATTCCGTCACCCGATCGATGCGTTGCAAGTCACCCATATTGTTACAGCAACGAGCTTGAAGACAAGACAAGACAAGGAAGAACAAGACAAGATGCCCGTACCAGTCAACACTGGCCATGCTGGCCCTTCTGCCACCGACAAAAGTATGCTATTTGTTTGCCCAGCAAGACTTGTTTTGCCCTCGAGGGCGCATGGGATGGCCGGACTAGCTAACATGCAACAGTGAAGATGGGTGCTATGATGGGCGGCAGTAGGTCTCAACAAGTCCCCCAGCTGGCTGACGAGGTGTTCTGACTTTCTATTTCTAGCTGTCGGTGTTATTATTGGTTTCATTTACGGTACGAGGAACCACACCCTTCCACTGCCACGCGCCCACCCTTCCTGACAGAGTCTCTAGGAACCGTTAGCATTTTCCGATACGGCGCTGGCCCCAACGGCATCATGAGGACCTTGGGCCAATTCATGGGTGCATCAGGAGCAACGTTCGGGTATGTCGAACATGTCTATCTTCACCCCCAACTTACTTCCAGGTGCACGGGGCAGTCACTGATGATGTCTCTCTCTGTTCCTGTAGCTTCTTCATGTCCATCGGAAGCGTTATTCGATCCGACGCATCTCCTGCTCTCCAACAAGCCTACTGGAACTCGCGCCGAAGTCCTATCATCATGGCAGCTGCCCATCGAGCAGCTTTCCCACGACGCGACGAGTAAGCGTGGCAATGCGCTGGCCAACTTCGGTGGACACACCCCTTCATCGGGAAGCCGAATCCCATATTGCGGCTGTTGTATAAAGCGACAATGTACATCTTGAAAAGTAGGTAGAGGGAAGAGGAGGAGGGGCGGGGCGTTTGGCATGGCATGGCATCATGGAAGAGCATTTTTGGACGACACAATACCATCTCCGTTTTCGTTTGGCTGCTTACATGACTGCTACATATGCCTGGTGATCGATCTCGACACGGGCGGCTTAAAGGGGTGGCTGACACCCAAAGTCTCTAGCTAAAACAGTTGCCTTATACAACCCAACGTCGGTGTGTGCTGGAGGTATGGTCCCCTGAGTTCAACTGCTAGCAACTGACTTGGGCACCGAGGGTTGGAAAGCTTATCCAAAAGACGCAGCCCACCGCATCGCACCGTACTGGAAATCCTGACAAAAGTCCTGACGACCGCATGACCGGATTTTGGTTGGCGTCCAGTCTCCTCCCAGTTCCAGTAGCTGCTGCGACCATCGACTCGACCATCACCTTGGGACCAAACTATCTTTGACGCTACCTGGTAGGTAGTGTTGCTACTTCAACGACGTAAGCAAAAACCGAACCGAAGCGTGTCCAGCGCCAAAGGGGGCGGCGCGACTCTGAAATAAGCGCGCCTAGTGCAGCCCTTCCTCGGCCGAGGAGCGGCCGTGGCGGCCATCACGGGAAGCCACATCAGCCGCCCCAAGCAATACGGGAACCGGAATCGCCTGCAGGCCTGGTAATTAACCCACTTGGCTGCAAATAGTTTCGTGCTACCTGGCTCGTGAGATGGGACTTGATACCGTCCATTCTCAGTGAAGAAAAGGAGGCCACTTTACAGTGCCGTCGACCTCCAGCACAGCCTTCGCGTTTCGATATACCAGACACGAGCCCGCGATCCGCCCCCTCATCCGCGGCTTGAGGCTGACGCGATCGTGTGGCCTCTGTCATCTGTTCACCTAGAACTTGACCATGGTATATCGGCCAGGCCGCATTGCGCTCCGGTGCGCCAGGATGAGTCTAGAGATGGCAACATGTTTCACAGTTCCGTGTGACTTTCCGGAAAGACAGTCCCGCTGCAGGACCTCTCCTTTCCTAATCAGTTCCCACTGGCCCCTTTGAGCGATTCCTCAGCCCTGTGAGTCAATCCCAGAGGCTGAACCCCATAGCTACGCCCCTTTTACGCTTTCAATATCCTTGTCAGTTCTGGTTTTCGAGAACCCGAAATTGATCATCCCGCTCATCTGTATAGCAGTTGAAGTGCCGGGGCAGAGATCTGACCGGGATCCTCTTGCAGGAAGAGAGTTACTATGAGCAGCACAGTATGCGTCACCTTCGATATCAATACAGCAGGCTGTCGCACGCGGTCAATATCGCGGTATTGCCCGCCAATCATCTGTCTTCCGATCGAAGTACAAGATCGCATACGTGCATATTGATCCGGACATTGGGATGAACGGGCGTGTGTTCCTGCAGTGGACAAGATCATCAGCCGGCGCAGTCTTAAGGATCTTATCATTGGGCTGCTGGCGGCGCGCGGCTCTACTGGGTGCTAAATTGGGATGCATTTTTTCAACAGCGTGTATCAGCCAACGAGGACGAACGGCGCAAGACTTCTGGATTGTCTAGCCGACTCCTCAGCCCAGTCTGTCGCCGTTTCTGGCTTGCGCAGGTCGAACAGGGAAATCAGGAACGCCATCTTTTATTAGCCCATCGGCTCGTCCCTCCGGTGACGCTACTGCTTTTTTCTACTACCACACCGTCCCAGAGGGACGGGTCGTGGGCTCTTGTATGCCTGCCAGGGCTAGTGCTACCATGTGCAGCCCATGGCCATGGATTTGTGCAACCACAAACTATCGACCTTGGCCGAGCCCGCTGCGAATTGCTTCTGTTGAGTGACAGATTAGTACCAGGTGGTACACCCTTGTCAAGTACGGGCCATTGAAAAGGGGCGTTCGGAGTGCCCTTGCTGATGATGGCTTCACCAGAATGCTGATGATCCTCGAGGGCCTGCTCATGGGCCGACCAATACGCCCAGTTCGTCCGTTACCGGCTACAACGCGGTCACGTTCTTGCAGTATCTTTAGACTGCCTAGCGGCGACCTTCAGATCAAGTCGCAAGCCACCGCCCCAACTAGGGCAACTCGTGCCTACACCTCTCATACTCGACCGAGTCCTATCACCAATGCAGGATGCGAACACAGCAGGAACGCCGACGTTATTGATCTCAAGCAGCCATGGATCCGTCCGCTTCCATGAGGATTTACCCTGAACAGCGAAAAGTGGTCGATCGACCTTGTATCGCTATTATGTCGTGGAATATAAAGTCGGTTATCTTTCCCGCTTTCCACCGTCACGATGAAGAGCTTGGCCATCACATATTACTTCGTCACTTGTATTATTATTCCTGTTACACCTCATATCTCAGTCTTTCCTTCCATATCCACACCTGCTTCATGCCATTCGTTTAGACTGGACTGTATTTCAAGATGGGTCTAATAGACGATCTGTTCTCTGGCCTCAAGTGGCTCTTCGGCGTCGTAGCGGCACTGTCGCAATCCGCGACTAACGGTGCTTCGCTTCTGGGTACCTTACAAGCTGCTCTGCTGCCTCTCTTCCTGACAAACAACCCTCTTCCGAATGGGTACCCCTGGGGTACCAAGACATCGACCAACACCAGCCCCTACACGCAGTCTCCCACCACTGGAATCATCCGCACTTACGATTTTACCGTTAGCCGAGGCATGATAGCGCCTGATGGCTACCAGAAGCCTGTCCTTCTTGTCAACGGCGCTTTCCCTGGGCCGCTGATCGAGGCTAATTGGGGTGACACAATCCAGGTCACGGTGAAGAATAACATCACCGCAGATGCCAACGGAGATGACGAAGGACTTGCCCTTCACTGGCACGGCTTCTTGCAGACTGCCACGCCTTGGGAGGACGGTGTCCCTGGAGTCACCCAGTGCCCCATCGCCCCTGGAAAGAGCTACACCTACCAGTTCAAGGCCGAACTTTACGGAACCACCTGGTATCACTCGCACTACTCTGCTCAGTACACTAGCGGCATTGTTGGGCCCATGGTTATCCATGGCCCCAATCAGAAGGGCCACGACATTGACATCGGCCCTGTCATGCTGCAAGACTGGTACCATACAGACTACTTCAAGCTGGTCCAGCAGGTTCTGACCCCCGGGGCACCCCTAGTCATGTCTGACAACAACCTGATCAACGGGAAGATGAACTTCAACTGCTCCACCGTTGCCGCAGGAGACACGTCCAAGTGTACCAACAGTGCCGGCATCTCCAAGTTCAAGTTCACCACGGGCAAGACCCACCGCCTCCGCCTCATCAACTCGGGCTCCGAGGCCGTCCAGCGCTTCTCCATCGACGGCCACACCATGACCGTCATCGCCAACGACTTCGTCGAGGTCCAGCCCTACACGACCAAGGTCGTCACCCTGGGCGTCGGCCAGCGCGCCGACGTGCTCGTCACCGCCAACGCCGGCACCTCCAAGTCGGCCTACTGGATCCGCTCCAACATCACCTCGTGCTCCCTCGCGAAGCAGCCATACGCCGTCGCCGCGCTGTACTACGACCGTGCTGACACCTCCAAGGCACCGACGTCCTCGGCCTGGGATGTCCCTGATCCCGGTACCTGTGCCAACGACGACCTGAGCCTGACTGTGCCAATGTACAAGATGGCACCGCCTGCGCCCTCCTTCACGCATACGTACGACGTCACGGTGGGCCAGAACGCTTCGGGCGTCACGGTATGGTCGTTTGATGGCGTGAGCGCCCGCGTTAATTATAATGCCCCTCCGCTGCTGCTGGCCCACGCTGGAAATCTGACGTTCCCTGTTGAGGCGAACCTGAGGAATGTCGGCACCAACTCGAGTGTTAGGATGATTGTCAACAACAAAAGTGGTGCAGCGTAAGTACCTGATACTCCCGTCCCCCCCCCCCCCCCAAAACACAGAGAAAATTCTGTCTTGTTTGTTTTCGTTGTTCTCCCTTATCGTTCACTCCTACTCCAACTCGCCTTGCCTTATCGAACAGCCCATACTGACCCAGGTTGCTTAGCCACCCCATCCATCTCCACGGGTTCAACATGTACGTCCTGGCCGCCGGCACCGGCACCTGGGACGGCACCATCACCAATCCGACCAACCCGCAGCGTCGAGACGTTCAACAGGTCCAGGCCAATGGTTATATCGTCGTTCAGTTCGACGCTACGCATGCAGGGGTGTGGGGTTGGCACTGTCACATCACGTGGCACGCGTCTGCAGGCTTCTATCTGCAGTACCTCGTGCAGCCGGACAATGTCAAGAAGATGGCCATCCCGGACAAGGTCGCGCAGACGTGTCGGGACTGGGGCGCATTTACCAATACGGAAATCCCGGATCAGATCGACTCGGGTATCTAGATGAGCTCCGCTTGTCTGGTCCGCAGTTTGGCTTGGGGGCTCTTGTACTGTATATGGGGTGGATATAGGTCTTTTTTTGTCTTGTATGGGATATTTGAACTGTCTATGTCGTTGGATTCCTGTACTTGTTCTTTGGTCTCTTGACTATTTCTCCTCTTTTGTTTTCTCCCTCCCCCCTTTTTCTGTTTTGTTTTAGATGGCTGGGGGGTGGGTCAGGGTTAAGCAACATTGACTACCTATGTAATGGTTTCAACATGTATCTAGGGATGTTATATAATCAGTAATCCACTGTTCCTGTTGTATTGCTGCCGGTGTTTGTGCATTTCCTCCCTCACGCGCCAACGTCGACGACCAGTAGGTGGCAAAAGTCAGGGCACCATCGTGGCTGGGCCCCTTTCTCGCCTTGCAATGCTAAGTGTACTTGGCTGGCATATTGATATCAAATCAAACAGTTTGTTAACAGAATCAGAACAGTTTGTTATATAAATAAGAACAGTTCCATCGCCTTCTCCTTCTTTGAAGAAGGGACACTGAGTGTAAGTCCAAGCCCTACTAACCCTCTCCGCGCTGTCGTATGAGGTTCGTTTTAGGTTCAAAGAGGTTTTACAACAGTCTGGTATAGGTTTCCGCTAATACCATTGACATTCTATACGATATATTACTGACCAAGCAATTGCTGTGTAAGTGGGTGCATAATCACTTCTCGAGGTTGATTTTATGCTGCTGCCTGCAGGTGGTAACTTGGTACGATTCATTTAATATTCTCGACAGGATCCTTGTGTTTGTAACAAGGGCTCGGAACCGATCAGACTTGGAAACTAAACGAAGGGGATATAGGACGTTTTGGACCCGGAAGGGATGTTTTCAGTTGTGACTAATTCAAAAGTACAGGCGTATGCATTCATAAAACCATTCTGTGGACGAATGAACTGGCAGTTATATCCTGAGTGAACTATCTGGTCTCAACATTTGATTCCGAAAGCTTCAATCACGAACTCGGTCATTTTAGTCGTCGACGACACCGAACTCCCTCTGCAGTCCACCCCTGAGGCAAAGAAGTCCTCTAGGACCGTGTATGCATCATTCAAGTAATCACAGCGTCACTCAGTTTGCATGCGGAGAAAGCTGATACTGATGGCGTGAATAGCATTGCAGGCTGTATCTAGCTTTTTCTCTACTCTGAAACCTATCAAACGCCACGTGGGGGTCACACAACATGTAAGAGCAGCCACTCATTTTCCTCAAAAAGCATACAACGTGGCAGGCGAGGATCTGACCCCCGTGATATCCAGAGATAAGATCGAGGCCCCTCTTGCACAGGATGGCATGTCGAACAACAGTAATCAACGTGCAAGAGATTAGTAGATGAGCAGATAAAATGATCCCAGGCTCTGGGTTATTGTGGCTGCGCAGGGGGGCATTTGTCGCCCTATGTATACTACTAGAATAAATAATGCAAAACTACTAAGTACTAAATATTCACTTAAGTACTAGATATGTATATGTATCTCCCTCTCGGCAGGGAGTATCCCACCTATCGCTTCTTATATAATTAGGAAAGCCACTTACAAGCTTACCTGGGTATACAGTAGCAATCTTGAGAGTCAAGTTAGTAATGTGTCTTGATTCAATAGGCATTATCAAAAGGCTCTTGCTGCTTATAAACAGCTATATTCTGTGCATACTTACCTAGGTACTTAATAGGTACGTTGATAATCCGTGGACTGATAGTATGGAACTTGATCGGTCCATCACACACCTGGGCCAATAACTACTTCCCACTGAATATCAAAATTTTGATCAACACCGCAACAGCCATCAGGCTCTAGAAGCAAAGATATCGGCTGGGTCAATCGCTGATCGACCTGTACATTCCGTTCTGATGGCGCCATTTTCGTACAGCGGAAATCTTATGCAGGCTCCCATCAAGAGTCGTTTGCAATTGCAACCCCACCAGGCCCGAGACCAGCAAATGAAAAAAAAATAAGTAACAAGTGTGTTATCTCTGCTCGCACGACCTTTCAAAGATTTGGTGGTAAGACTTCACGCCGGGGGGGTTGGCAGGAGGGGGGGCGCATGCGTCCTGTTGCAGTTGCTGCATGAGGCCTTCCAACAATGTCATGCTTGTGAGGTCGGCTCTGTGATTCGACAACACTATCATAAAGTCAAACAAGAAGTGAAATTTGCCAGAGAGGGTTATCTGGGTCATAGCACCTCAGAAAAAACTATAAAGCCTCACAGATCTCTTGGGCAATTCATCCTTCCCCTCAGCATTCATATACTTGTGGATTTATCCTTGTCCATCTCCATGGTCCCCGGCATACAAATACAAACAAGTCTTTTGAAAGTATTTCTCCTGGTTTGCCTCGCAAACTGGTCAATCAATTATCCCTTCATCATCCCCAAAAGATCTCTGAATATGGGCAGCACCCAGGGGAACGTCGAGGGCCTCGGCCACCAGGTCCTCCTGGACAAGATCGACAAGCTCAGGGAGCTCAATGTCGGTACAATGGTCTCACTTCCTCAACTGGTTGTCGTCGGAGACCAGTCGTCAGGAAAGAGCTCCGTCCTTGAGAGCCTCACGGGGTTTTCATTCCCTCGCGCGGCTGGACTCTGTACGAGATATGCCACACAGATCACTTGTCGCCGTGAGCCCCAGCGCAGCGTCTCCATCACCATTATTCCTCGTCCCAATGCCAACGATGTCCTCAAGCAGAGGCTAAAGAGATTCCGCCGCTATGTCAATGTTGATGCCATCGATGCGCAGGATTTCGCTTCCATCTTCGAGGAAGCCAACATTGCCATGGGCATACGATCCGGTGCTGGCGTGTCTGATGACGAGGAAGAGGATGAGGACTATGATCTGATCACATTCAGCGAGGACATCCTGAAGATCGAGATCAGTGGCCCTGACCAGCCGGCTCTCACCGTCATAGACGTCCCGGGGATTTTCCGAACGGCCACCCCAGGCCTCACTACGGAGAGCGACATCTCCTTGGTGACCTCGATGGTCAAGAACTACATAAAGGATTCGAGGACGATCATCCTGGCAGTGGTTCCCTGCAATGTGGATATCGCCACCCAGGAGATCCTGGCGCTCGCAAAGGATGCTGACCCGCAGGGCTTCCGGACGATGGGCGTGTTGACTAAGCCCGATCTTGCCCCAGAGCGGGCCATGCAACAGAATATCATCGATCTCATTCAGGGCAAACGGCAGGACCTGAAGCTCGGGTACTGTGTTGTCAAGAACCGCGGCGCTGACGACGGAGACTCTACATTGAAGATGCGGGACGATGCAGAGAGGGCTTTCTTCCGGCAGGAGCCTTGGTCCGCCATTGCGTCTCCCAACCGTGTAGGAATCTCTGCATTGAAGGTCAGACTTCGTGACCTTCTCATGGACATCTCAAAGAAGGAGTTTCCCACGGTCCAGGCAGGTGAGTTGCACGTCCTTCCAATGCTGTCTCCTACTGGGTAAACTAAGCTCTTCAACCTACAGAAATAAAAAAACAGCTCGCGGACTGTAGCAAGAAGTTTGATGGCATGGGTGCTTCAAGAGGTGATGAACACTCACAGAGGGCTTACCTGGGCAAGCTCGCGGGCAAGTTTGAGAAGATCGTCAGCTATTCGCTCAACGCGTACTACACGGAAGATCCCATCTTCAGTGACCGTCACGACATGCGACTTATCACGAGGATGATCGAGCTGAACGAGGTCTTTTCCCAGATCTTCACCCAGCGAGGCCACACCAGGTACTTTGACCACTCGCTCGAGGATGGCAACGGGAACGATGCCAACACTCCGGATGAGCTGCCGCATGTCGGATACGAGTTCCCGGATAACTCTGACCCCGACCTGGCGGACATCATCTGCGCCGAGCGCTTCTTCTGTCCGAAGCCGTCCCGCGATTCCATCATGGAGCATATCGAGGACATTTTCAAAAAGAGCCGGGGGCCAGAACTGGGGACTGTGAGTAGCAGACACGCCAGCACACCACCTATCGTGATTGTCGCTGACAAAATACTTCATTGCAGTTCGGAGGTGCCCTGCTGGGCACCATCTTTAAGGAGCAGTCCAAGCGCTGGGAGAACCTTGTGCTTTCCCACGTCAGCGACTCCATCGTGCTCGTGCACGAATACATCCTAGAGCTCCTCAAGCACGTATTCCCCGAGGAACAGGTGCTGCGCGAGCTGTTCGACAACGTCCTGCTCGAGAAACTGCAGGCCTCCTACCGTCAGGCCATGGATCACGCCCGGTTCCTCCTCAACATCGAGCGGGAGGGCAAGCCAATGACGTACAACAACCTTTTCGGCGCCGAGCTGCAGAGGAGGCAGGCCGAGCGCCTCCAGGAGTCTCTCAGCGGCCTTGCCATCGAGCAGGAGGAGGGCGCCAACGCCGTTGTCAGCCTTCAGGCCGTCAGCAGTTTGAGCATCGACCGGTCCAACCCGGAGCAGGTCCGCGAGTACCTGCACGACACGCTGCAGAGCTACTACACCGTCTCTGCCAAGCGCTTCATCGACGTCGTGTGCCAGCAGGTCGTCGACCACTTCCTGCTCAGCGGCCGGGACAGCCCCCTTCACGTCTTCAGCACGGACCTCGTCTTCGGCCTCAGCGCCAGCGAGCTGGAGATGATTGCCGGGGAGGACCAGGTCACCAAGCAGGAGAGGGAGAGGCTTAAGCGGGAGATTGAGAGCCTCCAGGCTGCGGTGCATGTGCTGCGTGGATGAGGACGTACTCCTGGAGGGCTCGTCCGGGGGATAATAGCTTCCCGGCATCTGCCAATTGTTAGTGATCACGTTCAAGTCTGAAATCATACAGGAAGTGATGTAATAATGTGACGAACTGGAAAGCCGCTATCGAGTTTCTTGTATACATGATGCCATTGAGTACGAGGCCGTCGCCGACTGCACCTGACCCTGTCACGATCACCGGTACACGAGGCACAGGCCTGTATTGGTCAATACCAAAGAGTGATATGCTTCCTACCAGAGGCAAGACACACAACACGGCACAATAATAGTACACCAGCAGCTCCCAGCATACGAACTCCCATAAACCCCACACCAACCACTCCTGCGAGCCCCGTACACAAAGGGACCATCGCACCCCCCGCAACACCATTGGTCGAGAAGATAGCAGTTACATGCCTCGTCATCGTCATTGTAGTCGTCACTCCAGGGGTATCAGTAGACTCAGGGGGCTCGGCCATAGACGGGAGTGCCTCAGTAAAAGGCACAGGGACCTTGTTGCCCGTCGCAGTCGCCCCGGTGAAAGCCGGTTGATGATTATCCCAGGAAACTCTCGTGCTTGGTTTCTCTGGCAGAACAATTCGTTGGACATGATATGCTGGATCCTCGAATCACTGGTACTGATCAATCTGCGAAGTGTGATGATTTTTTGACGTTGAATTAGACTTACTCAATTGCCCGAATAGGAAATCTGGAGACTTGTTGGTATAAGCTGAGTGGCTGCTGTGAGCCCCACTAAGTACCCAAGTAATACTGTGAGTGACCACCTGAGGTTGGCCTCCCAACCCAATTGTTGAACATATCTGCTAATGCACCTTTCGTTTGTGATATGCTCTCTATAGGCCCGTAAACGAATAAAAATCACATAGCCTTATATACTGAAGAGCATCAGGAACTGAAAGGGTATGGTCCAGTGTCGTGGGCTTGCCAAGGCCAAAGACCATCCTAATGTCAACGTCCCCTTTGAATTGTTCCTATACTCCTAGGAGAAAACAAGAAAAGAAGGACTTGGAAGCCAAAGGGTGACATGCAGTGTGCAAGCACTATAATCTACATACAATCTCTTGAATAATCTTCCTCGGCTATCGCATCCAGCACTGTCCCAGCTAATCCCTTCTCCCCCGATCATCATCATCACCCGTTCTCATCATCATCCACCTGGGCATCCATCATCGTTCGTATCCCCTCATAATACGCCCAACTCCTCATCTCCATCACACTGCTGTTGGATCCTGACGCTCTTGACCTCCAAGTACGGCCGTGTCCACGTGGGGTACCACACCTCCCTGCTCTGCCAGAAGTCCTTGGGCGCGTTGGGCGACGTGTCCAGCCACGGCTTCCCGCTCTTCCCGTCCTCGAACCACCCGTTGGTGCCGCCCACGGCCAGGTTGAGCACCAGGTAGAACGCGTGGTCGAACGGCGCGTTGGCGCGCCCCGTGTGGCCCCAGGGGTCCGACAGCGTCGTGGTGCCGTTGGCGTTGCTGTAGGGAAACCGGCCGCGCTCGGTGCCACGTGGGCTCCCGGAAGGGCGTGCCGCCGCCCCGGCTGGAGCCAGCACGACGAGTCGGCCGTCTACTCCGAGGCCCAACGCCAGGTCAACGAGGAGATGCAGGGGTCCGCGTGGATGGACGGGAACATTCGTGTTGGGGACTATATCCTCCTTGTCGACTCCGACACGCGTGTCCCGGAGGACTGCCTGCTTGACTCCGTGTCGGAGATGGAGCAGTCTCCTGAGGTCGGCATCCTCCAGTTCTCGTCTGGTGTTATGCAGGTCGTCGATACCTACTTCGAGAACGGCATTACGTTCTTCACCAACCTGATCTACTCGGCCATCCGGTACACGGTGGCGAACGGGGACGTCGCCCCCTTCGGTGGCCACAACGCCATGCTGCGCTGGTCTGCCATCCAGTCCGTCAGCTACGAGGACGAGGACGGATACGAGAAGTTCTGGTCAGAGTCCCACGTATCTGAGGACTTCGACATGTCCCTGCGGCTGCAGTGCGCCGGCTACATCATCCGGCTTGCGGCCTGGGCCGGGTCCGGGTTCAAGGAGGGCGTCTCGCTGACCGTGTACGACGAGCTGGCCCGCTGGGAGAAGTACGCGTACGGCTGCAACGAGCTCCTGTTCCACCCCATTCACAAGTGGGTCACCCTTGGCCCCTTCACGCCGCTGTTCCGCCGGTTCCTCAGCTCCGGCATCCCCGTCACGTCAAAGGTGACGGTCGTCGCGTACATCGGGACGTACTACGCCATCGGCGCCGCCTGGATCATGACCAGCGTCAACTACTTCCTCTACGGCTGGTTCAGCGACTATGTGGACAGGTACTACGTCGACTCGTGGCAGGTGTGGTTCTCTATTATCATCGTCTTCAACGGCCTCGGCAACATCGGCCTCGCCTTGATGCGGTACCGGACTGGCGAGAATAACTTCTTCAGGTCGCTAGCCGAGAACTTTAAGTGGATGCTTCTGTTGGCCATATTCCTGGGCGGCCTGAGCCTGCACCTCTCGCAGGCCTTGCTGTCACACATGTTCCAGATCGACATGAGCTGGGGTGCGACGAGCAAGGAGGCCGAGTTTTCGAACTTCTTCATGGAAGCCCCCAAGGTCCTGAAGAATGTAAGTTGTCAGCAACCTGACCCCCCTTTCCTCCCTTCCATATTTTGTCTCGAGTGGAAAGAAATGTGACAGACCAGGGAGGTATTTTGCTGAGATCGTGCTTACTGCCCGCAGTTCCGATACTCCATGATCTTCTCTCTGAGCTTCATTATCATCATGATCATCCCCGCCTGGGCCCCCTTCATCCCATATGACTGGCGAATAACCGATTTCGTAGCCATTCTGCCTATGGCAACCGTGGCGACGTCGCACATGCTCCTACCCATTGCGCTGAACCCGGCCTTGATGACTTTCTCTTGGTAAGATATTTCACGTTAGAGGGAGATTGTATGTAACAAAGTGCGGGAATGTGACAGAAGGTCATTTTAGAGGAGCTTGGTTGTCTACCCTCGCCTAAATGGACGGGCGATACCAGAAACAAACGATATCACTCAACCTCGACTTGTGTCCTTCAAGGGAGATTGGGCGGTGGTAAGAGAAAGCGTGAGCTGGCGGGACTGAAGTCAAGTTGAAGTAAAGATAGGGGATTAACATAAAGGCCAGGAGGATGTGCTTTCTCTGAATACAGTGTAATACGTATCGAGTCTGGAGGTAATGGTACTGGGGAGAATACTAGGGGGCTGGGGCTGTGTAAGTCAGATGCACCGAGAGCATCTTCAGTGAGATATACAACGCGGGTGAAGACAGTCACTAGTCACGTCCAATGATCCCAGATGTCTTCCACTTCGACGCCTTGCTGCCGCAGTGAGCGGGTTTTGTTTCTTCTGTGCAGCAAGGCGTTGAGATTCGCACTGAAGTTTCCAGGAAATGACGATGTGGTTCCCAGAGTTCTACAGCCACTCATTCTATATGAGCTCTATTGAAGGATTTAAATTGTGTTGAACCTGATCCAAATGCTATCCTTCAACACTGCCCCAGGGTGATAACACGTGCAATCAGTGTTACAGTCGACACACCCATTCAACAACAACCAAAACCCCCTCCCGGTCAAACTACGCAATCCCCTTCTTATCACCAGCCCGGTTCTCAACCGCCCACGCCGTCAGGGCATCCCAGTCACGACACTGATGCGTCGAGTTCGCCCCGGAGAAGCCCCTACGCACCCCGTCGGGCTGCAGCTCGGCGAAGTCGAGGGTGGTGTCGCCGTGGCACATGATGGACTGGCGGATGTAGTCGATGCAGTGGTACTCGTGGCCAGCGCCGGCGAAGCGCGACCTCTCGTGCTTCTCATACCTTTTGATCACGTCCCTTATCACTCCCTTTTTGATAATAGTGAGTGAGTGGGCAAGAGAGCAAAGATGGATGGGGAGATGGTATCAGGGGAACATACCAGACAGTGAAGTTGGTGCAGCGCTGACAGGGAGTATATCTCTGCCTCCTCCGTATCGTCCTCGATGGTTTTGCTAGCTGGCATGTCGAACCGCCTGGGATAAGGGACACGCACGAATCCGGATCCGACTGTGTGTTTGTTGTGGTCAGTCTTGGATATCTTGGGTGAAACACCCCCTGGCCAACACGAGCTGTGAGGGTATGTGCAGAAGTTTCCTCACTCACGTGGCATGAGGGCATCCCAAAGCTTGTCCCCGTCGATGCTCGTATCCTCGTACTTTGTAGGAAAGTCAAATTGGACTCCCCTCATAGGGACTATTCTCGACTTGGGTCAGCCTCCCGTACGCCACCCAATGATTCCCATCCCTCATTTATCAAGTGAACCAAACTCACAGTCAGGGACGAACGCCTGCGGTGGCAGTAACAACTCATCGCTGCCGCCCTCGTCCTCGGTCACGGAAGCTTCTTGCTGCACCGGATCACTGCTGTCGTCAGACCCCTCTCCTGCCTTCCCATGCCAATTACCTGCGGTGAACCCGAGGACGAAGACGGCGATGGTTAATATCGACAGCAATACCATCCTCTTGGCGGCGTCGTAACGGGACGTCCTGCGTCTCTTGAGCTCAGCGTCCTGCGCGTAGCCACCAGGACCGTCTTCTGATGGAACGGGGACGTAGTTGTCGTGGCCCATGATCGCTGGCACCTCTTGCCCAAAATTAAGTAATGAAGGTATGAAGGAGTGTTATTGACACTTGAGTCAGGAAGTCATCACCAGTTGTCGTTGATGACAGTCTGTATTTCCAGCTCCGGGCACAGGGGAGTCTACTGCCACTGCCTGCCTGGACCTTGACACTATGTCACACAACTCAGGTATCAATTCGCTTGAGATCCACATGCCCTTGGGGTAGTAGGTGCCTGGGTAAGTAGTAGAGCAGTAGAGGAGTGGAATGACAGAGTAGTAGACTCTGGGTGTACACAGTCAGTCGCAGTATCTATTGATGTCCCCGGGCACAGGGGCTCCGGTGCCTCGATTTGGAAAGGCGCAATCTGCCCGTAACAATCCAGGGGTGTAAGTGGACCATGGAACCCGAACCCCAAGAAAGTCAGGGGCTTTTATTGTGTAGTATGCAGCATTGTATTGTATTCGTGGAAGGGAGACGATGTTGAAATGAACACAATCAACACGATAGACGATGAAGGGTGAAGACAGCGCATGACACTTAGAACTGGCATGTAAAAAATAGCCCTGTCGGCTGGTTATCGATCATCCCCATCGCAATTGCAATGCACTGAGCGCATCCTTCCAATAACGCGCGTATTCCAAAGAGCCATACAGAACCAACACGATAGATATCCTCTCTCCCACAGTGCTTCCAGCCTAGCAGACCTTCAAGTGATGATGTTGTCCCTGTTGGAATAATCCTGACCCCAACGCCAGAGACGATGATACATAAGCCTCCCAATCCCTACCAAAACCCTCAAAACATTCCAGAGTAAACGCGAGTGGACCATCCACCTACCGCAGACTGACCCCGATCTCCAGACAGCTCACCCCCCTGACCCGGGTGCCCTCCTCGGCGGCGAACCCGCCCTCCTCCTCAGCCCCGTCCTCGTCGTCCACCACGTCGTCCACCGCCTCCAGACTCATGGTGCGCACGCTGACGCGACAGTCGTTCTGCCTGCCAAACCAGGCTGCGACGTGCAGGAGCGTGGCCATGGCGCGGCCGGTGGCCCTCACCAGGACCTCATCGCCCTCGGGCGGGTTCGCGGAGGGGGACGACGAGAGGGCGTTGAGCGCGGCCATCCTCGCGGCGAGGGGGAGGCCCTTGGTGGAGCGGGAGGCCGGGGAGTGGTCGAGGGCGTGGCGGATCTTGTTGACGACGCCCATGAAGGGGGACTTGGTGCCGACGTAGAGGATCTGCTGTTTGGGGCTGAGGGGTGGGCCTCCCCTGTTGATGACACGGCCTCTGTTGATGGGGCGTTTGTGTACCTTGGAGCCTGCGGGAAGTCAGTGTGAGTGATGCGATGCGATGCGATGAGATGGGCTGGTGTGTGTGTATGAGATGCGACACGAGGATAGGCGTACTCTTGGAAAGGGCAGGCAGCTTGGTGACTGGCCTCTCAGGCGGCTGTCCTGGTGTGTTCTCATCCACTGCCATGGCTGGTCAAATGTAGATGTGTATGTTCGATGAGAGAGGGTTACGAGGCCTGCTTGATGGAGAGATGAAGGTCTCGTACAGTCTCGAATGAGGGCCCTCTTCAGCCTGCAACTTGAATGCTGTAAGTTGGTTTCAAGATGCTACGCCGTCTCTTCATAGCTTTGTGCTGCTGAGAAGCTTTCCCGTTCACCAAAGGTTTGATCGACGCCTTGGGAGAGAATACACGTGAACGTAATAAGCTTTACGAACGTCACATAAAACGGTAAGGGCTTCCAAGGGTGCCTACCACCACAGTAAAATCCCAGGCGAAGTAAAGCCCTGTGAGGTTGGGGCACTTGAGGCTTTAGCGGGGTCCCCAAGTGACTGAACTCTGCAGCAAGGCCGCTACTGTGTACAGCTTCGTACGAATAGCCGGGTCGGTCCGGGGAAGTCTGACCGCCTTCCAGAAGGAGGATAGGCCCTGACCCAGTTTATCTCCCGCGACAGGGGTGTGAATGACGCCAGTCCAGTGGAAGCTCCAGACCACAGTGGGCAGTTACCCAGAGTACCTACGTGGGTAGGCAACCAGATAGGTACCACACTGTGGTATATCACCACGATACTCACCACACTCACCACACTCACCACCCTCACCACCTCCCACCCAGCTGCTCAAATATATATCTGGCTTCTTCTGCAGGCTACCGTTTAGAAGCACACAACAACACTCGACGACTCACCCCACAATGTCCCTGTCCTGAATCTGTCAGCCTAAACACGACAACCAAAACACAACATCGTGAACAATGTCCGTGGAGATCTGGCCAAGTCTCCCTCCGGAGCAGCTTATAAACACCGTCGTCGAGCAGACACAGGTGAGAGCCCTTTCCCGACCATCCCCCACGATACATTGGCTTCTACGACCGAACCCCTCTCCAAATGTCTTGTCTCCTTGAAGAAGACTGGGTTTTGCTCCCACAACTACCCTCCTCCCGGACCAGACCACGGCTGACCCCTCCCGCGGCCCCTCCACAGAGGCGAGAGCTAGAATGGCTCCTCAACGAGCTCCACGAGACCCTCCAGAACCTCAAGCACGGCCTGGAGGACTGCTACGCCCTCCTCGCCCCCGTCGACCCTGGCAGCACCCTCGTCGTCAGCACCCATAGGAACGAGATCGTGAAGGGGCACATCACGCGCGTAGGGACACGGATAGTCAAGGGTGTACGCCACGGCCTGCTCCTCCTCCTCCTCCTTCTCCTCCCCCTCTCCTCCCCCTTCACAACCTAGCTCTAATGTCTTTGTCATGGGACACGCAGACCCTGACCCTGAAACTACGAACCCAACCGCACCAGACATACACCATCAACCAGGACCACCCCATCCAGCTCGCGCCCCTGGCGAACCTCCACGCCCTGCTCACCGAGTCCATCGACCTGCTCACCCTCACCCTCGGGCACACCTACACGACGCCATCGTCCCCTTCCCCGGGCCACTCGCCTCCGCCCTCGCCGACCCACAGCACGGCGGCCTTCGTGGCCGCGCAGCTCCGGCTCCTCTCGCAGTCCCTCGCCGAGGCGGCCTCCCTCCTCAAGGGGCCCCAGCCGCTGACGGCCTCGGACGCCACCTGGGTGTCTCGGTCGTGCCCGCCCGCCCACTTCGCCCCGCCGCGCCCGGGCCCCAACCTCTCCCTCCACTGGGGCGTCCAGGAGAGCCAGCTCGTGCTCTGGCTGCGCGCCCTCGAGCCCGCCGACGCCCCCGTCAACCTGGGCCTGAAGCTCGCCCTCGCCATCGGCACCGCCAGGAGGCTGGAGCACGACGAGGCGGACCAGATCTTCATGTACACGTACCCCGAGGGCGCCGAGCCGCCGGCGACTGCGACTGCGGCGTCAGGCACGGGCAGTAGTAGCACTGGTGGTGGTGGTGGCGGTGGGGATGCGGGGCAGTCGCAGAAGGGCAGCAGCAGCAGCGTCAGCAGCAGGGAGAACAACGCCCCCGCCGCCGCAAGGGGGACCGGCAGTAAGAATGAGAACGAGGCGCAGGTGTTCGTGCGGGAGAAGGTCCGGGTGGAGAGTGCCGACCCGGCGCTCATGTCGCTGGGCACGAAGCTGTCCGCGCTGGCCAAGACATTGTCGCTGGCCAGGGGTAACCTTGCCGTTGTTATGGGGGAGGAACCCGAGTGGTAGATGCCCGTGACACTTAGTCGTGAGACCGGAGATAGATAGTGATACCCTTGATATTCAATTTTTAATTGATGCGTGCATGTGACGTGCAACAGCCAGATAGGCTCATGGGGACCAAGGATGGGTTTCAAGAGCTCACCATAGTTTGCCAAACCGAGGTGATTTGGTTGTTACGTTGATTTCGCATAGCGTGAGCAAGTAATGACCGTGAAAAACAAAGAGTATTGTTCCATTGCGGAAGAATTGATCAGTTTTGTTCGCCAATCGAGTATATCCGTGTGTCCTCGTCCCTAACGCCGCTTGCCAGACCATAATACAATACAAACATAAAGACACACTTTCCACGCTGAAGGCCACATATGCCATGGCAGACCAGCTCGCATCCGTCCGAGTGCTGTCCCAGCATGAACCCAGCAGTCATCGTCGTCATGCTTTCAACTCCACAAACGAACTCATGGGCCTGGCGTGAGAAAAGAAACACTAACTGAAAGGCCTGTATGAGTATGCCCAGAAAATATGCTCGATGATGCAAGCCGTCACTCCACAAAACTAACATCATCGTAACTTAAGCCACAGGCGACCAGGGCATGGGGATCAGGATCCTCGACTTCATATCCTGGATAAGGGGGACAGTCTTGTGAACCGTCTCAGCCCATCCCGGGATGCGCCAGGATTCCTCACGCCGTATCTTCCTCTCCTCCAGGTTGGCAAACTGCCACAGGTGGTGCACGGTGTTAAGCTCGCCCACCTGCACGAACCACGCTCCAACGCCCTCCATCACCTCACGCCGCGCTTTGAGGCCCTTACGCCAGTGCTGCTCCCATTCGAGCAGTTTTCCGGGACCGAGGGTGTACGAGCGGAGCTCGAAGATGCCGCCAAGCTGTCGGGGAGGTGAGGTGGGCCAGAAGCTGAATTCCTGCATCAGAGACGTCTTCTTAGATGTGACGAGTGTTCTGAGCTTCCGGTCAAAAGCAGCGAACTCGGGGTGTTCAGAGATTGCGTGGAGAGATCCGTGGTAACCTTCGTATCGTTGGTACTCCCAGATGTGCACTGGCAGCTTGTCAGTTACGTCTCCGTTATCACGGGCGGGGAGCGGGGCAGTAGCAGCAGCTATATCGACGTACCAAACGTGTCCACGTCACCCACCTCGGTTCGCCAGCTTCCCACCAGGTTAACCTTATTGCCTGGTAGCTGAGCCACACGAGGATACCAGCCGCCCACGAGCTCCGAGTATTCGTCCACCTTATCCGGCTTCACTGTATGAAAGACGATGCTGTGGACATACTTGCCCCTCGCTATGACCTGGCTGAAACTCGCCTCGAGCTGTGCGTCCAGCTCGCGGCCCTCCTTTGTGCCATAAATGAGGTTGGTCAGGGGGCCGGCCTTCCGGGCAGGCTCCTTCTCGGCGATCTCTGCCGCCCGTTCTGAGGTGGAAGAAGTGCTTAGTTGGCCTAGGCCCTTGGGATTGCCATCTCGATCAGTTTCTGGTTTGGGGGAGAAAAGGGACCCACTAGCATCCCGCTCCTTCTGAGCTGCCACCAACTGCTCCCTGAATGTCTTCTGCTTGCTGTTGAAGGACTCAACGTCCTGGGGCACAATGTCGGCTATGGATGGCGTCTTGTTCGAAGCTGCGATGGAGGAGTTGCTGAACATGCGCACGACGGAGCGCGGGGTAGCTGCCACCGTTGCGGTGCGTGCCAGTTGTCGCGAGAACATGACCAAGGCGTGATCTCTATGCGAGACGATTGAGATGCTCGAATGATGGTAGAAAGATCTGTTTCAGAAAGGGCCAATGGGATGGGGGTCAAAGACGAGAATGTTGGTATCAGTGCTGAAACGAGTAAGGTGACCAAGTCGATTGCTGTGCAAACGAAGAAAAGGGGAAGTTCGGTTCGGTCGATGTGAATGAATGGTACGTAAGGTACGGCCTGTACCTGGAGTAGATGGATGGAAGGAAGGTCAGGCGGTAGGTACGATAGGTACGGTAGGTATGGTAGGTGGTCTGTGAATCGGACGGTAGGGACCTTGCAAGGGTCCAATCGCAGCAGAGGCAGAAGACAATGGGGGAACGCTGGTTGGTGGTAGTCAGAATGTCACAAGCCAGGACGCGAGCAGTGCAAGGGAGATGTTACACGACAAGCAACGTTGAGGAGTAGGTAGTTTCGGTTCTGGAGGGGCGTCAGGGTGGTCAATTGGTTGCGAAGTCCTCAAGAACTGTTGTATCCTGCCGAGAGTAGAAACCTTGGAAGCTCTCCCCGCACTTTTGTGATGCTTCAAAGGAGGAAGATGGGTCGATGGATGCTGCTATACTGTAGTATTAAAAGACACCCCCTCCCCCTTGGAGGCACATTGTAGGCCTGTCATTGGTGACGTTTAAAGCTGGGGTAAATGGAGGCCGGGATGATGTCAGTGATCCTGGTGCCATGTACTGTAACAGCAGGGGACCCACCCGCCCGTCCGCCCGTCTTGGTTGGGGCCTGGGGCCAGCCTGGACATCTGCTGACATAATACATTGCAGCAGTGTGTGCCTCAGGCCACCAAGCTCCTCCAGTCCAGTCACGGCTGCTGCTGCTGCCGCTGCCGGGGTCGGTCTCAGCGGGAAGGAAGCTCGAAAAAGGCTCGCGTATCAATCGACGTCTGCGACAAAGCTCCGATTAGATCAAACCACCAAACCCACCGACTCGACTTTCCTCCCTCTTCCCAAGTCGAAACACCCACTCAGTCAAGATGTCTTGGTTCGGAGTCACCCCTCTCAAGAAGTTCCCGGCTCCCGTCCGTACGTCAATCGCCCTCGCGGCCCCGAAATGTCCCGAGCATCCTTTTTGCTAACAGCTCTGCAGTGAAGCCGATGGCCCCCTTCTTCGCCGCTGGTACGTGAATGCGCTGGGATTCCCGACGACTTTGACCCAAGAGCAACATGCGCGCATGCGCTGGGACAACAACGGAGCTGGCATGGTGGACGAGCAGAAGACTGACGGGTAGCAGGTCTCGTCATTGCCTACGGTGTGAACGCCGCACAGAACGCCTCCATGAAGAGTAGGCACCCCCATACAAACAAATTGATGCCCCAAAATTACGCGCACGCATACTTACATGTTTCTCTCAGGCGCCGAGTTCAAGAACGACCCCAGGAACCCCCTGGCCAAGTCCGGCGGTGCCCACTAAGCGAAGTATCTCGGAAGACATATGGAGTTGAGGACATGGCAAGGAGTCTCGAAATGATGGCCGACATACCGACTTTAACTCCTGGGCGGACTTTATCATAGAGCATCTAGACCGTGGAAAATCGGATTTGTGTCAAGACGAGGTTACTTCCGGTGGATTCTATCCTTCCAGCCCAACTGTTCCTTGATGAACTCGTCTGCCTCCAAGATTGCGCCAGAGCAGTGGTCTATGGGGTGATCGGGAAGACGTCGAAAATCCCGGGAAGCTGGCCATTTCTTGAGTGTCAGGTCTTGCGAATCAAAATGATTCTGATCTCCCGGTGTTGGCTGGGGACAAGCCAGACGTTCACATGCGGAGTCGCCGCAACGAACAAGTGACTCCAGACCAGGGCTGCACTCGAGCCTCATGTTATTTGTCCAGAACGGCCTCCTTGACATGCCATGCGAAATCTAATCCTCCCGCCGTGTCTATACCGTTGCCAGTCTAACCTGTAGGCGTCTGATACCTGTCTAGCCTCCCGGTGTAGGTAGGACATGTACCTACCCAGCCTAGGCCCCTGAGATCATTCCAATATTCCTGCTTGCTCGTTCTCGTAGCCCAGAGCATCAGTTCTCGCCAACACCCTCCTCGCAGTACTTCCTCACAAATCCAATCAACGGCATGACCCACTCCTTGTTTACGGGCACGTAGTGACCCCCAGGGTGCACCACAACCACGGCGTCTTCGCTCCTCTCCACAAGGCCCTGGGTCCTCGACTCGTCCACCACCGTGTCCAGGCTGCCGATGTACTGCAGCGTCGCCGTCCTGATCTTGGGCTCGTACAGCCACCCCAGCTCGGGCGGCGGCGAGAAGAAGCCGCTGTAGATGACGGCGAACCGCAGCGCCCGGCCGCCGTTGGCCTCGCGCAGGCCGTCCACCCAGCCCCAGTCGTAGTTGGCGTCGCTGGCCGGCGGCTGCCTGTACTTCTTCTCGCCCTCGCCCTCGCCCTCGGCCTCGGGGCCTCCGACGTGTTCCAGCGCCGAGGCCACCATGGCCGCCATGGCGCCGCCCTGGCTGAACCCCACCACGCCGTCGACGTGCCCGCCCGCCTCGTCGCGGATGCAGCTCGCGACGCGGTCGAACCCCGCCCTCAGCGCCGTGTAGTTCCCGCTGGCCTCGTCCTTGCGGAACCACGCCCACGAGTCCGTCTCCGCGTCCGCGTCCGCGTCCGGCGACGGCTCGTAGCCCGGTATGTCCCTGGGCGACAGCCGCGTGGGCGCCGTGGGGTAGAAGAGCGTGGGCTTGAGCTTCAGGGGCGCGAGCGACTTGGCCATGAGCTTCTCCAGGGCTCGGGTCTTGGCGCGGAAGAGGGGGCCGGACTGGGTGTATCCTGGGTGGGGATGTTAGCCCTTTTTGGTTCCTGTGAGACGTGTGATTATATCGTGGGATGTGGGTGAGAGAAAGTGTGTGGGTGTGAGGGTAAGAGAATGTGGTAAGTGTGAGAGATGATTTATGAGGGGAAAGCAGCCTCCAGGAACACATTGAGAGACATGAGCAGGCAGTCCGTGTAGACCAAACACTCATACAACTTACCATGAAGCATCAAGATCTTGACCTCTTTCATGTCATTGGCCTTGGCCTTCTTGTCCACCGCCGGTCGTCCACCGGGAGTCTTTGCGCCGTTGTTGTCGGCCATGGCGGTATAATATCTGCAGGATCGAATTGGGACCGGTTTTGAAGTGTTTTTGATAAGAGTTGTCCTGACCAGACTGGAGAGGCGATACATGAAGAAGCTACTTCCCAACTTTATAAATAAGTGAGGTCGAAGATGGGAACGACCGAGGACTGGTTCGTCCGAGTGAGAGACATCAGAGAAGCCTCCGAAGGGCTCCACCTTCTTGCCGTCGGTTGACATCCGCAGGGCGCTGTTGATGTCCGATTCGTGTGCTCCGGCACGCCGGATGACACACCAGGCCCAACCCAGATAAATAAAATCAACAAGTATCCGTACATCTGCAGGCGAATAAACAGTATGTTTCACCGAGAGTCCAAATAATCTCGTTCTTATACTATGTGACCATCTGGGAGACTTGCAAGGCAATTACACTGTTCGATGCTTGCAAGCCTATATTGTACGGACAACGGAAATAGAATTGGTGGCATCTCCGCTTCATGCCTTGATAAGTGGCAGGACTGTTTGATACATCCATAGCTCTCACACAGGTTCTTAGCCTACCATCTGGTAACACCCTGCTGCCGATGGCCATAGTCTAGTAACATTGCACTCTGGCAACCCGCGTTGGGCCATGTCCCAGAGAATCTGCATCTGAACCTGGACCCTCCTCATCATCCCCCCCAGAAGTGTCGTGTCCTGTCTGCGGCCCATCATTGCCGACCAGACCACATCTCCCAAGCTTCATGGGAAGCGCCTGGTTCCAGAGGGGAGCATCCTACCCAGCTCACCGACTACCCACCATTGATGTTATAACGTGCCCAATTTCGGAAGCGCCACCCCAAGAGGATCTGTCAGGCGCCTACAAGTTGCCTGGACCCCTATTCGGCCGCTCTCTCGGCTACCCCATTTCAGCAACGAACACAAGAAATCCAGAGAAGGTCCCATGAGCTCGCTCCAATGTAGAGATCCGCTCCCTCTCATGCCACGTTTGTACATGTTTTGAATGTCATTAGTTTCATCATTACCCATCGTCGGGGCTAGTCTGTGCTGTCATGGTCTTTTTCTCGCAGTTTATTTTTGGAAACGCCACCTCTCCTGGGTAGTTGTTTTGAGAGCGTTCTTCTTCCCCCTGGCCTTCGCCCATAACCGTTCCCATGCCAGATATGCACTCGCCTTCAAGACCATATGCGACCTCTATGCCTATAGTAGTCTCCGTATCATTTCCACGCGGACCAGCCTACTAAGCCTTAGCACCCTTCTTGCTCGATGGCTGGATGCTAGCCATCATCTCGTCTTTCGTAATGAGGTGCTCGATCTTGCCCAGATGGCTGAGCAGGTCCTTCATGTTGTAGCTCCATTCGTTCAAGATGTCATCCGTGCCTCTTGGCTTGGCGAAATTGACGACTCGGGCAGGGCGGTCGATCCGAGCATAGACCATCTTTGAAGTGACGAGGTCGCTGATGTACTTCTCCGTCTCGTCTTCGGTGAGGTCGAGGTGCTGTGTCAACCGGTCCATTCGGATGCGAGTGTAGTATTTGGCGATAACGCGGACATTGTGCTCAATGACCCGCTTGCGCAGGTCTTGCCATCGCTGGTGGGCTTTGGGGTCGGTGGAGGAGCCAAACTTGGCGTCAAAAATGTCCGTCTGGCAGAGATCAGGACCGTAAAGCTGCTCAACGTTGGGCCATCGCATAAGCTCCTGGACTGTGAACTCCTCGAGCAGCTTGGCCTCAAGGGGGACCTGCGAGTTGCGAGTGTCCGCCTTGATTCGGTGCATCAGGTCATGTTGCTCGTTGTCATAGGGCGCAAGGATGGCGAAGTAGATGATGCGTGCCAAGGTCTGTGTTCCAAATATCAGTAAGGGGTTCTGACTGGTGTGGGACGCTCGAGGTGTATCTTACAGCCTTGAAAAGGTCTGGGTTCTCTTGAACCGAAGGAAT
This sequence comes from Cytospora chrysosperma, assembly GCA_016808195.1. NCBI lineage: Eukaryota > Fungi > Ascomycota > Sordariomycetes > Diaporthales > Cytosporaceae > Cytospora > Cytospora chrysosperma. Next base: position 370,435 of record JAEQMF010000012.1, read on the forward strand.
CTCGAGAACCTCTCGGTAATGTTTGCATGCATCCAGGTACCTGTCTTCGCTCTTGGCCAAGATGACCTGCTGCTCGAAATACCTGAGTTTCAAGTGCGTCGCGTCCGCAGTGTTCTGCAGATACTTGGTGCTGATCTTCCGGGAGAGAATACCAGCTTGTGTCCAATCCTGGGTCTGGATGCAGAGGGCGACCTGGTCCAAAATAAACTCTGTCTTCTCTTTGCGATCCATGGAACCAAAAGTCTCGACCTGAAGCTCGCACAGGATTTCACGGGCCGCCTTGACGTCACCATAATGATCCTTCTTCAGATCCGACAGTATCTTGGTAACACGGGCACGCTCAACCTCGACAAAGATCTTGCCCTCTGTCACTGTCCGCAGGGTCTCGATGATCTGAACTTTCCTGTCAACGTTGGAGATTTCGCCCAGGATGTCGATGACGGCCTGGACCATCTTCTGGATAGCCTGCTTGAGTTGGCCATGTTTCTTGGACAGGATGGTGACTTGATCACTGAGTAGGTCCCAATCGCCGGCGCTCTTGCAGATGTTGACAATAGCAATGAGTAGTCGGGATGTAGATGCGAGATCAGAAGCCTATGCATGTCGATGTCAGATACAGGCCCCGACGATCTTTGATTGCGGGAGTGTTCACCTGTCGTGTTTGCTTCTCGAGGAGAGCGAGCTGTTCGATGGCCCCGTGGAGGTTGTTATTCTGTCACACAAATCCGCTGTTTAGCATTACTCCTCGACCAGTCTGACCGTCTGTAGTGACCACACACCTTGGCAAGCAGTTCCGCCTGGGGGATTTGCTGGTCGACCTGCTCGGTGAAGTCCTTCTCGGGCTTGAGGGTCGCCATTTTGGGGTTGTGACGGTACTGTATGCTTCGTTTAAAGGCAAGGGAGTGTAGTCCGGGGAGATCAACGTCGATGGGAGTTGGTTTCGAGAAAGTAAGAGTGGTTGGAAGGCGTTGGTGGTGGAAAGGTGAAGCTGTCGCAATGGAAGCTCTGCCTGCAGCTGAGGCGAGCTACTGGTCGGCAACCCTGGAACTCCGGCAGGCACAGGCACAGGCACTCAAACAACGACGTATGCAGCCTTATGTAAGCCTCAACACATCACAGTGCGGTATCCGCCCCAAATGATAGGACTGTGCACTGTAATATTATTGCCTGGTTTCTGTTTTTTCTACTGCATCAATCTTCCAACAATGCAATGTCCGTCGTTGGTTTCTGGGACAATGAAGTCTGTTATTTGAGTTGTTTATGACCATAAACCTCTTTCTATGCCAGTCTATGCCCAAGGCATGTATAGTACGGATATGCAGAAATCTAGGCCGTCCCCGTGAGTACACTCCTGAAGCTCTCTGATCAGGAGGGGAACCATCCACTCCTTCTCTACAAACGACACGGCATTTCTATCATCAATGGTCTCACAACTTCGGCCCTGCCTTCGATCTGGAAGCCTTCTCCTTGTCCCTGAGCAGTCTCCGTAGAATCTTCCCGCTCGGGCTCTTGGGCACAACATCGAGGAACTCGATTCCACCTTTGATCCACTTATACGGTGCCTTGTGTTCCTCAACGTGCTTCAGGATGGCCCTCACCACCTCGTCTTCGGGTTTCTTCGCAAACTCAGGGGCCTTGACAACAAATGCCTTCGGCACCTCGCCGGCGTTTTGGTCTGGAACTTGGATCACGGCACAGTCGGCCACTGCGGGGTGGGAGAGAAGATGGGCCTCGAGTTCGGCAGGTGCGACTTGATGGCCTGGAGAAGAGTGTCAGTCGGTGTCTTTCAATGCATGTTTTGGGGTAGACTGGGTATCGCACCCTTAACTTTGATCAGCTCTTTGATTCTGTCGACGATCACGACGTGCTCGATCCCCGATGGCGCCAAGGTCACAATCGCTTCATCGCCAGTCCTCACCCATCTGCCGTCCTCGTCATGCACGAATGTCTCAGCCGTTGCCTTCTGGTTGTTGAGGTAGCCTAGGGTCATCGATGGTGACTGTATCCAGAGCTCACCCGGCGTGTCATACTCTTTGACCTCCTTGCCGTCCAGCCCAAAGAGCTTGGCTCTTGTGGCGGGCACTACAGAGCCCGAGGACTTGGTAAGGATGTCGTGCTCGCTCGTAGATGTTGCAATGGTCGCGAGTTCAGTCATACCTAGGTCCTCAGGTTAGGGTGAGAGAGCATGGTAGAAGTTTGACTTTACTCACCGTATCCTTGCGCCACACGCCACTTCGGCCACAGCTTTTGCATATCTTGGACTGTCTCCTCTCCTAGCGGCGCTGCGCCCGAGAAAACAACTCTCACGCTGTCAAGGTTGTATTTCTTGCATTCTTCAGCGGACTTTGTCATCCGGATCACGATTGGTGGGACCTAAATGAGAAATATCAGCACACCAGTGTGTCCGTCATCTCTGAGGGTGTACTTTGTCTTACCAGGAAAAGATGGTTTATCTTGAACTTCTCGATAGCAGATAGAAACGTGGGCATCTCGAACTTTGGTAGTATAACAGTCTCGTCACCCCGGTAGGGGCATCCATGGGCAGTCACGACAAGGCCGTAAATGTGACTGAGCGGAAGGAGCCCGAGAACGCTCTGCGTTACAACCCCAAATTTCTTCCTCGACACGGACTCGAAGACGGCATATTGAAGCGTATTCGCGATGACGTTTCGATGCGACACCATGACTGCTTTGGGGAGCCCCGAAGTACCACTGGAGTAACACAGAAACGCCGGTTGACGCTCACCCTGACCTTTCGTCCACATCAATTCAGCAAGTTCCGGGGCGTTAGCACCTTCGGAGATGAGTTGCTCGACGGTCACGAAACCATCGGCTTTCTCAAAGCCGGGCATTCCCATGAGCCAGATCTTGTCGTTTGGGATACCGGCTGTCTTAGCTGCCTCAAGGCCCACCTGTAGCTGAGGCCCGCCGATGAAAAGGGCTTTCGCACCGGAGGACTTCAGCTGGTGGGCTAGCTCGGGAGCCGAGTACGCAGCATTTGCCGGCGTAACGATCCCATTGAGGCGATGTACGGCGTACGCGACTGTCATGTAATCAATCTGTCAAGGCGTGTCAGTGCCACCGGATCACCCGTCTCACAAGGTTCTGCGCAAAGGTTTCTCACAGTATTGAAAGAGAACATGCAAGCCACCTTGTCCCACTCTGTCTCCTCGTTCGGTAGCCATCCAAGGCGCTTTCCAATGGCCCGGGCCAGTGACTCTTGCCGCTCAATCGATTCATTGAGCGTGAAGGTCTTCCCTGTCAAGCCACAGGTGAAAGGGTTTCTACTTTTGGCGATTGGGTAACGTCCGTATTTCTCGGTGGTCATAAACTCTGAGATTGGGATGCTGTCCGGAGGATCTGACAGATAGTCAGAGTCGGGGATCTTTATTTCCGTTTTTCTTTCCCTCTCTTTCCCTTTGTTTCTTCAAGGGTGAGGATGGGGTTCACTTACCAAAGGGCAACTTTGGCACCCATGCAGGCGGTTCGAACACCATCTTCACCCTGAGTACTTGGTCGTCTTCACTCAAAGAGCGCCTATATGCTTGAGAGTACTCAAGTATCAAGTAGGTGCCCGGCTTTGTCCCTGGGGAGTGATACAGCAACTGGCAAGGATTGATTGGTGTTGAACTGGATCTCGAAGACAAGAGAGTCGTGGGGGTAAAAGAAAAGACAACCACGTGGACCTGAGCAGCATTATAGAAGGAATACAACCAGAGCCAAGGGGAATTGGTACCTCGGGATCTCTCAAGCCGCTCCACTGCGGCACTTGGGAAATGCCATCACCGTCCCTGTTCCCCCGCAGTAATCCCTGTAACACCGCCCCTAGGGTCTCCATCTTCCCCACGCTCGACTCCACAGCTGCCCCAGGTGATATCATCTTGGTATCTGGCCAGAAGCAGTAATGTCTAAGCCCGAAATCTCCGAGTTTTAACGTCAACTGTGTTTGTACTTGCTACCCAATGTTTTCAATATTGATATCCACGATTGTCAAACACTCCATGACAATCCATTTGATAAGTACTCTGGCAAAATGTAAGCTTGTGAATATATAGCCGTGAATCACACGCTCCATCAATTCACATACTCCTGCTGCAGCCCCTACACAGCGGCGGTTCCTGGTCCTCACTCAGCCTTGTCTCTGCCACCATAACATCCATGGGTAGCAGTGTGAATCGGGTTCACGATACTTGAGTACATTTTGCTCTTCATTCTATTGACCAGTTCTGTCAGTGCCTCTCCTCTGGGTCCTTCCAACAACTGGGCAAAAGAGATGCCAGAATTCCAGGTAATTCAGCAAATTCCACAGAGGCTAGTTGGTCTGACAAACAATTCCCCCATGGTCTCCCATGAACATATTTTTATAGAGGCATCAGGCCTTGTAAAACCTCAGGCAGGATCTCTCGGGAGTCCAATGGCATACCCACACATCTAAAAATGACATTGTGCTCGGTTCCTTTCCCAAACTCCTCCGCCGAGGTCCCAGCACAGGATAATAACAACAATTGCTACCTCCCGATCCGGCCCAACAATTCACAGTGCGCAGAATTGTCCTCATATCCAAGCAATCTGTGTCTGGCTGCTATTGCAGCTGATTAACTCGCCAGGTCCAAGGGTAGCCGAGACTACTGGCTGGCTCAAGTGCAGATTGAGAAGGGCTATATTTGTACGAGACCAGATCTAAGTGCATACATGGCATTAGGCCGATCATATTCCTTAATTCTTCATGAATATACCTTGAAATATTAGGCTGGTAACAACAAGTATAATGATATTTATATATGACTTCTCTCGACTTGGTTATCCTTATTAGTGGGTGACTGACTACAAACATCATCACCCATGCTCAGATGCAGCTGTTAATATTTGGTGCTAATCTTAATGACCTCAATAATGGGATGTACATTCCCCAGGTACAAATGACAAAATCCACGTGAGGCACGGACTGCCTTCCTACCCTATTTTCGTCTGATTTTGCCTGCCGTTCCCTGGACAAGAATTGCAGTTGCGCCTTCCTTAACAGTCTATATGTGCAATACGGAATTGTCTTCCCAGATCAGGAAGCCACCCGCACTGCACAAGTCACAGGACCCAAAGTCTAATTGACACTTTACCTCCGTGGAGCATTCTAGGTATGTATCAGCACAGGTGTTTATCACTCAAGCCACTGGTGATTCGCCATCCTTTACTTTCTTCCTAACCTTAACCATCTCAAGAGCTTCAAAATCAACACTGTTCCACTCCTCTTTTTTCCCATCTCCACTGTAGAGTTGATCCAAAAACTTGGGTAGACTGGCGGACCTTTGACGGTGATGATAAGTCTTCGGTAACTAATTCACCTTCGACATTCACTCCTCTAGTGAATAAGCGCTGCTATCCAGGTTGGCTGGGTACTCCTTCGACGCTTCCATTTAAACTCGACTTCGTTCAACCTTTATCGTCCGACACCCACTAACGTCGACACCACACAAGCGCTCCTGTTCTTTTCTTCCCTTTCCCCATACCGACGTTCTCGATAATCAAGTCCAATCGACTTTTATTCCTCCACCTCCAGATTGAAAATCCAACACCTACAGGTCCTCCCTTTGCCAATGCCTATTCGGAGTCGATAATTTCACTACTATGTCGTCGCCTTCAGGGCCGCAGAAGCGAGCTACCGCTCACTCCCCTTCACCTGTCGAGAGAGACAATAAACGCGCTCGCACTAATTCTGGTGGCAATGAAGAAGAGACCGCTACAAACATTTCCGAGGTTGTAGCAAGCTCTGACACTACAGCAGTTACAGCCCAACCTGTATGTGCTACACTCGTTCGTGGATATGGGCCCGTTTGGGCTACAAGACGACAGCACTTGTGCGAGGCACAGCCGTACTTCAGGTCTCACCAAGCCGGCCAACATACCAATGACAAGATCGTACGGGGCATTTACATAAGCAAGTTTTCTGAGCCGCGTGACTTACTGGACAGAAATGTGCTTATCACATGCGTGTGAGTTCTACCTTGATACCTGCTCGAGTATAAAGAGCTAATGGGTTCTCTAGGGGTGGTAAGCGTGATACGAAGGCTGGTAGACGCAAGTCAGAAAAGAGTCAGAGTGCTTCATTGGCCGAGAACTCTATCGGCTTGCCAGTCAGTGTCATTATAGGTAAGTGCATTGAGGTCCCAACGTTCTTCAGTAACAAGTAATTATCAAGTAATAACAGCACATTTTTCAGGTCACCAACACCCGAAGTTCGGCGACCTCGACTTTGGATCTCTCGTACCACAGGAGGCTCTCTTCGTTGAACTGGGAACTTTCAGACTGATTGATATCTGGAAGGAGCTGGTGCAACCCCAAGGGATGGAATCCCCGTACCCAGTATGGAAGCTCAAGCTACACACCATCAGAACAGACTTGAAGCCGTGGTACTGGGTTGACCGAGATGGACTCGATGACGCCACCAACCAAAATACTGAGCAGCCGTGCCTGGAACTTAAGTGCGGGGACTGCGGCCGATTCAGTCCTAAGGCATTTTCCAATGCTCCCTGGGTCTGCTTACGCGAGGACTGTAAGGGGTTTTTCATTGTCGATGGCAAGACTCTCTCTCAGACTGGCGATGATGGGAAAGACCTTCGATACACCAGGGGCTTCCTCAACAAGGCTGAGAGTTTCAATAGGGAGATGAAAGACCTCCCGGATGAGATTCATCAAATGTTCCAGCCGTCGTCGGCTTTGAAGAGTGCAGATGGCGAGATATTATTTGGCACCGAAAAGGAACTCCGGGGGGGCTTCACTTGTCCTACGTGCAGATGTTGCAATGCCCACATCTTTTGGGATAGGAACGACTGCATTAACTGTGGTTTCACTCAAGATATCACTCCTCTTCCCTATCCTATGCATTTGATCGAAAGCGAGACCGAGAAGGACATCAAAAAGAAACAGAAGGATGGAAAGCTGCTTGATGGCGCCACCATCAGATTAATGTCATCCCATGTCACCAAGTTCATGGAGCCGGCAGATGCCACGACCGAGCTCCTGATTGTCTACATGATCAAGAGTACAGAAGACAAGCTCATTGGTACTGTCGTTCTGGAGCGACCTACAAAGGCTTCGAAGATGGCACCTTGTGGTGCGGACAAGCTTTTTGAAAGCATCCAGGAGGAGGGAGGCAAGATGAAATTTCGCCGGAACCCTGCTCGTTGTCCAGGCAGTAAGTAATTACTCCAACAGTGCCACATCTTGATAGGGTCCAATATTGACAAAAGAAGGCACCGTTGAGGAATTGACTCGTCATTATCAAAGCAACTGGGTCAGTCAAGGTCTTCTACCAGACTACCACCACCACTGCGTATCATTCGTCTGACAATTTTCAGGGTGTTCAATATGACTTCGGTGTCAGACCTATTCCCACTGTGCCATTCAAGGATGCCCCTGATGCAGTCCTCATGTCTCTTGCACAGCTCACAGATGTCGGAAAGCGAGCTCTGGAGCATTCACAGCGGCTTGCTATAAAGGAAAAGTGCATTTTGACAGATGGTTCTACCCTCATGGAGGGATATGAACCTTACAATGAGCTACTGGCCCTGGCATACAGGGAGACAGACAAGATCAGCGTGAGTCAAGAATAAAATTGTTGATATGAAGGTCTGGAAAGCTAATATAAAGGATGAAGTGGCATGATGATGGCGAGACGCAAGTCAAGGGCGTGGTCAGCACGGCATCCCTAGGATCACATGGCACGATGGAACTACGATTGAAGAGCAGCAAAAAGGTGATCCTTGAACTTCATGTGCAACATGGCGATGTTGTTACCATGTGTGATACTCGTCTTCAGGCTCTTACAGATGCAAGTCGTCCATCCAACTCTTTATGGATTTTATACTGATACTGAAGCAGCATCAGGTGGCTGTCTCGGGCAAGCGCCGATACGCAGTTACTAGTCGGACTATAAACACCGACTACTACAAGCTTCCAAAGCATGCCAAGAAGCTGGGCATAAGCCTGGAAGAACTTGAGGCAGGAGGAACTCTCCCGGCCCGAGCAAGAGCCTTCAAGTACGGGAATACCACCCTGGGTGTTTAGAGATTCTCTTTACAGCCAGCTGAAGGGTTTTCTTCGAAATGCAGGCTTCACAGCAGGAAGGTCTTCAACAATGAGGATGGGTTTTGGTAGAGGGTTCACAAGGGTTATGTGCTAGCTATGCACAGCAGATTATCTTTTCTAGCTTGCTTTTGCTTTCTACACCTGGCCTGCGCATCAGGTACAGCACTCGAGCTTGGGTTTCAACATCCTGCCGAGCCTTCAACAATCTCAAGGGGGATGGGGACTATGGGTGGCGTTTTCATATTATTCAATTTTTGGGGCAATCAATAATCCTGCTGTTTTCGTTGCTGATCATTTAGGAGACGTTGTTTGTCTTGAGAGTCCGGGGAGGGGGGAGGTAAAGAATTTCGCTAGCTTCTCATAGATTGCCTCTTCCAGGACCAACATATTGCAAAATCTCTCACGAAGCCTCTGTTCATCTTCAATCAAGACCATTGCTATTGGTAGATGATCCCGCTGTCCTGGGACCCAGTATCAGTGCCTGTGCAGACTAGGAGGAAGACCTCTGGGTGTATTATGTTTTGTTATTACTACGGTTTCGCCTACCAGGACCCCGTCCCCGAGATGAGCAAGACGACACTTCCCAGCTGCCGACGCACATCCTCCTTCTCCACATCATGGGTATCCTCTACCTCGCCCCACTTGCGCGTCTGCCAATCCACCTCCAAGGTTGCCATCTTGGCCGCCTCCTCGATGCCGAACTTCCTCTCGGCCTCCCCCTTCCCGCCTGCTGCGGCAAGCTCCCTCCCGGGGCGGCCGGCAGCGCCCTCGCTCCACTCCACCACGAGCCTCGCGGCACCCAACAGGCTCTTCCCGGCCAGGGTGGCCCTCTCCAGCCCGGCGAGCTCCCACGCGTCGAGCCCCATGATCCAGCCCTGGATGACCTCCCTCACGCCATCCTTCTGGCCCCTCGGCAGGAGGGACCCCTCGTCCAGGACGGGCTCGACCTCGACGCCGGGCCAGACGTGCGCGCCGAGGTAGGCGGTGACCTCGCCGGCGGCGCGCTCCTGGACCTCGCGGAGGGTGGGCTCGCCGGGGGCGGGCGGGTCGGCGGGGGGCGGGGCCCAGCAGAGGAGGGAGTCGGTGTCGAGGTAGCGGAGCAGCAGGGCGGCGACGGTGGCGCGGGTGGGCGGCGCCCACGACGAGGTGCCCGGGGCGGCGGCGGCGTGGGCCGCGTCGTCGTCGGCTATGTCCAGGGCCCGGCAGACGGTCGACGTCAGCGGGATCAGGTGCTGCTTGGTGGCCTGCTGGGCGGACGTGATCAGGTCCCACTCCAGCGCGAGGGCGTGCGCGAGGTACGGCTTGGAGAGCGGGACGGACACGATCTTCTTGGTGCCTGGGTGTCGGAGGGGTCGGGTGTCGAGGTGGATCTGGTAGGAGCCTGTGTGGTGCTGTTGTGTTAGTTCTTGTGTACATCTTTATTTTGTATCTTGTCTTGTCCTTTTCTCCGGTTACGTGTCTGGTGCAAGGGCATGGGTGACGGCGTACCATCGACCTCCTTGATATGCACATCCTTCCAGAAGCGCTTCTTCAGCAGCTTCCCGGAGCTCTTGCCGCTCTCGACGTCGCGGAGCTCTTTTGCATGTTTCAGGAGTTCTGCCTGCTTCCTCCTCCTCTCGATCTTGGCGTATGGGTGTTCCACGGCGGGCTGGGGGGGTTCTGGCGGGGGGCCAGTCGAGTAGAAGGGGGCGACATCGGCCGGGGCGGTAGTGGATGAGTGGATGGTCGCCCTGTTGGCGATTGGGGGGATGGCCACGGGGCTGGCCCTGCTGTTGCACAGGGAGAGTCTTGGGAGGGCCTGCCTCGTGAGTCTTGTTGCGGCCTTCATGGTTGCTTGACGTATAACGAATAGGCCAGGCAGGGAGGAGTATGTGAGGTGGTCCCCGGTGATTGTATTGGTGCTCCGGCTTGAAGTTTAGAGCTCGGGAACATTTTCTATTTGCCGGGGGCAACTTGTGGGGCCGGCAAAGTCAGGTCTGGGGTTGTGGTGCAGGGCAGGGGTTTGCTGTAAATGACCCGACTGGCTGGCTTCAGCGGGGACTTCGGCAGCGCTAAGCATTGATTACCACCCTCGCTGCCTCGACGGGCCTAAAATTGCAGTGAATTTGCGGCCACAGTGCAGCAAGAGTCGTTCAGGCTACTGCTTGGGCGGAGGCTACTCTTTCGCTCCGTGCACACTACTGTGTACGCATCTCGCGGTTATCCTACTCGGCCCTCCTTGCAGGAGGAAGCCACCCCCTCTTGTCAGACTTTAGACTACCATACTGGAGGTGAAAAATGACATCTTGTAACGAGTACTTTGATTGCAGGTATATAGGCTGACACCTCTGCTGGGGTGCCTGCGGCGCTGAGGGCCAAATGTGAGTTCTGGGCTGATAGTTCCAGATAGGAAGCGGGGTTCTTGGTATAACAAACTGAAGATTCTTGGTGAAAGCTGTCAATAAAGGTTGGGTTGACCCCACACTGTCAGCCTGGCCCGGTACACAGTCAAGCGTGTGATTCCCTCCACTGGCAGTACGAGGACTACCAAGAAGCATAAAAGAGGTGAGTTGCGCTTTGCTTACGGATGCCCAGAGCTTAAAGGCTGCTACGGCTGCGAAACTAACAAAACAAGGCAGCCAGGAGGACAGCCAGTAGTCACAGCACAAGCAATGAAGAAGATAGCCGTGGATGATGGCATAATGTTGGCAGAAGACCAGGACGAGTTGAAGATATGAAAGCCTTAATTGTTGTTTTGTACCACCAGTATATCCCATAGCAGTTCGTGGAATAAAGGGCAGACCAGCGATGCGTCAGTCTTGCTCTTGCCGAATCCCTAGGCTCTTCCGACAAATAACCAACAGCTCAAAGTCTCAAGTCAAAGTTTAGATACGGCCCCCGTCTTGGTCATATAGTTTATATGCGCAATGGCATAGTAACAGGGTCCATCACATCCAAGCCTTACCAGACAGTGACATATAGCCACGTCTTCGTGATCGTGGCTCTGCTTCGTAGGCCGGGATACCATGCCGGCATGATGGCAAGTCAACACAACAGCGGCTACCACTTGTGACCGCCAGCTGAATTCCCAACACGAAGGCGTCGACCGAATTCTCTCTGTCATACGCTATAGGAACACTTGGTCACGCAGCATCTCACCAGAACTGATGGCAGTTGGGCCAGCCCCAGTCTCTCACGTTTTCGTGGTTTCCAGACCTAGCTTGCCTTCACGTACATGGTGTGGACTGCGATAAAGACAATGACGAGGTTCGGCTCGGTCACCCCCATGGGCTAGTCATCTTGAGATATGGTCCTCTATAAATGTGCTGGTTCTCCGGCCTGAGAACCTTCAGCCTTCAGCCTGGACAGCCGCAATATCCAGTCAGGAAACCAGAACCACAAGGATACAGGGAGATCACCACATCATCGAGAACTTAGACCGATCTCCGGGATATAAGAATATCAAGCAAAATAGCCAGGAAGCAGGAGGCTGAAGCACCATCACTACCATAGCAGCACAACAAGAACACACGGAGCAAGACATCACGAAGAAGCAAAACAATGGACAACGCCGAGCAAAAGGCATTTGCCGACATGGAAGAGAGGAAGGCTACCAAGCACTTCTGTCGGCAGTGCAACCAGACTGTTGACCACTACAAAGTCAACAAGGAAGTCCAATGTCTGTATTGCGGGCATAAGACCGTGATTCGTTAGCATGGAGGTCCGGAGACATTGAATGCTCCACCATCCCACCCGGAGAGTCAGGAGGACTTCCCATGGGATAGGCGCTGAGTGTTGCCTCGTGGAATAACCTGACCCCCCTCAGACATGGGGCATTGCAAAGACGACACGGCCGTAGGCACATACCTATATCTTGACTGAATGTGATCATAATTATCAATAGCCGCCTGATATGCCAGCAAGTGGTGACGAGGAAGCTTTGGTTCGATCCTTTTCTCCTTTTTTTTTTTTTTTACTTGTGACGGTCCGTCACAGAATGGGATCTAACTGGGTACTCGTGCTCGGGCGGCAAAGGGAAGGGAACTCCACCCGCCAGAGCCCATACGTCTACCGGGCTACTTCTTGAAGTTTTCTATCGGGGGAAGCTTGATGCTCAATTATTCATGATCGATATTCGAGAAGATGGGTACAAATGGATATATCCGGAAATAGCCCTCCCGAGTTATATGCATCTAATTTCTCGCGGGCAAACCACCGTTCAGACCGAAGGCGAAGCATTCTCATAGTGAAAATTATGCCTATACTTGGTACTGTAAACAGGACAGGCCTTGGATACTTTTTTCCCTCCTCGTTCAGAACGTTATTAGAGAAGGCTTGATGAGATATGAATAATCTTTCGGACCCCGAGCTCTTGTCGTGCCGTTTCTGACACACACAGTTGAGTCGCCAAGGGTCGTGCCAGACACATCTCGGCATTGGCCTCTTTCTGTCCACATACTCTAGAATGGAGACAGCATGCAGTTCCACCAGTACAATGGAGTCTCTTCTAGATAGCCCCTGGAGACCACCTTGTTGGTGGCCGCATCTGCATGGGGAGGGAGAGGCTGGGGGAGGGGGGGGGCTGATGGCCAGTGAACGCTGAGGGCGCGGACGGCCATACGAGTATCCTAATGAGAATCGTGTTCAAGCAAAAAGTCCCGATATGGTCTGTTCATTGCTCCATGTTGGCTCTCGGGCGTAGACTAATCGAACAAGAGTGCAACGGTCAGAGAACGATCGGGACAGTAGTCATAGGCACAACAGAGGCCGAATCGAATTACTAAAGATACAATATCGTCATTAATGTACAATTTCCTACAAATAAACTCCAACGTTCATCATTAAACTCATCGAAGTGCGTTCCGTCGTTACTGAAGCTCTGCCCATCGTTCCCCTCAAAAGCTATACCCTAGGGTATCCTAACGACTCCAAAGGTGACACGGAGACAGTCCACTAGAACATGATACCGTTGTGGACCAGACCAAGACTGTACAAATCAAGGTACATCTGTCGGCAAAAAAAGAGTTGATTGTGTAGTGAAGTTGCCAAAGTCTACCTAATCAATCACCGAGCCAGATCAGGTCGTCACCGAACTCGACGGTGGGCTGCGAGGAGCTATGGACGTAGTCCATGTCAGTCAAGTGTGATTCCATCAGGTGAGAAGAAGATACTCACTCGGTACCATGCTCCCCGGTCTTGGTCGTCATTCCACCATCCCTGTCGTTCGACATGATGACAGCATCGTCCTTCTTGTCATCGACATCGACCTCGACGGCAGTGGCGGTGGCCTTGGTAGGAGACGCACCATCTAGACTCGCAGCAGTCACCTTCGGAGTCGCGTTGTTCTGCGCCTTGTCAGGACCGCCGAAGCTGGGAAGATTGTTCATAACCGCATAAGGGTTCTCATAGATGTCGTTCCAGGTCTGGTGAGTATTGGAAGTCAAGCCGCTCCTGATACAGATGCGTCAGCCGTGGGGGGTCTTTGTGGGAAACTTGCATAAGACGCTGATGGGGAATCATGGCTTACCGCCAGTGCTGGTGCACCTTTTCAGACGAGGCCGTCGTCCTGCTGGAAGATGAAGACGCCCTCTGGCTGGCCGGAGCCGACTTGTGGGTCGGGGCAGACTTCCTACCAGAGGGAGCCTTCCTCTCTGGGGCGGCATCAGGCCTGCGGGATCTGGAGCCCTGAGGGGTCTGCTGCACCTTGGCGGAGGCTCGATCAGGAGCGGCGGTGGCTTGACGGGATCGAGTCTCTCGAGACTGGACGGGCGGCCTGTTTGCGTTCCATCGTCAGTCATCGATTGAAATTGTGTGGAAATGATCTGGAGTCACCCGCGCAGGCAGTGAGCCAGGCGATGAGTACTCACTGAACGTTGCCATATGTTCTGGCCATCGCAATTGGGGCTGGAAGACTATTGAAGTTATCAGCGGTCAGAAACCTTAAACTTGTGCGCCTGATGAGCGAGTGGGTACGAAGGAGGCGAACGCCTGCCTGACAGCGGTTTTCAATTGGCATATTTGTGCCAGTGGAGGAAGTCGGGATCGCCATCCTTCTTTTGACTGGAAGATGGGAAAAGGTGACTGGAGTGCAGTGGGAAGGAGGAGAGACGAAGATGAGGTCATATCGAGAACACACAAGTGAGTCGCAACTCACTCATGTCCGACCAATTCGATGCTGAGGCAGAGTGGATGAAGGCATCATGAGAGTGGAAAGAAGAGGTAAATCTCACCTGTGCTCCATTATCGCCTTTGCGTGCGCATCGAAGCGCTTCTTAAGGGTGCAGGCCGCTGGGACCATGTCTCGGCGGATCTGCACCCCCTTCCGCTCGCTGGGGAAGGCTCGGTACCGCTCCTCGAACTTCTCGGCGATGCCCTCGGCGACGATATTGCGGATCTCGTCCGCCATCTCCGCGTCGAGGGCCCCGAGCTTCTCCAGCTCGAGGAGGTGCTGCTCTGGGCGTCAGTTGCAAGTGATCTGACAGGTGTCAGGGTGGGAAACATCAAGGAAGGTTTACTTACAGCCTCGATCTTGCTTTGCAAGCCTTTTGCTTGCTTGGCCTCGCTGGACGCCATTTCGTTGTGGTGGGGTTGGGATGGTGGATTAGGAGGGGAACGTTCTGGTAATGGTGGTGGTGGTGATGGTGGTAGTGGCCGGGGAGGCAGTGGTGGAGGAGACGGAGTGTGGTGGGAGTCTCGAACACCAATTTTCGCGGGCGAGAAGTCCGCAAGCGCGGATCGTGCGCAAATACCCAGGACTGGGTCCTGGGTTTGAGGGCCTAAGGAGGCTTTATGTGCAATTGCACCCCTTCCTTGGGATACGCACACCCCCTTTCTCCCTGTACAAAAGTGTATGTACAAGTGTTGGGAGAAGAAATGGGCAGCCCTAGGGTCAGAGTGGCTGCCGAGGATTCACTTGTGTGGAATGAAGATGAGGATGAAGAGGAAAAGGAAGAGGAAGAGGAAGGAAGGAAAAAATGGGAATTCTTCCATGAACTGGCAAGTATCTCTATTTATTTGTTTACAGGCTGCGGAACTAATTTGTGTGTAGTGTTCCGGAATACACCGTGGATCCTCCTAATGCGGATATATGCAGAGAGATGGCCACGGAATAGCATGGATTCTGAGAGTGCTATTTTGGACCTGGAAGCAGGATGGCTGTGAAGAATACAAAGGATACAGAATAAGAATCAATCACATTGATCAGGACTACGGTAGGAGATGTATGAAGGTGCTGGGTATTGTTCACAAGAGAGTGTTGAAGGGTGTGAGGATATTACAATACTTGAATACATCAAGAAAATATGCAGCTATTCTGGTTGCAGATACCAGTAAATGACTGGCAGCTGGCAGAATATTTGGAGGGGGGGGGGAATATTCTTATGTCTTCCAAGAGAGGGATGGCCTTATAATACCACACCATGCTTTGAAATGAGTCACAAATATGCAATGGCAGTGTTTTCCTTAGGATCTTAGGTTTCAAAGACCCTTCTCTCAAAATATGAGAACGGAGAATGGGCACGGAGAGAGGTAGGTAGTGACACGAGTTGCTCCCATCGCTTGGGTTTGTGACGGTGTAGATATCAATACTCGAGAAGCTACAACGCTGCCGTCATATCAGGAAGACAGGATGAGGGAGCATTTTACAAGACAAACCACTGTGGTCAATCAATTTCAGGCTTTAAGCGGTGGCATACGGAGCTGGCCAGTCACCATAGACTACACTGCTATGCTTCGGTCGGCCACCCAGGGGGGGGGGCGGAGGGGGGCCATCGAAACTCCAAACTTCTTTGGCCATTGTGAGATCAGAGAGGGCATGGAAAGCCTCAGTCAGTTTTCCTAGATCCTGTCACATGGGTCCATCGAACACTACCACGGAACACCAGGCAAGCAATAGTCATGTGTCAAGTCTCAGGTTTTCATTCTCATTCCACTGTAACCGACGAGGGCAGCCATGTGTGGGTGCCATCAAGTTGAGACCAAGTGTAGGTAAGCAAGCGCAAGACAATTCCATCCGTCACGCCTTTTCCTTCCCTCCCGTAGAATCCATCTCATCAGGACCAGAGTGGGAAACGCCGAGGTTTGTTCAGGCCTTGCAGATCGTAGCAGTCAGCAACCAATCGACTACATGCCATCGATCCACTCGTCACTCACGTCACTGTACTCGGGGGGCGCGACGGCCTTCTCCTTGCCCTTGGCCTTGGCCGTGGCCTTGGGCTGGGCGGGCTCGTACTCGTCCTCGTCGATGTCCATGGCATCGTCGGCGAAAGTGTCCTCGACGACAGCTTTCTCCTTGCCCTTGCCCTTGGAGGCAGTGGCAGCCTTGGCTCCGATCTTTCCAGTGGCCTTCTTGACGCCGGCGGCCGACTTCTTGGGGGCGGGTCCAGCGCGCTTGCTGGGGTGGCGGTGGTGTTGGCAGCCTTGTTCTGGACGCTGCCGCCTCCAGGAGCGCGGCTGGGGCCGGCAACACAAGGCTCGTCGGCATAGTCGCCCTTCTCGAAGTTGTTCTGGATAGCGAAAATACTGAAAGTTCGCTTCACATCCTCGGCGGTCTCTCCCTCCCCTCCGATATCAGCGGCGACTGCATTCCACTGTGAGGAGCGAGAAATTACTGCAATTAGCATTGAATTCTCATCGTGAGGATCAACTAGAAACCGTTGGGTACAGCGGGCCCAGGGAGAGGGGCGGGGTTTGTAGAGTTGGGACATCGCCTTGGAAGGAGAGAAACTCCTTTTGGGAAGAGAGGGGAACACTTACATCGGTGTTGGTAATAGGGTCGGAGTGCCTCAAAGTGGCGGCGATGAAGTCCACCTTGTGGAGGACAACAGCGGCATTGCCCTGAATCTTGCCGAGGCCACTGGCGAGGTGTGGGTCGTTGGGCTGGATGGGCTGGTAGGCCACGGGCTTGGCCAAACCGTAGTCTGCGGCCTGGACCTTCTTGACCTTGCGATTGGCGCCGACCATCTTGATGGCTGATCTTGTTGGTTGTTTTTGTCTGTTGCAGACCTTGGTCAGCTCCCTTGCCGACGTGGTATCCATCGTGATGGAACAGGTTGATGACAGAAGAAAGAGAAATTGACAGGAAAATAAGGCTACGACTGTGCGATGCTGTAGGAAGTATAATGCCGATTTGTGAAGGATCACTTTGCGATAGGAAGGAGGGGGGGGAACGAGATACGGTAAGAGAGGGAGAGAGAGAGGGAGAGAGGAAAGAAGACAGACGAGGAGAGAGACGAGGAGAGAGGCAGAGAGAGACGAGGAGAGAGACGAGAGAAGAGAGGTAGAGAGATACGAGGAGAGAGAGGCAGAGAGAGATGATGAGAGAGACGAAGTGAAAGACGAGGAGAGAGGAAGAGTAAGTGCAATGATCGACGATGGGGCTGTGGAGGTTAGGGAAAGGTAGGAGGAAGGGTGGTACAACTCACAGAGAAGACAGTAGACAACAGCGAACAGCTGTCCTGATGATACGTTTAGTTGCTTGTATGTGACGATGAAGAGGATCGCCAACTTACGGTTGAGGCAAAGTGATCTTGCGAGTTGGTAATGTGTACCTGACGTTACACGATGGTGGTGTGGAAGGAAAAACGGAGAGGTGAAGGTGAAAGGCTGCAGGCAGCTTAAATAGTTGTTTGTGGGATATCAAAATTAGTTTGATGTCCTAAATGGGGTGCACATCCGGCGTCTTCGCGTCCAAGGACAATGACTGGTATTATTCGCCAGGGTGTGTGAACAGACAATTATTTATCCTGGCTTCATCCCAACTTGGTGGCCTTTCCCACAAGGCTGAGGTCCACCAAGAAGCCCACTATAGCACCCCCCCCCCCTTTCTTTTGGCAGACCTGACCCTCTGTCCCAGCATTCATCAGCATCCCTTGAACAGCATTCCTCCACACCCCAGATGGCAAGCATAGTTGAGCCTTACATCAGACAGCTGGCTGCCATAATCACAGCCCGGCCGTTTTTGCGCCTGCTTTGTCCCCTAGAGGAGGCAGCCTTTCCTTCAAGAAAACCTCCACATCATCCAGTTCCTCCAACGAGGCCGAGTGAGCCAGGCCCCTATGACAACGAGGTTAGCTGAAATCCAGGAATGACCTGAGATTGAGAGCATGACTGGCAGCTCCATAACTTACTCATAAACCTTCCTAGTGACATTCAACCCCAGCGTGTTGAGCACCTGGTAGCTCAGCATGCTCAGCTCCGGCCTCACGAGCGGGTCCGAGTCGCCCTGGCACATCAGGATGGGCGTGTTGTCGTTGACCTTTGGGCTGGCGGCCAGGACGTCGCGGAACGTCTTGCTCAGGAGCAGCCAGCCGGACAGGGCGACGATGCCGGCGAGCTTGACGTTGGCGGTCAGGCCGGTGTAGATGGACATGGCGGCCCCCTGCGAGAAGCCCCCCAGGACGATGCGGTCTGCGGGGATTCCGGCGTCCATCTCGGACTGGATCAGCGAGGAGAGGTACTCGGCCGTGGCCTTGATGCCCTCCGCGTCTTCGTTCTCGCGCATCGTCTCGACCTTGCCGTCGAGGACTTTCTGTAACGGGTTTTAGTGGCAAGTCTCCCGGAGACTTTTATCAGAGTTACAGCTTACAACATCGAACCACCCCGGCATTCTGAAGCCGCCCTGAAGTAACAGTCAGCTTCCACGTGATGGAACGTCGATAGGGTCCTTCTCTTCTTCACTGATACTCACATTGCAGGTGATGGGGATCTGGGGCGCATGAGGCAGGATGAACTTGACCTCGTCCAGACGTTGTCGTCGGCGCCAATTCTCTACGGCAGATGCCCAACCGTGACCGGTGTCACCCAGGCCATGAGCAAAGATGACGGTCGCCGTGTGGGTGTTGACGGCTGGGAAAACAAGGGGCTGTGCCCGGCGCAAGCTAGCCATCTTCGACGACGATGAAGAGTCTCCCTCGCGGTGTCTTTCGTGTCAAGATGAGAGTCGAGAAAGGTCGTGGTTCGTGGCTCGTGGTGTATCTGAAGAGGTAAGTACTTGCTTAAGTATAGACCGGACAGTGTGCTCGGATCGATCAAGTGAAGTGACGCTTTGATAGAATACCTCCGGGCTTGGCGGCGTGGACGGCTGGGCGGAGTGGGCGGAGTGTGACAGGGCAGCGGAGCGGAGTCTTTGGAGGGAGGAGGAACTGAAGATGGCTTGTCCCGTAAATCCGAGCGGGCGGGATTAATTTGTAATAGCACAGTAATAAGGAAAAGGACCTCAAGCAGCCCCTGTGTGAACTGATCGACTGAGTCCTGACTCCTGACAAATATCCAGCAAAACAAGAAGATTACCTAAACATGCGAGCTAGATAATCAATCAGACCATTTATTTATTCATATATATATGTGGTGGATCCTCTTCAACAGCCGTTCCTGATCCTGTTGACAATGTGTCCTTGCCTGATCTGTTGTTGCTCGACCAGATAATGGCTAATTCAGTGCCTCTCAGGGCCATGATCGTAATTGTCTCCATCATCATCGCCGTG
Organism: Cytospora chrysosperma; assembly: GCA_016808195.1. Taxonomy (NCBI): domain Eukaryota; kingdom Fungi; phylum Ascomycota; class Sordariomycetes; order Diaporthales; family Cytosporaceae; genus Cytospora; species Cytospora chrysosperma. Next base: position 389,979 of record JAEQMF010000012.1, read on the forward strand.
GTGGCTGCGTTCTACGCCTCATTACTTCCTGAATTCGCCATGTTCTCTCGGGCGTCAAAGGCTGTTCCGGCTCTTGCGAGCCTCACGGCCAAGTACCAGGACTCCTCAAAGAACCTCGCCATGCCGCAGAGAGCGCCGGTGTATTTCCTCAGTCATGGAGGCGTACGTTCTTACATCTCAAAAGACTCCTTGGGGATACAACCCATCGTTCTCTGAAACCCAGCTGACCACCACTGGAACTCATCTTAGCCCGATGTGATGTATAACAAGGACCATGCGGTCTACTCGGTGCTTCAGGATATTGGCAAGGAGATCACCCAAAAAGTCAAGCCGAAGGCAGTGGTCGTCTTCAGTGCCCACTGGCAGGCGAAGCAAGATCTCATCCATGTCAACAATGCCGTTGAGACTGATTTGATCTATGAGTTCGTGACCACCACTCCTCCTCCCAACCCGTGACTGGACTGGACTCAACTTTCGTGGCTTAGAGGAGAGAAGCTGACCGACATGACAGCTTCTATGGCTTCCCTGACTACATGTACAAGGTGCAGTACCCTAACAAGGGCGACCCAGCGCTGGCCAGCCGCATCATAGACCTGCTCTCGTCAGCAGGCATCAAGGCCCAGGGCGTAAAACGCGGGCTCGACCACGGAGTCTGGGCAGGCTTCCATGTCGGTGAGTAAAGGCCTTACATGCCGGGAGAAAGTCTCGAGACACACGCGTCCCCAGCGCTGACGAGAGAGTCTCAGCATTCGACCCGGTGGAGAACCCGCTCAAGGTGCCGCTGGTGCAGGTGTCCCTCTACAAGTCCGAGGACCCGGACCAGCACTACCGCCTCGGGCAGGCCATGGCGCCGCTGCGGGACGAGGGCGTCGTCATCATCGGCGCGGGCATGTCGGTGCACAACCTGCGGGACATGTGGGACGTGATGGCGTCCGACGACCCGTCCAGGCCGCTCCCCTACGCCGTGTCCTTCGACAACGCCCTCAAGGAGGCCGTCGAGGCCCCCGTCCACCAGAGGCAGATGGCGCTGGCCTCGGTGTGCGGCCGCCCCGACGCAAAGCAGGCGCACCCCTGGATGGACCACCTCATGCCCGTACACGTCACGGCCGGCGCCGCAGGGCCTGACCTTGGGAAGCAGCTCTGGACACTGCACGAGGGCAACTTTGCCTGGGCGCAGTATCGGTACGGGGACGTCCCGGGCGAGGCCTCCTGAGCAGTCCGTGACGCTTGTTGTGGTTGTTCTTGTCCGGATCATCCTGTCCTGCGATGCGGCCATCACTGCTGACCAGTCAGTCGACCATGCTCATGGTTATGCCGAGATGGCTTCCAGTATATCAACATCATGATCAATTTGTTGATGTGAACTCAATCTCGTGCTATGCTTTCGGGGGCCATGATGGGGCATACCTAGGGATCATGTCTCTATGGCGGCAATGCTTGAATGTCAGCATCACCCCTTCTAGTGTCAAATATCAGATTACAATAGGGGCAGCCATATTTAGCACTCTTGGAGAGAATCGCATAATTGCAAAGTTGTGCCCCCACGATATCGTAACGATGCTATAAACGTAGTCCGCAGCCCTCGCCATAGCCCATATCCCAAGGCCTGGGTCTGCTTCCTCCAAAGCTTTTGCCTCTGCGAAATTTAGTGAAATCTCCTTATATTCTCAGCTTCGCAACATATCCACTTCCTTCCATCTACACTCTTCAGGATGGTTGTGTATGGGGCCATATGAGGTTGCAATTCTTACCGCCATTGTAGCCACCCATGATCCCTTCTCTTGTCTCTCTACGCTTCCTCACAAGCCGCGCATGGCTTTTGCCCGACCACCAAGGACCTCTACGGCTAATCTCACTCCTTATTCAGGTATTTTCAGCCACCACCCGAGCGATAGACCTCTGCTGTAAGGAAGCGTACAAAGCCTTACCTCGGGCAGCAGGATACGACCCAGAGCTTACTTCTCAGACACGAAACCAGGGGACAAGGCTTCATCAGCTGGCTCGAAGCAACCGGTCGCGGTCAAGACGCCCGTCATGGAACAGCGAGGTCATAAGGGAATGTACAACAACATCGTCAACGCGATGCGGGTCTTGGGCTGGAGCAGAAAAGACCCAGTGGATCTCCACCACGAGGGTATCAACGCAGGTAGGTGTTCGTGGAATGCAAGGCGAACTTTTGGAAAAGGGGGGGGGGGGGCATAACATCCCACATCCACATCATTTCCAGGACGTACATACGACAAGAAAACAATCAGGTCAGGTCAGAAAAGGGTTATAGCTTCCTTCGCTCCTTAATATAGAATGGGTCTGCAGTCAAGAAGGGCACACCAGGTATCAAGGTTATGGGACAAACGGAGAAGACTAGAACTGATCCTTCTGTAGATATATTACCAATGCCTCCAAGAAGGATACAACCAGGACACTCAATATTCGACCCCGATGTAAAGGCCTCTATCCAACAATTGCAGCTACCTGGTGGTCAAGGAGAAATTGACATAACGAACACCGTACGTTTCCGCCCCTCCCAGTGTCCAGGCCCATCACCCACCCAACCTCCTAAGAGACAACGACACGGATACCTTTGCTGCTAGCCTTCGTCATGGGTATGAACATGTCATGATCATACAGCACATCCTCCTCGGTCGTCTCAAACAGGCTCATCTGGGGCAGGACACGCAGAACCAGAGCCACAACAGCAAGATAGATCTCGCAGAGAGCCAGGCTGCGCGACACCACGCAAGATTCACTCGTCAGCCCAAACCCGGTCCATGTATTTGGAAAACAACCCTGTTGCATATCGCGAGTTGGGAGGGGGAGCAAGGGAACAGGAGATGGACGAAAACCAAGAGACAGATAAATAGACTTACTTCATAGCCAAGCAGGCCCGGCTCCCCCTCGAGAAGGCCATCATGCCCCTCTCGAGCTCCTTCCGCCGCCTGCTGTCCGCGTCCAGCCAGCGCTCCGGGGCGAAGGCGTACGAGTCCGGGAACACGGCCTCGTCGTGGTGCGTGATGGCCGTCGACATGCCCACCGCGTAGCCCCGCGGGATCACGTACTCGACCGGCCTCTTGGCCCACTCGCCGCGGTACACCAGGTCCTCCTCGGTGGCGATGCGCGCCGTGCGCGAGGCCACGCCGTACGACAGGCGGAGGCCCTCCTGGATCACGGCGCCCAGGTACGGCATCTTCTCTCTTTTGCGGTTGGAACACATCTTGTTAGCTAGCTGGCACGTTGGGGTGGTGGCGGTGGTGTAGATCAGAATATCAGAATGACTTACAGCTCAGGATAGCTGGGCAGCCCCCGCGGGTCGTCGGCGGCGCCGTACGCCTCGAGCTCCGCCCTCAGCTTGGCGAGCAGCTCGGGCTTGTCCAGCAGGTGATACGTGACCATGGCCATGGCCGAGGCGGTGGTCTCGGTGCCGGCGCCGACGACGGCGAAGCCCTCTGCGGCGAGCCTCTTGGTCCCCTTCTCCTTGGACTGCAGCTCCTCGTCGAGGAAGAGGGACCCGAAGATGGTGGGCCGCTTGTCGGTCTGGATCAGCCCGGCCTCGACGTCCGCCCTCGTCCTTTCGATCTGTGCGGGCATTTCGATCTGCATGGCCCGCACGAAGATGGACATGTCCTCGGGGAGGTAGTCCACCAGCCACACGGCGAGCCGGTCCAGGTCCTTGAGGAAGGGGAAGAAGCGGAAGACATGGCTGGCCTGCAGCGAGGCCTCGGTCGGGTCCCGGAAGTTGGGCGTCCAGCCCTCCTGGCCCGCCAGGAAGCCAAAGCTCTGCCCAAAGGCGTAGCCCGAGATGACGTCGGCCGTGAAGCAGCTGTAGGCCGTCTTGACGTCGAAGGCGCCCTTGCCCGCCTGCCGCAGGAGCTTGTCGCAGAGCGCCTGCACGTGCTCCTTGATCTCCGCCTCCAGCTTCGCCACGTTGGACCGCGAGAAGAACTTGGCCACGGGCGCGCGGCGCAGTCGGTGCAGGTCGTGGTCAACCGTCCCGAACTCGGCCACATTCAAGCTGCGATACATCTCTAGTGTCAGCGGAAGGGGCTCTGTCTTCAAGTATGTGTGCAACACCCGGAAACGACCTACGCTGTGCCATTGACCTGATGGGCAGGCTTGTTCCTCTTGCGGCCACCCACGGCATAGATCTCGTCGCTGAAGTTGATGTCGTTGCAGTGGATCTCGTTAGGGTTGATGCGGACAAGAGGCCCGTATGCCTTGTGCATCTCACGTATCTCGCTGGTGTATCTGCCGAACTTGACGACATCGTAGTAGAACTCGGGCAAGTATGTCGCTGCTGCCAACCTTGGGCCTGGGATATGGCTCAGCGGGTGCAATGGAGACACATTGTATAAAGCTTTGAGGATGTGATAAGCCAACCAGGCGAGGCTGAGAAGACCTATGTTATGTGCTGTCAGGAGTCTGCCTAAGGACCAGGCGCCACTGTCCAGATGCTCAGAGAAGGGCATGGCTTCGGTCGTCAGCCTGATCTCGAGGTTCTCGTCTGGGTACGAAGATGCTGCTACGGGGGAAGACCGAAGTGTTGCCAAGAATCTGTTGAGTTGGTAGTGTGAGGTTTGATAGAGGCCTACACTGCCTGATTGTGTGCCTCATTCCATACTCCCTAGTGTGATCTCCCAATCGAGTCTCTTGCATTAGTTGCAAGGGGGTCCTCAATTATCCACAAACAATAATCCAATGATAACACAACGACTGGGGAAGGCTCCATAGATAGTTAGTAACTCATTGTTGGGCGCTTCCAAATCAAGTTCCAATAGGGAAATAGAAGTGCGCCTGTTATTACCGGGAGAACGGATAATCATCAAGCGTGAAATCGTCGACTGCACACATTTACCCGTCTCGACCGCCCTCTGTGAAGTGAAAAGGTCTTCCAAATAGCCAAATATCAAACCAGGGACGCCGCCCACAAGCCACGTGTAAACCTCCCCACTGCAAGGATTTGCGGATAATAAGCCAGACCACGAGTTTGTCTTACTTCGGCAAGTATCGGCTTCTGAAGACGTTACTGATCGTGCTGCCGATCGTGTTGCCGCCTTGCATCTTGCTGGCCAAGGCCTCCTCTAGGGCCGACTGCGTAACCGACGCATCTGAGACCAGGTAGTCAGCATAAACCGGAGATAGGCTAAGGGGGGCGAAGGGCCATGGTCTCACCATCTAGGTCACTAAAGCTGCTTCCCATGCTCGGCGTACCATCACTCCCCTCTCGCGAGTAGCCCTTACCCTTCAGCTCGGAAGTCCTCCGCGGAGAAAGCGGACCAGACGGCGGTCTTCGATCGACTAGCGACCGCTTCGATACAAAAGCCGCCGAGCTCGCCGAAGAATCAGACGTTTGGGATCGCTGAAGGACCTGCTCTTTTTCCTTCCCCTTTCCTTTCCCTTGGCTAGATGCAGGCCCAGTGACATTGTCCAACCTCCTTGCAGCATTTGCGGCGAAATCCCGCGGGTCACCTCGCAGTGTGGCGCTAGGGTCGGTGTAGTGTGCGCTGCCGTCACCACTGCCGCTGTCATCGGCTGCTTGCCTAGAGGAGGACTTGAAGGGCAGGAAGGCGGGCTCTGCTTCCTCGTCGTCGGCGTCGCCCAAATATGACAACCTGTTGTCTTCCTGATCCCGCTGCTGCTGGTGAGTGAAGCGCGGCGGGCGGCGGATAATCCGCGACTGTGCAGGACTCGAAGAAGCTGACGATGTAGGGGATGGGGAGTCGGCTGCCCCTGGTGATGATGGACCGGCGATTGTCGCGGGTGCCGCTTGTTCTGCAGTTGGCGTCACCGTGGTGGGACTGGTCACGAGAGGCAGCGATGATAAGCGGTGACGAGGTTGTGCACGTGGAGAAGGCGGGTTGACTCCCGTTTTCAGTCTCAAGGATCCGGCCGCGCTACCTGAGCTGCCGACCTGCACTGCTGTGCCTGACGATGAGGCTCGTGAGACTTGGGGTCGACCAGGAGCAGCAGCAGCAGCAGCAGCAGCATTGAGTCCAGCACTGTCAGGAACCGGTATACTGGTCTTGGGAGTACCCGGGACACTCCCGTCATTTCGCAGCATGGGCAGGTCTTTGCGGATGGAAAGAGACGAAAGAGGCCGTGCATGGGGGCGGAGTCCAAGGGCCGAGCCGGTCCTCCTCATTGCCTCCATGGCGGCAGCGGATTCGGATCCAGGAACGGGGGATGGGGCCGCGGAGCTCCTAGCTGCAGCGGTGACCTTTCGCATCTGGGCCCGGACTTGTGAGGCATGACGTTCGGTGAGATAAGTGACTTGCTGGAGTAGGAAGTCTACGGTGACCTCAAACCTAGCAGCTCTGGATATGCAGGTTAGATGATGTTTGCGAGCTGTGCTCATGTCCAAGTTTCCTTTGGTAAGTTTCCCTTGATAAAGTTGATGACTTACAGCTCATTCCCTAAGGCCAGGCAAGGTCAGACAATGTCCCTGAGATATAGATGGGAAATGGGGCCGTATATAGATAGATGTAGGATGACTTACAGTCTATCTCGGTCTTTGCAACACCCGATAGAATCTTCCACAGTGCTTCGTCTTTGGAACCGTCCCAGTTCACCTGATAAGATGCGTCAGCGAGTGCAATCAGCTCATATGACATATACATACACACATTTATACAGAAGTATGTATGTAATATGTATAGAAGCTACCTAAGTATGCTTGTCTGGTCACTCACAGGCGGTGGATCCACAAAGTCGCCCCGTGGAAAGGGGAGCCTAATGAAGACGGTATAGTTTGTTTCGGATTCCATGACATGCGACTTGTTTGTGAAATGCAAATAAGCAAGTGGCAATCAATGAAAGAAGCGTTTCACAAGATGGGAGAGGGCACGGGTTGTCTGGCGAGGTGAGGTCGGTGTTGGTGTTAGTGGTGGTGTTGGGTTGGGTTGGTGTAAGTCAACGCCCGCGGCTAGCCAAGAGTGTCGAGTGTCGGTTGTAGGGAGCAGCTGGCAAACGGAGTGGCACGGACGGAACGGGCTTATCAAGACGGAGACGGAGACGGAGGCCGGCTGCCAAAACCAAAAAACGGATCCAGACGGAACCTTGATGGAAAGAAACGACAGGGATGAGCTCCTTTTAGCGGCCACCCCCCCTGTAAGCATCCCCTGTAAGCACCCCCTGTAAGCCTCAGTCTGCCAGTCCAGCTAGGCGGTGATAGCCCAGGCCAGGGTTCAGATGGGTCAGTGCTGTTGCTGTGGCAGACAGAATTTCCATCTAGGCGCAAATAGTTACAACTTCCATCTACGGCTCACACATTACACACCACACCACAACTGCCTCCCTACCGACCTACCTACCACCTCGACATTGCTCCAGGAAAACAGATCGTCTCCTATCACTCATCGTATCCCAGTCTTTGCTGCTCGCCACGACTTGATCCAGCCCCCAGGCAGGGAACTCGCTCTGCAGCCATGGCTCCCCTCATCCTACACAATGTGCCCGACGACGAGCTGTACATTGGCGAGGATGGCATCCAGCGACCTTACGCCATGATCTACCCAGAGTATGTCCATCTCCTTGAGCCTCACTTGCCCCCAATTCACGCTCTACCTCCTATAACCCAGCTAACACGCCATACTCTGCCAGTCAAGACCGTAACCCAGGTGCCATGCGAGCTCGACGCGCAGCCCCCGAGACAGGAGCCTTTGGCAAGTCGACGCGACGCTCACGATCCAAGACGGCCACGCCGGCGAGGCGAGAAGACCCGACCATACAGTCCGCGCACAAGGTGTTTGCCGCCTTCTTCCAGCAGCAATCATCCCAGACCGAGGACGCCTCAGAGGAGTCATCATCAGCAACACCACGGCAGCGAAGGTCATCCGTAGCCTCAGCCCTCCTCCCCGCAGACCTGTCCGACGATGCAACAGCAGCAGCAGCCCAGCCGGCCGCCCCGCGCGCCGTCCCCAAGGTGCCGACCGAGGTCATCCTCCGGGGCTTCAAGAGCACCGACCAGCAGTACGCGGCCATCAACCACTTCGAGCAGATCGCAGGCCGCATCTGCGAGGACTACCCGCGGGACCCGCCGTACGAGATCCGGCGGTACAAGTCTGACCTGCGCGACCCGGCGCTGACGCGGCGGCGCGCCCTGACGCCCGAGGAGCGCGCGCGCGTCAACCGCGCCGACAGCGGCGCCCACTGGGTCAAGGTGACGTTCGAGTCGGGCCAGGCCGCCGAGGCCGCCATGTTCTCGAGCCCGCAGGCCATCCTCGGCCACCTGGTCTACGCCGAGCCCTACCGCGGCCTGCCGCCCCTGCGCGACGAGCCCGTCCCCGACGCCACCACCACGGCCCTGCTGGGCGACGAGATCCCCTCCGCGTGGAGGCGGCCCGGCCGCGGCGGCAACAGGACGGCCGCCGAGCTGCGGTCCCCCTTTGCCGGCGGCGGGCTGCCGCGCGAGGTCGTCGTGGCCGACGGCATGGACCTGTCGCCGCCGCACTCGCAGACCAGCAGCCGGACGGTCGAGAGCGGCACCGTCAACGGGTCGTCCTCGTCGTCGAACACGGCCACGGGCCCGGCACTACCGCCATCATTATCAGCAGGAGAAGCAATATCAGCAGCAGAGGTGGCGCCCGAGGCCACCGGCGAGAACAGCAACAACAGCAACAACAACAGCGCGTACTGCAGGAGGATCCCGACGGCGCGGAGGGCGGTGCTGCTGCCGGCGGAGCAGGCCCTCCTGCCCTCGCAGAGCTACGCCCAGAGGATCCTGGGCGGGATCCCCTTCCTCACCTGGTTCGGCGGGTCGATGATCGGGAACGAGGTGCCCCGGACGCCCGAGGGCGAGTTCGACTGGGTCAACGCGAGCCTGTACTGGAAGGTCATCTGCTGGCTGGACTGGGTGTTTATGCTGTTTGGCGGCGAGGTCGTGTACGCGGACAAGGACGACTGAGGAGACGAGATGCATTTGGGGAGTGGTGTGTGTGTGTGTGTGTGTGTGTGTATTCGGGAAGTCGGGGCGAGAGGGGGGGAGCTTATGCAATGGGTTAGTTGGTGGTGATCGAGGGACATCTCGTCGGCACTGTTGAGGCAACCACACAGCTACAGAGAACAGAGGTCAAGTCAAGATAGGACGGGGAGGAATATCATCAGGGGCGAGAACTAGGGAAGTAACCGGACCATACTGTGTGGGTTGGGTGGTGGTCATGGTTCAGCTTGCACCCACCGGTCAGGCGGTTTGGACTATTGCATATACATAGCGTCTTTGGCATAGGCGTTTTTCACTTTTCACTTTTTCCGAAAAAAGAGGGTGAGGGGGAAGGGCCCCTTCTTTTTACCCCCAGTGGACAAGTAGAGAGAAAGAAAGATTTGTACAATCATTCCTTACGCATGACGGTGATAGTAACGATGGTGATGATGGTGATGCCTCTGGAACATGACGAATCCGAGACTTGAATACACAGAAAAAATAATAAAAACCCAAGCAATGCTTTCTCTCTACCAAATAAAACCATAACGCCTAGCTCGATCTATGATGATGTTTCATGATGATGTTGGTCATGTTGGTCATGTTGTCGTTGTTGTTGTCGCTTGTTTGTTTCTCCTTTTCTCCTCCTTCTCCCTCTTCTTCTCCCTCTTCTCCTTCTCCTTCGTCATATGGACGAATTCGACATCCCCCCACGACCACACAGGATTGAACGACTCTCTCAGGCCAGCTCGTCACCCCCGAGGTCCCACCTCCTCTCCCTCTCGTCCGGGTCCGAGGCGGCCGTGGAGATCCTCTTGTTCCGCCAGGGGTGGTCCAGGTCGCCGTCCCCGCCGGCCGCCAGCGACAGGCTGCCGCGGGCCGCCATCCAGCCGCTGTCCACGGACGTGCTCATGCTCCTGTCGCGTATCGTCTCGGGCGACGAGGGCCCGTCGTCGTCGTCCTCGTCGTCCCCGTCCCGGGTGGTCGTCTGCGACGGGACGCCGTCAGAGTCCGAGGACGAGGACGAGTCACCGTCGTCGTCGTTCTTCTTCTTCCTGTTGTTGATGATGCTGTTGTTCTCGTGCAGCACCTCCTCCGGGTTCGACACCCTCACCGGCTGCGGGCTGAAGGGCCTCGTCATGCGCGGCCGGCCGGCGGCGCCGTTGTTGAAGTCGACCGAGAACATGCTCATGCTGTCCGTGTTGTCCGGCACGGCCCTGAACTCGGGGCTGATGACGGCGCCCGCCAGGCTCTGGTAGTGATCGGACGACACGCCCAGGCTGTCGTTCCGGCCGTGGCCCCTGCCACCACCACCAGCTACTGCATCAGCTCCCACCCCCAGTCCTCCCCCTCCTCCTCCTCCTCCTGCCCCACCCCTGCCCGACCTCGTTATCCCCGCGATGCCCGAGTCGTCCCCCGCGTCGGCGAGGATGCTCTTGGGCGGGAGGATGCTGAACAGCTTGCTCGAGTCGGTCTCGACGTCGGCGGTGGCGGGCTCGGCGGCGAAGAGGTCTGTGCCCTTCTCCAGGATCTCCTCGAGCCCGCCGCCGCTCCAGCCCTTGCGGGCCAGGGACTCGAAGATGTCGACCTCGGCGCGGACGAGGCTGCAGCACGCCTCGAGGATCTTGACGCTCGTGTCCTGGCTCTCGCGCAGGAGGGTCCGGCTGTGCTCCCCGTGCAGGGCCGTCAGGCCGTCCAGCCTGGTGGTCAGCTCGACGAGGTGGCCGCGGAACTTGGCGACGTCGCGGGGGCCCTTCTGCCGGTGCAGCCTCATGCCCTCCTTCTCGATGCGGCGGATCTCCTGGGACTGGCGGCGCACGGCGGCGAGGTAGGCGGCCTCCTCGTCCTCGACGTCGCGGCGCCACTTGTCGAGCTCGTGCAGGAGGGGCACCTCGAAGCTGCGGTAGACGGTCTCGGAGAGGATCTGCTCGTGGTTGGCGATGAGGTGGTGGACGCCGGCGGCGGCGAGGAGGGTGTCGGCGGTGCAACCTGACTCGGAGGTGACGGAGGCCGGAGCAGCGTTGGCGGCGCCGGTGAGGTGAATGGAATCCGCGCGGGCCTCCTTCAGGCGGGCACACGACTCGAGGGCGGAGCCAAAGGCGGAGGCGGCATTAGAAAGGGTGGCGAGGGCGACACGATAGGACTTGGCAGTGGTGAGGAGGTCGGCGTAGGACTTCTGGCTCGAGGCCAGGTCGGCCTTTGTGAGGACGGCGTGTTGCTGTGATGGTGGAGGCGGGAGGGGAAGGGTAAAGGAGGACATGTTGATGTTGGTCGAGCCTGGCGCGTTGGCGGTGGAGGCGTACGAGTAGGTCGGCGATGAGGGTATGGGAGGGAGCTGGGAGAGAGTTGGTGAGGGCGGCTGGTTGTGGTTGTGGTTGTGGTTGTTGTTGTGGTGGTGGTGGGGCTGATGGGTGTAGATCTGGTGGTGTTGCTCCGGGCCGGAGGGAGCTGAATGTACGGTTGTCATCCTCTTCCTTGTGTGAGTTCCAACGAGGTTGTGTGGCCCTTCGTGGTTTGTGTGGTAGGAGGGAGATGTTGTGGTTTTGTTTGTTTGTGTGTGTGTGTGTGTGTGTGTGTGTGTGGCTGATATGAAGATAGACAGATGCTGCCGAAGCCGAAGCCGCTGGAAACAAAAGATAGTAGATGATAATGCAGCAGATAAAGTACAGTACAGTACAGACAGGTAGACACACACAGGGGCTGAATGGTAGGGATGCAGCCTGTAGGTGGCCTGTAGGTGGCCTGTATGTGGCCTATATGCGGCCTGTATGTGGCCTGTGGCTGTAGGTGTGTGTAGCACCTGTACTGTAGATGCTGCTGCGGGGTGGAGGACGAGGGGAGGGAGAAGGGGGGGTAAGGAAGGAGGAGCGGGGGAGAGAGAAGATCGGATCTGTTTTGATTGATTGATTGATTGTGTCAAGAGTGAAACAGAAACAAACAATCCAGAATAAGGAACAAGAAACAAATAAAAGCCTCTCTCTGATGGTGTCGTCTTTGCTGTTGTGTCGTGTTGCGTTGTGTTGCGATGTGTGTGTTGTGTTGTTTTCGTTGCCCCTCTCGAAAAATATAAAATAAATATAATAAAAATAGAAAAGATCACCCCCTTAATCCTTAATACTTGATTACCCCCGCCGTCAAGGTCCGTGATAACGCACTATCAACCCTTTTTGGTATTATCAGGGGTCCAAAGACAGGCTTGGGAGGACCAGCGGGTGGAAGAAGGGCTGGAAGGCTTGGAATATGGAGACGGGAGACAGGAGATGGGGGGGGTTCGAATATTGAATATTGTATATCATTAGACAGACGAACACACCTGACAGAATTGATGATGACAGTCTGGACTAATTGACTGACTGACTGGCAGGACTGACAGGACTGTGACAGACAGGATGACGAACTGGATCATCACCTTAAATACATACATACATGCATGCATACATACATACCCTGCTATAGTACACAGTACTATGTAAAACAGCAAAATATTTAAGCGACTCTGCCCCCCTCCCCTCCCCTCCCTCCCCTTCCCTCCCATGTGGAGCTATTTTGACAGCAAGTCCTTGTCCTTCCCTTGCCCTTGTCTTGCCTGTCTTTGACTTCGACCTTGACCGTGTCGACCATGGATTGATCGATGTATGCCACCTGCTTTGCTGTGTACATATGCAGCTATTGTCCTGCTATGCCAAACAAACCACAAAACAACCAGAAACGAAAACAAGAAACATCTGGGCCTGCCTACTCTGTACGGGTCCATACAGTAGATATACCTCCTCATCAGCCCTGGAGGGGGAGAAAAGAGGAGTCTAGTCCAGTACATACCCAGTTGACAGTCCCGTAACAAAGTGGAGACATCCTGGCAGGGAGACGCAAGAATCAATATTCGCTCTCTTATTGAATTTTTTTTACGGTGAAGCCTCACTCAGTCTCTCACCCTCTCGCCCGAGAGAGAAGAAAAGGACACAGAGAAGGGGAACGGTTGAGGTTGGGCAAACCTTGTGATGATGGCCTGACCTGTCTGGCTGCTTGGATCGAAGGAACATATTCGTTTCATCTACGGATATCTATGATTCGTTCCAGATGCCTCTTCCTCTCTGTCTCCCACGCCTCCCCACAATTTTTTCGTGATCGTCGACGCGATGGTGTTCATGTGCCGCGATCAGCGATAAGAACCAAGTTTGACCCAAACTCACACACGCTCTCTCTCTAAATCTCTCCCTCTCAGCCCTCTCCATCTCACTCACTCGCAAAGGAAGGAAAAAAACGCTCAGACTCCCGCTGTGGGGTTTTCTGTTTTCTGCCTTCTGTTTCAACTGCTTTCAAACTGGGGCTGCCTACCCTCTTGCCGTATACTGCGTATGTACCTATCAACTGGGTACGGCATGTACATCCGTACGTATGTACGTACTTGTGGAATTTTTATGGTCTGACTTGTCTATTATCATTATCATTAGCGAGACTGCGAGACAAGACGACGATGATACCTCCCTCCTGCGCCTCAGTGGGACAAGACCCGGGCCGGGGTCGACTGGGCTGAACACATCAACACAACGCTGCTGCCATCTCACTTTGCGTGCACACACGACATAAAAACGGCCTCCGAGGTGAACTGTCATGTCATTTGTGGCCTAGGTACTTGAGTACACATATGGCTCCGTACATACTATGTATACGATCTGCCTCTCTGCCCTTTTGATCGGTGGCCATCGACGATCTATCTATCTATCTATCCACTGTTACCGTATACCTACTTACTTGTTTCCTTACTAAAAGTGCGGTACTTACTACCTACTGCTGCACACAGTTGAGATGGACAGACTACGGATTCTTCATAGACTGACTGACTGACTGACTGACTGACTGACTGCGGTGGTTTCGTTCCCACACACGCATGTAAGTATGTAGTGTACATACACATACACACACACAAACCCCACCGTTCGCGTGTCAATGGGCGGCTTCAGAAACAACAGGCTCAACAAGTGAACTGTCGTGTCCCAGTCGGAGGCCGACAGACAGAGGCCAGCCCCAGCCAGCCCAGCCTTGCGGGGAATACAATGGGACCCATCAAGAGGGTCGATCAAACACACTTCCGATTCGATCATACCTTGGACCTTCAGTTTTGAGGACACCTGGCGGGTCTTGGTTGAGCCGAGGGCGACCTGATGACGAACAGCATCCAGACATCCGTAGAAACAAGGTACAAGGTGTCCACTTATATATCAAATAATATAAGGCATACATATATGCATATGTGAATATGGACTGTGCTTGAGTATGATGTATTTGACTTGGACAATAAAAAAAGTATATAATAAAAAAAACCTGTATCCCATATATACCAGGTTGTTCGTAGAGAATTGATCTTCTGAAGCATTCATATCAGGCTTTTGGGACAACGAGCAGATTCCTCCATCCGCCCTGGTATCTATCGTGCCCTCCCGTTCGTGCGTGCCTATTCCTCGTCATGGTATTATGATACAGTGTATATGTAAGGGCGAGAAAAGACAACAAAGAAGACGAAAAGAATTTGGTATCTCAATAGTCCAGCCAATACATTAATAAAATCCACACTCGTCATCATCATCATCATCCCCCTCATCCTCTCCTCCTCGCCCCAACATCCCACTCCCCGGGGGAAGGAGGATGGGAGCTGCCAAGCCTACTACTACAAGGCATAGTTCTCAGCATGGAGGTAAATCTCCTCCAGCATCGGGTCCCCCCAGATCTCGGCCTGCAGCCTCGCCACGGTCCGCGACACGCCCACCCGCATGCTGGGCGGCCCGCACACGAACACGGCCGTCCTCCGGCCCAGGATCCCCCGCCCGTCGCTGCCCCCCGTCGCCCACTCCTTCAGCATGTATCCCAGGTCCGGCCGCCCGTACTCGACGCTCCACCCCCCGCCCATCTCGTGCGGCACCGGGAACGCGAACCGCATCAGGCTCCGCTGGAACTCGGTCGGCGTCTCCGGGAACCCAAACTCGAACCCGGACGGCGGCCCGAATGTCGATGTCGGCCTCTGCCCGCTGCTGCTCCCGCCGCCGCCTAGGTTGCTCGTGCGCAGGTGCGCCAGCTCCGGCACGTCTAGGTGCTGCCGCGGGGCTTCGGATGGTGGCTGTATTGCTGGCGGCTGGTGGGCGGGGGCCGCGTCTGCTGTTTGTTGCTGCTGCTGCTGTTGGTAGTGTTGTTGTTGTGCCTCGAGGTACTGGCTGGAGCGTTTGTTGCCGGGGGAGTTGGGAGGTGCGTAGTTGAAGTGTGGCCCGTCAGCCTTGGTCTGTAGCGGCGGGAAGTGGAACTCCCTCTTCTTGCCCTTCTCGTCCGGCAGCCCCACGGGGCCCCCCTCCTTGGCGTCTCCGTCGTGCTGGTTGCCCTCGAGCCGGCTCAGGGCCTCGTCCGTGTACGACTGCCTGTTCTTGTTGGGCGGGTTGGGCGGCGGCGGCGGGAGGCTGCCGTACGGCTGCAGGTACTTCTGCTGCGGCAGCGCCGTGAACCGGTCCTCCTGCTCCGCCCTCAGCTCGGCCTCCCTCTGCGCGTCGCCCTGGGCGACGTCGGCGATGAGCGCCGAGTTCCGCTTGGACGCGATGCCCGCCACGAACCCGTCCAGCCTGTCGTGGAACATGTTGGACAGCGGCCGCGGCGCCCGGGCGTGCGGGCCCGCCACCTGCGAGGCCCTCTTGGCCGCCGTCACGAAGAACTTGCACGACACGCTGTCCGGCGGCGCGGCCTCGCGGCAGATGCGCAGCTCCTCGCGGAACCAGTCCATGGCCTCGAGCCGCTTGAGCGTCCACACCACGACGATCCGCTTGGTGATGGCCTTGCCGTCGCGCATCCGCTTGATGAGGTTGAGGAGCTGCGACATGAGCGAGGTGATGCCGCTGCCGCCCGCGATCAGTATGCACGTATCAAAGGCCGCGAGGTCCCGGCGCATGCCGCCGTACGGCCCGTCGAGGAACGCGCGGTAGGTGTGGAAGGGACCCTTCTCGATGGCGGTCTCGAGCACCTTCTTGGTGAAGCCGCCGTATGGTCGGAAGACCAGCACACAATCTCGGTACTGTTCGCCGTATTCCGAGGGGAAGTCCTCACTACACAGCGACGTGACGGTAAAGGGGTGGTTCTCGAGGAGAGATATACCCGGCATGCGCAGGTAGAAGTACTGACCGGGAGACCACCTCAGCTGGGTAGGGATGGTCATCTTGATGCAGTTCTCGCTCATGATCTGGATGGCCGCCTCGTCACCCACCAGGAACGATAACCTCCAAGGCTTGGTCCAGTTCAGCTTGAAGAGCCGCCAGATGTTGCAGACGACAATGATGGCGATGGACGCATACAGGTAACCCCACGACATGAGGAAGTTCTTGCTGTGCCAGAAGAGCATCCCAATGTAGATGTACCCCACGGGAGCATGGAGTATCGAGAATAGCTCATATACGTGGCGACGCAGCACCGGAAGGGAGAAGACGCACAGCCAGCAGAGAGGGACGAAGCAGGCGACTCCGCTGCCGTAGATGATGCCACCCCATGGAGGGAACAATGCTCCAAACACACTCATCCCATTGTCCTCCCACACCGGCTGGATGAAGAAGGGGATCATGTGGACCAGAGACAGGAACAAACACAGATAGCCGCCCCATCGGTGAAGCACGTTGAGACGGTCAGGGGCAATGCCAGTGATCAGGCTCAGGACGTTGGCTTTCATAGCAGTGACGGTGATCCATGGCGTCATGGCTACGGCAATCATGCCTGATCGGATGGCGAGTGGCGGCGAGCCATATCGAATGCTGACCCAGTAAAGCGGCTGTTCGAGGAAGCAGTACAGCGAGACGAATACCAGGGCGACAAAGCAGGTGACCAAAACTGACAGAGACGAGAAGGTCAAGGTGTGTTTCCGCAACCTGATGTCCGGGATTGGTCGGTAGAAGGTCCATCGAAATAGCGCCAGGGTGTCGTTGATGAATCCGACGGAAGAAAGATGTGACTTGGGTCGGAAGGCCGTCGCGGCTTTCTCTTCCTCGGGAAAGAAATGCCGTTCCGCCGTGGCGCCTTGTCCGGTGGGTTGCCCGGTGTGTGCAGGTGATTGCCCCCATTCAGGCTCCGCGCTGTACAGGTTCTGGTAGTACTGCTCCACCTCTTGCTTGTAGATGGCTTGCCTGATCTTGTCTTGCCAGAAGTGCCACACCCGGACTACCACGACCGCCATCATGAACGCCACCGAGAAGTACGTCCAGGCCAGACCATACTTCCCAGACTTGTTGAACGGGTCAACGGTATCTGCTTGTATCAGACCCGGAGGGCTTGTTGCTGTGAGCGGAATATAGATCCGCTTGGCCAGTTCTCCTATGCTTCGTGTCGCACTGGACGCCACATCGCGGAGCGCGGGTTGCGCCTGGGAAGACATGGTCGGTCCCAAGGTTTGGCGTGAACAGTCCAGCTGTTTGACGGTACAATCAATATTTTTGCGAGATGCGACTAGGCGCAGGCACGTCGAGCCGAGTGCATGGATATTATTTTTTCGCTCGAAGAGTCCAATCCTTCAAATTGCCGGCCAGAGTCGGTCAAGTAGAGGTTGTGTCGTCGTGACGAATCCCTCCTCCACTTTCCAGGAACCATGCGGTGGTCCGCACACAGTCGAAGTCAAGCCAGCAATAACAGATTAGGAGAGCGATGAAGATGTCGACAGGAAGGTCAAAGCTCTTATATGAATTATGAGGACGTGAGAAAGCGGGTGTTAGATCACGGACCAAGGAGACGGGAAAATGGCCAAACCCCACGATGGCGAGAAGCCTTCTGCCAATGGGTAGGAGGAGGATATATGTCGATTGGATGTGCCTAGACCCTAAGTAAGGTACGTACGGTGGCGTTATGCAGTGTGGTCGATCGGATATCAATGCTCTCTTTGCGCCACCAACAGCCAGAGATCTACTGATGCAGGTGGAGGCGAGTCGCAGCCGTCCTTGGTCAACCGCTAGGCGCCGGGCTCAGTCAAATGGACCGATATTGGGGTGTTATGGCGTCGTAGTTGCAAAGTTGTCAAGCCGATGGAGGGTCCCGCAAGGTCAAACTCATCGTATGCGTCAGGATCGTTCAATAGGGGTGTCCCTTGTTGGAGTGAGGGAGCTCAGGATCAGTTGACAAGATGTGAAGAGGTAGAAGGCCCAGCGGTAGACCAGACTTTAATATTGGCTGGCCGACTTTTCTGGCCTGTTCCCCGGAGGTATTCGGTCAGTTGACATAAGATCCCTGACCTCACTTAACTAGCGTATTTTTAAGGTTAAATCTGATTAGCTATATCAAGCTACCGTTATATAGGTTATATAGTTTACTTAAATATATTATAGTTAAATATTTAATAAAGATATAACGAAGCCTCTTTATAGTAATATTATATTTATATATAGTTTTTAAAATAAATTTAAAATATAATAAAATTAAAATAGATATATCTCTATATTTAAATATATAGCTATAATATATCCCTATCCCTATCCCTATCCCTACCCTTATCCCTATCCCTAAATACCTTTATATTTATATATAAAGTAATAGAATCGAATTTAATATATAAATAACTTTAAGTATCTTATTATTCTTTAATTAAAGCTTTAAGTATATAACTTATATATAAGTAAACTATTTTATAAAGCTCTATATATAATAATTTAGTATATATATATAATAATAGAACTATTTTAAAGAATATAGAAAGTAAAATAAATTAAATTTACTTTAAATATCTTTATAATTTACTTTATTCTATTATAAAGAATAATAATAAAGAATAATATAAATTATACTTAAGACTTACTACTTTTACTCTATTATAAAACTTACTATAAAGGAGAATTAAACTAGAGCTTTTACTTTACTATAAAAGTTACTATAATAGAGAATTAAACTTTAAATTAATATAATTATTTAAATACTATTTACTATATTACCTATACTATTATACTTATATTTAAATATATTATAAGTATTTAAAAAGCTCTTATAAGAAGAGTAAAAGATTTGAAAAGAAAGGGTAGAGGTAAAAAAGAATTTATTTAAATATATCTACTTAATAATCTTTAAGTATATTAGTTCTATATATCTAGTATTAGGCTTAAAAGAAAAGAGAATTAGCTATAATTTAGCGTAATATTATATTTAATTCTAATAATATAAGAGAGGTTAAAATACTATTATAGTTTATTAAATAATTTAAACTTTAATTAATTAAATTAAACTTATTCTTCTAATCTTTTTATATTCTATATTTAGATATAACGCATTTTAGGGATATATATAAGGGTAGGGATAGGGATAGGGATAGGGATAAAGCTATATATTTAAATATATAAGTTTCTCTATAGAGCTTTAATAAATTAGTTTTAGTTAATTAAAATAAAGTAAATATATATATAAATCTATTATAATTAAATATGCATAGGGAGAAATTATATATTAAATAAAAGCGGGCTAATAAGTGGGACTAAAAATGGAGATATTTAATTATAACCCTCGCTAGTTAAGTGAGGTTAGGGATCTTATGTCAACTGACCGTGTCCCTCGTTCCCCGCCTATGTACGTATGCAGGTCACACACACACGCACACGCACACGCATACCGGGGGCCATGCGGCGGACGACAGGTACCGTGGTATCGAGCAGGGTGACGCGGGGGATGAACGGCTCTCACCAAATATGGCGCTTGCTGAAGGGCAATTGCTCGTGGTGCACACCGGGTCAGAAGTATCCGGTGGTATGGCAGCTACTTTGGTGCGGGGCCTTCTGCCCTGGGAGTGGGCAAATGTCGATGCGTCCGGCAGCAAGCCGCATGCAGATACCGTTGTATTAAATGTGGTTCTGTGCTCGATTCCGGCGGGCCGGGCAGGACGCTATCACAGTCGGAAGGTTGGCCCAGTACGGTAGCTTGTGCTGCTGTGATATAATCTGTATGCCGTGCTTTTTGATAGTGCCGACGAGCAGAACCAACAGCGTGCTATCCTGACCAGTGACGCGAGACGAGAGCTCTCAGGTCGGGCGATAGCACGATGTCACGATGGCGACCCGGCGTCGATGGGATAATCCTGCAAACTCGAGTGCTGCAAGGGACAAGTCGAGGTGAACGGTGTTTTCTCTCGAAACAAAGTTTCTGTTGGTACAGGGAACCAACAATGGCCGACTAGTGTGGAATGCAGCCTCGTAATCTCCCTCTGCACTGTACTTATACAGTAGTATACCACGTGTGTAAAGCGTAGGTGCTCGTGTCCATATCGCAGGGTTTTGTGGTGTCTCGAGGTGAAGACGCTGGCAATCCACTAAGATCCAGAAAGAGTGATCTCTTCCAGTGGAGAGAAGAGAGTATCAGAGCCAATAGAGCCATCAGGGCCAATTAGCCCAGCATGGAAGCGGGATTTGCCCTGGGCTCGATCTGCCCCATCTGCCCTCTACGGCTGGTGATTCGGCGATCGAGGAGGAAAGGAGGAGGAGCAGAGGGGACATTGTGCCTGTAAGGTGCAGCTCGCTGGACCCCCTTGCCTGTTCCTGGTCTGGCATGTACATATGTATGTACTGTGGTACTGTGGTACTGTGGCAATGGGGGCCACGAGGGCCATCAGTGGTACGTATGTACATATGTACTTAAGTATGGTTGAGTGAGTGTTGGTGAGTCTGGGGCCGCAATTGGATGGTGATCAATTTGAGGTTGACCTCTCGGAAAGGTAACAACAGAAAGGGTTCTTTTTTCCAGCGCTTATGCGGATTAAATGATTGGGCGGCAAGGAGAAATTAACCCTGTGGAGGCGGGGCCATATATACGTACCTACTTACATATGCACGGCGTAGGAATGGATCCATACTTAAGTACTCACTCACTTATGCACCCACCTACATATCTCCAGTCACTACTGGATTGGTAGATAGGTATGATTTGATAATGTGACCTTCACGTTCTTCTGACCGTCCAGAACTCATCAAGAAGAGATATCTTGCATCCAAGTGGAGGCATTGAGGCGGTCACGATCGATCGTCTAGATATTGATCATCGTTGACAGGTGGCTGTCCGCCCAAGGTTGATTAATGCCCATGCTCATGTCGATCTCCCGTCATCAATCCTGACTGTCATGGGCTGGTAATAAGTAGGCACGATATCTTGGATCAGTAAAAGACGCCTCCTTCTCCTCGGAACACCCATCGCAACAGTAGGTTGGCATCTGCCTCACCACTGTTGCCATCGCTGCCCCTTGCCATGCATGCTAAGCCATGCCAATGTGACTGAGCGTGTCTGGCTGCTTGGTAGATATGCAACACAACCCATGGAGACTTCCCAGACATGCGGCAAGTTCCCATACAATTGATCCATCGTGCCCTCCCTGCCCCTCTTGGGAGGAGCTTGATCACTATCACATCTATATCTCACCCGTGAGTGGACAGGCCAGCACCGACAGACTGGTTCGCACAACCGCCCTTCCGAGTTTTTCATCCAGCAGGGCTTCATGACTGCAACCCATCCTATCATCGCCGGATTCCCTGATAGGCAGGCCCGTAGCACTTGGCATCTTTGCTCCTGGATCGCCGTGTCCATCTGTCCCGTCGTCGTGTCAGCACCCTGTCTTAAGGTTTTGGTTCCCAGACCGGACCCGAGATCGATCGATCGATCGGCTGGTGAGGTCCAGTCGGCAACATCTACAGAAGAGCCAATATCCCTTCCTTCAGTCGAACGATCGGTTTGTTGCTAGCACGAAGCAGTGAGATGGGCAGACCTCAGTTCGTTTCGCGAGCGATATGCCAGTCCGTCTCAACTTCGACACAGGATGAACAATACTGTGTAGACGGGGCCGCATGTGCTGGATTTGGCCCATGTAGAAGCCCACGGAAGATTGGAGTTGCTAAGTCTGTTTCTTTCTACAGTCCATTATGATGCCCACGATATTACCTTGCCCGTAACCCACAGAAACACAGAGATTACCTTCCATGTAGGCCAGCCGGCCTGGCCTACGACCCGTCCTTGAACGCCTATACGAACCCAGCCAGCATAGGCCGCGCATGCTCCCACGGTACATAGTAAAGATTACGGCTTAACAGCGTCACCATATGACCAGCGACCTCACATCTGCACTGAGGTGTCTCCCCTGGCATATCTCCGCGAGGACCATGCCGGTGCCCAAGCTGTGCGAGATGCCCCACGGCCCGTGGCCGGCTGCCAGGAACACGCCGCCCTCCGCATCCGGCCGTGTCGTGATGCCCCCGCCGAGGAGCTCGTCGTTGATCCTCGAGATGATGGGTGTCCCGTACGGCGTGACCGGCCTGAAACACAGCCCCTCCCTCACCACCTCCAGGTCGTCGACCACGTCGTCGGGCCCGAGCAGCCTCGCCGCCACCTTCCGCACCTCCCCGATGGCCTCGCTGGAGACCTGCCTCTCGGTGGCCAGCGCCGGCAGCGGCAGCGTTGCCGAGTTGAGGCCGGCGATGTAGAGCTCCCCTCCGACCCGCGAGAATATCTCGGGCGCGAAGCTCGACCTGGTCGTCGTGAAGACGGCGTGGCAGCCCTTGTCCTCCAGCGCCCTTGTCCACCGCGGCGACTTCAACACCAGCGAGTGGCCCGCCAGGCTGGAGATGGGCAGCTTGCTCTGGGATCTGGGGAACAGCTCGTTGAACACCTGGGGGGACCAGGCCCCGGCCGTGATGATCAGCCTCGTGCAGGGCACGTCCGTCTCGGTCGACGAGGTCGTGTCCGCTATCGTGATGCTGGACAGCTCGTTCCGCAGATCCGACATGACGGCGATGGCCTTCGCGGGGTGGTGCAGGCGCACGCCGCGCTGGAGGCACTCGTCCAGCAGGAAGCGGCAGAGCAGCCGCGGGTCCAGCTGGGCCGTCGTGTCGGCGACCCCGATGGGCCTTATCGAGGCGCCCTTGCCGCGCCGCAGCCACGGCGGCGCCAACGCATCGCCATCGCTGCCGACGCCCCCGTTCGTCGACGACGAACCCGCCGCGGCACCGGCCCTGCTCGTGCCCTGCTGCAGCCAGTCATCCCCCCTCTGGCCCTTCCTCCCGGCGCCCGGCGAGGCGGACGTGTAGCTGAGCGCCGTGCTCCGCGAGTAGCCCCACCGCGCGGCGCCGTCGTGGGCCTCGGCGAGCCGCCGGTGCTCGTCGAAGCTCAGGGCGCCCAGGGACGCCGCCCCGGGGCCGAACCAGTCCCTCGCGATGAAGCCGCCCGCGTTGCCGGACGCCGAGGCGAAGAGCTCGGGCGACGGCTCGACCAGGTGGATGGTGCTGCCCGGCTGGTGTCTGGAGAGGTAGTAGGCCGTGGACACGCCGATGATTCCGGCCCCGAGGACCACTGTGTTGGCGGCCATTGTGCCAGCAAAATCTGACTGACAACCAGAGTCCCCAAGTGAGTTGAATGTTGTGCCACTGAGATGGGATACGAGGCTGCTCAGAGTAGGTGGGTGGGTGAGAGCACGAGGAAGATGAACGTGGTGTACAGTAGTAGACGACAGCAGATAAGATATAACAAGTAGTAGTATACCTACTACTACCTACTGAGCAAGTAGACTAGGTGGATGACCCCGCGATGTGATGGCGCGCGTCTTGGTCATCTGTCACTTGGGCGGGCCTGTCAATATGCAAGTGACTGCGGTGGTAAGTGTTTGAAATAAAGGTGCAGTGATGCAGGTTAGGTGGGAGTGGACTGGACTGATTCGCCACTTGTGGAGGGGGCGCAGCGGCGTGCTACATTACTACTGCTTGCGTACTTAATAAGAAGTATCCCGTCCGATTACACAGCATTTAATAATAACCCAGATGCGGATTTCTGTCAGGTGACTCCTCATATTGCGGCACAACCACTTGGAGAAATGCATATTTATACTGAGAGCACCCTAGGGTATAAGATCTGTGAGGACCGCTCTGGCTCACATGTGCATTAATCCCCTCCTGTCTTTGCCTGAGCTGGCCTATATATCTGAGGGGATTAGCTTGAGGTTGGACATCTGGAACGGAGGGGACTGCATCACCCACAAGAGGCGGCAGTTGTGAGCAGCTCACATGCATCAATCAATCCTCCTCCAGGAACAATAAGACACCTGGCCACCGGAAGAAGAAAGAAGCAGCAATGTACTCAGCACTTGAGGCTTGTCTCAGACCCTTACTTCAAGGTTTGTTAAGAAAAGTAACGACCTACCTTATCAACAACTCTTTTCTGTGGAGGTCTGGCTGCTTCTCCCCTTGTCCGCCTGTCCCCTTGCCCCCTTGCTCAGCTGTCTTCCCTCCTGGTGCGGCCCAAACTGACAGAGATTTGAAGGCACGACGATAGGGAGGGGGAAGCACTCTACCCTTCTAATATGAATGTACCTAGGTATGTAAGTACACCTGTATTTCTAATGGGGCGCTCATCCATCCGCGCATTATCACCTCCATCGAGGGCGAGTCGTGCCAACCAGTGGCGGGCCAAGAACAGAGCACCAGGTAGTTCCCTACATGATCAGCACTGTACCAGCCAGCGGTGTCAAGGTCAAGATGACTGGTAACCTCACGTCTACCACTACTCACCTTTGCAACGAAGCGGTGAATCGTAGCCTGGACCGAATACGAAGCACGAATGAAGGCAGAGGTGCGCCCGTTTTGCGTATAGGCTCAAGATCAGGCCAAATGAGCGATGGGAAGCAAAGATAAGAGGTCGTGTGCCAAGAGGGATGTTGGCCATCAGTGATGTCCATATATCCGAGGTCCTCTGTCACCTACCATGCACCCTGTCATGTCCCCTTCGCACCCGCATCACATGTTATGGGATGGGCCAGAGTGAGCAGGGAAAATGGAATGGCCAGCCACATGTTGCTTGAATCGCGTCTCAAGTCTCCTGTTCATCCATATCGGAGTGGTGATGGTTGTGGTTTACGATTGAGCAATACCCAGGTATGTGTGCTGAGGACTCGGTGCCAAACACTTCATCCTGAGACACAGCTCTGTGCCTGAGGACTGAAATTCAGCTTACGTGACATGCAACAAGCAGTCGATGGGTGAGTGGCATATGACAACTTAGCTCAAAATGAGTGAGTTTACGCGTAGTTCTCAAGACCCCCCTTTATACGTAAGTACTTACATGTAGCTACTCCCACTTACACAGCACCATGCTGTGTCCATCGAGGGTTGGGAGGGGGGGGGGTTCCTGTCTTCAGCGGTGTCATCTAGACATGACAACAACATTTGAGGAATACGACGAAAAAGCAGGAAGTACCAGGACGCCGTGACCTTCGTTGAAGTGAGCTAAGATCCTCAAGTATGCAGGTATGATGCTGGAGCACTCGTGTCACGACGTCCAAGGGTTTGAGGGATCATCCATGGGTCACTTCCAGATGTCATGTAGGTAGTCCTTGTTGGGCATATGGCACCACTCAAGCACGGAAACCGAGCTGCTCCGTCTAAGCCAATTCGACACAACTTCACCGTCGAACGTGTAGACCGTCATCAGTTCTGGCGCTCTACAATAATTGTTAGGACATATGTACGGTGTGTTTACAGCCAGACTATCTTGGTATTCAGTCGCCTTCCACCAGGAGACATCGAGTGATCATATCACTCAAAAACAATCGGAATTAGTACTATCTCAAAACCGCTTTCACTCCATCTCACCGTGCCACTTAGTCTACGAACATGACAGTACATCAGCTTCCCCATGATTCCAAATACAGGGGCTGCCATATCTACCAAATATGTACGATTACTACGGCCTTGTCCATGGATAAGAGGAACAAGTGAGATCCCGCCTTGATACTACCTCGAGCCTGCGACACAAAGTCGTTGCTTAACTTCCAAACTCGGGAATCTCAATTGCTATCGCTAGACTTCGCCGTCACTGCTCCCAAGGCAGACATGAGGTAGCAGATCTCCGAGTAATACGGAATATACATTCACCCAGACCAGCTTCCCGATGCATAAAACCACATACGAATACCGTGGTCGTTGCTCCTATACCTAAGTCCTCATCCACGCAACTGGTTAAAACCTGCGGGGTTGACGTTCTCATTGCTGGAACGGATTGCGCAATATCCCATCATTTCCAGCTTGGTTGTAGAGGCAAGACAGTCACCCCCCTAAGCAGTGAAGAAGTGTCCCGGAAATAACAATCATATAAATTGATTCCCTTCCAAGGTGAAATGCAAATCGAGGATTGTAATTTATCTATATACAACTCAGACTGGCCATCTTTACAGAATTAGAATGGCCAATCTAGAGTCTCGCAAGCACATCTCACCGGACTCGGGCTTCCCGATCACCCTCCACCCAAACTTCTCACCCAGGATCAAATCATGGGTCCCGCCAGACCCAGTCCTCCAACAGGTAACCCCAGAAAAGGACAGGGCAGCCTTCGCAGACCCGGAGAAGAAGGCGCTGCTCTCGGCCGCCACCGGGCGGGCAGACCTGACCGAGTCCATCGGCACCGTCCTCGAGGGCGTGCAGCTCTCGCGGCTGACCCCGCAGCAGCTCGACGAGCTGGCGCTCCTCGCCGCGGAGCGCGGCGTGGTCTACCTCCGGGGCCAGGACCTGACGACGGAGCAGCAGGAGCGGCTGTTTGGGCACTACGGGGAGCTGGACCGGCACCCGGCGCAGGGGGACGGCCAGAGGCACTTCGTGGTCGGGGGCAGCCGGGACGACCACCGCGCGGCGCTGCAGCACACGCCGTGGCCGCTGGCCGACTTCCACGCCGACACGTCGTTCGAGGCCAACCCGCCGTCGTACTCGATGCTGCGCATGGAGGAGCACCCGGCCGTCGGCGGGGACACGGCCTGGGTGTCCGGGTACGGGCTGTACGACGCCCTGAGCCGGGCCATGGCGCGCTTCGCCGAGGGCCTGCACGCCGTGCACACCTCGCGGCTGCAGTACGACACCATCCTCGACCTCTGGGGCGTCGGCCCCAGGCGCCCGCCCCTCGACTCGCACCACCCGGCCGTCAGGACGCACCCCGTCACCGGCCTCAAGGCGCTGAATGTGAACCCGGGCTTCGTGACGGGCTTTGCCGAGCTGAACAAGGCTGAGTCGGACAAGCTGCTTGACTTCTTTGCGTACCATATCCACTCTGCGGATGATCATTACGTCCGGTGGAAATGGAGTGTTGGAGATGTGGCCATGTGGGACAATAGGTAGGGATACTCTGATCAGAGATATGGTAATCTTGATGCAACAGCTCACCATGAGGTCTTCTAGGTGCGTCATACACCGAGTGATTCCTGGCCGCTGGGAAGGGCCACGCAGAGGTATCCGGACGACTGTCTTTGGAGAAAAGCGTAAGTAAAGTCCTCCCTCATATTCTCAATCGTGTTCAACTTTACTCACTGGCAATGCATCAGCATACTTCGACTCAGGGAGTGAGGGGCGGTATGAGAGAGAGGAAAGGCTGAAAAGGGGTGAAGCCACAAAAGGGCAGAATGGGCTGGGCGAGAAAGCATAGGCGTCTATGGTCCCAGATGAGTCAAGCTTGCTGAGGTCGTGCGGTTGAAATCATCCCACAAGCAGAATACGCCTTGTTGAATCGCATATGCGAACGACGATTTGAATGAAGGTATCCCTCAATATCAAATCCTAAAGATCCTTCCGCTTCGTGTTCGCGACCTGCGTTATCGGGTTGTTACGCATCTCTGGCAGGAAGACTGAGGTAGGGAAAAGAGAGTCGTAGAAACGGAATTTCGCTGCTTATCCCTGGAGAGCCCACCAGAACTTCCTCAACGCTCCAGACATCTCCAGGTCTCAGTGGCTTCGGGTGTGCTACTGGGCTCTAGGTTCCTTTAGAATGGATTCCCTCTGCCCCAGGCCCTTCAGACTTGGCCTTGCTGACAGACCATGAAGTCAGAACATCGAAATATGGGGTACCATCCCCGGAGATAGGGTCTCTCTGACGCCCCCTGGATCTTGTTGCGGAAAAAAAGAGTTTGCCCCAATCATTACATGTTGCGACGCGAGTCCTCACAAGTGACAGTCTCACCATGTTCAAGAGGGATTGAACATATCATGATAAAAGCCAGATCGCATTGCATGATGCCGGTCTGAAATGTGTCAGCTTCATTCTTGTACAACACAACTCTACCTAGTAACAAATCCTTGAACGCCCAGCCATGCAATGAGATAATCGTTGCCCCACAGAGCAAACCCTTGTGTAGTCTTGATTTTACAGTCATCCCTCCGTCCAGCGTTCTCATCTCTCCATCCCACCTCGGTCCCGTTCTTGACTGATGCGTCAGATTTAGCCCTTGCTCTTGGTGTTGAGGATCAAGGCGACAATGAGCCTGCAGTAGTACTTGTTAGCACAGCAAAGGACGTTTTTGACAGGATAGCAGGGGCACAAACCCGTAGAGACCCAGTACTTCTCCGAAGATAAGAATCAAGACCATTCCGACAAAGATTCGGCTCTGGTTCATGTACGCCCTGACACCCTTGTCTCCCACAACACCGATGCAGTATCCAGCAGCGAGGCCGGTCATGCCGACCGAGATTCCACAGGCGAGATGCATGAAACCGCTAAACAGGCTGTAGTTGGACTTGGGGTCGAGGTCCTGGGCGATGAGAACGGATATGACGAGGGAGTAGACAGCAAT
The DNA here is from genome assembly GCA_016808195.1 of Cytospora chrysosperma. Lineage (NCBI taxonomy): Eukaryota > Fungi > Ascomycota > Sordariomycetes > Diaporthales > Cytosporaceae > Cytospora > Cytospora chrysosperma. The sequence continues at coordinate 418,451 of JAEQMF010000012.1, forward strand.
GATACCGGACATGACCACAGGGATCAGGCACTATGAGCAGGACGGGAGCTGTCAGCTGAACGTTCTCGAGGAGGGTGGTCGGGGACGAGATGATGGCTAACCTTCATGATCAGGTCTGGCCTGAATGTTCCAACACCCGCGATACCAATGCCGGACTTGGCCGTGCCATATGCTGCTCCTGCGCAGCCGAAGATCATGGCTGCCGCAATACCAGCCTATTGAGGTGAGAAGTGGTCAGCTGGGGCGAGATCCGAGGCCTGGGTGATGGCGACGGTATGGATGGGCGGGCGTACCATGCCAATGAATGGCGCGAATTTGGGAGACAGCTCTGAGTCCGCCATGGTTGCAGCTTTATGATGCAGGATTTAGCACGATGACAGAGGTATTGTGAAGTGAGTCTGTCCGGGAGAATAATGTGAGCCGAAGCTGGGTGGGCGTAGTGGGCGGGGTGGAGGCGTGGTCTTTTCGAAAGCTGCCTTGTTGTCCAAGCTGCTGGTGCTTGCTGCTGCTGCTGCTGCTGGCGATGATGATGAAGCTTGGAGGAAGCTCTCGAGTGACATCCTTGCCAGGCGCAGTCACGTGCAGATAGCGCTAAGTATAACGGTACAGAGTACAGATGTACATTGCTACGGGGCATATGGGGTACATTTTGTATAAGAGGGATTGCTCAGTTCCTGATTCAATACAAAGCATAGTCACGATTTGAATTCTCTCAATCCACCATCTGAGAGCTCTTTGAGGTATGAGTATCCTCATAAGTATTGTAATCCTGAAGCTTGTGTCGTTGTGGTCGATTGCAGCATTGTCTTGGCTGGATGTAAACTGTACTTGCCTGGATTGGCCGCGTTAAGGGACCGCATGAGAGCCGCACCTAGGGCACTAACATAGCAGCCAACGGAGGGCGTTTTAGTTCAGTTAGCGCCAATTGGAGGCCTTTTCGGCCTGTAAAGACTGCCCGCTCCCGAGGTCCAAGGGTGACTGACGGTTGAAAGGTCCACGGTCCCTGGGTCCCTTTCTGCAGGTGCCTGCCTGCCTTCTGATGAGATAACGGGAATTATACCGTTATACCCACCCCTGCCAGGCCTGGAACCCAAGCAACCACTAAGCAGCATCACAAGGGGGCACTGCAGAACAGCCAAAAGGCTACCCGTTTGATGGTTACAGACAGCAATCTACGATGCCGTGACGGATGCGCAGAAACAACCTTGGAAGACAACAACAACAACAACAACAAGAGACAGCCTGACAGCCTTGTTGATTGACTCACGCTGACGACCACCCTTTCTCCTCCTATCCTGAGAAGGTGCTCTTGCATTGCATTGTATTACCTGCATTGATTCGTTTCGGCTACGAAACGACCGGGCCACACCACTCATCAACTCTCTCCATCCAGCTCCAGTTCTCTCTCCTCTTCCCACCCCCCTCCGCCTCCGCCCATTCTGTCTCATGCTACCAGAGAACAAGGCTTCTTTTTGAATAATAATAGGAAAGAGGGAGAGAGAGAGAGCGAGAAATAGAGAGAACGAAGAGAAGAAGGACAAGAAGAAGAAGAAGAAGAAGAAGAAGAAGAAGAGTAAAAGCGCATGAAAAGATGGGAAAAAGGACAGGACAATGAAATGAAATGAAGGCGACTCGATTCAAGACTCGACTCGAAGCAGAACAGCCACAGGCACAACAAGCACACAAGCACACACACAAGGCGCACACACACACACACACAAGACACACACAAGCAGACACACACACACAGCAATTGCCTCGACTTGAAAACATGACATGATCGCATCCATCCCATCAACACCTGCAACTGCATCTGCATCTGCATTCGCATCTTGCCCAAGTCGATAGCTTCTTTTCTTTTCTCCTTCCTTCGAAAAAGACCCCCCCAGCACCCAATACTGCTGCTGTTTGTCGATATCTGGCTATCCGATGCCGCGCATATTCCGATCCGCAAATAAATCTCTAGCGAAGCTTTCAACCCCCCGTTTCTTGCAATAACGTCACACTCGTCGATTTCGGCCTGGCCATACCTACCGTACTAGGTAGTCGAAAGGGGCATCCAGAAACGCCCAAACTTTACCAACCAAGCCAGACATCCACATCGCAAATCCATAAACCCGACAACAAAACACCACCCCCCTCCCAAATCGCCATCAACATCAACACACAACCACCCACTCAACCCAAGCGCACAAGACCATAATCGAGGGCCTCGACATTCTGTTATCTCAACCTCTCCCAAAGGTTGGCGGCCGTCGAGGCCTGGGTATTCCCTACCGTTTACTCCTAACTGCACCGAGCAGGCACGAGTAAGATTCCCCCCCGGGCTCCACTCTTTTCCCATTTTCCCCTGTTCTGTTCCCGTCTGTCGACTAGACTGTCCACTCATGGCCTCAAGTCGTGTGCGTACGTAAGGTGCTGTGCCCGATGTCCTGGTTGCTGCGACCAAGAGCTGGATCCAACCATACGGTAAAGGGGAGAAGCAAACGGCGAATCGGTACTCCTAGTGCTGCAACAACAACTACAGATGGACATGCGTGCGTGTGCTGATGACAGCTCTTCTCTCTTCTAGCAATAGGCGGCCCCAGAGACGCCACATCCCACACCACGAGCCATGGCCGACTACCAACAACAAGATCGAATCCCTCCGAGGAGGCCACAGGACTACGGCCAATACCCTCCCCAGCGAGATGCCGCATACGCCAACATCTTCGGCGCCTCGCCTGGTCCTGGCCGCTCGCAGACCATGACCTCCTCGTCGGTGCCGCCGCAGATGATGCACGCGGAGCGCACTCAGACCATGTCCTCGGCCACCTCGATGCAGCGACAGCCCCCTCCTAGAGCCCCCGCCGGGCCCGGCTATGAACGAACCCGAACAATGGACTCGAGCTTGGCGAATGGGTACTATCCAGGGCAGAGAACTATGCCCACCGGCAGCCAGGTGCCATCTCAGCAGTACATACAGCAACAGCGCCATCCCCAGGGGCCGCCAGGTCGGTACCCTCCGGGGCCGGTACCACCGAGATTCGATCAGAGGGGACCAGCACCCGCGGCACCCGGCGCGTATGGTGCTCGAACTCCAGCACAAAGGTTCTACTCAAATGGCCCGGCCCCAGGTCCTGCCCTGAACTCCGATCCATATCGCTCCCAGTCCCTCGCTGGCCCCCCGAGACAGCCGATATATCAACCAGCTCAAAGCTCCTACCAAGGAAACCCTGCCAATGCCTTCCGACAGGCACCCTACAACGCGAACTCGTCTAGAACAACTGCGCAGGGTAGGGTAGTACCAGACCGGCACGATGACAGGTCGATGAGCTTGACCGGCGGCTACCCGGGCCACGAGCGTGATGCGCATCAGACCATGAGTGGGAGGGTGATCCCGAACAGGAGGGCGCCATCAGTCGAGGTTTCACAAGATGGTTACGGCGCGTATAATGGGTTCACGCCCGCTCCAGGGTCACAGACGAGGTCTAGTGTGCAGTCGTCAGCCAGCGGTGACAGCAGCGAGAGGACCATGTCGCTGGCTTCGACCATCGCGCCTTCCATCTCCGAACGATCCGATAGTACTACTCTGGCACATCGTCCTTCGATGAGCCGCTCCACGATAGAGGGCGAACGACCGCCGACGGCGAAGATACGACCACCGCTGGTATACCCGGCACTTCTGTCCCGGGTCGCAGAGTGCTTCCGGCAGAAGATCATCACGGGTGACCGCACAAAGAACGAGCTGACCTACAAGAACGCCTTCAGCGGTTCAGAGGCTGTGGATGTTTTGTCGTACATAATCAGGACTACAGACCGGAACCTCGCCCTGCTTCTCGGAAGGGCGCTCGATGCCCAGAAGTTTTTTCACGATGTCACGTACGAGCATCGGCTTCGAGACTCGGCTTCCGAGATGTATCAGTTCAGGGACACGATGATGGAGGATGGCAGCGACAAACACCCTGTGGACGGTGTGTTCGTCCTCTTGTCCGAATGTTACTCGCCCACTTGTACAAGAGACCAACTCTGTTACTCGATCGCATGCCCACGACGTCTGGAGCAGGTTTCACGGTTGAACCTGAAGATTGGTGCTGGCCTGAAGAAGGACGAAGCTCCGGCCAACGACGACGACGTGGACCAGACGGACGAACAGAAGCTTTGGATCAACACGGTGCCGAAGGAGGTTGCTGATAGCGTCAGCGACAAGGAGAAGAAGAGGCAGGAGGTCATCTCCGAGATCTGCTACACCGAAAGAGACTTCTGCAAGGACTTGGAATACCTGCGCGACTTTTGGATCAATCCTCTTCGGTCGAAAGCGTCGCCCATCCCTCCTCAGCGGAGGGAGAAGGCCGTGCGCAATATCTTCACCAACATCATCGATCCTCCCAGCATTCATTCCGTAAGCTCGAAGCTCGCCAAAGCTCTGACCGACCGGCAGCAGAAGGGCCACGTTGTCCAGAATATTGGAGATATCTTCTTGGAGTGTGTTCCGCTATTTGAGCCTTTCATATTATACGGTGCCAAGCAGTTGGAAGCCAAGTACGAATTCGAGAACGAGCGATCGGTCAATCCACACTTCAGCCGGTTTGTTGATGAGATAGAAAGGCGGAAGGAGTCGAGAAAGCTTGAGCTGAACGGTTACTTGACGAAACCTACGACGAGATTGGCGCGTTATCCCTTGCTTCTTGAGAATATTCTGAAATACACAGAGGACGGCAGCCCGGACAAGGAGGATATCCCCAAGGTCCTGATATCAATCCGTGATCTTCTGACCAGGGTGAATGCTGAATCCGGAAAGGCGGAGAACAGGTTCAACCTGCGGCGTCTGCACGACCAGCTCAAATTCCGGCCCAATGAGAGGGTGGATCTGAAGCTGACGGACGAGGGGCGCGAGCTGGTCTTCAAGAGCAGCTTCAAGAAGTCGCCAACGGAAAACTCGGAGATCACAGCATACTTGTTCGACCATGCTGTGTTATTGGTCAGGGTGAAGCAGGTTGGAAAAGCGGAAGAAGTCAAGGCATATCGCCGGGTAAGAAGCTCATCGAGTCCTCCCAATTAGTGTCTGATGCTAACGGTGTTGTCACAGCCCATACCACTAGAACTGCTTTCGATTAAGGAGATGGAGGAAGTCATACCACAAGGAGGCGTCAGGCGCTCCACGTCTAGCTTGATACCAAACATAAGAGCTGAAACCGGCAACAAGAAGAGTAACGAGTGGCCCATAACATTCAAGCACATGGGCAAGATGGGTTACGAGTTGACACTTTATGCGTCCACCCAGACTGGTCGGCAAAAATGGCTCGAGTACATCGATGCAGCTCAACAGAAGCTGAGGGCTCGCGTGGACTTCCTTAACACCACTCTCATTTCACATGGTTTCTTCACAGGGACCAACAAGGTCAACTGCGTTGCTCCATACGGTAAGCAAGCATCATACTGGCTATGCGTGACCTGTTGCTAACGCTTTATATAGATGGTGGTCGAAAACTGATATACGGCACTGATGCTGGTATCTACGTGTCAGATCGCAAATCGGGTGGCCAACCACGCAAGATACTCGAAGCGGCGAATGTTACCCAGATCGATGCGCTGGAAGAATACCAATTGCTCTTGGTTCTCTCTAACAAGTCGCTCATCTCATACAACTTGGCAGCACTCGATCCCAACGAATCGGCCCTGTCTAAGAAACCCAAGAAGATCCAGAGCCACTGCAGCTACTTCAAGGCAGGCATCTCTATGGGCAGACATCTGGTGTGCTGTGTTAAGCCCACGACACTCTCGACCACCATCAAAGTATATGAGCCCAATGACGCCATGTCCAAGAGTAAGAAGCAGAAGGGGTTCAGCAAGATGTTCAACGCCGGCCAGGACGAACTTAAGCCGTTCAAGGAGTTCTACATCCCTACAGAATCGACCTCTGTGCACTTCCTCAAATCGAAGTTGTGTGTGGCTTGTGCTCGTGGGTTCGAAGTCGTGTCTCTGGAGACCCTGGAAACCCAATCTCTGCTGGATCAGGCGGACACCTCACTCGATTTTGTGGCGAGGAAAGAAGGCGTCAAGCCCATCCACATCGAGCGTCTCAACGGCGAGTTCCTGCTCAACTATTCTGAATTCTCATTCTTCGTCAATCGCAATGGTTGGCGAGCAAGGCCGGAGTGGCGAATCGACTGGGAGGGTGCGCCGCAGAGTTTCGCGTTGTCGTACCCTTGGATCCTGGCATTTGAGCCCAGCTTCATCGAGCTTAGGAACATCGAGTCTGGTGCGGTGCACATCGTCCCGCACAAGAACATTCGCATGCTGCACAGCAGTACGCATGAGGTAGGAGCCCATCCCTGAGGCTTAGCCAGGCCATACAGCTTACATTTGACACAGATATTGTTCGCATACGAGGACGAAAAGGGCGAGGATGTCGTCGAGGCCATGGACTTCTGGAAGAGTCAACGGAAGAGCGGCATGCCCGAAGGCGCGGAGAGGATGAGCACGATGAACTCGCCGGTTGGGCATCATTCGAGACTTGCGCAATAGTAATGGGCGATAGTGGCAGGGTTGCAGCTTCATGTCTGACCGCTTTTCACGTTACGAGGTGGCACCTGCTGGTGAACAGATGTCTCGCCGGTTAATAGGTCGGCTGCCTGGGCCCCTTCGCGAAGGCCGCTCAAGATCAGACAGAGCTATCGAGTCCGAGAGACACCGATTTTCAAAAAGCTGTGTTCCTTCGACACCAAAAGAGTGACTTGAGGCACAGTGGTGGCCTCTTTATCAGTGTTCGCTTCGTGTTCTATCATACGCGCAGGCTTGAACACACAAGCCGTGATAATCTTGAGGGAGATCAAGAGCCGGCTGCTATTGACACTTCGGTCTCACATCTCTGGCCACGTGCCCCATACCCAGACCCAGACCCGGACCCGGACCCGGACCCGATGGGGCGATGGCGGAGCAAAGATGGACCGGGTGGTAAGTGGACAAGGTGGCCAAGGCGACGCATCCGGCGGCCATAGACACTGCACCGTGACGAAGCAACCTGATGTTATAGGGTGGCGGCGGCGGAAGGGGGGGGGAGGGCGGGCGACATCTTGAAGTACCTGGGGTGAAGGATCGAGCGGGCATCGGATGCCCGCCGTTGTACTTGTTTCTTGTTTATCTACAGTGGGAATCGACTATGGATACGCGTTGTGAACTGTGGACTCTGGGAGGGGGGGACGGCGGGGTGGGACACTCTTGCGGCGATCTTGTTTCTAACTGTAACCGTTTATTCTTTTTCTCTTTCTTGCCCCTCCTTATTTTCTTCTCATTTGCAAGGCAGCAAGAGGCAGCAGGCAGCAGGCAGAAGCAGCAGCAGCAGCATTCGAGGGCAAAAGTCTAATAGCATTGTATGCGAGATGGATATGATACCTCCTTTTTCTTTCTTTCTTTCTTTCTTTCTTCTACTTGTATTCCTTCCTTCATCATGATCATCCATCAAAAAGTGTCAGCCCTGGGGGGAATTGACTACTGTGCTGTACGCACGGGTGAGGGATGTATGTGAGGCTCTTGTGATGATTGATTGATGTGTCTGGACCCGGAGGACACCCGCATGTGGTAGAAGTCAGGTGAGATAATGTGACCTGTCAGATTTTCCTCGAGGGCGAGACAGATCGCTCCCAAGCCCAATCGATCGGGGATTTGTCGTGCTTGCTGCCGTACTGTACGTGTTCCAGAAGAGCGGGCGCAGAGGAAGGAAGAAAGGATTGGGGGGCACAGTGGGGAACGCCAGTTTGTCGCTGTGACACGACGACATATATCAGATTGGGCGTTCACAGTGGCTGGCGGGAGGATGGAGAAGGAGTCTGCGAGGGGGAGGGGGCACGACGTCCAGCCGGGGCGCCACAATCTATCTTATACCCCCTAGGGCCAATCCTCGAGCGAGCGTCTTTGCTCTTGATTCCTCGCTCCTTGCCGCTTAGCTCTTCTCCTGCATCTGGGGAAGACGAGGTATGTATGTGCCTAGATATGTACGTACTGCCGGTAAGGCGCGGAAGCTCTGGACAGAAGAGGAAGGGCCTGGGTTGAAGCGAGGGTTCGAAAGCCTTGGGTATTGTGTACCCAGATAAGCACTGAGGTTTGGGAACCACCCCCCCCCCCCGGCCTTGGAAAGGCTCATGGACCTTTTTCGAGGCATTAGTATGCTGACGTTTTCACAGAAGGAAGGTAGTGTGGTGGGTCCTGAGTCCAGCGGTCGAGTGAGGCTCATTGGCATGAGATGATGCAGACGATGGGGCAGAAAGCTGGAGGGGATCTGACCACGAGTGTGTGAGATATCGTCCAAGCATCGTCGTATATGCACTCACTGGGTCTGCAACGGCGATTTCTCAGCGAAGCCCTGACCACCTTGCGAGGGTCGAATTGCTACGGTCTTCAAAACCTCCTGGATCACTTACAGGCTCTGGACTTCTGGATCCAGAATCCCGATGCTCAGGGGTCGTGAGGATCTCACCGCACATCTGAGCACATATATACCTAGGTACTGGCCTGCCCCGTTCGTCTGCCTACCAGCTGTTCCGATTCTCCTGGGTGGTCCTACAACGTACCTCTGGAGACAAGGGCCTGCTTCAGGAAAGGCATGGAGAATACATGTTCGGGTTTCGAAGTGGTTTCCCTGGCGAGTCGATACGCACATGACGTCGCGCAAAACAGTCAGGAGAAGTAGCCCCCTCCCCCGGGCTACACACACCAGTTGACAGCCACCAACCATACACACTTCTTTGCGTCGAAGAGGGTCCAGCACATCCGAGCAAATGCTGGCGACGACAAGGGTCTTCCTGCTCGCCAAGGGACGGGACAGGCTAACATCCTACAGCACGCATGCATCCAGCAGATCCTGTCGGCCCTGCGGTGTGTGACAGTGCTACGCTGCTCCCACTCCCTCCCGTCCCAAGGGTTCTGGCTCCCGCCCCACGCCCACGGGTGGATAGGCTGTTGTCGATCACGGCGGGTGCCATCCGGAATCCTGTCTTGGCCCCTGCCGGCTTGTGGGCGTGCGGGTGGGCAATGGGCTCTGGTTCGTGGGACACAGTCAAGTGGCTATGGGTGATCATGAGGAGGGTGTAAGCGAGATATGACCGACCCAAGGATACCTAGCACGGCAGGAGGTAGACTCCAGGAGGAGGGTGAGGAGGGGGTGGCCGGCGGAGGGCAGGGAAGAGTCCCCAATGCTCGAGAACAGCAGGGCGGGATTATTCCTTGCGTGTCTGGGGAGGATGTCTGGTTACTCCTTGGGGAATACATCATCACCGCAAAGGTCGGGCTACATCTGCAGACTGGCATGGTTGGTTGGTTGGTTGGGGAGGGAGAGGTTCCGGCCCGTCGAGCAACAAAAAAGTAATCCGTGAGGAGGGCACCACCACCAGCCAGATCCCATCATTTGCTTGTGCCGATGTCACGCTGAACGTTGACGGCTCTCACCACCTCAGACATGCGTGCTGGACACGTTTTCTATCAAACGTCGCTCTACAGGTGACAGGAGGGCGTTCCCACCGTCGGTTGCATTTTCCTGCTACTGCTGTTGTGTAAGGCATGTGAAAGACGGGATGTCGTGTATGTAAGTTATAGCCTGTCCAGGTGCAGTAGTGGTACCGTACCCGTCATCCATCCAACCACTCGAGCTAGCTTCTACACTATTGAGGACGTGAGCAGGAGGAAGAGCGGGGGATTGGGGGAGAGGGGGCAAGAAGATGTGTTGTCTGCGTGTTGTTGAGAAGGAGAAGAGTGTTGTCAGACAACCTGGGTATGTATTCGAGTACTTGGGAAGTAGACAGACATTCTTGGTGCCCAAGTGGCTGCTCCGTCCGTTGGTTTCTTTTCATGTCGTCACGATTTACACTGGTTTTTTCTGTTCGTATCGAATTTTCTGAGGAGGATGACCCAGTGCCTACATACCCACTCAATAAGTAAGTACTCAAAGCCATGGGCGAGTGGGAAAAGTCTTTCTCGAGGGCCGCTCGGCCGTCCAGGTGTCGCATGCAGCAGCAATGCAGGCGCACGCGCACGCGCATGCATGGTGGCCAGGCCGTCCATCGCCCATTGCTGGATACATAAACCCACCTGGTTACCTAGATAAGTAAGTGAATCATCGCCGGCAGAACAACACAGCCACCTGGCACAATGCCCCGTTGAGCCAGCTGCTTTTGCCGCTCGGACTATAGAGTACTTGCGCCACCTCGAGCAGACAACACCCTGGATGGGTACTGCGTAAGGCTTGTTGGGCTCTCTCGAGGAACGATATCAAGGTCGACTAGCCAGGATAGATGGGCACATGAGCGAGTGTGTCCTTCTTCGCAGGAGACCGTCGTCGGGGACATCCGAACGAAGGACCAAGACCTACCTCATCATCCCATTCCCCATATGCTTGAGGCCCATGACCACGAGACAGGCGAGAGATAAGAGGCCTGGACCTGGACGTACGTCGTAGGCAGGCCCTTGGTTGCTTCTGCACCACCCACAAAGCCGCCTACGACATGTAGAGATGTTGCGACAAGGCTAGTAACCATCGCCCAACGCAGTGCCACACGAGCAGGCTACATGTGCCCAGGCCAAGCACCGACAGAGGACCGCATCAGTCATATACATGAGGAGAGATCGTCGATATCTGCTCGTGATATCGCCTGCATTAGCTCTCTCTCTCACTCTCTCACGCACACACACACGCACGCACGCACGCACACTCTCTCTCGTTCGCTCCATCCCGTGCGCGTGGCTTGTTCAAAACTGCGCAACAGTGGGACACGGCATTGGCAGGTGGGCATGTATGTATGTAGGATTGAGACAGGCCGGGCCTTTCTCTCTCTCACCCTGTCTCTGTCTCTCTCTTACTTATTTCTCTGCAGCAGGGAGGTTTTGCTTATTCCACAGTATTACGCAGAACCATACTACGTATACGGGGCGTTGCGAGACATCATGCAGCAGCTGGGTCAGGATACCCTCGTGGTCCGGCTGTCTCAGAAGGAAACTCCTTCATAACGAGCCGGCTGAGTTCTTTTTGTCCCAGGTTCAGCCCAGCCGCGTGCCGCCCGTGACCGGGTTCCAGAACCTACGGTTTCATTGGGGTCCAGAGCTTGACTTTTCCATACTTGTGTGATACATGGCGGTGATCCCTTTGGTCTTGTCGCAGGGGTCACTTGGAAAGGTTGGATATTAGGCACGGTATGTGTGTAATTTTCTTTGGCAGCGGCGGCGTCCCTGGTGGTCGTCGTGGTGGTTGCTTCCAAGGTTCAAGACAACGGTGACCCGGGAGCCAGGCTGGCGGGCTGGTGGTGCTCTCAGTAAGGCAAGGGTGAAGAAACGGCTTGCGAGGGAGCTCTGGACCTCGTCCAGTGGCTTAGTAGGTAAGAAAACAGAACTGTCGCCGTGGCCAGCATGATCTCACCAGTCCCGCACCGTTGTCGAGTTTTCCCTGAGGTTGAAGTCAACAGAGGCACCACAGTAGAGTGTCCACGGGAGTAGGCTGGAGACAACCATCTCAAGGCTCTCTGTTGCCGAGTTGCAACCGACTTGATAACGATTGTAACTGTTATTGGGCTGTCAAAGTAGGATTATGCGTCCAATATCGCAAAAACACGGACGAGGGAAGCATGCGGGAGGGAGGCATCTATGTAAGATGTAAGTATGTATGTATGTATATACGTACATCCCCGGCCGCCCTGCCGAAGATACAAGGCCTTGGAAAGTCGTGGCTTAGACACTTGCCATGCATCTTGTAAGACACATGCTGCTCTGGAAGCAGGAGGGTCGACCGAGCAAGGGGTGGTCAGGGAAAAACAGTGATCTCCAGGTTCGAATCTTTGAACATGATTTGTGTGAGATAGGTGCGAAGAGGGGGGGGGGGGGCGGTTGTAGATTACCTACTTAAGTACTTACATACGTAAGTACTTGAGTAAGGAAGTCAGTACTTGGTTGATATCAACCTCTGAGTGGTCCCCGATGGCTACCACCATACATCAGTATGTATGTGGCTTGTTTCGAGAGAATTATAAAGGCCCCGTCGTTGATCCTTTTCTGTTTCCGTCCTTCTCCCCATCTTGCCTCTTGATGATAATAATAAAAGTAAAAGACGCCTCAGTGCTGGTCAGTATTTATTTGTGTGCCCACCTCGTCTTTGTCCCAGTGAGCCCAACTGCCACTCTACACTGCACGGCATCCTCAGATCCGGAATTGACTCGACCCCCACGATTTATCAACCTGCACCGAATCCTGGCTGGCCTAAACTGCAGAGTCCCTCTCTGGCAATATCACCTCATAATGTCTTACTATTGTGCCAACTACTACGTACGTTCTTGCCGGGCCTCCTGACCACAACGCATGTGGTGATGCGTGCAATTAGGTGGCCTGAGTAGACAGACTAACACGGTGGGCAAACAGACCTTTATCAACTGCCACCATATTGTCACCCGCTTCGGTGACCGGTGTGATCTGTGCCTGCTCCTGAAGAGCGGCGCCTCGCTCACTAACGGAATCCTGCCCGAAGAGTCGTCCCACAACAACAGTCACGACCACATGCACGCCGTCGATGTGCCCAGGAAACATGGCCACCGCCGAAGACACGACAGATCAAGCGGGTCCGTCCGCGTGGACTCTCGGTATGAGAAGTGAAGTACAGTGAGGCGGAGTAGAGTGAGATGAGGTGGGCGTGAGCATGACATGGATGTGGTACCGTAACAGAAACACCAACGCGAGGATGGCCTCGACGACGAGACTACGAAGATAAGGGGCTCTCACTAGGGAATTGAATAATCAAGCATCCAGGCTGGACCGGAAGTTTCAGGGGTTTAAGAGGGGGAACACAGGACTACACTGGGCACGGTAGAGAAAATCTGGTGAATAACCGTCTGGTGTTGTGCTGGGGCTTGTTTTCGACACCCCCAAAGAAATCCATAGCAATAGGATGTCATCTTGCGGCAGGTTTTTCCCCCAAGGTGAAGGTCAGTTCTAGTCTGTTCGCAAGGGATACATATACATACATGCATATATGAGACTGCAATAATTCAATAATTTCAGAGATCAACAGGGCTCATGCATTGGTAGTTATCAGACTGAGTGATTCGAGAAGAACCGTAATGAACTTATCCTCATCGCCTGCTTCATCAGTGTCGTGACCCATCGCCTTGTCCCATATATACTAAGTACTGAGATCTTACAGCCAGTAAACAAATTGCCGGTATATCAGTCGAGTGCTGCCAATTCTGGAAGGGAAAATAACCCAGCCCGTCCAGCTCCAACACTCACTGCTACCCTACCATAACCGCCTTTGATAGTAGACAGGCTGCTCACCCTGCGACAGCCTCGATATCTCCTCCTTGATCAGCCTCCTCCGTTCTGCCCTGCTTATGGGCTTCTTCATCTCCTCGTCGTCTGGATTTTCCACATGATCATCTGCCCCTGGCCGTGCCGCCTCGGCCCTCACCTCCCACGGCGCTTGTTGTGGCTCCGGCGCCGGCGCCGGCTCCGCGTCCACAGGCGGCGGCCCTTGTGCACGTAGCCCCGGGTCCTCCGCCTCCTCTGTCTCTTTCTGCAGTTGTTCGATTGCCACTGCCCTCTGGTCCTGTCGCTGGTCCACGTCCACCACATCCTCCTCCTCCGGTAGCGTCTCCCTTATCTCCAACACCACCGCATCGTGGTCAACGGTGTGCTCCAGGGCCTGCCCGCCCGGGCCCTTGGGCCGGCCGGCCTTCTGCCTCACGGGCCGGTTGTACTCGTCGAGCACGACGATGGTGCCGTCGGCGAGCTCTGCCGTGTCGGTCCTGAACTCGTCGGGGAGGTAGACCTGTGGTGAGGTGTTGGGCTTGATGGCCGCGCGGAGGTTCCGTACCGTGCGCTGCTGGATGACATAGCCGCTCAGGAAGAGGGCGCTGGTGAAGGAGATGACTGTTGGGTTGGGGGGAGTATGAGTGTTACCGATAGCTCAGAGTCAGGGGATAGATAGATATATACAAGTGAGGGCGGAGAGAGGGAAATGATGGGATATATCATATTGGGATCTGCCTTACCAATGAGTGAGGAGAGGGCGACGGATACCTGCGACGATGTGAGGAGCACCATGTTGTTGTTGCGCGCCTACATCTGAATTTGAAAGCAGACAAATGAATGTACTACACTATGTATGTATGTACCTAGTTAGGTGTATATAGGAGGTGTGAAATGAGAACTCGACTCGAGGCGGGAGAGTGCAGCTTGGGTTCAGTAAAGGATGTTTGACGATGTTTGTGGGATGTTAATGGTGGTGGTGGGGGTTTGAGGTACTCGGTACGGTGACAGTGACGGTGGCGGGTGACGGTAAACGCGTAAACGGTGGATCCCCGTCCGACCGGGAAGCCGCCCGGTTTGTTGCGCTACCTTCCCGTTTCGGGCACTAAGAAAACAGAACGGCCGGGCAGCCGGGGCAACGCTATCGATAAGGACGTCAACCCCTGTCAGCGCTGAACATTTGGACTACACAGCACTTATCAGGGTCGCATCAGTGGGGCTCGACCGTACCTGAAGCTCCATCATTTTGCATCTGACAATCCGGGGGTGGTACATACTGTCAGGTGTATATCCTGTAGTCGACCATTGCACCCATCCATCCAAGGAGAGAGAGACTATCCCAACACCGACTGGTATTACAGCCTACAGCAAGAACAAGAGAACCCCCCTGAAGAAAAGCTGGTTCAGCCATCGCGTCCAAGCAGACACACACACATCGACGTCGCAAGAGTCCTGGAGCCGAATATCTCCCTCCCACACACACCACACACACACCACACCACACGAAACCATGGCCGAACGAACCCACCGCGCCGACGAGCGGCGCTTCCTGGACGAGCGCGGCAGCAATGTCCACATGACGCCCAATGGGCTGAACCCGGCCACGATCATGGAGAAGGCCGTGCGGGAGCGCATCGTCGACAGCTACTTCTTCAAGGAGCAGTGCTTCGGCGTGAACGAGGCCGACATTGTCAACCGGGTGGCCGACCACGTCTACTTCATCGGCGGCACGTACGGGACCACGCAGAAGCCGACGCCGTTCCTGTGCCTGGCCTTCAAGCTGCTGCAGCTGGCCCCGGGCGACGACATCCTGCGCGTGTACCTGGGCTACGGCGGCGAGAGGTTCAAGTACCTGCGGGCGCTGGCCGCCTTCTACATCCGCCTGACGAGGAGGGCCAAGGACGTCTACACGCTGCTGGAGCCGTACCTCGAGGACAGGAGGAAGCTCAGGCGCAAGGGGAGGGCCGGCACCAGCCTGACCTTCATGGACGAGTTCGTCGACGACCTGCTGGTCAAGGACCGCATATGCGGCACGAGCCTGTGGAAGATGCCGAGCCGCGACCTGCTGGAGGACCTGGACGAGCTGGAGCCGCGCGTGAGTCCGCTGGGGGACCTGGAGGACTTGCTCGAGGATGACGTGGAGGAGGAGGACCGGGGTGCCAACAGGGCGAGCGAAGATGGCGAGCGTGACGAGGGGGAGAGGAGCGAGTCGGAGGATGGTGACGATAGGGATGAGGAGGACCGGGCGAGGGATCAAATGGAGATTGATAGGGAAGAGACGCCCGACAGTCGAGATCCAAGTCCTTGAGGGCCCTTCGTGCAAGTCGGCCTGTATCAGTAAGGAAGCTTGTTGAGGATGTCAATTGTACGCACGGTGGAGACGAACATGGCATATCCAAAGAGTTGATCAAAGCGAGCGATAAGTTGGTTTCGTAGCCCACTGGTTTCCACTCAGAGGGCTGTGTCGTACTGACCTCGACGACAGATAACAACATGAGGGACCTCAACTACCTGAGCCCCTAGAGTGGATTACAAGTCCAACAACAACAAGAAGAAACATTAACAACAAAGCAAGCTGTCCCAGACTCGGATATTAATCAAGTAAAGTCATGCTCCAGAGTAAGTCGCGGCAAGGCAGGATCTTTGCTCATGGACGTATACTACCGGCCGCCAGTGACCCAAGATCCCGTCACACCAACCACCCCATCGTTTGCAGCTGCGATCCCACTACCTCACTCCCCTTCCACCCCATCTTATAACCATGTGCAACACTCCCAACTTCAACCGGGGGGCAGCTGGCGCAGCGGCAAGTTGCGCCCCTCCCCCGGTTAAACCCCCCCCCCCCAAATCTCTCCTCCCAAACCTCCCGAGTTCGAACCTCCCTACCAGCCGAAAAAAGTCTCGACAATCCTCTTAACCCATATAATGGCCCTCAAGGGCCTCGTCGGACAATCATCAAAAAGCTTCAGGGCTTTTCGTGACCGCGGGGTGAACCCCCGCGGGGAGTTTTTGCTGCACATTTCTTTTGGCATGCCTCCCCCCTCCACCCCAAAGATGTCAACCTGCTTGAATGAAGTATGTACTTAGTAGGTTTGAAGGGACGTCCCGAGGTGAACAGTGGACATTCGACCGGACAAGGCGTGAAATAGAGTCGTGGCAAAACAGTTGGCGGGCAATGATGGTCGTTGAGAATCGCTGGCAAGGCGTGCCTCTTCTTACTATCCTCGAAATACCACAACTCCAACACCCCCAACTGGGCATAGCAACAATAATAGATGCATCACAGATATGGAAAGACATTGTGTTTCGTATATAGAGGCTTGGGAAGTATTGCTCCGAGTTTCATACGGTGGAGTTACTCGTAAAGTGCTATATCCAGATGCACTTGACCCTATATACACACAGACACACAGACACACACCAAAAGAGGGTGCAGTAGAAACCTAGAAGCATATGCTCTGCCAACCCAAACACAATCCCAAATCCCAATCCGATCTCTCATCATCCTTCACGTTCAAATTCCAATCTCTCATGCGTCCTTGTCTTCATAAACATAATCGTGGCAAAGAGGCCACTTATCTTCCAGATGTGGAGCCACGCATTCCAAATGCGTGTAATGCGGAGTGAAAAATTCCAAGGACACGGTCTACCTGAACACCGTGGTGGAGGGGCAGAAAACCAACCACCACAAGAAGAAAAACATAACCGTAAAAAGAGAACAAGTCCTGCCAATGCTGCAAAGAAAGTGGTTCAAGAGGCAACGTGGCGCCCTCTCGGAATGAGCGTAGAGAAAAGGTGGGTTCAATATCCCGCGATGTCCAGGTATTATCCAAGGGCACGCACACAGGGCCAGCAATACCGGGCGTCGAACGTCTAGGCACCTAGCGACCGACACCGATGCGCCGGGCCAGCCTTCCCCGCGACGTGGTCTGCTGCATTTCACGGCGGAACTGCTTCCAGCTGACGTCGCGCTCCTCCCAGTCCTTCGTCTGGGCTGTGTGGGTAAAGAAAGAACGTTAGCCCTTTGAATCCCGACCACAACAAGTTGCGAACGCTGTCGTGTTCGTCCAAAGCACCAAAGACAGGAAGACACTTACCCAGGAACCAATCCCACCTCCGGTCCTCACTGTGGAGCACATCGTCGCCGTTCTCCCGGGCCAGCCTCTCCCTCCGGGCCCGCGCGGCAGCCACCTCGCCGACCAGGTACGGGTCCTCCAGCGGCCTCACCCGCCCGTCACTGTTGTCAGGCGTGGCGCTGCCACTAGCACCGCCGGCGCTGGCCCCGACCTCCTCGTTCACCCTCTCCAGGATCCTGGTCGCGTTGCGCAGGAGGCCCTCGCCGCTGTTCATGGCGGCCTGGGCGCGGCGGTTCGCGACGCGGTGGTACGTCGGGTTGGTGTTGACGGTGCTCCACGAGGGGATGCGGAAGGCGCCCAGCGAGGGCAGGCCCGGCGACGGGTGGCTGCGGCCCGCAGGCGGGATCGGCGGCAGGCCGGGCGTGTGGATGTGCGCCGTGTGGGAGGGGAGGAGGCTCGGCACGAGGCTTCTGCTGCTGCTGCTGTTGTTGTTGTTATGGTTATGGTTATGGTTATTGTGGGCTGCCCGGGTGGGTCCGCCTGCGTTCGCCGCGGCTGTGCTGTTGTACTCTGGCGGTGAGTAGGGAGGAACGGGCTCGGTGGTTGATACGGTGGTGTGGTAGGAGGGAGCCTCCGAGACTGATATGTTATGTTAGTAAGGTGGCATTTTCAGGTTGGTTTTGTTTTAGTTCTTCATATTTTTATGTGGATAGTGGTCGTCGCATTCAGGGGGGAGAGAGTGGGCAAATAAAGGGTTTGGTGGGAGAGGTAGCTGCATATTGGAGAATGACTCTCAAAAGAAACTCACTGTAAGAGGGAGCAGCTGAACGGATAGACGACGTCTCAAAATCGTCCGGGCTGAACGAGTTCAGATTGTGCGTGTCAATCTCGAGAGTCGCCATGGTCGCGGTTGGATGTATATCGGCTGTAAGGCAGCAAGGGTTGGGCGAGGGGCCGGCAACGAGGCTGTAGATACTCTTATGCAGATACTGAGATACCTGGAGATGGGCCAAAGAAGAAAGGTCTTCCAGAAAGCCGTGATCTTCAGGGGCGCATGAGAGTGAAAACGTATGTAGGGAAAACGGATGTGAGAACAGAAGGCCCAGAATGATAAATAGCTCAGCCTGAGGGACGTGTCTGGAGCCTCGAGGATCTGTCTGCCGGTCTTGTATGTATGTATGTGTATGTATGTGTGTAGTATGTAGTATGTATGTGAGAGCTATATGTCCCAAGTCTCTAAATCAGGACGCGCAGCACGCGAGCAAACAGCCAGCCTGGAGTAAGACAGACAGGTCACAGACAGACCCTGATTTTGGTACACACTCTTGGACGGACAAATGAGCCGCCAGTCTGCAGGATACTACTGCAGGAGATAAGAGGGGGGGGGGATGTGATGTGGGCTTTTAGGCTTGGTATAGGATGGTAGGTTGGCAGGTTGGCTGGAAGGAGGATGCTTGCACGACCTCGGGACGTCCAAGACCAACGGTGTCCTCACTTGGGTTGCGAGCCGAGTATCTTTTTGTTTATAAAAGTACTTTCCCTGGGAAAAGGAAGAAAGGAGTCTAGAGGGAATAATAACGGTGGAGGTTCATGAACAGAATAGATAGATATGTAGAAAGAAGTACCACTCACATGCCTACTTACATACTTGGTATGTACCTATATATACCTTCTTGGTATATAACACTTAGGTAACTGGTTCCAGGAGCAGGACAGAACCCAGTGCCGGCCAGACTTGTGTGTGGAATTCGAGCCGGTAGGTACTGTACAGATACAAACAATACTGGTTGATGATGGTGGTATGTACGACGGACATGGAGGTCGGGGGAGGGAGGGAGGAGGAGGAGGCGGGGGCCAGGGGGGACATGTGCTCCTCCCGAGCACTTGCAGGGGTGTGAATGTGAGGGGCAGTGGGGGATGGCGCTGCCTGTGGGGTCGGTCATGTCTAGGCACAGGAGAGCTGCAGCGAGGTAGTGCCAGTGACTGGATAGGGCCGAGAGAGGGCTGCAGCTCATTGGCGTTCCTGGGCCTGACTGACCCTGGGCTGGGCTCCATGACCCTTGGATTAGGAAGCACTGCAGGACTGGGCAGCGCGGCCGGCCGATCATGTCCGGCCGCTTGTCCCCAGATGCACGAGAAGCTTCCCTTTTTCTTCTTCTGGGGAAAAAAGAAGAGCGATGGTATGTACTACCTTCCTACTACATAGTACATACATACCTACCTTGCAGCATGAAATATCCATGGATTCCCATTCCAGGTGTGCGCAAGAGGAAGATGGCCTTGCACATACGGATGGATTACTGTGCATGACATGACATGACGCCCACTACACAGTACGTAGAGATCGGCAACCTGGTGGCTCCTTGCTACATACCTATGTATACTACGCAGTATATGTGCGGAAAACTTGGTCTTTGATAAATCGTGCATCAATCAGTACGGGTCCATACAGGTATACATACCTACTGTACTGTATGTAGTGCAGGATATTCTGGACATATGTTCCCGCTCTGCCGCTGTCCTGAAACTGCGCGCAGTGCCTAGTGTACTGTAGTGGATGTAATCCCGTACACAGGCCCAGTATGTCCGTACTGTGGGTAGCAGCCATCAATCATGGCAGTATGAGATCATGGTGAAATCTGCTCCCCGGGCACCCGGGAAAGGCTGTGATGGTGGGTTTTATGGTGGATGGTGGATGGCTTGTGGGTTTGCCGAGGTGCCGTTGTGCCGGTGTGCTGATGTGCTCATGTGCTGTGGTGGGTTGATGAAGGTTCCAACTTCCAAGGTTGTTTCAGACAGACAGTCGAGTGTCCCTGAGCGTTCAGTAGTAAAGTACTGTACCTACATCACTTGGCCTTGCCTAGCTCAATGGGCCCGTGGGTTGGTCGACGTGTCCGTCCGCAGGCTGAGATTTAAGTCGTTGTTGGCCTTCGTTCGCTGGGCTTTGCTTCGAGCGGTGAGGCCAGGATGCACACTCAACGTTCCGAAGTTTCGAGGTTGGGAACTTTGTCGACCGTTGTTTTACCTACCTGCCAGTCGACGCTGCAAGTTGCAACACCAGGTAAACTATGTTGGCTACTACCTACATACACAGTCATGAGTAGGTACTTGCTCAAGTAAGTAAGCCACATCCACAGCATCCGCAAGACTTGTTTGGGCGGGGCGTCTGGTCGACACTCACCACGGCCTACCAGGTACATAGACTGACTACCTCGGCAGAGACGACAATCCGCACCTCTGTCAGGTTTCCCTGGAACGCTGTCTGCCTCACAGCTACTCGAAGTCTTGGGACTTCCAAGGTTGTTATGGGCTGGGAGCGGATATGCCCACTCATCCAAAAGGCAACGGTAATACACTCGATCTCCGGGAACCACTACTCAAAATTCCTACCTGATACCTGATATCCCAGGGCCTGAACGGGCGAGGGCGCCACGGCAGAAGAAGAGCTCGGTGGCTCTGCGGCATTTTTGTCCAAACCTTGCTGTGCACATCAAGTTATCGTCCTCTGTGCCACTGCCGGGCAGCCGGGGAGCAGCCATCGCGCTTATCTCGCGCCGAAGCTTCCGTCCTGGAGGGAACCCGAAGAACGTCATGGCTGTGTAAACAGTAGCAGTACCCCGTACACTATGCCTTCGCGGTCGCGATCAAGGGCAAACTTGCCTGGGGGTACCTGCCTATTGGAGTTGGGCTGCAGAGGCTGTCAAGTCGTCCAGGCGAGATATTACTCCGTCTGCTGGTACAGCCAACATGAGTGGGATCGCGCTACGGTACTGCGGCAAAGCGATATTCTGGAGCCTTGCATAGCCCTGTCTGGCCATGTACCCGAGGCGGCTCAAGGGCTCTCAAGGGCTGAAGGCGGAGGAGACCCATCACGCTGGGTCATGCTCGAGACGAGCCCACTCACCACTCCTACGTGTGGTGGCTATGCAGAATTCATGCCTGAGGAATCCAAGCTGCAGACACAACACGCCACAACGCCTTGGCTGGCAGCTGGCTGCGATGCCTTGCTCTCAAATCCGTGGGACCCCCAGCACTCCCGATCCGAGCTGGCCAACTCGTTGCCATACAGGCCATCGCATGTCATCCGACCGAGGTCATCTCCCTGGTTTCTCCGGGGGGGCCAGCGCATAGGCCATCTTGGTATGGGGTCATTTTCTGGGGAAGTTCCACGGGTATCGGTGCAGGCCTCCCCTGCTCCCGTGTCGATACCATGTATGGTACAGATGTACAGATCACCCCTTGATGAGGGAGGGACGGCTACGAAAATCACGATGGTTTATACGAGTGACCCCCCTCAAAATCTGAGCAGGTCCTCCAGATCAGCATTGGAGCTGACCTTGGCTTCTTGGCGCCTGGGCAACTTACCACAACTTGCCAGCGGCATCGGTCGCTGGCCTGAAGGGGCGTGTGAAGAAAGAAGGCCGTAGTCTCCTCCAAAATGATCTGTCGAAGTGTTCCTCGCGAGTCTCGTCGGAGGCCGGGTGGAATGATCAGAAGGGCGGAGGATACCGCCCGCGGGGTTGCTGGTGATGGTCAAGGTCCGCATCGCCAAAGTCGCTCGACGGAGTGGTCGGTGGTGAGGTCCCCTGCCTCACCGCCGCGCTCGTCAGCAACGTCGATGATGCGCTCGCTGCGTGATCATATCGGCCACGGGCCGGGCGCGGCCGGGCAGGTGACGGGGCCGGCGAGGTGCCAGGTTGCGAATAGAGCGACTCCACCCCCGTCGTTGTCATCGCCCGCCTATTCATCGCCATCCTTCTTCTTGTTCCCTCCCTCCCTCTCCCCTGACGTTGTCGTCGGACAACACTACGATCTCCACTCGAAGACCTGGTATTCGTGTACCAAAATGCGTTATGCAAAATGTCGACTTTACCATGGCGTTACATGAGGTGAGTATGATCTGGCTTGTTGCTTGAGTACTTACCTAGAACTAACAAGGTGCCTTGCTGGAAAACGAAGGCTACCTAGGTAGCGTATCGGTTGATCAGGCCAGAGGAGAAGATACTTGATGTCCTTTTTTCCCCGGGAGAGTTGCCCTCCTAGAAGAGTTGCCCATGTGCTCCTGGCTTCCTTAATGGAGGAAACCATCTCGATTCGGCTTCATATGTCGAGAATTCTTTAATGCCGGTGACTGCGAGAGACTACCATTGAAGAAGAACAGAAATAATGTGAGTAGAATAAGTGAAAGGTCTTAGTCTTGGTAATATTCAAATATGCTGGAAGTCTATGATCTAATGGTCACTCTATTATGACGCTCTATATATATAATTATCAAACAATCATACTATGAAAACACCGTGAAAACTTGGGGGCTCAATGTGGTAGTGTATTCTCATTATGTATCAGGAACTCTCTTTTGTTATTTGCTATTCGGTGATTAGCAACATTCGTGCTCAAGTATACAGTCCGCGAGGACCCCTGGTTGGTTCGAGACAAGAGTAACTCAATACCAGTGAAATCCTGTCGATTCTGGATTTGCAACAATGGAATGGTTTTGTAGTTTCTGCTAGCAGATACTGCCTGGTCGCTTCTGGCTGTGCAAGGCAATAATTACGGTACGTGCTTGCTATGTAAATATGTAGCACTTATCAAGGGCTTCTAGGGCTCTCATACATATATAGTAATAGGAGACATTTGCTGCTAGTACTCTCGCGAGGTCGATCAAGTTGATATTGATAGGAAATCATCGACCTTATCATAGTTAATTCCAGTCTCATTTAGCAACCTTGGCAGTAGGTTATTTAATGCGATCAGCATATTGTCGCAACAAAGTAGATACTCCATCGTGTCTCGAAGACTATCCAATTCGTTTCTAGCGAGTACGAATTCTATACATAAGCTCCCGAAGCTGGTATCCTTACGATATAGCATGGTCATCATTGGCTTTTCCCATACATTGTAAGGTCCAATACGAGAACACTGTCGATATTCAACTAAATTTCAAAAATGATTTGCCGGTGTTTAAGTTTCGGCCGTGAAGACATTACCACTTTGGTTCGAAAAGTGAAAATTCGCACCGCTGTAAGGGTCGTGTAATCCGGCAGGGAAACTCTCGTGTTTCTGGGGAAGGTTCTCGTAAAAGTATGCTTGTAATTTCTTCAGGTAGATCACATACACCAATCTGTGTTCAATAATAAGAGCTGACAGATCGCGGCCGTGTCTAGTAGGTGAAACTGTGATACTAAGCTCCGGGAGCCGTTCCCACGATGGTGAACCTCAAAGTCTCTTGTCGATTTCTGGCAGTTTCACCTATACCCTCTACCCTGTGGCCTTGCCTATCCTCTTGGTCTCGTGAGACATAGTAGGAAGTGAAAGGGAGCACGACCATTCCAGGAAGACTGCATGAATCGATAGCAAGACATAGAACCTCAAGTGATTCTTGTCGGAGACATCGAGGATATTTCAATCCAACAGACAGATGTCTGTAATGTGGCATCCTAGGACAATGTAGACAGTGAGGTACACACTCATATTCGACTGAAAAGGAAAAATGAAGTATTGATATCGAAACCTGAGAAAGAGTCAAGCCGGTCTATCTCAGACGTCCATGGGTGAAAGGAGACCGTCACATACGAGTTGCTAATGAACCATATGGAGCTTCTTCCTCAGTGAACGTACTCCGATGATACATAAGAAACCTATATGTAGCCGATGACTCGAAGTCAGTTTAAGGGGCCGGCCTTCGTTGCTGAGGTCGAGCACTGGCCAACACTGGACCATGATCCTAAGAGCTATCAAAGCAGGATGGCAACTTCTGATAGGCTATATAAGGCCTGCAAGCCAGCGCTAGATGGGACACTTTGCCTATGCTAGGCCAGATGGCAGGTCCTTTATTGCTCTGGTAGACCCTTGGCCACCGAGTCGACCTTGAGATGAGGAGGCCCATTGGAATGGTCGGTCATGATCGACCTGCCCCGTGGGCGAAGAGGAATCGTTGGCCGTATTGCACCAAGCGGCCAGCTCAGCCTCCTCCATGCCCAGGTGTGCACTTGGGGACCTCCTTGGAGTGGCCAATGCCTCTATCGTACGGAAGGGCACAGCAATCAGGAGAGAATAGGATAGGACCCTTACGGGCGCTTTCAATCTCGCCAAATTAGCTAGGTAATTATTGGCACGGAAAGTTGCTCTGGTGGTGCCAGTGCGTGCCAGTGCGTGCCAGTGGCAGCGTGGACAGAGCTCTGAAACCTTAGTGGGGCCTACCTGCTGTAGGCTATGATCGACACGACATCTGGACCCCAGGAGCCCCACCACTAAGCTCGCCGTGCTGTGACAACGGACGCCACACAGGCCCAAGGCTGACGCCCTCAGCCGGGCCGCCCTTCGACCTCACCTTCCGACCGCACCTTTACATACCTACCTAGGTATAGGTATACATGCCAATCCTCCCTTATAGATCTCCATATTCTTCATGTGATCTCCAAGAAATTTGGGTCACCACAAGCCTAGAGTACTGTTCTATCGGAGAAGTCGGGGCAAGAGGTATCACGACTTGCCTCAACGACACGACAGCAGAGCTCCCCCATCCCCTCCTGCCATCTTTCCATGCAGCAACCCTGTGGCTGTCACTTTGACCCTCCATGGGTGTTGGGTAACATCTCGACACCCAATTGAGGAGATGATAACAAGTCCGTGATTGAAACTTTGTTTCGAGAGGCCTCAACCATGGAAACACTCTCTGTGTCTAGACTGGCAAACCGCCCCCCAAGATACCGCTCCTCCACCTCAGCCTCGAACCCTCCTGCCATAACAAAGGCCGCCGAAGTGTTGCGGTCACTACTGGACAAGCTTTCTGCATATATACAAGCTCATCAGGGGGGCGAATACCCCAGGTTCTCTTCGCTCATAGAGCTCGGCCGACAGATACACCAGCACGTCGCTGCGACAAATCCTCCCAGCCCGGCGCAAGATGATTTCCGCCATTTAGATGGCTACAGGCACCTGCTCGACGTCCTCCGTGCCTACTCCGGCTTCTACAACCCACAAAAGAGGACTTTGGAAGAGAAGAAGGGCTTCTTCGAGCTCCTGCATATCGTGCTGGCCATATTCTCTGCTACCTTTAGGGAGCACCATGGGAACCGTCGCTACTTCAAGCACCGGGTCGAGGGGGGCGGTTGGGAAGCATTGGAACAGATAATAGCCAGTGTGGGACTGGGAGGAACCGATTCGAACGCGTGGACCAATTGCCAGCTGTTTGGAAAGCTGCTGTCGTTTTCCCTCGACGATCAACGGCTAGATGAGCTGTGCCAGGCAGTCGCCACAACCTCCGCCCCGCAGGGGTCCTGTGAGGCTGGGGAAGATGTTGAATACCAGGCACAGGACGGAGTCCGGATCACGCAGTTCGATGCACCGACCATCGAGCGCGAGCTGGAGAAGATCATAACCCCTACGACTATTCTCCAGAACCCCGAGATCATGCGCGCCGTTGTCGACTTTTGGGAGTCCATGCCCAGGGATCCAGAGTCTCCCGCAAGCTCCCCATCTGTCATCGTCCTGACTACTATCAAGCTGGTCATCTCGGCATCGTTCTCGAATTTGACGGCGTTACATGGAACAGGGGCCCTGTCGAGGTTCCTTTGGCTTTACTTCAGGAATACCTCGACGTTATCAGAATATGAGAAGGAGGTTGTACTGGGCCTTTGCAAATCATTGATGCAGCTCGGGATTAACCGACTGGCGGATGTACAACTGCTCTTGTCAAAGCAGGATCCCGTCGCCTCACAATTCTGTCTGGATATGGCGGCAAGGTATAACGGCCCCCCGTTTATGCAGTTCGATTTATCTCTGCACGGCCACTCATCGATTGAACTTCCATCCTTGGGGCGCTCATTCCCTCCACAGTCCTCGGCTGGCTACACATTCACTGCCTGGATACGAGTTGATAACTTTGATCCAAACTCACATACAACCATCTTTGGCGTTTTTGATTCTACTCAGACGTGCTTCCTATTGGCATATCTTGAAAAAGATACCCACAATTTCATCTTGCAGACTTCTGTCACCTCTCAAAGACCTAGCGTCCGGTTCAAGTCTGTCAAATTTAAGGAAAACCGTTGGTATCACATCGCCATAGTCCACCGGCGGCCAAGGACCATGACAGCCAGCAAGGCTTCCTTATACGTCAATGGCGAGTTTGCTGAGCAAATACGGTCTCAGTATCCAGTCCCTCCTCCCACGAGCAATGCGAGCACCGAGAGCTTTGCTTCATTTGCTTCGAACAGCAACAAACCATATCCCGTGCAGGCTTTCTTGGGCACTCCTCGTGATCTGTCAACGAAGCTCGGTGCCGGACTCGTCTTGTCGAAGTGGTCTCTGGCATCAGCTCATCTCTTCGAAGAGGTTCTCAGTGATGACTTCTTAGCAGTGCACTATCGCCTAGGCCCGAGGTATCAGGGCAATTTCCAAGACTGTCTTGGTGGCTTCCAGACCTATGAGGCGTCGGCGGCCTTGGGCTTGCGCAACGAAATGTTACACCCCGGCAAGGAAGAAGGCTCGTCAGACATCCTTAGAGCCATTCGAGATAAAGCTAGCGGCATTTTGCCAGAGCAGAAGATATTGATGAGCACCCTGCCTACGGCCGTCTTCCGTACCGATGGCCAGTTCCTCGAGTCTTTCCTGTTCAGATCTCTATCTAGAAGTGCGGCCAACAACCTCTTCCAATTGACCACTAAGAGTGGGACCGCAATTTCTGTCAACGGCGCGCTGCCATGCGTCAATGACGCCCTCGTGAGAGCCCATGGTGTTGCTGTGCTGGCCGGGGACGCCGTCGTGGCAACGCCCTACAACTTTGACGACAACTTGTGGCGCATCGGCGGTTTTACGCCCGTCGCCTTGAAGCTGGTCGAGCGAGCCAAGTCAGCCGAAGAATTTTTGAGAACCGTTGAGCTCATGTTCTTGTCTATCAAAAAGAGCTGGAGGAATAGCGAAGCTATGGAACGAGACAACGGATATGCCATCCTAGGCATGCTGCTACGAGCGAAGCTTGGCTACGCTACCTCTGGAACTGACATACCTTCCTGGCGGCTATTGCTGACCCCTGATGAGCGAGACAAGCTGAGTTTCCAGTTGCTCAGCTTAGTTCTGGACTTTGTTGGCTACAAACATGCCTCACCTGTCGAGTCTTTTATCATCAACCCGCTTGCATATCGCATTCTTCTGATTGACTTCGATACCTGGCGAAAAGCGGCTTCTATCACGCAAGAGCTCTACTACAAGCAGTTTGTCACTTTCGCTGTCAACAGCAAGTTCCACGAATTCAACAGCCGCCGACTGCAGCGAATGCGTAAGAATCCTAGGATTCGAGATACGAGAGCTCGACATGCTGATGATTCACATACAGGGATTGTAAAACGTCTTTTGGACGCGCTTAAAGCAGAAACGATGTCCGAGGATGTTATGCCTCACTTCCTGGTAGCGTTTGAGAGTCTTATCAAGTGCAATTTTAATGCTGAGGCTCATCGCACGATAGCTCTCTTCATCACTTACACCTTCCACTCCACAGCAAACTCCCAGCCTCGCACTCCCAGGCCACTGTCTGCAATAGCCCCAACTAACGGCAGGATTGGCCTTCGTCGGTCGACAGTGGATTCTGCTCACAGCGTGAATCTGCGTGCTATGACGAAGAAGCAAGTCGGTGCCAAGATCTTGGAGCTGTACACACGCCTCCTCTGTCAGAAGGGAAACTTTACTGATATCCACAAGTTTGCTCGTACAGTTACGAATAAGGTACGTCTTGGAAATCTAGACTGTGGGGCTTGATACTGAGACTATGCTAGTGGCTGCTGTACCTCCTTGCTGAGGAGAACCCGGAAGTCGTTGTCTACGGCTGCAAAATCCTTGCTAGGGTGTTGGTCTCCCATGGATCTAACTACGCTTCCAAGTTCGCCAACAAGACGGGAGGCTTCGCAATCATGTCTCATCGCCTGAAGCATTGGTGGGATATCCCAACGCTCTGGCCAATGTGCCTCAGTATTCTCTTCGGCTTCGATGTAGCTGAGATCAATTTCGACCGACCGTTTGATCTGCTTAACTTAACGGAATTGTTTGGCAAAAAGACCCGCGTGGCATATCCTGATGTCTTACCAGTCATCACCATGATGCTCCAGCATGGTCTAAGAGATATTCTCAAGTACCAGGACGACCCGGATTCACCAATCGGTGGCGAACCATTGTTGAACAGGAACCTGGGCAACTTGGATGCATCCCCGGCGAGACCCCGAGCTCGGTCCATGAACTTCATGGATGAGCTCGGAGCTAGAGGGACACGAGGCGTGGACAAGGAGAGGGTGGCTAGCCATGCTGTCGTCCTTCAGACCGTCGTTCGGTTCCTGGCCGACCTTCACAAGAAGTCATCCGACTTCCGGGACTTCGCCTTGTCTTCCGATTATGTGCGACTGCTGCTGTCTGCACTGTACCCGATTCTTGTTAGCACCGATCCGGTCAGTCCGGAGACTGAATTGAACTCACGAGACTCTGCTCTCACCTTTGATGGCGGCGATGTTATCATCCGACCACTGGCAGGGTCCTCGAGCCCGGCGCCAATAGTACGGACGTCTGTCGTTCCGTCATCAGAAGCGCAGCCGAGCCAATCTAGGGGCACCCAGCTCCGGCGGGCGTCTTCTTTCGTGCTCCTGACAGCGCAGGAGTCACCTCAAGCGACCAAAAGCAGTGCCCGTCTGGCTCATGTCATGTCACCGAGGCTACAAGTGCAGGCGCAGAAAATCAGCAACGTGGTCCTTGAGGGACTTCTGGATCTTGTCGTCAATGTCTTCACTGACCAGATTCTTGCTCGCAAGGAATTCCCTGGTTTCTCGCTGTTCCTGAAGATACCTCCGGGTTTCCAGGAACACCAAGCATATTTCGAGTCCTATGTGTTGCGGCACCACATCTCACACCTGAGGGCTGTTATCGAGGCGGACCAGAGTGTCCTACACGAGACGAAAGTCCTGACAAACATGTCTCGGTTTGCACTCCACATGCTAGACACCATTTTCGAAGGATGGTTCATGAACGGGGCGGAGCAAATGACGGACTTCTTGGGAACCGTGATTGAGTATCTTGCGCGCCCTGATATCTCATCTCTGAAGAGTGTCCGGCTTTGTAGCCAGGCTGTAACAGTACTTAAAGGGTCCTTTGTAAAATTGGTGCTTCTCCGGCTGTCAGACACCAATGATGCTGAAGTATCCGAGGCTGACAACTTGGCGTTGCTCTCGAACCTTTACTACTGGCAGATTGTCTTGCTGGATTGTTTATCCACAGAGGAAGACACGATGCGACTCGTCTGGTATCAGCTGTACGGTAAGCTCATTGATGCTCGAGAACCAGTTCGGCTAGCTGCTGCAGGCATCTTGCGCATTATGCTCGTTCAAAAGCCTGATGAATGCAGCCGGGTCTTCCGAGCAATTCCCATGCAGGCGAACGAGTTCAACTTGTCCAAGGGGTTTGGAAAACTGACAGAGGTCGACGATGGCACCTTTGTTGAATGGGTTGACCAACACAGACCCTCGCTTGATGCGATGTTCCTAGGCGGAATGTCGAAGGCATGGGAGGAGTACGTTGCTCAAGAGAACCAGCGCACGCTCGAGACTGCCAGGTCCCGGTTGTCGAGACGGAGAGACAAGCTCAAGCAGTGGCGAGACGAGGCGCGGCAGATCGAGAACGTTCTCCTTCGACACGAGATGGCGAACAGTGCCTGGATGAAGAGCATATTCTACACTGAACATTCGAAACACCAGCGCCTCACTCAGGACCAGCAGGATGACTTCGTCTTCCTTGTCTCCTCATTCGCCAAGATGGACCGAGACCTCAAGCGGCCCGGTGCCGTCTTTGCAGAAGCAACACCTACAATAAAATGGAAGCTTGACAGAACAGAAGGCAGAAACCGGATGCGTCTGCGTCTCCTTCCTGACAACTCGAAAATGCAGGAGGAATATCAATCCAAGCAGACAAGAAAGAAGTACTCGGAATCCAAGCCGTCAGACCCCACGCCAAACATTGGTGGCCTTAAACTGGACACCAAGGTTGGCTCTGGGACATCAAATACCAACACGCCTATGGTGAACGCGACCGACCTGGCTGGAAATGGCACTGTTGAGGCAGGCGAGGCAGCGTCTTCGGAGCAACAGCCAGAACCAGGTGTGACGCCGGAAGAGGACTTCGAACTGATTGAAGATCTCAATGAACCAGAAGGTGACGACTCTTTCGAGGACAAGAACAGGAAGGTCATGCGACGACTGCAACTCGGAGATACGGTCCAGAGTGTCTACAATATATCGCGCATCATTGGTCTTGAGGCCTGCGAAGGCATCCTGATCATTGGCAAGGAGGCACTGTATATCATGGACAACGTCTTCCGCAGCGCCGATGGCGAGATTATCAATGTCTGGCAGGCTCCGGCAGAAGAGCGCGATCCATACTCCCAGATCATCACAGGCGCTAAGGCAGCCGAGAAGCCCAAGTCGCAGAGAGGCAGCGAACAGGAGTCCAGAAGCTGGAGATGGCATGATGTGATTAGTATTTCCAAGCGCCGCTTCCTGTTCAGGGACGTCGCCATCGAGATCTTCTTCACGGACGGCCGGAGTTACCTGATGACAGCCTTGAACCCAAGCATTCGAGACGAGGTATTCGCCAAGCTCTCGCACAAGACTCCGCATACATCAGACTCGAAGTCCCTGCCAAATCCAGAAGATGCATGGCGGTTGGAGGCCATCAAAGTCTTTGACGAGTCACCTCAATCGTTCGGCTCCAAGTTTGGGAGCATCTTCAACGCGTCGCCGTGGAATCCAGTCATGAGAAAATGGCAGAAGGGGGAAATCTCCAATTTCCACTACCTAATGCTCGTCAACACGATGGCAGGGAGGACATTCAATGATCTGACACAGTACCCCGTCTTCCCCTGGGTTATTGCGGATTATACCAGCGACGAACTGGATCTGACGAAGCCATCCAGCTTCCGTGACCTGTCGAAGCCGATGGGGGCGCAGACCGTTTCTCGTCAGACCGACTACATGTTACGGTACAGCAACTTGATGGAAGTCGGTGAGATACCGTTCCATTACGGAACACACTACTCCTCTGCCATGGTCGTTGCGTCCTACCTCATCCGGCTCCCCCCATTTGTGCAGTCGTACATCCTGCTTCAAGGTGGTTCCTTTGACCACCCTGACAGGCTATTTTACTCCATCGAAGGCGCATGGAAATCGGCATCAAGGGATAATGGAACTGACGTGCGAGAGCTAATCCCTGAGTTCTTCTACCTGCCTGACTTCCTTACAAACATCAATGGTTACGACTTTGGTGAGCGCCAAGGCGACGGTGGTAGGGTCGATCATGTTGAACTGCCGCCATGGGCCAAGGGAGACCCAAAGATATTCATTGCGAAGAACCGCGAGGCGCTTGAAAGCCCCTATGTGACCCAGAATCTTCATCACTGGATCGATCTGATTTTCGGCTACAAGCAGAGAGGCGAGGCTGCTGTCGAAAACCTGAACGTCTTCCATCACCTGTCTTATCACGGCGCTATTGATTTGGACAGTCTTCTGGACAAAAACGAGCGGGCCATCACCACCAACATTATCCACAACTTTGGACAGACGCCTCACCAGGTCTTTTCGAAGCCTCATCCGGGCCGAGAGCTCGTCCAGATGCCAACGAGAAGGCTAGATACGGGTGTTAAGTACCTGACAAGGGTCAGCTACCCACTGCTCGAGAGCCACGAAAGAGTCGCGTCCCTCATCTACGCCCCCAAGCTCGATCGTCTCCTCTGCGCATCACCCTTCCGGCTCAACATGGCACCGCACTTTGATAAGTTCCTTGAGTGGGGCTTCGCAGACAACAGCATCCGCTTCTTCCTCAGCGACAACCGCAAGCCGGCCGGGCTCCTCGAGAACCTGCACCAGGGGCAGATCTCGTGCCTCGCCTTTGCCGACTCCAAGACGCTCATCACGGCGGGCGAGGACAGCGTGGTGTCGGTGTACACGGTCCGGTCGCCGCCGGGCAAGAACGTGGAGCTCGTGCCGCGCATGTCCCTCTTTGGCCACAAGACGCCCGTGACGGTCATGGCCGTGTCAAAGGCCTTCAGCACGCTCCTCACCGTGTCCCAGGACGGCGCGGCCTTCCTGTGGGACCTCAACCGGCTCGAGTTCGTCCGCAAGCTCCCCGTCGTGGCGCGGCCCGTCGAGTGCGCGCGCATCAACGACGTCTCGGGCGAGATCATGCTGTGCTCGGGCCCCAACGTGCTCCTGTTCAGCCTGAACGGCGAGCTCATCCTGGAGCAGAACGTGTGCGGCGGCGGCGGCGGCAACAACGGCGAGGGGGCCCCGCCGGCCGGGGACGACTACGTGCACTCGTGCGCCTTCTACGAGGGCCAGGGCAGCGAGTGGCTCGAGAACTTCCTCGTCTTCACGGGCCACAGGAGGGGCCGGGTCAACGTGTGGCGGAGGGCCGTGAGGCGCGGCGAGGGGGGCGGGCCCGGGTCCGGGAGGTGGGTGCTGGAGCTGCTCAGGCGGCTGGACCACACGGACAACAAGAGCGAGACGGGGGCGAACGTGGACGCGCCGATCACCTGCATCACGCCCATGCCGCAGATGGTCTACACAGGGGATGATGACGGACGGGTGGTAAGTTTTTGTTTTCCGAATCTTCCGGTCCTTCCCTTTCCCTTGCCCGCTATGGTTCTCTTACCCCCTTGAAGATGATATGTAAGAGAGTTACGACAGTTGGCTGACAGTTGTGTGCGAATAGTTCGAATGGAACTTGGTTCAGAGGGAGCGTTAGTGGCCATGCTCGTCGGTCTGGCTTGGCTCGGATGGAACTATGTGATGGCTGGTAGGTGTGTTTGTGTTTGGGCGTGTGTGGGAGTGATCGGTATGGTATGATATGGAATGGCATGGGGTGGAGCGGGGAGCGCTGGCTTTTCTTCCTTCTTTCTTTCTTTTGGTCAAGTCGGTTCTGGCGGTCCTTTCTTTTCTTCTACTTGATCGTCGTCGTCGTCATTGTTGTGTTGTTGTTGTTGGTCTTGAAAAGCCTCTATCGATATGGTTTTGCATTTCCAACTGGTTGTTGGCTGGTCGGATGGTTGCTGGGATAGAGCTGAGGGCCCTTGGTGAGATCTAGGAGATATAGAAAGGATAGACTATGTAGGAAATGGCGTATCGATATGACTCCTTGTACCGGCCTAGTATTCTCAATCTCAAGGTGTACCGGTTCTGGTGGACCTGGACATAAGCTTGGGATTACGCAGTGTGATACTGAGGAGTGATCAAGAGGGGCTTGCTTGTCACATGTTGGGCGCAGCGGCTTGAGCCGCGGGTTTGTGGGTCGGCTGAGTGGTGTTCACGATTCGTGGGGTTGCTGGTTTGGGTTGATTCGTATGTCGTATATCGTACACATGTGATAGCCCTCTTGGTACCTGAACATAGTACTGCTCAAGGAAGATTAGATAAACTGAAGTCGGTGTCTGTTGCGCCCTGGTTGCCAGGATTGCTGTTGGTTACATGGCGATATGTAGCAACGGACAACTGAGATGGAGGGCCGTCAGGCACGGCATCATGTTGTCCGTCAACACCATCTTCACATAGTTGGCGTCGGTACACAGTAATCTGGGTCGAGGGTGAACATTCGTCTTGCTGGGATTTTGTTTTTAATTGAATTCGGATTCCCCTCAACGCTTCTTTGATCATTATCAGACAACACAGGCTCTCCTTGTGGCGCTCTCTCAACCCCTCAGTCGTATAGCTCATTGCATCTCGTTCGATTCGTCGTTATCCTCTCCTCTACCACCCTCTGTCCCGGCGGAATTTGCACCCCCCGCCGCTCACCAGAGAAGGTTCAATGTCGGCGATTCCCCTCGGCGAGTCACAGGATCTCGTCCGTCCCTGTCCGCGTCGAGGACCCCGAGCTTCTCGAATTCAAAAAGTGGCAGCTGCTCTGGGTGACCCATCGCCCTGTCCTCCCCACGGTATTACTCCGTGTTATCATCGTAGCCGGTCAACTTCTTCCTAGGACCTAGAGGGACTAGAAGTAGAAGGCGGAGGAAGGTCAGTAACACAGCCCAGGAGAGGAAGATCAAGAGGAGGGAAAGACAACGACCAGTCGGCCAAGGGTGGAAGAGGGGAGGAGATAGGGACCATGATCGTACTTGGGTATGTGGTAGGTATGGGCTTCGCATCGTAATCGCCGAGGGCATGTCTGACGGGGGGCACGACGGCCAGGGTGGCGGGACCAAGGCCTCCTATGACGCAGGACCAGAAGAGGGCGGGACGCTCGCGGGAGGACCAGCGCAGGTAGCGGAAGGGCGTTTGCCAGAAGAGGGGCGATCTGCCGGACATGTTTGGGTCTTCCTTCTTGGATCGTGTGGGGTGGTGGGAGGAAGGGTGTGGATTGAGGTTACGGAAGTGTGGTGACGGTTTTATCAATTTGATCAAGATCAGCTTTGCACGCAACAGAGGGTGGCTGTTTGGCTGTTTGGTTGTTAGATGTCCAGCAACCTCGACAGGAAGGGGTGGGGAGACCAGGTGAGGGTCGAGATCTTGGGTCGAGGTGAAGGTGAAGTTGGGGTTGGAGTGTTTATGTCAGGCACCTTCACGTTTACGGTGCGGAGTGATTGGTCAATCGGAAGTGTGTAAGTGCGCTGTTCCGCTTGTAAGTAGGATACGCGGGGGCGACCCCTGCGACTCTTCTACGCAGTACGTACATACCTATTTATTAGTGTATACCTAGGTAGGTACTCAGTGTACTTTAGAGGGCCAGAGAGGGCCTGTGCTGAAGCTGCCCGGGGTGTTTCAGAACCCCCCTCCCCTGTCAGCCCGTTACAACAGCAGTAGTCAGCATGCATGGATCAATTGGACCCTCCAATGTATGTACGTACCTACGTAAGTAGCTAAAGTCTTGGCAAAGGACTACGTATCCATAGCGAAAGCAGCAAGCACCCAAGACAGACAGACAACTTGAGGATTGATTGATGTTGCCAAATAAATAATTGGCCACAAAACACCACCTCTCTCACACACACACATACACATACACCTCTCCTCAGAGGCCACATGACAACAACAAGCAGGGATCCGTCACCACATTCCTTACTCCCCTCTCATCTGCGCAAGTAGGCGCTCTCGTGTGTGTGTCTTTTCCCCAAACATGAAGCTCCTTCTTTCTGCCCTGCTGCTGTTCCTGGCAGCTGTTGCGCAGGCTGTCAGCTCTACTGGCACTCGCCTGTTGAGCATCTGGGACGATGTTGAGGACCAGAAGCTCTACTCCAGGTTTATCGGAGATCTCGAGAGTAAGGATTCGCGCATCTGACCTAAGCTGCAGGGTGCTCTTGCTAACCATGCCCTGCCTGGCTCACACCTATAGAGCGAGGCTACAAGATCAGCCATGCAACTTCAAAGTCGGATGACCTGAAACTGGACCACTTGGGCCAGAGGACATATGACCATGTCATGATCTTCCCAACCAAAGCAAAGGGTGAGAGAGAAAGAGACCTCCCATCCCATCCCGTGCCACGCCATGGGCAAACAGGACTGACGTATCCACACCTTCAGGACTCGGCCCCAACCTGACGGCCAAGCTCCTCCTCGACTTCCTCGACGCCGGCGGCAACATCATGCTCGCCCTGAGCGCCACCCAGCCCGTCCCGGCCGCCCTGAACGCCCTGCTCCTCGAGCTGGACATCCAGATCCCCGCCGAGCGCGCCGGCCTCGTCGTCGACCACTTCAACTACGACGCCCTCAGCGCCTCGGACCACCACGACGTCGTCCTCGTGCCCACCCCGGCCAAGTACCGCCCGGACACCAAGAACTACTTTGGCAGCGGCGGCAGGGCCGACCTCCTCGCCGTGCCCCGCGCCCTCGGCCACGTCCTCGGCAACGGGCCCCTCCTGACCCCCATCCTCACGGCCCCGCGCACCGCCTACCTCTACAACCAGAAGGAGCAGGCCGAGTCCCTGGACGGCGACGTCTTCGCCGCCGGCGCCCAGCTCTCCCTCGTCTCCGCCTTCCAGGCCCTCAACTCGGCCCGCTTCACCCTCGTCGCCTCGGCCGAGATGTTCCAGGACGCGTGGTTCGACGCCCAGGTCCAGCGCCCCGGCGCGGGCGAGCCCGTCAAGGCGTGGAACGAGCAGTTTGCCCGCCGCCTGACCGGCTGGACCTTCCACGAGATCGGCCACCTGCGCGTCAACTACGTCGAGCACCACCTCGCCGAGGAGGGGCCCCTGGCCAACATCTCCAACCCAGATATCTACCGTATCAATAACAATGTTGTACGTTTAAGTAACCCATCTTTCCACCCACCCCCTCCCACACCCCGGAAGGAATAGTGAAATAAAGAAGAAGAAGAAAAGCTCACAAACAAAACCTGACAGACGTACGAGATCTCCATCTCGGAGTGGGTCTGGGACAAGTGGTACGCCTTCAAGGTCCCCGACAACGACGAGCTCCAGCTCGAGTTCAGCATGCTCTCGCCCCTGCACCGCCTCCCGCTCCGGAACGTCAAGCGCGCCTCGACCGAGTCCGAGGGCGTCTACCGCGTCACCTTTGAGGTCCCGGACCAGCACGGCGTCTTCAACTTCATGACCGACTACAAGCGGCCCTTCCTGAGCCCCATCGAGGAGAAGCGCGCCGTCACCGTCCGCCACATGGCCCACGACGAGTACCCCTTCAGCTACGAGATCTCGGCCGCCTGGCCCTACCTCAGCAGCATCGGCGTCACGTGCCTGGGCTGGCTGGCCTTTGTGGCCATCTGGATGTTCAACAAGCCTGTGGCCCAGGCCGGCGACGCCAAGAAGAAGCAGTAGAGTGGGGGGAGCACGACGCGCGGCGGGGGTGGTGGTGGAGGATTCGAAGTCAGCAGACGGGGATCTGCGCATTGTTTTACGGGCTGGGTTTATAGGAGTATCTGGCACTTGTGCGCATGTACAATACATAGGGATATTAGATGCCCTAGGAACGGGCCTGGGTTTGTTGCCAGAAAAAAAAAGATTATACCGTGACCAACGAATTTGAGTTTTCATGACAACATCTACCTGATCGGTAATACTAGGGATGTCTGTCGTCCTTTTCGTGATCATTGTCGAACATGTGTCGATCCTATGGACTTTTCTCGCCATTGATTTTGGAGCAGGGTGGAGCGGACCACCCGAAGTGGTAAGTTATATGAGCCGTATACATCCATCATATTTCATCTGTGAAAGATATATTTCAGTAATCCCTTTCATCCATTGACATCCTTAACACACGACCCTTACCAATAGCAAAAACGCAGATTCGGCTGCCCACTAGAGCATAGCCGATTGAGGGCGGAGGAGATATGGAGGCCCGAGAGAGGAGGAAACTTCCAAAAACAAAGAGGAAGGGAAAGGACAGAGGCAGGTGATGGCGGGGAGAGACAAAACTTCATAAATGCCCTCAGATTAGCTCTCTTATGGTTCTCAACGACAACCGTCGCCGGGGACAGACCTCCACCAGCGAAGTGAAGGAGGACTGGCGGCTTCTGCTGCCTGCAAATTTGGCTTTTTGGACCTATAAGGTCATCACCGGGCGAAGTTTGTTTTGTTGTCACCCTCTTGCCATCTCCTTCTCTCCCTCTCCCCCCAGGAAGACAACCGCCTTGAAAAGGCATCAAACACCTCCTTTCCCTCCACTACCGACGTCCTCCCGGGTAGGGAGACAGGAACATACTCGCCGCTCCGATTGAAAACTATTTATTTTGGACCGTCACGGGCGTCCACCTGGGGTATAGGGGCACTTGCCTCTGGGTAATATGCTGTTGTCGTCATTGCGGGCTGAGATGGTTCGTCCCAAGGGGAGAGAGGCGGGTTGGGGGGCGGGAGAAGGGGATTCAAGCCAAGTAAGGCGGGGCCCTTCCAAAGGGAAAGGGAGGGGAGAGGATGGTGTTGATGACATGTGCCTGCTCAGATCTCTGTTCTTGTGGATGTTGTCATGTCGCAACGGCTTCACTGAGGTGAAGGCCAGGGGATCGACTAGTGGGAAAGCTCATCCCGGGGTTGTATCTTCATGACAGGCTTGTTAACTAGAGTCCCACTCGGCGACCAAGATACAGAGGGAATCGACGGTAGGTGCCTCTCCGAGTTGTGTCTATGTGATGTATGTGTGGATCAAGGTGTCCGTCTCAACATAGCACTTGCTGCGTTGGTCTCCAGTGGCGTATTGATTGGCTACACTGGAATGAGTGTATCTGACGAG
Organism: Cytospora chrysosperma; assembly: GCA_016808195.1. Lineage (NCBI taxonomy): Eukaryota > Fungi > Ascomycota > Sordariomycetes > Diaporthales > Cytosporaceae > Cytospora > Cytospora chrysosperma. The sequence goes on from JAEQMF010000012.1 coordinate 456,978, forward strand.
AAGACCCTGACGAGGTCCATGCTCTGCTGCATTGTTCCATGCCGACCTGGCAATATAAGGCAGAAGACATGGTTTTGTGGCACGAGAGTATGTCCCAGCAGACGAGTCGATCAAAGCCTGTACCCAGGTAGTGTTGCTCGCAAGTTATGCGTCGAGACTGCTGCTGGATGCAACTAGTAACTCAAGGTAGTCTGTGGCAGATGCCGCGTCGCGACGTAATGCGGAAGAAAGAAGATGGTGCCAGAGACCACAGCTCACAGGTGCCCCGTTTCCGTGAACGGAGGACACTGAAGGTCCAAAGCGCCATGAGGGTATGCACTGACACCAAGAGGTATGGCTGATATCTGGAGGTAGGCGTAGATACCCTCCGAGGAAGAGGATGATTGCAGGCAGCCTTGTCTTGGTGACTCAATCAGGTGTTCACATCGTCACCTAGATGGGCTTCTTGCTCTGGTGATTGATCCATCGCATCGTCAGTCTGAGGCCCACGACCAAACACGCAAGACAAGCTGGAATGTCGTTTTGATCAAGGGTCAAACCAGCAGATGAGCCCAGTAATCAGGTTTCCATGTCCTTCTTAGATCCTCAAAGCAGACAATATAGAGTGCCTCCTCAACGGTCTGAAGAGGCGACGATGCATCAGCTCCTCAACGTCGTCGATGAAGGATGATTCCGACACTCTGAGATGGCGAAATGATCCATGGGACACACTACCACTCAGAAACGTTAAAGCGGCGATTAAAGGTCAATCAATGCAGATCGAGTAGTAGAAGCAGGCGCATCTGAGAAGGGGGTCTCGTCGCGAGAAGTGTGCAGGTGTTACAAGCTCTCTTGAGGTGAGGAGTGCTGGATGGGAAGGTTGGGTTTAAAGGTGCCTGTTGGCAGGGTCAAGCTTAGCACTGGCACCAGCACTGGCATAGGCAGCCAGTGGCCTCGAGGCTGAACCTGGCTTTTCATTTGGCACAGGCGCAAGGCGGGGCCACAACGGGCAGCTCTCCGATTCGCCACAGGCTTGATCCGGCGTCCACCAACCCCCACAGCAGCTTCGCAAGGCTGAGAGCCATGTTTTCACGCTGCCAACCCGTCAGTCAACCTTGCAACCAAGATTACCTGGGTTGCAGCAACAACAACAACCACAACTTCTCAACCACTCCCAGTCACCAACCACCACAAACACCACATTCAAGCGCGTATCTTCGCGAAACATCTTCAAGATGGTAAGCCCTTTCCAGATCCACGCTTTTCTAATTCACCTACCCACGTCCGTCCGTCCAACCAACCAACTAACCCCCCCCCCTCAAAAACAGGCGCGAAACTCCGAAAAGGCCCAGTCCATGCTCTTCCGCTTCCGCGAGGCGCAGGCCGCGGACCTGGGCATCATCGACGCGGGGCGGTCGCGGCGGCCGCGGCTCATCACGGAGCAGGACTCGGTGCCGGCGTGCGAGAAGTGGCGCGGCCAGGTGCTCAAGGAGGTGTCGCGCAAGGTGTCGCGCATCCAGGACCCGGCCCTGTCCGACTTCCAGGTCCGCGACCTCAACGACGAGATCAACAAGCTCATGCGCGAGAAGTACATGTGGGAGGTGCAGATCCGCAACCTCGGCGGGCCCAACTACATGAGGGTTGCCGGCGGGGGCGGGAAGACGTACGACGAGCAGGGCAGGGAGGTGCCCGGCGTCGGGAACAAGGGCTACAAGTACTTCGGCCGCGCCAGGGAGCTGCCGGGCGTCAAGGAGCTGTTCGAGGCCGCCGCCAAGGCGAGGGCCGACGGCAGGGCCGAGAAGCCGCTCGAGGCCAGGGAGGACCTGCGGAAGGTGGTGGACGCCGCCTACTACGGGTACGCGCCCGGCGAGGAGGACGAGGAGCTGCTGGCGTACGAGGCGGCCAAGGAGGACGCCGCCTTCAAGAACCTGGCGAGGGCGGGCGGCGCCAAGGAGGTGCCGCCGGACTGGGAGCCGCTGCCGGGCGACGCCGGCGACGGCATGACCTGGGAGCTGCCCACCGTCGAGGAGGTCCAGGAGGAGCTGATAGACCGGAGGCGGAGGAAACTGCTCGAGCAGATATGACGACGGTGATGACGAAGGGGTCGAAATCGCACCATTGTGTCGGGGTTTTGTTTCATGGGCGTTCAGGTTTGCATCTCACGGAGTTGGCGGTGGTAATATTAATAATGTCTCTCGGTTATAAATCATCATGTCAAAAATACGAAGAGTGCACCAGTCTGCGCTACCTAAACCAAACGCCGTGCCTGTATTCAGAGCATTGGGAAGTTCGCCGCGTGCTCAGCACTTGAGTACGCATGAGCGATGGGTCAACACCCACCCCCGGTGTACATTATCTAACCTCCTAACAGGACCAGTTCTTCTTGATCCACGCCGCCAACATGTCCGTAAAGGGAGCATCATCCCAGAGCTGGACGCTCGTCTCGTTGTAGTCACCGCCACTGAGCTTCAACGCTACAAGTACCCACGGCATGACAAAGTCTGTAAAGACCAGATCAACATGCTCGGGCTCTCCATCAGCCGGCATACCGATCTCGGCTTGAACACAGTTGGGCTGGGCATAGAAGTTGATGGGGGCGTGGATCGCATCGTCGCCATCAGTTCCAATGTCGTCCTTGGTCGTGTACCCACCGACGAGATCAGGCTCATCTTGGGTGTCACTCATCGGCTTCTGGCCGTCACCTTGGGTTATTGAATTGGCGTCTGGCAGGTCCGGGTAGATAATGTCCTGGGTAATGTGCCATTGCTCGGGAGGGCCCATCATCCTCATGTCGTAATCCGGCTGTTCAAGGATGCGGCTCGCGCTGTTCAACAGCGGGAGGACCTTCTTCGCAGCGCTATAAGGGACTTCAGGAATATATGCCATCTTGCTCATGAAAGGAGAGACAATGTAAGTAGTGTCAAGTGTGAAGGGTCCCTTGAAGACGTCGAACCGGATCGCGCCGGTATTGATGATGGCAAGCCTCGGGATGTCCTTGCGGGACTCGTTGACGATCATCTCTGGGAGGACCTGCTGGTCCAGCCAGGTGTAGATGCTGTCGTTGCTTGGGTATTTCGTCCTTGCCATCCAGTAGTTTTGAGGCGCACAGCCGAACGTCTGATCCAGATCCATCGCCTTCCTGGCCTCGGTAACCGTCTTGCTGACGTTGCGGCCATGTTCAGTGGGGAAGGTGGTCTCGTTCAACCCAGTGTGGTAGTACAGCCCAAACAGGTTGTTGTCAATGTACCTCCTGTTGAACGACACCGCCTGTGAGTTGATATCGTCCTGCTCCTCATTTCCCTCCTTCTTTGTGATGCCGTCTACCGACATCCACCCGATGGTCTCGAAGTACCGTCCACTGGCGATACCGAACGACTTGGCGTCCAGACTGATGGCGTCGCGGACGTGGGCGTGGCCTGCAAAGAAGGCAATAGGTGTGAACCAATTCTGTTTCCTGATCTCAGTGTAGATCTGCTTGATCTCGTCCATCCGCAAGCCAATGTGCCCTATCACCACAAAGATGTCGGCTTTCTCCCTGATGGCATTCTGGAACCACTCCTCCTTGATTGTCTTGGACACCTTCTGGACCACGGTGTTGTTCGCGTTGCCGGTGAAGTCGAACAGAAAGCCGAATGCCACGACATCCAGCTTCTGGTTCTTGGTCTGGAACTTCTTGTACCTCTGCGCCATGGGCACGGCCTTGCCGGTCTGGGGGTCGATATAATCCAGGTTCGAGGCGAGGTAGTTGTCCCTGAAGTTGGGCACGGTCTGGTTCCGCTCCCGGTCAGCGGTGTCGGCCTGGTACAGCTCATGGTTCCCCGTGCAGATGATGTCTACGTCCTGCTCTTTGAAGATGTCATATGTGTACTGGCCCTTGGGGCGGGAGGCATCGTACAGGCCGTTGCCCTCGACGCGATCGCCAGTGTCGACCAGGAGCAGGTCCACGCCCTGCTCGTCAGCCTTGTTGCGCATGTGGTGGGCAAAGGATACGTAGTCGCCCCAGTCTGCCGAGTACTGGGACTCTTGGAGATGGCCACCGTGCCAGCCGTGCGTGTCGGTCGTGTGGAGGAAGTTGAGCTTTGCCCACTGCAGGTCACGCATGGGTGCCGGCACGGGCTTTGCAGCAGTGGGCTGCATGGCCTCGGCGGTAGCAGCAAGCAGGCCGGCGGCCAGGAGTGTTTTGGAAACCATCTTGGTCTCGTAGGCGGCGACGCCCTCTTGCAGTTGGTAGATGCGGTATGAAGGTGCTGGACTAAGGGAGGGGATTAGGAGGCGATGGATAGATGGCTCTACCTAGGGTAACTCATATCCTCTTGTTGCAAGAGGAAGTTGAAGCAGACAGATACAACCCAATACAAAATACAGAACACAACACGATGAACGGATAATAGCAAATAGTCTCCTTGGCTCAAGCTGTCAGTCAGATGAAGGTAAAACACGAGCAGTGACGACAGCGGATGCTGTGTACTTAGTAGGTAGGTACGGTATCAGCTGAAGGCGGGCCCAGTCGATAGATAAGATAAGGTAAGGGGGGGGATTGTACTACAGGGCACAGGGATTACTATTGCCAGTGGAGGCCACAGGTGGAGGGGATCAACAATACCGAGTGCTATGGGCCAATCTCTGTGCGATATGAAGTCCTGATCTTCCCTCGACCCAGTTCTCAAGGTCTTCGAGCAAATCGGTAGGCCTTTTCCCATAGCCTCCACTGGCAATAGTAATCCCTGTGCCCTGTAGGCAGTAAGGCAGTAAGGCAGTAAGGATAAGGGTCCTGTCAACTGAGTCGTGACCAAGGCCCAGACACACTGCCAGACTGCCAGATGATCCAGGTACTCCCTACCTACGAGCCGTGTGTACCTACCTAGGCACATACTATGCAGTATACCACCCCCCCACCTTGGCAGCTGCCAGGCTCTGTAGTTTTGCACATGGACCATGGGAATCCTGCCCAATATCGATCCTGGGCAGGATGGGAAAAAATGCTGTGTACCCATACCTACTTAGGTAAGTACGCTATGTATGTATGTACACTGCCCTAACTGCCAATGCGATGGTACCATATCAGGCATATGGACCCGTACATACTTCGTACATACACTACAATATCTGCATCGTACCCTGATTGGACCCTTACCCACCTAGTGTGCATATGGGGGACCTCGGAACCCTAATGATGGACCCTTTACAGGGGTCCTAATCTGGGGTGAAGCCTGGATCACAGGCGGCCACACTGCCAATTACTGCATGCTATAGTGTCCCCTACCGCCTACCACCAGCCCGTGAGCCTGTCAAGTCCTCCCATCAACTCCGGGCCAGATGCTCCTAAAGCTTCCTAGTGTCGCCACCCACGTTTGCCCGTCTGGTCAACCTCGCCCTTCACATGGAGTTTTCATTCTAATCCTCCCGGGGGGAAGAAGGGAGGGGCAAAATGCCCTTGGCCAATTTAATCACCCCATCCATGGGCTGAGGCCACTGTCAGTTTAGGGCTCTCCCACTCTGGCTTTTCCCTCGATCCTCGCCATCTTTCCCGATCTCTGCCATCGTGAACAAAACCACCCCTTCACTTCACACGACCACCCACCGTGCAGTGTGCCTTGTACTGTAGCTGTCTGTCCTGTGCTCGATCCGCCAATCCCAGTCGACTCTGCGTTGCTTTGCCTCCACTCCACTCCTCTCCGTCCCCGTCCCCGTCTCCGTCTCCGTCGCCGTCCCCCGTCGCCCGAGTTGAGCGGTCGGCGGTGGTCCCGGAGTTGGCCTTATTCTCATGATTCTCACATGTCTTCCTTCAATACTCTGCCCATCCGCCTTGCTGCCCCACAACAACAAGAACAACCTAACACACAATCTACACAACCTACACAGTCACAGCAACCATGGCCGCCACCACCACCACCACAACAACAGCAAGAACAGCAACCACAAGAGGCACAGGCTGATGGTCCGGGGCTACTATCACCCTTCATCCAAGACACAGAGGAGACCCCAACACCACCTGCTCTCCCTCCTTTCCCTCCCCAGTCTCGCCCTGCCGCTGCCATTGATGCCGTCAGACCACACGATGCAATATCAAATGTTGCACACTGGGTCCAGGCCACGAGCACACTGCCAATGGAGGACCATCAGTTCTGGATGAACGACCCTAAGATAGTAGAGAGCCTGTTAACCGTCAGTCAAGCCCCCTTGCTTCCTCCTACTCTCACCTGACTTCTCATACATAATCCTACCTACTTCTTACCTACAAACCAACCATCACACACCCCCCTCTTCCAAGAAACCACCCGGCTGACCCCCCCAGCAGATCCACCGCAGCGCCAAGCACCTCCTGGACTTCACCAGCTCCATAGTGAACAGCCACGAGCCCGTCCTGGGCCAGCGGCCCATCCCGGTCATGTCCAACGGCGACGTCCTCTTCATGACCCAGCTCTCCAACGACATCGCCCGCTCCGTGGGCGGCATCTCGGCCGTCCGCCACCACGTCCACGGCTCCAGGGCTGCCGCCCGGAAGCGCTCCCGCCGCGAGGCCGACGACCGGGACCGCGAGCCACACGCCGGGGCCAGCGCCAAGCGCCTGCAGGTGCAGGTGCAGGTGCCGCAGCCGCAGCCGCACCAGCACCAGCACCATCATCACCACCACCACCGCCGCCGCCGCTCATCGTCGGCGCCGTCCAAGGCCGCCGTGTCGTCGAGGACCGGTGTGGTCCCCAGGGCCGCGGCCGTCGCGCTCGGCGGCGGCGGCGAGCTCGTCTGCCGGAAGTGCGGCCGCACCGATACCCCCGAGTGGCGGAAGGGCCCGGACGGGGGCGTGCTCTGCAACGTCTGCGGCCTGGTCTACGCGAAGCAGAGGCGGAAGATGAGGAGCTCGCTTGGGGGCACGCACCCGAGCCAGAGCCACCATGGGCAGTGAGTAGTGAATGGCGGGACGGGGCAATTTAGAGGCCTCGACAGAAAAAGAAGAAGAGAAAGGCAAAAAAGCGATATGGAAAAAAGGAGCGAAAGAAGAAGACGAGAGAAAGAAGGTACCTGGTCAACTGGAAATGGGACAGGCCATACCTGGACAGGCCATACATCCAGCGTGACGTGTTGGCGTGTCATATGCAGGCCACCCTGATTGGCCCAGGTACCGCGACCGAGCAACAAACCCGCTGCGGCTAGGACGCCTCACCAGGTGATCTCCTCTTCTCATTGTGTTGGAGATACCCATATCAACCTTACTCAGTATCGAGAGGATGTTCTGGAGTTATATAGGCACACTGCTTACTTGTCCCCTTCCGGCGTTCGCAAGGAGGGAATTCGGGTGAGCCAAGGATCAAGACGACTCAGGAAGGTAATCGAAGACGAGTCGCACTTGGCAAGCAAGCAGCCCGGAGGAAGATGGCTGCTACTGTACCGTACATGACCGCAACGACGCAATCGCAAGGATATATATACCACACTACCACGAAACTTATAGATAGATACCCGCCACAAGCAAATGGAGTAGTAGTGTTCCCCAGGCGACCTTCCCCCCCTCCCCCCCTTCAAAGAAAGCTTGAAAAACCCATCTTCCTCTCTTTGGCTTCCAAAGTGAGTAAAGTAGGATGGCCTACAGCAGCAGTATGCACACGGTGAGGCCACCTGGTATTCAAGCTCGAGACACACCGACAACGTTGTGTTGGAGGGAATTGACGGAAGGAGAGGATCCGCCAACCCTTGGAAAACAAGAGCCGGTGCCTGAATTTTCTATCTATCTACAAGGACCACCCCATCTAATATCTTCCATACCCTGGGAGCTGTAGGTAGACCTCTACCGTATTTGATAATGTTGTCGCACCTCCTGCTCCGTCCCCCAGGATAAAAAACATATGCTACTAAATATCTGGGCCTTCCACGCGCACGCACACACTCATTGCCAGTCTGATTGAGCATCTTGCTACACCCAGTATGCTCCAGCCCTCTCCCCTCAACAAATACACTTCCCAATCCATGTCCACAGCTCCCACTCCCACATCACAGAAACGCCGCACCGTCACCACTCGCCCTCTGACGCCGCCGGCTGCCTAGGAACATCTCCACCATCGTCTTGCTACTACTACTCCTTGCCAGACCCTTGGTATCCCGGTCCTGCTCCTGGCCTTCAACGTCACTGCCACCATTACCACCATATTGAGGGCTCTGGTTCTCCTTCTCCGCCATCTCCCCCCCAAGGCGGCACGACAGCGACCCAAAGTGCTGCTCAAAGGCACCGCTAAATGCAGGGCTCCCCACGGCCGACGCTGATACCGTGTTTGGCTCCAGCCTGCCGGCGCCCTTCCTCATCAGCCGGATGGTGGAGGAGGCAGGCGGGTAGGGCGATCCCGTCTGGGGCTCCCGGACTCGGCTAAAGCTCTGGAGCCGAGCGAGCGACTTCGTCTGTCTGATGGCAGGTCCCTGCGTTGGAGTCTCTGGCTTAAAGCCAAGTTCACGATCACGGCATGATTCGTCGCTGTCCAGTGGGGACGCCCGTGGTCTCGTGGCATCCTTTGGCAGGATGCACGAGGTGTTTCCTTCACCGAGGGACGCCAGCGTCTTCACTTCGTAGGAAGCAGGCACCTCGTTTTCCTGTAGGATGGTTGCCGATGGCGGTGTTGTCCGTAGGACTGAGCGCTGTTGAGGGCTTAGCTTGACAACGTTCGAGTCGATGGTAGCCAGGGGTGTCGTGGGGTTCGTTGGCATCCGGACGGCCGGAGTCGAGTTGTACTCGTCTTCATCATAGCTGAAAATTTGAGCGGCCTCTCGGACGTGCCCGCGGCCGAAAGACCTGGGCATTGTCGGCAATGCGTACTCGACTTCAGATGCACGCCCCGTTACTTTTGTTGGCGAATTGGGAGATTTCTCCAGCTTCTCTACATCAGCAGCGAGCGATGCCTTCCAGTCGATAGAGCTTGCATTAGATATGTGACGCTGTCCAGTGGGACAGTATGTCGGCGCATCCGTAAGGAGGCTGACGTCTCCATGTGCATCCTTAGAATCGGAGTGCCCGGCAACGGGGAACTCCCTCTTCATTTCCAATTTGTGAATCTGTGTGCCTTCAGAGTAATTGCTCTCGGAATAGGCCACCTTACCGGCCACATTTCGCGCGGGGGTCGTTGCAACAGTCTCAGTCGTGTCAATGCTTGGCTCATGCCGCTCATTCTCGACCCGTATTGCCTCCTGGAGTGATCGACGATACGGGCTTGTGGTCCGGAAGAGATGGGATGCCGGGGTTCCAAAGAACGCAGAGCTTCTATCTGTAATGGACCTTGCAGCAGGCACATTTTTGCCCTTCGGAGTAAGGTGTATTGGAGGGGAGAGGACCCGATGATCGCCTGCCACCAGGTTTGGGATTGCTTTGTGAGAGCTCTTCGTCGTGGAAGAGATCGATCGCGAACGCAGATGGTACTCATCGTCTTCCTTGCCTGGCTCGCAGTGCGGCTCTTGTGGCAGACTGCAATTGCCGAGCGCAACTGCATCGCTGCTATGTCCACTGTCAACAGTGCTTGAAGGGGACAACGTGCGGAAGGGGTCCGAGTTGTCACTTGACTTTCGCTGCTGTTCAACAATCTCAGCGAGTTGCCTTGTCTCTGTCATTCTCTTCATTAGGGCGGAATAGACTCGTTGACTGTCCACTGTAGCCCCAGGAGGCAGACGATCCACAGCCGCGGATGGGCCAAGCTCTTCTTGCGAGGTGATTGTTTGAAGCCCGAGTTGTTGGCAGCCCGAAGATGGCGAGGGGGCATGTAAACCATGCTCATTGATGATGGACAGTCGCTGCTTATCCCACTCCTCTATGCTGCCCTGGGTATCATGAGCGATGACTGTGTTGATTTCAGTGCTGGCCCAACTTGTGACTCTGGACTTCTCATCCGACAACCTTCTGCTCTCACCACCAAGACTTCCAATACTGCCTCTTCGAGAGTGTAAGCGTTCGCTGGATGGTACCGCGTGCAAAGATGGGACACGGGTGGAAACTCTCGACAAAGAGCTTCGCTCGCGGTCGTGGCCAAATCCAACTGTGGTAGTTGTCCAAGGATTGTCGTCATATATCCCCGACACATGCGTTCTCTGTGCCTCGATTTGCTGAGCAGGAAGCTTGGCATCATCCTCGCTCTTGTTGACGAAGAGGCTCTTGAACCTAGACTTGAATGACGATGACACTTTACGAGCCTTGCTCTTTATGCTCCCGTGTCTGCTCAGGCTAAGCGTCAGGCTCGCACCTGTGGCGGAAGTGGGCAGAACGCCAGTAGGGCTGTTGCTCCTCGATGCTTTCGGACTATCCGTCCCGACTCCTCTACCCTTGGACCCGAACAGCCTGGATGGCTTGGGAAGAAGGAGTCTAGACCGAAGGGAGGTCTCATGGACGTCCAAAGCCGGCGAGGAACCACACGCTGAGTCCTGAGCGCTCGAAGATGTGTTCATGCGCTCTCTTTTATGTCTCAAGAAGCTCATTGATTTTGTGGCTGTCAACGTTGAAGTATCAGGTCTCGAATCCTCCTGCTTTCGGTTCAAAAATGAGTAGCGAGAGAAAGATGTTGTAGGGTTGACCTTCTGAGCTTTATAAGTGGCCGAAGACTCCTGGGCCACTCCTGTATTTTCATCATCCCCGTTCCTCATCGAGTTTCTGGGCGTGTACATGGACCGTGTTTTCCGAACTCGTCGATATGACGACGGCATGGACGCAACATCATCTTCCGGCGTGTATTGCTCATAGTCAGGAGCCAGTGCTTGGAGATAGGCCTGGCTGAGCCCAGGCTCAGGTGTCGCAATCGTCTTTCCAACAGACGATCCACGGTCGGGAAGCTGGAGATTCTGTGTATTGCGGAGGACTGAGTGTGGTCGGTGAGCAATATTCTGAGAGCTCTGGGATCTGTAGATGGAGCGACGTTGTGGGATGTCTGGACGCTCAGGGCCAGCCGTACGCATACTGATGCGAGACGCCTGAGATTTGAGACCAGATTCTGGGCCAACGAAGCGTACACTCTGTCGTTGGCCCAGGGAGTGGCCACCCTCTCCGCTGTGATGTTGACTAGCGGTACTATTGTTGTGTGTTAGTCTGGCAGGGCTGCTGGTTTCCTTTTGAGCGGGGGCAGGTTGAGGTGGGAATAGGGCCATTTCGGCAGACAGACGATCCTGCCCGCGAGCAAAAGCTTCCACAGCAGCCAGTCGTGCGTCCCTTTGAGCAACTGCAACGTTGATATGCTCCAGAGGCACACTCCGGACAGAGGTGGTAGACTTGCGCCGGTGTAAGTCCGACTTGGACTTGGTACTGTGCCTTCGAAGCATCGATCTAGAAGAGGTGTAGGTGTGCTAATGGCTGGTCGCCCCCAGCAAGGAGGTGATAACAGAGTTACCTGCGTAGACAATGCGTACAAATAGACTGATGACCACTGTCGGAGTAAAGGATCATCAAAGCGAATACTTGAAGGTTTCGACACGTACTGTGTCTTGGTTGAGCAAAAGACTTAATTCAAACAAATTATGGCTTCGTGTAAGGTGACAGTGGCGATATGTTGACAGATGGGGGCGAGTGTGCTCCAAGGAGTCGTTGACCGGGCAAGCCATGATGGACCTGCCCAGACGAGCAGGCGGATGCAGCTTTAGAAGTCAACACGAGGAGCGGAATGTGCTTTGACAGCGAAGGAGCACCCAAACGATGTGAAGGTGCAGGTGTGGTAGGTAGACTTACATACGCTCGAGGAAAGAACACTCTCAACATTGTTGCATGTGAGCATGTCATGGCTCACCGTTCTGGTTTTGGAAGGAGCCGGGAGTAAGTGATATGTATCTTGATTACATACCTAGGTACTTAGTAAGTACTTAGGTAGACAGCCGTTTCGACAGCACAGGAACAACAGCACGAAGGAGACATTTCTTTGTGGTAGGCAAGAAAAAGATGCATGGATTGTAAGTCTAGGATGAGAGATTGTCACTATTGAGATCATGCATGCTGAGGACCACCTCAGCCCATGCTCCAGACCCAGTAAACCAAACTGTACGTACGAGACACCAAGGAAAACTCCCATCCAGTTTGTGATGCGAGCAAGTCAAGCCACTCAAAAGGCTGACGGTGCCTATGCTAACCGAGCCGGATCCCCCATATAATCATTACCCATGGGTGCGAATCAAAACACCCCATCACCCTTGGCTCTGTCCTGTCCAATAAAAAACGAATACAGTGCAACATCTCCCTTAGGCAGTGATCTCGCTCAGGAACTCCTTAACCTCCTCATCAACCATGGCGTGGATCTTCTCGGAGAACTTCTCAGCCTTGTTGGCGAAGGTCTCACCAACCGAGGTGACCTTGCCAGAGATGACCTTGAAGTCGGCCTCGATAGCCTTCTCGAGCTCTGAGACTGACTTCAGGACATCATCATCAGCCACGGCGTTCCTGTCCTCGGACTTGATAGTGTAGCTACCGGCCTCAAGGATGGCGCTGTAGTTGCTGCAACCGCCGCCGTTCCAGGCAAGCAGGTTGGGGGTGTCACTGGGGATGTCATCGAGAGCATCGACGGTGGCAATGCTCAGCATCTGGGACTTGAGCTCCTTGGGGGTGACGGGAGCAACAGAGTACTCAGAGTCAGCCGCAGGCTGGAGAGAGAGGTAGTAGGCCAAGAGACCGCAGATATGAGGAGAGGCCATGGACGTGCCCGAGATAGTGTTGACCGCAGTCTTGCTTCCAATCCACGTAGACTGGATGCTCAGACCGGGGGCAAAGATGTCGGTGCACTTTCCGTAGTTGGAGAAGTAAGCACGGCTGTCATCGATGGCAGAGGCGCCAACAGTGACGGCCTTTCCAGCGGCAGCAGGAGAGTAGTTGCAAGCATCGGCGTTGTCGTTGCCGGCGGCCACAGCAAAGTGCATACCAGCGTCGACAGCAGCGTTGACAGCCTCATCGAGCATCTTGACCTTGCTGCCACCCAGGGACATGTTGGCGACGGAGCCCTTGAAGCCCTTGCGCTTACCATCCTTGGCAGCCTGGACCTGCTCCAAGTGGGCCGTAGCAGCAAAGTCGACACCCGCTATGACGTCTGCCATCGTACCGGATCCGTTGGAGCGGAGCACCTTGACTGCGTAAACGTTGGCCTTCTTCGCAACACCGTACTTCTTCCCAGCGATGGTTCCAGAGCAGTGCGTGCCGTGGCCATTACCATCGACATCAGCATCGCCGGAGGGGATGGTCTTTCCCCAGTGAGCGCGACCCTCGAAATCAACGTGCTCAGTGTTAGTGCCGGTGTCGATCACGTAGGCGTCAACGCCCTCGCCACCGTCATCGGAGTAGAGGTACTTGTTGAAGGTACCGAAGGAGAGGGGCTTGCGGTGGGAGACACGAGCCAGACCCCAGGGGGCCATCTTCTCAGTCTCGCCATCACATGTTTCCTCGACATCATACTTCATCGTGTGCACGACGGTATCTTGCTCGATAGCCTCGATCTGTTGCAAAGCTCAAGTCAGCCAGTGTTGATTGAGACCGGCAGGCGATGCTGCCGGGTGGCTTGGCACGGTGACCAGGGGGGCGGCTGGGATGTTGAGGCTGGGGGAAACACTTACGTCGGGGTGTGTGCGGATTTGCTCGATGGTGGCGTCATCGAAGTGACCGGCGTAGCCCATGAAGGCACCGCCAATCTTGTACGTGTGCTTCAGACCCTCGTAGACATCGTCTACAAGAGGGAACTCGCCGCGCTTCCGCAGCTCAAGCTCACGGAGCTCTTGGTTGGTGGTGTGGACCGAGTTCAACCAGTTGTGGTGCTCGGAAGCGTGTGAGTCAGTCACATGCTTCTTGAACTTGATAATGTAGCGGTTGGGGATTGCGTCGGCATTTGATGATGACAAGAGGGGAGCAGCCTCCTTGTGGATGGTGCCGGTGCCGAAGGAGGGGACGACAGCAGCCGCAGCGTAGGCTGCCAAAGAGAGGGCGGCGATGCCTCTCATTGTGACGGTGATAAGGAGTGGCGTGAGCCGATCTGTCTACCAGCGACGAGGTGGTCAAGAAAGAAGAGGGCCGATAGGATTACTGCCCTGGTAACGATGATTCCAAGAAAACGAAGATGGAAAGAAAAAGAGGTTGACTGCCTGAAGGTGTTGCTGTGATGGGAGATGGAGATGGAGATGGATGGAGGAGAGAGGATGAAGAGGAGGATGAGGACGAGGACGAGGAAGGGGAACTGGAGAGTAGAAGAAGGTCGGCGTAATGGGTGTGGTTGTTGGGGGGAGCTTCAAGCGTTATCAGTCGAGAGGGAAGGCACGGGACCAGACGTTATCGGCCACTAAGGATGACGACTGATGGAGCCAAAGGCGGCCATCAGCAGCAAGTGTCAGCACGTGTGGGTCCAAAAGTCACAGGTACATAAGTACCGTCTCGCCCGCAACCTGCCACCTGCATTAGCTAAGCCGCATGCGTGCGCAACTGTGATTGCCTGGAGATGGAAGCCTGGCAGCCTGGGGGCAACTGAACGGCTTCAGTGACTCGTCAAGCTTGTGAGGCAGGTGCCAGGGACAGTTGGCTGGGGTGTTTGACCCACTATGATAGCATTGAATGGATGGGGGGGACCCTGAAGTATTGGAAGTACCAAGGTAGCTAGGCACAGTAGTTACCTGAGTAGGTACTCCATACTCCGTACACTACAGTACAACAGTACATCTGTATCTACGCCTGCCTTGCCCCCGTACACCATAATACATAATGCATCGATATGCTGGTATCAATATTACGCATTGTAGGGGGTTGCAGACACAACCTTGGATGGCATAACAGGCACAATAGGTAGGCACATGCACCCTTGAGTGTGCCCCGAAAGCGGAAAGGCTGAGGACAGTCAGACAGCGAAGCCACCCGGCTGACCGCTGCTGTGCGACGATTATGCGCCTTCTAGGTTCTGACCGCGATAAGAGCTCGAGCTCGAGCTCAAGCTTCAGCCTCTCCAGCTCCCTCTCCCTCTCTATCTCCTGCAGAAGCTTAGGGAGCCATCGAGTTGTTGTTTCCATTCACAGGCGAGACACTTCATCAACTTTCACCGTCCCTAGCCCAGCAGGCATCATCCCCTGTTCACCGGTTCCTTTTCCCTTGAGATGCAATCCCACTTTACTGCTCCTGCAGATCATGGACAATGCCTCAGACATTCATTCGACAAGACGCCTCCATCTCTCCTATCATTCGTTGCCTGTCATGTCCAGGTAGCCCATAGGAACAGCGTTCCAGCTCGACCAGGTTACACTAAAAGTTCACAGGGGCACCAAAATAATAGGGCCCCCATAATTCTATACCCCACCCGTAAAATCTCAGACAGTACAGAATTACCCTAGCGAAAGGGGCAGTAATCGGCAGCACTATTCGAACTACCGCAACTTATATACTCGCCCGATAGGGGGCGATAGGTATATATTAGCTATACCGGGCATATATATAGCATAAACACTAAAGAGTCGAGTCTATAAATATCGTAAACTTCAATATATAGCTCTATAGTATATATATAGCTTATACGTAACCCTTCAGGACTAGTATCAATATAATCCAGTTACCCGGTACACGTATACGCGTACGCGTTATACTATACGCGTGCTATATATAAGCTACCCATATCCTAAGGTTATATACGTATAGACGAAACTTCCGTTTATCACTACTACTATTATCACCTTCACCTACAGATCGTATATCCTCGTACTTATACGCAGTATTAATCCTGCTTATTTCGTATATATGCTAACTATACTAAGTACTTTACTACGAATACCAAGTTAACTAGTAAGTACCGGCTACTATACTTACGATAAATATATACTAACTATATACGCAGTAAACAAGATAGCGTTTATCGTAAGTTACGCATTCTAACGAAAACTGAAAACTATACCAGATAGCTTAGGCTAAGCATATATAAAACAGATATAGGCTCGCAACTTCGATAACCCCGGTATCCAGGCCGCTACTAACCCCTCCGCCTTTAGATACTATCACAGTAAACATATAGCTCGCACCTTATTACTATATACTAAGCATATACTAAATATATATAGGTATCATCCCTAACGCTAACTATAGCTAGATCCCCGCTCGCTACCAGACCGCTATCGCCGCTAGCACTCGCCCTTATATATACTATACCCAGTATCTGCTTTACTTATACTAACTATCTTATAATACCCTAGCTTACTACGGCCGACGTTACTAGTTAGTTATTCGACTATATACGTTAGATATATACTAAGTATATCTAGACCCGCCTGCCCCCGCTGCTAACCTCTCCGGCTATAATACTAGTATATAGGTCTCCCCGACTTAACGTATATAGACAATATAAGCTAAATATATATAGTTATAATATCGACGTTAGCGACGGTCGCGCCTGCGGCACTATAATCGCAAACTAGCCTAGAGTACGTTAACGCGCCCATACCCAGCAGATACTAATCCTATACTAACGTTAAAATTAGTTGCGTCGCTATATATATACTACGCACCCTAGCACCGGTATATCTATAACTTCGGATACGGAGAGTATATACTAATCATATATATCTAGTTACTAACCCCGGCTGCTATAACCTCGGTATTACTGAGATTCAGGCTAGTAATAAGTATTTCCTACCTGCTCTGCTTATACCGAATATATACTAATTATTCTAATGCCCTAAAGCACTACATTCTTTCCTATAGCTAGCGCTACTAGCATTACCTCCTCGAGCCCGGGTACGTTATATACTTAATACTATCCTAGCATATACTAACTACTCTATAGCCGTAGCCCTCCCGTTATCGCTAACCTCTGCAACAAGGCAGAGAACATTATATACGTTAATACCGCCTATATACCCAGTATATAATCAGCAGCTAACTAGTAGTAGCGCCCAAGACCCCGCCTTCGCCCTACGCTTTAGCACCTCCTTCCACCGGCCTATAAATCCCCTATCCTATATATAAGCTAACTATATACTGCTATCTACTTGATATTTATCAGATATCTAAGGCCTACAAGCTATTCCTTACTTTACTCTTTATATCTAGATATACTCGGCTTATATACTACCCCTCCTCCCTCCTTATCCTCCTTCCTTATAACCGTCGCACCGGGTATAAGTATATATCTAATACCGGCTAGTTAGTTTACTATTTTTATTTAACTACTTCACCTAGCATACTATACGCTAGATATACTAAGCGTATACTGAACTTATTCCTAGAGCGCTAACGCTAGTACTCCCGGCCTACAGATACCCCGCAGCCGCTCGGTAAGGTCTATATAAGAATAGTATATACCGTATACATGCTAATATTATATAGGGCAAGGGCAGTACCCCTAAGCGCTATACCCCTAAGACCCCTACCCCTGCTAGCAAGAGTATATACTTTATATATACTCATTATATACTTAGCAGATATAGACTAATATAATATCTAGAGAACCGCGTAACTAAGCACGCCCAGAAGCCTGCCCGTAAGTAGCCTCTATACTTAATATATACTATACTAATACTGCGTAGGCCGTTCTACCCGTTACGCTAAACGCTAGGATATTAATAATAGCACTATCTAGGCTAAGTATATATTCGACATATAGGTTTAGACTATAATCGTATCTAGGTTTCGACCAGATTATACATATAACTAGCATATACTATAGATAAGACGGGTTTATACTGCTAATAACTAGGTTTATACTAGATCACTATATAATACGCATATGCACGACTTATACAGCTATTTATAGATTTAAACTATTATATCTAGGTAGTATATATATACTATATCTCTACTACTAGATTTAAACCGGCTATATTGCATAGAACTTAATAGATATTATATACTCCTATTATACTAACTATACTAGCGATTAATCCTACTCTTACCTATATAACTATATAGTAGATTAGAATAGAATTAATAGATTTCCCGATAGGGTTATCGTGAGATATATTATAGTATTTCTCTTCTAGGGTTTATAAGGCAATTATATAGCCTTAAGTACCGGTTAATAAACCGGTCACGTAATTAATATAGCGCGTTCACTATCTATATTTAAGTAACCGTATTAATAAGAGTTCTATATTACTTAGGTAACTAGCGTATTAACGCGTTATATAAATAACATAACCGGTTTACTAGCCGGTCGTACGTATATTATCTCGTCTATACTATACACTTATACCCTTACTGTTTTTAAATAGAAATACTAATATACCTAATACTTCTTAATAGTATTAGGCATTTCTTCTATTTTTTTATATATAATACGAGCGTCTATCTATATATATATATAACGTTTACCTTACTAATAGTATACAGATTAATTATTTACTTATTATAACCTTCTCCGCCCCTAATACTAACTCTATGCAGGCTTAAGGGGCAACGCCTAGTATATTCCTAGACCGTAAGCTTTACTCTATCGCTTTACTACCTAGAGACAGCCGTAATACTAATAATATACTACTAGAGGCCCTAGTTCTATTAGGGTCTGCCTAGGATATAGCTAGAAGAATATACCTAGAGTTAGTTATACGATTTCCGGGTAACCGCTACCCGATAAACCGTAGAGTTAGGTAATTAGTAAGTATACTTAATATTAAATCCTCTTTCTCTATATTCCCCTTCTTAATTACTTAAATACTAACGATTAAATTACTAACAGCTCGACCTGCCGGCTATAAACGCGGTCGTTCGTAACCCTCGGTAAAACTCCCGCTCTTATCCTTAGAGTATAGGTAATAAACGGAGTACGCGTTAAGTTAAGAACCTCGTTACTCTATTTATATAAATTATAGGGATCTACGCACTCGGCTTATACCGACAGTATATAGAAGGTAACGGTCCTTTTATTAAGTATTATACTAACCTAAGGCGGGCAGATAGTTTAAAGATCAAGTCCTATACTAGCAACGCCTATACTAACTATATATACTAGGGTAAAGCTCGTTATTACCGGTAGCCTGCTATCTTTCCTAGTATACTATAATCTAGTCCCTTATAGGTTATCGCTCCTTAGCAGGTACCTCCTGCGCCCGCTCCTCTTACTGACCCTATAGTAGATAAGGAAGGTAAAGACGGAGATAATATATAGCCCCCCTATTTTAGTAATCCTAGTTACGATATATATAGTATAGATATCGATAAGCTTATAGCTTCTATTCGCTTATCCCCTCCCGAGCCTTCCCTTTCCCTAAGTAAGGAAATTAAGGAGGTATCTAGAGAAGGTTTTATTCCGGTAGAGGATATCACGCAGGTAATAGATACTAGAGAGAACGTAGCCCCTAATACTAAGGCTGCAGCTAATACTAGTAATGCCTATAATAACGAAGGGAGCCCCTAGCTTAGCTGTAAGTTTAGTTCGATAATAGCTAAGTATACTCGGGAGGTAAGACGACGCCGCCCTCTTCCCGTTATAGTAGAGTAAACGCTGCCTTATCAACGAATTCGTAGGATACCTCGGTATTATAATCTACGATACCCTGAAGGGTTATCAGTACCTCGTATTAGAGGGGCTATCTATAAGCTAGATTATCTAAAACCTCGATATATAAGGATACTATCTTAGGACTATAATAATAGCGACGAATAGAGGGAGATATTAACCGGTCTAGCCTACTACTCGGATATATATAACGATACTAGCTATTTAGGACTAGGAGAATAATATCTATACTATAATAGCTAGAGGAGCTTTATAGCGTAGCTATATTATATTACACTTACTAATAGAGATAATATTTAATCAACTCTTTAAACCCGAAAGTCTCGGTATATAATATATTATAAAACTAGCAGCTTATTAACGATCTCAGATTATTAGTACTATATCTAACTAATAAAGAAGATTAAAGATATATCTGAGTTCTATATAACCGGTTAGTAAGCCGGTTACTAGATATATATAACCCTAATACCGTCCCTTATCCTCCGGCCGGACTAAGTGTAAGAGCTATCGTGGCCATCGTGGCCATCGTCAACTAGTACGTTCCTCCGGCCGGACCGAGTGTGAGAGCCATCGTGGCTATCATCAACTAGTACGTTCCTCCGGGCCGGACCGAGTGTGAGAGCTATCGTGGCCATTGTCAACTAGTACGTTCCTCCGGCCGGACCGAGTATAAGAGCCATCGTAGCTATCGTTAACTAGTATATTCCTCCGGCCGGACCGAGTATAAAAGCTATCGTAGCTATCGTCAACTAGTATATTCCTCCGGCCGGACTAAGTATAAGAGCTATCGTAGCTATCGTTAACTAGTACGTTCCTCCGGGACTATAACCGGTTAGTAAACCGGTTACTAGATTATAGTAACCGGTTTACTAACCGGTTATATATAATACCTAATACTTAACAGTTACCCGAGGCACTATATAGGCATACATAAACACAGGTATAATATACTATTTTCTTAACTAACTACTCTATATAGTATAAGCTATATATACTATATCTCTTCTTATTATATCTATTTAATATATATAGCTATCTAGATATCTCCTTTATATTTCCCTTCGGCCTAGCGATAAATATAGTTATCTTTAGTAGAGGTAGGATATCGGGACTTAAGTAGAGTTTAATAACCTTATCTAGTATATTAAAGGGCTATCTATATATATAAGGAAGTAAGTAAGTATATATATATATATATATATATAATAGAGTAAAAAGGCAAGAAGAGAAGCCCTAAGCACGGGGCTAACCTCAGGTATTAATTAATCTTAATACTATACTATCTTAGTAGAGCTTCTCAACCCTAGGCCTACAGCCTAGTTATAGTATTATTTACAGCAGCGTACTAGCGCTAGAGGGGTAGATTATAGAGGGCCCTTACCCCCGAGTTATTTAAGATCCCGATACCTCGATCTATATTTTACAGTTACTAGCTAGTATTTATAGACCGTTATCTATAATATACTTATAAGGTAATAAAGTTTAAATCTAGGGTCTAATCTAAGGTCTAGTCTAAGGGAGTTCTAGGTATTCGTTAGCGACGGAGATATTAATTATCTCATAATACTTAAAATTAGGATATATTATATACCTAATACTATTATAGAATAATATACTACGCTAAACCGTTATATAGTTTAGGTATAGAAGAGGTAGAGAGTATATAGTAGTAGGGGAAGTAATATAAGTGCCTCTGTAATATAAGAAGTAAATAATAGGCTAGTGTAGGCGTATAACTCGGGCTTCTCTACTCGAAGGTCTTAAGTTTAACTAACTTTTTTTTTTTTTATCCGAGGTTATATCCCTCGATTAAAAAAAAGACTTCCGCCCCCTCTCCCCTTAACCCTAAAAAATAAAAATACCTCTAATATAGAGTTATAAGTCTTTAGGGTCTAAAAAAAAAGCCGGCTTATACGGGACTCGAACCCGTAACCTTAAGATTAGTAGTCTCACGCGCTACTATTGCACTAATAAGCCTTCGAGATTTATACCTTGGGTATATATTATCTCCTTATATCTACAATAGAGATTATTCTATACTACTATAATTTCACTTACCTAGTATACCTATATATTTTATACTCGATCGTACACTTTAATTATACCCCTCGGTTATACCCTCGATTATACACTCGGTTATACACTTCAATTATACCCCTCGGTCGTGCACTTCAATTATGCCCCTCGATTATGCACTCGATTATGCACTCGGTTATACACTCGGTTATACACTCGATTATATACTCGATTATATATACTTTAATTATTCCGTACTTCCGAATTAGTAACTAATTAGTAAACCGGTCACCTAGATTAGGTAACCGGTTTACTAACCGGTTATATCTCGGCAGTAATATATTATATCTCTATTAGTTACTCTCTATATCTATCGCTAAGTTATACGCAACCTATGATTTACAGTAACTAACTACGTTACTAATTACCCTTACCGCTATAGGCTAATATATACAGAATATATAATATTAATAAGTACTAGTCTGCCCCCGGTATATCCCCGGCTTATATATAGTACGATATTACCTCCTTATACTATATATTAATCTATATAGAGTCCCGTAGTATTAAAGTAATATTTAGTATTATTACGCGATTGCTAAACGTAATATATAGCCGAGCGTTAACGAGATCTACCTACCTAGTATAATACAGCAGTATTTCGCACCTCTAGCGATAAGGTATCAGCTCGTCTTTATATCTCTATTATACTCTACTATCTTTTACTATATCGACCTATCTTTATATAATCTATTAGTTCTGCCCGCTTAAAGTATTAAGCCCTAGTAACTAGTTTTTACAGCTCTTCTACTTCTATTTTACTCGAGACGGAACTAATAGGAGCGCCGATACTGGACTTTACTAGGGCTATAATATAAGGCTAGGCGTATATAAATAAAATAACTTATAAAGATATAATCCTATATCTTCTTAAATACTTAATACTAACCCTCGATAGCTCCCCGCTATAGTACTAGGCGTAAGGCCTCGAACTTAAGAAAACCACGTAGTACTACTAGTTAATAGTAATCACCTCTACTATAATTACCTCCACTACGGTTACCTCTACAGTAATCACCTCTACTATAGTCACCTCTACTATAGTCACCTCTACAGCAGTTACCTCCACCATAGTTACCTCTATAGCAGTTACCTCTATAGCAGTCACCTCGACTATAGTTACCTCGATTATAGTTACTTCAACTATAGTCACCTCTATAGCAGTTATCTCTATACGAGTTACCGATATCTAATCTCGAGAACTTTAATCTAGTCTAGATCTTCGAGGACCCGGAAAGCCCCGGCTAAGTTATTAATCCTTAGCTAGTATACTTATACTATTCTTCCTAAGTTATAATAGACTAGAAAACCTCTCGTTTTTTTTACGATACCCGTTTCGAAGATTATAAGCTCCGCTTAGAAATCTCCTAGAACCGGGTTTATCAGGCAGCACTCTTCCGACTTAGTATTACTTAAATCGAACTATAAGGCAGATTAAACTTTACCCGGATCTATATCTATATTGAGCCTAAGTATATCCGATAATTATCTATTAATCCCGGACTACCTAATATATTTCACAGCAGAGTACGGACATTAGTATTCTAACTCTATTAGCCCCTATACCTTATCGTCCTATAATAGCCTAATAAGATTAGACCGGTACTAAGCAATATTACTAAGGAGGTAATCAACGCCTTCTATAGTATAGCCTTATAGGTCGAGCTTACTCTCTATACCGAAGTATTCCCTAGTTAGATATCGCTTAAATAACTGCAATCTATAGCTATAAGTATCTATAGTTATAAACTTAGAACGGATCTTTCTACGGCGGACTTATAGAGCTTATACGGTAGGAATAGTAAGCGTATAATCGAGGGCCGTAATATAGTTATACTATTACTATATATATTAATCTATAACTAGGAGAACTAGCCTAATACTGCAAATTTACGCAGCCAGTTATTTACTTAGGTATAATCTGCTCAGGCACAATCTGCCCAGACACCACCTGCCCAGATACTACCTACCTAGACACTACCTCCCTAGACACTACCTGCACTAGGTTAGTATCACTTAACTATAATATAACCAGTTAGTAAACCGGTTACTAAAATTTAGTAACCGGTTTACTAACCGGTTATATAATTAGGATCTATATAATAATAAAATACTAATATCCTATAAGGCAGAGTTCCTAAGCGTTCCTATTCTCTTTTATCTTATATTCAGTTAGTTGACGATCTAGAATCTAGTATAGGCCTTTTACCTATATCTAGAGACGGGGATAAGTATAGTATTAGTAAAGATCTTATTAAGTATTTAGAGGTTATAGAGGAACGGATTATAGACCGGCTAGATAAACGGTTTAGAGATTAATCTTAGGGTAAGGGCAAGGGGAGGGAAGGTAAGATAGCTGAAATATATAATAAATAAACTATATATAAAGCCTTAACTACCTCTAAAATAATTTAGTAAACCGGTTATTAAAATATAATAACCGGTTTACTAACCGGTTACTAAAATATATATACTAGTATATAAGTAGTTAAGTAGTAGTTCGAAAACTATAATTAGTAGGTAGTAGGAAATCAGTCGAGGGAAGATATATTGTAAATAGAAATAATTTATTCAGATATATATAGTAAAGAAAAAGTATATCTCGTAATATATAACTAAGTATCTCTTTCTCGATTAATTAGGATACGGGGATAGATTTTATCCCCGTATCCTAATTAATCGGTTATAGGTATAGGAGTATAAAATTTAATAACTAGTTTATTAACCGGTTACTACTTCTGCTATTTCGGTATATAATATAGAAAATCTTACTATATTTCTACGGAACCTACTCCTACTTATATAAGCTTATTCTTAGTATATTAATTAACTATATATTTATAGTTTAGTAGAATTAGAATAGAATTAAATATACGGACTAGGTTCTACCTACCCACGCGGTTACATAGGTTTTAGTAGGATTAATCGCTAGCTTAATACTAACCTTATACTAACTATATAATATTAATATTATCCCTAAGTTCCTAGTATAATTCCCTAACCTCCCTCTTTAACTCTGCTAATTCCTTATATTATAATAAACGGTTTCTCTTACAGCGTACTTCCTCTATCTGCTAAGCTTATACTTATACTTAGGGGTCTTCCTTAAGTATAATAGTTATAGCTAGGGCCTTAAATATAGCTCTTGCTAAAGGCGTAGTCTGGGCTTTTAATAAGGCTTAGGGATAATGCCTCGAGGGTGCTTTTAATAGTCGTTTACCGTTAGATATTATCCGTACTAGTAGCGAGCTTTAGACGGGCATATAAATAACACCTACGGAGCTTAGGCCTAGCGCGCCGTTATCTACAATACCTTATATCTCTATACCGGTCGCTGCTAATCCCGATACCGAGCTTTAGACGGGTATATATATAATACCTATAGAGCTTAGGCCTAGCGCGCCGTCGTCTACGATACTTTATATCTCTATACCGGTCGCTACTAATCCCGATACCGAGCCTATATTATCTATATACTTAGGTTCCTCGTTAAAGGGATTATTATCTTAAAACGGGTTCGGTATATTATAAGCATTACCGGGGTTAAATAGCTAAGCCGAATCTACTATACGCCTAGTAGCCTATTAACGGAGTAGCTTATCGTTTTAGACGATATAACGGCTTAGTTGGGCTTAAGTACTTCGGTTATACTAGTATTTATCGACTCCTTTCTCTACTTATACCTTAAACGACTCGAGTTTATCTGTAGTATATATTTTAAGTCTGCTTAGCGTAAGATTAGTATATATAAAACTTCGTCTTATAGAATAACTTATTATAGTATAGCGTAAAGGAAGGTTCCCTACCTACTAACAGTATTATTATCCTTAAAATACATCGACTCGCTAATATTAGTCGTATACTAAGTATATGCTCGCTATTTACTATCGACTTTACTATAGGCCGGTATAAGGGCAGTAGCGATCTATAGAACCCTCTTTCCGTTTAGCTAAGTCTTAAGCTTAGGATATACTATATATAAGCGGTCGATCTGCCTTTAGTAGCTCTTAAAGCTCTTTACCTCCTATAGCCTATCTAATCTATAAGTTTCTAGGTATTACAGGAACTTTCTTATAAAGTTACGTTTAATATAAATAATATAGAAGATTAATAGGTGCTATAAGTATTCCGCCTAATACTAATAGGGGTTAAGCCCGATAAGGTACTCCCTAAACCCTGTATATAATTAGCTTATTTTATCTATATATATAGTATAAGCTCAGCTTACTGTAAGCTTAGCTCCCGTCTATATCACATATAATAACCTGAATCGCCTCCTCGTTATACTAGTTTATATAATGCTACTTTATTACTCTCCCGGAGAGATTCGTAAGGTAGTAGAAGTATCGTTAGAAAAGTAAGGTATAGGCCTTAGGCGTATAGAGGTTAGTAAATATATATATATAAATATCGGTATCTATATCGTTAGTATACGTTAAGCATATATTATATATATAGGTAACTTACGCTTATTATATTCATCGTACCTAGAGATCGAAAAGAGGTTGATATCTCCTTATACTATCTTAAAGGCTAGATTAAACTAGAGGATTAGCTTTACCTTTACCCACTATATAGCCTAGGCTTATATACCGCATATAACTAGTATATACGGGATAGTATCTTGCTAGCCTTAAGTAAATTTATTATTAAAGATATAGAACTCGTAGATCTAGATTTTATCGATAGTATATCGCCGATCTATCTTATACTCGCGCAATACGCCTACTCTAATCTTAGTATATATATATTATATTATTAAAGGGTTATATACCTGCGATATACGTTCCGTCTAAGAAATAGAATAATTATCGCTTCCGGATTAACTATATAATCCAGTCCTTAAGGTTAAGCCCAGTATATATCTAGCGTAGGCTATCCTTATACCTAAACTTATCCTATAGCTATTAGTAGACGGGGCTTAGGATAAAACGACCTATATAAAGTTTAATATATCTTAAGCATAAGTAATATATATATAATGCTTACGTATTATCAGACTTATCAGGTCTATTATATTAATAGTATAGGTTATATCGTCTCGTATTTTCTAAGGCAGATATATAGGAAGGGGAGGGGGGTGCGTATACTATCCTTATGCTCGGATTATATAAAACGGTATACGCTATATATCTACTAGGATATAGATATTAAATTATACTTCGCATTTCCGGGGATAACCTTCCCTTACCCTTAGGGGTAGTCGAAGCCTATTATATAGTTAGTATATACAGATATATTATTATAAGCATATATACTATAATACGGCCGCCGTTATAGCGTATTACTAACCTATATACAGCTTATACTAGGTAATATTACACTCCCTACCTTATATAAGGCTCGGAGGTATAAGATATCGACACGTTATATTATATATTAGATAGGGAAGGCTATATACTATAGCTCGGTATTACTCGATTTTAAGCATCCGATAAACTAGACCTATTAAAGCGTTAGTATTTACTAGATATATACTATATTAATAATAAGTATATAGCCGGTATATGTATACCTTATTCCGTTTAAATACACGTAACCTAGTATTATTATCCTTAATCGTATAAACTTCCTTCGGTATAAGCGTAGTATACTTAAAGATCTTGATTTTCGATTTACACGCGTTAAATAGACTATATATATTAGTTACTTAAGCTCTGCTTATATTTAGTATAAGGCTAATATACTATTCTATATTCTCCTTTATAATCTAATCGATTAATAAGGTATTCGGTGCTCCCTATTACTTATACTGTGCATATAGATTATCTATAATAGGCCGATCGAATTTATTATATTTCTAAATAAGGGAAGCCGAGTACCATTAGTAAAGGTATACCCTGCTATAATCTAGCCTTAAGTAATATACCCGGATACTAATAGAAGGGTCCTCGCTGCTAGTATATAGTTAGTATATACTATATATCTACCTAGAATATATATACAGTATATACTTAATTATAGTCTTAGCGGTATAATAACCCCGGTTATTTATTACGCGGGTATAGAATTATATCTGTATATAGTTAGCATATACTATTCATATATACGGAATATACTTACCTTATCCTGAATCTCCTTAAACAGCGCCTTACTAGGTTTCTTATCTAAGATTTTAAGTAATAACTCTAGAGATAAATCCGTAAAACGTATAACGTATACGATACCGTCCTTATTAATCGCTAGGTATTCCGGAAGGATAGGGTAGTCTTAAACTTCGAATATACGGATTAGGTATTTTCCGTTAGAACTAATTATAATCCCCTAAGAGTATAGTTCTTTCTATAATATATAGTTAATATAAATCGAGTATAAGTAGATTATATACTACTTACTAATATTAACCCGAAGAATCTAAGTAGTTCTAGAGGGTAACTCTAAATACTATAGAGATCCTTCTCTAGGAAGTCCCCCTAATTAAGGTTAGTAAATATATAGTATATAATTATAATATACTCTCCTATAACTTATATATCCTATCTACCTAAATACTATTTCCTCGAGGGGATTATTATTATTAATAAACTCTCTATCCCTCTACTATCTCTCTAACCGATTTATAGAACTAGATAATATATAATCTAAGACCGAGGGCTAGTTTACAGCTTCGCTACCTATATTAAAAGCCCAGCCGGGATTCTGCTTCTCGAACGAACCCTTACTACTAATAATACTATCGTCATCTATACTAGGTATATACTCAGCTCGTACCTAGGCCGGTAATCGGGGTAAGGGAGGGGCAGGCTAGTCGTCGCCTATATCGGGCATATACTTAGCTCGTGCCTAGGCCGGTAATTAGGGTAAGGGAGGGGCAGGCTAGTCGTCGTATATATCGGGCATATACTAAGCAGGTATCGGGGGCTCTATTTATAAACGATTAAAATAGTCCAGTTCCTAATCCTCTATCGGTAGTAATTCTAATAAATCTTTATCGTAAGATATACTAGGCATATACTATATAGATACTTAGTAGAATAGATAAATAATAACTTCAATATTAAGGGCTTCGTATATGCTATATATATCCCTTACACCTGCATTATCATCGAACGCCGAATACCTAAAGGGGCCTGCGATTTATATGCTGCCGATCACTACCCCTTTTGCTAGGGTAATTCTGCACCGTCTAAGATTTTACAGGTAGGGTACAGAATTATAGGGGCCCTATTATTTTAGTGCCCCTGTGAACTTTTAGTGTAACCTAGTCGACCTACAAGCCCATGGGAACATTGGAACCAAGACACCAGGGCAGCAGGGCAGCAGGGCAGCAGGGGCATTGCAATCAGGGTCCACCATTCTTGTGCAATCAGGAGGTGCGGTGCCCTGGTGCCGTGGCAGCGTGGGTGCGTGGGTGCCGTGCGTGGATGCGGGTGGCAAAGCAGCCAATGTACTGTGGTCTGAACCGGATACAGTACATAGCTGGCCTGCTAAGTAGCTGATCTAATGCACCACGGACCCTGAAGGTTGAGATTCAGGCGAACCTTATCTACATACCGGTATCTTGACAAGATGACAAGATGGCAATTTGACTCCAAGGCTGACCATCACCATTCGAGGCAAACACACGCGGTGTTGCTTTACCATGCTCGACGACTGCACTTCAAGCACATATTCAACCTTGCAAGGACGGAGCCAGACGCCTACGTAGCTTCGTAGGTACTCCTGGTACTACATACCTCGGCAACAAAGCCTCGCTTCTGGCTCCGGGACGGGAGACACCACACATTGCAGATCGCGGGGAAGGTCAGATGGCACCCGCCCCTATGTAAGGGCCGCACGAGCCTCCCCTGTACGGATCCCGTACCTGGTACACGTGCCTCGACTTGAGTAGCCATCCCACGCCAGCCCACGCCAGCCCACACACCAACATGATGAACCTTGATGGATGGCCGTACATGAATCAACCCGGGTGAGAGAGCCGCAACGACCTTTCCCGGAGTAGCCCGAGGAACATAGCGTTGTCAAATGCCCCCATGATCTTGTACTGAGCGTTGACTGGAATCCAGACGGACACTACCACTCGTCTGGGGCAGGCAACTTTGATACGTTTCTTATCTTCCCCTTTCAGTCTCAGTCCGATACCTACATTGTGTCTCCGTCACTCAGATCATGAGTGACGTGGTCCAGATTCTCCGAACATTGTTCCATACAGCCACGTCCTCGGAGAATGACTAGAGGCGTGCCCATTCATGGCTTGTCAAGTGCCTCATTATGCTAGCATTTCGTATTCTGAGCTTACAACTGTCAAAGACGCAACAGATCGGACTATCTACTCAATGGGGTATCCAGAGAACACAGAGCAAGGCTTAACGCCATCCACTATCTTAATTCTCGCCCCCTTTGCACCCATCTATCTATCTATCTATCTAATCAAAGAACATCAAAGTCAAGTTTGAATCATCATCAGGGAAAACCAGCTCATGAAGCGATTCACTCAGCCCACCCAAAGCCGGCTCGATCAAGTCGGTGTCCACCAGGTACAACGTCCACCAAGGATACAGCCTGCGATATGGCATTTCCCTAAGATAGCTCAGTGCGATTTGTGGGTTTGCATTGCGCCAGATCCTTCTCTCCTCGTTCAAGGCGATACTCATCGTCGAAATCCACACGAGCGTCATCCAGATGAAAAGTGAATATATCTCGAGACTTGGGAGAAGGGGGCCTCGTGGGCGGCTCACGTTTTGTCGTGCCAGGAAGCGCAACACGAAGTACAGCGCCAGCCGCACATAGTACCACACCGCGGACAGGACGAACCACACAATCACGAGGACGCTGCGCAGCTGTTCGATTGTGAGGAAGATGATGGTGTTCCATACTAACGTCAAGACCGCCAGCAAGGGATCGTTGAGTAAGAGGTCCCGAAAAGTGGACATTCTAGTTGCAGGTTCAGATACTGGAGCTGGTGCTTGTTCCGGAGCATATTCTACGCCAGACCACTCTTCTGCAGCCTGAAGACCCGTCAGAACACCACCATCCCCTGGATCAGCCTCAAGAACTAGAGGTAGACGCGTGAGGGGGTTGCCGATGTTGGCTGGTGCCGTGGCACGTCTTCCTCTTCTGTTTGTTGTCTCTGGGAATATAGGTGTACGACGTGGGCCTGGGGTTTGATTCTGGCCAGGGGAAGTCTGAGCCTGAGGCTGACCTGACGGAGTGTGAAATGATATTTCAGCGGATGACACGCTCGGAGGCGTAGTTCGGTACGATGATCCGCTTGATGGCGGCAATGGTATTTGAGCTGGATCTTGTATCGTCGAGCGTGATGAGGCATGGGTAATCCGAGGACTCCCCCACCCGACCATTGAGGCCACATCGGAGGCCACATCAAGTAGCCACCTCTCAACACTCCGAGGTTCTGAGGAACCTGCTTGAGTGCCTTCAGCGGCTTCAGGCCTGCCAACTCTTCGAGCCCGAGAAGCTTCCTCGGTGGCCAGCTGTCCAGCCATGCTGCTGCACGTGTAGTAGGCCACACGTACACCTGTGTGACAGAGACAATTGCGATTACCATCATCGTGCGCGCGAGGCATGGTTGTTGCTCTTTCTAGGGATGGAAGGTCGGAGCCACTATCACGTCGCAATTTCAACGGATGGGGTGTGCTTGGCCGGTTGCTGCCTTCTCTGGTGGAGTTGGACCGTTGCGACTCCGTCCTTGATAGATCGAGCCGGCCGGGTCTTCGCCCTCTTCTTCCGTTTTTGAGAATGCCTGGCCTCTGGTCCGCGAAGCTCACACTGCGAGAGCTCTCTTGAGATTTCGTTGCTTCTTCCACGTTTCTCTCCGCCCCATCGCCCATTCCGTTGCTCGTCCCGTGGGTACACCCACAAGTATTGACTTCCTCGAGCGTACAGTGTTCGCACGGGTGGTTAGGGTGGGCCGCGGGCCATCCTCCTGGAACCAGAGGCCGCAGATTCAACACAATGCCCTCTTTGTTATTGGACCTACCTGCCGGATCATCCAGTTTGTCGGCCTCACCTTGTTGGCTGGACCTTTCCACTCCGGCTGCCTGCGTCGTTATCGTTGACGACTGCCTTCGGGCATCACTTCTAGTGTTTTTGTTGGCTCGTTTGTTGGTGCGATCCCACTCGTCGACACGGTTTTCCAGTGTGCTGATGGCTCTGGATACTTGCCGCCTGACCAGTATCATGTAACCTTCCATATCGTCAAGGTATAAGGCTTGCCACAATTCGTTCCCTCCGGCAAGATCATTCTCTGTTGGATTTTCCGGTTTCTCGATTCGCAAAGTTCGAACGATAGCCCTTAAGTCATTGAGCGCCGGCAGAACAGGGCTCTTGTCTGTATCCATTTTCCCACACCGCGCCATGGTCTGCGCGAGGTTACTGGCTGCAAAGGAGCAGCCAGACAGCTCATCAGCCATTTGAGAAACGATGCGCAGCAGTCTAACCAGAGAAGGATGGTTAAGAGAAGCTGTCGGCAGCGCAGTCGCTGGGGCAGCCACCCCGGCGGAAGTAGACTGCCTGCCTCTCATGAAAACACTTGAGATTCGCCTGATCAGACCTGCAGGAGTAGTGCTAGGCTGCTGCTGCATGGCAAGTCGTGAGCGTAGTTGGTCCTGGGCCTCACTCTCCGCCCTCCGGGCTCTGTCCCTCTCCATTGTTACTCGCCGAATCCGTGCCAAAAGCTGCTCTGGGGTGATAGACTCAGCAGTGGCAAAGGCGAGCGCAGTTGGATCCACCCTGCTCCCTTCTTCCATGTCGGGCCGGATTGCAACGTTCGCACTTCTGGCAAGCTCTCGTATAAAACGGTGGGCCATTTCATCTTCCGCCTCTTCGTTTCTCCAGATGTCTCGCAAATCTTCAAGTAGCTGTCGACGTATCGGGTCCGCAGGCCCGTCCAGACCCTCAACGGGTATCGGGGGGATCTCTGACACAGACAAGGGCGCAGTGGCGGGAGCAGAAATGGGGGCAAAGCCAACCTCGGCAGAGCCAGCGGATCTGGCGGAACTCTGGGATCTGCCAGAAGAGGCGGACGCGAGAGTGGTGGCTCTGGTCCGCAGCGCTCTGGTGCTGGCGCTCGATGGTTGGCTTGCTGTGTCCCTGACTGGTGTGACATCTTCGGCGGTTATGTGACCTATTACCGAATTGATTGCATCCTGAACCAGATCTTGCTCGGCAGCCCGCTGCTGAGTGTTTTCAACCTCTATGTAACGGATCTCCTCCTCGAGTTCTGTCATCCTAGCCTCATAGTCTTCGCAAACTGCATGCAAGCTGTTGATGTGGGATTCTCTCTGCATGTCTCTTGTGAAAAGAAAGTCAATAACGGCCTCCTTGGATAAAGACCTCAGGTGATCACGATCAAGTTCTTCGAAGTCGTGCTCTGGTAGAGGTACCGATATTGCCGACGACACCCCGCTGATGAGAGATCTCGTCCGGCCTGGTGGTCTCTTGAGGAGGACCTCCAGGTCATCGGCAAATACTTTCACGTAGGTACTCTCTTCGATAAGTAACGTCCCGATCCGATCCCGCATATCCCCCAAGATCCGAGTCACCTCACTGACGACCCTGTCCTGCAACCCCTGCGGCATGTCCCGACCATTATCTATCAGCCACCCGCTAAGGGTCCTCGTGCTCTCGTCGTTCATGTCGTCGAGAACCTCGAGGTCTATCTTCGGCTCGTTGATCCTTGCAAAGTAGCGGATCCTGTAGAACAGCGCCTCGTCCAGGAAGAGCCCCTCTGCCTTGATCTTCTTGAGCAGATTGTCGAAGGCCCTGGCGCGAATGCCAGACTGGAAATCCACATCGCCAAAGTTGTAATCGTCCTGGCCGCGAACGGAGGTCCGCCAGGGGGTCGCTGCTCCCGATTGTGCAGATGTGCTGTCGTCCTGGGCATCGTGAGGGGTGTCTTCGCCGTCGTAGCCAGCAGGCCACTCCCCACTATCCCAGTCGTCCGGTCCATGGTCTCCCCACTGGGCCGGCTCGCGGTATTGCCACCGGGTATTGTCCTCTGTTGTCGGCGGGACTTCTGATGGCTCACCGGCTCCAGGCTGCTGGGCTTCCTCGCCCTGGGCATGCGGTGGCGGCGTACCGGATACCGACACGGCCTGGGCTGCCTGTTCCTCCTGTCCCACGGTGGCGCTGGCCGCCCCCGGGGAAGGATCCGGCTGCTGCTCTGGGGCTGGCTTGCTCCTTGGGGACCACCAGTTCCGGATCGCCGGTAAGGGGTTCACTCTCCTGAATGCCGGCGACGTGAGAGGCCGGCTCCCTCCTCCCGGAGAGGGAGAAGCAGAAGCTGCAGCTGCTGCAGCAGCAGGAACAGGAGCAGGAGGCAGGGGCTCGGGCTCGGGCTCGGGCTCGGGCTGCGGTGCCAGGGTCTGCGATGTAGTCGAAGATGGTCTGCGCAATATCGACGGCGATGGAGTGCGCGTCCCGGTCTCGTCGGGAGTGTGCAGCGGCGTGTCCGCCGACGGCACCGAGTAGGAGAAGCTGACCCTCCGGGAATCATCCCGCGTCGGTGTCGGCTGGGGGTTGCGCGCAGATGGTGGCTGCACCGTGGCCTCTGTGCCTGGCAAGCCACCCTCTTCCCTTTCTTCTTCTTCCTCAATGAAGGGCTCCATCGTCGGCATCCTCGTTGACGCTCTTCTCCGCCCCGAGGGCGGTGTGGGTGCCTGTTGAAACTGTTGCGCTGGAGTTGTCCATGATGTCGATGCCCGTTGTCTCTGACCGCCGGCGAACGTGCCCCGGGGGTTTGACGGCGTTATGGAGAGCTCGTCCCCTTCGCCTTCGGCTGGGTGTGACATTGTTGAGTATACGATGTACCAGTGCGACCTCCTTGATACGGAATCTGTGTATTTGCTCTTCTAAGAAAGGCTCCTCTTTCGACACGGTAGAGTAACTTCGAAATAATACTTGCGTATTGCCCAGATACATCACGCCGCCCCGAGGGCAAAATTCGGGTCTTATGCCAATGCACATTTCCATTGTCCTCGGTGATTTTGCCCATGATGACTTGCATAAAGAGAATGAATACCCCTCAAAAGTGGTAGGTGACGGAAACGGCGAAGCGTGGGAGCTTCATGATGGGCGGAGCATGGTGTCTTTGTTGTGCTGGCGGAGTGCGAGTTGCGCTTGTTACCTGCCGCAACAACCCATTGTCAGCAAATGAATGCGCCATGCTCGAAGCGATTTGTAGATTGCTCTCGATTAGTGACAATAAAATCGCAATCAGAAAGACAAGTAGTTGTTTGGTGCTTGACCTTTGAGGAGTCCATTCCGCGTTTAAGAGCTGTGTCTGTCCGACCTGCCTCCCGACGAGCATGCTTAACATTATGAACGCCGTAGCCAAGCGTGAGTGGATATACGTGGCTCGTTCCAAAGGAAGTATGCATAGTAATATACTCTTCAATCGCGCTTCTTTTTATGCATTTGAGAACAATTGTTCTCGTGTCACCAACCCGATAACCCAACGCCAAACTCCTTGGTATCAGCCATCATCGCTTCGTATTGAACCCTCTCTCCCACCGCTTGCTTCATCATCTCGAGTGGCTCTAATATTTCAAGCCGTCGATTAGACGCAGCAGCGGATGACGCCCAAACAGTTCGAAAACCCCTAACCATGTGATGAGATGGAAAGACCACAACTAGCTGTACCACCCTCGGGCACCAGGCCCCGATATCTTAGCCTCTTTACGATGCTCGATCATGGAATCCCTGATGTTGAAAGTTGTGATCAGATCCTTCCATGTCGGCATATCGATCGACAGGATTGCTTGACGTTTCATCGTGCCGTTCTTGGACATCGTTGTTGACGCTTGTTCCTTCTCGCCTGCGGTTGATGGGCCTTAGGGAATGTTGTTAGATGAGAGACCAAGAATTTGCATTGGGCATCGAAGACTCACAGAGTGATGGCAGTCCGTTCTCCTCATAGTGAACCTCCACCATGCCTTCGCGAATGAGGAAGCTGACGTAGAACATATTCTCCACCGTCTGCCCGAAGGACTTTGGATTGACACAGAACCGCACCAGGTCAATATTGCCCGACTCGACTATTCCTAGCCTCTCCATCGCCTGCGCCATGTCATCGTCATCCATGTTGTCATCGTCGTTGATCCTCTGCAGCTCCGCAATGGCAGAATCCCTGACACGCTTCAGCTGCTTCAGGATCTTCTTGCAGATGGCCGTGAGGTCGTTCTCGTTCTTCGCCAGGTCCTCCGTATTCAGAACCTCAGGCCGGACCTCCTGAAGGTCTCGCACCCGCAGGGGCGCCGTCCTGTGGACAACCTTCCGGGTCTTCTTCTCCACCGACAAGGGGCCCAGCATGAAGCCCGGCAATGCAGGTCTCCGCACATTGGGTATACACGCGTACCGGCCAAGGTGCGCCCAGTCCATCATGTCACCCCCCGCACCGTCCTCGTCGTCGTCATCATCAGAGCCGATCGCGCCGCGCCGTGCGGGCTCCCTGCGGTTGCGCTGCGTGTGCGTGAGCTCGTCGTCCTCGCCGTCCGCCAGACCCGCCCCCCGCCGCATGTACGTGATGCACTTGGACACAAGCTCGTCCGGGTCGACGCCGTTGCCCAGGCTCCCAGCCGTGAGCCGCTGCAGCTTGCGGTGCTGCAGGTCTGAGAGGGTGAGGAAGGCCTTGGAGTCGATGGCGGCCTCGTTGGTCTGGCGGATGTTCTTGGCGTAGTCCTCGAGCCTCTGGAGGGTGTCGAGGACCTTCTCGCTGCCGGGCTTTAGGTACTCCTCGGCATTCTCGTGCATGTCCTTCTCGAGGGAGCGGATGCCTTGTTGGATCTGCCGGCGCTCCTCGAGCGACTGGTCCGGGTTATAGGCGTCTAAATCATTTTCGTACTCCATTTTGGCTGATGGAGGGGTCTGTGTCTGTGTCTGTGCGAACCACTGGTGATATATCGAGAGTGAGGGTTGGAATTGGGACAGACTTGTTGGTGAGGCTATTATGTGTGCTATTATGTGTACTTAAAACATGGAAAGTTGAAGATGGAAACCCTTGACGCGCCTTGATGCTTAAAAGGGTACATGGGTACTTCAATGGGAGACGCGTCTGGACCAGAACATTTGAAGTGCTTTTTGGTGGAGCGTGGGGTTGATTGTACATACACTGCAGGGCCACCCCCTGTATTTTCAGCGGTGGTTCAGATCTGATAAGCGCTTATCAGTGACGCTTAGTGGGCCTTACGGCAAGCTGCAGCTGGGGGAGAGCAGGCATGTGAGCCCGCCCACCACGCTCAACAGTGAACATTGAATCATCCTCGTCTGGTGCTCGACCGTTGCCTTCCACACACTTGAGTACCTACAGCCCTCTTCACACTTGCCCAGAACACACCTTGGCCATGTTTGTCTTGTTGAAACCAAGGTGATCTGGTTGCGCTTTCGACTAGCAGCCATTCTGTAGCCGTTTCCTTCGGATACCTAGGCATAGTCCACTGGTTATGTCAAAACACCAGACGATGGAGCCCTTCTCATTCGCGAGCTCCGATGCGGTGGAGTACCCCGTAAAGGTTCGCATGTAAGTCCAGATCCGGGCTCAAGGCAGAGGATTAATTGCTGGTGGTTATCGGCTCAGCCTGTATATAGGGCTAATAAAAGTGCAGAATAAACCTAGAAGGCGACGAAACCCCGTTCCTCTTCTCTACGCTTCTCGACAAGCCAGAGCTTCGCCATGTCGGGTCCAATGTCAGCCCTCATTCGGATCTCTACGTCACGGTTCAGGTTTGGGCTGGCTCAAAACCCCTGACCGTGCCAGTCCAAACTGCATACAAAGCTTTCAGGAGTGAAAGGAGATGGAACGAGTGGCTTACTCTGCCCATCAACTACTCCAACCTGCCTATCAATTCCTACCTCGCCATCACCATATGGGATCTGTCTCCTACCGGCGGGAAGAATGCTCAGGGCCATTCTATACCATTCGGCGGGACCACTATTCCTCTCTTCGACCATGACAACCAAGTGCAGAAGGGACGCCAAAAGTGTCATGTCCACAGACACAAGCTCGCCGACGGCAAGGACAACACCACAACACCCTCCATAATAGGCAGGAAGAGGACTGGCCGCAAAGGCGAGAACATCGTCGTAGATAAGGATGCTGAGGAGATGGACCGTATGGAGGCTCTCTTCAAGAAGCATGAAATGGGCGAGATATCAAAGGTCGACTGGCTAGACCAGCTCGTCTTCCGTGGCTTCGAGAAGCGCAATCTTCAGGCTGCGAAAGCATCTGTCAAGAACCTTGAGAGACAGCGCGCCCACAAAGAGGCAGCGGAGGAAAGTAATGGAGGAGACGCAAATGGGACAGAGAACGGCATAGAGCATAGTCCCGGCGCGTCCAAGTTCACTCTTAACGTGGAGCTGCCTCGATTCGACTTCCCCGTTGTCTTCGCCGACCACGAATATCCTCCGCCACCAGTCTCTTCGCTACAGCATATGTCAGCTTCACAGTCAAACATACAGCTGAAGCCCCCGCCAGAAGTCATGTACGGTCCCGGTATCAACGGTGTTGGTCACTCGGATAGCGTGGGTAGTCGGCTGGTCCGCGTGTATGACCCAGAAGTCGGCCAGAGAGACAACCCAGCAGAGAGCAAGCACAGAAGACTTGTTAGAAGTCAGCACAGACATGGTATCCTGGACAAGGATCTCAAGCCGAACGCAAAGACCAGGGACGAGCTCAACAACCTTATGGAGTATTCGCCGGCGCAGCCCTTGTCCCCTGAGGAGAAAGATCTCGTCTGGAAATTCAGGTACCACCTGACGCGTGACAAACGTGCCCTCACGAAATTCGTCAAGTCGGTCAACTGGCAAGACCAGAGCGAGGCCAAACAGGCCGTGCAAGTTCTCGGCAGATGGACGGAAATCGATGTCGATGACGCTCTCGAACTTCTTGGGCCGACATTTGATAATGCCACTGTGAGAGAGTATGCCGTGAATCGACTGCACAAAGCAGACGACAATGAGCTCTTACTGTACCTTCTGCAACTGGTCCAAGGTCTCAAGTTTGAGCACATCCCTACAGAGTCAAATCAGGAGGTCTCGCAGGATTCTTCTCTGGCCGCGTTTCTGATAACACGAGCGGCCAACAACTTCTTACTGGGCAACTACTTTTACTGGTACCTGATGGTTGAGTGCGACGATGTTAGCGACGACCAACCCCCTGAAGTTAGAAAAATGTTCCAAAAGGTTGCTTTCGACTTCATGACCGAGCTCGAGAAACGACCGGATGGCAAGGACACAAGAAAGACTCTCCTGCGGCAGGCAGAATGGATTGCAATCCTGTCCAAGATCTCTATCGAGATCAAAGAGTCGAACGAATCAATACCTCGGAGGACAGAACGGGTCAAGCATTTCCTATCTGATCCCAAGAATGAACTTGTGACCATCGATCCTCCTTTACCACTGCCGTTGGACCCGTCTATCAAGATTATTGGTGCGGCGCCGGAGGACACAGTTGTGTTCAAGTCCTCCCTGCACCCGATCAAGGTGGCATTCAAGACTACGACAGGACGAAAGTACCCAGTCATCTTCAAGACCGGAGATGATCTGCGGCAAGACCAGCTGGTCATCCAGATCATCACACTTATGGACCAGCTCTTACAAAAGGAAAACCTGGACCTCAAACTTACCCCGTACAAAATCCTCGCTACTAGCACGAGCGCAGGCTTATCGCAATTCATCCCCTCTATGCCGTTCCAGAACATCGTGTCCAAGTACAAGAACACCCCAGTTCTTGCCTATCTCAAGCAAAATAATCCCGACGACAAGGCCCCCTTGGGAATGCGGAAGGAGACTCTGGACACGTTCGTGCGATCCTGCGCAGGTTACTGTGTCATCACATACATCCTGGGCGTGGGTGATCGGCATCTGGACAACCTGCTCCTGGCACCCGACGGGCACTTCTTCCATGCCGATTTCGGCTTCATACTGGGCCGCGATCCGAAGCCCTTTGCGCCGGCGATGAAGATCTCGAAAGAGATGGTCGAAGCCATGGGCGGGACGAGCAGCGAGCAGTACAGGCAGTTCAAGCAGTACTGCTTCCTGGCGTATGCTGCGCTGCGGAAGTCGAGCAACCTGATACTGAACCTGTTCAGCTTGATGGTAGACGCCAACATCCCGGACATCAAGCTTGAGCCGGACAAGGCGGTGGTGAAGGTCAAGGAGAGACTGCAGCTGGAGCTCAATGAGGAGAATGCCCTGTGGCATCTGGCGAGGGTGATTGATGACAACCTGTATGCGTATGCGCCGGTCATGATTGATCGTTTGCATGCGATGACGCAGGCTTTCAGAGCTTGAACAGGATTCCCAGAGGAGACCGGGAAGAGTTCCCCTGCTACCAGGAGCTGGAAACTGCCGGAGAAGTTATGTGTTATGATACTGCTCCTTTTTGACAACATATTTATCGATACCCATATCAAATGGTAGAAAGACTCTTACGCCTATCAATGTACAGGCTCGCTTGTTTATGTCATCTATATACTCATACAGCCCTTTGTGTCTCATAACAAGGCCTCGTTTACATGCATGCCCTCATGTCTGCTCTCATGTCTCGCCGAACACAAAGACCCCCTTTCCGGCCCTGAACCCTGATAATGTCCCCTGCACGGCCTCCTTCAGCGTCTTCTCCTCCGTGTCCCAATCCCACTTGACCTCCTGCATCGGAGCATCCTTGAACTTGCCCTCTCTGATCAAGCCCAGGATCTCATCCACCGTCTCCTTCTTTGCCTTGCGGTCAGCATTGGCCCAGCGACTCAGCCAGAACCCATGGAAGCGCAGATCCTTGAAGATCAGCAACCCCGTGGGCAGCATGACGGGCTGCTTGGACATGGCGCCGTAGGTGACGAGGGTGCCGCCCTCGCTCAGGCACTTGGCCATGCTCGTGGCGCTCTTGCCGCCGACGCAGTTGAGGCCCAGCATGACGGGGTCCCTGCCCATGCGGGTGAACTCCTCCCGCAGGCGCGCGGTGAAGCTGCGGTCGAGGAACTCGGCCTCGGTCACGACGACGGTGGCGCCCAGCGCCGTGAGCTCCCGCCTGAGCGCGTCCGTGGCCTCGGGCGTCTCGCGCTCGCGCACCACGTTGATGCTCCGCAGGCCCCACAGCCGGCCCAGCTGGATGGCCGCCCTGCCGACGCCGCTGTTGGCCCCGTTCTGGATGAACCAGGCGCCGCCCCCCGCGGCGCTGTCGCGCCGGAAGGCCTTCACCGACAGATCCACCAGGTCCACGTAGTCCTTCAGCATGCGGTACGCGCTGCAGGGATTCACCGACACCGTGGCCACCTGCACCGGGGACAGGGCTGCCCCCGTGCCCCCGCCGCCGCCGCCCGTCTTGTCGATCTTGAGCAGGCTCTGCTCGGCGTCCTCGACCAGGGCGTGCGTGCGCCACGTGCCGAAGCCCGTGGACGCCGGGATGCACCAGTCGCCCTTCTGGAGTGTGGTCACGGCCGAGCCGACGGAGAGGACCTCGAGGCAGGCCTCGTTGCCGGGCACCGAGGTGGGCGTGGGCGTGCCGAGGAGGGTGTTGTAGGTGGGCTTGACGCCGTATGTGCCCTGGATGGTGTTGACGTCGGCCGGGTTGACGGGGGCCGCGAGGGTGCGGACGAGGACGGAGCGGGCGGGCAGCTGGGGGGAGATGGAGTGGGTGTGGAGGCTGTTGTAGGCCCAAGACAAGATGGCTGGTTAGAGAACGTGGTTCGTGAGAGGACGGGGGGGGGGGGCCACCATGTGTGGGACCAGCTTGCTTACCTCAGGACGTCGACGGGCTCGCCTGCCTTGGGGAAGACGAGGGCTTTGGCTTGGGTGTAGCCATAGGGGCCGGACTTGTAGCGGACAGAGGCGGCGCCGAGGGACGACCGGGTGGGCAGTTTGGGTGTGCCGCAGGGTCTTGGGCGCGACAGCACTGCGTTCAAGCAACGGGTGGCTGTTGGCCTGGTTGCTGCCATGATGGGCAATTGGCAGATTTATAGGCTTGGGGATGGATAGCTTCGAGGGCTTGACACACACAAATGTGTGTGATGGGAGTCGTCCTGGCTGTCGTGCGATTGGGTACTTGGCTTACATAGTGTTTATTTAGGTGGTGAAGCTCCCCTCCGGTAAGGTCTCCGGGTTTACCACCGGGTCAACGGCAGAATGACGTCGAACCCGGAGCTGCAGTAGTGTATGTACCACCATCACCTACCCCTGTCTTGTACCTAAGTACCTAAGTATCTATGTACCCATATACCCCTGCCCCTTCAACCCCCCCACCCCACCTCCACCTTCCCCCAGGCTACCTTCATAACCCGAACCCTTACATGAAAACTTACACAGGCTTCATCCACACTGAGCAGCAACATGCAAATGAGACTCTGGAGTTCTCACAAAGGACATGCTGATATCTTGATTTATATCCACCACAACAGCTTACATTCATCTTATCCTTGGTAAATACCCAGACCACTTCCATCCACGTGTGAGACGAAGACAAAGGGGGCATCACAACAGGAAGGATTGCCCAATTGTGTATCTCCACCGACGACGACAGCCAAGAACTCCTCATCCAGCAGCCATGGGCATAAGGAGGGGGTGAAGCCATCTTATCTCTATTTATATTTCTCCTTTCAAGACAAAACACACTTCTTACATCCGGTATCAACACATATAACTCATCGGAATGGCCACAGCTGCAGCAGAAGCAGCCGCCACGGCAGCTGCCAGCGCAGCCAAGGCCGCCTTCTCATCCGCCACCGTCACCTCGCCACCTTTCGTCCCCCGCCAACACTTTGAGGTGTCTTCCTCAATAGTCCGCTCCTACTTCCTAGGACATCACCATGCGGCACTTTCCCGGATGCGCCGCGTTCTCTCCAACGTCGGTCTGGTCATCGAGTGCCGGGACATGCGCGTCCCACTTACCTCCTGGAACCCCCTTCTGGAATCATCCCTTTCGTACAACAGCAACTCCAGGAATTTTGGCAGGGGAGGTGACAAAGGCTTTGCCTCTGGGGGCAGCAGCGGTATTGGAGGCGGAGGTGGTGGCCGTCCTCGCATCCTCGTCTACACGCATCGCGATCTCCTCCCCGAGACCGAGGGAAACAGGGTGGTGAGGGAGCTGGAGAGGTTCCACAGACAGCACGGCGGGACAAACACGTCTGTCCTGTTCCACGGCCAGGGGACGGAGCACGGGGACACGAAGGATCTGTTGAAACAGATCAAGCAGATATCACAGCAGACCGAGAGCCTCACGGGCCTGCGCGCGTTGGTGGTCGGGATGCCCAACGCAGGCAAGTCGACGCTCCTCAACCGCCTGCGGACACAAGGCAAGCCCAACCCGGGGGGTGCCTCCAAGGTAGCCAAGACGGGGTCGGAGCCGGGCGTCACGAGGAAGCTCGGCACGCCGGTCCGGATCATCGCGGGCGACGACAATTCCGAGGGCGTCTTCGTCCTGGACACGCCGGGCGTCTTCATCCCGTACGTACCCGACGCCGAGTCCATGCTCAAGCTCACGCTGGTGGGCTGCGTCAAGGACGGCCTCGTCTCGTGGATCACCGTCGCCGATTACCTCCTGTACCACCTCAACCTGTTCGACCCGACCGGCAAGGTCTACGCCGAATTCTGCGCGCAGCCGACGAACGACGTGCACGAGTTCCTGAGCGGCGTGGCCAGGCGGACGGGGAAGCTCATGAAAGGGGACGAGGAGTCGTGGGATGGCGCCGCGGACTGGGTGGTGAGGAGGTGGAGGAACGGGATGCTGGGGCGGTTCGTGCTGGACGAGGTGAACAAGGAGAGTCTCGAGGTGGCGAGGAGGTTGGCCTTGGAGCCGCCCCTGAGCATGAACCAGGCCAGGAAGAAGGAGAAGGAGGCCAGGAGGGAGAGGTCGCTGGCGAAGCATGCTGCCCAGACCGGCTGAGCTGGTCGGTCCAGTTGGTATACGCTGGGTGTGGGCGAAGGTGGTAAAGAAATGATACCCTGTTCCATTTTCTATTCGAAGGACCTTTTCCCGCAAAACCTTTGGCT
Organism: Cytospora chrysosperma; assembly: GCA_016808195.1. NCBI lineage: Eukaryota > Fungi > Ascomycota > Sordariomycetes > Diaporthales > Cytosporaceae > Cytospora > Cytospora chrysosperma. Next base: position 500,378 of record JAEQMF010000012.1, read on the forward strand.
CAGCACAATCCTATCCGCCTGATGACAATTGCCACGGAAACCGCTTTCGCGCCAACATCTGCAAACGGGTTGCAAGTCTAGTGGTCACTGCAACTGCACCTCAAGCAGCTTCTCACAACCACCCGACGTTTTGACTGGGAACAAGTCTTCTTTCGTCTCGATCGTAATCATTTCTCGCAACCAAACTCTCCAACCAGCACAGCCTCCAAGACTTTCGGTACACGCCTCCCTCTCCCTCCACCAGCTCAAATCAACAGAGCTGCAGTGGAACGCGTTGTTCCAACCAAGTCCTACTCCCTTAACCCTCTTCCTTTCTGTGAAGCCAATCTTCCGCGTCAAAACACGCTCTCATCTCGACATCAAAAACCACTCAGCGACACCATCATCATGGCACTGGCCTTTGAAAGCATGAAGTTTCAGCAGTTACAGGCTAAGCTTGAGGGTTCGAGCAATCCAGCGGACGTGTTCTTCGAGAATCTGCCGAGCCCCGAGGAATTTCGAGCTGCTACTGATTTTCCAACCTATTGCAAGGTGATACTCCAAGTCATCTGGCTCATCGATGCTTTCAGCATGATCTATCACAACTGGAATGACTTTGGAGGGACCAACGACCCAGAATTCGACCAACTTGTCAAGACAGTCTTCGAGGAGAGATCCGAAAACAGGATGTTGTGCTTCCGAGCCTTTGAGGCTGCCCTGGCTGGTTGGGCACTGGACAGGAGCCGCGACTGCGACAAGCTCCCCGCCACCACGGCCAAGGACAAACTGATCTCATACTACCTCTGGGTCATTCGTGGCCGCAAGGACGAGGAGTCTCGTCGAGATGTAGAAATCCACACCGACGGGGTTCCTACCGCTTCTTCACACGATTTTCTTCCCTCTTCGGACTCGAAGAAGTGTATGCCTTGCGCAAGCTGTGGCAAGGCCGGTTCTACAGCGAGATGCGCCGGCTGCTCCATCGTCCAGGACGGAAGGGTCGTCTATGGGACCTTCTATTGCAACCGGGACTGCATGAAGGCCCACTGGAAGAAGCACAAGCGCGCCTGCAAGGACGTGCGTGGCCTCCGAAGGTCGTCAGCCATCTTCACCGACCTCTTCCTCGAGCTCACCCGGTACACGCCCTTTGGCGTGACCAAGTCTATATCGGAAGAGGACGGAATGATCGTTGTAGTAGCAGACTATCCCTTCGAGCGGATCCTTCTCGGAAAGACTGTGCTCATGAAGTTCCCATGCGAGCTGGCAAGTTCAGAGGAGCAGGCTCTCGCGTGTAGAACCGTCGGCTGGTGCCAGCATGTCACTGGCACGGCCAGGAAGCTATTCGAAGAACTGATTCAACGTAAGGACTTTTGATTCATCCTAAGACAACCCCCCCCCCCTCCTCAATCATGTCATGTCGCATCCATCTAACCCGCAACGCGTTCCCAGCCGCATGCCACCTCGTCGAGGAGGTCCACTTCGCCCCGAAGAACGTCCACAAGCCCATCCGGCACATCATCCCGGACGGCGAGCACGACTTCCCGATCGTGTCCGGCCACGCCGCCATCCGCGTCACCCTCCCGTCGGGACAGCGCTTCGCCCTGGACCCCACGGGCGCGCAGTACGGCTGGCGCGAGCACCTGGCCCCCTGGGACGACTACGAGCGCCACCGCGTGCACATGATCGACAGCGTCGCGGCCGTTGCCGCGCCCGCCGCGGCCGAGATGGACGCCGCACACAAGCCGGACGGCCGCTGGGAGACGGAGGCCCGGCGCTGCATGGCCGTCATGGCGAGGTGCCTGGCCGACAGGGCCGCGCACCACGCCAGCAGGCACATGGGGTTCGAGAGCCTGTCGGCGCTGGCCCTCTGCGCGCCCGAGGAGGCCGACTTCGTGCACGCGAGGAGGGCGCTGGCCGAGGAGGCGCGGAGGTTCCTGGCCGGGTACGCCGCGCGGGTCGAGGCCGGCTGGATGCAGAAGTGGTACTGCGACGGGGCCTTTGCCAGGCCCTACAGCACGCGGTCCGAGGCGGCGCACGACAGGCTGAGGGGGGTCTGGCTGACGGACGGCGAGGTCGAGGCCAGCGCCGGCTTTAGGCAGCAGAAGGCCATCTGGAGGGAGCGGTTCGACAGGTTCGGGGACGGCCTTCCGGGGAGCGATGCGGGAGTGTCCCTCGGGGAGGAATGTCGCGTCATCAGCTCGATGTTGGTGTGTGAGCTGTGCGAGGCTGAGGAGGAGGATCAGCCCGAGGAGGGTTCGGGTCGGGCATAGGAAGGGCCTGCTCGTGGCTGATCCTGCATGTTTTCTCGTCTTGGGTAGAGGCGAGGAGGCTTGCTGGCACTTGGGAGACGGCACGGCATGGTGGGTGAGCCGCCGAGTTTGTTGACAATGTCATGTACATACGTAAGGGAACATCTTCAGTACGGTGAATATACTGGACATGTCCACCCTCGAGAACATCAATACAACAACCTGGATTGGTCCTAAACACACTCTTTGTTGGCTGTGCCATTACGCTTCGCAAAAGGCTCCTGACTCAATTGTCTAGGACGTGGGTTATTAGCCTCCATATAACATCGCAGAAGAATGGTGGCTCCGCCTGATCAGTCTAATATCGGTCGCTCTTTGAGGGCAAAGAGTAGAACTGTAGTAGTTGATCCATAAATCATGATTGTATTTGAGACACTGCCCTGTACCTCAGAGAAGTATAACCAAAGGAGAGCGCCTCCATTCCCCTATTCTATCCGAGAGCCGAGATCGTGAGCCCTTTGGGCTCGTCTAGCGGCCCCAGAACTGTCTGTCACTCCTCTCTCCCTTCTGGGTATCAGCTCTGTCTGTCTGTCTGTCTCATGCCATAAAGTAATTATCATTTCCGTGACCCACTAACGAACGCATGGAAACCTATCTCAGAGCCAGAGAGCGCATTGAAATCACTGGGACGGAAAGGCCAAACTTGAAGGTGCCTTTCCGAAAAACATGGAGAGATCCATCCCTACACGCATCTGGATCTCCCTTTTCCCAAACCAAGATAAACGCCGGCAATATGCAGTATGGGCCCGTACAGACGGGACCAGTCTCGCCTGTGGTATCGACCAACACCAATAAGCCACAATAAGGAGTCAGAAAGCAAACTCTTTCTGCCACTTGATCAAGTCCGTCGACAGACGGGCCATCATCTCCATTGATGACATGTCCTTGAAGTCCTTCTTCACATCGGCCCCCGCGGTGCTCGACTCGCCACTGGTGGTGCTACCAGTTGGCCTCCTCTCGACCGAGGATGCCACGTTCTCGGCAACCTGCGGCACCGCGCCGTCACCGGGTTTAGGACTCTCGTGACCCGGCGGCGTCGTCTCTCCTGCCATCTCGACCTGTGTCCGGGATATGTAATCGAGCATGGCGTGTGCCTTCCTCTTCAGATCTGTCATCGAGACCTTGCTGTTGAATCCGCCTTTCGATCTTGAATGTGGCTTGGAATGACCCTCGGCGGCTTTCCCGTGATGATGATGAGCAGTATTGCCAGTGTCATGTCCCTGACCATCCCTCGACTGAGACCGTGCAGGAGATGTCTCCTCTCTCGCCTCTCGATCCTTGGTGTATTGATTCCTCCCCTTGCCTCTCTTTGCTTGTGACCGCTTTGGCTTCGAGGAAGTCTGTACTGGGGTGTTGGCTGGGGGGCTTTCTGGTGTTGGCTGGGATGAGGGTGGCGGGGCTTCAACTGCCAGCGTAGTTTCTATCTTGGGTTCGCTTGCTGTCGTCGGCGCCGTCTTGTCGCTTGTTATCCTATTCGCGGCCACCCGGGCTGCCAATGGCAGTTCCTCCGAGGGATCTGAATCTGTATCCACTTGAGCGTCCAGCCCCTTAACAAGAATCGTAGATGCGGGTGTGCTACCATCAGCTCGCCGGCGTTCGGCTCGACCACTGCGCTTCTTCGCCGCTTCTGCCCTCTGGCGTTCACGTTCCTCCCGTTCCCTCTCTTTATGTTGGCTTTGGGTACGTGTTACCGGAAGCCGAGGCTTCTTCGATCCGCTCCTAGTGTTTTGGGTCTCCTCGGAGTCCTCGTCCGCGTCCACCCGCTCGTTGTCATCCTCTGTTGGGGTGGGGGTTCTCGATTTCGTTCTCGGCCTCTTCACGAGCTCTTGTTTCCTGCAAAGTTGCTGTCAGCCGGCTATTGGGGCAGCACGGAACAGGCGTCCACGTACTCTTCACTGTCGTCACGGCCACGCTTAGATCTCCTGTTACCGGTCTCTACTCCGGACTCATGACCAGAGATTTCTTTACTGGCCTCAATTGCCAGTCGAAGCTGTTCTTCCTCATCGTATGCTGCATCTCTGCTGTTCATGGTAGATCTTCTTTTTGATGCCTGTGTGATCGACGACTGACGGCCACTCCTAGTTTCCCTCGAGCCTTTCTCGTCTGTGCCTCTGGGCGACCTTGAGCGCGTGCTTGACAACCGGCGGTCGGGGAGAAGGGGTAGATAGCGTGAGTAGCGTTGTCTGCGAGCCATGGAGTTAGTATGTAAAGCTGTTGTAAGAAGACCAGCTAGTCGATGCAGGAGTCGTCGGCGACGGGAGACAGCAATCACAAGGCAGCGTCGCACACCTGGCACGACGTCGGCGGGGGGGAAGGAGGTCTGGCGACGGAGGAGTTCTCACCCATTGCTAGCGATGTATATCCTGTGTAGGTCTTTCCTACAATCCTCACAAAAATACTCGTCGGGTGTTGTCTCTTCACTCATAATGCCGACGCAAGCACCATGTTGCCAGACGTTACAGACATCGCACTGCACAAAGAGCCCGGCCACATCGTCATTAACGTCAGATGGCAACAAGGGCTCGACGTCAATGGAATCCTTGACTCCTTGTTTCTTGTCGTCATCCGCAGGTGGCGGACCCGGGTAGTCGTCAAAGCCACAGACACAGCGAACGGCGCCGTCGTCCTCTTCGGGTATTTCGTCTGGGTCGCCTCCCATTTCGACTGTGCCGTGATGTGGAGTTGGCCTGCCACGCTCTTCTTCTTGACCTTGCGCACGTGTACGTCGTCGCTTAGTGGGTAGGTCGTCGGTGCTCGCAACAGAATCGTCGGGTGGCTCGTCGGAGAGGCTGGGTGTGGATTTCTGAGGGGAAGCTGCCTTGTTGAGGGACCTGGTAGTCCGTTCGGGACGACCAGATAGACTTGAGGGCGTGGACGAATGTTGTGATTGTGATTGAGCTGTTCTTGCGCGTGAACTCCGTCGTGGTGGAGAGTTCCCAGCCATTGCTCGCCGCGAAGGCTGTGTGAGGGGAAGGGGAGGAGGGAGAGGAGAGAGGATGATGCGACGCGCTAGAAGCTGGACTTGGTCTCTCCGAGGAAAGACTGCTTGCCGTGTCTATAGTGTCGAATGAGGAGTGTTTCACCGAGAAACTTGGCAAGGGCGAGAAGGGTGACGGGAACGTCTAGTTGAGGGTGGGAGAGAGGGAGAAAAAGAGGGCGAGTTTAACGGGTTGAGGAACTCGTATTCTGGTCGAGGAACGGGAGGAAGAGATGGGGACAGGGACGAAGGAGGTCTACTGCTCGAGCAGAAGGACAAGCAAAAAAGGCAACCATTCAAATCGTTGAACGTGACAAGTAGGAGGAGGAGGAGAGGCAGGGCAGTATAGTGTAGGGTGCTTTGGCGTGGAATGGAAGAGGAACGAGTGGGAAAAACCAGCCAAACCGAAATCCAATGCCAATAATGCTGCTCACAGCGTGAATGTGCAGAGCGCAGCGCAACACAGCGCAGAGCAGCTCCCGTCGGGGTCAAAGTCAATGTGCCGGAGGTACGTACCTAACCTACCTAGGTACCTACCTCTACCCACTAGCGTAGAAGGCACATAGGTACCAAGGTACTAATGGCCGTTTACTAAGGTGTGGACAAGGATGAAGAATGGTGCCGTGCTAAGCACAACCTCCATGGTGGTGGGGAGGGCGCGTAGGGCCAAGGTACCCATCTAACAATGGTGGCAGCGGCCGCCCTAGACTGTTACCGGCACAGGTACGGAGGTACCTTACACAGCACATCATGGGGACTTATCTATGTACCGTCAGTCAGTGGCCCACGATGGTCCCGAATGGTCCTTGAATGTGGGAGACATTGCGATTGAGTAGGAGCCAATAGAGTCAAGAATGAGTATTGACCCAATTGATGTGTCTTGTCGTCGGCGCATCAAGCTTTTGGTGAGTGTGTGTTGGTTGTTGGGTTCCAGAGGCTGAGGGGGAGGGCGTTGTAGGTGCTCAATTTCGAAAGTGTCTTTGGGGAAAAGACGAGCCTGATGAGGAGAGGAGGATGGATGACGGACACTAGAAAGTCAGCAGACAAAGTCTCCGGTGGCCAAGTCGATGCGCAAGATGGCTTGCGCTGCCTAGCAGGTGCCCTGAGAAGGGAAGGGGGGGGAAAAAAGACATGGGGTTCCCAAGCAGTAGGTACGTACAGCAAAAAAGTAGCCAAACAAACGGTAGGCTTATGTAATTCCCCCTCGTCATGCCCACTGCACCAGGCGCTGCACCAGGCGCCTACATACTTAGTACAATGTTGTCTCCATTATTATTCCGTACAGATTGCATTGCTCCGTATCGTTGATCCGTTTTCCGTGCGGTAGACTACCAATCTATTGGAGAACCACCATCACAAGTCAAAGCCCCAGTCATTCAATCACAACCTCTGAAAGAGCTTCGACGCTGCCCAAGTCAGTCAGCCAGTCTCCTTCGTTTCCGTTGCATCAACCTCTTTTGCTTTGCACTTGCTATTGCATTTGCACTTGCCATTGCCATTCCCTACCTAGGTGGTCTTGTTGCTTCGATCGTTGCAACACGCTTCAGCTTTGACTGTCTGTCTTCTTCGCTTTTCCCCCCCGTCCTGACAAGCGGCAGTGGGCTCTCCTGAAAGAGCGACCCCCCCGAATTCGATTCCAGAATCCGGCCTCAACCTCAGGTGGGTTGCATCTCCATATTGATGCTTTCCTTTCTGTCTACTTACTACTCACTCTTCCAATACACCCTATGAGTACCACACCTTCCCTTCTCCCTATTCCTACCTCTCAGTCCATTTTATATCTCATCAATAGGACGACCCCTCGTCCATCATCACGCCTCGGTTCGATTCGTGATGACTCCGCCGCGGGGTTTCTCTGGATATGATAGCATGGAGAAAGTGGAGAGCTGTTCTTGGGGCTCGCACACTGCCAACTCTTCAGCCATGCTAGGCAGCTGATGTACTTGATCAATAAGATCAATAATACAGGAGAATACTCCTATTGTCTTGATGATTGGTGTCTGATCAGAACTCTTTGGCAGGCTAGGTGCCGACCACAATTGCTCCATCCGCGTCGAGCTGTCGACGATACCACGCCGACCTTTGGAGCTTCTATACATTGCCGTGCTTTGAGAGTTGGCCAACAAGAAAAGAAATAATTCAAATAGCGACAACGAGGAACTCCGGGATCGTCCAGAGCTGGACACTGCGGTCTGCTTGGTGCAGAAGTCGGAGCTGTTAACCCCAAGCCTATTTCTAGGCCGGGTAGGTCGGTCAGTACCTGGTTTGGCTTGCTCTTTCCCTACACATCTCTTAATTCAAGGTCTCCCTGCTGGACTCCAACCCTTCTATCGACTCTGCGCTTTCCCAGCCTCAGTCACCATTACTTCCACCTTCCTCTACCTCTTCGGCGCCATGATGGCTTCCTCGCAGGCCGATGAGATGACTATCGGGCGTTTGGCAGATGGTCCGACCTGCGAAGCTGTCAGCGCGAGGCTTTTGGAGGGGCAGCAGCCTCGAATCGTCACCTTTTTCGAAAACATCTGCCTCTCTGTTTTCACCATCATCTGTCTATCTTCAGGATTGTACACTGTGCTAACGCTATGGGATTGTGTTTTCTGTCGAGCAGGTCAAAACGACAAGATGGCTTCGGATACTATGCCTTCTACTCCTATCTACCACAGCGAACGTCCTGACCGCCCCATTCGACCGCTACCGAAGCGTCGGCTACGCGAGCGCCTCTCGCCCGAAGTTGCTGATTCGATCAAATACCCACCGGCCCCTCAGTCGACGCCTGCGCTGTTCTCATACCCGTGTAACCTTAAGGGAGCTTTACAGGAGGAGGAGTCGGGCTCAGGTACTCGCGATTTACCGATGGATGTCTCGGGCCGCCATACACCCCGCAGGCACGGTGCTGGAGCTGAGGGCAATCTGGACGAAGTGAACGCTAGGCGGGCTGTCGTGGCTCGGCCGCCCACAGAGTCTCTCGGGCGCTCGCCCCGTTTGCTGCAGAAGCCAGACATCTCAAGACAGAATCATCAGCAGCAGCCGCCACCATCAGCAGCATCATCAGCGGACGGGTACGACTCTTTCGAAAATACCAACAACAAAAAGAAGAGGAAGATACCTACCGCGGGGGAAATGAATGGGGCGCACGGGCTGAGCGACCATGGCCTGAACGACGCCCACTCTGTAGCTGGAGGTGTGGCGGTCATCCCAGACAGGCCTGGCGAGAACGGTAGCTCGATTACTGCTCCATATTATGGAACAGGCAACTTTGTATCTTCCGGGCAAAACATCTCCGGGCCTGGTAGAGGCCGGTTCGGAAGGGCGAGAAATGGTAGGAGCCCTTTGCAGACTCTTTCGGATGTCAGCGGCAACTGGTCGGGACGGAGTCCTAAGAGTCGTCCGTCCCCCTGGTCACCACAAGGTTAGTCCTTCCTTCCAGCTTTTCCTTACGCCTTGAAAGATGTCTTCGTCACTGCCCGAAAACGACGAGCCACCTTGCTTGCCTGTTTTGAATTCAAACTGACCTTGTCTTCGTATTCAAGCGCAAAGCACCGGCATTATTTCTAACGCGATTGCCAACGCAGAAAAACTCCCGGCTCTAGAAGGCCAGGAAAACACGAGCCTTCTCCAGCAACAAAAGGCTACTCCTGCAACAACACAATTTACCTTTACCTGTGACTCTCAGGTCCCTGGATCACTAGCCTGGCCAGGATCCGATCCCAGGATGTCTGCTCCAGCCTCGATGGACTATGCCCAAGGAGCAGCCGGAAACTACACGCACTCGCGTGCCACTCAAGCCTACCAGTCTTCCACAGCCCCAGGTGCTTCTGGCCAGAACGGACCTGCTTCAGACCGTAGCCTGCGAGGCGAAGCACCCCCCTCGGCGACTTCTGAGCGGAAGAATCGGCGTCGTGCAGCGAGAGATCTGCACCTCCAGGCCAGGAAGCGACGTGAGGAGACCGCGAGGCAGAACTTTGTCAACCCGCAGAAGCCAGAGGACCAATGGATCTGCGAGTTTTGTGAATATGAACGAATTTTTGGCTACCCGCCTGTGGCTCTCATTCGACAGTACGAGATCAAGGACCGCAAACTTCGCCAGCAAGAGGAGGAGCGACGTCGGGTATGGGAGAAAGCCAAGGCGAGAAGTCGCAAGGGAAAGAAGGGCAAGGCTCCGACCAAGAACAATGCCAACAACCACGCCAGTGTCCACAACCATGCCAACGACGCCCACCAGGCGCTGCCGATGAACAACACACACAGCCAAGACACACATAGCGACGTGTTTGACGAGGATGAATACGAGGGAGAGGGAGAGGGCGAGGGAAACTACGAACTCGAGCCCAATCAGCCACCCGTCGACTTCGAAGCAGCGCGCAAGACCCAGTCGGGCGTAGCCCGGCACAATCCCGGTGGCACAGGCGCAGGTGGAACAAGAGCGGAGGCTGTCAGGCTTGAGGGAGGACGGAGCAGAGGTTAGGACACCGCACCTGTCGCCGCCATGGCCCGCCAACTGGAGGCTTCAGGCATCTCCCGAGCTGAGTTCGCAGAGTTGGCGACAAGCCTACGACCTGTCATCAATGCCGCCCGAGAGCGGTTGCGGGGTGGCAATTCTTCGAACTGATAAAGGTCTGATATGTCGGCTTGGTTGGAAAGAATGTCACTTTCTGAAAGCGTTGCGATTTCACTGTCCTTATGGATGCCGGATACCCCCGCTCCCCTTGTACTGTACAGCACAACAACATGCAATACAAAAAATGTCAGCAAAGCGCATCTTGCCCACTAGTGTGTGACGGGGTCGCAATCTTCTTCGCAGAGGATGTTGTGGAGTACCGAATGTCCCGAGAAACAAGTTATGCAAGGAAAAGGCACCTGGCAGCCAAAGAGCATGGAACAGATGTATTGTCAATGGCTGGAGGGGATGGACCACTCTCGGATCCATGATGGCTATCTACCTAGGTAACTACCTGGGCAGGTACTGCGAGCCTGCTAATTATATTTCTTCGAGATTTCAGGTGAGAGGACTTGGATTGTCCTTAGAGACTGTACCTACCTAGGTAGGTGTACTGTACGTAATGACCAAGTTACCTTACCTTGGTGCTAAATGTACAGATGCATCACATGAACATATATATGTGGGTGTTGATATTGTGCCTTACACAACGGTGAGAACCCCCCCCCCCCCAAAAAAAGGCTAACCCTGTATGATTATAGACATATAAAGTCGTCTGCGACCAACTGCGTAGATCTGCAAACCAACAGATGTGATGCTGACATCCAGCCCCAGAGACTAACAACCAACCTCAAAAGACTAACGACCAACGAACGTCGCAACATGCAAGTATTGTATTGCAATACGTTAAAAAAAACATGCTTTAGTACAACCACAGCGACCTGCTGGCAGGTCCTACAATTCCGTGTGGCTGGTCACTCAGATTTGGTTCGTGCTCGGTGAACTCCAGACCATATAATCCGACTTCGTCCACATTCTCTTGCTCTCCAAGCAGGCGCCTCTTGTAGTACTCAGGAGACCATATCCCCAAGAAACCATTCATTGCGCCCAATTACTTCTACCTAGTTCATCATGGCTTCGGCTGCTGCTGCACAGGCTGCTGAACTGTTTAAAGCTTCGTTTCCCGGTCGTGTCACCACCCCAGATACGGGCTTATACGAAACTGATCGAGACCGCCCGTGGTAAGTTTACATTATTATTATCATCTCTTTCTTCTATCGGTGATGAATTCTAGTTGCTAAGCCCTCCCAAGGTCACAAACTTGCTGGATCCCGGCCGCCGCCTACGTCGTCCTGAACAGCGCTTCAGAAGTCGCCTCGGCACTGGCTATCATCAAGAAGACCGAGTGCAAGTTCGCGATACGTACGAGTGGGCACAACCCCAATGTGGGCTTCAGCAGTGTTGATGGAAATGGAGTCGTACTCGACCTGAGTGGACTGGCCGAGAAAACCCTCGACAATGACGGTGGTGTCTTACACGCTGGATCTGGAAATCGATGGGGGCCTGTCTACACGTTCCTCCAGGAACACGGGCTCTCCCCAGTTGGTGGCCGTGAGGTTCAGGTTGGGCTGGGTGGGTTCCTTACTGGAGGCAAGTCTTCTGCTTTGCTCATCAGTATACAATATTTCTCAACTGGGCTATTATGCTAACAAGACTCTAGGGGGCTATCCAGCGTTTTCCAGTCTCTACGGAATTGGGCCCGATGCTGTGAAGGGATGTGAGGTATGTGTGCCTTTCGGGTCTTGTTATATGATTCTTCAGACTCTTACAAATACTTCTGAAGGTTGTTCTAGCGGACGGCACGATTGTCGAAGCAAACGCAAATTCCCACGCGGACCTTTGGCGAGCTCTTAAGGGCGGCACCTCTAATTTCGGTGAGCAGTATATGAAATGAACGCGCATACTCCAAGATGCTAACACTCCGAAGGTATCGTCACGCGCTTCGATATTGAGACACACCCAGAAATCAAAGCCCGGTACACTATTCATCTGTACAATCCATCTGACTATGTCAATATCAATGCAGCAACTCTCGCCGTGCAAGAGAAGATGGAGGAGGACCCAAAAGTCAGCATCTTCACCAATTTCAACAAGGGCTTCGTCGCGGTCTTCCATATGTACGCCGATTGCCTGCCAGAGTCGGAACAATCAAAGGCTTTCGAATCTTTCGACAAGCTATCGAGCAAGATCAACACCCCCCTTCCGGAGACCGATGGCACTGTGCTCTCGTTCGTTCAGGTCCTTAGTCAGATGGGGCATGTGCCGCACTCTTTGAAGTGAGTGAACACCAGGGGTCGGCAATTGGTATCTGTAAATTCGCAGTCTACTCACACATACATCTACAGGCGCAAGATTGGCACCCTCACTACGAAGCTCTCGAGCGACCTGTACAACGAAGTCAATGAAATTTGGCAGGAAGTGAGCAAGAAGGTGCCAGACGGTGCCATGCTTCATTACACAATCCAGCCTCTGACGACTCTGGCTGTCCAAGCTGGTGAGGACCGTGGTGGAAACATGTTGGGGCTGCAGAAGGTCCCCCAGTGTTGTAAGTAATCAAATGCACATCATCATAACTGCGACTTGGTACTAACCTTCTTCAAAGGGTGGGTGTTCACCGCGGAATGGCCTAAGGAACTTCCAGACGACTCAGCCGTGGAGAGGGCTCATACCGAGCTACTTGAGGGCGTGGAGAAGCTAGCCAGGGAGAAGGGCCTCTTGCTGGACTTCTTGTGTCCAAGCTTCGCCGGCGCTGAACAGTCACAGCGACTTATGTGTGGCTTCGGGGAGAAGAACCTCAAGCAGATGCAGGAGGTGGCGGCCAAGTATGATCCGGATGCAATGTTCCAGAAGTTGCAGAGCGACGGTTTCCTGCTCCGCTACGTTTGAGCTTTACATAGGCGCGAGTTCGTGGGAGGTCCTAGTAACTAAGATGCTCGTTATCGACCACTGGAGACGTCTATGATTTAGTCCACTTCGTATCTAGTGAAATGATGTACCGGCAAACGTGCATTCATTTCGAAGAGCTCGATCGAGATGATGTGATGTTTAACGTTTTCATGTATGGCTCCAACGACGTCAACCGTCATGAACCGCATGGCTACGCTAAGCCAGTATGTGCTTTCTCATCGAAACCGGACAGCAGCTTTTCCCTTCCAATACGGCCTTCACACCACCTCGGTAAAACTCACATACCTCGATGCGACGTCGACTCGGGTCTCCGATGCGAGTTCTCAAGATTCACAATTTGAGAAACCCCACCAGAAATCGCCGAGGAATCCATGTTCACGGGTGGACTAAGTAACAGGGAGCAGTAATCGCCGCACTCCCACACAGGTACAGAGTACCGGTATCGTCAACTCTGCTAAGCTTGGTCCACTTGGTGCCACCTTATTGTAACTCCAGATTGAAGACTCTATAGGGAGAAGACTTAGCAGCGTTGCGTGAATAACGGGCCACTATTGCGCCTGAAACCTGGATTCTGCAGACAAGACGTGCTACAGTCGAATGTCTCACATATGTACTTACCTAGGTACAGTTCAGACAGTGACCAAGCAGCCAAGCAGATATAGACCCGTACACTACCACTCCTCCGTACATATGTACCTAGGTACTTGAGTACAGTATAGCAGCAGAGCAGCATCCGTACCTATTCTTGTCTACAATAGAGACATGCCCCCTAGGCTGCTGCCCCCCCTGCTCGGCAGCTTGGAAAGGGCCCTGATATTAGACTTCCAGATTGAGCCATCGGGCTTCGATAGTCAGTCTGGCGAACCTGGGTTGCCCTTGACGGCCACGAGAGGGATCGACGAGACTGATGAGCTGATATACTGCATAGTATGTATGTAAGTCGCAAATCCCTGGCTCGCATCGCAAGGCACTGACAACGTCACAGACCCCCCTGTAGCCCCCTGTGCCCACAGGCGGTGTCAAGAGGCTTGGCGACCATGCAGCTGGCTGGCTGGCTGGCCTGGCTGGCCGGTCTGGGCAGCTCAGATGCCCCGAAACAGCTCTAGCGCTGGGGGCCTCTTTTTTTTTTTTGTTCGGTACCTATTTCACAGGATGGGAACAAGGCTACCTAGCTACAACAGCCTACAGGTACGGATAGACAGGGGGGGAGAACAGACAGACAGCACACTGGGGGCCAGCACTGAGGGATCATCGTCATCAACTGGCCTGATCCAGGGATCTTCTCCACGCACCGTACCTGATAATCCATGACTTTTGCGACACCTTATCACCTCCCTTCTCCCCCCCCCCTCGCATACACTTAGACTAACACTTACACATACACATATTCATACTCGTACTCATATTACAGTAATAACTTTTTAATCCCTCTCAACCGACCTATATACACTTCACACCAATCACCTTTCATCGTCTGGCTTTAGCTTCCTTCGCCAGTCCATCCTGTCGAGACAATGAGCATTACCACCCATTAGTCCTGACTTATTCCACACTAATGTTTGGGTCTAGAAGACGTCGCCCGCCTGTTCCGGTACGTCGTCATCGTCGCCGTCTCTTCTTTGTCGCAAACCTCGCAACATTCCTGCCCTTAGCTTGCCCGAGTGCACGTTAGCCTCGCTGTCATGGACAACGCCCTGTTTCCTATTTATTGTTGTGTACCTTTACGCATGTCCCCATGTCGCACTATAGAGACCTTGTCGTGATATTTGCTTCTTCCTTCCAAGGTTTCCAAAATAGGCAGCTGGACAATGCGAACACCACATTCAGCTTCCCCAATATTATCCCTGCTACTATTACAGTATGATGATCGACAGTCAGGCTAACTTTCCTCGTTTGCGCCACGAGCAGCCTCTCAATGCCTCAACCGCGAACCCGGCCGCAGCAACAGCTGCCGCTTCAGCCTTCCGCCGCTCGTCAAGCACCGCTTCTCTGAGCGCCGCCGCCGCCGCCGCCGCCGCCGCCCTCAGGGCCCGACCCACCACTCCCATCGACGTCGCAAAAGTACAAACGAAACGGACACTGCGAAGGAGCGAGTCGCAGTCGTCGTCTGCGGGACACAGCACACCCGACACCCTCGGTAGGCCCGGCCACCTTAGGAGGCAGTCGAGTTCCGGATCTATGACGGAGAGGTCGTTCCGGTCGCCATCTCCCAGTCCGCACCACCAAAGATCGTCAAGCAGTGGTGGGATTCCAAGGAACTCGTATCAATCCGACGATCCGCCGCCGCCGGTCCCGGCTATCCCGGCCAGCGTCAACATGGAAGCGGCGAAGAGGCAGGGCGGGAGGCCCAAGAGCTTGGGGATAGTGTCGACGCCTGTGAGGACGGCGTCGCAGAAGTCAAAGGACAAGACTGGGCCGTTCTTTGGCGCCGCAAGGCAGGGAGATCTTTCGAATGTTAGGACCTCGGATGCCATCATGTCGACGTCGCCAACGTCACCAACGTCGCCAGCGCAGAGAACACAAGTGCAGGACGATGTGGAGAGGCCCGAAAGCGGCGGATCCTCGGTCAATTTCTCATATCCCGCGCGCGTGCGGGTTTCTTCACCGGCGCCTTCGAGTCCTTCGTTTAACAGGCCTACGGAGACGTCTTATGCGCCAAACCCGGCACCACAGACGAGTCAGAGGAAGAGGTCCGCGACCACGTCGCCTAAAAGGGGAGGCTCGATCAGGGGCACACGGTCGTCGTCGGTCGCCCCAGCAGATACAACTCTGGTCTACGATCCGAATTCTAGAAGGATGGTTCCAAGGGCAGAGTTGTTGGCGCTGGAGTATAGTATCCACGCTGCTTCTGAGGCAAGGCCCAAGAAGAAAAGGCAGTCGCCAGCACGAGCCGGATCACACTTGGCTAAGGGCACTGTGGGCAGGTCTCATGGCACGGCGGTTGACAATGGGGCAATGAACAATGCGCAGTTGGCAGCAGCGGAATCCATGCGGACGTATCGAGTGGAGGAGAGGCGGCCTGTTACCCCGGAGCCTCAGGAGCACTACCAACCATCGATTTTGGAAGAACCGGAGACAGAGACAGAACCATACTCGGCTCAGCATGCAGAAGTATCCGCGTCACCTGCATCGAACGCACCGGAACTTTTTCCTGCGGCACAATCTCCGCCGAGCCTGCAGCGGAGACCATCCGTCGTGAGGGAACAGTCCGATGACTCCGAAGCTGAGCTTGAAGCATCAGCACCTGTCTCGACGCCGCCGAATACCTTTCATGCTCTGGACTCTGTCCCAGTCCGGCAGAACATTCACGCGCATAGCGCTCCGTCACCGCCTCAGGGCGATCGAATAACTGAAATCCAGCCGATCGCAAGTCGCAATCCACCAGTAGAGCTCGCGGCATCGCCGATGCAGCGGTCGCCAGAGGCCCCTAGGTCCTCTGCATATGGGGATAACTTGGCTGTTGCGGAGTCTGTAGATACGCAGACTCTCCGACCTGTTTCGAGAGGGCACTCAGTCAGCCCAGGACGGACCGCGCACTTTGGCACAACGGTACGTGACAATCTCACTGTCAGACATGAGCCTCCGCCGCGGTCAAGTTCTCCCCGGAAGTCGGCTCTGAAACAACAGAGCCCCTCACGTGGCGCATCTCCCACGAACATGTCGGAGGTTTCGGAAACCGGTTCAGCAGCCCCTGATTCTATGGTTCCTGCCAGGAAGAAGTCTGTTCGGGTGAGCTTCGACGATGCGAACACAGTCGTCGTGGGGCAGGCTGTCGGTAGAGTTGAGACGGATAGTCCGGTCTCTTCCAGTCCGCAGGCCCCCGTTCGGCGGCCGTGGTACAGCAAAGTCAAGCTAGGCAAGAAAAAGGATGCGCATGAGCTCGACGACGACGAGGTCATGAAGCCAAGACCCGAGCTGCCGACCTTCGGCAGTGTCAGAGGAAGGAAGTCACAGCCAGTAGCCACTGAAGAGCGCCCTCTTGTACCGATTGCGGGCCAGTCTAGTGATCATGCTCTGGGCGGATTGCTTAATGAGCAGGGGCGCAGGAACGAGGCTAACATCTCCAAGTTCCGTGAGCCGCTGCCACCGGTTGTTACTTCGATCGAGGGGAACGGTTTTGATTCGGAGGCCGACAGCTTGGATAGCGAGGCTGCACTGATGGCTGATACGCCGAGGCTCGTGTCTGAGGAAAGCCGGGCTAGTGAGGCATCGACGTTGATTGCGGAGCTCGCCATGCCTTCGAACGGATCTGCGGATGTCCAAGTAGCCGATGTGCGGGGTGCTGTCGATACCAAGGATTTTGCCGGAGAACCCTCAACAGCTGTGCACAATCTGCAGGTAGAAGAAGTGCCTACGATTGCGATCATACAACCGAGCCCTCGTCCCTCGGAGGTAAAGTCGGAACAAAGCTCCTACATTCACTTTCCGGGTGGATTCCCGGACGCGGAGACGGATACAGACATCGATGACGCAGGAATCCAAAATAATAGATCTGCGTCATCTGATGAGTCCCCGACGACTCGGCGTGTAACATTCGAGCCTGTGGTGCAGAAGGAAGACGCAACGCATACGACGCACACTCCCAGCACAGTCCTGGCAACACAGCCAGCCATCTCCGAGCCTACCGACGAGTCAGATGCGGGCAGTGTCTACAGTGATGCCCACGAAGATCTAGCCGAGGTCGAGGGCGATGGATTCCAGTCCCTAGATGCAATTGTGGACAGCCCTTTAGCCACGACACCACCCATGAGTGTTTTTGAGAGAGCCTCCCGTGCAGAATCTGTGACCCCGACACCTACAGTCAGGGGATCGGAACGTGCTGCCGTAACATTCGCCACGAAGCAACATACCGGCAAACCCGTCGACGATTGGGAAGCTGCAAAGGCCTACTGGAGGAGCCTCACCGCTGATAGAAGGGCGCAACTGGAGATCGAGGCTGCCGAAGAGGCCGCTGAAGAGGCTGGTGCTGAGGGTGACCTCGAGGATATCAAGCCGGATCCCAAACCCAGGAGGAAGAAGTCCGTGGAGAAGAGGAACGCCGAGAGAAAGGTTATTGAGCAGCGACGGGTGGCTGCCGATCCACAGCGATCCTACATGATCAGTCCGGGCACGAGTGCGGATCAACGCCAACCACTCCTGAAGGGCTCCTTGCGTGCTCGATCAGTGCCCGCCCAGGATGCGGCCGGATCGCACTTGCGTAAGACCATGCGTGGTACTGAGTCTCGACCTGAGACTAGCACCGGCATGCGCCAGAGTCTGCGCTCGGAAAGTCTAGAGCCATCGAAGCTTCGGCGACGACCTGTATCCTACCAGCCATCTCTTGGGACTACTACTGAAATCGCTGGTGCAAACAGGCATGCACGAAGCATGTCAGAGGGCCTGGACATGTCCAGCATCCGTCAGCCGAGACTGCGCCGCCGCGGCTCGGACGAAAGCACCAGCAGCTTCAAGCGCGCGCGGGCCACGAACCAGGGCATGGGCTTCCGCAAGACACTGAGGGCAGACACAAGCTCCATTGACGAGCCCAGAACCCAGCAATCCAGCCGGTTCTCGGTCAGGTCCATGTCGCCACCTGCCAGCATGAGTGGGAGAATGCGCACGACACTGCGCGGGGAGATGGGGAACCAACGGCGAAATTCGCAGGACTCGGGCAAGAGCTATCTGCGCTTCCCAGGGCCCTTCGGTGGCCACAAGGCCAAGGGCAACAAGAAGGCCTCGCGGTTTGGCGACGACTCGAGTGGTGACGATGATGATGTTCCGCATCGCTTTGCGAGCCGCTTTGGGGACTCGAGTGATGAGGACGTGAGCCCCCAGCCGCTCCCGCGGATGGCCATTGCCAAGACGATGCGTGGCAGCAAGGTTATAAACAACGCACCGCCTAGTCCCCCGCTGCCTGAGGAGGAAGAGCTCTCGGATGGGGATGACGTTGGCGGCGAGGAGAGCCCTCAGCCCGTCGGCCCCAGCCCGGGCGGCTTCTTGCCCCGAGCGCAGACCGATCCCACCATCCCGGACTCAAAACGGACGCCGCGCCGCGGTTTCATGTCCGCGGTGCTCCGGCGGAACAAGAAGGGAGGCGGCGGCATCACGCGCCGGGGGACGGTGGAGAGCGCGGCGAGGAGGGACACGAAACTCGAGCGCAGCGCCGAAGAGCTGATGGCGATCAGGGCCAATAATGGGAACCCGCGGCTGCAGAAGAGGACGGCGCCCCCGCCGCCTGCTGGGGGGTCGAACTGGCCGCTACCTACTGACGATGAGGCGGCAAGCGACGATGTCGATGACGACGAGCAGGCGGCTGTTGGTGATGTGGCCGGTGGGGATACGACTTATACAGATGGTGTTTCGCCGAGTTTCGCCATGGGGGAGAAGAAGAAGAAGAAGTTTGGGGCGCTGAGGAGGATGTTCAAGCTTGATGACTAGGGGTCAGCAGGGGCGGGCGACATCACGGTGGTTGGGAAGAGGAAGAGATGCCGATTGCGGACCACGAGGACGCAAACGAGACCGCACACGATCCGCGTGAGTTGCGAGATATCATGTTTTCGGCCTGGCTAGCCTTGTTAACGACAACACGGTCGCTGAAGCGTCGTTACCACACGCAGGTGGTGGTGCAGACGCTACCACCACCATCACAACGACAAAAACAACGAAACATTGCATTTCTCCCTTTTTCCTTTTCTCCCTTTTTTTTCCTTCTCCTTTTTTTTTCTTTTCTGTTTTAATTAATCCCTGAGTATCACAACGGAAGGGTATTGGGCAGGAAGACCATGTCACGTTTGGGATACAGGGAAGGCAATAGGGATACCCAGGGATGACAGAGGAGAGTGGGATGGATGTCAGAGGGAGAGTCAGAAAATATGGCGTGGTCGTGATCACGAGCCTTGGGACGGCTAGCCTTCTCCTATCCAACGCGGTCATTTGCCATGCGAGACGTTGAGGCACGAGATGGAGCAAAGTGGATATAGGCATGGGTACTTATGTATAGAACACGGTTTCTAAAAATTTTAATGGTTTACACTTGAACGGGCATGTAAAAGTATGGGGTGCAGAAGACAAAACACCAAGACGGACGGACTTCCGGGGGTGGTTTTGGAGGATTCGCAGCTCACGAGACTCGTGTGAAGTCAAAATTCGAGCATGGAGGGAAATGGGCTTACCGACGGGAGTCTGTCACCCTCACATTCACCCCCTTGTGACGTCCAACGGGTGGCTGCATGCTTCTGCCGTTCGGTATGGTCGGTCCGGGCTGGGCATCGGTTGCTTTCCCCGAATATTCCCAGAAGTACGGGTGTGCGTGCATACATACGTACATACAGACATCCATACTACCTTAGTATGGACTAAGCCACCTAGGTATGTACTAGAGCCTGACTGACTTCAGCTAGGGGGTGAAGGGAGTCGCCCAATCGGCTACCTGATCCGGATCTGCTGGGCATGAGGAGGAGGAGGGCGGCCGTTCATGACACTACCAGAAGAACTACTTTTTCTTTCTCCAAAAGCTGAAACAGATCTGCCCTAGGAATGATGTCAAGTCCTTATGCTTGAGTATAGTCTCTCTGTCTCTGTCTCTGTCTCTAAACAACAAGATTCGCAGGAAGTAAAGGGTAGGCTTTTCTTTGTGTCCTCGATGGGCCAAAGGCTTGCATCCCACCCTCACTCTTGACCGCTGTGTGACTGTGCACAGGACAGACAGTAAGAGATACACTTAGCGGGTGGTCTGGGAGGTGGTGGATGGAATCAAGGGATGGAAATGGCGCTGATCAAGTGACCAGGCTGGAAAGAAAAGAGACACCTTTCTAACTCTCTTGTCTGTCTGTCTGTCAGCTCTCGTGTTGTCTCGTGTTTTCCTCTATCGTGACCACCTTTTGCCTCCTCCTAACCTGGAATAGCAACAACAACAATAACAATAACAACCACTACAGCAACCACTCACGAGGCGCCAAGCAAGGAGGAGGAGGAGCAGGAGGATCACACTCACCCTCACCCTCATCCCCATCCATCTTCACCACCGATATCACACACGCATTACCTACCTGTCCATCCTCCCCACAGCCTTGTCTGCGCTTAAGATCCTCCCCCAGACAACAGCTGTCGATCAAGACGTCTAGAACGGTCTCCCCCGGATTCTAGAAGCCAGGGGAAACCCACAGCTCTACATACCTAGGTGACCTGCAGACTGTCAAGCCACTCACTGTATTCACTCACACTTGGGATGGTATTGTAGTGCGGGTGCAGTCAGTCATTTAATCTGGTACCCGTTTGCAGTACCTACTACCACTTGTTACCTGCAAATACTGCCCCGCTGTCCCATATTCCTCACCTACCCACCAGGTAGCTACCATTACCTACCTAAGGTACCTAGTCCATCACCTATCGTGTCTTGCATCCCCCCGTCGACAAGCCCTCGAGAGCTCTGGTCCCTGCTCACCTTGAAGGTCGACAGAGCACCGTCCTATCTATTTAAGCTTATTGTCTAGCAGCTTCGACGGTCAGCTACCTCACGATAATTACTTTGTTTCCTCACTTCCAAACCTAACGTCGATACCTTTAACCTACTCACTCAGTTAGTTACTCAACTCACCTACTTCAATCACCTCCCTTCCCTTCTCTCACATACATACACTCTCACCCATCCACCCACTCACTCACTAACACCTGAAAGAAACACGCGACATAACCACCACCACAATGTCTCTCCACCGAGCCACTACCGCAGCCCTTCGAGCTGTCGGCCGTCGCCCGACAGTCGCGACCAGACCGGCCACCACCACCACCACTAGCACCCTCTTCACCACGGGCACCACCAGCCCCACCCCCAACGCCATCCGCACCTACGTTAAGGAGTCGCACCCCCGCGGCCAGGCCAGCAACAAGGACAAGAACGAGCCCGCGCACGCTGGATCCTTTGCCCGCACGGACGATAGCATCACCGTCGAGTACCCTCCAGACCACGAGCTGCCTAGTTCTGAGCCCGTCACCGGTGCCGGCCGCGCCGGCATGCACGTCTACCCTACCCTGGCCACCTTCTCCCTCGAGGGCAAGGTCGGCGTCGTGACTGGTGGCGCTAGAGGCCTGGGCCTGGTCATGGGCCAGGGAATGGTGGTTTCCGGTGCTGATCTGGCTATCGTCGACATGAACAGTATGTTTCCCTTGTGTTAACTGACTTGTCTGTGTTCTTGTCCTTTGATATGTATACCGACGTGAGGATGAGGTGGGCGATGTGCCACTCACTTCTTCAGAAGGTGGATGAGATGGGAGAGGTTGATGGTTTCAAGGAAGATGCTGATACTTGTTTCGATTCTTCGCAGAGGAGGAAGCTGAGATCCAGGCCAAGGCTATCATGGATCAGTTCAAGAAGGACAATCCTAATGCCAAGAAGTGGGTTACCAGTCCTGATTCTTCTTCTCCCACTAGCCAACTCTTGAACCACCAGAGTGCTGTTTCTCCTACTTCCATTCCCAACTCCAACAGCCAGCAGCAGCAGCAGCTACTGCTGCGAGGATCAGGATCAGGATCAAGGACAGCTCTGACCAAGAACTGCAGGTTCCCCCGTGTGACTGCCCACTACGCCGACGTGTCGGACCCCGAGAGCGTCCAGGCCTGCGTCGATGAGATCCTGGCCCAGCACGGCCGCATCGACAGCCTCGTCACCAGCGCCGGCTTCACCGAGAACTTCCAGGCCACCGACTACCCCATCGACCGCTTCCGCAAGCTCTTCGCCGTCAACGTCGACGGCACCTACCTCTTCGCCACCGCCGTCGCCCGCCACCTCATGGCCCGCAACGCCCGCGGCAGCATGGTGTTTATCGGTAGCATGAGCGGTGCTATTGTCAATGTGCCCCAGCCTCAGGCGTGAGTTTGACCCCAGTCCCACCCTCCCTCTCCCTCTCCGCCTCCCTCAACCACTCTTCCCTCGCACCATCAACTATGTCTCTCCTTCTCCAAATCGATGCCGAAGCTCTGGGCAACGTGAGCCAGCTCTTCCGGGAGGAGACCCAAACCTTAGATCCCGAGACGTCGGGCTTGGGACTTTGACCAAAGCCAAAGGTTGAACACGACAAAGACACAGCAGATACTTCGGATAATGGACTGACCACATCTTGCAACAAACAGGCCTTACAACTCGGCCAAGGCGGCCGTCCGCCACATGGCCGCGTCCCTGGCCGTCGAGTGGGCCCATCTCGGTATCCGCGTCAACTGCATCTCGCCCGGATACATGCTCACAGCCCTGTAAGCTCATTTGTTCTTACCCGCATCCCCCCCACCCCAAGAAGACCGCTCCGGTGCAAGCAAGTTATCAGTGACGCTGACCCATATCTCAATTTCACCACAACAGCACCAAGAAGATCCTTGACGACAACCCAGACCTCAAGCAGAAGTGGACCTCCCTCATCCCCCAGGGTAAGATGGGCTCGCCCGAGGACCTCATGGGCCCTGTGGCCTTCCTGCTGTCCGACGCCGCCAACTATGTCACCGGCGCCGACCTCCGCGTCGACGGTGGCTACACCGTCACCTAGAGGAGAGAACAGGCCGCGCCACGGCTGTCATGTCTTTCCTACCCTTACGTTTTCCCTTTCTTTTCCAGAGGTCCTACGGCGTTCCTGAACATCATCTTGAGAATTCTCAAAGAGGGCTTTGTTTGGCGTTTCGGTATGAGGGGAGGCAGGGGGGAAACAACTGATTGCAATTTCGGTGCAAAAGGAGAGAAGAGAAAAAAGGGTTTGCACGCCTGGTTCGGCGGTGTGCACGTGTAAGAATAGTTCAGGGGGGTGTCAAGGGAAAAAGCTAATATCCTTTCCCTTTTCGGAGTTGACTTTGACGGAGGGAAAAGAGAAGAAAAGACAGCCTTAGTGAGTCGCGGGAACACCTTGGGGAGAACGACCGTGAGCTCACGGCCATACACCTAGGGAGTCTCCAATTAGGCTCAGGTATCCAGGAAGCCAAAACAAGCATATTATTAGAAAATGTTGCTTTTCTCGCTTCTCGTGACATACCTACCTGGCCGTGGATGGGTCATGATGATCCTGGCGGGTATGGCTTACCTGTGATATTACCCATCGACGGCGTCTGATCCAACATCCCCTCGCTCCCCGGTGGAATATGCATGCCCCTTTTTATTTTCCTTATCTCGGGCCTGGAAGAGTCAAGTCGCACGAGCAGTGAACCCCCCCCCCGGTGTCTCCCCTGCCCGACGGCCGGTCCGGTCCGGTCCAGTCCAGTTTCAGCTTCTGATTAGGGCCTTGACACACTGCTTCGAGAACGGCGACGGTGCATCCAGGATCGATACCCAAAGCAACGATCCGCCCCGTCCCTCCCTCTCAAAACCAAGTCCTCTTTCTCGCTACCGGTCCCGGCCGCCCCTCATGCCAGTCCTAGCACTTGGGGCCTCGCGTTGCCGATAGCTGAAAGAGGGTGTCTGTCACCCGCGCGTCTGTCTCAAAGAGAAGACCTGCCACACCTTGTGTGGCGGCGGCCGGGGTGGCTTCCCCCGGCTCATGGGGAAAGCCACAGGTGTGCACACGGAAGGGGGGGGGGGGGCGATTATATGACGGGATCACCCTTGAGAACAATGAAAAGCCTTTGGCTGTTATGGGCTAGGGCAGTGAAGTAAGTCCAGTGATAATGGGAAAGAAAAGACTGCAGTTGTTGTCCGAGCGGGAGAAACAAATAGCCAGTACTCTCTAGAGAGTTGGTGCCGGGGTGGAAGGTGGAAGACTCGAACTCGCCCGCGCAACTGCCCAGGCGAAATTTCGTGCGCGGGTGGGATCCGTGATTATGGCGCGCAGGTGGGAAATAATTTCCCAAGAATCAATGACCGTCATTTCAAACCTGTCATTCAGGAGATGAGACACTTTTTCATCTCCCCCACGAGATCAGAGAAAAGAAGGTTTATGCAGGCGGGGGGGGGGCGAAGAAACCCAGCATGGCGTGGGAGGAAAACATAGAGGGAAAAAGCAACCCGTGTGGGGGGGAAAGAGGCGGTCTTGTGACACATATTGTATGTATATATATACATAACATATATATATGATATACGGTCGTCGTGGACGAACGACGACATCCCGCAGTCTGTCTCGGATCTTGCGTAAATGAACACACCATCTTCTGGCCCCCTCCCCCCTTGCTGCTTAGCTGCTTATTAGCGGCCCTGATGACCTGGACTTGACCCCGTCCTGCGCGTGGGTTCCTGCAGACGGGGCAGTGAGAGCTTGGGTAGAAGTCCCAAACCCCCACGGGCTCCTGCGACGGGACCTTTGGCATGTGAAAGAGGGGAGGATGGGGTTATTCTCATGCATGGCAACCCTGGCGATCAGATACTTGGTGTCAAAGTACCTCTCGAGCCTAGGTAGGTGTATGGGGACCTCTTGGTACGTAATTCTGAGACGAAAACGTTGTATATGTACGGGTTGGGGAGGGAGGGCGTGCAGTGACACTGGACGGACGAGCAAGCAAGCGATGCGCTTGTACGCGCTTGTACGCGCTTGCATGTGCGGAGGGGCAGTCATCCTCGGATGGACATGTAAACGAAACCAAGAATCCCTCTGTGTAGGGGAAAGAAAAGAGAGTTTAGCCTGTGTCATATGATGCGGATGTCTTTGAAACCGGTGTGATGAAGCGGCACGTAAGCAGAGATTGCGTGCTACCAGTTCGCGCTGGCAGGCAGGGCGCGGGGGGAGGTCCGCTATACAGTTGCAATGACAGGGCACGGGTTGTCAAACTCGACGGCGATGGTGACAGGGGCCGATGTGCGTTGGGATTGTAATGGAACCTCCCAGTGACAGACAGGCAGATAGACGTGCGGTAGCATTGCGGGCTGATCGTATCGATAGTGATATCCCCTTTTGAGCGTGTGGTAGCACTGGGTTAGCCGAAACCCGAGAGACTCAGAGATGCCAAGATGCCAGCTTCCTGAGTAGGAAGTCTCGAGGTCTCAGATGATCGACTCTGCATAGCTGTGCGGCCAATTGGGCTCACACGCCATATTGAACGGCATTGTAGTGTATGTACGTAGCTGTGTAGGTGAGCAGCATCCCGCAGCATCCCGCCGACAGTCGTGGTCACACGACCGAGGTCGTCCGCAGGCATACTGTGTACATACAGACTATACAGATCAGTTGACCTGGGTCAAAGCGCCGGCAACAAGCCCTTTCGGTTGCTGAGAACTACGTACTTTGTACAGTAATTCTCTGGAACGCAGATCAGCGCCGGAAGGGTCGTCGTCGGAAAGCACCAGTGTTGCGTCGAGTTGCGTATACGGATTCGTACAGAAAACCAGAGCGTCCGTCTCTTTCATGGCCAAGGTGAGAGAGATGTCTGAGTGACAAGCAGACGGCGCAGCAGGGCGTGTTAGAAGAGGAAGGAAGTTCGTAGCATGCTATTCTCTCGTGACTTCTTCTCCAGGGGCGTTGTCTCAAGTCGGGTATGGACGAGTCAACGTCGTACTGACTGTACTGCACATCCGTACTCAGTCAGGCAGTCAGGTATGTAGTCACAGCTCACAGCTGTGTGTGTGTGTGTGCAGATCCGCCTCCACATTGTCTTGGGAGGAAGCCGAGGGAGTTGTCGGGCTACAGACGAGGCAGGGTTGGGTTTCTGTTCTAGAACAAAATGCTCGCCAATCTAAGGCTTCTTTGCAGGCAGCAGACGTGGGGGGCCATCTGCAAGCTGCCAGGCTGATACCGGTACAGCAGGACCAGGGCTGCACGCTGGAAAGGCTGGGCCCGCGTCCTTGTCCTTATTTCTTGTCCTGTCCTGGTCCTGGTCCTGGTTCTGGTCCCTGTCCCTGGTCCGTCGTGGCTGGTGTGGCAGGCGGATGATCTTCCAAGGGTTGCAACCCACGGTTGGACCGCGGAACTGCTGTATGTAGTATCATACCGTACATCTTGTGCCTCAGCTGCCTGCGGCTGATCAATTCACCCTTGTAGCCATAGTGCAGCATCTGCCGGTGGGTGTATGTATTGCCACAGGAGGCGATGGGAAAGTTGGGGAAGAAAATGCCATCCGTCACGAGAGACACGGATTCTGCCTATACACAGTGAAGCAATGAATAAGACCAGGTCTCACAGTAATACAGGCACAAGCCAAGCCCTGCAATTCATGACTCGGATGGACAGGCGCCACAAGAGGATGAATGCGGGGGGAGGACTGGTGTTTGCTTTTTTTCTTCTTTTTCTTTCTTCTTTTTTTTTTCTTCCTTTCCCTCCGCTTTAGGAAGGGGGTGTGGAAAGGCTTGTAAAATGAGAAGGGGCAGCCGCTCAAGGTTTGGCTCCGTACCGGTGAGAGGGGGAAGGGGGGGGCAGAGGAGGAGTCAAGTGCGAATCTCACATGACCAGAGAAAAAGATTGCTTACCACAGTAGATATAGAAAGGGAATCCAGTAAGGATAACCAGATATCCAGATATCTTGGGTACTGTACGGAGTGTGTGTTGTATACCTGGATACTCAGATACCTACCCACACACTTTAGCAGGTAGGTACCTACATAGGTACATACTCTAGCAGTATACATGGCAAGTAGTATATAACACGTACCAGTCAAACCCCCACCATTGCAATGCCCCTGTCGAGCTGCTGTTTACAATCCTTCCGCTTGTTGTCTACTGTGTATGTCACAGTAATGTGGCCCCCGTGCCGCGTGGTTCCTTGCCTCCATCAGCCACCTGGACGGCCGGCAGCCATTGACTGCCACTGCCCAGGTGTCTAGATGGTACGTACCCCCGTACGGATCCGTACATTGGTTGTATCGTGGTATAAGAGGTGGAAAGTGCGGTACCTAGTACCTACCTAGGTAGGTAGTCAGGAGGCCAGAATGTCCAACGGGACGGGAGGAACGAGCGAACGTCGGCTCGCTGCATATTATGCAGTACCTGGGCAGTACCTAGCTACTTGGTACCTTCCCGGGCTGGTACCTATTCCAGCACCTATGTATTACTCTTTCCCCCTTCGCTCCTGGGCCGCCTGCTCCCCAATAGTACCTACCTGCTCAAGTAGGTACTTAGGTAGCTACTATCTACACTACCTGTCTGTACCGGGTAGCCCAGAACGGGCCAATCGTGCTAAAGCCTGCTCGCCAGCTACTAATAGGTAATGCTAAGCTGTGGCTTGCTTCAGTGCTGCTTTTTTCCCTCTAGCCTGGTGGGCCATGGGGCTCTGCTCCCTCCAGGTGTCTAGGTTGTAGCGGCCCACATGCCTAGCTGCCCGTCAAGGAAAAGTCGACGTCCACCAAGACGCTTTTCCTCGGCCTTGCCCTTCCTCGTCAACCATCAACATCAACACCAAAGGATCAACACCAGCCAGCCCTCAACCCAAGTCCTCTCTTTACTTACGATACTTAACCGACACGGCTGCTCAAGGCTGAACCGCATCTCCCCCTCTCTTAACACTCCACATCTACCCTCCCCTGTCTCCTGTCCTTTACAGGCGCACATTGGCATATCAGAACACTCTCTTGGTTTCAAAGCTGCAGGTGCACCGAGTCACATCATACATACACTGCGCGCGCGCACACACATATTCAACATACATACACACATACGTACATACATACTCGCACGCACGCACTCTATTTTGCTTGTGTCTACTCTCGTTTGTCTGTCCAATACCAATTGCAGCTCCTGGGGAACTACCGGCCTGCTTCATCCTGGGTACGCTATCTTTGGTTCTCGACCGTCCAAACCTCATCAAGAAATATCCCACACGCTCTCAACCCCGATGCACTCTTCACCGCATCATCATCGCCGTCTCCATCCGGACTGATCTAGCCAGTCATCCTTGCAGTGCCATATCGGCATACCCGTGCTGACCTATCGCTCTTTCTGTCCAGTCCCTTTCCCAGCTCTCGATCCTTCCACGAGGATTTTTCGATTTCTGGGCCTGTTTCATCGCTGTGGCGGTGTGGAAATCACAACACTGCTTCGTATCGTCGGCGCTGTCTTGCAGAGTCGCATCCTGAATCCTGAACACCAACACTTGGCCACCAAGTACTTCGCATGCACCCACTCGCCGTCTAGACTCCAAGGCCCGAGCTCTGACGTGTCTGGTATCTGGAAGCCAACTCCGTCCACATAACATCTCTGCTTTCGAGGTCGCCGTGCTGTTGGAGGATTTGCGCCAGCTACCACACTTCCCTTGCGCCACCTGTTCATCGTGTTGACTTCCACGAAGAGGCATGTTCGGGACACTGCGCTGTCAACAAGCTCGAGACCAAGTCTCGACCAAGTCCACCCAGCCGAAACATTCACTCGGGCTCTAGTCCACCTGTCTTGAAGCCGGTTCCTATTCAGCAGCAGGCTTCTACCGGGTCCCAGGCCGACGACAAACATCCGACAGAGGCCTCCCAAGGTCCAAACGCCAACCACTGAACCCAAACTCCGCGCCTCGTTGTTTGGCCATCGACTTGACTGGACGGGATATATCAATGCTGGCATGGGCTCTGCTCTCAACCAGAAATAGTTTCTGACCGCAGTGGTGCTTGGATACAACGGACAATGTCTAGCTGGCAAGGAACTTTCGATCCGTCTTCGACGAAGTGACCAGTCAGCCAAGGACCCCATCATACGTTTCGCACATTTTCGACATGGACGCCATATTCGAGGTCCTGCAGCAGCTTCTGCCCAAGGGCATTGTCTTCGACTCCCCGGCAATCTACACCGAAGTAGCCAAATTACCAGTCGTCCCCCTCGAGGACATCCATCGGCACTGGAAGACATATACTACCACGCACAAGAAATTGCACGACCCAACAGCCTGCCGCCTTGAAAATTTCTGGTGGCATGTCTGGGGGAGCAACCGGCGCGAGCTGAGTGGCGAGACACTCGCGAGGTTATGGGAGGAGATAGCTTCCGGGCCGACCTTCGTCCCTCTCAGAGGACCTCCGAACCGCTGGGAAGGACCCCCTCCGGTGAAGCCTACCCGGAGCATGCACGAGTCCGATATATCTCAACCGCCTCAGATTGAAGAACAACAGCAACAATACATACAAGCGTCTATACCAAAGGGAACGCCAAACAACCTAACCCCGTCTTCTGCAAGGCCTCCCCCGCCTCATCCGATCTTGAAGAAGCCTAGTGGGCCTTCTAGTACCGGTCCGCGACCAACAGCACGATTCGCCGATGTTCCGGATTCCGAGGGGGAAGCCTCGCAATCCAGTGCAGGTAAAAGCGCACAGGGCTTGAACAAGAAGAAAGTCGACACTCGTCTAGCCTCTAACCCAGTCCCTCCAGCAAAAGGGGACAAGAAGCCAACAGCCGCGGCGAAGAAATTCGTCGTGTCGAGCACTGCATCAAAGAGACGGCCTGCTTTGCCACGCAGACAAAGTTCGCAGTCATCTACTGGATCCGCGACGGCCTCTACAACCGGTTCTACAACTGGATCTGGCACCGGCTCGCGAGACGCTTCTTCTGGGTCGAAGCCCACGGTTAACCAACAAGGACCTGCGCCTGGTACCAAAGAAACCAGTCCTGCAAGAAAGCAAGGCAGCTCAGGGCTATCCACCCATGCCAAAGAACCAACATCTAGCGCAAAAGCACCTGCGAAGCGACCGATAGTCTCGAGCCCGGAAAAGCAGCCCACTCCAAAGAGTAGCCAGCACCCAGGCAGCCAGGCTGGACTGCAGATCACAAACCCACAGCAGACACTGTCCCCGACCCTAAAGGAGTCGAGTCGGAAGGAGAACTCACCACGGGCGCAAGGCAGCTCTGGAGAATCACGGCCAAGCGCCAAAGCTCTCGGGAAGCAACCCGAGACTCCCGTAGGTTCCGGGAAACAGAGCTCACTTCGGAAGAGCAACCAGATGGGCAGTTTCGACGGGGCGGGGCCACGGTCTCCACCACCGCGCTCGGCACCGCAATCTACTCAAACCAACGCGCCATCAAACCGCCAGGCAGAGGCGGAGATGGCTGATGAAAGGAGGCGCAGTAGCCAGGAGGAGAGCCCCCAGGTGCGGAAACAGCCGGGTCGAAAGGCGAGTTTGAACGCGGCACCGGCAATGGTTCGGACGAGGTCGAACAATGAATCGAAGCGCTTGAGTTCTACAAGCTTCAAGTCGCCAAGCGTCGTGGGTCTGTCAAGTATCGCCGTCACCGGTGGTTTTGATTTTGAAACCCCAAAGGCGCGGCCAGCGGATGATGACATGCCACCTCTTGCAGCAGACCAGCCGGATATTCGAGCCAGCTCTATGCTCGACTCCAGATTGACTCCTACGCAACCGAGTCCGGCCCCGGCCCCGCCTTTGGGACGATCCAAGTCTCAGTTGACACTCCTGCTGGAGAGGACTCGAGTCGGTGAGAGAACGCGAGCTGGCAGCAACAGCTCTCGTAGGAGCGACAGCAGTAGGGAAGATGTTTATCATGAGAAGAAAACGGGGTGAAAGAGTCTTCCCTTTTTTTTTGTTTTTGTGGTTCGAGGCCCGACCGAGCCCCGCCTGGAGCGATAGCTCAGATCATTATAGAAACCTGCTTTAATAATGTCAAGATTCTCAAACCGGGGTGGCACAGCAGAGGTGGGTGAGAGGGGGCGACAAAGATGTCACTAGGTGGTGACTGCGAGGGATCGATTCTGCATTTTCAAGGGATTTTGGGTTCCAAGCGCCCTCACGGGCTGGACTGGCTGTACACGGGCGCCTATGCCAGTCCGTAGCAATATTAATAGTCAAAAGCGAGACCGTGGAGGAAGATTCTTCCGCAATTGTATCAATAGCTTGTACATGGTCATGAAAATACCCACATCGAGGGAGAGGGGAAAGGGGGTAAAGACAGCGTGAAAGGCCAGCGCCTTCGGGATATAAACCCCACCAAAGCCAACGAGCGAGCAGCATCGATTTGATGTGGCAGGGTATCATTGCGTCTTGTATTTCATCCCGTGCCGTGGCCCTTTCCGCTGATGGCCTGTTGTCAGTCCTCGATGAGGTTCACGCCGGATATGTCAGAATCGAGGTGTAGTCATGGCGGCTTAGCTGGACGGCTGGCTGGGCTGAGATGCATCCAACCAGGTTACCTTGTGATGGTTCAGCTATTGGTGATGGTGAGCTGAGTTGAGGCAGCTTGGGGGGGGGGGGGATGCTATAAGCATGCGAGTCCTTGAGGCTCCAGCTACTTAGCTACATGCAGGCATAGATATGTACATGCATAGGTACGCACATATATATGTATGTTCTTGCATATACAAGTATGCCCTCCAGGGAGGAAGGTTAGGTAGGCGAGAAGGATCACTAACAAACATTGAAGGCGATGATGAGTCGGTGATGGATGATGATCTTGGTCTTGCCACCTCTTCCTCCTCCTTCGTCTCAAGATTTCAGGCTATGTTCTCCCATCTCAATACGGCGGTAGTTTTGAAGTGTTATCTGGTAAAATTGCACCACTGGGACGTTCGGATCCGATGAGGCTTAACGCTTTATAAATTCATCATAAGAGTTCACTCGTACACCCACGGCTCTTGGTCTTGTTTCTCTTCAATTATTATTATTATCATATCTTGATTGTTCTTGAAACACGCCCCCTTGGCCTTCTCTCACTTCCCATCAACACGCTCTTCGTAATTACGGGTCAGCACGCCCATCTGACAAGTAAGTAGTACTGCATCACTCAGAGGCCAGTCGGGGTTGTGTTCTTGCGCCCACGTCCCAATATACATCTTCCAAGGCTGTCCAGGTCGACTCTTCTACACTGATGCAGCATGCATGCCACTACCATTCTACTCCCCAGGGCTAGCCCCCTCCTCGTTCTCCGCAGCTACATAAAACCAATCACTTCAAGGGAGAACATTGACCGTGAGAGGTTAAGTATGCATTATGTCTCGACTCACGCGCCTACATCACCTCCTCCTCTTCATCCTCATCCCGAGGCACTGCCCCTCTTCCTGCTCGCCTGGTCCTCACGCCACTCCTCGATACCCCTGATGGTATTGACACACCTCTCACACATGTCGTCCATGATCTTCTGGCGCTTGGCGCTCCGGGAGACCTTCCACGGACAGTATATGGGCTCCCACCGGGAGCCTCTGGTCGTGTTGTCCTCGCACAACTTGCCATCGGGAGAGTACTCGGGGCCTTTGATCGCGGCCCCGCACCGGGGGCAGCGCAGCGTGTTGTACAGGACGAAGCACATGGTGACGGGACCTGGGTGATCTTTTCCACGTCGTCAACGGGGGATAGGAAACGCTCGGAGTGGTGTGCAGTGTAAGATTGTGTTGAGAAAGAGGGCTGTCCCTTTTTTCCCCTTCCTTTTCTTCTTTCTTTTTCTCTTTCTGGATGGATGGCTATAGCGACTTGGCCTCGTAATGATCTTGACGGCTGCTTTCTTACGTTTGGACCTGTAGCAACTCCAGAGGTAGGCCAGACCCGGCCGATACAGAGTGTAGTAATTTATACCTGCCGTACAGGCACCGTCACTACAACAGGTGAGCAGAATCCACTGACAATCACCAAGGTTGTGACTTTTGAACGAGCACTCGTAGTTGCCTCGAGGCCACATCTGCCATGCCTTGACATATGCATTCCCGCCTGAGGGACTATGAGTAGCCGATCTTCCTCACACATACTCATCTCTGACGCCGTCTATCTGGAGCCCATATCAAGGCCTCGATTCATCAACTACATCCTGAAGACACCAAACTTGGTGTCACCGGGCCTCACCTCATTCCGGCCCGACATGGCAGCCCTCAGCCCCAGCCCCAGGTACCGTCTCGTATGTTGCGGCGGGATGACGCCGTCGTCCTGTAAAAACATGTTAGCATCAGCATCTGTGTCCTGCCCCTTGTTGTTCAGGGACTGAAGAGGAGTCTGTCAGTCTCCGCGAGCGGTGTCTCCACGACATGTCACTTACCCACAGCCTCGCACTCGAGTAGACGGCGTCGCTCTCCCTCTCGATCCTCTCCTTGAGCCCCACGTCCACCTTCTTGCCCACCGTCTCCATGACGGCCGCCAGCTGCTCGCCGCCCATGACGCCTATCCTGGCGTTGGGCCACATCCACAGAAAGCGCGGCGAGTAGGCCCTCCCGCACATGCCGTAGTTGCCGGCGCCGTAGCTCCCGCCCACGACGACGGTGAGCTTGGGCACGGCGGCGCACGCGACGGCGGTGACGAGCTTGGCGCCGTTCTTGGCGATGCCCTCCCTCTCGGCGTCGGCCCCGACCATGAAGCCGCTGATATTCTGCAGGAAGACCAGCGGCACCCCGCGCTGGCTGCACAGCTCGATGAAGTGGGCGCCCTTGAGCGCCGACGACGAGAACAGGATGCCGTCGTTGGCGACGATGCCCACCTGCTGGCCGTAGATGCGGGCGAACCCCGTCACCAGCGTCGTGCCGTAGTCGCGCTTGAACTCGGAGAAGGCCGAGGCGTCGACTATGCGGGCTATGACCTCGCGGATGGGGATGGGCCTGCGCAGGTTGGTCGAGGCGATGCCGAGGAGCTCGGAGGCGGGGTACAGGGGCTCGGCGGCGGCGGCGGTGAATTCTACACCACTCTGCGCGCCCCGCGGCCAGTTGAGGTTGGCCACGCACCGGCGGGCGAGGACGATGGCGTGCGCGTCGTCGACGGCGAGGTAGTCGGTGACGCCCGACACGCTCGAGTGCATGGTGCCGCCGCCTAGGTCCTCGGCGCTGACGGTCTCGCCGGTGGCGGCCTTGACGAGCGGCGGGCCGGCGAGGAAGATGTGGCCCTGGCCCTGCACGATGATGCTCTCGTCCGACATGGCGGGCACGTAGGCTCCGCCCGCGGTGCAGGGGCCCATGACGGCCGAGATCTGTGGGATTCCGGCACCCGACATGCGCGCCTGGTTGAAGAAGATGCGGCCGAAGTGATCGCGGTCGGGGAAGACGTCGGACTGGTGGGGGAGGTTGGCGCCGCCCGAGTCGACGAGGTATATGCACCTGTATCAGACCAACGACATCATGTCGTACGTGTTAGCACATCAGGTCCTGTTTCTGCCCGGTGGACCGTGAAGAGACATCTTTCTTACGGCAAGTTGTTCTCCTGGGCGACCTCTTGTGCCCTCAGGTGTTTCTTGACCGTGATAGGATAGTAAGTGCCCCCCTTGACGGTGCTGTCGTTCGCAACAATCACACAAGTCACGCCCTCGACCACACCCACGCCCGTGATGATCCCCCCCGCAGGCACCTCGGCCTCTGGGTACAGCTCGTGCCCGGCCAGAGGGCTCAGCTCCAGGAAGGTGGTGCCCGGGTCTATCAGGGCCGTGACCCTGTCGCGGGGCAGCATCTTCTTCCTTGCCAGGTGTTTCTCCTTGGCCTTGGGCGGGCCGCCCTCCTGGACCTTGCGCGTGAGCTCGGTGAGCCGCGCCATGGCCTCGCCCATGGCCTGCTGGTTCTCCTTGAACTCATCGCTGTTGGTATCTATGGCGGACTGGATCGTGGATATGGCCTGTGCCTGGTGGGGAGGCGTGAAGGTCGCGATCGTGCGCTTGTTCCCGTTCCCCGTGGGGAAGATGGGGCGCTGTTGGCATGGGAGTCCTGGCAGCCATGGACGAGGAGAGGAGTGGATCCGGGGAAGAAGAAGAAGAAGTGGGCGGGCCAGTCTGGGGGAGGAAACGAGAGCTCGTCTAGAGCTTGCTCGTATGCAGGATGACATTTAGTACTGCTGTATGGAGAGTGCTCGACTCTCGTCAAACAGTATCATGACATTTGTTTGACGGGTCTCAGCACAAGATGCAGTCGAGGGGAGAGGAGGAAGGACGTGGTGATCAATACTGAGTACGGAGAGGGGTAAAACAAAAGTGTATGCTCTGCAGTGACGTCGGAATACTTGTTCAATGTTGATACCGTGTTTATCAATTGGAATCAATTACCTGTAAATAGACCCTCGGGCCGCAATTAAGCGATGGGGCCGCTGTTGGGGTAGAATCCGGGGTTGCATCCCCCTCCTTCTCCCGCACCCCCCCTCTGTCTCCCCCCACTGTCATCAGCTCTATCTTCTGTCTTCCCCTCTGTCTCACCCCTGTGTCTTCCCCCCCCCCCCCCCCTTTCTGTCTTGAGCCGAAGCCATGCGACGCCCACGCCCATCAACGTCGTCTCCTCCAGGGCTTATTCCAAGTATCATCCAACAGGAACGATCCTCCGCCGACATGAAGTACTAGTGTTATTGAAGGCCCCAATCTGTGTGTCTCTCTCCTAATATCCCATCCAACAACATGCCAACCTCAAGCATCTTCCGCGGCCTGGCGCACTCAGCGCGATCACTTCCCCAGGCCTCATCACCATCTTTCCTTGCTATCACGAGGGTGACGACAGCAGCAGCAGCCATCCGGCCGCACAGATGGGCCTCCACATCATCCAAACACCCTCAAGGCTTCACCCCTCCCACCCGGGCTGACCTGGAAGAACTGCGGGAGCGCGTCCAGGAGTTCACGAGGCGGGAGATTCCCCCAGAGGTCGCCGCCGCCGTCGACAGGTCCAACAACTTCCCGCCCGAGATGTGGGGCAAGCTAGGGGAGGCAGGGCTGCTGGGCATCACGGCGGACGAGGACGTCGGCGGGCTGGCGCTCGGCTACCAGGCGCACTGCGTGGTCATGGAGGAGCTGAGCCGGGCGTCCGGGTCCGTCGCCCTGAGCTACGCCGCGCACAGCCAGCTGTGCGTCAACCAGCTGCAGCTCAACGGCTCGCCGGCCCAGAAGGCAAGGTTCCTCCCCGGGCTCGTGGCCGGCGACAAGGTCGGCGCCCTGGCCATGAGCGAGAGCGGCGCCGGCTCCGACGTCGTGTCCATGCGCACCACGGCCAGGAGGGTCGACGGCGGGTACGTGCTGGACGGCACCAAGATGTGGATCACCAACGGGCCCGACGCCGACTACATCGTCGTGTACGCCAAGACGGACCCCGGCGCGGGGAGCAAGGGCATCACGGCCTTCGTCGTCGAGGCCAGGGGGCCGGGGTCCCGCGGCTTCAGCTGCGCCCGCAAGCTCGACAAGATGGGCATGAGGGGCAGCAACACGGGGGAGCTGGTCTTCGACGGCGTCTTCGTGCCGGACGCCAACGTCCTCGGCGAGGTCAACGGGGGCGTGCGCGTGCTCATGGAGGGCCTGGACCTGGAGCGCCTGGTGCTGAGCGCCGGGCCGCTCGGGCTCATGCAGGCGGCCCTGGACGTCGCCCTGCCGTTCGTGCACACGCGCAGGCAGTTCGGCCAGCCCATCGGCACCTTCCAGGCCGTCCAGGCCAGGCTGGCCGACATGTACACCAAGCTGCAGGCCAGCAGGGCCTACACGTACGCCACGGCGAGGGCGGTGGACGAGGAGGGCCTGGTCAGGACCCAGGACTGCGCCGGCGCCATCCTCTACGCCGGCGAGAGGGCCACCGAGTGCGCGCTGGACTGCATACAGGTGCTCGGCGGCATGGGCTATGTGGAGGAGATGCCGGCCTCGAGAATATTGCGGGAGTAAGTTGCCGACTACAGACCCAACCCGTGCCACGCTTACATATACGGGGTTTTCTTTTACTGACGTCAAATTGCAGTGCAAAATTGTACGAGATTGGTGCTGGCACGTCTGAGGTGAGACGTATGGTCATCGGGCGGGCGTTCAACAAGGAGTACGCGAGCTATTCGAAGTGAACAGCGGGAAGGGAGTATGGGCGGCAAGAGCATTGGGCTTCCGTCATCGTTAGTCCCACGTAACAGCATATATATGGCGTTCCTAAAAGGTCATTCTGTTCTATGAATCGCCTTGTAGCAGGGAATTCGGTCGTTGCTCGCGTGGGCCCTGAATAGCAAGAAGAGTGACGCTCACTTATCCTAGCATTCATCCTGGGGACGTGATAATCTGCAGAATACTATGCTTGCATTCAAGAGGGTGTCCACAACCCGGAACGCAGGATCAACTTGTTATACCTTTGAACCGCCCATTCTGGATCTCCCTTACTTTAAGTAGCAAGTAGGCTAGTTGCTGTGCTGTTAGATCTATCAGAACACATGGCTGCACCTCGGACCAGCCATAGCGATGCCGTCTTCTTCCACATCAATGTCTAATCGCGAGGATGGATTTTGCACGCCAACACGCTTCTTAACAAAGAACAGGCATGTCGAGCCACCTCGAAGATATCTCTACTTTCTAGTGAGAGTGCCTTTTGTAAGTACTAGGTCTTCTTGCAACGTCCATCGTAGCACCTGCACTCCAGGATAAAGCGAGGGAGGATATCATAGCCTGACGATATTTCTCTGCAAAGACAGGCCGCGGCTATTGATTAGTCCCATGTCAGCTTTCACTGCATGTCCATATTACATGGATCATCCGTGGCTCAAGGAAGAAGAGGAAGACGGGGGATGGGTGATGGTGGTTTAGCTGAGGAAGCGTGTAAGATGATTGGCTGCCTTTCCCCACCGTTCCAACACCACAGACCAAGCACCTTACCGTACCTCATTGCCAACGAGAAATGCTGCGCAGAACATCGTACTGCGTTGATAACATGAGATTGGAGGCAAACAGCTGCGATTAGCAGACGGTCCAGAAAAACACAAAGACTAGATGCAGGATTCGCGTCGGTCGGGCTGAGGCCGTGTGGCTTTGGTTGCCACCGTGGCTTGGCTGACAAAAAGTTCATGGCCAAGCCAGTCATGAGTACATAGTATGTATCTATCTCTATCTCTCTATCTGCATTGAAGGTTGGTGCTTGGAAGCCCACTGTTGACATCATTCAATGTTCCCTTTCTCCATAACAGAGTCAGGAACGTTGCATGTTATGTATGTATTTATGTACCGTGAATTTATGGCTTACCTCCGCTGCTCCGGAGGCAAATCCTATATTTCAATCAAACAAGGCTGTCTTACGCTGGGTACCAGTACCGTATATGTCGTGACACAACCGGAGAACTACCGTGTTAGTCGGCACATTGTCAATTCTGTCAATGTAACAATACTGCAGCACCAGGTCAGGGTATCATTTCTAGGTCAGCCAGAGCTCGCAGTACTCAAGCAACCAAGTCAGGTCCTTACTCGGTGAACCTCCTTGGGCACCTACTGTGATAGCCTGGCTGCATGGTGGGGTGGTAGCTGATGATGGCAGACTCGAGGTGGTTATGGTTTTTTCTGCTTGAAAATAAATACTCAATATATTTGCTTCTTCTCTTGTGTCTTCTGCTTCTCCTTCGTGAGCCATCTTGGGTCTGTCAAACCCGTCCATGGCTTCCAAGGTCAAATAAATATCACCTGGAATAAGCATCGACTCTAACCAGGGGGAGATGCGACCAATTTAATAATTCTCGCAGCTGCAACTAGAGAAAAAGGAGATTGGGCGAGAGTGGGCTAATCTCGCCATGTTGGGGCCAAATTTAGCGGCGTCCCCCACTGAACTCACTGAACACACCGAAGCCCGTGTGCGGTAAGAAGATGTCGGGAGGGGTGAAATGAGGAGTAATAGTGTGTATAGATTACTGTGTAATAACAGTTTCATGCCCACCTTGTTTTGCCTTCCATAACTCAGCAATGATTGATGATGTGTTGGCGCATCAATCAATTGCCGTGACCTGTATGTAGCCTCTCCCATATGCAGATGGAGATGGAGATGGAGATGGAGATGCAGATGCAGATGCAGATACCTCACGGCCACCATTTTACCCTAGGTACCTAGCCTAGTAAGTGAGTACGGTACCTACCTTTGTAGGTACATAGCGTTACTGGTACAGTACATACATAGTACGTAGATAGGTAGGTAGTGTTCCCCATGCCAGTTCTGCTGGTATACGGATTACTTAGTAGCAAGAGAGCCATCAAACCAGGTTAGCCTGCAGCCCTGCTCACCTACCCACCCCCCCTTCCATTAGCCTATTAGCCCATTAGCCCCCTTCACTGCACTTCGCCCTGCAGCCCCTGCCCTGCCCTGCCCTGCCTGCCTTTCCCATCTACCACCGCTCAGCCATTCTCCCTCACTGCCATCGCTTGCTTCACCTATCATCTATCTACACTGCCAAGTACACTCACTGTTCATCAGATCAGGTCGCATCCTTGACCTTGTCCATCATTTCCCCTTCCCATCTCCGGCATAACTTCCTGGATGTGATCCTGGGCTGTCCTAACTCTACTCTTTCACTTCTTCACTTCTTGACTTCTTGTCCCCAGTTCTATTCTATTCCATCCCATCCTGACTCCATCACGTTCCTTCCACTCAAACTATCTACATAGTAGTACCACGACCACCACGACGATCACCACCGCCACCACGACAGCAACATCAACAACAACAACAACACTAACAACAATACCAACAGACTGCGTCGCACTGATTCGTCACCAGCCGCGAAACCGCACCAACAACGTCAACGTTTTCCTCCACTCAGAATCAAAAAGTCCCGCAGCAGCATCACGAACATTCCCCGATCCTCGCACCCGCTGCTCTCCTTTGTCCGATCCGACAACCTCCAATCTCGTGACTGAGACACTCTCATATCACACACGTCCTGTTACACCCGACCACCCCAGCTCAACTCGCCGGGCCAGCCAATCCATCCGTCATCCTGCCTTCCAAGGTTAGCTTGCATCTGCCGTAGCGAAACCTTCGGCTGCGGACTACCCAGGCCACGATAGAGTCGGCTCCAGTTCGCAGGACAATCCCATCAACTTCCTTTCGCCCCCGAATCCACCAGTTCTCCCATCGAAGAGGACAGACAAGACAGCGCCTGCGGCACTTTGCGACAGACATTGCGACCAACATGCCTTGTGGAATCGGTGGTAATAAAACCGTCCAACGCAAGCTTGTCTTGCTGTAAGTTGGCTAGACACGATGGAAACGACACGGACCGAATAAGCTTGGACCGTCGACTGACAGATGCTTGTTTCTCAGAGGTGACGGTGCTTCAGGAAAGACTTCTCTGCTCAATGTCTTCACAAGGGGGTAAGTGCAGCCTGGTGCATCACCGACCATACCCTGGGCTGGATCTAGGGATTCAAGGGCATCGTTTGCTGACCGTCTTCCTGCAGCTACTTTCCTACAGTCTACGAGCCAACAGTCTTTGAGAACTACGTCCACGGTGCGTCTAGCCAACAATGCGATGCTGCCTTATCCATCACGCCAGAGCAGAAATGAACACATGGCTGACGGGGAAGGGATATAGATATCTTCGTCGACAACGTGCACATAGAACTGTCACTGTGGGATACTGCAGGACAGGAGGAATTTGACAGGCTACGGAGTTTATCATACGGTTCGTCCCCCAATGACCGTGTATATTGTAGCATTTGCCCCTGTCGATGCTGACCTCTGGATTTCCCATCAATCACAGATGACACCGACCTTATCATGCTCTGCTATAGCGTCGACAGCAAAGACAGTCTGGAGAACGTGGAGAGCAAATGGGTGGGCGAGATCACCGACAACTGCCCCGGAGTCAAGCTAGTCCTGGTTGCCCTGAAGTGCGACCTACGCGAGAACTCAGCAGACGACGAGGAAGCAGGAGCAGCAGGAGCGGCCCCCGCCGATGGGGCGGACGGACAGACGGAGAAGCCTACAATCGGATACGATCAGGGCCTGGAGGTCGCACGGAGGATAAACGCTTTGCGGTATCTGGAGTGCTCTGCCATGCGAAATCGTGGCGTCAACGAGGCCTTCACAGAAGCAGCCCGTGTTGCGCTGAGCGTCAAGAAAGACAAGGAGGATAATAAGTGTATCGTCATGTGAACGACTTCTCGCGCAGTACGTTCACTATGACGGGTGCTAACCGCTTATATTTCGACCGGCTCCCGCGGCGGTCTCCTTTTGGTGTCGGGACGTTTGGGGCCCTTCACCCTTTTCCAACTTGTCGACAGTCCGGTTGCTCTGCGTGGTGTTGACGGAACGGAACTATTGCAGTTCATCGTCCACTCATGAACTTTCTGTCGACCACGCTTCACGACTTTTTGCCAGAACCGACTATTTATCGATAAACCTGTACATATTGTTAATTCACGACCTCCTCATATACGACCCGCTTCACGGCCCAGCGGCTTTGCCGACCGTCTTCGATACGGTCTTCGGTACGGCGAAATAAAGACGGAGAGACTTTTTGGCGGCGGATGAGGAGAGAGTTGACCATC
This sequence comes from Cytospora chrysosperma, assembly GCA_016808195.1. Classification (NCBI taxonomy): domain Eukaryota; kingdom Fungi; phylum Ascomycota; class Sordariomycetes; order Diaporthales; family Cytosporaceae; genus Cytospora; species Cytospora chrysosperma. The sequence continues at coordinate 542,042 of JAEQMF010000012.1, forward strand.
CCCCTAGACGCTGGAAGGCCAGACCCAGGGCTTCTCTGCTTTTGATAACGGGCGTTTGTGGTTCTTCATCTACAACATGAGCCCTCTTGCTTTTTTTTTTTTTTACCCTTCAAGAATTCCCCTTCCCGTTCGTTTCCCTCCTTTGTATACGGTGCAGGCGAAATGCTGGGCAAGGCAAGGAAGGGCATGTGAATGATGTTTCCAGATGGGGCGTGGAGACATTGGGGGTAGAGCCGGGCAGGCATAAATAAAGCATGCGAATAAGCTGTTTGTTTTGTTTGAACGTTTTGAAGGTTCATCGAATGTGCCGTGCCGTGCCATGCCATACCGTGTCATGCCATGATTCCCGTCAGACTTGTGTGTGTGTGTGTGATTATTAGAGAGTGGTTGTGAAAGCAAGACTGATCATCTGACCATCCTCAGCCGACCACAAATACACATATAGATCCCTCTCCCTCTGGACTCTGGGCACTTGTTGCCCCTGTGGACAATCACGACTGCCTCACTCTGCACAAATGCAAAGATTCTATTTCAGGTCGTCTCCGTTGTACGGCTTCACTTTCTTCGCCTTGACCAAAGCGCAGCCTCTGATTGGCCTGGTTAGCCTTTATCTGCCCGGGCCGCACACGGTTCTCGGTATGGCGTCATGCGGCTCAGGAAAAAGTCTACAGCACGGCTTTTGACTAAGACGGCGGCGGACCACTTACAACGGGCGTCTAGAAGGGCCAGAAAATAAATCACCACGGGGGGGGCGCCGTAGCGATGACTTCTCAGGATGGCGCGAGTGCGTCTCTTGCATCTCCTAATTTCTCCTTATTATTTGGATTTATAATCCTCATGTTCTTCTCTCTCTCCTCCTCCTCCCTCTCCCTCTCTCTTTTCGTGAATATCTGATCATCAAACCCTCAAAAGTCAAGTCAGGTCAAGCCAAGCCAGCGTCTCCCTTCCTGCTTGTCATGATGCCAGTGGCATCCCACAAAGTCTTCGATCTCATATGACAGGACGGGTTACCATATCTGTCTTTGCCCCACTCGATATTTACATCTGACTCCCTCACTCGTCACTTATTCGAGAACAAAGAGCAGGAGGAACACTAGGTGCAGGCAAAGATGGCTGCCTCATATCACACTTCGCTCCTCACAGCCACAGACTGCCGATCACATGTCCACCTCATCATCGGCAGCAACTCTCTCGCCGGCAAGCGGTGCGAGCAGTCCCTTGCCACAGGCGCAAAGCCTATCCTCGTGGCGCCAGAAGCCATAGAGGAAAACCAGCCGGTCCACTATGGGATCACGAAACTTACAGACTCGGGCCAGGTCATTTGGCTCCGCCGGCCCTTCACAGATGACCTCCTCTCCAGCCTGGGGCGGGAAGAAGTAGGCGGCGTGGTGGACGCCGTCTTTGTCACCTCGTCCAGCCCCGCGGGCGCCACAGGCGTGTCGGCACAGCACATCTCGGCCCTCTGCAAGCGCAACCGCATCCCCGTCAACGTGGTCGACGCCCCCCACCTCTGCAGCTTCACCATCCTGTCCACCCACACCGACGGGCCGCTGCAGGTCGGCATCACCACCAACGGGCGGGGGTGCCACCTCGCCAGCCGGATCCGCCGCGAGGTGGCGGCGTCGCTGCCGCCATCCCTCGGCACGGCCTGTGCGAAACTGGGCGAGATGAGGAGCCGCATCCAGGAGGAGGACCATCTCCTGCATGAAGCCCTGAGCGCTAGCGGCGGTGGCGGCGGCGGCATCGTCGGCGTGGACGAGGAAGGGTTGGAACAGACGGCAAGCTTCAACAAGCTGGTCACGGAGGAGGACCTGGACGCGATGAAGAGCAGGCGGATGAGGTGGCTGGCACAGGTGTGCGAGTACTGGCCGCTCAAGAGGCTGGCGGCCATCAGCGACGAGGACGTGGAGACGGTGCTGAAGTCGTACCCGGGACGCGGCGCCAGCATCGAGTCTGGACCATCGGACGGCGAGGCGGGCCCCGTGCCGCCGGCGAGCAAGGGCAAGATCATCCTCGCCGGGTCCGGGCCGGGACACCCCGACCTGCTCACGCGCGCGACCTACAAGGCCATCCAGTCGGCGGACCTGGTCCTGGCGGACAAGCTGGTGCCGTCCGGGGTGCTGGACCTGATCCCGCGGCGGACGCCCGTGTCCATCGCGCGCAAGTTCCCGGGCAACGCGGACCAGGCGCAGGAGGAGTTCCTGGTGCAGGCGCTGGCCGGGGTGCGGCAGGGCCGGACGGTGCTGCGGCTCAAGCAGGGCGACCCGTTCGTGTACGGGCGCGGCGGCGAGGAGGTCGAGTACTTCCGGCGGCACGGGCTGGGCGGCCGGGTGACGGTGCTGCCGGGCATCACGTCGTCGCTCAGCGCGCCCCTGTTCGCCGCCATCCCGCCCACCCAGAGGGACGTGGCCGACCAGGTGCTCATCTGCACCGGCACGGGCAAGAAGGGCAGGCCGCCGGCGCCGCCCGAGTTCGTCGCCTCCAGGACCTGCGTCTTCCTCATGGCGCTCCACCGCATCGGCGGCCTGGTCGCCGAGCTCACGCGGCACCTCCCGTCCGAGCTGGGGGAGGAGGAGCAGCAGCAGCCGGCGACGGTGACGACGACGGCCACCACCACCACCACGACCTCGGCGCCGATACCGAACGGCGACGACCCGTCGGACGACGTGGTCCACCAGATGATCGAGACGTCTCCAGCTCCAGCCCCAGCTCTAGCACCGGCTCCAGCACCGGCTCCGGCCCCGGCCCCGACACCCCAGAGGAGGCTCTGGCCGCGGACGACGCCGTGCGCCGTCATCGAGCGGGCGTCGTGTCCCGACCAGAGGGTGATCCGGACGACGCTCGAGTTCGTGGCCGAGGCGGTCGAGGCCGAGGGGAGCAGGCCGCCGGGGCTGCTGGTCGTGGGGCGGGCGTGCGAGGTGCTGTACGCGCCCGGGGCCGGGGCCACGTGGGCGGTGGAGGAGGGCTTCAGGGGGCTGGAGGAGGTCGAAGGGGTGGTCGGGGAGAGCGTCGCTGCCGTGCTGGCGGGTGTGGCGGCCTGAGTGGTTGCTCAGGGGGGTGGGATGGGATGGATGGGATGGATGGGACTTGGGTGATCTTTATTCCAAGGCAATGAACGAATGCATGGCAAATGGGAGTTCAACATGGGCGGTCGAAAAGTGTAGACATGGTTTGGTCTCTCTATTTTATCAATGGGATGCATCATGATGGTATCAATGGTTTACTCGAGAGGCAATTGCATAAATATCATTGATGTTGAAGGACGTGTTGGCTATCTGGGCTTTGGACGAGGAAGATACTTTGAGCTAGATATCTAGAGGATCAACACTGCTTAGAGTGAAGATTCAGTATACAAAGACATGTATAAAATACTCGACTAATCAGACTAATCACTAATGCTGCTGCAGACCGAGACCCCAATACCATTCACCCTGCTATAGTCAATGTGCTTTGTTGTCGTCGTGTCGTTGTTGTCGTTGTCGTCGTCGTAGTCTCTTGCTGGCCAAAGCGACCCAGGAGGCTCAGTGGGGCACAACAACCCCCTTTGTTCCTATTGTATGCACCTACATATTTACTAAGTACCTAGGTAAGTATGTAATCCGTACTGTATCATGCTCCATGCTGCTGCAATCCCGCAATCCCGAGTTCGCGGGCATGACAAAGCTATAGTTCAGAGTCAGTTCCCCCCCTCTAAAATTTGTCATCAAGTGGATCTGCTTAGATGTCAAAAGGGTACGGACAGACAAGCAAGACTAATACCTTCAATACCTAATACGGGAGACCACACGCCGCCACCAATGCTAACTTGCTACCACCTACCGTCAGTTATATCTCGAGGTCTAGAATATAAAGGAACAACGAAAGGAAGAGAAGGAGTGAAAGAGAAAGAAGCAATCAAGAGAAAAGGACAAGACACATCTATATGCAAGCTTTCTTCCGGAAAATGACCTCCTCAGTCGGACTCCCCGCCATGTTCTCACACATCCCGCCGCCGGTGGTATTCCCGGCCATCACGGAGCACAAGTCGACCGTCATCATCGTCCACGGGCTGGGTGACAGCGGAAACGGATAGTATGTCTTGAGAAATAAAAGCACCCTCTTCTTTCACAGAGACACCCCCCCCCCCCAAAACATCAAATCCCTTACCGAAGACGTACTCGTACATACATACATCTGTCTAACCCACTGGTCCTCTTCTACCTCTCACCACAGCGCCCCTATGGTTCAGAACTGGCAGAACAACGGCCTCTTCCAGGACACCAAGTTCATCCTCCCGAGCGCGCCCGCCATTCCCGTGACATCGGTAAGCTCAGAGCCCCCCATTCCTTTCCCACCACCCTGGGGGTGTTTACTACTAGAACCACCCAATCCCGTCCCCCGTGTACATATATACATATATATACATATATACACGCATACATGCATATCCGTTTCACCACCATGCCACAAGCTGACAACGCACACCCACGAAAAAAAAAAGACCGGCGGCCGCTCCATGCCAGCCTGGTTCGACATCCGGGGCGAGCGCGGCCCGCACGTGACCTTTGACGCGCTCACGGCGCAGGCCCAGGACGACGCGGGCCTGCTCCGCAGCCGGGACTACTTCCTCTCGCTCATCAGGGCCGAGGTCGACGGCTCCTCCTCCTCCTCCTCCTCGTCATCGTCACCGCCCATCCCCGCCTCCCAGGTCATCATGGGCGGCTTCTCCCAGGGCGGCGTCATGACCCTCCTGACGGCCGTGTCCGCCGAGGCCGGCCGCCTGGGCGGCGCCTTCTGCCTGTCTGGGTACCTGGCGCTCGCGGACGACGTGCGGGCGGGCGAGGCGCGCGGGTTTCCGCATGCGAGGCGGGCGGCCGGTGGTGCCGGTGGTGCCGGTGCTGATGGCATGGAGGTCTTGATGGTGCACGGCGACAGGGACCCCATAATGAACCTGGAGTGGGCCCAGAAGTCGGCCGGCGTGGTCAAGGAGTTGGGTTATGATGTCGACTTGAAGATCGTTCCGTACGTATCCTCCCCCCTCTCTACCTCTGTCCCTCACCTCTTTTTCTTCTTCTTGTTCCTTTGCCTTACCCACATGTGCTACAACACACACACACACACACACACACACACACACACACATTCAACGACCTTGCTGACACATACTTTCTTTCGCCCTCGTACAGCGGTCTTGGCCATAGCATAAACCAGGACGTCCTCGCGAAGGTTACGTCCTTCATCAAACATGTCCAGGAGAAGGGAAGGAAGGGTCAACACGACGAGCTCTAGAAGAACCCCCTCCCTACCTGTCTCCTCTGACCATGTCTATATGTCACGTCACAATGGGTGAAACACCCACAACCATTCAGTTAGTCACGCAGCAAGGAAAGACGAAAGAAAAAGTCCGGTGCTGCCTACAAGGACAGCAGAAAATCAGGTTGTATTTGTGGAAGCAGTAGTAGCAGTAGAGAGAGAAAAGTCAAGCTGCCTCCTCCCGCACAGTCCTGATTTTGTAAATCAAGATAATAAAATAAAAAAATCAATCGCCACCCACGCCGAATGTGTTTCATCTCCAGAGCCTTTCCTGCCTTGCTTTGCTTCGCTTCGAATGACGAAAGGATTATGATACTGAAATGCTCTGCTCCATGAGCCCTTGCTGCCTTTCCCTCGACCGGCAAGGGCAAGGAAAGAACAGGAAATGTGGTAAAACACAAGAAGAAAAGCCCAGAAGATCCTGCCAGGCTCCGTCAACGGCCTGGAATTCTTCTGAGTGTTGAGAGCGTGATGGTAGACCAAGTAAATGTGCCGCACACTCACAGACACACAAACTGGAACTTTCCTTTATTTCCTGTCCGGTTCTCTCTCTTGTAAGTCTTCGGATGCTTTATGACTCGAAACTTCCCGCCGGGCTCAGGCTGTCCAGCGGCGCGGCATGTAATGCTGGCCGTTCTACTGATGCCGGTTGGAGCCCCTTCTTCTTGCGGTCCATGACATCATTAGCCCACGCTGCGACCTCGACGTCGCCAAGGCCCTCGTTAATGGTGAGCTGCTTCGCAGTTGCGTCGGCAAGCTCGTTGTCCGTGGCCTCGACCTCGGCCTCAACCTCTTCGGTGATCGTCTCGGGTTGGCCGAGGGACTTGATCCAGGGATGCTGCAGGAGCATGGCATATGTGTGGCGCTTCTTCGGATTCTTGTTGAGGCACGACTTGACAAAGTCTCGAGCCAGGGCGGAATACCCTTCTGGTGGCAGGTCTGGAGGATCGCCTTCAACGATTGCCTATGTATATCATTGGATTAGTTGGCAGCTCTGAACTAAGAAGGGAGAGGCAAAGGAAAAGAAACATTTTGGGCCACTCACGCTCAGTTGGCTAAAGATGGTCGATGATACATCCGCTGGGTAGGGGTATTTGCCCATAGCGCATTCGATGATGGTCAAGCCCAGACTCCAGATGTCACTCTGGACGCTGTAGGTCCCGTCTGCGCCAGTAGCCATTGAGCCACCAGAAATCCGCTCTGGGGCCATATAGCTTTGACACCCGATGTTGGTCTTTGCTATACTGGCCACCAGGTTGCCGCTCACTCCAAAATCACAGATCTTGACCTGGCCCCTGGAGTTGACGAGGATGTTTGTGGGCTTCACGTCGCGGTGGATGATGTTGTGCTCGTCCTTCAACGATTTCAGCCCCATGATGGTGCTGTAGGTGATCTTTTTGAGGACGTTCTCGGGTATTCCACCTGCGTAAAGCTTGTCGATGGAGCCGCCGTCCATGTGCTCGATGCACATATAGACCGCTCCCTCCTGGAAGAAGGCTCCATAGAAGTCGATGATATACGGCGAAGTACACTCATGGAGAATAACCAGTTCCTTGAGGATGGTGGTGAACTTTGCCTCGTCCAGCTCTAGCCTGATCTCCTTCATTGCCATTATGCGCCCTGATGTACCCTCTAATCGGCCTCCTTGGGGAGACATTGGTGACGCCTCACTGCCCTCGGATTCGTCTGGTTCGGAAGAGCTTGAGCTTTGCCTGAAACCGCTGAGACCCTGGCCGAACCGGGGCACCTTGGGCCGAGCATGCCGGACTCTGTAGACGGTGCCATAGTTGCCCTTGCCTAGCTCGTCCAGAATGTCAATCTCGTCGAGGGAAATGGAAAAGGCAGCGCCGCTAGCAAAGTTCACGCCTGACCTCGTGATGGTCGCCGCGCCCTCAAAAGTGATCCAGCCTTTTTGTGTGTCGATGTAGTTCTTGAACTCGTCCATCTTGGAATCCCGTTGGCCCCCATTCGGTTCTCCCTGGCCTGCACCTCCTCCGTTCATATCGGAGAGCTTGGGCGTGCCGGGTGCAGGGGCCCCTGGGAACCCGCCGAGCTTCATGGCGCCTCTCCGATCGGCAAGACTGGGCTTCTTCAAGCCGGGTACGGCTGGAGCGGACCTGTGGAAATTCTGGGCTTGTGGCCTGGTTAACCCGCCCATGTTACCAGGTAATTTCATATTGCCTGGCAAGCCTCCGGGGAAGCCTCTAGGCGAGCCTCTCGGCGAGCCTCCTCCCAAAGATGATGAGGATGTTGCCGAGTTGAAACCGGGTCGGGGCAGCCCCGCTCTCTCTGCCTGTAATGCGCGTGCCTTTGCCATGAGGTCCATGGGTAAGTTACTGGCTGCCGGTGGCGGCCGCCGGGCATTGTTGAGGATGCCGGTGACACTGGAGCTTGGGTGCATGCCCGCATTACCGCCCTGTGGATCTGAGATTGTTCGTAGGGACGGGACTCGGCGGTGGTAATCGTTCGCGGAGACCTGAGGTACAGCATCGGAGGGAGCATTCGGAGGGTCTAGCGGGGTACTGGCATCCGAAGACTCATCGTCGATGGATCCAGGAGTAGCGGGGTTACTACCCATGTTTTCGTCCGGAGTCGGCGGTACCGAAGAATCTGGGGATTCAGACATTGCCGTTGACAGAGATGGCAGCGCTGGTGCTTTGCGGAAGTAGAAAGGCTGGCTGGTGAGGAGTCTACGACATGTGGTCGCTTAGGAGGGTTGGATGATGCTTTGTAGCTTTCCCAAGTGTCTGCTGCTTTGATGTCCTTGATCAACGGCCGAGAAATTCGGAAGACGAAGTTGTAGGAAATGGGATGTTGGTATGGACGAGTTTTCTTGGTGCTGAATCGGATCAAGGTGTTGAGCGGTAGAGGTGACAGAGAACTTCGAAGGGCCGTCGCATCAGATAGATGGTGTCCAACGGGAGCCGCTGCCTGAAGAGGGAGGGAATAAATGGGTGACGATAATGGTGGTGCTGCTTGGTGACGAGCTGATGGATGACTCTATGTGGAAAGTGGTCGATGGACTGGAGAGACCAGCGAGTCAAGATGTCGGACGGAGCAAGAGTTGCACGAGAGCTTCTAATGTCTCGCGTCACAAGGTCTGATAGTTATGAATGTGATTGGCAAACCTGGGGGGCAGGTGGAAATGATGGGGGGATGATGGGGTAAAAAAAGGTGCTTCTACTACGGATCCGTACTCTGCTTTCTGGATGAGGCTTGATGAGGCTTGAATGAGGTACATTGTTGGTATCGCTATCTTTTTCTTCTTCTTCCCTGCAGCATTCAGGCAGGCTCCATGACTGACTGTGCCACAGTATCCGTACCTACCTCATGCCTCATGTCTGCTCATGTCCCGCCATCGCGAAAACGGCCTAGCGTTACTGCCTTTTTTCTGGCCCTTGATTTCGAAATACCCAAGGACCAAGTTACCTGGTACGAGGCCCTACCTGAAAATGCTCCCTCCAAGAGGTTGGTACCTAGGTAGGTACATGTACCAATACGCAGGGCTACTATGTGAACCTTGCCCCTCATATTACGTCAATATCAACAATCCAGTCCCCAATGGCACCCCAATGGCAGAGGGTTCGATGATCAGCTCTGATCAGCCACTCCAAGGTCGCATACTACATGATTACACAGGTACATACACACATATATGTGATGTCTTCTTCTCTCTTCGGAAAAGAGGGCCATCAGATCTTCCCCTCTCCCTTCCCTCTCCCCACAGTGAGGCTAGGACTGGGAGGTCGAAATTGTCGAGGTTGTCGAAATGTTGAATTGGTTGACAACGGAGCGGAGCTATGGGAGACGACGCCCTCCCCGCGATGACGTTGCAGGCTGCCTGGTTGGACTGCCTGCGGAGATGGTTCTCCACCTGGGGAATATGTAGATACAGTACTTGGGTAGGTAGTACAATGAATTGATGGCCATAGTGTAGTACAGATTACGGTGCCGCGCCAGAAGAACCCTGCACACCACCCAGGCTGCCAGGCGTGCCAGGGACCCATTGTTATACTTTTAGTAGTGCATATCATCGTATCATACCCAGTATCATAGTATCATAGTATCAACACCATGGACACCGGTACTGGTAGTAAGTCGTCAAGTAGCGTACAGATGAATACCATGTCAGCGCCTGTGGAAGTACGAGGTACCTACATAGTAGATATGTATGAAGGGAAAGTGGCTGAATCTCCATCAATCCTCGTTCGAGGAACCGGTCTCTAAATCAGGTTTGTCTTCCCCAATGATCACACCTTTTGATTTCCTGTTTGGGCCACCTGAAACGTACAGAAAAGCAATTAGAAATGACAGCGGAGATGAAACACCAAGCGGCTCGAGCAGATCAGCATTGCAGCTGATGTGGATGGCGTCAATTCTTTCATCTGCTAGCACACATTTCTGTACAGATGAAATACGAACCACTCACCTTCTCGAAATAGACTTGATCGGAGCACATGTTCAACCTTCAAATCCTGCCACTTGTCAGCCCAAACCTGAAGGGCCTGACGATGGCGCATTGATGCTCAGAAGCACGTTTCCATTGTCCTACTTTGGTAACTTCTACTTGGTACTCCTACTTGGTACTCTAGTATCATGACGGCATCGTCAACCTTGAACTCGCAGTCGGTCAGTAATTAGAGAGCACACTAGACCAGGGCGTGCAGGGGCAGCCTAGGTGCAGCCCATGTGCCGGCGCATCAACGATAAACAATCCGACCGGGTGGTCCAGGGCAGCTGGCCGCTACGTATATGTCTACCTAGGGTACCTGGGTAGGTATACCTGGGTAGGTTCCAGGGATATAGTACAGCATCATGGACAGGATTTGGTGCTTCAACGACTGATGACATTCATCATCAATAGTTCGGATGACTACAGATACTTTGCCAGTCCGCCAGTCCGTACGCAACACAATATCTGTGGTGACGTCACTCACGCCGTTGATGATTTCAATCTTGATGCCCATGCATCCGTACGTGTACGTACGGTTACCGAACAAATCGATCGATCCTACCTCTGACGTCCACACGTCCCCAACAACCCGAGGTACCTATGTAGGAACCTAGCTATGTATGTATGTACGGGTCCGCACTTGTTGCTGTAGAATCTATTTCCATCCTGCTGGGTCACTAACAAGGCGTACTATGTAAGCGGCGTGTGAAACCAACTTGCATATCAGAGCATCGTGTGCCACAATCTACACGGAGATACACCCGCAAGCCCCCCGGTATCTAGTGTATGCACACTGCCTACTTGAGCAGGTATGTGATAAGTGGCAGGATAGGTGAAGGAGGTGTGCACTACATACGCGTATCTGTGCTGCTACTGTGTACCTGCAAGTCTGATCAACATCTCCAGCCCGTACGCCGTCGTCATGCCTGTCATCCAATGCTGATCAGGGGCCCGTATGCTTTTCCCGGTGGCTGCCCTGAAGAAGCATTGGCCAGGGTCTCACCATCACACCTCACACACCATTGGCGATGATGCCCTCCAAGACGTACGTAGCTTGACACGACAGCACTCGGCGGAAGACCAATCAGTTCTATATAGGAGTCACACAGATCCAAACCGGTGTGCGGACGGTGACCAAGCTGCTCACAGCAAGCAGCCAAGGGCCAAGAGCCAAGAGCCAAGAGCTAAGAGTCAAGATTGACCGATTACATATATATGTAGGGTCAATAAATCTGGGAGGCATGGCATGATCTCAGACAGTGATTTGACCTGACCATCTCTCGTCATATCCTTGGCCCAGGCGTGCCTGCGTGCCTGCGTGTCCGTGTGTCCGTGTGTCCAGACCTATCACACAGCCGTACATTGTAGTAGCAATTACCCGCGAGTCCCAGTCCGGAGTCCGGGTCCGGGCCTAAGTTTGTTAGTCAGTCACGGTGTCAGAACTCTCTGGGGCATGATTGAAGAGTTGAACAGGTTTTAACGTTTATACTAAGTACGAATCTGGAGCTTAGTCTCTTGTCCTTGGCCATCAGTCAACCCATTAGTGCTTGGGTGGCGCAAAGCCTGGGGGAGACATATATATATGATATATGATACCAATATGTATGTGAATCTGGGTAGACAGAGGTCAGACCTTGTCATTAATTTGAGGGGGAAACCACCGGTCTCGGTTGGACTTCCCTGAGTTTAAGTACTCACTTAGTAGGCAGGTAGGCTGAGTAAGACCTTGGAGTGAGGCCAGGCCCGATCCTTCTTCGCCCCCACGGTCAGCTTTCCAGCTGCTTGGCAGGAGGGAGAGACACAACATGCACTGCAACCACACAAATCGCCTCCCACGTTCGTCATCCCCTTGTTGTCTTATCAATCTTCCGACTTTTCGAGCAACAAGCAATTGCACTTTTGCATAGCCCAAGCTGGCCTGACCTGATCTAACCTGACCTGATCTGATCAGACCTGACCAGAGATAGCTGAAACCAGGACCCGGCTACCTACTGGGAGTTGAGGCATCCCACAGCAGCACAGCACAACACAGCACAGCACAGCACAACACATCAATATCAGGCTTTTCTTGCTTTCTTGCCTTAACGACTCCTGAGAGGCGCGTCTGGGTTGCTTGGAACCCGCTGGCTCTGAGCCACTGCCCATGTACTGCGGCAGAAAAAGCGGCAGCGCAAAACTTAGTGTCGTAGAAAGCGCTCTTGGCAACGAACCAGTCTGTTCGTCTCTGCCAGTCGGCATCAAAACCAGCAACTTTCCCCTGTCAGATAACTCCACTAATAGGCTGTCACTTCTCAAACCGCTGCAACGATCCTGCCACTCGTCAATATACTGCCGGTACCGTATAAAGCAGGATTTACTGTCAAGCACAATTTCTTGGGTCGCACACCTCTAGGTCGACTTCTCCTACAACACCACTCTCCTACGAACCTGCCCGACTTTCGAATAATCCCAAGTATCTTTGCGTCTCGCTCACCACTTGTCGAGAGGACCACATCGCGAACAATGACAGCGGCCTTCCGCTTGACCACCGCCGAGGCGCCAGCCTTCATGGCGCAAACATCACCCTTCGGCGTAATGGCGAATACACACGATTCCCATCCGGCGCTCGGCCATTTGATACTACTGGTCTTCGAGGCCGTGATGGAGGTTGTCTGTGTCAGCTTGCCCGGATATATCATTGCCACGATGGGACACTTTGATGCGGATAAGCAAAAGTTCTTGGCCAACCTCAACGTGATGCTGTTTACTCCATGCCTGAGTACGTACGATATCACATCACCGTCGGACGGCTGAGACAGTGCACAACCCCAGCTAATACCAGCGTTATCGTTCCAGTCTTCACGAAACTCGCTTCCCAGCTCAACGCTGACAAGCTTGTCGAACTCGCCGTTATACCCATTATCTTCATCATACAAACTCTTGTCTCATACTTGGTAGCCCAGGGCGTCTCCCGGCTCTTTGGCTTCCACAAGAGGGCATCCAACTTTGTTACTGCGATGGGCGTGAGTAACCCCTAGGGATACCTAGGTAGCTTAAGGCAGGCTGTACATTGGCTGACTGGTGATGATACATATCCAGGTCTTTGGCAACTCGAATTCCCTTCCGATCTCCCTGGTGATCTCCTTGTCACAAACACTCAAGGGCCTCCACTGGGACAGGATCCCTGGCGACAATGACGATGAGGTCGGTGCCCGCGGCATCCTGTACCTGATGATTTTCCAGCAACTTGGACAACTGGTACGATGGAGCTGGGGTTACCATGTGTTGCTAGCTCCAAAGGACAAGTACAGCGAGTACCAGAACGAGACAATCGAGGAGGGGCGATACGCTGGAGATGCCATGGGCAGCGAGGAAACCGATAATCTCTTACAGTCCGACGACGAGGAAGATAGCGAGGGCCACCGGAGCAGTGCATCGGACACCTACGAGCCAGCCGGCCGCACACCAGTCGCGAACCTCTCGCGATCCTCTCTTGCCGACCTTGCCGATGACGGCAACGCCACCCCACGGAAGCATTCGAACGGAAACGGCAAACATCACTCCAAGACGAGCTCGGCCCGGCCCAGCACCGCCAATACTGTCAGGGACGACGTCGATGGCACCCAGGACCGGAGCATGATGTCGTTCCCACGCATTCGCAACAACGAAGAGGCGGACATCCCGGAAGGTATCAAGGGCGTACCGAAGCGGTTCAAGCTCTGGTACAAGCGGACGAAGGCCACGACATCTGCCGCCATCTCCCGCAAAAGCCAGGAGGCGTACGCTGGACTCCCACGGCCCCTGCAGCGCACGGTGGACTTCTCGGTATTGATCGTTACCAAGGCCAACAACTTCCTATGGGACTTCATGAACCCGCCTCTGTGGGCCATGCTCGCCGCCGTGATCGTCGCCTCCGTTCCTGAGTTGCAACGACTATTCTTTGAGGAGGGCTCGTTCCTCAAGAACAGCGTGACCAGCGCTGTCACCAGCTCCGCGGGCGTAGCTGTTCCCCTCATCCTAGTGGTCCTGGGTGCGAATCTTGCTCGTAACACGCAGAAGCGCGACGGCGAGCCCGAGGAGGCCGTCATCGGGAAGAAGCTGCTCATCGCGAGCTTGGTATGCCGCATGGTCCTGCCGACGCTGATCATGGCGCCCATCCTGGCCTTGTTCGCCAAGTACGTGCCCGTGAGCATCCTGGACGACCCAATCTTCGTGATTGTGTGCTTTCTCCTCACGGGTGCACCGAGCGCGTTGCAACTGGCGCAGATCTGCCAGATCAACGGGGTCTACGAGAATGTCATGTCACAAATCTTGTTTCAGAGCTATGTCATCTGGTGAGTCCCCAACCTCTTTCCCCCCTTCCCCGGTTGCATGTCTCGAGGTGCCATGTTGCTAACTCTTCGTTCCAGGATCCTACCATCCACTCTGTTGCTTGTCATGGTCGCGCTGGAGGTTGTTGAATGGGCCAAATAGGACGAGGCTGTTCTCCAGGGGACCGAACCCCAAATTCTTCCTTATGTATCATAATGTCTCCTCATCCTACGCATAGAGAACTTTTTTTGGTCGCAATATGCATAGAGTGGGGGGAGGAGGGCGATGCCAACCTTGCTGGGTTCCGTGGGAGTGTCTGAAGCACTGGCGTTTTTCGGTTTGGGGTTTGGTCTGTTCACTCGGGTTTTGGGGGGGTTGACAGATACCCCTTGAAGCAGTCTCTTATTAGTTCTTGGGCCGTGCAACAGGCGGTCGGCTCGGTAAAGTGAAAAGCGGTCAAATAAATAGAGGGCATACAGAATAACGTACATTTTCTCAGGGAAAAATCTACGTTGACGAGAGCTTCTGCTTTGATGAAGTTGCTGGTGACACGCCCGGGGATCCATCTGGCTTTTAGCAAGCGCGATGGCCGTGACAATGCAGGTCGCCAGTATACGTCGGTACTGGTGAGGTAGGTTCTCGGTCGTAACTTCGGGGCATGTCCTGGGCTGAATCGTGATTCAAGATTATGCTTGTGGAGTGGTTGTTCATCCACAATACGCGGTCTCGTACAATCGGCAGAATATCATACACACATCGATCCCATCCACTCGTCCACCACAACCCCTCAGCTCACCACCCCGTTCACCAGCCCGGCCTGCTGGCCGCCCTCCCCGGGCCCCGGGACGAGCACCCAATCCCTCACGTTGCCCTTCCAGTCACTGATCCTCACCTCCCGGACCTCGACGACGATGACGCGCACCTCCTCGCCGGCGACGAAGCACTCCCTCCCGCCGTCCTCGGTGGACCTCGAGCCCGCACCAGCGCCACCGCCGCCGCCCGGCTGGCCAAACGGGTTGAAGCCGGCCGTGTCCGAGTCGAATGTGTTGTTCTCGAGGTGGGCCTGGCGGTAGTAGCGCTCCTCGTCGGTGGCGGCGCGGACGACGCGGGCGGCGCCGTTGATGGTGGCGCTGATGCTGGACATGGCGCTCGTGTTGAGGTTCAGGAGCAGCGAGGCCAGGCTGGAGGAGCGGGTGGGCGAGACGGAGGGCCCGCCGCCCGAGAGGCGCCGCGCCGCGGCGGTGGTGGTGGCCGTGGGCGGGCGGTGCGAGACCCAGTCGTGCACGAGGAGGGAGACGTTGGGGTTCGCCAGCAGGTTGGTCATCTTCTTGCTGGCCGGGTTGGTGGTCATGATGATGACGGGGGTCGGCGAGTGCGGCGACGAGGGGAGGTAGGTGTAGTTCATGAGGGAGACGTTGGGGTGGTTCTCGTTGCAGGTTGCTAGGTGGAGCTGTTGGGGTTTGGTACGATTAGCCTTGACTGCCTGGGTGTGTTGTGTAGTCCGTCAGGAGAGGAGGGGAGGGGGTGGTGGTGATGCGTTGAACATACGAAGCGGGCGTTCTCTAGACACTGGACGACCTCTGGAGGGATGGAGGTGGTGACCTGGCGGTCATTGTCGCCGTTGGAGGCGGCTGCGTTTAGAGGTATCTGGGACATGTTTGGTGGCTCTGCTGTGGTATACTACTGTATTATAAGTTGACGGTGTCTCTTGTTTTGTATCTGGGTTGTAATGATAAGTGTGGATGGGTGCCAAGGCAGTGAAGAATGGTATTGTAACTATTCCAACCAAGCTTCCGGAATGCATGGACTGACTGACTGACTGATATGATATGATAGATCTTCATCGGCTTAGGTAAGGAGGGGCAGCCTTCTACTGTTAGCACTGAGTGCAGTAATCTGTACGCTGGAATCCCTGTCTGTTTGGCCCGCAGTGACGTCTGGTGGGGGAGTGTTTCCCCGGATTTGGCAGGGGTCAGGCTTCCCCAGAAGCCCCTCTAAACAGTCAGAAAGGCAAGACTCACATGGTAAAGTTGTTATAATTATGTTGGACGGGGTCAATTTACCATCTTTCATGGGTGGGTCTACGGATACTTCTATGAAGATCCCACTCTGATCTGGACGGGTCTCCATACCCAACCTTCTTTTCTCAGGATGGCCTTGGAAATGCTCCTGTCTGTCAATGTGCAGTGGCTGCTCCCTGGGACGGCGGCTATCAACGGCAGACATCTCGACAACCGATCATCACCGGTATTTGGAGTACGGATTTACTGGGTCTGGGTATCCCCTCCTCACTGTTGACAACACTCTCCCTTCATACTCTACCTACTTAGTACTTAAGTAGGTACATGTTCATACGGGGGCCTCACTGGTCCAGTCTCATTGTGCCCTCTCTCCCCCTCGACTAACTACTGCCCGCTGTCTACACCAATAAACATCATGAGGTCCATCAAGAACGCCCACCGGCGTCTTCCCATATCCCCAGTATCTAGAGCCCTGCTCTCCACAGCCACGTCTTCGTCTCCGTCTTCATCAAATCCCTCTTCCAATGCCAATGCCACTGCCCCAATAACCTCCGTAATAATAGCCAACCGCGGCGAGATCGCCCTCCGCGTCCAACGCACCGCCGCCAAACTCGGCATCCGCACCACCACCTTGTACACAGAAGTCGACCGAGAGGCCCAACACACCACAGCCACCCCTTACTCCCTATCCCTGCCCAACTACCTTGACGGAGATCGCATCATCTCCCTCGCAAAGCAGCACAACATCCAGGCCCTGCACCCGGGCTACGGCTTCCTGTCAGAGAATGCCGCCTTCGCCCGGAAATGTGAAGATGCCGGCATAGCTTTCGTGGGGCCGCCAGCAACCGCTATGGCCGACATGGGTGACAAGGCCCGCTCCAAGGAGATCATGACCGCCGCCGGGGTCCCTTGTGTGCCGGGGTACCACGGCGGTGAGCAGTCCGTTGAGGCCCTGCAGCGCCACGCCGCGGACGTGGGCTTCCCCGTGCTGCTGAAGAGCGTCAAGGGCGGCGGCGGGAAGGGCATGCGGATCGTCAGCAGCGTGGACGAGTTCCCGGCGCAGCTGGGCTCCGCGCGGGCCGAGGCGCGGGCCAGCTTCGGCGAGGGCGGCGAGGTCATGCTCGTGGAGAAGTACATCGTGCGGCCGCGGCACATCGAGGTCCAGGTGTTTGCCGACAGGCACGGCAACTGTGTCGCGCTCGGCGAGCGAGACTGTAGCGTGCAGAGGCGCCACCAGAAGATCCTGGAGGAGAGCCCCGCGCCGCTGCTGGACGATGCCACCCGGAAGGACCTCTGGGACAAGGCCAAGACCGCGGCGCTTGCGGTCGGGTACGTCGGCGCCGGTACGGTGGAGTTCATCCTGGACCGCGACAGCGGCGAGTTTTACTTTATGGAGATGAACACGCGCTTACAGGTCGAGCATCCTGTCAGTGAGATGGTCACGGGGACGGACTTGGTCGAGTGGCAACTCCGCGTCGCCGCGGGTGAGAAATTGCCGCTTACGCAGGAGGAGATCGAGAGGGAGATTGCGGAGAGGGGTGCTGCCATAGAGGCGAGGATATACGCCGAGAGCCCTGAGAGGGACTTCATGCCCGACTCGGGCAAGCTGGTCCACCTCGTGACCCCCAAGACGGACGAGGACGTCCGGATAGATGCTGGCTTTATAGAGGGGGATACGGTGTCGTCGGCATACGATGGCATGATTGCAAAATTGATCGTCAGGGGCAAGGACCGCGAGACGGCTATCCGGAAACTTGAGCTGGCGCTGCGCGAGTATGAGGTGGTCGGGCTGAGCACCAATATCGAGTTCCTCAAGAGGCTCTGCAGGAGTCAGGGCTTCATTGATGGCGATGTGGAGACGGGCTTCATCAAGAAGCATGGGGAGGAACTCTTTGGGCCCATACGCATCGGCAACGAGCTCTTCGTCCAGGCCGGCCTTGGACTGCTGACAGCGCAACTCCAGCATGACGCCTCCCAGTCGGGCCCACACGGCGAGTCACTAGGGTTCGGAGGAGGCAACGCCACCTCGAGTGAGCGGAAGTTTGCCTTTCAAGTCATCGACGGGCACGGCTCACAGGAGGGCGAGACCGTCGAGGCGAGCATAACCCAGCTGGGGCACAACCTCTTCAGCGCAAGTGTGTCACGAGGCGATCAGGATGCACCCCAGGTATTCGAGAACCTCATCTGCGAGCCCCTGACGACGACGACGGCAAAGACGGCCAGGCTACAGACCAAGGCTGGCGTCAGAACATTCTTTCCCCTCGAGAGGATCGACACCACCGTCGTGCAGGACCCTACCAACGAGTACAAGCTGAGCGTCTTCCAGCACGGCGGCAAGACGGAGCTGTCGCTGCGGCAGCCGTCGTGGTACGAGAAGGCGCTCGGCCTGAAGGACGTTGCTGCCTCGGTCGTGGCGCCGATGCCGTGCAAGATCTTGAGGAACGAGGTGGCGGAGGGGGAGACGGTGGAGAAGGGGGCCCCGTTGGTTGTGTAAGTCTTTCTCTCTCTTCTCTCTTCTTTGCAAGCTCCTTTTTAACACACGGTGACAACTCCGGGGGCGTGTGGAAGAATGGTAGTAGTAGCAGTAGCCTTGCTGACGCTCATTGCTTCTGCCTAGTATCGAATCCATGAAGATGGAGACCGTCATTCGGTCACCGCAGAACGGTATTGTGAAGAAATTGGCGCATAAGGAGGGGGATATCTGCAAGGCTGGTACGGTCTTGGTCCTTTTCGAGGAAGCCGAGAGTGCCGGTGAGGAAGCGGCGTCATAGAAGACTCCCATTGCTGCCTCGTTCGGTCTACAGCAAGCTGTCATGAGGTGCTGGAGTCGCGAACTCCGGGTTCATCATGTTTTTTGGTTGATTAGTTTGCTGGAGTTTCTCTTGACGCAGTGATGTTGTGACCTGACCTGCGTTTGCTCACGAGGGGCCCAGCCCTTGTATCTTCAAACCATAATCTCTTCATGGCGGCAGAGTACCTCTGAGCCCGGATTGCGCGGAATCCAGATATCTTGCATTCCCTCGACTTTCCGCCTGGCTCCTGTTTACTCTTCGCTGGGAACCCCTCCTGGCGAAGTTCCTAGATCCAACATATGTATTTCATGGCGGGATAGAAACGATCGCTTTGCCAAGTAAGAATCGCACATGTGTTGCAGCTCCAGACATGCACCCATCAGTGGAGCGCACCGGAGCCCCTGGATGGCCTCATATAAACTTTCCAGACGATGAAGGTACAGACGAGGATGGCGTCGATGACGAGCATAACTACAGCCGCCGAATACCAGTCCATCTCTTATGGTGGCTGCCCTGTCAGTCAAAAGAACAACGAGTTTTGGTGTTTGTTATGAGTCTAGATGTCTGTCTGCACACTTGCTGAAGTCTCCGTGGCTCGGTGGGTTGCTTGTGGACTTGGTCATTCTGACAATATTCTTTTTCTCTGCAAATGGATCAACTGCATCATTTATAGACAGGCCTTGTCTGCACTCTGACTCGTGGATCCTTGGGAGTCATGAAAGGTATGTGTAAGTCGAGCTGATAGGTGCAGCGTCGACGTCCACACGTTCCTCCCCGGCCTGGTGATACCGGGGGAATATATGAATAGCTACTTAAGTAGATAAGTAAGTCGTAATGACGGGGGTCCATTATATGGTCAGTGGCGACAATTGCAAGTGTCCGTGATTGCTACAGACATGATAAATAGAGCGTAACGGTGATTAAGAAGAAGCAAGTTTCTCTCGCTTATTGTATTTATTCTTGAAAGACCTGACTGTTGATTGTAGAGTTTCTTGGCATATATACCTAGGTACCTTACCTAGGTAGGTAGACATATACTCTCTGTAACATGGCTCACGTACTTGTTACCTTCAGCGGCAGTTGCACCCTCGAAGAACATACTTACTTAGGTATGTATCAAATCTTGGAACTGAGATGCGACCTCGACCAACGAGTGGTTGTGAACGCTTTGAGACACTATTTTCCTCAAAAACATAGCATACTCTCGATATCGATACTTCAGGTTTGTCAATATAAGCCCCCTGGACATTTTGTCTTTCCAATTAATAGCCCGCGTGCTTCGAGTCCAATATTGGAACGGCAGAGATACATACATGCACTCCAGGGTTTTGACAGCAAACTCGGCCAGTAACAATCCAGCCTGACACGTGCTGTTCAGCATAAAAATAAGCATGAGTGCGACATTTGAGGTTAACTGGCAAGGAGGAGTGATGGGCGTGCATGAAGAGATCTCCAGGAGTTGGGGTTGGCGATCACTTTGAGCCTCCTTCGACCACCTTCCAGGGCAGGAAGGTCCTTAATGCTCGAGCAGGCGTCCACATGTCGATGTAGCATTGCCAAAGCTTAGCCCGGCTTGATCGGCATTGGTCTCCTCGGCAGCGTCCGAGTCTTGCGCCATAAGGCTGCAGGAAAACAACATCAGAACGTCAAAATCCATGGTGATGATGCTGGCGCTGGGACATGAGAAGGGAGCCGGCATCACGACAATAAAAGTCGGTATATCGGTCTCGAAAGCTGCCGATGCTGCGATATACTTTCCGATTAAGTCTTGTCGTGATCATGATTCAGGGAACTATTGAGCCGTATCCATTAAAAAAGCAAGCCCGGTGTGGCAGTGTGTGTGTGTGTGTGTGGGTGGATATTTTACTGGGTGTGGTCACTGACCGGCTGCTGGCATTAACATTACTTATGTGGCTACCATGGAAGCCACAGCGGTGTCGAACAAATAGCCAGTCTGGTAATTGCCAACATGCAGGAGGTATCACGACGGTGCATCTACCAGGAGACTGCAGCTGCGGATTAATTGGCCTCTTGACCGTGAAGCCCCTTCAACACGCGGGAGATGAGTCTATATCAGTCATAGTTCCGACCCACCCTGCAGGATGATGCGATTTCCACCTGCGATATCGCAACACGCCTCATCGTCACTCCACTACCCTCACCTGCTTCTGTCATATGGCCCGCCTTGAGAAGACAAGGCCTTGAAGGGCCGGGTCCCGAATGGTGTCCGGCGATAATACCTTCCGACATCTCGGCATCAAGACGAATCGACCCGCTCCGCCGCATAGCAAGATTGCTTGCTCGGAGCGTTTGCCACTTCAGAAGGAGGATGAAGGGGGGGAAGACGCTCACCTTACCGCCCACCCAGCATTGAAACCGTATTCGAATACTTGTCCCGTAATTAAACAGTACGGAATGTCACCCGTAAAACCGCCTGCCATCACCTACACCGTCGGCATGTCGGCGATGACGCCACGTAGCAACCGAGGAAGATGATTGGGATGCATTCTTTGCTTTCACAGCACGAGGATGGAATTCTCAACCTCCTCATCGGATGCGACGGCCCAGGCCGGGTTTATATATGCGAAGAGGCTCGAGGCCACGAGTATAAAGCCATCCGAGACTTCTCACCTTCCTCGTCGGGATAGATATTCCAAACCGCCAAGCAATCGACCCCGGAACCGTGATCAACATCTCCTGCCGGCATGACGAAGCTCAAGATGCAAGACACAATGATGCAGCTCCTGGTCCTGGGCCACTTGTTTATTGGATCTTCCCTCAGCCAGACCACCACCGCTACGGCAGCCGCATCAAGCACCTCGGCATGGCCTCTCCAGACGTTCATCTCTAGGGTGTGTAGACAGCCTCTCATCTCCAATACGGAAACAGTTGACTACTGGTGATGGATTGCTGACGAAAAACACTGAAGCCGGACATCGTTGTTCCCGTCTTTCTTATTACTGCACCTGGAGTACCTACTCCTGGCTACGTCTTCCTCGATACAGACACCAACGGGGTGCTCAATGAGAACCTTATTGCCACAATTATCACGGATGGTGGCGACCTCGTGTGGTCAGCTGGGCAGACTGGCACCACTGATGTTTCCCTCCAGACGTACAATGGCGAGAATGTTATTGTCTACTGGGAGGGTGTGCTGTCTGGTGTCATCGGGCGAGGCTACGGGGAGGTCATCATCTTGAACACCAACTACGAAGTTCTCCATAACGTGACACTTACCGAGGGCATCTACTACCCCAACGAGACTCTGTCTTCATACATCGACGCGCATGAGGCTCAGATTACCGCCGACAACACGCTCCTTGTGTCAGCCTACAACGTCACCCAGGCAGACCTCACATCCGTAGGCTACACCGAAGACTCGTGGATCCTCGACTCTGTGATCTTCGAGATCGACATTGCGACCAACGAGGTCCTCTGGAGTTGGGCCGCGAAGGACCACACGGACCAGCTCCCCTTCACAGACTCATACTATCCCTTCCAGTCCTCTCCGACCACTGAGGCGGATTGGTGGGACTGGTTCCACATCAATGCCATCGAAGAGTACGATGAAGGGTATCTGGTCTCTAGCCGTCACCTGTGGTCCGTCATCTATATCAGCAAGTCAACGGGCGAGGTCATCTGGAGACTGGACGGCAGTGATGGTGGAAACTTCACGCTCCCTACCAACGCTGAGTTCAAGTGGCAACATGACGCCCGCGTCCTCACGACCACCGACTCGGGCTTGACCATTACCCTGTTCAATAACAACAACTTCGGTACGTATTCCCCCACAGAAGAAGAGTCCTCGAAAGCCTGCTGATCATATGACCCAATAGAGCACGGCAAACTGTTGAAGACAAACACCTCGACCGGCCTTGAGCTTGCCCTGGACACCACGACCTGGACGGCGACACTGAAGGCCGATTACTACGACCCAGACGACACCATCGCCACGGTCGCAGAAGGCAGCTACCAGACGCTGCCGGATGGCAACGTGCTGATCGACTACGGCCTGCAGCCCCAGATGATCGAGTACGACTCGGCCGGGGCCGTCGTCTGGTCGGCAGTGTGGGGCATCGTCGGGCAGGGCAGCTACCGCGGGCTCAAGGCGAACTTCACCGGGACGCCGTCCTACGGCCCGGACCTGGCCGTCGTCGAGAACGCGAACGGCACCTTCACGGCCTACATGAGCTGGAACGGCGCCACGCACTACAGCAGCTGGGCGGTCCACGGGTGTGGCGCGTCGGGCGTCGCGCAGGTCGAGAAGACGGGCTTCGAGACGAGCTTCACCGGCAGCTGCAGCACGACCGTGCAGGCCAAGGCCATGAGCTCAGACGGTACCGTCATGGGCACGTCCAAGTCGGTGATTGCCAAGAGGTCGGCCTGAGTGGTTGGGAAGTTATGAGGCGGAGATTGATCAGGGCGAGTGGTTCTTCTTGTTTTTCTTCGTCCCTTTCTTTTCCTTGATACCATATCCATACGGATGACTTACACGACGGTTTGAAATGAGTTGGGAGATGTGCATGTTGGGTCCATGACGATGACGATGCATTGATTTTTGGAGTCTGTTGGAGGGCCGGCCAGACTAGACATACTGGCAAGTCCTATATTTGAGCAGTCATTACCTAGATAGTCTTTTGGTTTTAGTTATGCATACATGATAATAGCAATATTAATACAAGTGCTACCAATCACGCATGATCAACCTTGGGCTTCCTGTCTTTTGCCAAATATGCCCAGTAATCTGGATCAAGTGGAGGCATGATTAGCATGTATGTCTTGTATATATGTCTTGAATCATAAGCGCTACGTGCCTGAGTTACTGTCAGCATCTCACAGAGCCGGTGAGGAGGTTGGAGCAACATCGTCAATTACCAGACCGACTAACGTATATCTTTTGCGCTATCATGTACTACCTACCTAGGCAAGTTACAAAAGCAGGCCCTAGGGAGCTGTGAAGCTTGATCTCATCAATCTGACTTCCTCGCAAGCATCAGAGCCCGGGGGGGGGGGACACCAAGTTCCCCACCACTACCAACCAAATCATGGTCACCATGAAGATGTTTAGCTTGTTGTCTCTTTATACCCGCTTCGGATATAACTACCATACTGGCAGCAGTTTTGATACTTAGTCTTTGAAACTTGCATACCCCGCCTTCCATTCCACAAAAAGTGAGTGTAATGGCGATCTATGTCACATACTACTCGCCTCGGAAGACACAGGAAGACCCGTAGGAAAGACAAACTCTTCCCAAGGTTTAGAAGATAATAGATCTGCCTTTACAAGGTGCCTGCCACGAAAGTGGCGGGGAGACAGGTCCCACAAGGTGAGACTGTGCTAAGCTACACACCTGCTACCATTCGACGATATGTTGCAAAGCTGTTTTGCTTTTCACAGACCGGAGTTCTGACAAGTACAACTCGGTCACTCCAGCTGCATCCCAGGGCATAATTGTTACATGGCGTAGAAGAGGATAGACTGGTGCTTACCCGCAAATGGACAGGTTCTCAGCCTGGCTTCCTTGACTAACAGTAGGGTTGACCTGGGCGTCAGCTGCTCGGGGCGCTGCTCTGAGTGGTATGCTGAAGGCTGTAGCACCCCATAGTCCATACTCGGCACGACCAAATCCACTTGTTATGTTGCACAATCTTATATATGTTTCACACCCAGGACTATTCTATATAGAATGTCTAAGTGGCGGCCTAAGGAAGTCGGGGGGTATTTTACACGGACTATAATTGGATGAGTGCCAAAACTTCCTGCTAATAGTAGCTGCAGTAAGTAGGATAGTGGGTGAGAAGCGTGGCTGTGATATCCCTGCCTACTTAGACACTTATAAGTCCCAAGGATGATGGGGAACGAGCAATAGGTCCTTCTGAACGATAGGATAGGGATCCGAGAGGCAGGTTGCGGATATAAAAGAGAAGCCTTTTCCTGGCTGAAAGTCTGAAATTCTAAATATCCATAAGATCACTTCACGATAATCTCATACTGCTCTCTACAAACTAGAATTCATCACATAAGATTGCAAGATGGCAATCCTCAGGGTTTCAACTGTCCTTGCCATCATGGCAGCCGTTACCACAGGCCTATCCCTCCCAAAGTTGGTGGTTCGAGCGGTTGAGGTGCCCGACGGAGTCAAGGATGTGATCAGCGTGACCATGTATCAAGACACCGACTGGTCAGGGTCCTCTACCAGCTTCTCCATTACCACACAGACCCAATGCTGTATGTTTGAACCATGGTCCATAAAACATTCTAGCATGCCTACATAAGCACTGACTTCAAGTCACAGACGGCCTATCAAACGGGGAATGGGATAACACCATCAGCTCTATCCAGATTCCAAGTGGCTACCGCTGTCGTTTCTGGGAGTACGTATCCTTGACCCCCCCTAGTCTGTGTAGGCTGTACATCACTAAAGATACTCTTGACAGTTCCAACTCTTGCAACGGAGATAGCACTCCAGACATCTATGCGCCTGGTGCATACTCGCTTCCAAACGGCATGAATGACAGGGCCACCAGCTTCAAGTGCTATGTAAACTAGCCCAGATCCACGAATACCAGGGAGGGAGAGGTCCTGCGACACTGGTTGTTCTTGCCTACCTAGGTAGTTGTGTGTGAACGGATAGGAGGATATAATATGATTATATGCACATCAAAAAACTGTTATCGAACATTGAACAATCAGTGACTGTTTACATATTAGTAGCCTATCATTACACCTGCTGACGTATTGGGGTAAGAATGCGATGTTCTATTTATATATTAACCTCAAACTTTATCTATACCTTATAACTCTAATCAGCAGGACAAGTCACTTTGAGTACCTAATAGGAGGTACCTATTTTCTCAATTGCAACTAATAAAGTAGGAGTCGGTCCGTTGTGGCCCGTCAATATGGTCTGCTCAGGCGTGGAGCAGAAAGTGAAGGGTGAATATCTACTTGGTAGGTATATAGCGAATACCTACATAGGTACCTAGGCAGCCTCACAGCTGGACTACTTGTCAGCACAACCTTGGAATATGTACAAACTGAAGATCGCTGATGAGAAGAAGCACATGGCTGCTGCATCGGGATATATCTTCGGGTGGGTCCGCCCTTGCAGTTGGAGAGTTTGGATCAACCTGCTTCCTCATGTGGCTCATTTGATGTACCTAAGTACTTAGGTAGTCCAGGTGTTGGAGGCCCACTTTTCGAACAATTGCAAGCAACATAGTACTCGAAATTTGATGGAATATAAGCTTGTTTGGTGTAGCGGTAACATTCAACCCTTCCAAGGTTGAGCTCAGGGTTCGACTCCCTGGACAAGCATTTCCTTTTTTATGTTTTTTCCTTCTCATCATTTCTTACCATTACCGACTTGAATATCAACTTTTCCTTATGGAACCTTTATTAATCCTTGAAAAGGCTAGCACTTGTGGAGTGATAGCATACCATGTACGTTCGCAGCTATAGTCTGGCAGATGTATGGAGATACATATGCCCCATGGAATGAGCCAGATCCCCATTATATCGTAGACCTGCGTCCTGGTTGTCTCGCCATCTCAACAACGATGTCGGGCCATGACACTGGCATCAACGATCTCGACAATCATGTTTTGACTGTATTGTAGCCCCCTGCACCCTGGCACTGCACAGACCAGTGCTAAAGTCGGGAGCTTGGGCCTGACAGACTGGGGCTGCCCTTCTACCTGCCCTCTCCCCAGTACAATCTCAGCCTGTGTTGTGCCCATACTTGAGTAGGTAGTATTGACCTCAAATGCTTCACCCCGCACCAAATGCTTTAGGGGACCTCTACAGTATATGCGCCATCTCTGGCAAAAGCATGTTGATTGGATCGGAGAATACCTAATCAAGAGCAAAGACGGTTGGTGTATTTCGTACCTACTCGGTGCACAGTATCAAATCCTTCTTTTCATTTGTTTCCAGCTTCGTCTCGGTGCCCGTGGATCGCCAGAGCTGCCAGGGCCGGTGCCAATGTGGGTGGCTGGTGTTGTCCTCCCAACCACCTCACCTAGCATCACACCCACTTCACCCAGCCTCCACCACATCTACCAGTGTACAATTCGTATGTCATTGCACGCTTCTGTGTGAACCAGGGTCTGGACAGGGCCTATCCGGCGGGCTGAGGTGAAGTGTCTCCAACCAGTCCAACCAGATGTCACCAACTGGGTCGTCCCCCATGCAGTCCTCCAGGCCTGCATTGCATACGATGCCAGCAATTGGTCCAGCAATCGCGTCCAAGTGGACGTCTCATGCCTGACGCCCTGCCGTCTGATTGCCGAAGAACAACCCCGTCGACCCCATCACACGGTGTCATGACATGTATACGAAGGCGAAGTAGGCAGGTAGGCAGGTATGAACTTTCAAAACCTGAACTTTGAATACGTGGAGCCGCCTCGTAAGTCTCCCCTACATGTTCTCATCGCCTCGTCTTCACCTGCATCCTGAACAAACCCTACCCAGTCGTCCAGCCTTAGCTCACCTTCGCTTGTTCTGCAGGTCATCACCTTCCTTGGCCCGTCGTCACTCCAAGTGCAAACTCGACCTTCACACCCTCACAAGCCACCGTTCGCTACCATGGCCCAATAGCCAACACAGAGCATGCTGCATTGGGGCACACATCCCTCTCACCTCAACCAACCGTCTTCCATCACCCTCCAAGTCCTTCTTCAACCTCGGTATCCCACTCCTCCTCTGAGATATACGGCCCTGAGCGCCTCCACGGACGCCTGCTGCCTTCTCACACAATGGCGAACCAGACAGGCCAGGCCCCGCAGCCCCAACACCAACACCAACAGCAATACACCCCAGAGCAGCTGCAAGCTATAGCGGTGCAACAGAACGCTCGTTCTAATCCTCCCATCCCAATGGCTGCAAGGCCAGTAGAAGAGTTCCGCGATCCGCTGGCCCTCGAGGCCGCTCGCGTGACGCCTGGTGTCGATGACACTCCTTACATACAGTACGCGATAGAGCAACTGACGCGAGAGCGGGAAGGAAGACAGTCAGACCCGTCGTCGATGAGCTCAAGAGGCCATCGGTATGGCCCAGATGGAGGCCCGGGTTACTACGAGTATCGGAACAGCCCAAGTGCTTCCCAGCCCGTCATTGCTCGTCCGAGTGAGGAGCAGAGCGCACCGCTTCTTACAGAGCCTAACCAGAGACCGGCCTCTCAGAGGACATCGATGTCAACTTTGGTCCGAGGCAAGGAGAAGGGTGCCAGGATCCCACCAGCTCAACCTCCACACGAAGCATGGCAACCAATCGACCCTGAATTCATGACGGACGGCCGAGAAAAGATCAACCCTAGGCTCATCTTCAAGCCTAAGATCTTGCGACCACTGTCCATAATTACCCTGTTGGTCTTGTGTGCTATGATGATCGCGGCTCTGATTTTCAGCGCAGTCTATTCTACGCGGCAGACCGGCCTTTGGGCTTACACGGGCACGATATACAGCGGCCAATATTTTCTCTTCCGTTGTGTGCCGGCAGTATTGGGCGCCGTCATATTGTTATATGCGCAATGCGTCGTCACGACCATGATCCGCATGCGCCCCTTTGCGAGACTCGCTGCCCAGAGGAAGACAGACCGGCTGGACGCCATCTTCGACGAACTCTATCCCAAATCGTTCCTGCGGCCTCATTTGGCGGGGCCATGGTATGTTTGGGTGCCGAGTCTGATTACATGGGTGATGAATATTACGCTTCCGTTGCAGAGCTGCGTCTTCACAGTCATCTACGTCGACGGTGCATGGAGGTGGGCAACCGTCCAGGGCGTAGCCTGGACTTTGGTGGCCTTGTACTTGCTACTCGCCGCCGCCATCATTATTGAGCTTATCTTCTGGTTGAAAGACAAGACGGGAGTAATGTGGGATCCCCGGTCAATCGCCGACGTCATTGCCATCATCTCCAACAGCAATACGTTGGCCGAATATCGAGGAACTGAGGGTCTTGGCTCGAAAAATGACCTGAGGAAAGTCTTGCGCAACAGGAGGGTGGACAGGTTGGCGTACTGGCGATGGGCGGACCAGGACAAGCTCGACGACCTCTGGTATGGCCTCGGCTACGAAGACGAGTGGGGTGCCCCTGGGTACCAGACGGAGGTCTATGACGACAAGGCCAAGTTCCAGGCTCAATACAAGAATTCGCAGGCCGAACGCAGAGAGAAGGAGAGGATAAATCTTTGGGACGACGTCGAAGTGACACCTGCTTACATCAACCAAGTGCGCTACCGGTACTTACCACGATGTCTCGGCAACCTCACGCTCATCTGCTCCATTGCGCTCGCCTTCTGTCTCCTCTTGGCTCTGTTCATCGTCTCCTTCCTGCCAGCCACCCGGATCACCAAGGGTTTCCTGCCGCTTCTCTCAGCAGCGCCCGCACCGGGCGCATTCTCGCCAGCAGACTTCCTCTACAGCTTCCTTCCGGCTCTGATTGGACTCTTCCTGTTTATGGCATTCCAGGACTTCGACCTACACATGCGCATCCTCCAGCCATGGGCCGAACTCCACGAGCCCCCACCAGGAGGCGCTCTGCCTGAGGCCTCAATACTCGCCGACTACGCTGCTTGCTACCCCCTACAGAGCACCTGGCACGGGCTGAGGAACGGCCACTGGCGTGTGGCTCTCATCTCATTTCTCTCGGCGCTCTTTGTTTTTATCCCCATCCTGTCCGGCGGCATGTTCATCGCTTTGACGCCGCCTGACAACATCGTACGCGTGTTCCCGCAGATGCCCCTCTTTGGTGTTACACTCGCCATCCTGGTCCTGTACCTGTTCGGGCTGGCCTCCCTCATCCCGGGGAGGAAGCCATTCCGTCTCCCACACGCCGTCACCTGCCCGGCAGAGATCATCAGCTTCGTGTCAAATGACGACCTGATGAACGACGAGGCGTTCCAGGGGATGATCAGAAACAAGACGAGCCTGGTAGGGAAGATGGGCGTGGACAGGAGAGACGTGGACAAGCCACGATGGGTCCTCTCCACCGGGGGTGCGGGCGCGAAGGACGAGAGGTTTGGGGTGCGGAGGGTCCGGAAATTCAGCCCGCGGGGCCACGACGAGGGTGCGAGGCTGATGAGACAGGTATCACGGGCCACTGCTGCGCCAAGCCTGGGCACGAGCACACTCAAGGATAGCAGGAGGGAGGCAAGGAAGTCGGAGAGGGACGTCAAGGTCGCTCCGCAGTACACGTTTGCGCCTGCAGGCGGTCGGGTGGAGGAGGATTGAGAAGATTTATTTTTTTCTTCTTCAGCTTGCATGGCGGGGCGTTCAGCGGGTTTTATTCTTGTTCTTTTCTTTTTCTTTTACTTTCTGCTAAGAACGATGGATAATGATTTTCTACGATGGCCACGGATGACACGAGCTTACTTCATGCCGAGATTCATGTCGACGACGACAGCACGAGTGTATGGGACGAGAGCGTGGGAGGTAGACTCGATGAAGAAAGAAAACGACCGAGGAGACGGACCAGCTCGAGCATACTAATTAGATCGAGCTGTACATGATGCCAAGGCACATAGAGAGAAGGGACAAACACTTTGTCGATAGAAAGACACATTACATAAAATAATTTGTTCTGCTCCAAAGACACGCAGCTTTCTCCCGCACCAGCCGGTTACATACATGCAAGCCACCACACCACATCAGTGCTCTCTCTCTCTCTCTCAACGCCTTCAGCGCCTTCGAAAAGCAAACACACTAGATTGCCGAGCAAACATGTTGCAGTCGGGGGGGTAGGGAAAACCCCTGGAAATCTGACAGGCTGGCAAGTGTGGGGCAGTGGAAAGCAAAGGAAAATACACACACACACAAACACACACACACAACAGAAAAAGAAGGAAGGCCGAAGGAAGAGACAACAAAACATAGGTAGTGTAGGAGCTTTGACACTTTCGAACCCCCTTCCTGCAGGCAAGACGCTCGAGCCTCCTGTTGTCCAGCCCATCAGCTGCTAGGTACCCCAGCGTCCTGCGAGATCTTGGGCTGGCGCCCACGCGGCACGGTAGCTTTTGGGGGGGATGATCCGTAGATCCCCTCCCCGGTTGGCATCTTTGATTTGTTTATTGGGGGCGGTTTTGTGGGGGTTGGGTAGTATATACTTACTTGAGTAGGTACTTAGGTAGGTACAGTATGTAGGTGGTGCTGATGGTGGTTCGGGAGGAGGGGGAGGGGAGGGGTGTACAAGCTTCCAGCTGCATCTCTTGTCTATTTGGCATTGAAACGTGCCCTTGCATAAGTGTCATGCGAAGAGCGGCAGAGATTGGAGGAAGAGGAAGAGAGAGAGAAAACTCTTTCTTGTCTCTTTCTCAATATTTTCTTCCCGCGCATCCCCTTCTCCGGTTGTGTGGGGCAAGCAAACGAAACAACACCGGATTACGGATCCGTAGTGGGAAAGCATGGAGCATAAGCATGATATCGATCGTCCCGCTTGGTTCTTGAGGGAATCATGTCCAAACGCGCAGCAGCCGGCTGGAGGCAGGAAGCAAGGACGTTGGCTTGCATAAGGGTTACGGGGTCTCCCACCTTGGCCGCGTCGATGGCGGCATGCCCGCATGTCTGCATGTGCGTGCACCAGTGGTATGTATCCTCCTCGACCTCGACAGAGGCAGAGATACCTCAATATCACTCAGCCCCTGCCAGAGTAGGCAATGGGGGTCCAAACGGCAGAGGGGGCCGGCCAGTCATCAGGCTGGAACTGCGACGTGTATGCAAAAGGACCAGTCCTGCTTGACACCTCATTACTACGGGTGCGGACAGGTTATTGGGCGTCGAGCAAACTTTCCAAAGCTTTCTCTTGAAAGAGAAAAGGGCAGGTCGTATCCAGATCCTGCCACCATCCACATCCCGGGCCGGAGGGATATGCAAGATGAAGCGAAAGATGCTGTGCCTTCAGCGGATGCAGCGTGCCTCCCCCCCTCCCCCTGGCCTGGTCTTACTCGTCAGACTCGACTGGTTTGATAGACACGCCAAGTCCTTTTGAGTGCAGATCAAAGAAACAAGGCTGCAGATGAGAGATGACAGAGCCAGAAAAAAAGAGAGAGAGGAAGAGAGAGAGCAGCCACTACGCCTGCAGCCAGCCGATCGAAGCCATGGATTGCTCGTGGGTCACGGTTGGCGGGCAACCAGAGCCTGAGACGTCAGAAGATCCGGACAGCTTCTCGAAATAATTGCGGCTGGAGGCATGTTTGACACCAGCGAGAGGTAATTGTAGGCTCGCCCACACCCACCCCTCCCCAAAAGGTAGGCTGAGGCCGGCCTTGTCAACGGCGCACATGCTACTGCATCTCCAGCATGGAAAAAGCAGCACCGCCGGCGGGAAAAGAAGCGTCGCGGGCCACACGAGACAGATGTATGTATGTATGTCCCATGTTTTTCTCTCCTCGCTAATCATCCAGACTTGGCTGCCCATCCATGGCTTGCAAGAAAAATCCTTTGTTCTGTTTCGTTTCTGTCCGCTAGCTGCAGGACGAGATGTCTCTCAGATTCTTCCTTCCCCTTCCCCTTTCTTTCTTTCTCTGCTCCCCTTTTTCAGCCCCTTTCCTTTCCTTTCAAGTCCACCTTTTATAAGATACGTTGTTGTGTGACAGCACTGCAGCTGTATGGCATGTGACACATGGCGTACTGTGGCGCGCATGGCATCCGGATCATCCCTCCGTGTAAGGGCAACCTGGCCAGAGGAGCCGGCGCCAGAAACTCTCTCCTATTGTTCGAAGTGGGAAATGTACCATAGCACGGCAGCCTGAGACTATTTTTCTTCTCTGTATTATCCCATTGTGAGTATCCGGTATACTACGTCTCGCGTGTCTAGCCACTGGTACATACTTGGGCACTGACACTGACACATACTGCTGTCCCTCAGGAGAGGGCGTCACGGTCGTGAGCCAGCAGTGATGCTTCCTCTATACCTGATGAGGTCTTTGTACTTACTGTTTCTTATTCGGATCGCATCCGAGCTTGGTGTGTAAGGATCTCGGAATTATTGCTATTATGAGCAAGCTAAAGCCGGACCGATCGTCTCTGGCGACAGAGAACCTGCGGACCAGGAAGTCAAGGCTGCAAGAGCCGCAGCATGTGCAGTTCCCCGGGGAAGCCATGCTTTTCTTATTTCCCTCGGTCCTCTGAACTTGCAGGAGCTCGGCTGGCTAATGCTACACTAAGGCAGGTTCATGGCCCATGGTCTGGATATCTACAGGGGGTGATTGCCACTGCCATGGCGTGTGTTCGTTATGAGGTTGGACAGCTCAACAGCCGCAAGCCTGCGACTTGCAAGATGGGCCGTTGAGCAGGGCTGTCCCCAGAGTCGATGATGGTGGTTGTCTCGGTTTTCGGCGCACCTCAGACGGCAGAGAACGCCTCCCTCAATATTGATCATCAGACAAGTCAAGCCACTGGGGTGGTTCTGTCCCCTCCCCAAGGGAGGCCGTTGAAGGAGATCTGGCAGTACGAGCCCTATTCCCTCCTAACGATATCAGATGTCGACGACGGGGAAGAGAGAGCGTGGCTTGCATGGCCAGCCCTGGCGATCTGCTGGTTATCATCTGGATGGGGAGACAGCATACAGTCGCATTCAGTTACCAGCCGGCGTCAAGGTGGCGCTTGCTCTGGCCAGTGCCAGTCCTCTGCCTTACACACGAGGTCACCTGGGGGCGAAGGTGATGGTGAGACAGTCGCGCGCTTCTACCATACCATACTGGGCACTCAGGTCCTGTCTGCACCGGGCTCGTCATAGTACCCCGAGTCCGTATCCGTGGTCCATCTTCTGCTTCACACTGTCATCCGTACATGTCTCTCCCTGATCCTCGATCGAAACCCAGATCCTTGATCGCTTGCCCCCCCCCCTCCCCGGCCATCACTTGCTTCTTCCTCCCAGACAGGAGCCCGTGCTCTCACCAGACCACCAACAAGCCCGGGCCATCGTAACATGATAGCGTGGAACACGAGAAGGGGGGGGAAAAAAAGGAGGAGGAAGAAGAAGGAGAAGAACCAGTTCGTAAGAGGCTTCAGAGAGGCTTTTCCCACCCCATCTGCCGTTCCGTCCCGCACCACCGGCGTCCTTTGGTCGTTCGTGACCGTGCGGTTCTGCGCTTATACACATCTGTCACATCTATCGTGGCATCAGTCGTTTGCTAATGCAGGCTGCTGCAGCTCATGCACGGGACATAAACTTCTTACATGTTCCCTTTTCTTCTCTCTATCTCACCCTGCGGATATGCCTTGCTCCATTCCGAGGCCGACATGAGACTTAGTCCTCCCTTCTACTCTGCACCGACACGCATAACACACACGGACACACACCCCCCCCCTCTCCCCAAAAATAAATAATACACACGTACTCTCGATCGCGGTACATTCCCATACGCGGGGAGACGAGCCACCAGCCAAGTCACCACGCTCGACTGGGCATTCCTCGCAACCACCATTCCTCCCTCGTGTTGTTGTTTCTTGTACCGCGGTGCACGCTCCCGTCCGTCTGGCTCCGTCCCAGACAAATCTACCTATCCTCTGTACATTACATATATCCCTAGTCTCTCTCTCCCCTGCCCTATTGTCTTCAATCATAGATTCTCGAGAGGTTTTCTGGTCAATTCTTTGCCACGTCTCTGGAATCCTGTCCTCGATCTACTACTA
This sequence comes from Cytospora chrysosperma, assembly GCA_016808195.1. NCBI lineage: Eukaryota > Fungi > Ascomycota > Sordariomycetes > Diaporthales > Cytosporaceae > Cytospora > Cytospora chrysosperma. Next base: position 576,523 of record JAEQMF010000012.1, read on the forward strand.
TTACTACTACTGCTACTACTACTGCTACACCACGGCCCCCAGAGCCCATTGAAATTGGTTTCTAGGTGTATGTGTTTTGTGTGTGTGGGTGGGTGTGTGTGCAGGCTCGCATAAACGTCACAATCTCTGCGAAGGCTCAGATCGTCGACTATTGGATCCTGACTGCCTTCACATACTCCAGACCAACATGGAGAGACCAGCAAAGTTGGCTGACCTCAAGCTCGTCAACAAGTACTACCCACCTGTCTCCAACTACTCGTATCCAAGGCCCGAGGGAGGCCCGCGCCAGGAGAGGCCGGTCGGTCGCTCGTCAGTCGGCTCAGACTGCTCTGCGCCCGGCATGACAGACGACCAGGAATCAGACATCTCGGCCGAGGACGCAACCCAGTACCACTCGGCGGGCGACGAGCTCTGGGACAAGTTCTGGGAGGATTCCGGGTCCCTCTGTGACGCCCGGCTGGAAGAGGAAGACCACAGGGCGGAGGTCAGCCGCAACGCGCGATACCCTGCCCTGATACCATCACCAGTGGCTCGGCGGAAAGCTGCCGGGCTGCCCCCCAAGGAGGACCGTCGCCTTGATTTTCAAGCCAGGAACCAGGAGGCAGTAGAGCAGAACGCATCTGTGTCATGTTGGCCCCTGCTCGCTGCCCAACGTCCAGTCACGCCAGAGTCGAAGCCGGTGAAGGCCAGCTACTCTCTCTTTCCACAGCCAAAACCCATACCGATAGTGAACCTGACCCCGAGGCGGCCGAGTAGGCCGCCGAGGAGTGGGTTTGTGTGGGAGACGTCACTGCACTGTCCCTCGAGCGCATTACCGCAGATGTCTCCGGCTGGCAGGACCACGAAGCCAAAGAGACTTCACCTACCAACATCCGACGGCGCCATCAGCTACAACAGCGCATCATCATTCACGACACACTCGGCCCCGGTGTCGCCCACGGTCCGAGACCCATCACCACCGTCGGCAGCCACGATGGCGCGGAGGAGCGAGCCGAGCGCCCTCGCACAGCCACGGCAGGCCATGGTCCTGCCCAGGATATGCTCGGACACGCCCGTCCTCTACTCGATGGCCACCAACACCGCGTCGCAGGAGACCCTGACGGCGCCCACGATCCCGCCCCGCTCCCCGCAGCGGAGGACAGGCCGCCACTCTCGCCAGCACAGCCAGCTGCGCAACTCCATCACGCCGGCTGAGGTCTCCTCGACGACGCCGACGAAGCCCCGGGCACAGACCACCACCCCCAGGACGTCCCAGACGTTGTCCGTGTCTGACATTGATACTACTACTACTACCGCTACTACCACCACTACTACTACACAATGGCCCTGCACACCACCGCCGCCGCCACCGCCACCGTCACGATCATCCCCACCACGACAACAACAACAGCAGCATCAACAAGAAGGAGAAGAACTGCCCGTCCCCGTGTCAGTCTTCGAGCTCGACTCAGACGACGACAACGACAGCGACGACGAGGGCGTCAACTTCGCGCGGCGGATCGTCCGCAACCTGACGCCGCACAAGCGCACGCGCAGCGCCGCCGCCGCGCCCAGGACGGCGCGGAAGGGCGGTGGCCTCGCCAAGGAGCAGCTCAGGCGGGCGCGGGCGGGGACCCTGTCGCCGACGAGCAATACTAGTACTGCCGCCGCCGTCCGAGGGATAACACCTGAGATGGGCGGCGCGGCCGAGGACAGGGACAAGGAGAGGGATGCTGTGTTGTTGGGGGCCCGGAGGCAGAGGAACGAGGTGTTTGGGAGGTTGTTTGGGGGCCGGTGGTGACGTGGGCTTGTCCTCCCCGGGGGTCGTGGGCGTGTCTGGCATGCATGTGGTGAGCGTTGGAATTGATGTGTGTGTATGAATGGCATTGGCTTGGTAGATATGACTGTGATGTTTATGGTTTTCGGGCTTCATGATATAAACAGAGCTCTGGGCTGTATGTGGTATATCAAAAGTATATTTGTTTTTGACAGGGGGCCTCATAGTGGGTCGGCGCAAGGAGATAAACATCAAAAAGGATGGCCCTGAAGGAAAAGAAGAAGCAGCCCTGGGGAAGGGGCCTGTGTGTGTGTGTGTGTGTTTTGGGGGGTGTTGGGAGACAAAAACTAAAAAGGTGGCTTGTAGCATTCCTAGGCGCTGACAGGATGGGACCTCTCGGAATGGAGAAAGGCCTAACGGTCCTTTTACAACGTGTGTCTGTATATGGTGCTTGATTGCAATGTTATATATCAAGAGCTTGTACCATGAGCATCATCTCTCGAGAAGTCTTGGCGTGGTGTGAGTAGAACTCATCACCTGGCCGGATCAAAGTACGGTTGTTCATATGAAGATGTCTGGCCGAAAGTCTCCGTCATTTTGGGAATCCCAGTAGCTGCTTAATAAGTGTTTATTATTTCTGGTAGGCCGTACTTGGCTGTCTCTAGTCTTGCTCGAGGGAGTCAGGGCCCCCGGCCTACAGAGAACTGCAGCACCGTTTCTTAGCGCCGTTATATTGTTGCTGTTTTCTCTTCTAGTTCCAAGTATGGCTTATTACTCCTTGAGATGTATTTTTGGGGCTCAAAACATTAGAACGCAGCCACACTCCTGTATACTTGGATAGTCTGATAGGAGATTATACTATGTATACTATGTATATCGCCACGCGAACTAAGTCACAATGGCCCCCTCATCCAGTTCAACCCATTACGAATCTCTTACAGTTTTCCCTAGAATCACAAGGACTCGCTGTTACCAGGTTGCACATCTCTTTCTGTGCCCCAGCTGGCCCTGTGAAAGGTTTGGTTGCAGTATTGTGTCGTTATACATCGGGAGCAGAGGGACGTCTTGGCAGATGTAACTAGACACTATAGGTATTCGGAGAAAAATTGGTTGGCAGTATACATCTTCGATACTATCAATTGACAATAGGGCTTTCAGTCGTGATTATGATGAACATGTGAAAAGGTAAAAGGGCCTTCTTGAGGACATGGACTTGGTGAATGATTTTGCATGCACAATCTAATTATTATACATGTTCTTATTGACTGACTCTATCAACTTGGGATTCAGGGTTGCCAAGTGAATATAGTCATAGACCTACGCTATGTTTGATTGTCTTATGTTTTCAACCTCTCCTCACTAGTAACATTAACTGCCTTCCTCTCCACCACGATACATACCCGTGGGCCCCACCCTGACGCTATGCTGCCCACTACGGCATTCTCCCGTAGTGGGTGCTAAAATCGGTCCGCAGCTATTATTCGTCCGCATTTTGCAACTTATATATACTACCAGATTTGTTAGTATTCTATAACCGCGTTATATATAAACTAATATTTTAAAACCTCTAACCCGGACTATTACTAACATTTACTATTTACCTTTACCGGATATATTTTTTTTCTACTATAGCGCTTACCTAATCTTAACCTTCCTAGGAGAACGTATTTCTCCCCTCGCCTTACGCCGAGGCTGCGTATACGTACTTAGATATCTAACGCGATAAAGACGCCCTATATTAAAGGTAGTAGACCGACCTCGCTATATAGTAAAGGCGTTACTAGTACCGGCTTAAATCTCGAGAAGACCCGAAGCCGAAGAAGTTAAAACGTACCTTTATTCGAGCCTTCGCGCACTAAACCCCGTATAACGAGAGCTCTATTCGAAAGTATATATAGTCTATATAGCGGTACAGTAAGCTATATCTTTCGGCTCGGTTTATTAGCCGTCCTATAGCCCTATATAAATAGGAAGATAAAGCTATCGTAAGATATATAATCTAGCTATCCCGGGGGAGTTTTCCGGCCCTTAAGGGTATAGTTACCGCCGCGGCTAATTATATATAAGCTCTCTATAGCTAGCCCGCTATTAATAGCTACTAGTTCTCGCGTTAGCTAAATAATTATCCCGAGCTATATATAACTATTATTAAACCTATAGAGATTACCCGGAAAGGCTTCGAGCTAGCTACTTACGATATTAACCGGTTCTTCGATATTATAGAGGGCGCCCGCGATAAATATAACCTTATCTTATTAGGTATATAGAACGCCGACGAGTACGGTAACTATATAGCTATTATATCCGGCTATATAGTTATTATTACTATTAAAATAGAGCGGGCCTAGATAGCCGAGGTCTATAACTTTAATAATCGTAAGTCTATAACCCTTATCGGCTGTAGTAACGCCGTAGGTAACTCTATTCCCGCGTTCTATATATTTAAACAATAGCCTAACCTTTATTAGGCTAAATCTATTAGAAATAAGGAGATTAGGTTCGTGAAATCTAATACTAGCTTCTCGAATACGGGTTATATAATAAAGTAGGTGCGCTACTTTAACTTATACTCTTTCCCCTATTACGCGTACTTTAAACGCTATAGCGTTACTCTCTCGGCTTAGTTTAGTATTAATTTTGACTTTACGTTTAACTAGTAGTAAAAAGATAACCCTATATAGATAGCTAGTGGCTTACGGGTATACGAGAAAAAGATCTAGCGATATCTCTTTATCGACGGCTTCTTAGGGTACTATAATATCGCTATCCTCGATTACTATTTGCAGTTCGATATACTAATTATATTCCTACTACCTTATTTAATATATCTCCTATAGCTAATAGACGTAAGTATATTCTAATAGCTAAAGGCTAAATACTAGGGGGTTCTCTAGAGGAAAGTCCGTTAAGGGTTCCTTACCTTTACCCGTAATAACTTCGTCTATAAGGCTCTTTAGGTATATAGAAAGACCTATTAGTGCTTTATATACTAATTATAGTATAGCCTATAATAGATTCGGTATTCACGGCCTCCTATATTATAAGTAGCTTCTTTAAAAGTAGCTTATAGCCGCTTAACTATAGTATTATTCTTACCGAGATACTCCGGAAATAAACTAGCTCGGATAAACCTACCTTCCCTAGCCTCCTGCCTAACCTTTCTTCTAAGCGCGACCGGCGTACCTTACGTAGTGCCGAGCGCCTAATATATAACTATATTTACTATATAAGCCCTTCTACTAAGCGTACTATACGAGATCTCGCCTATATAGCGTCGGAATCTATCTACCTACGAGGGAAACTAGCTACTAACGAGAGAAATAAACTAGCCCGGCTAGAAGCTATATATAATAAGAGAAGGAAGATATAAGTTAGGCCCGAGGGTAACGTAATAAACTCTATTATAATCTACGAGATTAAGTAAAGGGGCATCGCTATAAAGGCCGAGGAACTCGCTCTTTAGGCCCGGAAGATTATAAGGGTAGCGGCCGCTGCTAACCGGTAGCGGGCCGAGCAGGTATATAAAGAGAAAATAGAGATAAAGCGAGATCTAAATAAGGCTTAGTACGAGGCTAGGAAGAAACTAGACGGTATAAAGGTTATAGAGAGGAGATAGCTTTAATACTATTACCCCGAGCTATAGCTAGCCGATAAGGTTATATAAGATAGGGACGAGCTAGATTTATAGTTACCGGCTAGACCGGTAATACTAGTATATTAGACGGATATTCTACTATAGGAAATAAGTAGTACTACGTCTATAATAGTAGATAAGTATATTCCGTTATCCCTAAGTGCTAATATAAGTAGGTATAGCGAGGGTCTGCTACGCCCTTTATACGAGTAATCACCCGCTAACAAGTTAGCCTTAGATACCGTTTTACTATCTAACGATAGCCTTATAATCGAGGTAAGCAATTCCTACTTAGGCCCTATAGTATTTAGGTATAGGGGCGAGGCGTATAATAGTAAGGGTAAAGGAGATATCGAGCCGGCCGTAATATACTTCGACCCTCGGCTATAGAGGTCCTTACTACCTATTTAACCGGTAACGATAGCCTTAGATCGAGGGAACGGCCTAATAGGCTAGCCGGGTAGAGGAGAAGGTTACTAGTATATAATTTAGGTAAGGAAGGTTTTATATTAGCCCGGGAAGGATATCCCTCGAGAACTACGGCCTAGATAAGTAACTAGGGCGATATATATAAAGCGATAAAAGCGACGATCGTAACTAGTTATAAATTAAGCGATTCTAGGCACCTGAACTATTATTGCTTTTAGCTATCTCGATTATAGCAGATGCTAAAGGTAGTCCGAATATACCTTATAGTTATATTAGTTTTAGCTATATAAATATCAGTTTTTAGTAAGCGGTATATATAAATCTGATAAGTGCAAAATACGGACGAATAATGGCTGCGGACCGATTTTAGCACCCACTACGGGAGAATGCCGTAGTGGGCAGCACAGCGTCAGGGTGGGGCCTACGGGTACTCTTTTCTTCAATTCAATTCTGGTTAATAACTATGTTATATAAGACTAGCTACTATACACACACACTAGCGATCGTTTTTGTGTTCAACAATAATCGCTTCTATTTTGTCGACCCGCCTGATTATCTCGATGCCGTTTTCAGTGCCTCGATCCAGGCCGTAATTTCATACCTCACGAGAGCATCGACTCTTGTTATATCCGCGGCGCCGGGATGCTAATGGACGGCCTAAAGCGACCAAGGCTTGTCCAACAAACAGTATGGTTATTAGAGGCTGAAGGGCAAGCAACGAGCTCTGGGTGCAAGGGCGAGTACCTATATAATTCTGCATTATCTGTGGAAGTTACTTACGTTGGTTACAGTGGTGTTTATTCTTCTGTCTGTGTGTTGTGTAAGGAACCCTGGGAAGCTGAGTACATAAGTAGAGGGCGCCCTGCAGATGCCTCGGCATAACCCTTGGGAAGTGAGGCATTCTGCCGGGCGGTCAAGCCAGAGGGTTTACACCCCCTCTGTTGCGCTGCCGCCACAGATATGCTGCTTGAACCAACCACTACATACTTACTCCTCGACTTTCTGAGTGCATACACAAGATTCCACAGCATGTAAGATATTAACAGTTGGGTATCCATAAGTCATTAAACATACTAGTCTCTATACTATGATTTGCCACTCGATGTACCAAACAGAAGATTTCCATCAACAAATAGGAAAGGGGAGGGGGCGCACACGTGACACTTTCTCTAGATATCTTACTTGCCATCAGTCTTCCCCACCAGATTGCTCCTCGTCGCAGCTATGGAAGCCACCTGTGCGATGCTCGAAGCATTCGTCATGTCAAACACCGAGACCTCCGCCTTGAGCTCCTTCGCCAGCCACGACCGCAGCTCGACCGCCACCAGCGAGTCCACGCCGTACGCGTGCAGAGGCCTCGCGGGGTCCAGGTTCGACACCTCGACGCTCAGGACCCGTGACACCTTGAGCAGGAAGGCATCGAGGGCCACCTGCGCCGCCTCCTCGGGGGACGCGGCAGCCGCGAGGAGCGCGGCGTGGTTGACAGCCTTGGCTGTCTCGGCCTTGCCATCCGCGGCGGCGGTGGCGCAGGTGGCGCTCGACGAGACGGCGAGCTGGCCGAAGAGCGGGTCGGCCCGCCAGGACGGGAGCTCGCGGCCCTCGCTGGCGGTCTGCTGCGGCAGCCAGAACCGCGGGAGGACCTGCGCCCGGACTGCGGGGGTCGGCCCCGTGGGGGCACGGCAGTGGTAGTCGAGGGCGGCATAGAACTCGTCCTCCTCCATGAAGGCCCAGCCCATGGAGCGCAGGTGGTCGAGAAGCTCCGGCCGCTCCTCGACGTAGCCCACGCCGCGGACGATGGGGAGGTCGAGGGACACGGCGTGCACGCCCTGGGACGCGAGGTGGCGGGCCAGCGCGTCCTGGAACGTGTTGCCTGCTGCGTAGTTGGCCTGCTCGGGGCCGCCGGTGATGCCGACTGTCGAGGACAGGAGGATGAAGAAGTCCAGGTTGCGGCCGAGGTTGTCGACGAGGTTGCGTGATGCGGTGACTTTGGGACGGACAGCGTCGTTCCACTCTTCAAGCGTCATGTCGTCAAGGCGATTGTCCTAATTGCGGTTAGCTTTATCGCTGGAAGGGATGTGCGGGGCTGGGAAAAGTCAATTTTACCTTGAGAACCATGGAACCTTGGATGCAGCCCCTGATCGGTGGCATGATCGTTAAGCACTCGCCAATGACCTCACGGAGACTTGCGCTGTTCGTCACATCACAAGCCGGCGTAGCCACCTTATCACAAATGGCTTCGAGCTCTTTAACAAGCTCTTTGGCCGCGGCCTGGACAGGTCCCCTCCTGGAGAGAAGGATGAGGTTCTTGGCTCCTCGAAGAGCCATCCACCTTGCGACAGATCTGCCCAGTCCACCAAGGCCGCCAGCGATCACATAAGTTGCATTGTGATCAAACTGACAAGCCGGCTCCCGCCGTGGAAGGACTAGCACCTCGTCCTCATCGTGGGGCTGAAGCACCAACTTTTCAATGTGGACTCCAGACTGCATCTGGCGGAACACGTCCGGCAGCTGGGAGAATGTGTGAGTGGAGATGGGCGTTCGCCGGATCGTCGACTTCGGGCCCCTCAGGGAAAGCTGCTCGACCATGCCCCTGAAACTGCGCTGCGTGCGCACAGCATCGTTCAGTGCTCGGTATCTCAGATCAAAAGTCTCATACCGGATGTTCTTGCGTTGCAGGTCACCCAGAGAGACGCGGGTGTCAGAGCCGACATCTCCTGAACGGATATCGACGAGTCGGCCGAAACGAGCAACGCAGCCCAGCGTTTCTGTGAACATATCTTCGCCGAGAGTGTTCAGGACAATGTCAACGCCACTTCCATTAGTCGTTCGTTGAATGTCAGCCTTGAAAGTCCCATTTCTGGCTGAAGAGATGTGATCTCTTGGGACACCATATGTTGTTTCGATGAAGTGGCGCTTGTCGTCGTCCTCTACGGTGGCGAACACTTCTGCACCAGCAAGCTGAGAAAGCTGGACTGCAGCCTGTCCAAGTGCGGTGGCCGCTGAGTGGACAAGTATCGTGTCTCCCTTGCGGATTGTGCCACTGTCGTGGAGGATGGCATATGCAGTAGTGTAAGCCACGGGAACGGAAGCAGCCTCAGCCCAGGACAAGCACTCAGGCTTCTTGACGAGGAAGCCATCCTCCGATCGCACATGAGTCTTGACAGTTCCAGTGACGGACAGCCCAAATACACGATCACCAACCTGGAATCTGGACGCTGGCCCGACTCTGGTCACAATTCCGGCTGCCTCAAGACCCACAGGCGAGTCTTCAGTCTTGCCGAGTGCGGACATCACATCGGTGGTGTTCAAGCCGCACGCCATGGCCTTGAACTCGACCTCGCCGTGAGCCAATGGCGTATTGAACAGCGCATCGTCCTCAAACCTCAGCGTGTCGAGCTGGCCTGGAGCGCCCACCTGTAGGGCCAGAGCTCGAGAAGAATCCTCGCCGAGCTGCATTTGCACCACATCCAAGGGGCCGGTCTGGGATCTAATATGCTCCGTGAGATACTCTGCCTTGACAAGACGCGGGACATACGTAATCCCACCGGTGACCCGGAACGAGTTCTCGTCTCCATCCTGCGCCATCAGGATCATCTGCAACTTGTCGACAATGGTATCTGAAGTCTCGCTCTGCTCAAACGACACGGTGACGAACTTGAAGTCGGGTCGCTCCGAGCGCGCGACCCTGGCAAGCCCGGACACCATCTCCGTATCCGGGTCGGGGGCGTTGGCGTTCCCGCCACGGGTCACCCAGAGCAGGGACTTACACTGGCTTGTCATGCGCTTGATGGCGCTGAACATCGACTCGGTCATGTCCTGGAGGAGCGACGACCTGAGCTCGACGAGGACAATGCAGGCGGCGTGCTGGAGGTCCTGGGGCCCGAGGCCGGACAGGGACACAATCTCACAGGGAGACTTGTTCTCGTTCAGGATGCCCGATAGTTGGTTTGCGACTTCGGCCTGCTGTGCCGACATCTCATCGACGACAATGTATGTCATCGCGGTCGGCCCTGGTGCCGCCTGCCCTTCCGGCACCGTCGAAACGAGGATCGAGCTCATCTGGTGCTCGGAACCTGGGAAGTCCTGGAAGGCCATATCGACGCCAGTGAACCCCGAAAGAGATAGGTGATGGTTCCATGTCGGGGCTGACATGAGGGGCCCCCATCGCCTGTCCTTGTCCTCCGACAGCCACCATCCAGGCAGCGTGCCGAAGCAGAAGTGGCTGAGTAGCACCTCAATGTTGGTGATCTCGAAGAGCAGAAGCTTTCCACCCGGTCTGAGCAGTTTCTTGACATTCGACAACGAGGTGTCTATCTTCTTCGTTGCGTGCAGAACATTAGCCGCGACGACAAGGTCATACTTCTCCGCCTCGAAACCTTGTTCCAAGGGGTCGTTCTCAACATTGAGCACGCGGAACTCCATGTTCCCCAGCTCGTCCTTGAAGATCTCCCTTGCCTGCTCAAAGAAGGAAGGCGAGATATCAGTGAAGCAGTAACTCTGGTAGCGCTGCCCGTTTCCTGTCAGCGTCTGCATGACTGGTCTGGTCGCACCGCCCGTGCCTGCGCCGATCTCGAGGACTTTCATGGCTGGGTTCTTGTGGGCCAGGGCGTCCATGTAGTTACAAAGCTGTTCGTAGCATCTCTGGGACCCCAGGCCATAACGGTAGACATTTTCGGCGATCTTGTCCTTGAAAATGACGTCCAAGGGGTTCAGGGGTCCGCCTAGCATCTGCTCCAACGCCTGACCCACGGCGATGATAAGGACGCCCTCGGGAGTGTTTCTGGCTTGGACTTTTGCTTCCAGCTCCTCGATGTCCGAAACCAGGGCTTTGGTGGCGTTGCGGGAGACGTGCTCCATCCAGGTGACGTATTTCACGTGGTGATCTTCCATCCTCTCGATGCGGTCCCTGGTGACCGAGCCGAGGAATCGACGAATGTAAGCCAGGCACAAGGCCTCGCAGTCCTCCATCCAGCTGGACGGATTGTCCTCGGCGGACATTGACAGACCAAAGATCTTTGATGCCTGGCTCTGGTTCAGAAATGTCGGGTCTGGTGCCCATTCCACGTTGTAAGAGTCGTGGAGTAGGCTAGCACTGTCCTGAGGTCCGCCACCCGGAAGAGTCTTGAAGACTAAGCCGGAAGCATACACCATGGGAACACCTGTTTCGCGATGGATAGCGGTGACCGATGCTTCCGTTTCGGTCCGTCCGCGACGAGATGCCTGGGTTGATACAACATAAGCACCATGTTCTGAAGAGGGACTCGCTGATACCCAGAGCTTCTTCGCAAATACTGGCACTCTGGGCTGCTGAGTGCCTCGAGAACCTGACACGAGCGGCGCGAGGCTTGCGTGCACAACCCCGTCCAGCATGGCTGGGTGGACGAGATGGGGCTCTACATAGTGAGCCGGCATTATCTCCCGGATCTTGGCCAGCGGTGAGTTGACGTTTGCAAGCAGTCGGATGTCCGAGTCTGTCCGTACGTCGCTCAGGGTCCGGAAGGTAGGCCCGAAGTCCAACCCGGCCTCCTTGAAGTTGCGGTACAGCTTTTCCACAGCGATTCTCGACGTGCAAGTGCTGCGAGCGTCTTGAAGAGCCTTATTACATTGCTCTTGGATCCCCCGATCATCGCAGGACTGATCCCCCTCGTACTCAGTCTGCACCAGCCCGCGGCAGTGCTCCCTCCATTCATCATTGTTGAACGTCCAGAGCTGAAACTCGTCCCACGCCGATGTACCGGGCAAGCTCGTCTCCCTGTACGGTCGTAGGTAGAAATGCGACTCGATGCCTTGGGCATCATCTGGCACACGCAGGGCTTCGTGGAAAGACACGTCCTTGAACGTGAACCCCCTGAGGACTCTATCTTTATCGGCTACCTGTCGACTGGCTTCAATAGCCATAACCAACATCCCCGCAGCTGGGTAGAGCACATCGCCGGACACGACGTGGTCTTCGATCCACGGGTTTTCCGAGAGGCGGATGTAGTTCCGCCATATCGCATTGTTCTTGTTCCAGTCTGCGGTAGGTGCGCCTAGGAGCTCGTGGCGACCTGCCGGGCGCAGCCGGAAGTTCTTGCTGATCCTGCCCTCAGTCCAGTACTCCTTGGAGTGGTTGAACGGATAGCTCGGAAGGTCAACCAGCATCAATGGCTTCTGGTCGCTGAGGCTGGCAGCACCGTTGACTGCAGCCAGGTCAACGTCGTAGCCCTGGCAGAATAGTGACCCAGCTGCCTCCAGGACAGTCTGCACAGCAGACGATTTGCGCCTGAGGACAGAATGATACGTCACGGCAGCGCCACCAGAGGCCTGCTTGGAGATGTTGGCCAAGGGTCCCTTCAGCGCACTGTGAGGTCCGATCTCCAGGATATCAGTAATTGTAGCAGAGGGACTTGGCCCGTTATTGCCGTACCCATTGACTTTCGGTTCGTCAACTGATCCCTTGAGCATTGCCGTGGCAGATTCGCAGAATCGTACAGGGGACACAAGGTTGGCAACCCAATAAGACGGCTTGCGAAGCTCCGACAGAGGAATGGAGCAACCACGAGTGGAAGAGAAGAACGTGGCCTTGGATGTAGTCCAGCTTGCTCCTGGCTGCAAATCACCCATTGCATCGAGGTATTCATCCGCCATAGCCTTCATGTACTGGGAGTGGTACGCAATCTCGACATTGAGCTTCCTTGCGAACACCTTCTCAGCGCTCAGCATCTCGACGAGTAAATCGATCTTGCCGGCGTCGCCGCTGACGGTGTGGCTCTGCCAGCTATTCATGCAGGCGATATCGAGGGTCCCTTGGTCACTCATCTGGTTGACGCGGTCGATGGCAGCCCATGTGTCTTTCATGTCCAGTCCCACGGCAGCCATACAGGTTGTAGGCTGGCTCCCAGAGCGAATCAACTTCGAGCTCAGCTTTCCACGATAGTAGGCGACCTTCCAGGCTGCTTCCCTGGATATGGCCCCTGTGGCATAGGCAGCTGCGACCTCGCCCGAGGAGTGCCCGGTGACAGCATGAGGGAAGACGCCCCAGCTGGCCAGCAGGTCCACGAGCGCAACCTGGAGCGCCGTGCAGATGGGCTGGCAGAATTCGGGGTCGTCGATGAGCGATGAGCCGCCGTTCTTGGACATCTCAGCTAGTGCAGTCAGTATATGAGGGCGACCTTCTGGTGGAAGATGGCATGGACGACTTACAGTGCACAGACCAAGGGCAACCTAGGCTGTTCAAATACCTGTCAGCGGCGAGGATGCTTTCTTGGAAGACGTGGTACTCCATCAGCTCGATACCCATCGCCGGCCACTGCGCTCCTTGGCCCGTGAAGACCCAAGCCAGACGAGGCTCGGACTTGATCCTCGCCGGCGTCGGTAACTCTTTGAGCCCGTGCCTCATAGCCGCTGAAGAATCCGCGACGGCAAAGGCCCGCCACGCATGGTGCGTCCTCTTGGCGGCCAGCGTATGGCTCAAGTCCCTTAGAAACTCTGCCTCCTTGGCTTCATTGGCGGTGTGCCCAGACCTTGCGGACAGATACCCATCGTAAGAGTCCCTTACGCGGGAGATGCCATCCTGGTCGTACGCAGAAAATACGAACAGATGTGCTGGCCGCGGGGGCTCAGTAAGTTCGCCCACATCTACGCCACTATCGTAGCGTCGATGACCCCTAGTGAACCGGCCTGTTGTCATTCAGTACAGTCAGCGTCTCTCTGCGTGCTTGCTTAATTAGTAGTGAAACGTGAGAAGAACAAACCATTGACAGTAGGGTTCTTTGGGGAGGTCAATATCCGCCCCGGTCTTTCGACAGTACGGTGTTGCCCATTAAATTTGTACTGCTTTAGAAAATGCACAGCATCGTCCATGACCACGTGAGCGTTGCTGCCGCCAATACCGAACGAGTTGATCGACATCCGGCGCAGTCCATCTTGGGGCCAGGGCGTTGCCTCGGTCGGGAACTTCAGATGCCACGAGTCTTTTATCTTGGGGTTGACCTTCTCGAGCCAGATGTTCGGCGGGATGACGCCTCTCTCGAGGGTGAAGACACCCTTGATCAGAGCCGCAACTCCGGCTGCGCCTTCGAGGTGGCCCACGTTACTCTTGAGGGCGCCCACATATAGTGGCTCGGCCGGGGACCGATGAGGCGCGAAGATTTCGGCTATGGCGCTGGCTTCGATAGGATCGCCCACCTGGGTGCCGGTCCCATGGGCCTCGAAGAATCGTGTCAAGGATGGATCGAGGCCAGCTCTGTTATAGACATGCCTGATAAGCGCGGCCTGGCCGGCCCATGTTGGCTGTGTTATCCCTGGGGACCGGCCATCTTGATTTGTAGAAGAGTTGCGGATGACAGCGCGGATCACATCGCCGTCGCGGATGGCATCCGAGACACGCTTGAGCACTAATGTCCCGAAGCCTTCCCCACGAGCATAGCCGTTCGCTCGATGGTCGAAGCTGTACGACTTGCCGTCCGGGCCGAGGACACCAGCTGCGTCCAGCTTTAGGGTCATCTCTGGAGAGAGTATGAGGTTGCATCCTCCAACGATAGCCTGCGGTGACAAATTAGCGTGGCGACTATGTGGTGGGTGTCTCTTTGCCTACCATATCAACCTCACGCAGCTTCAGGCTCATACACGCCTCATGAGCGGCTACAAGACTGCTTGAGCAAGCGGTGTCGACCGTGATACTTGGGCCGCGAAAGTCGAAGAACCACGACACTCTGTTGCTGAGCATACTTGCTACAGTACCGGTAGCGGCATACTTTGAAGGGAGGTCTAGGTCCTTTACTATTATATCATTATAATCATAGGCGAAGCAGCCGACGTAGACGCCAGTCTGAGTGCCCGCCGCTTTTGGGATGGGTATGCCAGCTAGTGTTTGGTCAGTATATATTACTTATTATTCGTCCTGGGGATTGCCGCTGACTGACCATTCTCAAGCGCCTTATAGACAGACTCTAGCATGCCCCTCTGCTGAGGGTCCATGCCATTGGCCTCAGCCGGCGTGATGGAGAAGAAGGGGGCATCGAATGCTGAGATGCTACCCGTAAGAAAATGAGCGTGTTGGGCTCGAGTCTGGTGTGTATCAGTGACCGCAGTTGAGGAGGAGGAGGAGGAGGAGGAGGAGGAGGGAGCGAGACTTGGCAACTTACACTGCCACTTTTTTCGCCATCTGGATGCCAGAACGAGCCAATATTGAATCGTTCTGACGGCACCTCAGTCCGAGCCGACCTTCCAGCAAGCAGTGACTCATAGAAGTTCTCTGCCGTATCTCCGTCCCCTGGCAGCCGAGCGTTGAGCCCGATGATGGCGATGGGCTCGTCCATGCTGGAATTATCGAATCACGGAGTGATTACTATCCAAAGAACCTGGAAGTTTTTGGGACCGTGGTTTGATTGCAGAGGAGCGAGGGCAGTTACTCCTTGGCGATGAACTATGTAATATATCAAGAAATGTACCAGTGCCATAGACTTCAGTCCCGTGGAACTCCATTCCCCATGTGCCTCGCCATGCGGTGAACGCCCTATCTCGCATGACAGACGTCAAAGCATATGGAGATGCCCATCACCAGCCATGGCTCCTCTTTCTGACGATGCATTGCATCGACTACTCCACAGTCTGGGAACTGGTCTCAACACCGTACTTGGCACTCAGCAACCAACACCAACAACCAACAAGTGAATCGCTAGCCAATGGACGATCGTGACATGTATCCATTATACCCGTCCTATGCGCGGCGTGGGCTCCGGTTCCTGCTGACACTGTAGTATGGCAGGCCTTGTTTTCTGGACTACACTAGAGCGGGCCACTGCAAGGCGGATGTGTCCGATGGGCGTCTAGAACAGGGCAGACGCCGGCGGCCGACAGAGCCTCGAGGGAGGAGGTCGCACGTTTGGCGCCGTTAATATCGTCAGTGGCATAGGTATATATCCTATTGCGCCCCTGTGACGCTATCGTCTCCCCGGCGTCCCAGGTGTACGGATACGAGACTGGGCAGGCGGCCGGGAAGAGTCGGGCCGGCCACATGTTCACTCGCAGGAAAGGGAAGGGGATGCTTGCGCCGGCGTGTGTAGCTGGGATGGGCGGTGGATCCCTGACTGAGGGTATCTGGGCATCTATGTACATACATTGTACTTCGTACATACATACACAGACGGATGTGGGATGTGAGGGATGTCTGGATGTCAGGGATGTGAGGGATGTCGTGTGAAGGAATCATCCCACGTGTCGCGGATCGTCGTGATACCTTCCCGGCTCCGTGAAGTCGCAGATCCCCCAGCATCCAGGCAGGTGACCGTGGTTCCAAGCAGGTCCCCAGCCAATCGGGGCTTTTACCTCAACAGAGGCAGGCAGTACGTACTGTGTATTGCCTGTGCATACCCAGAGTATACCCAGAGTATACCCTGAGTATACCCTGTGCATACCTTGTATATACTCCTGTGTATACCCACTCTTCTGTCTTACTCCCAGAACTCTACTGATTCCCTCATAAGGTTTCTAGATCGATATCCCGCCGTCTTCGACCAGTCAGTTCCGGGCGGCCTAGTCAGTCCGGCCGGTGCCCAAGAGTCTGACGAGTTTCAAAGAGATGATATCTTTGTCAGTGTGGGATGACACTAGTGGCTGATCACCCACACCTTGGGGCAGGCAGCAAAGTGACAAGGCTTGAGAATATGACAGACTTTTTTTGGGTTTGGGCGGAAGAGAAGTATCGGGGCCGAGGACGAACAGTGGCCCATCTCAACGCGACCGAGTTCGAACCTTGGATCCGTCAGAGTGCGAATCAGGGCATGACCCCCCCTGTGGGTCCCCTACAGTTGTACCGGGGAGACACGGCGGGGGGCTGAGAGCCGTGTTGATCTTATAAGAGGCGACTGATATATCAGCTAATTACCACAGCCGACTGCGGAACTTCCTGGGCATGCAGGGTGTGCGGTCAGACCGGCTTGCTAGGGGAGCTGGGGAGGGGGGGGGAAGGGGTGTTAGTTTTGTAATCTCGAGCCACACGCTGGCTGGGACGAGTCGAAAGGGCCTGGTCGGTCCTGAATCTTTCGAGGACCAAAGAAACAAACGACCCGAGAAGCTTCCAGGGTAGAAATTTTTAAAAGCCCGGGAGAGCCCATGTTTCCTGGGCATCTGAGATGGCCTTTAATACATGAATCCTCCCCGGACCCGAGCAGTTCGAACATATACTTAGGTATATATTTATATCCAAGTTTGCATGTATCGATGGATGCACACAAGAGACATGGCCGCCGAAAGAGCGGCAGCACGGCCGTCAGCGGGAACCCACTGACGGGACGACCATCAACCAACAACTCCAACACAAGCAGGACTTCGATATCGAATGCCTCCAGCCACACCGCTACTTCGTCCTCAGGCCGGACATACCCACCCAGCAACAGCAGCACCATCGACGATGCCGACGCTCCCGCACCCATTGACATCTGGCCTCGGTCCGAGTCGGATGATTCCAACGACGATGCAGACATCGGAGCAGCCACTACAGAACGGTAAGCAGGTGGTCGGTCATGTGCAACACAAGACTGCCGTCCCTGGTTGTGCAAACCTTGGCTACTGCTGGGCTGCCCCGTCGAAGGATCAAGAAGAAGAGGAGAGCAGAGCGCTGACATGTCCAATAAAGGGGGAGCAGCAAGGGGGGTAGCAAGGGAAGTGGATTCTTCCGGTCTTTGGTCCAGAAGATTAGCAAGACCTACTACAAACGTCAGTCAAACTCCAAAGCGCCTTTTCCATTTCTTGAGTCCGTCCAAAATTCCTTGAGTTTGACCGGTGTTTAATACAGATATAGGATACGGTTTTCTACCAAATACTCAGGTAGCGTACATTTTGTCTAACCTCCCGGAACGAGTGGGTTCCGAGATGTGGGCGTCGACTGGTGGCTGACTTAAGGTTTCGTTAATGCAGCAAGAACAAGACAGAAATGGTATAAACCCCACAATTACTATTTCCATCAGTGAAAAGGCCGAAGGCTGACTAAATTATAGTACTTCAACACGAGATATTTAAACTGCTCTTCGACGGAAGGCTTCATCTGGCTCCAGTGGTACGGCCAAAGACAGTGCTCGATATCGGCACCGGGCCAGGCATATGGGCACTCGTACGCTGCAACTCCCCCACGGCACTTGGTGTTTCCTGTGTGTCAAGTTTACTAACTCGTAGCAGGAATATGGCAAGCTTCCTCCGAGTTTCATCACTCCCAGGTTCCCTCACACTAACGATAGCACATGGCCACAGCTCAGCAGAACCCACGGAGTGCCGTCCTGGGCATCGACATCGAGCCCGTCCAGCCGCCATATCTGGTCTCGAACTGCCATTTCCAGGTCAGGGACGTCAACGAGGAATGGGGCCTCAACACCACGTTCGACTTTATCCACGTGCGGATGCTGGGTGACGTGACGGACAAGGAGCGTCTGATCCAGACCATCTACGACAACCTGAACCCCGGCGGCTGGGTTGAGTTCACCGAATGGATCGTCGTGCTGGAATCACCCAACAACTCCCTCCTCAACACTTGGTTTTCCAAGTGGAACGAACTCATCCGCCAAGGAAAGTATTCCCTCAAAGGACCCCGTAAGCCCTGCTAATACTGACTATACAGGCCTCAAAGACCTGGGAAGTTCCTTATACTACCCGACCCAGTACAAGCCTATCCTGCTCAAGACCGGCTTTGAGAACGTCACAGAAACGAAGAATGGCGCCCCGACAAATGCCTGCTACCCGGGGAAGAAGCTGCGCAAGATCGGGAACATGATGACCCAGAACTGGATTGCAATCCTCGAGCCCTTGACAACCCCGGTCCTGGTCAACGGATTGGGTTGGTCAGTTGAGGATGTCGAGAAGCTCGTGGCCAACGTGAAGAGAGAGATACCGGACACGAGATACCACTCCTATATGACATTGTAGGCCTGCGGTCCTAGTGCTCACGAGAGTTGACAGGATATGTTGCTGACCATCAATGTCCAGGTTGACCGTCTACTGTCAAAAGCCGCGACGTGCCGGAACCGGCTCCACGTCCAATTCGTCGCTACGAACTGCGGTTATTCCCAAGACTTCGCCAAGGGATTCTACTGAGCAAGTCTTGTAGAATAGACCAGCCATATGCTGTGTAGCAGCCTCTTTTCCTCGCCTTCCTAGATACCCCATCTCTACCTATGAGCATTAAGTTACCTAATTTGACCTTTCAGGAAATCAAAGCCTCTTTCGCATAACTGGATTGAGTCAACACTGCAGCTGATCTGTACCTTGCATGAAATGATGCATATGCTAAGATGGAATAGGAAATCCACGCCTAGCCCACTCCTGCGTGCATGATGCAGACCCATTGCCGGCGTCTTTCCAAGGTTCTTGATGTCATCGGCGTTGCCCAGACTGTCAGACTGCGCATATACATGACATTATAGCACACACAGTGTGGACTACCAACCCACTTTCTTACCTTAAAGTATGCAACTGATCACCAGGTGCTGCATAGTACATGCGGAGGAAGCAATTGGCCAGTGATAACGAGACACGACCGAAAAAACGCATGAATCTGGGCCAAGTTGATAAGAATGGTCACAAGTCGACAGACTGATACTCATGGCGGGCAAGGATTTTCAATCCGGCCCCAGTTTACGCCAGCATCTTATGATAAGCCCATAGAGACGAAAGAACTGGCTCTTCAGGTGGTGGCCTTTTGGTGCTGAAGTCTTCCCATCTTGACAACGCGGGCCCTCCAGCACAACAACGACTTACAGTGTCTACTTACTGTCAAGGTCAACACTTACTTCATCCACAAAAGAACACACCGGGGCATCCACCCCCCCCCCTTCCCAAAGGCAAAACACCATGGCTGACTACGAGAGAAATGACCTGTTCCGCACGGGCTCGGATGCCCACGCCACCGTCTACACGCGCTCGGCCCTCTCCATCTGGTACGACGTGTACGTGCTGGGCTTCAACATGAGCTGCGTCTGGGGGTGTCCCACCAGCTCTGTGCTGCTGCCCTTCTTCAGCGAGCACTTCTCGCGCAACCACCTGGACTGCGGCGTGGCGACGGGCTACATCCCCGCGGCGGCCATGACGCGGTTCTGGCGCCGGCACAGCCGGCACCGCCTCACGCTGCTGGACCTCAACCCCAACCCGCTGCGGGCGGCCCGGGCCAGGATCATGTCGGTGGCGACCGACGCCGAGGTCGACTGCGTCGAGGCCGACGTCACCGAGCCGCCGTCCAAGGAGCTCAGCGGCCGCCGGTTCGACTCCATCTCGCTCTTCAACCTGTTCCACTGCATGCCGGGCGGGCGGGACAAGTTCAGGGCCTTCGGCACCATGGCCCGGCTCATCAGCGACGACGGCGTGCTCGTGGGCAGCACAGTGCTGGGCATCAAGCACACGGCGTGGCACCAGTGGCTCACGCGCTTCTACCTCAAGTGGTACAACGACTGGTGGGGCGTGTTTAACAACTGGGACGACACCCGGGACGATGTTGAGGCTGCATTGACCGAGCACTTCGAGGAGGTGGAGACGTGGAAGGTCGGCATAATGCTGCTGTTCAGGGCAAGGAGGCCGCGCAGGGGCGGCTCGACGACTCTGATTGATTTGCAGTGATGACTCCGGGGGTCATCTCGGGAGATAGCATAAAGCACGGTACCGAGCTGGGACGTAGAAAGGGGCGGGACCTCTCAGAGGGGCGACTGCGAAGGACTCGCTTATGCTGGCATCTGGACTTGCTCAAGGGTCCAAGGATATATACTGAGTGACCAGCATCAAAGTGACATGGGGATGCTAAAGCGGGTGGATTATCAAGCCTCGGTAAATAGACGGTCGCATGCGAGCGTTCTGAGATACTGGGGAAAATATACAAGTATTACTTTACGAGGCACTGTGCAACAAGACGCTGATCTCCTACACAGGCCACAGTCCGCCCCGGGATTGTGCGAACAAGGGCACTCGTATCTACAACTCCACTTCTTACTCAGTTCTGTCAATTGCTCCCTACTTTCTGCATACAAAGGACTATTGTAATTGATATGAATGTAGCTGTGCTAAGTGGCTGAATACTAAGTCTCCAGCCTCCTTATTTATTCTGAAGATTGAATCATATTGATCAGATGTTCTATCTTTACCTCTTTGGAACAGCCTCTATCAAACTTAGAAATTGGTCTTGTTTAGGGGAAACAGGCCGGGGGCAAGCCTGAGAGAAAAACAAGAGCCTGTCACTAATTATACAAGGCCTGGAGTTGTCATCTAAGGGGGCTATCTTGATTAGTGCTATTGAAATAGAATTAGAATTTCATCACGATATTATACCTCTGGCAAGGTTTTGTGAATCTTATGTATACTGATTAGACACGACGATCTATATCACTACACAGTAGAATGGTCTTACTAATGTCAAGAGCCCGGCATATAAGAAGTAAGGTGAATAGTGTTAACTCCGACTTAGAGTCTCACAGGCTATAATCCATCTGGCACTATGTAATGTTTGATTCAGATGCAACGCTGATCCTTACTGTGTCCTACTATTCTCTACCTATTTACGGGGACACTAATCGGTTATAATCTACTTATGCTCGCTTATGAATAACTGGCTTCTAGAAGCACTTACAACAAGTAAAGCACAATATTATTGTAACAATTACAGAGACTGATAGAAGTAGTATCTAGCCACCTTCAAAGTTTCCCAGGGGGAAGCTGAGTGCATACACTCTTCAGCAGTCTGATCTGCAACAGAAGCAAAACAACGAGGCAGATACAATCACGAAAGATCATGCATACCGGGAAGTGAAAGGATGAGGGGGGAATATGCTTCAATCTGGTGGTAGTAAAATCTACCTAATTTTCGTAGTGTTCCAGTCGCTTCGAAGGCAATTACCGGTTTCTCCAGTCGTATGTGTATTCAAGCCTCCCAAATAGCTGTAAGATCATGAAGTTCCGGATCAAAACAAGCCGTACAGGTACTCGCAGAATCTTCACACCGTCAAACTTTAAATAGCAACGGAAAGAGCTTTCATATGTAGGGTAGTTTCAGATTAATTGACGTTGCGTGGTCAAACAGCTCTGGCGTGCCATTAAAGGTCTTGAGGTCATATGGTATAAATGATCACGTGGCCAAGTTGACACAAGCAACCCTAACCCTGACCTCATGTCCTGAGAGACACACCCAACCACTATGGCTGGATCCGCCCGGGAGGTGTGGGGGCGGGGGAATTTGTTTTGGAATTATCGTCCCAGCTGTGCAGCCGATATCCATAGAGTTTGGGTCGCTTCGAAGGCATCCGAGATCTTTCATCCCCTTGACAGATATCAGGAAGAGGGGGGTGTAGGGGGGAAGAGTTCAGAATAGACATGGACGACATGTCACAACCACGAGTTTCCCCACCACCGATACCACCGACAGAAACGACTACACAGTACTGGCAACCCAGTTGCCCGGTGTGACCGAGCGGGCTCGTAACGGCCTCATCACCGTCACGAATGTCCTCGTGATCCACGTAGCCTCCTCTCCCAAATGAACTCTCCATCATCCTCAGCTTTGCTACCTAGGTATTTCCTACACCTTCCCTGACTTCGAGTTCGTCAAGGTCTCCTTAATATCGCCCGGGAGCACTCGCGGACCCGCTTCTGTGCAGTGGACAGCAAGGACGGTGGTGCTCTTCTTCCACATCATTCCACTTCGCTGTCTCTTCGCATCCGCTTCCGCATCCTCACCAGTACCTATCTTCTCGGGCACCACTTGGTAGTTCCCGCTTTCACCCCACCGTTATTTCCATGCATGTACTGCCAAGCAAGGCATTCTTCGCTAATGCCTGCTTCAAAATGTAGCATATGCTCAGCCGTGGATCAACAAAGATATCCAGAACCGAGAGTCTAAACTAAAGCAAAATGCCCAGCCCTAGCCCATAACCTTTGTCAAAAACATGCTCTGCTGTATGCCGTGGATCAAGCATATGTAAATTTAAAAAAAAGTGGCTTCGTGGGCGCCGGACCAGGTCCCATCACAGGATCAGAATGCCATAGCTTCTGCCCCAAACTGGAGAACGGGGTGGTATGCTGGGCATAAGGACTGATGAGCTGCTTGGCCAAAAGCACCATCAAGAACGCTTAGGTTTTCTCTGGATGAAAGGATCTGCAGGTCCCTTCTTCTTCTTCTTTGGCTGGTGCTGTCCCTGTCCCTGCTGCTGTCCCTAGTCTCATCATTAACAAACACATTCGATGCCATCCTTCTAGATTTGACTTACCCTAGGCGCCCCATTCGAAGGTCCGCTCGGCGGCGGCCGATGTGTTGGCACAGTATTCGTAGGCCGCGGAGGTGGTCTCGAAGGCGGCGCGAGCCCCAGAACCTCCATCGCAGAAGGATCCACAGGCTTGGGCGGTGGCGGCCTCGATCGTGGTCCACCAGGTGGTGTAAAGGTAGCTTTAGGTCCGCTTGCAATGGACCCGCTTCCGACAGACCCACGGTTGCTGCCAGCCAAAGCAGTGTTCTGCTAAGTCGAGGAAGTTAGTATGTGTTCAATCTTGACTCTGAACAGTCATCTGCAGGCGACAGGCGTGTGGACTCTCTGTTTGCCGAGAATTCGGTGACGCGTGGTTGTATCCCATGAGCTGTTGGATGCGGATTATGACCTACTTGTCGCTTTGGAATGGACATCTCTCCTCCTTCAAGTGACCGCTTCTTCGACTCCCCAATCTGAGGGGGCCCAATGCCCCTCGGCGGTGGAGCAACACTCTCACCCTTGTCATTGAAGCCACCTATGGATCTAGGTGGTGGTAAAGAGTTTCGTGATACGGGTGATTGAGACGTCTGAGACTGGTATGGCATTGCGGGGGCATCCTTCATCTCCATGTCGGACGACTTGCGGTTCACAGAATTATTCTGGTCAGCTGGTGATAATTTCTCAGTCGGCTTCCTCAGCACTGCGAGCACGTCGCCGCGCGTGTAACGATCTCGGGTCTTTGCATCCCTGATCAACTTCGCCCAGAATTCACCTTGTATCAGGGCCCTCGAGTCACCAAGGATCCAGAGCGACGACTTCGCACGCGTCAGGCCGACGTTCATACGCCTGATGTCAGTCATGAAGCCGATACCTCCCGTGGGACTAGCTCGCACGCAAGAGAAGATAATGATCTCGCACTCCCGGCCTTGGAATGCATCGGTCGTGTTGAATTCAATATCGTTGAAAATGTCTTCGCCAAAGCGGTTGGCGAAGCGTTCCCGTAAGGCAAAGAGCTGGGCCTTATATGGAGTGATGATCCCTACCTTGCCCTTGAGGTCACAATCCGGGTAGTCCATTTTGAAGCGCGAATATAGCTGCATGGCGACCTCCAGCTCGTTCGTGTTGACAAGGGACTGCCCCTTGCGACCTCTCTCTTGAATTCCTTCGACGTCGAAAAAGCGGTACGGGCCGAGCAGCTTAGCTTCATGCCACGGCTGCAGGCGCAGGCGTCCCATGTCGTCTCCGTCGTAGAGCTTCCCTTCGTAGAACTCTGCACTGGGGAATGCACTGATTTCCGGGTGCATACGATACTGTGTATCCAGAAGGTGAACATCGTTGGGATGATTCTGTTGCATGCGGACGAATAAACTCTGGTCGTAGCCGAACCGGGCAGCAGATTGCGAAAGAACGGTCGGGGGCAATTGCTTGGGATCTCCGACGAGGATACACTTGGTGCATCCGTACTTCAGTGGGATGAGGGCGCTGAGTTCCACACACTGCGCGGCCTCGTCGATAATGACAGTTTCGAACTCAACATTGAGGTTCTTGAACATCTCGTGGCCACTGCCACTGAGGGTTGCACACAGGACCTGAGCCGAATCCAAAATCTGTTGCTGGATCATCCTGCGCCTGACCTCGCTCTCCCGGGCATACGTGTTGCCGCTATCCTTGTCTGCATCGATCCTGGCACCAATATGTGCTTGGCGACGCTTGAGTCTATCGAAATCGCGTTCCAGACCAGCCAGTAGCGTCCTATCGTCACTGGCTCTGGCGGCATCAAGCCTGGGCCTTAGGTCATTGAGCTGCATCTTGATCTCCCCGGCCTCTTGGTGCATTTTATCACGTTCGCTCGTGACCGGGCCGTTTTTGTTGAGCTCAGCTTCCATCTTGGATTTGACCAACTCGTCAAGTGTCACATCCTTCACGGCTGTGTTGATGGCATCGGTACGGCCCAGACGGAGGACATTGATCTTGTGTTCGGCACCATTCATCGTCTTCACGCCCTGCTTCAGACGCAAAACCAATTCGTCAACGGCCGCGTTGCTGGGTGCACACACCAAAAGCTTCTTCATTGGTGGCGCTTGGTTCGAATGCGCCCCTGGGCCGTGCGGTCGCGCTATAGCCACGGCGGCAGCAGGTTTGTTGCCAATATGACCCGTGAGCAGTGCGCCAACCATGGCAACAATGGTCTTGGTTTTACCTGTCCCTGGTGGACCCTGAACAAGAGTGAAGCCGTCATTGTCTTTGGCATTCATGATAGCCTTGGCTTGACCAGGGTTCAGAGAGTAGTTATTCATCACGTTATCAATTGCTTCGTGGCCATAGTTGAGGAGCGGAGAGGGTTTGGCCTCCAGAACCTCGTCCATGAGATCATAGAACTGTAAGCTCTCCAATGCCGCATATTCACGCTCAGTTGTGGTCATGTTGGTGATCCTGATGGCAAAAAGCTCCACGCCTGGTTGCAGCACAGACAATATCTGGTTATTCCTGCCACTCAAACGGTATGCCACCTCAAGGTTTTCTTTCTTGTAAGTCGTCTTCCAGATACGGGCCAGACAATGAGGAACGTCCTTCTGGTTCAGAGGGTCATCAGACTTGGACAATATGACGATATCGCCCTCACCCAACCTCTGGTCCTTGTTCTTGGCTGCAGGCATCAAAGTGGTCACTTCCATGAACTTGTCCACTGTCATGCGGTTCATGATCTTGATGCCAAACGGCTTGGATGTTGTCTCATTCTTCGCAGTGACGAACGAACGCCATGCTTCATACCGTAGAAGAGGAAAGAAGGTAGCCTTGTAGTCCCGATGGGTCATGTATGTGTTCGCAACCTCCAAGCATACGTCGCCATTTGGCGGATCATTGCCCTCGTGGAAGATATCCCACTCCAGAATGGACTGGTGCAAAACGTCCATAGGCGGGATAATCCTAGCTCGGAGATCTTTCGCGGTCCGCATGATCTTCTCCTTCTTCAAGGGGCCCATCTTCTTTGCCGCCAATTCGAGCGCACGCTTCTTCGCGTCATGGTCCAGCTTGCTGCCATCCTTGTTGGTGAGAATAACTTCGTCGTCCGAAGAGTCATCCTCTTCTTCGGAGCTATCCACCATCATGTCACTCTTCTGCTGAGGTCCATGATCTTTGCCCAAGACTCCAGCTACCCCTTTCAGACCAGAGCCTTCTCCTGGCACCACGCGGATAGCTTTGGCTTGGGCAATAGCGGCCGCATCCCTTTCAGCCTTCTCCGCTTTTGCACGCTTTCTCTCTTCGATGATCTTGTTTGCACTGAGTTTGCTGGGCTCCGGCCTTAATAGCTTCGGTTTGGACTTCTCATTCACCAAACGCAGTTTGTCGAGCTTACTAGCCAGTGGCTTGCTCTCTCGAGTCGTTGACAGGGATGTAGAGCTACCAGGACGGGAAAGCGTGGCTGTAGGCCCAGATTTTGACCATGCGTCGAGGCTGCTTTGCTTCTTCGGCTTGTCAACGACTTTCACAATTTCCGGGATCTCCTCTTCTTCTCCAAGTGCTTTGAGAAGCTCCACTCGCTGGGTCGCAGTCAGGTTTGTGTTGACAAAATACTTGCCATCTGGCTTGGGCACGCATGCGTTTCGTATCAAGAGTGCGGTCTTCTCATCTACCTCAAGCCCATACTCGGCCAGACGATTGAAAAGCTTCACCAGTGTCTGTACAGTGAGATCCAGGAGATAAAGGTCACGCAGCTTGATCATATCTGCCATACCGCGAGTGTTCGACCGTGGCTCCTCCAGAACAGCTTTCATTGCATCCGTTTCCGAGCCGCCATGTGCCCGGAGCGCTGATGCGACGACGCCATCCTGTGCAAGGAGTCCCTGTGCGAGTTCCATGGTCTTGCGGCAAAAGCTTTCCAATATTGCCTTCTCCATCTCTTGCGACCAGTGTCGGAGCTGGATGAATGCATGCTGCATTCCCTCCCATTGTGATGTCCACCAGGACGTCACTGCAGCATGCTCGATACCAGACAGTGTCCTGGACCTCAACAGTCCGGACGTATCGCAAAGGGCACTGACTACGTCCTGACTGCAAATCAAGACGTGAGGCATCGGCGCAAACGGATTCATCGAGTCCTTGTCGTACGTTACGCTCCTCACAACATCGGAGAAGGTGGACAAGAATAACTGGAAATAATCTTGGACCATTTGGCCCACAGCCTCTGATCTAGTTGTTTCGCCAGTCATTGTCTTGATCAATGAGATACCCGCTTCCCTGATAGGATCCTCGCTGTGAAGCAGAGATGAGATAACGGCATACATCATCCCGCTTTGCGGATCGCTGCAAAGTGTCTCCAGGTCGGCGAGAGTGAAGCCACTAAGACGTTCCAGCATACGACCAACTGCTTCCGAAGTCTGTTCTAAATCCGAGTTGAAGAGCTGCTTATCGGGATCTTTCAAAGGTACCCGCTTGGGAGGAGGGAATCTGCCAACACCACTTAGTGGGTGTGTTGCAAGCAACATAGACCTCGCAATTTCAGTAGTGCCAGGCCGGCCAGGCCAAAATATCTCGAGGAACCCCTCCCATAATTTCGCCGAGTGCCTTGGATTGGTTCTGGGAATCTTGGTGTGTCCACGCGTGAGAGTCATCCACTCTGTGCGGGTCGTCTTGGCATCGAGGAGCAGAGATGTCTTGATGACCTCGATGGCAGTTTGTGACAGCCCTACATTGTAGCGGTCTTCCGATCTAAGTTCTGCGGCAGGGTTGATGACGCTCGTCGCATATTTGACGACGAGGTTGACGAGAGAGTTGATGTAAATGACAGATGTGCCCATGCGAATCTGGAACGTGGTCCCGTTGAATTTCTGGAGGGCTGTTTGAAGTGCGTACAAGCCAGCAATGGTGCGCGTGACTTGTGCTTCCCGGCAGGTGGCCAATTCTGGACGAGGACTAAATAGGTGGTCTGTAAGGGATTGGCACACGTCTGGCAATTCATGTTGCTGAAGCGAATCCAGAACAGTCTTGATCCAGACGGCAAGGAACGGAACACGAACGTGTCCATCGGCAACAAGTCTATCGTATTCCAAAGATCTGGAAAGCAAGCGGTTGAACGCAGGGTTCATGAAGACGAATTGGGCAAGTTGAGACCGTGGCAGGTCAATCGCACCCCAAAATGCTTTGGGTGATTTCTGTAGGAGGGCAGAAATCGCCTGGAGAACCAAAAGCAAAATCTGGTCCGAATCACAGAGCTGCAGATGTTGGATGGTCAGTTGGTAGACATCTGCCTCCAAACCTCGAAGGCAATGTAGCACAATGTCTTCACTCATGACTTTCAACAGTAAAAGAAAGCCCTCCCAAAAGACCTTGATCTTGTTTTGGGATGCGCGCAAACCGCCCGTGGTTGGGTCCACCGAGCATACGTCTCGAATTGCAGTAGTGAGGGACTCATTTACGGCGAAGTTGAACTCCTCGGCCGTGAGGCTTTCTTCCTGCAAAGCCTCCCAGGCCGACTTGGCAAAGCGGTTGCGATACTGATCTTCCTCAAAAAGGAAGAAGGCCATAGTGGGTACAACTTGCGGTCCCAACTTAAGGGGTTTTCGTGTTTGGACGTCCTGGAAGACCTTGTTGAAGTACCGCTGTCGGGTCTGGGGCTCCCCAACGTAGGGCATACAACATAGTGCTTCAAAGAGAGCCAGCATGGCGCTATCATCGTGCTGTGCGACTTTGGCCGAGCTCATCGGCCCGTTCGCCACAAGTATTTCATGCGCCTTTTGTAGACCACGATCAATCCGGGCTTTGTCGAATTGATTCAACTTGTTCTCCATGATGGTCGCGACATCCTCATCGAAGGATCTGCACGCCCTCGTCAGCGTCCATCCACCTTCCCAGCCAGAACCTACTTACCCTTGCAATTTCTCGAAGAACTTCTTTCGATGCATGTGCCAGCGCAGCACACAGGCATCGCATTTGGTCAGGAAGGACTCGGTACGGTCTATCCATTGTTCTTTCAAGCCGCTTGATTGCTCTTCCGTGATTCCCACCAGCAGACTCAAGTCATAAGTGAGCTCTACGCGCCGCTGTGCGTCTCGTATTCTTCGCTCCTTCTCTTCGGCAGTAATCTCTGAGGAGGGGCCAGGGTCTCTGTAGTCCTCGTCGTCATCATCGTTGAGTTTTGGACAAAGCAAGTGATGCTCGGCCGGGATGATGACCCATTCCTTGTAGGATTCTGTGACCCCTTCATATAGCCTATTGGTTTCGTCCATATTGCCGACTCGTTGTCGTCATTGCGACAGGGATGCTGGACTCGAGTGGGAGAATGCACAAGCAGAGGTCGAGGTCTGTTCAGGATGGACGGTGCGAGCAATCGGGAAGCTGGTCTGGGAGCCTTGACAAAAGATGAGGAAATCGAAGGTATTCAGTCGGAGCGTTTGGTCTGAGACAGGAAGGAGAAGATTTGCAGGGCACTACCTAGAGTAGACGTGTGTGTGTATGTGTGTGTGTGAGAAGTGAAGCCGGCCACGAGAAAGGCTCGGTGATGTTGCTGCAGAGTAAAAGAAAGCCAGCAACGTGCGGGAAGCTATCGTTGAGTCCCAATTGGCGGGGAGTGGAAGTTTAAAGGGTTAAATAGAGACCAGCATCAACGCGACACGAAGCTCTCGGGGTATGTCAAGTACGTATGTACCTAGGTTTAGGTTGTTCGGTATTACTCGAGAAGATGCAGCTGGAGAACAACGTGTTTGTTGAACCTTGAGGTGGATGATGTCTGTCTCGGTCGAAGCGCTAAAAATTGGCCGTTAACGGGAGGAAGTCGCGTTTGGCAGTGCCATTCGCGCTTTCACGTCACCAATTTAGAATTTAGAACCCCTGGTAGCTCGGTTGCCGGCCGTGAGACAGCTGTACCCACCCGGAACTATGGGGCATCCCAGTGCTGGGGCGGTTTGCATATGGGTTAGGTGATTATGCAGCCAAGCTCACCAAAGGTCAAAACTTACATACCGAGCTCTGTACTTCACGTAGAAGTCTCCTTCTTCTTTTCATGCCCTGGCTGCTTTCAGAAAGCGCAACAGACAAGAAAGATTGGCATATGTAAATATTGAATTACCGTTGCGGACAGCAACACTTGTAGCCGGAACTCGAGATGTACATTAGGTCCGCATACCCGGAAGGTATGCTGTTTCTAGAAGCCGCCGGGGGGAGACACACGTATGTAGCATTTCCCCTCTTAATTGACTTCCATGTTCATCTGCCTATCAGAGCTTCTGTGTACGATTTGTAAATGCTTCCTGCCGCTTTTGGGACGCTTGTGTTGCTCTATATTGTCTATAGCTGGCTTGATGGTTATACCGTATCCCACTGGGAAACCGCCACCACGCAGAAACCGCCACCCTACTAATTTCCACCTTAACCTTAACATCTTCAAAGTTATATAATTCAACAACCACTTAATAAATATAAGCTAAATTTTCAAAATATATAATTTAAAGGCCCGACTACTTATTTAAGTATAGTATTTTAGATATACACTCTTTATAAGCTAGCTACAATAGGTATAACTATATATATTTATAAAAGGTATAGTATTATAATAATAGTATATAAGAAGATATAAGTATGATAAAATAAATTATTAGCTTTTAAATAATATATTATTGAAAACCTAGGTATTATTAATTAAGTGGTTGTTGAGATATATAGGTTTAAAGTTGATGAGTTTATCGTATTACAGGAAAATGGCGGTTTCTGCGTCGTGACGGTTTCCCAGTAGTTTACGGTAGGCCTTTTGTGTCCACTCGGACTCGTTCACTCTTGCAAGACTTTCCGTGCAAAGACATATCAATCATAGCTGCACAGATATTGTTGCGCACATGGAATGCTCCTCCATAGGCACTGAGACATACTTTCTTCGTCAAGAAGTTTTGAGATATGTCCGCAACCAGGCACCATGATCCTGTACATCGTGTTTGTGGAAGAGCCCAGTCCGCAGGGTGCAAGCTAATCGCCTGATTAATATTTGTTTGCTGCGGTTGTACAGTATGTGGTATGTCGCGTCTGACAGGTATGGAAAGGCTGAGAGTTGCATTGGTTGGTTGTAGGGGGCGACAACCGGGGAACCAGACTGAAGTTCGCCCGCTTATGTACTCAAGTACCTAGGTAGTCATGACCCCAGGGAGCCTGGAACGGGGCGCAGCTCTAGTGTGATGTACTTAGTAATTACGGTAGTCTGCTGAAGTACCTAAGTACATACCAGTATGATGTAGGTAGCAGCCTGCAGTTACTTCGAGCCGCACTCATATGGTCGTCACACTCCTTCTACAACCTTCCGTGTGTCGACTTCCACCCGACAACCTGATTACCCTAGAGACTTTTATTTCTTGGAACTTCTCTTCATTTTCCATCGACAACAACATCAACTATTGATCAACATCCTCCGCTTTCGACATCACAACACAGACAGACAAAGCAAAGGGGACAAAACCCAAATACTGTCCACCATGTCCAACGCAAAGTACACACCCGCCCCACAACAGGACCCCGACGCCGTCCGCGCGCCGCCGGCCGGTCCCGCATCACCTTCACACGAGTTCGACCAGTTCAGCCAGGCGCCGCCGTCGTACCAGGACGATGAGGCCCGACTCTTCGCCGGCGAGGGCGCCGCGCGTTCCTCCGAGGACAACATCCCCGATGACTTCAAGTTCGGCGGCAGCGTCGCCGAGGCCACCCTCGACATCCGCAACCAGTTCGTGCGCAAGGTCTACACCATCCTGACGGCCCAACTGCTCGCCACAGGCGCCGTGAGCACCATCAGCTTCGTCAGCCCTGCGTATAAGGAATGGATCCAGTCACATCCGGCGCTGGTCTTCGTCTCTGTATGTCGCATCTCGTCTTCTCCCTCCCTTGCTGTGCCGTGCCGCGACCCTCCCCTTCTCTAGAAAGCATCCCTTGAAATCAGGTTGAAGAAGCTAACTGTCTGCGACTACAGCTGTTCGGTGCCATCGGCTTCATGCTCTTGACCTACTGGAAACGCCACTCGTACCCGACCAACCTCCTGTTCCTCTCCGGCTTCACCCTCCTCGAGGCATACTCCATCTCGGTCGTGGTGTCCCTCTATGATACATCCATCGTCCTCAACGCGGTCCTGCTCACGGCCGGCATCTTCATCTTCCTGACCGCCTTCGCGTGCCAGACCAAATACGACTTCACCTCGTGGATGCCCTACCTCTTCGGCGGGCTCTGGGGTCTCATGCTGTTCGGGTTCATGGCCATGTTCTTCCCCTACAGCAGCACCGGCGAGCTGATCTACGGCGGTCTGGCCGCCCTGATCTTCAGTGGCTACATCCTGGTTGACACGCAGCTCGTGATGAGGAAGCACCATGTCGAGGAGGAGATCGCCGCCGCCATCAGCCTGTACCTTGACATCATCAATCTCTTCCTCGCGATCCTGCGCATCCTGAACAGCCAGCAGAATAACTAAAAGGGCATGGGGGAACGGCATGTATGTAATAAGGGGGCACGGCAACGCGGATTAGTAACGGGCTTTATTACACATTACGAAACGAAAGTCTAGCTTGAGGGATTGTCGTCAGGTTTGGAAAATTGACTTTTGGCCCCAGTGCGGGCATTAGTCGAGAGCCAGTTGGACAGGAAGTCAGTATCACTTGCTTGCTTGGCTGGCTCGTTGTCGTATTGCCGGGTTGTGAGGTTTACAGGAGTTGAGACCGCATGACTTACAAGTTCCTTGTATGCTGAAGTTTAGTTACTTAATCCGATCAGTTCTTTTTCGGTTTATATCTCCTTAGTTGAGACCATACACTTGTGGCGTGATATCATACACGCTGGACTGTCAATCAATGCCTTGTTCCCCCGTGGATGCATCCATATTGAATTGCAGGTTCTCGCCCTCACAAAGTAGCACACCACGGGTTTGGTAGCATCACGTATTCCACGCGACCCGGCCTACTCCCACTCCAGGACTCCTTTCTTCTGTCTTATGGAGGAATGGCCCCGGAAATCAGGAGCCTTGATGCAAAGGAGCCCGTGGGAAAACCATGAATTTAGTTATTTGCATTAGAAGTCCTCTACTAGAAATAGGTTGTGGAAAATAAAAGAAGCCAAAACGTCCTTGAAGAAAGGTCGACTCATCAGAAGGACAAGCCGACACAGCAAAGAAAGAAGACGTATGGAAAAATGCGGCAGGCCCTCTCTTCCAACTCTCCTCCTTTGTTTTTCTCCCTCTCAACTGCGTTCCGAGACACCAAACAGAGGTATGGGGATATCATTATTGGGATGATGAGCAAGTCTGCTTCGAGATCGACGGCCACCATCAAGGGCATTGCAACCTCCCCCGTGGCCCGGCCCAGTCCGCATAGATTGCTCCTTTCATCAATTTCATATTCGCTCACGATAGGCCGGCTTCATTCAGAAGAAAAGGGAGCCATAGAAGCGAGGGCGGTATCTCGCCATAGAAGTGGGCAGTGGCTTCATGCACTGGCCGCAGAACTGCCTTAGGCTTCGGGCTCGCCATTCGCCTCGGGGACCGGTGTTCCTGCTGTGGATGCGGCCTGCTCCCGTTGCATGCGCGCCTCGATTTCTCGGAGCTGAGACTCCCGAGCAAGGAGTTCCTGGCGCTTCTCGTTGATCTCGCGCTGGACCTTGATCTCGATCTCGCGCAGCTTCTCCTCCTCGCGGCGGAGCTGCTCCTCCTTGAGACGGACGGACTGGGATGCCAGGTCTTCGGGGCCCATGGAAGAGTCGCTGTGACACAAACATGTTAGTTGCTGGTTTCTAGCAGGTTAGGAATGGTTCGGGTAAAACGTACACTCCGCCACCGCCATCCACGCTCTTGGACAGCTTCTCGGTACGGTAGTTCTCGTAGAGGAAGTCGTGGGTGATCTCCTTCAAATCGGCGAGGTGGCTGTGCAGCAGTGCTGATCGAATGGCAAGGAAGTCGGAGTGGCGAGGGTTATCGACCTCCACAACGCCCCAAGGGTACTGACGAGCGCGGACCTTGCGACCACCGATCTCAACAGACTCCTCGGATCCGACAATAGCGAATGGCATGAGCCCCCGAAGCTCGGCGTTCTCCTCGACCGTATCCTCGTCGTCCTCCTCGATATCGTATGGGAAGTTGTAGACGGGAATACGGTAGTGCTCGATGTCCTCCATAACCAACTTCTTCGACTCGGCAAGCTCACCGGGGGTCAGGGAATCGGCGCGTCCGATGACGGGGATGACGTTGACGCGAGGCGCCAGGCGCTTCATCAGCTCGATGTCCAGCTCGCGGAGACTAGAAGATATATTAGCCAGGCTTCACAGTGTAGCTGGAGTCGCAAGGCATACCCATGGCCGGTAGGGGTGATGAAGTAGAGCATGGCGTGGACTCGGTTGTCCCTGAAGCGAGGGTTACGCTTGATACGAGACTCCTCAGCCAGAATGTCGTCGTATTGTCTCTCGAGGTATCCAACGATTTCAGAAAAGCTGTCAAATCTCATAGTCAGCGCCAATACTTCAGGTCAGTGATCTGGAGATGTGATCGCACCTGGCCTCATTGTCGACTTGGTCACCAAATCCAGGGGTATCAACGATGGTGAGAGAGATGCGGGTTCCCTCCTCGTCAAGCTCGAGCTCTGTATAAACGGTCAGACTTCAATTGAGCTCTTTGGGGATAATGACGGCCAACTCGTACCGACGGTCATGGGCTTGATCTTGACACCCTCCTCGACGTGGGCTGTGCTGGCATCATCTGACTCCTTGTGGCCGATGACGGGCTTTCCGCAGAGGGTGTTGACGAAGGTGGTCCTGCCTATATAACAGTAGAGAGATTCGTCAGCAATGCATTGTGATGGGAGATAGGCTGAGGCATCGGGCTCGTCTGAACTTACCAGTACCTGATGCTCCACAGACCATCAAGCAGAACTGGATTCCCTTCTTCACGTTCTTCTTGCGGCGAATCATCTTCTGTCGATTGAACATTTCGTTAGCGATGAGATCCAAGCGTGTCAATGGATGCAGATCGATGCTATGGGCCGTTGGTGTTGGTAGTGATGTTTATGTTTTGTTGTTGTTGTAGTCGTAGGTTGCAAGGTAGACGGAGTGCTAGGATTGACTCGTGATGCATCAAGGAAATGACAGCTAACATACGGCAGGGGAAGACATGGTTGATTACGAGCTTCAGGAAATCGGGAGAGCAGCTCGTATGTCAATTCGGTTTCTTAAGACGGAGACAATTCCTGTAGTGATGAAAGGCAAGGAATAGGTTCGATGGACGGTCGCGTGGAAGGCAATTCGTCTGGATGGGGGGTGGTGGTGATGATGGTCCAGGCCTCTCTGCTGGGTGGTGGAAAGGGGGAACGAACGAAGGGCCAAGGGCCAAACAACAAGCGGGTACCCAATTGTTGACAGAGGTCGAGCGGGAAGTGCAATTTCATAAACTGTTGCGGTGACATGGGACTTTCCACAGCAAGCAGCTCAGGGGAGACAGGCCATGGGAACCCCAGGCTGCTTTGAGCTCCAAATTAGCCACTATCCCCTCCTGAGTCTAGCCCCATCGCGGCAGTAACAAGCGACAGGGCCCGCTCCCAGCTGGCACCACCTGTACAGCTTTTGGCCAGCTGCCTCAATTAATCCATCCATCATCAATGATACACCGGGGTGGGCATGTAAGGATGATAACTACCTAGGTAGTACGGAGGTTGGTTTCAAAAGTCATGCCCGATCGATGTTAGGTGTAAGTGGATGCGACCCTAACCCTTACAAACTCATCATTTTCAATACACTGTATTCTTTCAAGGCAGTGCCTCTGTTATTTAGTAGCGAACCGCTAAAGCAATAGGGGCTTCCAGGCGTGTATAGTGCTAAAAGATACCGCCCCGGAGATAAAACGGACGTGTAATGATCACTATTAATACTGTACGGGTCCTCACGCACGGACCAGCCTAATAACATCAATCGGGCATGACTTTTGAAACCAACCTCCGTAGGTACCGTATGTACCTAAGTAAAGTACCTAGGTACCTAGATAGACTAGTCCGTCCAAGTCTGAGTCTAAGTGGTGGTCTTGTTTCTTTTCCCAGCTGACCTCGATCAGGACTTATACACGAGGGCTTCTTCCCTTGGAGAGTAAGAGCTGTGAAGGCAAGTCTTTTGTGACTCTCACCAGCAAGATGGCATGGCAGAATTCACATCCCCCATCATATCATCGCATTTCTTAAACCTGGTATTTAAGGTAGGTAGGTATTAGTCACTCAGTGACCTCTTTATATGATAGGTCCCATCCGGTTCCAGCTGGGCTCAACGCCGTCTTTACATCTCTCGACATATACTAGCCAACTATCACGATACCTCATCCTCGCTCTGGAAGCATTGGACCCGCATTAACGACATCATTTCCGAGCACCATGTTGCTTGTATATAAGAAAGGCTAGGTAGGCTTATCTTTCTATTTGCAACCCCTCTTTGTATCTTGGAGTTGCATCTCAACTTCCAACAAACAACAACAGCATCTTATTTCGGTTCTCAAACCCGAACATCGACGTTTCGTTGTTATCAGTGCCATCGTCAAGTCCGAATCAGCCAGCGCGCGGATACAGCATCGTTTCCTTCGTCATAATGGATACCCGACCCAAAATCGAGCCACCCAAGGCCAGACGGGTCTTGTCTGCGAACTTCGATGCGAGCGGCTTCCATTTCGGCATCGGCCTGGAGGATGGTTTCCGTCGTGAGTGATGACCTCGGAATCCCAAGCTCATCTAGCCATGATCTCCTATTGACTGACACTCAACAGTCGTCCACGCTGAGCGCGCGCAGACCGTGCTCAACAAAGGTACGCGGGTTGATGAGATGACGACAAATGCGGCGGATCTTCGTGACTGACAACGTACGTAGATCTCGCCGGTGGAGTTGGCCTGGTCCAGATGCTTGATAACACCAATTACATCGCTCTCGTTGGCGGTGGACGCATGCCCAAGTTTGCGGCCACAAAGGCAAGTTGTTCGTGTGGGTTCGACCGAAGACATATTATGCTCATGCAACATCATCTAGGTCGTCATTTGGGATGCGGTGAAGGACAAGGCTGTGGGATTCATCACCTGCAAGACTCCCGTTCGCGCCGTGCGCCTCACCCGAGACAAGATTGTCGTCGTCGTCCAGAACAGCGTCGAGATCTACGCCTGGAATAAGCCCAAGGATCCCAAGGAGCTGGATCGTCTGTCGGTTTACGAGACTGCGGACAACCTATTGGGTATGATCTGCATGTCAGCCAAGCTGGCTGCCTTCCCGGGACGTACACCTGGACACGTTCAGATCGTCGAGAACGACACTGGCAATGTGAGCATCATCCCGGCTCACTCGACCCCTCTACGCGCCATGGCATTCAGCCCCAAGGGTGAGCTGCTCGCCACCGCTAGCGATCATGTGAGTCCCTGCCCCCAAGTCTTCTTGTTCCTGACGCAGCAGGACACTCATTCACATCTCAGGGTACTATCATCCGCATCTGGAACACTCGCAACTGCGCTCGCATCTGTGAGCTGCGTCGAGGCTGGGACAGCGCCGCCATCTTCTCCCTCGCCTTTAGCAGTGACGGTAATCTGCTGGCCTGCACTTCGGACAAGGGAACCCTCCACGTCTTCGACGTGCCCGACCCCGAGAAGCTGCGAGGGCTCCAGAGCCCCTCCAGCCCCGTCAGCGGCGCGTTTCCCTGCAGCCGTCCTAGTGCGACGGCCGCCGCGGTCGAGGACGGAAAGGGAAAGTGGGGCTTCCTGGGCAAAATCCCCTTCATGCCTCGCATGTTCTCGGACCAGTACTCGTTCACCTCGGCGCCCTTCGAGATGGGCGACGAGCCTACCACCGGCAGCCTGCCACTTCTTTCAGACAATGCCTCGCTCGGCACCACGAAGCCTCAGAAGGGCGTCCTGGCGTGGTTTGACGAGGAGACCATCCATGTGGTCGGTGCTGGCCTCGATGCCCGCTGGGAGAAGTTCAAGGTTGAGCTTGACGACGAGGGTCATCGTCGCGTCCGCCGTGTTGGTTGGAAGCGCTACTGCAATGACGACTGAAATGCACAAACTCAACTTCGGCAGCTTCCCCACCTTGTGGAAGATTTAAGATTGATTGGTCATAATTGCGAATAAGCTTTGGTATTGGTCTGCTCGACGTCATCGCGAACATCCAAGGGTGCGACTGCTTCTGGTCTGATCTCTAAGGCGTTGGAGGGTTACGGTTACGGCTACGGCTTTACGATTTTCATTAAGCACGTTGAGACGCGCTTTGCGCAGGCACAACAGGACTGCGAATTTGACAGATGGACTTGAAGAAACCTGCGGGTTCCAACCCCGATATATGGCAGGTAGAAGTCACTCCACTCTGAAATGAAGATTCTCGATTGTTGAAAACAAAGGGCTGTTCAAGGTGATATGCTTCTGTCTCGATCCCGCCGTCTCCTGTCTCGGTCCGAGTCTCGATGTCTGCGGCTGTCGTGATCTCCGGAATCCTCGCGATCATGTCGCCGACGGTCCTTATTACGCTCCCGCGAGTCTCTCCGTCGCCTCTCACGGCGGTGGGTGTCCTCCTCATCAATATCCATCTTGACCGGGGTATCATCTCGCCTCGATCTATCCTTCCTGTCGTCGTCCTCGTCCTCCCGTCTCCTCCGCCTGCGCCGGTGCCGATCCTCCTCGTCGTCACTGTCGGCCCGTCTGGACCTGTGTGAGCGATGATGATGATGCCGACTCCTATGTTTCTCCTCCCGCTGCTCTTTCTTCCTCTCCCTCCTCAGCGCCTCCTCCACCTCTTTTTTCTTCTCGTCGATGAGAAATGCCTTCATGGGGTCATCGTCATCATGGCCCTGCTCCAGCAGCATCAACTCTTTCTCCTCCTTCAACATGGGCCTGTGTTTCCTCTTCTCCACTTCGTCGTCCTCGGTCTCCTCGGCAGTCTCATCCCCGCTCCCGCCGCCCTTCTCCAGCCGTTCGCGTTGTTGTATACTCTCCCAGTCCACCCTCCCCTCCTCCATGTCCTCATCGTCCCTGCCCTTATACCTCGCGTGGTCCACGCTGATCAGCCGGCCGTTGATCGTCGCGCCGCCCAAGTTGTCAACGGCGAGGTCGGTCGACCGCTGGTCCTCGTACTTGAGCCACCCAAAGCCGCGGGACTTGCCGGTCTCCTTGTCGCGCGCCAGCTTGAGCCAGGTCGGCTCGCCGAACTGCGAGAAGAT
Source organism: Cytospora chrysosperma (assembly GCA_016808195.1). NCBI lineage: Eukaryota > Fungi > Ascomycota > Sordariomycetes > Diaporthales > Cytosporaceae > Cytospora > Cytospora chrysosperma. The sequence continues at coordinate 615,702 of JAEQMF010000012.1, forward strand.
GGTGATCACATCGCCTTCGGAGAGCTCGTAGGGAAGGCCGCCGAAGTAGACGAAGGCGGTGTCGCGGTAGTCGACGTGCCAGGAGGCGTTGGGGCCGCTGGAAGCAGAGTTGGTGGTCAGCTGAAGTCTTGGGGATTTGGGGAGAGGGGATGGATTGAGTCTTACATTCCCTGCTCGATCTCCTTCTTGTTCAGTTCCTGGATGGCGCGTATCTTGTTCATGTTGGCTGGTGGTGGGAGCTCGAAGCTGCTCTTATGAGGTTGGCAAAGGGCAAGGCTGGGACGGTTTTTAGGTGACGTCTGTAAGGCTGACGGTCGAAAAGTGGCACCGTTTCTTCACTGCAGGGCTCCCCTTTCAACAGTCACCAGTGGATAAGCAGCCGCTCAACCTGCTAGCCAAAGTAGTGCATGTCCCTATATCCCTATGGTAACCTGATTGCCTACACAGGAGGTAGTTATGCGGTTCAATTATGTACTTCCCAACCAGCAGTGGATGGTAGATAATAATGCCGATACTATCTACCTACTAAGCAGGTAGGTAAGACAATGGTCATGTAGATGCACACACACCCCAGGTACGCGCAGCTGCAACACACCTGCGACCAGCTGCTGGTAATCACCTTCCGATTGGCAGGCGGAACAGTTGGCTGGCACTAAGCAGGTGGGCAGGGCGGGCAGGCGGGCAGGCTGGGGTCTCACTGAAGCAAGGCCCCTGCCTGCATGAAATGGTGCATGGGATCCTGGGGCTCCCTGAACACAACAGGCGGGAGGGCCTGGCAGTTTGGGTCCCCAGCGGCGTGGCCCGGGTCTGGGTTCAAAACAAACAACTTGGACCTCCTTGTGTCGCCTGCTGCCGCTTGCCTGTGGGACATGATAAATGCGCAGCTTCCAAAACGTCACTGAACATCGCCCAGCCTAACAGGGCAAACTTTGAAAAGGGAAGCTATCCGATCTTCCCAATCTGTGTCCTGACGCGTCGTCGGCACTAGATTAAACCCCTCCAACGCGTCCGCCCATAAAGCAAGCTCTCCAACAAACCCGCTGCCACACCGCATCGCCCCTGCTGCCGAGGTACATATAGCAAATACACAACCAGCGATGGTCAGCCGCACCTGCGCCCAAACTTGAAGCATCTCGCGACGGATCGAGCAGGGAGGAAGCAGTCATGGCGTCAAATTCGAACCGCTTCTCGACCTACACGAGTGCCTCTGGCGGGTCCGAAGGCAAGAATGGCGAGCCCAAGAAGGACATGTGGAGCTCCATGCTGGACTCTGTTGCCAGCGGGAAGCGGTTGCCAGAGAGGAACCTCCTCGTCATGGGTATGCCGGCCGTCATTACCCAGCGGCATTATTGCCCATCCATGAGGCGTCGTCGCCCTGCTGACTGACTGCTTTGAACTGGCAGGTGGTACCGTCGAATCGCAACGAGACTTCATCGAGTCTCTATCCAACAATGAGCTGCGGCGACACTTTGACAGGGGGAACAAGATACCTCCGGTCGCCAACCAGTTTGCCCTTGGTTATACATACTATGATCTCCTTGACGCAGACCATGAGGGTATGCAACACCGACCATCTCCTCGATAAGGCACAAGTCCGCTGACGAAGCCCCAGATATACTCGCCCGCATCTCCATGTACCTCCTCACCAGTCCTTCTCCCTCCTTTGCCTCCTTGATCAAGCCTCTCTTGACACCACAATCCATACCAAACACAGTGTTGGTTGTCTTGCTAGACTGGTCGGAACCATGGTCCTGGGTGCGACAACTGCGGGAATGGATGTTGCTCCTGCGCACCGTTCTCCTCGATCTCCCGGACGAGAGCAAGATAACCATGGAGGAGGTCATGAGCCAGTGGAAAGAGAGGGGCCGAGGCGGCTCCCTGAATCTCGATGGCACAACGGCGACAGCGGCGAGTGAGGGGGATGTGTCATTACCGCTTGGCCCTGGAGAGTGGGAAGAGCCCTTGGGGCTGCCACTCTGCGTGGTTTGCCAGAACGTGAGTTGTCCTTGGGGATTTTCCAATAGTGTCAAAACTGACATGTCCGCAGTCCGAGAAAATGGAACACCTGGAAAAGACACAGAGCTGGAAGGAGGAGGAGTTTGATGTCGTTCTGCAGTTCATGCGGACAATACTCTTGAGGCGTACGTTGTTACAACTGGCACTACCTTCCTGAAAGATACTAATGAGTCCACAGACGGCGCCTCGCTCATCTACACCGCACCATCAGTGCCGTCACAACTTCAAGCGTTGGTCCACTCTAGTCTAGGCATACACTCACTCCTGAAGAAGCAGCCCCTGAAGCCCAACGTTATTGACCGGGACAAGGTGGCTGTGCCTCCAAACTGGGACTCGTGGGGAAAGATCAGGGTCCTGAGGGAGGGCTTCGACGTCGAGGCTGTAAGCGAAGGATGGTCTATCGACCTGGAAACCAAGTTCCCACCACCTGCCAGGGGCCAGATCTCAGACAACGACACGGAGAACGGCGTCGAATACGACGTTGACGGTTATGAAATAATACCAGGCTCGGCGGTCACTATGTTCGAGGGCTCGATTCGCAATCCAACCATGGATGCTCTACAGATGGCTGGCCGCGATACTCACTCATCGAAGTTGGAGGTCGAGACGGTGGACACACAAATCTTCCTTGGATCCCAAGTTGAGAAACTGGAGGTCTATAAGCAGAAGATTGTAGAGGAGGGCAAAGCGAGCAGCCCGACGAGTAACAAGAAACCGGTTAAGGCAGAGGAGGACAATCGACAGGCTAACGTCAGCGATCACATTGGTCCTGTGCAGTTTAACGTTGGTGGCATCCAGGTCGATGCTGATGACATGATGAAACGTCTGCAGGTATGTTTGCCGTTTGTGGAAGCTGATTGCAAGACTGCGATTTACTGACACGGTTTAAAAAGGACCGTCAGGCGTATGCCTCGTCGCCGGAGCCAGAGCCTGTGGATGATCCGGCACACAACCCACAGCCTATCGACCCTGAGAAGCTACAGGATTTCTTCGCCAATCTAATGAACCGCAAGGTCGGTGGCTCAAAGTCCTGAGAAGCTCGCGTTCTCGCCCTTCCTGCTTAAAAAGGGGGTCTTGAGGGAGAAAAATCCAGTCTATGACCCAGACAGTCAGCCACCCTCGAATGTACGGCGCCAACGACAAAATTATTCTGTTTCGTACCGACCACCCGCCACTGAATGAAACATGTGAGCGTTTTCCACGAGAACCAAACTATAGCATGTCACCTGTTAGCCAACGTCATCGGATTGATATATGAAGAGGAGACGAGGATGGGACAGAATATGTTAGAGTAGATACCCCAATGATGAGAGACTAGCTCTTCGTGTTTCCTGTTTTGATGTGTTCGTGAGACCGAATAGGCTGACCGCTTGATCTGAAGATGCTTGTGTATGGGATGCTCACTTGTTCCAGTTGAGCACCAGCCTCCGTTTGGGTACCCTCACGCCTCCCGGAGTCAGACCAATATCCTCTGTACTGTCTCCTGGTTTTCCCCTACTCGTCACTCTCGTCTCGAAGACCTGCCCGCCTCAATTGCCCCGGCCCATCACTCACTGGTGAGTTCGGAGCTTGTAGTCCGTTGGCTACTTCCGACTCCTAACTTCCTTGCCAGCCTCGGGAATCACTCCGGCAAAATTCATATCAACACGACCCTGGCCAGTATAATGCGCACAGCCCCTGGGTCCAGCTGCTGTACATCGTCTGTAATGGAGACGTGCCGTTCTACGAGAGATCTTGTGCTTGGAGATTCATACTGAACAGTAAAATCAAAACGGAAACCTACTGATTCGCAATAAGTACAACAAGAAGAACTTGGGGCAATAGTATATTGTGCTGCTCCTGCAGACTAGACACCGTCACCACAAGTAATCTGTGATAGTTCAATCCCTGGATCTATACCAGTTATTCCTTGTATATCTCAAAGGACCAGCCCCTACATATACCTCGTTTTACACCTCCCCCCCCCCCAAGCGTGTCTTTAGTCGTCTGAACATCTACACTTCAGCTAACTCATTGCACAAAGCCGGTCGTCAGTTGTATTTCCAGCAGTTAGCCACTCCAACTATTCCCAGGGTTCCCACCTCACAACACTTGGATGCATGGGAATCCATGGGGTGATAGTCTCATCATTATATAACAGTGGCCTTTGCAGTAGCTTTTCAACCATCCTCAACACATCATAACGATGAACTACACCTGGGCACTGCTCAGAAGTTTGCTCTTGACAAAGCCACGCAGGCTTTCAACGTCGAGCAAGATGTCCCAGCCAGCGGACGACCTGGCTTGGACGTTCGGCCGGTCACGATTGATAACACCTCCCAGCTCGGAGCTTACAAGTTGGTGGGCACTCCAATATCTTTTGACAAACAACATTCAGCAGCTAACTTATATCGAAGCCAATGATAAAGATGGAATGACGCTGAAACGCAACAAGTCTCTGTATATATATCCTCTATCGATAACCATCGAAGACTTATAGTCCCATGAATGACTACCCTAGGGTACCTGATCGAGTTTACCGGTCCTCCTTAGCTTCCCCTTGAGTTTATGAAGACGGGTTCCCTTTCCGAGCTGACCCAAGCTATTCGGGACAAGATTCACAGATCACTCCTCTCTGTTCCATCTCCCTCAACCAACCTTCTGAGGCTCAGAGTTCTGCAATCCTTTGACTATGGGAAACAAGAAACGGCTAGACGAGCGACACAATTGAAGGCTTATAATATGAGCCTGAAGCCGCATATGCAGGACAACCACAACAAATTGGAACGGGACCTCCAAGACTTCGATTGACGACAGGTATTGCAAACCAACCTGCCCTTGCGCGTTCTCAGCCGTATCGTTCTTCACCCCCAAATCAGCGTATGGGGCACTGGGTCGGGTCCGTCAGGACTGGGCCTTTATACGCCTTGCCGGCGGGGAGAACACATGTCCCAGTAACCTGGGCAATTACGTCTATATCGATGATACCCCCTCGCACAAACGCTACCTCCAAGAGCTGGGCTGCCTTGCTAGCTCCCTCGATGATGATGGTATCAAAGATGGGACGTCGGCATGGAGCCTGCTAAAGCTAGGGAATCTCTGTAGCACAGGCACCCGGGAGCATACATACCGGCGTAGTGTGCTGCCCGTGCTGGCCCTCTCATGACCATCAAGGTTGACCAAGGCGAGACATCTGACACGCATCGCTGACCGGGCGCGAGAGGACAATAACATCTAGGAGTTCAAGGATCCTGATCCTCTGCCCGTCATCAAGCGTGCCTTGACCACCGGAGTGACAGTCGGCTATTTCAAGCATGTCGCAAAAGCACTTGACAAAGCTAGAGAAGTAGGGCTATACCTGGGAGAGACCCGCCGGCGGACTGATAGAACTATCAATGGCAACCACGACATTTACGACATCCCCCAGCATTGCCAAGTCTATACGGCAATCGGCATTGGGGCGCTCGCAGGACTCAAGGGCTTGTCCGTTCCGAGCAGGCGCGCTGTGATGGGGGATCGCTGGGATGAACTGGTTCGACGCGATGATCTGGAGGTCTTGTGACTTGGTGCTCAACAACATCCTGGTTGTGGTGGTCGACATCGACGTAAACACCCACATGTGCAAGCCAATGACATCAAGTAATGTTGCGTTCGACTGGCTTGGCCACTTATACAAAAATCTTTTCAAGGCCCACCGTCTCGAGGTCGAGGGGACTCTCTCTACGCACTACCGTACATCCTAGCCTCAAGGAACTCAAGCTCCAGTTGGTGATGGCCTGCCATGAATGGTCTGTTTCGGGGCCCGCCGTTGGAAGGCTAACTTGGCAACATCATCATCCAGGTTTCGGATTCAACCAATGCTCCTCCTCCACGGGCCGCGCTGCCGAATGGCATGGTTTGAGGAGCGAAGTCTCTTGCATCCTCGGGCACAGTTGCTCTGGCTTGGAAGGGGACAAAGATCTCTAGCTCATCCGGCGGTCCATCTCGCTTGGGTCACCAGGCTGCAGCACGCAGCGCGTATTGGAAAAGGGGACCTGGTGGGAGCCCTCCCGCGCTGGTTGGGGCGGATGGAAGTTCGCCAAGTTAGGTTTGGATCTGGGCATGCGTCTACGGATGGGCATAGATAGATCGCAAAGCGCCACGAGGAAGCCCCGCACATTCATGTTAGCCAAGATGGAAGGGAGTCGATATCGACTGAAAGTTCTCGTAGACGAGGGTCGGCCTGTCAGCCAGCGGGTAGCCAGCCACACTCACTCGGGCAACATCTTTCCGCGGGGGCGGAATCCCATGACAGGCGTAGGGTAGCACACATCCTTCACTGTTACAGATGAAGATTCTAGATAAATGGCCAGTGAACTCAAATATTGGACCAGTATAGTGGCCTCCTTGGCAGAGAGAATGGTGAGACTGGTTCTCGGGGTGTCGACACCCGATTGTAGGAGACCACTTGACACAGTGATGGCATCATTCCTCTACTCGGTGAAATCGACCAAGTATCGTAGACCGTACCTACGGATCGTACTCACGGGGCGCACCGAATCTGGCAGCAGGGAAGGGTCGAATGACATAGTGTGTAGAATTGTCTCGGCTCCCCAAGGATGAAATGAGACCCCGTCAAGATGAAACACGGGAGGATGAACGTGCTCATCTGAGACCGAGGCATGGACTTCCCTTAACGGTCAAGACTGTTGACAGAAGCTCCTGGGGGGGTCATGTGATTGATGGAAAAGCAGAACAGGAACCGAGGATGACTTGCATGGTGGTCAAAGACCTTCACTGTATTTCCATGTGCTGGCTCGCGTGCTGGCATCCGTGCAGTTGGAAGCCGGGCGTTAGTCTAATCTGGGACTATGAGCACTTGCAAAGAGTTTGTGCTCCGTAGGAGACTCGACTCGTCTCTGGAAATGCAGGCACTGGGGTATGTAGTAGATGGTGCACGTCACAGAAGCCCCTGGCGAGGCTCATTTCACGGCCCTTTATCTGATGACAGATGGCATCAACCCCTTGCTTTGGGTGCTTTTATATCTACCTAGGTAGTGCGCACGTGTTCTCCAGATGTCGCTCACGGAGATGTCTCTACAGCAAGCCGGTCCTACGTTTTGCATGTTGAGGGCGCACTGGGCACAGTACCGGTACCTTGGTAGGTCCGTTGTGCCTAGGTAGATAGTATGGAATGGAGGAGGACGGGAAGCAGGATCCTCCTGTTCGACGTTGTCGTCTCACCGCGTTGCGTGTGTGCTCCACGTTCTCGCAAGCCACTCTTGTGCTCTGGGCTACTGCGCGGGCCGGTCGGTTCGAGTTTTGTGTATGAAATTGCTGATCTCTACAAAGTTCAGCCGCGTTGGGGTGTTCGAGAAGGACATGACTATGACCGTGTGGGAAGCGTAGATCCGGAACTAATTTGGCGTCGTCCGGGAAATCATCAGGGGTCGTGAGGACGCTGTGAGGACGCTGTGAGATAAAAGGAGGGGGCGTCAGTCCTGTCATCTTTGGGCGAAGCTTGTCAGTCTAGCCTGTTCTAGAAGGCATCGAGCTGCAGAGTCTCAGATCTATAGTCAAGGGAGTGCTCAAAGCGGTTAATGAAGAGTGCTGCTCAGCCAGCCAGTCCAGCCTGAACGGGCTGTATTGTCCATAAAACGGGACATACGCCGGTGATCAATCCATTTAGTGGCCGTGTTCCTGCATACGCGAAGCCACCGGACATAGACATAGCCTACTTAGGTACCTTATGTATGTATGCACCTGCAGAAACGAGCATACATATTGTACCACTAGTAGGTAGCACTTCGTCGATAATCTCCACACCATCATCTTCCCTCTCATCTCCGTGGCCTGGCGTCACAATAACCTTGGAAGCGGGGGGGCCTCAACATCTAGTGAATAAATCTGACTGAACTTGATTGATGTTCTGCATAAGCGTGATGACGGTCTAGCCTTGGCTTCCGGGCTCCGGGCTCCGGCCTCCGTATATTGGCCTGAGCCCCCGGCCCGTACCCCGTAAAACAATAAACCGTAAACCGTAAACCCCAAACCGTCCTTCTGTAATGTGCAATCGCCCCTACCTCATCAGTACCTAGGTACCTATGCTATGTATGTACTGTAGCAATTGCTTGTGAACCGCATATGTACCTAGGTATGTACTTAGCACACATGCAACTGCGGTTCCAAGGCTCCCACTTTCCCTTGTACATACATACTTACTCACTGCAGTGTGGCGCCTTCCTTCCTTCCTTTCTTCCTGTCTGCCTTCCTTCCCTCCCTCTTCCCTTCCCTTCCCTTCCCCTACCTTCCCTTACCTTCCCTTACCTTCCCTTACCTTCCCTTGCGTTGCGTTGTGTTGCGTTGCCTTATCTCACGCATGCACGAACGGGCAACGGCAGGCACATTTTGCCGTCGAGCACACGCTGGTGTGCTCGATCCTCTGCACTCTGCATTTGATTTTGCTTCTGCTTCTGCTTGCGGCCGCTTTTGCTTCTTCTGCTCCCTCACTTCTCTTTTCTGTTTCTCGAACCATCTCCTGTTGGCCTCGTTCTCGACTTGAGCTGGTCTTGTGTGGGAAACTTCGAATAAAACGTGCACCCACCCCCAATCGTTGATTATCATCCGGTGTACCGCGTAGTACTGTGTCTCACCTTATTTTTCAAGCCCCTTTTGTCACTCAGTGCCGAGACACGACAGTTGCTGCGACGGCGAGACATTCCGACTCAAACCAGCCGACTGACAGAGCAAGTCAATTGTTTCACTGGGGACTTCGTTCGCCCTTGGATGATCGCCCAGCCTCCCGCGCACCCGGTCTCCACCCCACTCTTCTATCAACGTTGATCCATCAGTAACTCCGCGTTGCTTTTGATCATCTTCGGTTCAACCTATCGATTGATCCTTTTCTCGATAAATAGGCACTATAACGGCTGGACAACTCGGCTCGCGTCGCCGAGAAGCTACTACTGATCAGCCAGTTCGCGCAAGGGTGGCAGCGACAATTTCAATTTAGAGTGCGCACAACAAGGGTTTCCTGCAGGTCGCACGCCAGCCCCTGCTCGTCTACGGGTCCCCGCTACCCAATACTCCGTACTTATCTGAAACGTCAAAACACTTTGACCGCACCATTCGTATCGTGCCTGTCCGCAACCTATTCCTGTTCCCCCATCTTCTTCTTTGCTCCTGGAGCCCTCAGTTCCCGGTTCATTGCGACCTCCAACCTCTGCCCGCTGGCTGGCTTGCATTCGACACTGCGAAGGTGCTCAAGTCACCCTCGCCATACGCCTACCTACCTGCCTACATACATACATACCTACTTACATGCATATACATCTCGTCGACGAGATATTTCCTTTCCTCCCTGCCAAAGACATCGACCTCCTTCTCCACACACCATCTGATCTCGCGAAACTCTTGTGACATCTCGCTACCCAGGACAGCCCCGTGGTTGACAACCAGACCCGCCGAAACACCAAATGTACGTGATCCCCCTTTATGACTACCCTCCTGGATACTTGCAACCCGGCTGCTCAGGTATCCCTTGCCTTGTATTGTATTGTTTTGCCATTGTATTGTATTGTATTGTCTTGTATTGTACTGGACTTGTATCCTGCTTGTGCCGGTCGCCTTGCATGCGACCCTCCCGCCCCATCCTCTCATTCTGTCTGCATACCATCCACTTGTTTGCCTCTCATCCCGACTCAACAGAAACCTTTTCTATCGTCATTGCGGTTCTCTTACGATCTTCCTCTTCATATGACTCCACATTTTGATATTCTGCGGCAGTGATGAACATCAGCTAACGGCGAACACGATCCATCATTAGAACAGACGGTTGATTTGTCCAAGCTATCTGATACGACGCCTGTCCTATTGGCCTTGTTGGCTTGCATTTGCCTCATCGCCTGGCGCTCTCTCTCTCTTTCTTTCGTTCAAAGCCATTCATTTCTCATCTCCGTGCCTATCATCGCCGTCGACGAACAGCTACTCTATCCCTACCCCGCGACTACGCGTGGATAGCCTCTGTTTCACAACGTTTGAGTTTAGGCTTGGTTCCTAGCTGTCCAACCATTAATGCTGAAGAGGTAGACTTGTGCAACGGCACCACGGAAGTACGACGCTGGGCTGCGGGCCTCATTCTCGTCGCATTCGTCACACCACGGGTTCTCAACCATTAGGCTAGTCGCAGGCGTTGGTTCGCACTGGTCACGAACGACATCTTGCATATGCAATCGAGTGCACGGAACACACGGTCTTTTGAAAGGATCGGCAAGCGCTGCAGAGCAGAGTGTGTTCCGGGAAGTCTTCACAGGTGATTCCATCGGATCTTTGACTGCTCATGAGTCGGCCTCAATATGGAAACGGCATGGGTCAATCGTCAACAGCGGATATTATCAGGAGAGCGAGGGAGCGGGCGGAAGCAGGACTACCTAGGGAGGATTACGACACATTTCTCCAGCGACAAGCCGCAATGAACAATGGCTCCCCAGAGCCTCCATTGATCCCACCAAGAAGTCGCCCTCCGCGGGATCTCCAGGGTGGTGGACCGCCAAGGCAGCAACCACGCCCTCAAGCACCACCCGGATTTCAGAACAAAGACGGCCAAATCACTCTTCCCATTTCAAGGCCGGCGCCTGTACCACAATGGCCATTGCCTGGCCCCCTGGCCTCTCCTGCAAGTCCAGCGAATTCGGAACAATACAGACCGCCTGCAGGCAGTCAACCGCCACAGCGTCCGCCTCGCCCCAGCAAAGTGCCGTCGATGTTGGATGCCTCCAGAGTACAGGATCATACCCCAGTATTCCAATACGAACCACAGAGCAGCCGAGACTCGGAGAATATCACCACAGCCTCAACATATGAGACACAGTCCAACTTGTCACGACCCTCGACCCAGTCATCCGCCGTCTCGATACCAGACTTTCCATTGCCATCGCAGGCCCCAGTCCCGCCGCCAATGGGAATGCCGAGACGTAGTGTAAACTTGGGTCCACCACCCTCAGCCAGACGAGGAGCGTCATCATTCTATTCTCACCTGTCCTACGTTTCCCCAATACCCGAGGAGAGCCCCCGGTCCAGGTCTCATGCATCGTATGCTTCGAGCGCTGCCATGCCTGAGTCCTGGGGCACCCCTTCACCATCAGGACAGAGCCCTCGGTATCAAGACGCTTTCTTTGACGATACTATTGTTGAGGAGGGAAGCCTTTCCGAAGCACATTCGATGAACGACGATGGAGACGAGAGCCGCTTAGTCAGGAGCGCAAGCATCGGAAGGAGGGGGAAGGCTGCGCTTGTGACAACAGGAACACAGGAAGCGACTGGGACAGCGGAGGAAAATTCACAGAGACCCAATCCAGCCCCTTTACAGCCGAGCCCGTTTCCGGAAGGCACGGGATATTGGGACGCATCTTCAAACTCTTCATCGACAGTTCCATCCGCCAGGACCCCCGAAGCCTCCACTGCTGGAGCTGCTCTGACCACGGACGCCATATTGAGCGCTTATGATGCAGCATCATCGACCGATCCGAGAGCGACTAAGGGCATGTCGGTTTCTCCTCAGCCACCGCTACCGCCACCTGCTCAACCACGCGGGTTCAGCCGTTTGTCAGCAATAAGACGGCCACCCAGGCTTGATATAGACGCTGTCAGAGAAGCGGAGGCCCGAGGCAGTATGACCAGTCTCCCGGATCTTATCCGAAGAGCCACGAGGCTAGCTGCGAGCTTGGATAGGGGCAGGAGACCGGCAAGTCGGTTCAATGATCTGGACGATTTTCCGCCTGAGTTGTATGGCGATGGCACCAAGTTTTCAAACAAGGATTACGGTACGTGACAAGAGACCACGACTTCCATATGCGAACCTGCTGACCCAATATGTAGATGATGGCTACGACAAACACCAGTCCGGTTTCTCAGACATGCTTGCGGCGTTTCCACCTCCAGCTCAAGCACAAAGTCGCCAGGGAGTCACCCGTCAAAGCTTCCGTGACTCGGTTCTCTCCTGGCCTCTTCCTCCCTTTGCTCGCAGCAGCAATAATTTAACCCCTCGGGGACGCCCAGGCGAGCTGTCAATGTCCGACTTGAACTCGGAGAAGGAGAAGAAGGGTCGTCGCTGCTGTGGGCTACCGCTATGGGGCTTCATCACGCTCATGATCGTCCTCACGCTCATCATTGTTGCCGCTGTAATCGTACCTGTGGAATTCTTCGTCATTCGCAGGCAGAACGTTACTAGTAGTACCATGGCTGCTGCTGACCAGCAATGCGAAAGCCAGGTCACTTGTCAAAACGGCGGCACCAACGTCGTTACCGACGGCCTCTGTTCTTGCATTTGCATTAACGGTTTCACAGGCTTCGACTGCTCAACTCCCGACAACATCGGCTGTGCTTCCGCCGACATATCCGGCGACGCTAATATCAATAATGTCACAGTGGGAAACGCGATCCCTCGTCTCATCTCACAGGCTCAAGCCAACTTCTCCGTCGCTCTCTCTGCCACCGCAGTCCTTTCCAAGCTCAACTCGGGCAATCTGAGCTGCACTACCCAGAACTCCCTCGTCACCTTCGATGGCCAGAGCGGAAGTCTTAGTGCCGCGACTGACACCACGGGGACGTCAGAGGCAATTATCGAAGCCGCTGTCGTGAAGGATGACACCATTGCTACCATCACGGTCATGGCAGGCCCGTCGTCCACGACCACGCTGACGATTGAAGTTACCGCTTCTTCTTCTACGACTCCGCCGACCACCACCATCACGGTTACCAAGACCTTCACAAGTAGCTGGCCACCCGCGTCATCGACGGCGACAGCAACAACCACTTCAGCGTCGTCCTCCGCCACCAGTTCGAGCACCGCGTTCACTGCAACGGAAGAAATGTTGGATTTTGCTAGGGTGGGCGTTCTGTATATCCTCCAGCAAGACAACTTGGATGAAGCCACGACGGCTCAAAGCACGCTGCAGATGTTCTTTTCGTCCACTTCAACAACAATCTCTAGCGCGAGCAACATCTCGCTCAGCGCTGGGAACTCGATCGACCTGGTGAACTTCCATATCGACGCCGGCATGGGGCTAGTCGGCTCAATGCCTAGCACATCGTCGAAACGAGAGATCCGAGAGGCTATCGACCTGTGGAGTCGGCACTGGATCGGTCCACTGGAGTAATACAGGAGGGACGCTTTCGAGGAGCTGGAGGTGGACGTTGTGAGAACGCATTCGTGGCCCGCGCTCCGCTGGGAGGGACTGGTAATACCAATTAACGACGACATGAAGACGCTGTTCCAATATGCAACTTTCAGGAGTCAGGCAGATGGGACGGGTCCATTACATTTACAATTCTCACCGGAAGAGCCGGGGCAGGCACTTGGAGTTCGATCGACATAACTCACAAATTTTTTATACCACAATTACTCTGTACATTACATACTTCGATTCTTCACATATATATACACAGACGTTGGTCCGCGGAGATCAACATTTCAGTAGTGTATACTGGATATTAGCATCTAATGAACTGAACTGACGCCTAAAGGGCTTGCGCAAAACATTGCCCTGAATGACTAGATCCTCTCACTCTGTGCACGCGTAAATAAAACATACCTAGTGAGATAAACGCCCCTGATATGATTTACATGATGACCACGCTGATCGATGACTTTTTTTCTTGGGATAGTGGCAGTGGATATTGACCCTCGTGGTCACTTACGGCCTTCCGATGCCCACCCAAGTTCGTCTTACTTGATATCCTGGGTCGAACATTCCACCTCTGATGAGTTGCACAGAGATCATGTTTGAATTACATCTGGGGTGTCTAGCACCTTCAGCGGCCAGAGGTACATAGGAGACTCACTTGTGGGAATACCGAGCGTGGTAGGTGACGATGTCTAGATGATGATGATGGAGGGTGAGGATAGCAGTGCTGGCGAACAGGCTTGGGGAGCCCCCCTTGGGCGGGGGGAGGTTATAGAAAGAGCCAGAGGAGGTTTTGGTTTTGGTTCCGGGATGCGTGGGGAGAGAAGCTGCCGAACATAGCCAGGTGGTGGTGGTGGTGGGTGGTTTATATGTGAGAGCATAAGTGAGAAAGGACATTCTCCCATTAACGCTGTCGACTTATATCTCGTTTGGGGTAAACTGATTATGAGCGTATTTATAAAAAGGAGGGATTCTGGCATGTAGTTTAGTTGCATATCTACTTAGTAGTTATTCTAGGAGTAGTAGGCTGGCTAAACATTGGTCCTGGATCAGGACTATATAAGAATTTACTGGATATAAGTCTGGAAATATATCTTGACACACAGAACCACAGTAAATCAATACTACTGATACGGTTATATATACTCTCCAGAATTATATAACGTTTAGATTCCGGGGTACAGTGTAGAACAATAATCCCTACCACTCACTATAGGACTATAAAAGACAAAACCTTTCCCTCGTCACAGCATTAGCCAGGTGACATCATCACCATCTGAGCATTCACAGCACACCAAATAGAAACCCAGTTAAAGGGCGCACAGGCACAACGGTGTTAAAAGATCGGACAATGGAATCCAGGTTTCGGTCCCATTCTTCCACACAGACAGACTCTCTCTCTCTCTCTCTCTCTAAAGTCGCCCTGGAAATGATGAAGATCAACTTTAAAAAGCAGGAGATATTACCCTAAACCTTCACTCCCCCCCTTCCTTTCCGGTATCCCCTTTCCCAAGTCTCTGCACACAAAATTGCCAATCTTCAGAGAGTATATCCAAAACCCACATGCTACCCCTCCCCCGTCCCGATTCTCCCGCACCGTACAAAGCATAACAGGCTGTGTCCTCCCCAAGTCTGAAGCACACCGCAGAGCCAGATGCTGGCTCTTGATACCGAAGCCGCAAAATACACGAAAGCCAGCCAAAGAGTAAATAGAAAAGTTACATGAGTCTTTCTCCCAGTCTCTCTCCCTCCCAATCTCTCCCCTCCCCCTCTCTCTGTCTCTCTCTCCGCCCGTCTAGCCGAAAAGCAGAAAGCCCCAAGTTAGAAGAAACCAGCTCGAGAATATAATGGAGTGTTTAGAAAAAAAAGCAGAAGAAACCGCCCGCGCTCGCTTGGGGAAACATCAGAGAGCCGCCATTGCCGAACAAGTCAGAAAGCCACGGCCCGTAATCCTAAACCACATGCGGATCCGTTGGGCAAGGCGTCGTATCGAAGATCAGCTCCGGTCGAGAAGCGGCCCACACCAGTCTTTCGACAAGGCATGGGGCAAGCTCAGGAAATGACCTGGATGGTTGAGCAGGCCTGTATCCGAAAACCCCAAAATAAGATCGCGCCCGCTTTCATCGATCCATCAATATGATTGGTAGAGGAATAGTAACCTGTCGGAGCGAGTGGCCATCATTCGGCAAAGGGTATAAAACATCGCACAACATCAACTTCGTGAGGACCCGAGAAAAAAGAGCCAAGAGGACAAGAAACGCCGAAACAAATGCCGAGGTGTCAAACTGATCGTCGTGTAATAATAATAAAAAGCAGTGATCCACCCGTACCCAGGGAAGCCAAGTAACAGCCAGAGAGAGGAGTTCCATGACGACCGGACACAAAGTTTTGGAAGAAACTTCGTAGACCGAGTCGATGGAGTGGTATCATCAAGGAGACGTATAAACAGCAAGCAACGTGTTCCGTTGGTACGCTTTAGTGTAACAGGAGAAAACGCCTTTGTTATATGCAGGTGTCGTTCTCGAGGCCAGTCGAATGAACAGGTTCTCAGCCGCTTAGAGACTCATTGTCAGCCACTCCCATTCCTGAGGGCCGGTGCCAGTGCCAGGGCCACCGGATGCCATTGAAAGGCCAGGCTGCCCACCAGGCAAGCCGGTCATCATGCCGGACCCGACCATTGGCCTCTGCGTCATGCCAAAGCCGTTGGCCAGGCCGAGGTTGGACGGGGTAGACATGCCACCAAATCCGCTGCTGGAAGTAGTCGAGCGGGCCGCCTCGTTGGATCCGGTCGAGTTCTCGGGGCTGTCGATGTCCATTACACCACTGTTGTCTGCCGCGCCCTTGCTGTGTCTCCGTTGTCGCTTGGACGACAGCGTGATGGTCCGCGGCATTGCAGCCGCTCCCGGGCCTGGAGCGGACTTGGGGGGTGCTGCTGCTATCGGCACCACGCCCTTTCCACCCACTGCGCCCGTAGCCGATCCTGCACTACCGTGGAAGCTGGTCGGACTGCTCACAGCGGTGTTTGCGCCGGATTGCCCGCCGCTGACCGGAGACTCGCCAGCAGCATTCACGCTCCCAGCACGGTTTGTTGCCGGGGGTGTGGCGGCTTGAGTAGCCGAGTTGTTAGCGGTAGAAGGAACAGCCACGGTGGAGTTTTTCCTGAGGTTTGTTCCGGAATTGTTGGTCGAAACACTGATTGAGTTCTTCTTGCCGGACCTCGTGCTCGTACCGCCAACAGGCAAGCTGTTGCCCGAACCGCGATTTCGCTTCTTGATGACATCTGTCTTCAAGCTGAGAGGGCGCACCACTCCGTGAAGCTTCAAGAACAGACCGCAAGCATTGCAGAGGGGTTGACCCTCGGGGTTGCGACGCCAAAGTGGTGTGGTCTGGGTGAAACAGTTCGTGCATGTTGTTGGGGCGGTACCATCAGCCGAGGAGCTGTTGGCCGCCTGAAGGTTCGTCGTTGAGCCGTGCTTTGAGCCAGGGGGAGAAGATGGCCTGCTGGGGTTGACCGAAGAATAGCCAGAGGCGTGCGCGGCTCCGTCCGCGGGTGGAGAGTCTGCATTAGACTGCGCCAGGCGATCAAAAGGATTGCCTCGGTTGACCGATGGTGTTGACGCGGTTCGAGGCACTTTTTGACGTCGCTCTCCACTTCGGAAGGATTGAGAGTGGCTGCGGCCGAGGCTACCGCCTTCCCAGTCGTTGGAGTCCACATAATCCGTTGTCGCCCCACCGATGGTGACCCGCTTGGTAGTAGGCAAACCCCCTGGGTACCGTGCCGCCTGCGTGCTGAACTGCCCAGGCAAAGATGCGTCCCACTGCATGGCGCTGCTGTGCGGCGGCATTCCTTCAGCATCAAACTCGGACGAGGAAAAGTCCTGTGGCATTGTCATGTTGCGGTCGGCAAAAGCACCACCATCCTCATCACCATCGTCCGAATCCGGGCCAAAGCTGAACATGCCATTGCTGTCTGGCATCATGCTCACGCCAGGTGACCGAACCGGATGGTCCGAGAAGACTTGGCTCGGGTCGATGTGACCAAACGAGTTGCTCGTGGCGAACGCAGAGTTCGAGTCCGCACCCGTTGTGGTGGGGAACATAGGGTTGTTAGAAGCTGGATTGTACATGAACTGGTTTGGCATAGAGTTCGCCATATTCGACTGCGCAGGCCGGAAGGGATGCGTGCGTTGATGGCGAACGTCCATAGAGCCGAAGTAGAAGGGCTCCTCGTTCATGGGATGAGGTGTAGACACGGCAGACTGGTACGCCGAGCCCGGAGGCGAGTAGTAGTCTGTACCGTGAACGGCTGAGGCCATGGAGTGGTGGTTGTCGAACAGGTTGGAGAAGGGTCCGTGGTGCGCCATGGGCGAGGTACCAGGAGAGAAGGCGAAGTTCTGCTGGAAAGGACCAGCCGAGGTGATGATGGGGTCACTCTCCATCTGGAAGGTGTCCAATGGGAACGGAACACTGGGGTGGCTTTGCCCGTGGTTCATAGAAGATGTATTGGGGTGGTCGAGCGTGTATTCGTGGAAATCCGAGTCACCTTCGAGAGCACCAAGTCCAGAGACGTGGGGGGAGAAGTCGGCCGGGCGTTTTCGAGTCTGGAGACGGGTCAGATGTCATCGGACTGGATAACGTGACGAGATGAACAAGGGCGAAACGCCGAATAAGGCAATTCCTCTCCCAATGCCGGGCAATGCAAGAAACAGGTCACTTACTGTTCGCCTGTCATCAATACTGGTTTTCCTATGGCGCCGAGTGATGTATCCGAATTCATTCTGGGCACTCGGAGCGTGGGCTGGCACAGGCACGGACTGGGGTATGAAGTGCGGGAGGGAAGCCTGGCGGTGCTTGATGGGGATGGCTGTGATTTGCCGACGCAATGGTCTTTCCTCGCCCTGCTTTGTGAGGTCGGGTGAAGGGCTCCCTGTGATACCCGCAGGGGTAGACATGTTCTCGGCAACGATGAAATCGTCCAAGTTCATGGGATCCGAAGTCGAGTGGTTGTTCAATTCAGACGATTTCCGCAGCTGGGCGATACCGCTTGGGGCATTGCCGCCGGAGCTGTGTGGGAACAAACGAAGAGTTAGCAACAAGGCATTGTGATGAATACTTTCTTTTTTCGCATGGCGCAGAGGGTGCTGCCTTCCGCCCCCTCCCCCAGCGTGCAGGGTAGAGGAGACGCATATGGGAGGGAACCGTACCTGCTAGACTCGGCGTCGGCCTGGCGCTGCTTTCGCAGACTGGTGTGCATCATGCGCCATGTGAGGTTCTCCATGCGCTCCTGGTTGGGCAGGCTCTGCTTTGTCTTGGTGAAGAAGCGCCAGACCTGTGTGGCAAGCGGGTCTTCACTCCCCAGATCCTCTGGGCTGGCGGCCATTCCTGCAATGCCGTCATCAAAGCTGGCGAAGGCGCCCGGCTGGGACAGCTTACCCCGCGCGCTGCCGACGGTGTCCTGGAGGTCGAAGCGGAGCTCCTTGAGACTGCTGCGCATGGCTGCGGCGCCCTTGGGCCTGTTGCTTGTTGTTGTAGTGTATTTGAGGGCGCTCCTGTTGGTGTTGATGGGAGATGTGGTGGCGGTACCGGCGGTCTTGGTAGCAGCGGTGCCTTCTGATTGCTCGGATTTCAGCTCACCGGTGCCGCGGTCGGCGGGCCTCCGTGGGAATCGGTAATCGTGCTCTGTGGTGGTGGTGGGATTGGTCGTTGTTGTGGATAATGGGCTCGACGTCGATATGGCAGCCATGTCGTACGGTACAGCACGCTTTGAGGGAAGGGAAGAGACGAGACGAGACGAGTCGAGTCGAATCGTCTTTTGACTTCCTGTACCAGAAAAGGATGGTGTGGTTGAAGAGGAGAAAGCGGGAAGAGCAGTGGCCAAAACGGCCAGAATGGGGGATTCTTGGGACTTGTATTGGGGGGGGGGGACTTGTACTGTTGAAAGAGAGGGACCTCCCAAGCTCTCTAGCACACTTTCTCTTAGAACCTTGGCACCCACCTGCACCCGGGGGAGGCTGTCTTTTCCCCACGCTCGGCTGGCCGCACAGGCAGTAATCCAGTATCCCATCCGTACACTAACTGCACTATACAGGCATTTGGTAGCTTGCTTGGATCACTGGGTGCCCTTCTTCTCTCCTTCTTCTCCTTCTTCTCTGCACTCTGTAGTCTGCACTCTGCACTCTGCACTCTGCACAGGCCAAGCAGCGATCACCCAGCCTGCTGCAGTCTACAATTCTCTATGTATGTACATGCCTACTTGGCAACTACTGTATGTGTGTGCCATACTGAACTAGGCGGCACGGTACTGCAAATGTACTGTGCAAGTACATACATGCCTACCTACCTACCTAGGTACAGCACCCAGCTAGTGTACCTAGGCATATGTAAACGACCTGGCCCGCCTCCGATCCATCTCCGCTCCGCCTGTGGGTCTACCCCCAGCACACGCGCTGGCCAACCAAGACCAGGTACGGTAATACGGTATTTTAAAGTCGTGGGGGAGGAATATGTACGGGTCCCTACTGGGGCATACCTGCTGTCTGCTCATCAGATCGTCGCGGCACGGTACTGCTTGTGTGCCTCTACGGTACCTTCCCTCCCCCCCTTCTCTCCCGCCTCACACCACAACAGCAGGCACGTAGCTACACACATACATACATAATTACATACATGTCACATACAGAATCTCGTACTGTGCATGCATGAGCCTCACAGGTCGAAAAACAGGTTGTGGGTGTGTGGCGTGTGAGTGAGAACGAGAAGCTCGACTCACGACGCCGACGACAAAGCAGCCGGCTCAATTAGACACGGGACGAGGCCGAGTTGCGGAAAGCGGTGCGTGGTAATGTACACCACGGATGTGGAGAGTCTTGGGTCGTCCCTCGGACAAGTCTGATGAGGCCCTCCACTTTTCTGGCCGGTACTGTGGTAGCACCTCGCAGCGAGAGCCACCCTGATCCCGGGCGGGCTCCAGCATCTTGCAGGCAGATCCAGGCCTTTCTTTCGGCTTAACCTGCGAGAGGAACAGAGAGCAGGACCGGCGGGTGGGACGCTCACATGCTTGTGGATCCCCTCAGCTCGCGCGAAAGTGGATGGGTGCCCACCTGCGATGGAGGAGCGACGAGGGCGGAGGGCGAACCGAGACTCGTCCTGCCTGGTCCAAGAGTGGTCCTGGGGTGGTCCTGGGGCTGGGGGAGGAGCTTCGGAACTCGCAAGCTGGCTGGTCAATCTGTCGGTAGCGTTGACGCGCACTAAACTTTTCCCTCCGCGCAGGGTCCCTGTCTAGGACGGGTTTTGAGGGTCCTCCCCTTCTTGTTTTGTACAATTTAAGTTCCTCGAACGGGGGGCCGCGAGGCTTTGACGGCCTGCAAATTATCTCGCGATGTGCCTATAGTAGTGCAAATCGTGCCGATCCAATTCTGGCACCTTGGCTTGGTTCAGACCAATCAACGTCGGACCGTTTCTGTAGCGAGATGATCAACAACCGTTTGGTGGGGAACTGGCTCTGAGCATCAGAGGAGATCTGCTGTGGCGTCCGAAATTGCAACCCAGTCACGCAGTCCCCTCTACTGCTCAGCTACTATAGCTGTGTAGTGACGCATCCTGGCGACGGTTGTGTCTCCCCGGTGCGGCTGGGGGACGTTATACTCCTTAGTGTCGTAAGACCGTGGCTAAAACAACAAAGGCATGTTCTAAAAGTACGTGCCGTGTCATATTCTGCTTGCTAGGTGTCCAGGTCTCTATCCGGCGCACACCAAGTATGTACATACTGTCACGGCCTGTGCATGTTGTTGAGCCCCGATGCAGTGCGATGGCAACAAAACACCGTAGCGAGCGAGCGAGAGAGGGATCGTTGATGCAGACAGGGTTGGCACCCGCGTGGGGTCTCTCATCCTGGGCGCTGCAAGTGACCACATTGTACCTAGGTACGGCAGTGTAGTATTCACGGTTCAAGTATGGATCCGTACCTGTCAGTCAGTCAATCAGTCTGTACATAAGTATGTATGTATGTCTGTATGTACATGGTAGCGCATGAACTAGCAGGCCAGGCCCATCAAACTTGACGCTGCTGCTGGTGAATTTGGAACCCCCTCGCCCTTGGTGCTGCCTGGCTCCTCATTCGACTCGAGGCCAGATGTCGCCGTGCCGCTCGCTTGGTGTTGGAGGTGGATGGATGATGGATGGACGGAAGGGAAGGGGATGGGATCGTCCGGCATCTCGATGTACTACGGCATTTGAACCGAATGGCATGTTGGTGTAGTGTAGTGTGGTGTATCTGATGATGAACAACAGGCTTGACAGCATCGGATGAGACCAGCCAGATCTGGCTTGGCCGTGCAGCCGGGATGATGGTTACGCATCTGTGGGTGGCTCGATGTGATTGTTAATAGGCACACACACAGTAGGTGGTAGAGGTAGGTACCGGTTGTAGTGTGTAGTGTAGATTATATGTGGAGGCGGCTCTCGAGTGCTCCTAGCTTCGATGCCAAGCAGCGGACGGGGCCCAGCACATGGAGACATCCATCATGGCCGGCCGTTTATGGCAGGCCCATGGAATTCCCGATCCAGTAGTGCATGTACTACTCTATGCGATCAGTATTGAGGTTGGAGTTGGGATTGGAGCTGGAGGATGGGGTTGGAGTCGCGAAATGGGGCATCTACTGCTGATGGTTCGTCATGATGACCATCATCATCAATAGGGATCTTGGAGGTACGGCACCTCGTATGAAATGGAGCAACAGCAGGGAGCAGGAGGAGGAGGAGGAGAGCAAGGCGCAGGAGAGAGGGAGGTTCGACAACGGAAGTTGGCCGGGACATTGCGGGCGGGCGGGTGCAAACGAGCGGCCGGCGTGGTCGTCAAGCGTCAGTCACTTCACAAGCGTCAACCCTGAAACTGACAGTGGCCGGAGCCCCAAAAGCCCCAAGAGTTAGCCCCAACAAAGGGCCCAGGACCCAGCATCTCATGGCATGCAGATGCGGAAGAAGCCTTTGAGGATCCGGGATCCCGAGGTCAGCTAGGCATGCACTGTCTGACTGTAGACTGCCGGTTTGGGCTGGCTGTACTCTAGTGTACTGTGCTCTGAATTCAAGGTCACCGTTCGTATGTACAGACAGATGATTGTCAAGTATGTAGACTACCACCAGCGAGGCTTTTCGACGTTCCTAGATCGGAGGCATGCATGCCTGGCAGCTGGGTATGTACAGTAGTCAGTATACCAGCATACTAGTATAGCTGGGAATACCAGGCACTACGTAGTGGGCGGCGGCGGTCTACTGCGCAGTGTCGTCAGCCATTACAACAGGATGATGCTGAGGGTTAAGACCAACCCTATTTCCTCCTGCTTCGTTCTTGATGATACTCGGGGTGATCAGCAACAAGAGTATGGGAATTACCATCACCTTTTCCCAATAGTCTGGCACGTCTGGCGCCCTAACGACGAGTCTGGTCTGGATGTTGTCTGGACGTTGTCTGGAGCGTGTACGGATCAGTACAAGGGTGGAGTTATGTCGAACGAAGGGTCCGTGCCTTCGGCCCTTTCCTGCATTCAAGACAGAACCCAGAGGAGGGCGTCCGGGGTGGCACGGTAGCATGGTAGCATGGCCACTGATGGATGGTGGCATGGGATGGGATGGGATGGCACGGTGGCTCTTTCCCTGTCTGCTGTGTGGCTTGCGGACAGCATCTTCAATTGATGGAATACCTACCACCTACCGAGCCTGCCTAGGTACCTAGGTATGTACCCACGACACCCACGACACCCACGACATCAATCCCCCCCCACCTGCCCACTTCAACAAGAGCCCCAGCCTATATCTCCAACATTTGGAACCAACCCTGACCACTCAACCCCCACCCGTCAGCCCGTGCACCTTGCACCTTGCGTCTTGCACCTTGCGACCTGTCGCACCTCTCTCCTCTCGTTAATGATGAATTGACATCCACAGCCCGGAAATATCTGACGTCCCCACCTGAGGGAGGGCTGGAAAGTAGAGACTGAGTCTGTATTTACATGTAACCTTGCCCGGCCACTCCTTCTCCTTCGGGGACAGTCTCATTCATCAGCAGTCTGGCAGTCAAGGAAAAGTCGCCGTCGCCTCGCCGTCGCCGTCGAACTAGACGTCCCAAGTCTCGAACCATCAGCGAATACATGACTCGAAAAAAAGCCAATGGTTTATGTTAGATCACCTTGGCATTCCCATAAGGCAGCCCAATCCCACCGTTGTGTTCTACACTACACTGCGTAGTATGGTGATCTGCTGGGCCCCAGCAGCCCAGCTCCCTCACCATGGGCAATGTGTGGTCAACCTTGCTGTTGTCTGCATGTGGCATCAGTCCTGGTCTGGTGGTACCGGCTGCCCGTAGCGAAACCCCACCTTCCCTGGGTGCAGGGATCTAAATTGGGTTCTGCCAGGGTGTGTCGAAAATGGGGATTGGGACAATGAGACGTCACATCACAAGCCAAATGTCGACCGACAGACCGACAGGGGGGGGGTGGTGGGAGAAGAGGGGCCCGCGCTCCTTCGAGACTCGAGAATCATCAACCGACATGCGACAAGCGACATGCGACATGCGACATGCGACAAGCTGGATTTTTTTGTTCCGAAATCCAAATATTTGCGGATAGAGGGATCTTCATGAATGGGAGAGACATACAAACGCTAATACCTCGGTACTGACTGACTGGCTGACTAGGTACACTCTCTTGGTACGCCCGTCTCATGAGAAGAAGGGGGGGAGGAGGTCTCCCCGGCGCCTGAGTGAAAATGGAAAGAAACCCGTTCCGCTTCCGGTTCACCCCGACCATTACGGAGCAGAGCACCCTTCGAAACCCCCCTCCCCCCCCAAAAAAAAGAGCCCAACGATCATTCCCGCCGCCGTTCTGCGGACATACGCACACTTAAATGCGACGACGCAAACAAAGAACCTTGAACCGTCGCCATGCATCATTGGGCAATTGCTGTCCATGGGGAGAGCGCCAATGAGCGCCACGGCACGCCACGTGCGGGCTAGGTACCTAGGTAGGTACGGCCATAGTACGGATCCGTACCTGTATGTACTCACACGCCTGCCCTGTTACGGTACAGTGCGGTACAGTACGTTGGATGAACCAATATGTGTAGGTTTGCAACGACGACAGCTCCCAAGTTCAGTCAAGAGTCAAGCCAAGTCAAGTGACGAACGACTGACTGGATAATAGGCCCATGATCTCATCCCATCAGCAGATGTGTTGTGCATCTCGAGATCACTCTCATTCATATATGTGGCTATGTATAGTGTGTGTGTATACATATAATAACAATAATAGTATGTTATATAGGTGTCTGGTTTGGGTGGCCTTCCTCGTAATTCCATAGGCGTACCGTGCCAGTTGACCCAGGCAGCTGGGGCTGGGGCACAGCAGCCAACACCTCCTCACTTTTGTGACTTCTCCCCAGGGCTCGCATCCGATGACGGTGGATCTAATAATCTAGCCTCAATCACGAAGCCTCGCGGGCCGTCTTTCTTACCTCCGCTCTCTAGTGCACATACGCATGTACGACGTGATTGTGTAGATTCGGCGTTTACCAGGTACCGGTATTCATGGATGGGGCATCCTTTGTTCCGTATGTATGTATGTAATGTAGGTAGGTATTGTTATGTATGTAATAGACGACCAGCAGCCTCTCGGATGCCGCGCATTTGCAACCAGACAGGGTCAAGACGTACGGGTCCGTATAACCAGAAGAGGCAACCCGGCAGCCCGGGGCGGCGAGCATCACGGCTGGACTTCGGGATCGGTGGTGATAACCTCCTTTCTTTACCCTCTCGCCTCCCCCCCCCCCCTTTTTTCGAGAGGCGAGGGGGGCAAGAGGCAAGAGAAAAACTCTTCAACGGCTGTCCCCAAAATAAACATTCAGGGAAGGGAAAGAAAGGAAAGGGAAAAAAAATTGCTGAAGATAGCTGCATATTTATTTTGGGCGTGACGGAGGGGCCACCCTTCCCCGTCCATCCAGGCCTTCAGACGCACTTCTCGCTGGCGGTGGCAATTGTGAGTGCAACGTGTTGCGGCACCCAGACTTTTTTTTTCTTTCTGGGGTTTATCCTCACTGTTGAACGGACTGGATGGCCGCGGGAAACCAAACGTCAACCAACAACGCCCAGTGCTCGAGCGATTCTCGAAAAACGGGGCCCCACCACGCCATGCTATGTACATAGAATGGTGCCCTGATCTCTCTCTCTCTTTCTTCTCTCTCTGTCCTCTTTTGTGTCTTCTTCCTGGAATTTCCCGTCGCGTAAAACAGTTGGCATGCTCCATACCTACTTCCTACCTACATCGATGCGATGTACATAGGCTGCTGGTACATACGGTACATAGGTGGGACAACCATGACGGGGCGTTCGTTCTTTCTTGGTCTCGAACCATGTTCCCTGCAGCTACTCATGTGTGCCTACAGCAGCTGACAACCTTGGAAGTGAGTAGGGATCATGACAGTGAGTACATAGCAAGCCGCTACTGCCCCATACAGAGTCGGCACGGCACTGGCTGTCAGTCAGTCAGTGTACGGATCCGTACTGAGTAGCAACAAAAATAAAAAAAAGTCTATATGGTTTAGTGTAAACGGCCTCGTCCGAGAGACTCTTGGCTGGGCAGGTAGCGTAGGTCCTATGTAGGTGGGCGCGACTCGATTCAGCCCTTGCCCTGGAAGATCAGGGTCCAACGATTGCATGTAAGTAATATACACTAAGTACCTAGGTAGCCATAGTACCGTTTTCGTGTTACACGTTGTTTTCACGTGAAAGACGACAATGCGTGCCGCGTGGATATGGGGACGGGCTGGCGCGGCAAACGGTTTGTGTGCGTGCGTGTTTATATGTGTGTGCGTGTGCGTCTGTGTATGAGAACTGGAGATCAAATTTGGGGGATGACCCTTGTTGAGAGAGAGAGCAACCCCTCTTTTCCGCGGGCAACTTTCAACGCAGTACTGTTCAATCAGTACCGTGCAATACCGAACGGCAGCTAGCTAGAACGGGGGACCCTTTCGTCCTTGGGATGGCTGGATGGCTGACTCGGCCCATTGTTTGCCTTAACCGAGAGGGAAGCTGGGAAGCAAGTGTGACACACACGCCGTATGTGGACTTTGATCCTTCGCGTCAAAATTCGCCAGATCTGGGTTTGACTGCTGCGTCTTCGGGCCCGCTGTCCCTTCCTCCCCCCCTCTCTATGTACACTACCCCAGGTCTCCTCTTCCCCCCCCAAAAGATGTCAATTCATCCGTATGTAGCCCCCAATTTCTACACTACGCTGTCGTTGTGGTTTGTTCTTGGGGTATAGCCTGGGGGAAGAAGAATTAGGGGCTTTTTGGGTCGAAGGATGATGGGGCAAGATCCGACGGTTTGGGCCCGGCTGGTTCAGCTATACACTGCACCACCTACTTACTTACCTATACATACCTACCTAGGTACTGTGTAGGTACTGGTACTGTGTACCTTACTGCCTACCTGGGTACCTACTTGGTAGTGTATGTGTTCCAAACTCTCTTTTGCCGTGCCTGGGGACACTAGAGGCCACACTCCGCTCCCGCTCGGCTGTCGGGGCGTCGTACGGAATATCTACACGCCTTGGTACCCAGGTACGGTACACCTAAGGCATGTACCCTCGCGTCCGGAGGAAGTGTCCTTCACGTGCCCCAGGTCCGCCAGAGCAGAACCCGCGTGCAGAGCAAGCACCGTGCCAATACGAGCAGCAAGGTGGTCAGGGCTCATGGTCAGGTGGTTGAGATGAGATTTCCAACTAAATGACAGATGGATGGGATCATGGATGATCGTGGGGTGGGGGGTGGGGGGGTGGAAGGTGGAGGGAGGAGAGGAACAAATACATGTATGTAGCACATACAGTACATACATACAAGGGAGGGGAGGAGGAAGGGTTGGAGAGACAGGGTTTGGGGTGGGTGAGCCCAATGGGACATGGATCTCCCCAAAGGCGTGGGGGTTTGTTAGTAGGTCAATTTTGGTACTGCTTTCAAATGTTCGCACTCCTCTCGCGGGAACACACAAGGTTGGGTTGGGTGTCCTCGTGGCCGGCTTCCTCGTGGGGACCTTTGGTCGATCCAACCTTGGAACCTAACGGGGCGATCGCCCGACCTCCGCGACAGGATGGGAAAGTGACTGTGGGTTTGGCGCTTGCGAAACGGCCGGATGCCTGGCTTGTAATGGCTTTGAAATCGAAGTTTGGGGGGGCTTTGAGGGAGGGGAGGGGGGCAATACCGTACACAGTACCGTAGTACCTAGTGTACCTAGGCACGCGAGCAGACGAAGGGCGGCCCTTCGCACTGCTGGAGACCATCATTTCGGGACGGAAGCTATCGTTTGATCGCCATGACCCTGCATGTCGCCAGCACGGGCGGCCGTAGTGTACGATGGGGTCGACAGGTCGATGGATTGGTCGTTGCCGTCATTTGTCGTCGTAAAACAGAGGAAAGGTCGTTTTCGATTTCTGGGAATATCGTTGTCCACCTGATCACCCTTCTCCTCCTCCTCCTCTCTTCTCCTGCCCCCCTCACCGGACCATTTTCCTGGCTCTTCACCTTGGCCCGTCAACCCTGGCCCTTCACACCCTGGCTCTTGGACTGTTCCTTAGTTTCTGCCTCCAATTATCCTCGACTCTTGTTGCACAGGCGAAGCGGTGTGTATGCCTCATATGACGTTGAGATGGAGGCAACGAAGGGAACGTGGGGCGGGGTGTTCGGTCCGTGGCTGCATGTGATGTGATGAGAGAAAAGCTGTCCCTGGGTGGCGTTTCTCTTGTTGAGAGTTGCATGTCTTGTCTTCTTTGGCCCCAAGGCTTGAAGAAGGTATACGTAGCAAGTTTCGCCCAGTCCAGGCTACGGGTCGAGGCCCATTGTCCACATATGTACACACATATATATATGTATATACGCCATGTTGAAACCCTCATTGCCAAGAGCATGGAGGGGATCCCCAAGATCTGGTTACGGGACATATCTGGACGGGCTGGGACGGGGACAATAGGCCAACTTTATATGCACGTCGCAATCAGCCTGCTGTGCACCTCGATGGTCTCATCAGCCAATAAGTCCATCCAACCCCAGGATTCCCTTATCTATGGCGAACAAAGCCTCATGTCGACATGTTGCTCCACAGGAAAACCAATTACAATCAACGCCGATCCGGCAGGTGACCTCTCTCCTCTCCCTGGCATTTGGGGGGAAAGGAGGCAAAATCTTCGCAATCTGCATCTAGCAATCGGGGCTGATTGATCGATCCATGCATCATGATAGGGAACTGGCACTGCCATGCCGCCCTACTAGTATTCCGCAGACACCCCAGGAGACAGGCATAGATAGATAGGTAAGATAGTCTATGTAGGAGGCAGGGCCT
The DNA here is from genome assembly GCA_016808195.1 of Cytospora chrysosperma. NCBI lineage: Eukaryota > Fungi > Ascomycota > Sordariomycetes > Diaporthales > Cytosporaceae > Cytospora > Cytospora chrysosperma. Next base: position 644,238 of record JAEQMF010000012.1, read on the forward strand.
TATCTGATCTTCAAGGGACCACCTCGGGCTGATCTGTCTTGAGGCTCAACCTCCTCATCAGCACGTGGGTGCCAGCTGGCGTCCTTGTTGAAGAAGAGTAAAGAAGAAGAGAGCACACGACTATGCACTTATCTACTCCTGTCATCACCTTCTCATATCTTTCTTTCCCTATCACCCATGTCAACAATCAAATATGAGGCCCTCTGATAACAATGGCCCAAAATGCTGACACCTTCTAATTCGAGGGCCGGTGGAACATTGAAGGCCATATCAGTCAGTACTGAACCTGCCTACCCCGTACGTTACACACACCTGGCCCGCCACGCCCTATTCCAGCAGTGCTCACCTGGGCATTGTTCCACTCGTGCGATGGGCCATCCGGGCTGGAGAGACTTGCCCAGAAACACCCTACATATTCGCCAGACCCCCAAGATTGCTTTTCGAACCCTCACTGGCCAGCCGGGTCCATGTCTCTTGTTCCTCCCAAGGGTCCCATCTCGTCAGCAGCCAGTCGGCCACCTGGAAACACTACTACAGAGGCATAATCCTGCCGAGAGACACACACCTTGCTTTTCCCCAGACTCGGCCGCGACGGCACGCTATCACACGCCGCTGCGCGATCTGGGGAGGGAAAGGGGGGGGGGTGCGTCCTGTCAGTCTGTTGGCTGGCTGGCTTGACGCTGACGGGACAGCAATATGCTTTCCTTCCACAACAAGCGAGAGAAACCTTATCTCTGTGGCCTCCCCTCCCTCCCCTCCCCTCCCTTGCTTTGTCTTGACCGGTCACGAAGATCCTTGCCGATAGGCCCAACTGTCAAGTGCCAGTTCATGCAGGTTGGAAGATGAAGGGCCTCCCGGAAGGGGGTTGGAACTCCGGGGCCGTGTCTGTCGGACAGAGATAGATAAATAAAACGAATGAGTGTTGCCCTGGTGGTTCCGCGGTGAAGACCTTTGGTGCTGGGGAGGTTTCCCTTCTCCCGGTCTTCTTCTCTTTTCTGTTACACAACCCGTAGTGACACCCGTGGATGGCCAATATGACCCGGTTGGGCGGCCTGTCCGGAATACTCACTGCCTCTCTTCGTTAGGAGGGGGGGGGGAGGGGCCGGGGAGTTGGACCTTCTCTTGACTGGTCGTTATCTCTTTTGGTGCTGACATCCAGCGATGTCGTTATCTCTGGCACAGATGATGAATACTGCTGCTTCGTTCTTCTGGTGAGACTCGTCGAGCTACAAAAGAAAGCCTGCCGTCATGGTACTTTTCCCTCTGTCGTCTGTTTCAAACTTCTGAGCCTTGAGCCGTTGGGGGCCAAGACCCTCCAGGGTTACTCACGATACACGTCAGGTGCTCTCGAAAAGATGGATGAATAAGGCTTTCCAGGATTGGGTTGGGCATGGCGGGATTGGGTGCCATATGTATGCCCGGTTTCGACACTCGTTCCGTTGTCTTGTCATGATCCCGCCGACATATCTCTGTTGTCCAAAGGGACAACCACGCAGCTTTGCTGCAAGATGGACGAGATGGATGGTCAGAGCTCAAGATGGGCAATGATCTCTTATCTGGAAGCTAGTCGAGGGCGAGGACTACCTGAGCCTACATATCCCCTTTGGCAAGAATGGCCTACAAGATAGGACGTACGCCGAGGCCGTGGTTGCGGCTTGTGCCATGCATGGCTATCGCTCTTTCCGACCTCATCCTCATCCTCATCATCCCCGACTCCGCGCAAGCTCAGGCAACCTTTGAAGAAACGACGACGACGGCAACTATTCATGTAACCACCACGGCGACGCTCTCTTTGACGCGCACTCAGACGATCTCGACACAGACCACCGCGAGCGCTGCACCGGGTGAGATGATGGACGGGGACCAAGAGTACCTCCTCCAGGGGTGCTACGGGCAGGACGGACTAGATGATGTGGGGACAATGCTGGGCGTCAACTACACGACCCCCAGTACGACCACAGGGGCTGGGAACATGACACTGCCGACGTGCTTGAAGCTCTGCGGGTCTTCGACGGATACCAACCAGCAGCCGTGTCCATATGCCGGTATCTCGGATGGAAAGTAAGTCCAACGGACCGAGCTGGACTGGCCTGGAGGCCCGGGAGGACGGGATCAATGACCAGCTAGCTGACTGACTCCCTGGCTACCCTGCCACAGAGACTGCTACTGCGGGACATCCCTCGACCCGGCCGCGAGACAGGCCCACCCAGAGGACTGCGCGGTGCCCTGCGAGGGAAACGCCACGCTCGCCTGCGGCGGCCACTCGTTCATGCTGATATACAAACTCACAGCCCCCGCCGACAACCCCCGAGACGAGACGGCGGCCGACAACAGCACCACCACCACCACCAGCCCTACCCCGGGCGGCATCGACGGCGGCGACAAGGGCGCCAGGAGGTCGAGCCCCGGCACCACAGCCGCGGTGGCCATGGGCAGCATCAGCGGGTTCGTCGTCCTGCTGTTCGTCTTGTTCCTGGGCGCGAGGCGGCGGATGACGAGGCAGAGACGAGCCGCCGGCGGCGGCGGCGACCATGACCACGACGTGCGGAGCAGCACGGGCACGGACACCAACGACGACGACACGGCGGCGCAGGCCCGGGGCCTGACCGCGGATGCAGGTCGGGAGGCCGGCGCCAGGGACGCGGCCAAGGGGGAACTGAGGCGGCTCGACGGCATCGTTATGGACGGGCAGCTGTCACCCACCGGCGGCCGTAGAAGCAGCAGCGGCAGACGCCCGTCGTATGCAGGCCGGGCTGGTGAGATTATCATCGCTGCCGCGACCGGGGCGGAGTGGCGAAATGCCAGTGCCAGTCCTGTCACGCCGAGAGGCGCCGGCAGCGGGGGGATGGGAATGGGAACAGGGACACCGAAACGCTTGGTTGCCAGGCCCGAGGACGCAACACGGGACGACATTCTGCCCCACACGCCCTCGGCACCGGTGCAGCACCCCGGGAGCGTGGCGCAGGGCCACGGCCTCGGGGAGAGGGCATGGAACCGGCGGCGGCTCTCGACGCCCTTCCCGCCGGCCGGGTACACCTACGAGGGCGCCGACGACGACGACGCCGAGCAAGGTGGCGAGAGGCGTGCGTCTGTGTCTTTGCTGCCACGGGCTTCGGGGGACGGCGCGCGGGTGGCGGGCCTGCGTGCCATGGGGAGCATGATACCGCCGCCGCCCCTGGACATGCCTATGTCCGGGCGAGATATAGACGACAGCCTGGCGGTGTCTGGTGAGGACGGTGCGCTGCTGAGCCCGCGGTGGACCATGTGGACGCAGTGGTCGTTGCCATCGACCTCGCCTGTATCTGGCCCTGTCGTAGGGAACGCGAACACGGGTGAAAAGGCTGGGAAGACGGAATGATGGGTTCCCCTGGTGATGCTTGTTTCTGCGGCTTTCGGGGCCACGAGGCTGCTTTCGTGGTACGGTGATTCTTATCACCCGATTCGAAGGTAGTATGATCTTTCCAGCACAAGTACATAGTTCAAACCATGGTTAACAAAGTATGAAAGTGCTTGCTGGATTGCATTCGATTCACTTGGGCCACTCTGTACATCTAGGTCACTTCCAAGAGGTTTCTCCAGTCGAGGTATCGGGGAGAGACACACACACACAGAGAGAGAAAACCCTCAAGGGCTGCATCCGACACTGGCATGAATATGAAAACTTCGCGGGTGTCATCTTTTTCACAACCTCATGTACCGGAAGGCCCGCAGTAAACCTCTCATCGAGGCTCTTCGCCCATCCCCTGCCCACCAAGATGTCGTCCATGGACATATTCCAATAGCACCTACCCGCTCTTCCCAGACAGCCATTCTCCTTCAAAGGCATCATCGATTCTCTGTGCAGCGGCTTCAAGGCCCGCACTAATGTTCAGCCTGAAGACCGGAGGTTTAGCATGCGACTACAGTCGCTATATAGACCTGGTCTGGTGTGACGGCAGAGGTCACCGCGTCGGTACAATTCTGTCCGTCCTACAGCGAGAGGTGTCCAGCGTGCGGATCTGAACAAAGTGAAGTAATTATACGAGGAAGGGAGCCATACCATAGCAGCGCTCTTCGCGCCCATCAGCACCCAATCCCATCTTCCGCACGCGTCCCTCCGCCCCCCCAAAAATCGCGACAGGTCTGCCTGAAGTACAACAGCGTCCGAACCTGCCAATGGTCCGTCCCCTCCAGAACATTGGTCTTCTTTATTCGCCGCGGGTCTTCTTCGCCAGTAGCTTCAGATCATTCTCCCCTTGCTACGCTGCGCCTTGACGGACTGGCCAGAGTGTGTCGGTGTCGAGACGGTGCTGGCTGAAGGAAGCAAAGATGCCTGATGAAATAGTCGTAGGACCTATGAGTGTCCCAACACAATAGATTGAACGATGTTGAGACAGTATCTACAGCCAAGATAGTAGGCTATCCGCGAGTTCGAATATGACGCCATGAGGCTCAGGCCAGAACAAACATCCAACTGATGTGCTTGGGACAATCACGCATAGTTTGTGCAACAAGATTGGGAGAAACCAGCATGGCAAAGGCCAGTCATGATATATGATGATGAATATTACAGCCTGCTGAAAGGGCAGAGGGTGCCCAGGAACAAGCAATTACGTATGTATTAGTTGCTACCCAGAAGCTTTTCGACCGCCCACTTGACGGAGAAATTGCGAAGGTCCGAGTAGTGCTGCCCGACACCAACAAACAAGACAGGCACGTTCGTCGCGTGCACCAGGCTGACCAGCGTGCCGACCATGTCCCCGACCGTGTCGCACTTGGAGATGATGAAGCCGTCGAGGGTCCGGACGGACCCGAAGGCCGCGTTGAAGTTGCGTGCCTGGGCGACAGAGTCGGTGCCGACGAGGGCCTCGCCGACCATGAGGATCTTGTCGGGCTGCGCAAACTTGGCAAACTTCTCTAGCGACGACATGAGCCGCTGGTCGTTGTGGCGCCGCCCGGCCGTGTCGATCAGGACAACGTCGTAGCCGTGCTGACCTGCGAACTGCACGGCGTCCCTGGCGACGGTCGCCGCGTCCTTGCCGTATCCCTTCTGGTAGAGCTCGACCTCGCCGCCCTCACGCACCGTCAGCTCCTTCAGGTTGCGGACGTGCACGGCCAGCTGCTCCACGGCTCCCGACCGGAACGTGTCGCCTGCAGCGATGAGGACCTTGTACTTGTTCTGTAGCAGGAAGAAGCAGATCTTGGACAGGTTCGTTGACTTGCCCACACCGTTGACTCCCACAATCGAGATGACATAAGGCCGCGCCTTGCGCATCGATGTCGCAGGGGGCGCAGTGATGGAGTCGATCTCGCGCAGGAGGTCGAGCGACGACGTGGGCGTCAGCATCTTGGTCAGCGAGGCCTCCATTGCCTTCTGCATCCGCGTGTTTATGCTCTCGAAGCTCCCAGTGGTGACCCCGATGAGCTCCTTCTCGACCCCCTCGCATAGCCGCACGGCTGCCTCCCTGGCCACGTTCTTGCGCAGGAGGTGCTCCTCCATCCCCTTCATAGGCTGCTCCAGGTCCTGCTTGGTCAACTTCTTGCCGCCGACCACGTTCCGGAACAGACCGCTGATGGCGCTCAGGCCTGTGCCCACCAAGCCACCACGCGAAAAGTCCGTATTGGCTGTCTCCTTCTTCGCCTCGGCCTCGGCCTCGGCCAGCATTGAGTGAACCTCATCGCCGAGATCCTTCAGAACAAACTTCCCCTTTGTTGTGGAGCCCCATGTCGAAGCCTCAACCTCCTCGAGCGCCGAGGAGCGAGCGACGGCCGCTTCATCTGTGTTACCAGAATAATCGAGCTTCAGGTCCGGGTCCTCCTCGAGCGGCGTTCCGTCGTCGTCCCACTTGCGACCCTTCTTGGCCTGCTTTCCCCCCTTTGCCTTGCGTGTCGTTGTCTCGTCTCCGGATGCGGCTGCAGGGCTGTTGCGAGCCTTGCGCGCTCTTCTCGACAGCTTCTGTGCAGCGCTTCCGTCACCGACGACCGCGGCGTTGTTCGCGGGGGTTGCGGGCCGGGAGGTTACGGGCGTGGACCCGACGGAGGGCGCAATCTCGGGTGAAGGAGGGTCGTCGCCCTCCTTTCCGGACACTGCGTCCTTCTCGTTGGTGGCGCGGGCCACTTGAGGCTGGGCCGGGTGCTTCTCGTCAAGCGTCTCGAGCTCTTGCAGCTGCTGGTCGAAGTACTTGTCGAACTGGCTGCACTCGACTTGTGTGGTGTTGGGTTTCGTCAACTGGTCCCCGTACAGCTGGACGAAGATGGTCTTGATGTTGTCAACAAACTTGTCGATCCAGGAGAGGTGAAGCAGCGAGCGGTAGACGGCCACAAAGATGATGCCGAGCTCCTTGACCATGGTCCATCGCAGGGTGTGCTGTTCTGTTTTGTAGGGAAGGTTGGTGGCGGCGGAGTTGTTCGCCTTCACAAAGCTAGAGGCACCCTTCTCCTCTATGAAGACGTTGGTGATGAAGTTGTCAATGACTGAGGGCTTGACTGGTGCCCATTTCCGGGACCAGACGACCACGCCGGTGGTGGTGACGATCTCGAAGGTGTCCAGCATAGTGTTTCTGATAATAAGGCTTTGCTGCCGCGAGACGGGTGGACGAGGAACAGCTTGTAGAAGTTGTGAAGTAGTGAAAGAAGAGGAGTGCAAGAGTGCGAGAATGCAAGACTGCAAGCGACAGGGAGGAGGAAGGAAAGGCTGGGGGAGAGTCGTAGAAGTTGCGAGATCGCGAGTTGCGAGTTGAGAAGTGTGTCGTCGACGATGTGGCGCCTTTGGGTACCTACTTAGTACTTAACTAAGTGAATACCTAAGTGAAACTACATGCTTATACAAAGAAGTAGGTACCTAAGTACCTAGGTACTTAGTACTATGTAGGCTAGAATGTCCTGTGTCGGAGGCCCCGTCTGCACTGATAAGATTAGCGACACAGCGACGTTAGTGCATGTGCCTAGATCTTATCGATAAGGAGCGGGTTTCAGGGTTGAAAGTTACCTAGGTAGTTCTGTACTTAGGTAGTCAGTCTGGCCAGCGTGGAAGGCTTATGTAAGGCAATGCAATGCGACGGGGAAGATGACACCACACACCAGTTGGCGCTTCAGCTGGCTTCAGGGGGGGGGCCGAGCGCTGGCTGGGAGCTTTTACTGCGCTGACAGAGTAATTAACAGTAGCTTCAGCCAGCCAAGCACGTTGCCTTGACCAAGACCAAAACCAAAAGTCACCACACCACACTCAGCTCTGTACTTTACCTACACCCTTAGAGGACACTTGAGTAGGAAACCTTGCCTCCTGACCACGACGCGCCCACCCCATCCATCGCCTGGAATCTCCCATCACTCATATCCAGACCAACCGACCGACTATTCCTCCCCTCCAATATGCAGCGACCTACGTACGGCCAGTCGCCGCCTCTCCACCATCCCGTACCACAACACGTCTCGACCGTGCCCCAGCTGCGATCACCACCTCCGCCCCCAGGCTCTCAGCCACAGTCGCAAAACTATGGCAACCCGTATCAGGCCCAGCCGGGTGCTGCGCCCAACGGGAACGTGTTCGGCCAGTATGGCAACTTCATGAACGAGCCGACCGCCCAGTTTGCTGCGCAATTTGGCCAGTCCGCCTTCAAGCACGGCCAGGAGTACCTAGAACAGAATGTAAGTTGGCCGTGTGAAATTACAATCTCCCACCAAGTTGCAGGGGGCGAGCAATCGAAGGGAGCGCAGGAGCTGGAAAGGACTCGACGTGTTTGGAAAAAGGAGACCGTGTGTTGTCATTGTGTGTGTCTATTGCGCCGTCGTTTAAAGTGTTGGACACGGACAATGATGGTCCAGGGCTGAGCGGACCCACGGGCGAATGGCCTCTTGAGATGCGCCCCTTCGCACGATGCTGAGGCGGTTACTGACCAGCATGCCCACAGGTCAACCGCATCGTCAGCGTCTCCGCACTCAAGCACTACTTCAACGTCTCCAACAGCTACGTAATAAACAAGCTCTTCCTCGTCCTCTTCCCGTGGAGGCACAAGCCCTGGTCGCGCAAGCAGGCCCTGGGCCCCAACGGCCAGGAGGGCTGGTACCTCCCGCCCCGCGACGACGTCAACAGCCCGGACATGTACATCCCCGTCATGTCCATCGTGACCTACATCCTGCTCTCGACCCTCATCGCCGGCCTGCGGGGCCAGTTCCAGCCCGAGCTGCTAGGGTCCAAGGCCGCCACGGGCATGGTCGTGGTGCTGATCGAGATCGCCGGCCTGAAGCTCGGCTGCTACATCCTCAGCATCTCCAACGAGTCCCAGCTCCTGGACCTCGTGGCGTATTCCGGCTACAAGTTCGTCGGCATCATCGCGACCATCGCCGTGGCTGGCATCGTCAACGGGGGCAAGGGCACCGGGGGCTGGGTCGGATGGGGCGTCTTTTTCTACACCTTCCTGGCCAACTCGCTGTTCCTCATGCGGTCTCTCAAATACGTCTTGCTGCCGGAGAACAATGGGGACCACCCCCGGGGAGGCATGCAGACGGACTCGAGAGCCAAGAGGAACCAGCGGACCCAGTTCCTCTTCTTCTACTCGTACATTGTGCAGCTGGTCCTGATGTGGATCTTGTCGAGGGCTTAAGACTGCCAGGAGGGTCAAAATTGGGAGTGCCACGCCATGACTGGATTCGTGGCATGGGAGTTTGGGGGGTGGACAGATTGCCCAAGAGCAGTACGGCGTTACTTAAGTACATATAAGTATTTACCTACCTGCATATTTGAAATGTACCGCTGACGAGCTCGGTACAGTCCTGAAACAACAACTGTGATCTTATCATCCCTTTGGCAGCGTGTTGTGTGATAATGAGTCAAAGCTTGGTGTTGTGATATCAGGTTGTCAGGTTGACCTATGTATGTAGGCGTCAAGATACTGCCGTTTGATAAGGACTCTGTTGGCTGCTTCTAAGCTGTAAACCACACTCTGATGATCTTTCAGTAAGATTTTCTACTGCGCACTCGTTAGTGACTGACTAAACCAGTGGTGTCGAAACACACACACACCACCCCAAACACCCAACCTCAAACACATATGTCCATCCGCCGGATGCCGTTGCTCAACATTATGAGCCAAAGTTTCCGACGTCCCCAGGCGATGACCAACTAGCTTGACATGTCCCCCCCCCCCCCAATCTTACAACACCGCCACAGCGCCAACCAGGCCCCCACCACCGCACAAGCAACCACAACAACACCCCTATCAAGATGGCTCCCCCCACCCGCAGCGCCCGAGGACGCCGACCCAGACGTGGCAGACGACGCGGCGGCGCCACCACCCGTGGCCGCGCTCCCCGACAGGACGGTCGTCGTGCTGGTGACGCTCCCGCTGACGGCCTCCTGCACCTGCGCCAGCGCGGTCGACACGCCGACGCTCCCGTCCGTCCGCGTCACCGTCACCGTCACCGTGGCGTCCCGCGTCGTCCACGTCCAGCCCGCGCCCCAGTCGCCCCAGCCGCCCCACCCATTACCATTACCATTACCATTGTCACCACCACCGCCGCCGCCGAAGCCGGGCCCCATCCACGGGCTCCCGTCCCAGGGGCACCCCGTCACGGTGACCTGCGCCCCGGTGTACGTCGAGGCCCAGCCTCCCCACCCCCCGCCACCGCCGTGGCCCCGACCCGGTTGATCCGGACTGTTGTCGTCCCCGGACGAGGCGGAGGACGCAGAGGCCGAGGGCACGGGCCAGGAGACGGTGTAGACGCCCGTCGAGCCGGCGGACGAGCACGAGGACCAGGCGGAGCAGAGCGAGGCCGAGGCCGACGAGTACGACGAGACGGCCGTGGGCGTCGCGGAGCAGGCGCTGCTCAGGCAGGAGCCGAGGGCGGCGGCCGTGGCGGCGCCGCAGTATGATGTGGGCGCCGGCCAGGCGGATGTGGGTGTCGCCGAGGCCCAGGCTGACGAGAGGCAGGATTGCTAGAGAGAGAGAGAGAGGGGTTACTTGATGGGGTTTTTTTTCTTCTTTTCTCCCCAGCGTTTAGGGGGAGGTAGCTTGGGTCTCTGGCAAGGGCTGGGGGCCGGGGGCCGGGCAGGAGGTGTACTGTATGGATATGGAACTTACAGCGCAGTCTGGGGCTCCTCCCCACCATTGGGCGGCGGCGCCACCGCCAGCTAGGATCGCGAGTGCAAGGGCTTTCATTGTATTTTGTTGATGTAGTTATTGTGTTGAAATGCGGAGTTATACTGCTCTGGAGAGGAGGACGGTCAGGGGTCCAAGGAGAAAGGAAAGGGTGAATTCTTTGGTCCGGTGGGTTGAGAAGTATCCCGCGCGAATAATAGTCATAAGCACGACAACGAAAAAAAAAGAAAAGAAAAAGGGATATCCTCCCTCCACTTATACGACAACTCCTTCCCTTACACTTCCGAGCAGATACAATATGTCATCATCATCATCATCATCAGCATCGCCAATACAGCACCCATCACAGCCCCTGCGACGCGAAGCTCTCCAGCACTGTTGTTCCCGCCCTGAACTCGTCAGCCCCCCAAGACAAGCCGCCTCAGCCGGGACCGAACCATCGTCAGCACCAGTGTAGTACGGGATACGTGCGTAAGGATAACTGCTGTGAGCCGCTGGGGATTGGGATTCGCGAGGGGCAGGACAGCACGCATGGGGGCGGGGGGGGGGGGCAGTTGCAGGAGATACAAAACTCAGACGGACCCAGTGGCTGCTCATCATCGCCACAAGACCGCTGGAGCTAGTCGCACAGGAGACGCAGAGGAGGACGTCGGCGCTTGCGCGGCAGGGGCATATGTCTCTTGCTGCATGTCTGATATAGATGGCGGCTGAGTGAGTGTCAGCAAGTAGAAGAGACGATCTAGTTGCAGGCCACAGAATAAAAGACGGGCAGATACACAGAGGGACAGACAGTCAGGCGGGTTGACAAGTCCCCTCCATATCCATCCTCCCCTCAGGGCGTCATGTATAACCCCAGCATGACGCGTCAACAAGAATCCCAAAAACCAGGTTCGGGACCGAATGTGGAAAATCCCTCTGCCAGATAAGGAAGAAGAGGAAAACCCAAAAAAAAAAGCCACCGGGCCTCGGTGTCAGGCGGGAGGACAGGACCTTGGGGAAAGTCCGAGGAGCCCCAGCCAAGCAGCTTGGGGCGTGAGATGTGATGTGTTTGTTTCTCAGCCGATTATACGTTGCAGGGGGTAATGGGTCTAATTTGTACCAAGGGTAGCAGTATACATCGCTCGTTACGTCGAGTAAGGTTTCCCATCCACGGCTTTGTTGGTGTCTTGGTCGAGGTGAAGATGAATATTGATGGTCCAAACCCACTCACGTCTTAAGCTTACTTCCGGGGAAACGCCGGCAAGTGGGTAAAAGATCTCCGAGATTAGATCAGATCCCTCGATTTTATTGGACAGTGGGGGGAGCTGCCGTCGTGTAAGTGGAAGGTTGCGTTGAGGTAGCAAACATTGACGAGATGCGAGATGCACAACACACTGTAAGGATCAATACTCAAGTAAAACTTACTTGAGTAGGCATAAACAGCCAATACCTACCCACCGTGGATTTCCTAGATCCTGGACATAGGATGACTCCCCATGAGCTGGTTGACGGGCACGAGTATCCCTCTTATGAGTCTTATGGTGCCGACCCTGGGCTCGGTCTGCCCTCGTCCCTCGCTACAGCAGCTTGCTCCTAAACCAGTCTTGCCCGAATCCGGTGCATGTGAATAATCGCGATATATTCTTGCTGTTCTGACTGAATCTCACGCGCGGAGAGGCAAGAAGACAAGCAAACACACGAAACAAACAAAATAGAAACAACAGGTGATTCCATCGTGTCACTCGGACAATACTGGAGACTGAGACGGACCGTCGACTGTTCCCAAGACTCAACACCAAACCGTCCATCCGTCCATCCGTCCGTCCGTCCGGGGCCCTTCCCATTACCTTCCGAAACCTCCGACCGAATTTACCTTCCGATGCCCTGCGTGCCCACCCCCCCTGACCAGCCATCATTCTATCCTGCCAGGCTCCCTGAACTCCTCGAAGCAAATTCAATGCGCAGTCTGAAATACACGATTCCTAGGAAACACGATGCCGTGGATGGCATATCGAAGAATCAATAGGGGAAAATCAAAGAGGAAAAGGAAAAACACAATCTGTGTGCTTTGTGCTGCTCATGCACGCCATTCAGAATCACGAATGAATTCATCAGCTCTCACGCTCGCTCAACAAAACTTTCTTTTCATGCCAACAGCAATGTCAACGGCAGAACTTATCTGGGCTGACAAAGCCTGGCGCATTTCTGACATGCGTCTGTACCGGGAAGGCTTTGGTGGGTGAAATCCTCTCGGCCGTACGCAATGCCTGCTCTCGGTGCATTCTCCTCTCAGCAGGCGACTCTTGTATGGAACCCAGTTGCTGGCCCTACAGCATCGTGCCAAACGTGTTATCGGTGATGGGCTTCCTCGGGCTGGGGCCGTTGTCCTCGGTCTTGCGGTGGCGGAAGGTGAACCCGACGAACAGCGACTTGTTCATCTCCTCCTCGCGCTCGGCCATGGTCTCCAGTGCTGTCTGCTTGTCATGTACCTCCTTGTACTTGGCCATGTCCGCCTCGTTGGTGAAGTCATCAAAGTAGCCCGCGTCCGTCTCCGAGTCCAGCTCGGGGACGAAAGGCGCCTTGGTCTCACGCAAGGTCTCCCAGTTGACCTCGGCAAAGTACTGGTGCGCATAGATGTCCTTGATGTTGGAGAAGCGCTTGGATCGGGAGTTGATGCAGGTGGTGATGAAGCTCCAGGTGCGGTTGCTCAGGAAGTAGTTGGGATCCTCCCAAACAGGCCGCTTCAGGACCTCCTTCCAGTGCTTCAGGTTGCGCCAGGTCTCATCAGGGCTTGAGCCGGCGAACGGAGGGAATCCGGTAAGAGCCTCAAACAGCATGCAGCCCAGACTCCAGTAATCAACCGTGTAGTCGTACTCTTCCCCACGCAGGACCTCGGGCGCCATGTAGTCAGGCGAGCCGACAATTGACTTGGCGTAGTTTGCGTCTTTATTGCGCATCGACCGGTATCCATCTCGTCGCTCCGCCACAGTTCGCTGATCCATCGGCTTACCAAATGGCACAGATGTTTCGGAAGCCTTCTCCAAGCGAATGCGCATCGACTCGATCTTGGCAGGCGCCAAGAAACCGGCCGCCAGCCCGAAATCAGTCAGTTTAACATGTCCGCTCGAGTCAACGAGGAAGTTCTCAGGCTTGAGATCACGGTGGATATAGCCAAGCTGATGGAGAGCATCCACCGAGCAGAACATCTCCGCAATGTAGAATCGGGCATGGCGGTTGGACAGAACGCCAGTATTGTTCAGCAGGGTGCGGAAGTCACCTCCAGGCACATATTCCTGAGAACACAGTTAGTCACGACCAGAAAAGTAGCGAGGGGGTCCAACATACCATAGCAAGGTAGATATTCTTGTCATCTTGAAATGAGTACAAGAGACGGACAAGCCATTGGCTCTTGGCGGTGGTCAGGATGTCTCTCTCAGTCAAGACATGGCGGACCTCGTCCAACTTGAACAACAGCTTCTTGCTCATGACCTTCAAGGCGCACACTTCTTTTGTGTCCTTCTTCTGAGCCAGGAAGACTTGGCCGTAACCACCCTGCCCGACTTGGGTCAGGATCTGGAAGTCACCCTGTCGGAGCCGCACCCGCCGCTTGCGGAGATTTGCCCGCTCTCGACCAGTGTACTTGTGCCACATCTGCTTGTAGGTGTCGTCATCGGTCTCGGGGGGAGCGGGGTATTCGCCCTGGAAGGCATTGAGACGATTCTGACGGTTGCCGACGTAGGTGAGGAGGTCGAAGTAGTAGTCAAGGAAGTCTGCGCGCAGTTCAATGTTAGTCCGTTGCCTTGGCTGCTGTCAGGATCTAGATGAAGGGCTTACAGAGTTGAGTGACATTGACCAGTCGTCTCACGTTGGGCTTCTCTAGGATGTCACGCTCCTCCTGGGTAAGTCCGCGGGAGGTTTCGAACTTGTTGGGAGGAGGGGCGCGGGTGCTGTTGTAGACATCCTGTCTCGAGAGCGCAGCATGATTGTGTTGCAGTGGTATCTTGGCTGCGGTGGGTGGGGTGTTCTCCTGTCCCTGGTGCTTCAACGGGGTAGAGGGAGTACTCCTCTGAAGGATGCTCTCGTCGCCGAGGGTGGCTGTAGATTCGTTGTCAGGTGGCTGGACCTTGTTGGCCTTGGTAGGGGACAGAGGAGCCACAAGGGATTGGGGGCGGCCGAGCCTGATGGGGCTGTCGAGTACATTGGAATTGAGCTTCAGATGGCTCTCGAGAGCCTGTGGGAGATCGTGTGCACCAGGCGGAAAGGACCTCTTGCTGGGGCTGCCCTGGGGGGTGCTGGCAGGCTCGATGAAGCTGTTCCTGATAGGCGTGGAGGGGCGTCCAAGGTCGAGCCTGCTGTTGTTCTCCTTGGCACCGGGGGCAAAGATGTTGGACATGAAGCTGGCCATCGCTGTGCTGTCGCGCGACGGGGTCGCGGGCGATCTGGTGGGAGGAAGCTTGACGATGCAGCGGATCGTTTGCGCCCAAAACGAGGCAGATCTGCGGTTGCCGGGGTATGTGTATGTGTGTGAGAGAGAGAGTGTGTGTTTGTTTGTGTGTATGTGTATTCGTTGTGGTGGCAAGGGAGGAATGGCTGCTGCTGCTGCTGCTTGTCTCTTCTGTTGGGTCTCTGCTGTTTCTAGACGGCAAAGGTGAGGTGTCCGTTTGTCCGAAGTGTGTCGTGAGCAAGCAGAAAGATGATGATGGTGATAAACCAGACCCGTAGAGGATGAGAAGGGAAAACAATCAGTCCAGTTTTCCAGGGCAACCTTTTGGGTTGGGTTCAGCCTCAATCAAGTTGATCGACAACAGTCGCGCGGCTAGAACATGTGAAGCATAAGCGTCAGCATTCAGCATCGGCATCGGGCAGACGGGTGGGGGGGCAACTGCAATGCGATGCAAGCGATGCAGGAAAGAGCATGGGATCCGTACAGTATCCAAAAAACAACAACAACAACCTTGTACCTACCCGTAATCTGTACTTAGTGTAGGTACATTGAAACATTCAAGTAAGGCAGGATAGGCAGGATAGCTCAACACTGGACTGGTATTTGATTGATACCGAGGAAGCCCACTTCCACTTTTACTGTGTATTTATTTATTTATTTAGGTACCAAGTATGTATGTGTATACCTAGGTAGTTAGCTACCTTCCAAGGTTGTTCGAGGTACTCCGTACATACACACCGAGCTGGCGCATTGAATGTTGTTGTTTTGTGTTGTTTGTTTTCGTTCCCAATGCAATTTACACTAGCAGGCAAATCAACCCAGATCCAGATCAATTCCAGGTTTCGTATATACACGAGTAAGAATCAAGAACTCTCGATGTTGTTGGTTAGTGGGGGGGGGTTCGGCGCATCTTCAGGTGTTACTTTCCAAGGTTGTTTGTTACTGTGGACTTGGCTGTGGACATGGACATGGACAAGGACAAGGACTTGGACATGCTGACATGGAGGGGGAGGGAACATATGTACATAGTAAAGGGAGGGAGGGGATCACGGTAACGTCATTGGGGCCCCACCACCAACATAAACACCCGTCTGCTGTTGGTCCAGCAACATCAATTTGATGTCTCATTTGGTTCCCGTCGGGCCTTGCATTCCCGGCTAACGCTCGGGCCGCCAAGGGGCCTAGACGATTACTTACTGTGTGCTGCGTACAGTAGGTACCCGCCCCCATCCGCTGGTGGGCAGTGCAGGGGGTCAGGGGGTCAGGGGTAGGGGGTAGGGGGTAGTGGATAGTGGGTAGTTGGTAATGGATAGTGTAGGTTAGGGGGGGGGGGGGTTTATTAGGGGCGCTGGGCCGCTGGGCTTCACCACCAAACAATGCTCCCAGGGCTGTCAAGGCTACATGGGCTACCGGGGCCCCCAAGGCGGCCAGGGCTGGCCAGGGCTGCCAGGGCTGTCAGGGCTCATCAACAGTGCTCCACCAAGACATCAGGGATCCCCTTCCAACGTCTCTAATTTTGGGCATCGATTTCGACATCACAAGCATCAAAAGCGGGCATCCAAGCCTCATGGTAAATCTGCTTCTTCGTATTCCAGCACGGCTGAACTGTCTAGGTTTCTATTCTGGACATGTACGGATCGATATATGGAGTCGGGATCCGTTCGACGGTCACCACAGACCACTTGAGCAAACACCCTTCTTCCTCCTCCACCTTTGCATAACCGACAATCCGACAATCCTCCTCCTTCCGACCCAAGCATACATGCCTAAACATGCCTAAGGTACCCACGAACACCGTTCACAATATGTTTGTGTTCACCAAAACAGAGTCCCAAACAGATGGTGGCGGGGCTTAGTATTACTGTGCTATGTGATGTTATGTAGCACACTCACCGAGTGAGATCAACCAGTGCCAACGCACCGGTGTAGTACTCGAACTCATCCTCGGTGTAGTCCGCCTTATAGACCGTCTGCCAGCCCAGACTCCTGAGCGCCAGCTTCTCCTCCCTCCTCCTCCCCCCACCCGCGTCCCTGTCCCTATCCCCATCACCACCACCACCACCACCACCACCACCACCACAAAGCCCCCCCCTGCCGTGCTGCAGCAGCGCGTAGTCGTCCCACATCTCGACCGCGCCCCTGTGGCTCTCGTCGAACCCCAGCCTGACGGCCGCCTCGGCCGAGCGGGGCTGTCCGTACCGCGCCATCCACGGCCCGCAGAACCGGCACTGGCCCCGGCAGTCGCGGCACCGGTCCAGCAGCGTGAGCACCATCGGCCTGTCCGCCCCCGCCGCGTACCGCGCCTGCAGGCCCTCGACCGTCTCCCGCTCGAGGCCCGGCAGGTCCACCCTCCGCGGGGACCGCGGCCCCGTGCAGACCGCCGCCACCTCCCCGCCCCCGGCGCCCCCAGCCCGTGCTCCTGCCCCTGCCGTCCCCACCGTCCCCGTCCCTGTACCTGTGCCTGTCCCCGTTCCCATGCCCGTGCCCGCCGGCAGGAGGAGGAACCACCGGGTCGCGCAGGCCAGCACCCCGCGGCACGAGGCCGACTCCTCGAACTCGGCCGCCACCTCCTCCAGGAGGCCCTGCGTCATGGAGGTGCGGACGTACGACCAGAGGAGGTGGTACAGGTCCGCCATGAGGACCCCGCGGAACTGCTTGGCCGTGTAGAAGCGCACCTCGTCGTACGGCTGGCCGCACGTCCGCTTCTGGAGCACGACCAGGTCCCGCGGCGGCTGCTGCACCAGCATCCGCCGCCACGACGCCTCGGGCCGCCGCCACGAACCGGTGCGCCCGGCGAAGAGGCCGCACACGTCGGCCTTGCCCTTGAAGCCGCTGCCGTTGATCCGGTCCCTGCGGCTGATGTGCTCGGGCACGGGCGACAGGAAGTCCGCGAAGAAGGGGTTTAGCACGTCGTCAGAATCCTGGGGCAATGGGGTATGTGTGTCAGCCGATGACATATCAGCATTGATGTGTGACTGGAAGTTAGGACAGTATATAGGGAGATATATATATATATATATATATGTATATATATAATACGGCTTAGAAGGCACATTGTCTTACACTGAATCCAGTGGCCTGGGAATTGCAGCTCTTGGACTGCCATGGCTTGAAGAAGAGGGCACGCTGCAGCTCCGGGTCTCTATCGATGGCGTCCTTCCAGTACCTGCAGACCCGGGGAGCATTGACGAGGAGGTCGTGGGGGTTCAGGAACGACAGTATCCTGCACAGAAGCTCCGGGGCTGCGAACGCCGTGGAGCAGGACCGAGGAACCCAGGCGGACGGCACATCAGTCGCCATGTACGCGAGGCACGTAGTAGTAGAGTAGTTACCCGGCGGCGGCGCGGCGAGTTTGGGAAGTGCCGGGAGACAGCAGTTCAGGAAGACGACGATGCGGGCAGAGTTCTTCTGGTGGTCAAACGAGATCGCCACAGCCAAGGTCGTGCCATTCGAAGATGCATTGACAGGACGGTGTTCTTGAAAAGAGGTTTCGAATGGAAAAGAAAGAAGAAAAATGAAGGACAAATGAAGGATGGATGGGAGCAGGCAGAACGCAAACAAATGGGCATTGACGGGGAGAGGGGAGCAGTCGAGCCGGACGATCAGATGTCGTGGCGGCTGCAAGGTTTATCACCTATGCAGACAAGAACCCGGCCGCCTGCGTCAAGCTGCGTGTTCAAGACGAATTGGATAGAGTTGCAGGGAGCAGGAAGCTCGCCTCGACGCAATTGAGACCGGTGAGCAAGGGGTGGGAGAGGAGAAGAGGGGGGGGGGGGTAAAGGGGTGTCACAGGTGATTGTGTATGTCTATCTAATGCACCATGTTGTATATAATTTTGGAACATGGCTGCCAATGCTACCACCACCACTGTTACTCGAACACCACGTCGACGACGGCGATGACTTGAATGAAGCACCTGTTTTACGAAGGCAGGAATGAATCGATAGATAGATAGTTTTGCCTAGGTGGGGTACTTGGCTAGCACTGACACATGAGAGCATGCAATCATACAATCATGCAACCATATAAACATATAAACATACCTAGGTAGCATAGTACACACATGCCTGGATGGATGAACTGGTCAGAACTGCCCATCTGAACTCTAGAGGCAGACGAGCACCCACTTTTGGGTTTATGCCTGATCTTAGACTTCGAAACACATCCCACAGCTACCGGTATTCCCGGCATCTCCACCAGGCATGCTTTCTCTCCCGCAGAGTCGTAATTGTGGTTGCAGAAGACACCTGCAGCTAAGGGTTGACTGACGGCTTCTGAGTGCCAGGGGTCAATAATACCATGTACCTACATAGTAGTAGTCAGGTAATGTACCGTTCAATGTTTCTTTCCCCCCTCCCGCCCGGTCCTTGGCCTATTGGTTCCCCCCCCCCCTTACCAGGCCTACCAGGCCTACCTACCTGCCTTACGGTCTCGGCATCTGCAAGAACTTGGAAGAGTTGCACATTAGCGTACCACTTGGCAAAGCTACTGCTACAAGAGGGGAGCGTCAGGCACACGCCTATACCTACCTAAGGTATGTAGTAGCAGCAGTATAGGTAGGTAGGTACTGTATGTACCTGCTGTACCTACATGGATGCCCAGGTGTGTAATCCGTAGTGTAAGTATGTACTTAGGTATATACAATGGTTGCTTTTTGGTTGTGTTACGCCGGGGACTGTCCGCACACCACTGCCGAAAGAGGTTGTCGGTCAACGGACGTCCTCCCTCGACTGTGAAGCGGCCCGTTCAGGATGTCTCAGTCTCTGACTTCCACGGCGGACCATGCAGTAAACCCTCTGAGGGAGCTCTTTCCCCGCAGTTGGGAATGTCCTGCATTGGAAGATTGTCAAGACGGCCACGTTGATTGGGCTCGACGTTGGTACGGTACATAGGTACGCTGCAGGTAGGATTCGTGGATATTCAGATCCTTGCAGATCAGTCAGTCCATTCCGGTGTCGATAATCGACAATCAGGCAAGCAGGCGTGTCGCCCAGCCAGCAGCCCTGTGACAAAGCTGGGGAGGCTGTGCTGTGGCACACATATCATGTATGCCCGGCCTGCCTAGCTGCCTAGATGAACGGCAATCCAATGTGTAATACCGGTACAGGTTACCCTAGGGTATATTTCCTGCATGTGGCGGGCCATGTGGAACCGCATCAAGATGGCTTCAATGCAGCGTCCTCGGGTGTGAGACGAGCTAGTAGCTGGCCATCCGCACCAAACGGCCGCCGCTGACGAATGAAGACCTGCAGATTATGGTGGCATGTGCACTGGCATGGCATGGCATGGCATGGCATGGTATATGTTCACGGGAGAGGATACATCACATCTTATTGCCTTGAACACCACTCCAGCATCTGATCCACAAACTGGCACTGGTAAGGCTGTATGTAGTGTACACAATAGGTAGAGCGGAGGGGAACCCGCACCTGGATACTGCTTCCTTCCATGACCCAATCCAAAGACTGAGCAGCGAGGGCTACCTATCCCTCATGCCTTGCCTGATACCACAGCATAGAAGCCTGCAGGTGAGTACATATGATTCGAGGAGCCAGTGATCCAATCGCGACCCGCTCAGCTCAGCAACAAGACCCGAACCACCAGCAACTGCCCATCCCATCCCATCCTACATACATATACCGCGGAAGCAATCCGGGCCCTCCTCCAACAGCAAGGCATGCAGTGGCGAGCCGAGCGGTACGACACCGCCCCCCGCCGCCCCCCCCCCCTGCTGATAAGAAGAAGCAAGTACAGGTGGTTTCCCAGCTGAGCAGGTAGCATCGGCACCTCTTTTGGCCGGTACCTACGACCTGTCTGTCACTCTGTGTGCGGTTTCCTTCCGGCGGCCGCTGCTGACCTTGCAAACGGCCTTAGCGAGCGCGGAGGGCGGCTTGCTCTGACATGACAGCTCCTGAACCTTGGAACCCGCATATCCGACTACTACCGGAGCCTCTTCCCCCCGCCTCCCCCCCCCGGTCCTTCCCCGTCTTCGTCGTGGGTTCGTCACCGCATGGTGTAACGGTCCCAAAAAGGGGCCTGGTACCTGGGCCTGCAGGGTCGCCTGCTGATAGGGCATGGGCGCGACGAGGATAGGTATAGGCCGGGGTCACTATGTAAGCACCTCACGTGGCGTGACGCCCGCGGAGATCTTGGAAGGGGGGTTTGAAAGGCATCGCCGGCGACGGTCCAGCCCTCGATAGGGCAAGTTGCCCATGGGCGGTCCCGGGGCGAGCGCAAGGTCGCAGGTTAGCCTAGCTCCGGGGCCCTGCGGGAGCTGAAACATGGACCAAGAACAGACGGAATTCCTCCGTGCTGAACTTTGCATCCTTGATACAGCCTCGCTGGGACATGGCCCAGTGCAGATGGTCACACGGCCGCGAGCGGGTGACGGAGGGCATGCCGAGGCCCCATGGTGTGATGACAAGATAGATATCCTAGTTAGTCTTCACTTGAACTGGCTTCACCGGGCATCTATGTTGCCGAGGCCGCGAATTGGTTGTTGGGATACGCCAAATGAACATACAGCTGGCTGGCTGTAGGCAATGACACGATGGGCAGCTCATGCAGAGAGGTCTTCACACACGCCTACCTATAATGCTCGCATACGAAAAGCAAAGACAGCACAAGACTTGCGTCATGTCCACCACACAGCAGCAGGTGTCATTGGGGAACCGTATGCAGCTCCCAGCCTTCATGTCACGCCACAATGGTCCTTGCTCCTCGGCCAGAACCGTTATGCTCGAGGCCGCCCTGTGCAGAAACCTTAAACATATAGCAAGGGATGTGGACAGTTGGTTCGAGACCAGATAAATTCGTTCGTTCTCTAATCGTTTTCGAGGACCTGGGATCAGGCATCCTCGGGCTCGCGACTGCGAAGGACCCCTACGCCCAGCTTCAGTAGAGACACACAAGATGTAAATCCATCATGCCAAACAAGTCCCTGAGCAGTCGTAGCCGAATTCGCCGTTCGTGTTTCGGTAGATTTCCATCCCTTCATTCCCGGAGAAATCCCGCCATCCTCTTCAGTCCTCTAGTCCTGTCGTTCCGAAAAAAGAGATATATCCGTCACGGTTCATCCTAGGTAGACAAAGGTAGACAAAGGAAGCGCTTAAGTGCCGGGGTTGGGGTTCATCTATTGCCATCGTCAGCCTCCGTATTCACGATGCATTAGGGTCTTGGCCGCGAATGGACCACGGTCTTCATAGATCCGTGATCGATTCCAGCACATGTCGTCCATCAAACGCACCTTCCTCTTGCCACCGGTGAGCTGCACGTTCACGAAACGGCGGGTGTATGTGAGTCTCTTCTTGGCACGGCCCTTACTGCTCGGGTTGTCAGCATTTGTCCAGTCCTTGTAGTCGCCGTCGTGGTCTTTTCCATCCTAGTCGTCACGGGAGTCATCGGGCGCAGTCGGGGCTTCATCAAACGCACGGGGTCTTCTTCTTCTCTGCCATCAAATGTCCGTCAGTATACATCTCCTAGTCATGAGTCCATCCTAGATCTGATTGTACGTACCCTGCTTCTCAACCTTGGGGGTCTGAGACTTGACCTTGCCAGCACGGGCGCTGTAGGCAGATTGTTAGAATTTTGCGCTCCGTCCAACTCGAAACAATCCGCCAAAAGGGGGGGATGGTCGCCCTTACAGAGATCCGTGAACCTTTCCCATTTTCGATTATTGAGTGATTGACACTTGACGTTCGGTGGTGATGGTTTGTTGATGCTGGAAGGGTCGGACGGTCGGGACGGTGTCGCGGTGCGAAGAGTCAAATCGTTGATGGTTTCTGTGGTGGGTTTGCCTCCCGCCACAGCGGGGGCACACCAAAAACCCAGATTTTTCAGCCACAGTTGCCTGCTTTGTCAGGGCACGTGACACTTTCGGCTTTTAGATAAGCTGTTGATAAGATGCTTGCCAGCCGCAACGCTCAATCAACACTAGCGTGACTAGCTCTCCTTGCTCTCCTTCAGAGCTCCAGCTCTCGCTGCTCCACATCTCTGACCAGTTCACGGTCTTTCACTCCATAGACTGTGGTCGTGGCACTTTATTGATTCCTAGCCAAAATGGCCAAAGAAAAGAATTATAACCCCGTGCAGGCCCAGCGCAAGGCCGACAAAGCCAAGGCTATCAAGAAAGGCAAGGCAGATGTCGCCGCAAAACGCAACGAGCGACTCGCAAAGCGCAACCCAATAAACATACAAAAGCAGATCGACGATCTCAAGGCTATAACAACGGGCGGTGGAAAGCTCAGCCATCATGAAGAGCAGGTCCTTGAGGGCCTGGAGAAGGAGCTCAAAGCCGTCCAGAAAGCCCGTGAGGCTCTAGGCGACGCAGCGCCCCAGTTCCGGAGTGGCGGCCCGCGACGGGACGGGGACAACGACAGAGGAGCCCTGGGCAAGCGGAGGAGGGGCTTCGACGATGTCGAGTCGAGTAGTGACAGCGATGTACCCGAGGACGTCAAACAAATCCCCATGCCAAGGGATACACCACCACCGATTCCGAAGGAGGTAATGGATAAATGGTGGGCCAAGAGGAGGGCCAAGAGGAACACGAATGCGAATATGGAGCCACTGGGCGGTGATAGGGAAACAGGTGGACGAGGAGAGAGGCAGCCGTCCACACCAGTACCGGCGGTTGAGACGAAGACAGTCTACGAGGCGAAGCCTATGGTGAGAGATCTAAGGAAAGAAGCGGCCGTGTTCGTCCCGACCGTGGTTCGGCAGAAACTCGACAAAACCCAGGGCAAGGGTGGCCTCATGGAGCCTGAAGAGGCGGACAGGTTGGAGAAGGAGGGATACTTGAAGCCCAAGGACGAGGCCCACACGGAGGGGTCCGACCCTGCGCCTGCATCTCGGCAGGTCCTGATGGAGGAAGTCGAAGACGACGAAGATTGACGGCATTGCCGTTGAAAAACTGCATATACCGCCTTGCATTGCGCGAAGGGTCTTTCAGGCTTGGCCGCGGTGACAAAGAACCGAACCAGGGAACATATCACGGACCTTGCCGGTCGAACAACATCGCCCAACAAAAAAGACCAAGCCAGTGCACTTCTTGGGAGGCTGTACACGACAGCCAACATACATTCGATATGTCTTCCGCTGGCCTGGAAGCTACAGGCTACAGCAGAGACAACCGTACCGGCGAAATACCGATGCGGCTAGACTGTCCGCATCAGATACCGATCCATGTATCCACACGTTTTACAACACAGTGGAGTGAGAGAGCGATGCTCTGCAGTAGGATGATACAAAACAATCACACCATGCAAGGATAGAAACCCGGGCGGATGGTCTGAGGAAAAGCAAGCCATACAGCATGTGCGCATCAATGATACCCAATACAATGAAATTGAATGGCTTGTCAGATCAACCAAGATTAAGTTTGGCGTACGGGGCAATCCTTATAACACCTAGTATACAACGGGTCTGGGCTAGACCTGTCTGAGCCGAGTCATCGCCAAACCAACTAACTCCCCATCAGCCATATGTACCACCCGAGAGGTGCCCCACTCCGAAGAACGGACATAGCCGGCAATATTCCAAAAAGTCGGTCATGTTCAGATTTGCCCCTGGCGCAAATAACCGTCGCGCTTGATGAGGACGACTACTGAGGCTTCGCTGTGATTCTTGGTGGTTTGGTGCCGGGTGTCAAAAATGTCAGAGTCAAGACGCCCACTGGATATTGGTGAGTGTGACCATACCGACCTGGAACCGACAGTACATGAGAAGGAGCCCGTCGACGTCTCGGCCGGTGACCACCCTCCGCCCCTATTCGTCGTCCCAAGCAATCCCGGTCAGGGCCAGGAACATGATCTAGAGAGGCGCACGACCACCGCGACGGATGGGGAGACTTACCCAGATGGCGGCCTGGAGGCATGGCTCGTCGTCCTCGGAGCATGGCTGGCACTGGTGTCCTCGCTGGGCCTCATGAACACCCTGGCAACCTTCCAGTCCTACTTGACGACGCACCAGCTCGCCGACTACGACGAGGGGACCGTCGGCTGGATCTTTTCTGTATACACATTCATGGTCTTCTTCCTGGGCCTGTATATCGGCCCACTGTTTGACAAGCATGGGCCGAGGTGGCTCATCCTGACGGTATTTGGGAAAAGCACAACCGGTGTAAACGGACAGCGGCCCCAGTCTTTAAGCCCCACCCCCCACAAAATTTAGTAGTACCGAGCTCGCCGAGCGGGACCTATAGGTTCCGGCCTACCCACACTACCAAAATCAAATATCACGCCTATAAGGCAATAAAAGCAATAAGGGCAGCGAGGCTAAGGACTTCCGAATCGGGACAATATAGCTATCGCGATAGTCTATACTATATATACCTCACGCGTTAACGCGCCCAATATTTATTCACATAAGGCCAGGCAGGGCCTAGGGCAGAGGAATTCGTAGCCTATAATCGTTATTCTCGTAAACCCTTACTACCCTCACAACCGTCTATATATATAGTGTTTTATATATACCTTATTCTCTATCAGTATATCTATCTATACTACGGTACTGCATCCTACCCAACTTAGGTAGTATCTCCCCTATAATACCGATATAGTGCCTAAATAGCGTTAACGGCACGCCGGCTTCGGGTATAGGGAAACCGACACAGTAGAGGTCGATCCGAAGCAGTACCTACTTTTATAGGAGTTTCTCTCTAATATATAATTAAAGCGAGGATCAAGTAATACCGGCGACTACTCTAAGCCGCCTACGCCTAACTACCCTTTCGTTATTAACTACTAGTACTATAAATTCAATAACTAGAAGACGAAATCGTAGGGCGAGAGCATTATAGCTAAAATAGGTAATAGCTACGCGGTCTACTACGCGAGTATAACTATAACCAAGACGTTCCGAGTAGTAGATAGAAAGTTAAGTAAGGACTTAGAATCCGTAAGTATATAATACTACTTATAAAAACCGGATTACTAACCGCGTATTAGGTTTTTATAAAATACTATAGCACCTATAGTAGCGACTATAATCTAGTATACTACGATACCGCGCACTACTCGAATAGCCTCGCGGCTACTATTAAGAAATACCTCGAGAGGGGCTATAGCCTAGATAAAACCCAGGTAAATAATATATAGAAGAAGGACGCCGAGTCGTAGCGGTAGGTAAAATTATATAGTATAAGCGACGCGAAGCTTATTAATTCTACCGTCTTTCGTAACTAGGAGAAGTCGATCCGTTAAAAGAGGGAGGTAAAGGAGGCGAGAATTAGTAATAGCCTTATGCGGCAGAAGTAGTTAAAATAGTACGCAGGCTAGCAGGTACAGTAAGTTAGCCGCTATTAACTTAAAGAGGAGTAAAACTCACTATATATAAGCGCAATAAAGCCCGCAGCTAGTTACGCGAGGAGAAACTTCCCTTTAAAGAGATTAACTCGAGTAATCGTAAGCACGGGAAAAAGCAAGAGATCTCATATAGCCTAGTATTTCTGCCGCCTAAGCCTAAAAAGACCGCGGTACTTAGTATAACACTTAAGAGGCACGGCCGTCTTATACTACTTAATAGCTTATACAAAACTAACCGCTTAGGCTAATACCTCTTTACCGTTTAAGTTCGTAACGATTATAGCTCGTAGAGGCAGAGCGCCTTCTTTCTTACGCAGAGCTAGTACGCGTAGTTAATCGAAGACTGCCTAGTAGCTATAAAACGGCTCGTACCAGGCTAGGAGCCGTAATAGGTAATAAACGACGATTCGAGTATTAAATAGAAGGGCTTTCGTGATTTCTCGCGCTATAACTAGGGTAAACAGGTTATCTCTTTACTCTACTAAAAGCACTAAATAAGGGTAATCGAGAGGCGCTTACCTAGCAGAGCGCTTAGTCTCGCGCGGAAATAGCTATAGCGAGCTATATACAACGCTATTAATAAGGAAGAGTGCCGGCTATACAGTAAGAAGGCTATTAAAGCTATTCCTAATAGGCTCGTAGCATAGAAAGCATACCTTAGAAAGAAGCTATTAAAGGGTAAAAATACGAGGTAAGCATCGTAGGCGAGGTAAGTTAGGCTGCCCCCGGTATACTTTATAAGTTTTATTAGCTAACGTGTTTTTTCGCAGCAGATTTCACATACCTATTCTCTTACAGGTATCGACTACATCTCCTTTAGAAGGCTTCCACAGCTATTTAAAGAGAGATAGGTTTAAGGGTAAGATAAATAAGTTTACCTTCTTAGAAACTATCTAACGCGTCTTCTGCATATATACGCAGTAGCATAAAAAAGCCGAGGGGGTAGCGGCTAAAGCAAGGGTAAGTAAGCTCCTTAACCTCTACGAGTATTCTAACTACTTTAGCGCCCTACCTAGAAGCCTATAATAACTCTAAATAGAGCAGGTTTTTAAGGCGAAAGAAGACTACTATGCAGACGAGGCACTCTACTACGATACCGACGTATATTACTTTAAATACCCTTATCGCTTTTAGCGGAGATAGCGCCTTATCTGCACCTATATATAGCGGAAGCACTTTTTTAAGGGCGAGAGAATTTCTCGAGTATAGTTCGAGCAGGTCTACGCGCCTTTCGCGCAGGACGGCTAGCTCGTCTACTACCGCACTTTTAATAACCCTCTCGTAAAGTATACCTAGGGTAACGCAGAGCTCGCGCAGCAGGAACGGAGGTAAGTAAAACTCGCAGCTATAAGATTTTTAGCAGTGCGTATAAACTAACAATAGCTTTATTAAGCGCTACCTCGAACTCGTACGGAAAACCTAAAACAACCGCGCTATAACTAGAAAGATCTAAATAGAGAGGGTCGAATAGCTCGAGGCTACGTAGTTCGCTACGGCCGAGTTATCCGAGATACTTACAGATAGGGGCGAGTTTTTACTATAGTTAGCAACTAGCCTAAATAGCCGGTCCGTCCTCGAAGCTACGAACCTATAGCGCATTATACGAGAATAGCTAGTAAGGCTAACGATCGTACCTCGAGATCTTTAACTAAGCATGCTTATTCCTACGGCCTCGGTACGGGTAAGTATAACTTTAAAGTTCATTAGGTAGCAAACACTAATAAACTATTTTCACAAATAATATCCCTATCTCCCTCGGCCGGGCCTGCAAGATAACCTCCTACGAGATAACCTCCCTCTACGAGTATACCTACCGCGATACCCTCACCTATAATGCCCCCTCCTACGCGACTATATACACCTACAGGCCCTATAACACCGCAGCAGCAGGGCTAGTTCTTATATCTAGCTACGCCTGCTTTCTCTGCGTAGAGTTTACAGCCTAAGCTAAGCGGCATACCACAGCTATCAAGCTCTATAGCCCCGGCTAAACGGGCTAGGGACCTAGGCGCAGTCACGCCTATAGCGCCGAAAAGGCTATAGCAGCAGATCGCGATAGCTTTATTCGAAGCGCCACCCTAGCAGGGCAATAACACTCTGTAGTAGTATATATAGGGCGTACTAAATAACTCGGAAGAATCTACTAGGAGGTCCTTTAGTATACTATTATACCTTTCTGCTATAGAACAGTCTTATAGCTATCACAGTATCTTCTCGGCTACTACTACTACTTAAGGTATAGCGATACCCTTAGCCGGACCTCTGCCGGTATAGACGATTCGTAGGCCTGTATATAGAATTTCTATATAGAATATACCTATAGTTAATAATACTTCGTACGGTATTTCCAGCGAACTGGAGCACGCGCTAGGGGGGCTGCCACTACTATAGTAAATGCGCTAGGGCGTATAACCGCGCAGCTTACTAATAGATTAACAGGTTCTCACGATAGCGACGAGGCTGAGGTTAGGGGCTAGATATAGTAGGCCAAATAGTATAATAATATTAAGCGAGTATAGTTACAGGTAAGTTTAGGTAGCGCCCCGCTCGTATAGAACTTAGCTAACACCCTAAGGCCCGCTAGCAGGTCCCCAAACGGGGCACCTGCCAGAAAGGGTATCGGGTTATGCTTTTCGCAAATACCCATCCTGACTGGGACCATCTTCGTCTGCGCCAGCTTGGTGCTCTTCAGCATCTCCACGGGTGAGTTCATACTACCCACCCACCCAACCCCCCGTCTACAACTCCAGCTTCGGCTCAACACGTTCACACACCTGATACTTACTGGATGCCCCCAGAACTATGGCACTTCATCCTATCCCTCGGCATCTTCTGCGGCACAGGCTGCTCCCTCCTCTTCACGCCCTCGTTCGCCGCCGTGGGCCACTGGTTCCAGGCGCGGCGCGGCTTGGCCATGGGCATAGCGTCGACGGGCGGCTCCATCGGCGGCATCGTCTTCCCGCTGATGCTCGAGGCCCTCTTCGCGCGCGTCGGCTGGGCCTGGGCCGTCCGCGCCCTGGCCCTCCTGTGCCTGGTCCTCTGCGCGGCCGCCAACCTGCTCATCCGCGCGCGCCTGCCGCCCGCCCGCGGCGCCAGCGCGAGGCCCGACTTCCGCATCTTTGGCGACTGGGCCTTCGCCCTCACCACCGCCGGCATCTTCCTGCTCGAGTTCGCCCTCTTCATCCCCGTCACCTACGTCTCGTCGTACGCGCGCGCCCAGGGCTTCGGCGAGTCCTTCTCCTTCCAGATCCTGCCCATCCTCAACGCCGCCTCCGCCTTCGGCCGCGCCCTCCCGGGCTACTGGGGCGACAAGATCGGCCCCTTCAACATCAACCTCATCATGATCGTCTTCTCCATCGTCGCCACCCTGGCCATCTGGCTGCCCGCCGGGAGCTACACCGCCGGCCTGGTGCTGTTCGCGGTGACCTTTGGGTTCGCGAGCGGGAGCAATGTGAGCATAACGCCTGTCTGTGTGGGGAGGCTGTGCAGGACACAGCAATACGGGCGGTATTATGCCACGTGCTACACGATTGTGAGTTTTGCTTGCCTTGTGGGCGTGCCTATCGGTGGGAATATCCTGACGTCGAATGGGGGTGACTACTGGGGGGTTATCGTGTTCACGGGGATGGTGTACCTGGGGGCTCTCATTGCTCTGTACCTGGCGAAAGTGTGCAAAGTTGGATGGCAGCCGTGGGTGATATTCTAGATAGAGGCAGATGACACTCAAAAGCATTCGTAATACATATTTAATGAGATTTACATAAGAGGTTAAAGACATAGCCACCCGCTGGGTTGGTGCGGCAGGTGCTAATTCAGGCTGTATATTGAAAGTTGTTACAGTAAAGTCGAGCCCAGGAGCTACTAAGCAAGACCATAATTGCTTCTTGAGTGTCAACCAATTAGATGGCCTACCCCAGCAGCAGTACAAATGCCCATCGAAACCAGAAAAGGTATGTACAGGTTTTTGGTACACAGCATGTTCGCATGTTCAAGCTCCACGCATATCCAAAGTTCGTTAGTTTCACTCATATCCCTCCGTTTCAGGAAGAAATGCCAGAAAGAGATCAGAAAGAAATCAAGAAAATGAAAAAGCAAACACGAGGATTGAAAAGAGAAAGAGATGCAAATTAGGTATGAACCAGATGATGCATTGAACGAGAAACCATAACAAGCGAGCTGTCACCCAGTAAACGCCGGGCAGGTAGACCAATACCCCAGGCTGTATGCAGCCAAAACCTAGCCTAGTACACCAACTCCTTTCTCCCTTGCGCGGAAATCAAAACAACACCTACTTCTTACCTCTATGCCCATACAACGTGCCTCTCTCCTTTTTCGCTCTCAAGCTACCTAATTATGACTAGACACCACCGTACCCGCCCTTCTCCGCGATGCCCCGCGCCAGCTCCATGATGGACGCGGCCCCGATGACCTCCATGTCGTTGACCTTGACGCCGACGTTCTTGAAGATCCAGCTGCGGAAGCTGGACGTGACGAGGGAGTCGACGCCGTAGGCCGTGAGGGACTTGTCGGCGTCCATGTCGTCGGGGGAGGCCATGCCCAGCGAGACGGAGAGGTACTCGATGCAGCCCGCCAGGACCGTCTCGGCGGCCTCGTCGAGCGAGCCGGCCGACCGGAGCGCCGCGAGCAGCGCCTTGCCGCTGCCCTGGGAGGAGATGCCGGTGGACATGGACTGCTGGGACGGCGAGGTGCCCGGGCTGCTGTCGGCTTGCAGGTCGGGGAGGTCGATCTGGTTGAGGACCTCGAACATCTTGGTCTCGGTCCAGTAGGGGTCCGAGACCTGGTTCTGGAGGATGAGACCTCCCGTGCCGACGCCAGTGACGACTTGGGGAGGTAGGTGGAGGGCACCGCCGCCGCCTACCATGGCGCGCTCGATAAGAAAGAGGAAGTTTTCCAGCATGACCATGAAGAAACCACTGGCCTTAAGGATGCCAAGAGTCTTCTCGTCATTCTCCAGCATACCGGCGCCCATGACCGGACCGAGATCGATGGAGACGGAGTTCTTCATGCCGATGGATGTGCGGTGTCGGGCAAGAGCATCCTGGAAGCAGTTCCCAGCGGCGTAGTTGGCCTGGCCACGGTTGCCGATGACACCCGACGCGGAAGACAGGAAGATGAAGAAGTCCATATCCTTGGGCAAAACATTGTGAAGGTTCATAGAACCAAGCATCTTGGGACGCGTGGCAGCTGACCAGTCCTCGTACGACATGGTCTCCCAGACTGCATCAGCAATAACAGCAGCGCACTGAACAGCGCCCTTGATGCCCGGCATGTTTGCGTGATCTAGGGTCTGTCGGAGGTTGTCCTCGTTGCAGATATCGACATGAAGCGCCAAAGCTTTGACGCCACGATCAGCCAGAGACTGCAGGAAGGTAAAGTCCTCGGAATTCTTGGCACCAGATCGTGACAGGAAGAGTAAGTTGCGCGCACCACGATCGGCCATGAGGCCAGCCACAGCCTTGCCTAGACCACCGAGGCCACCAACGAGGACGTAAGTACCCTCCGGATCCAGGGGTACAGGAGTTAAGGGATTCTTGCCGACACGGACCAGAGACTTGTCCGTGAAGGTGACAGTACACAGGTGGCGACCGGGTTCGGTAGCCATCGACTCCCACAGCTGGTCGAGATACTCGACGCGTTCCTCGCGCACAAGACAAGGAGAGGGTAAACCCAGTTGGCCAGAAAGTACGAGCTGTAAGACCTCCGCCCAAGCCTTGGCAATGACCTGGGGGCGCTTCTTCGCGGTTTGGAATAGATCGAACTTGTGGACCGAGACGTTGGCATGGCGCGGAGTAATGACTGCCTTGGACATTGTTGCATTGCTGAGGAGGAAAATGTGGCCGTTATCAGCGACGCACTGAGCGCTCTGCTCTAGGTGGTCAGGAGTTGGCGAGAACACATGATCAACACCGTTGCCAGCTGTCAGGTGCATGAGTTGATCCGGGAAGCCGTCGTTGGTCATGTCAACAATATGCTCCATTGGCACACCGTAATACTCGTGAAGGACAGAGTTGTGGGCAGGACTGGAAGCGCCTGCAAAGACCGTTGCACCAAGCATGTTGGCCACGCGGATTGCTGCATCGCCGAAGGGGCTTGCCGCGCAGTGGATGAAGACAGTGTCCCCAGAAGAAAGGCCACCAATATTGTTGAGACGGTAGTACGCAGCGACCAGAGCGGCTGGACTAAGACCACGGACAATGGCGCGATCATGAAGTCGGTGTACAAAAATCCGGTCAACAGTCACCGAAGTCCGAAGAGTGTCCTTGGCCAGAGCGACGACAAGGGTTCCAATTGGGAGATCTGTGACGCTCGCACCTGTCTCGGAAACAGTACCGATGACATCGACACCTAGCTGAGCCTCGCTACTTCGGCCGAGGATCGTCTCCAGATCAAGTTGGTACAAATTGGTGCTCTCCACAGCGATGCGGACCTCGTTCTCGCCAAGGTGTTTGTCGGCGGCAGCGCAAGCCTCGAAGTAGGTGCTATTGATTTCGCCAATCTTGCCGACCGCAAATCCCAGAGGCTTCTCGACTTCCCCCAGAGACATCGTCTCAATGTGAATCGCATGTTTCTGGCCCTTCTCAATGACGTTGTTGACTGCCTGCAAGGGGTGCAATCGGGCACCAAACAACTTGCCATCGCGAAGAGAGTACTCAACTTCCGGCACCTCAGTCGGATCGAGCTTTAGGAAGGACTTGTTGAAAACCGCCTGGATTCCAAACGCAGACACGTTGACATCGGATAGACTTTGGGAAACACCGAGGTCTAGAGTAACAATGCGTTTGGAAGAGTCCTCGGAGCGGATAGTCCTAGCCAAACCATGGAAGGGTGCCATGACTGGTTTCTCGGCTGTCTTTTGAGCCCCTGCTGTAACCCAAAGTAGACCTGGACTAGCCTTGATTAGCAGCTTGATTGTTTCGAAAGCCCGAGGAGACATGTTGAAGAGGAATGCCTGTTCAATCTCAACAAGTGAGATGCAGAACTTGCTTGCGTGTTCCATCGTCAATTGGGAGAAGCGGACGTGGTCGACGTTGGGAAGAGTGAAGCATTGAATGAGGAGGTTTGCCATCTCGGTGACATCCCCGTCTGGGAGCAGAAGAATTGTTGGGGCTCCGTTGTTGACCTCGAAGGTATTGTCGAAATGAGGGAGAACAGGCTGCAGCTCCTGCCACACAATCTCGCTGCAGAGTTGTCGGTTACTGGGAAGGTAGCCTGACCCGTCATACATGGCCAGCTTGATGAATTCCATCCCTTTCACAACAACCATAGGCTTGCTGAAAGCCTCGTCAGACATGACAATATCCGCGATAGCCTCGCGGAAGCCCTTCAGGTGAGCTGTAGCATAGCCGTGAAACTTGGCACCAGCGCCCTTGAGCATCGCGGGCGAAAATGAGATTTGGCGGATGCAAGAAGGAACCATAGACTCATCACCAACTGCAAAGACGGTCTGAAACATGGCATCGAGCGTGGCTGGGTGGATGAGATGATCATACTCGAATTGCGCTGGCATCTTGGACTTGGTGTCAGGTATACGAACCACACTGGTACATGAGTTCTGATTGTGGGCCAGCTCCGTAATATTCTGGAACAATGGTCCGTAATTCATGCCGATTCCGTCCAGCTTCTCGTATAAAGAGCGCGGGTTGATGATCTGGGTGCAGTCATTGCGCAGCTCCAAGTATGTTTGTTGACAATCTCGGTTCTGATAGTTGTCATGCTCAGTGGACTCATCGGAAGACCTACCGCGGTAGAGTATCTTGAACTGGCCATCCGCGTTCTCCTGCCAAGGCCCATACTCTGTCTTCGTCATTATGGAGAAGGAGTAAACTGCCATGCCATGTGTGCTGTCTGGGGAGGGGATCTTCAGCAACTTGGCGTTGAGGACATGCTCCAGTCCGTGCTGGCCACCGGGGATGATGACTGGCTTGGCGATGTTGAAATTGCAGATCTGGTAGGTGTCCACAAGCAGATGAGGATCGCTACATTGCCTTGCAGCCTCCAGAGCCATGGTGAGTAGACCAGCAGCAGGATAGATGATGGTCTTTTGGACCTGATGATCAGCCAACCAAGGATTCTCTTCTAGCCTGAAGAAGCCGCGCCACCTTGGTTCCTGGGGAGAGGACTCGGCCAAAGGCGCGCCAATCAAGTCTTCACGGCCATGCTTACGGAGACGAAGCGCCACGCCAAGATGGGACTCGAACCAGTAAGTCTTGGAGTGGTTGAAAGGATATGGAGGCAGATCAACAAGCAGCTGTGGCAAGAAGCCCTCCTTGCTTCGCCAAACCCATGAAAAGTCTGCGGGATGACCACGAGCCCAGATCTCACCAAGAGCCTCAAGGGCAGTGGTGCAGGCGTGAGTGTTTCGCTTGAGTAGGGGAAGGCAGGCAAGTCCCTTTGTAGCCTTACTTGGAGCGATGGCCTTCATGATCTCCTGGACAGGGCGATTCAGCGTCACCGCCGGGCTAATCTCGACCACGAACTTTGGCTTAATGGCCTTGTACATTGCAGAAAAGGCTTGGTTGAAGAGCACGGGAGATATGAGGTTCTTGGCCCAGTATTCAGGGCCGAGTTCAGAGGCTGCAATCTCGTCGCCAGTTACGGAGGAGAACATCTTGGGACCTTGTGCGTTGGTGATGGGCTTCGCACCGTCCAACGACTGCCGATAGGAATCTTCCACCAAGCGCATGTGGTGAGAATGGTAAGCTGTCGTGACGGCAAGGAGTTTGTGGAAAACACCATCCGAGGCCATCATCTGTGCGATTTCCAGGATCTGCTCCTCGTCACCGGACAGAGTAACAGACACCGGGCTGTTTTCGCAAGCAACTACGACGCTACCGGGCAGCACTCGGTAGATGTATTGTTGAGCCTGTACAGCGGAGAGACCGACGGCCATCATCCTTCCCTTGACATTTGGGTACACGTACTGGAGAGAGTGAGCATGCTCACCACGGCGGAAGGCAATGAGCCACGCATCTTCCCTGGTGATGAATCCAGCGGCATAAGCGGCAGCGATCTCTCCTGACGAGTGGCCAACAACGGCGAGGGGGCAGATCTGGGACGCCTTGAGTAAGTCGACTAGAGCAACCTGAACTGCTGTAGTAGCAGGCTGTGCGAACTTGGGCTCGTTGATGCGACTCATTGACGGATCGTCGTGTCTCAGCTCCTGTAGAAGATCGAAATCACTACCCACGATCTTTGACAGGTACTTGGAAGCACCGACAAGGCTGTTACTGAAAGGCTCGAATTCGATTAGCTCTCGTCCCATAGCGTGCCACTGGGCACCCTGACCACAGAAGACCATGGCAATCTTCGGCATGGAGTCATCAGCTGAGGCCAGGAACCTATGAACGCCGAGGTTCTGGGGCTGTGCGAGCTTCTCGGCGAGGTCGGAGGCTGAGTGTGCCATGATGACGGCCTTAAACTCGAGTGAGGAGCGACGGGACATAGTGTAGGCGTAGTTAGCCAGGATATGAGAATCCGACGAATGAGCTGCGATGAAAGGCGCATGGCCTGAAGCAATCCTTGTGATCCCATCCCTCTCGTGGGATGAGATGAGGATCAGTTGAGCGGTCGGGAATGTCTTCTGCTTCTTGGTAGACCCGATTGGGGCGATGGCAGTGGCCACAGAGCGGTGGTTGGCCGCCAGGGACCGCTGGGCGAGGTACGACCCAGCATCATCGAGAATAAGATGGGCGTTGGTGCCTCCAAAACCGAAGCAGTTGACACTTGCTCGTCGAAGACCGTCCATCGGCCAGGGAGTAAGAGAAGTGGGGACCTGGAGAGGGAGGGAAAAAAGGGGGGTCAGCTATCTTACGTAATCACCACAACGTCGCTCCATGTTCTTGATGCTCTTCATGGCTTACCTTGACCTTCCACTCATCGAATTTGATATCCGGATTGCCAATCGAGGGATCAAAATACAGGTTCTTTGGAATCTGACCTCGCTCAACAGCCAGAACAGCCTTGATCAGGCCAGCAACACCAGCCGCACCTTCGAGGTGTCCAATATTGGGCTTGATCGAGCCAATGAAAATAGGCTTGTCGGCATCACGGTCTTCGCAGAAAGCCTGAGAGACGGCAAAGCTCTCCTTTGGGTCCCCGGCTGGAGTGCCTGTGCCGTGGCACTCGACGTAGGCTGTTTGATCGACATCCAGACCGGCCTCCTTGTAGACGGCCTTGATGTTGGAGAGCTGCGCAGCTGCGCTGGGCATGGTAATGCCTGTAGCCGAATGAATGTTTAGTAACGAATTTCTTAGTCATTGGGAGGGGGGGGGGAGGCAAGGTATGTGAGGGCACACCTGGAGTTCTGCCATCCTGGTTGACACGAGAACCACGAATGACCGCACGGATGGTGTCGTTGTCCCGTATCGCATCGTCGAGTCTCTTCAGAACGACTACGCCAACGCCCTCGCCACGACCATAGCCCTCCGCATTGTTGGTGAAGGTAAAGCACTTTCCGTTCTTTCCCAGAAAGTTGAGCGCCGTCATGGGCATCATGGTAGCAGGGGTGAGGATCATGCCAACACCGGCAGCAATGGCCAGGTTAGACCGGCCGGTTCGCAAGTCCTGGCAGCCATTGTGCACACCAACAAGACTCGCGCTGCATCCAGTATCCACAGTCTGGCTGGGACCCCGAAGATTGAACTGATATGAAATTCGGTTTGAGAGGATGGCGGCGCCCGTTCCGGTTGCCGCATACTGAGGAGACCAGTCTGCGTCTCGGAGGACGACTTGTTCATAGTCTGTCGAGGAACTTGGTCAAATGATTGTCCAGAACGCGAGGAACCGCGTGGCAGATTTTGGCATCAACCTACCTTTCACAAAAGTTCCCACATTCACAGAAGTTTCGCTGAGATCGAGTGACTCCTTGGAGTAACCAGCTGTGCAGACCCATGTTAGCAGGGTGTCAAATCGTTTTGGTAAATTTGGCAGGGGAAAGGAATACTTACCATTCTCGAGGGCCTGGTATGTGACCTCCAGCAAGATACGCTGCTGCGGGTCAATGGCTTGTGCCTCCGTTTGAGAGATGTTGAAGAACTGTTCATGTACGATGGGCCGTCAGTTTCCATTTGGCAGGGCAGGATACTTCTCAGAGGTGCTTCAGTGGGTCCAATCACGAAGAGCGACTTACCTGAGCATCGAACGCCTTGATGTCGTCCTTGAGGAAATGTGCACCTCTAAAGCCAATCGAGCCTTGTCGGTTGCCACTGGGGTGGTAGAATCCGTCGATGTTGACGCGATCGGCGGGGAATTCTGACCAGGCATTGTCGCCGTTCTTGAGCATCTCGAAGAGGGACTCGACGTTCTCACCGTCGCCAGGGAAGCGGCATGCCATGCCGACGATGGCGATGGGCATGACCGCATCAGGCTGAGGATCCATAGGGGGATCTATGGGCTGGGCCATAGTGGGCTGGTGTGTGTATATGTCAATGTGTAGGTATGACTGTGGACGAGGAGTGTTGGAAGGGTATCGGTGACACAGATTTGATAATTGTTTGGAAGTGAAAAGAGTTTAGGATTGGTCAAGGGTTTTGTCAGTGAGTTGGAAGTATCACTTAACGGTGGCCCCCGCGTCGACCAGTGACTACTGATAGTTTAAGTGGGTCCTGGGTCGGCGACGATAGTGAGAGTGACAATACTGCAGGCGAAAGCCCGTTGACTGATTGCAGCGTCTCGAGAAGTGGTGTCCCGAAGTCACCTGCGAAGAGTGTTGCTTGTACAGCGATGTCCGTTGTAAGCAAGCGACGCTTCGAGGTTGAAGTTGTTCGAGTTGGCGATCTGGAAGGAAGTTCAACGAGTAGGAAGGTAGTTCACAGGAGTGACCACGGTGGTTGAAGTCTGACTGACAGTTTCATCTGTAAACTGATGGAGACTTGCGCTTGCTGTTGGCGGGAGGCTTCACGTGCTGGTGAGTGTATTCCACCTGGACACCCAGTTAAGTGACCTGGTTGAAGCTTGGACCATAGATGGAGGGAACGGCTCACTCTGAATCGATAAGGCCTATTACCATGTTACATCCAAAGTAACCCAACTGAAGATTCTGTCAGGTGACAAGGCAATGAATGGACGGACCACTCTGGGCCACGATACCAACGATAGCTCTGCTCGTCGTCCGATACTGGCCAAGCTCACGATCCCCTTCCCCAAGTTTAGTCTTGACACATAGATTCACTCGCGCTCCGACCCCAATTCTGGACAGGTGACCTACAATGACGAGATTGATATATACGGCAGTCCAAGAGTCCAAGAGAACGACCGGACTGATTGACTGACTGACTGAATGACTGGTGGCACAACAGGAATCGACCAAGCATATGAGGGAGAATTTAAACAGAATGATAGCAGCAGACGGCAGACGCTCGGCACCTCCTGCGTAATGCTTGATTTGAACCGCCCATATACAGGGAACCTCATGAGTTATAGAAACCCCTTTCCAACAAAACTCTTTGCCTCTCTTTCAATAGCCCAACCGACCAGGATAGGAGGTGGAATGTCTCAAGGAATGTACCGAGCAAGCTGCAAGGCGCACATGGGTGGCGGTTGAACAACAATTCCTCAATAAGCAGGGAAAACATGCAGGAGGAAGAGTGCAGGAGACAACGGCATAAGAACAAAGACGACAACGAAGAACCCCGAGCCGGTTACACGTATCTCAGCCCAACAACCTTATCGATCGTGGGCTTTTATTCCTCTCATTTATCCCGATAGATGTCGATCCCGCCACTCCTTCCTAGGCTCCAACCCCCAACCCGGCAGGCTTCCATATGTAAGTACATCCTGGATTGATGGAGTGAAGGAACACTTGAAGAGACACTAGCCTTCTTGAATATGTGGGCGGGAAGGGGGGGGGGCATCTGCACCTATTCCAGATCCACCTTGGCCGACTTCCTTATTGGTAGCATGCTCTTTCCGATGGCGCCGCATTTGTCGCGCTGGCTGTAACCCAACAGTCGGCGCTAGAGCTCAGCTGACAGGTGTCAGTTAGGGGTCGAAGAGAATTAGCCCGGGCGTAGAATGCACCGTCATTCCCGAACCATGGAGACTTTGTGGGGAGTATGGTGCGGAGGGGAGGCTTTGGTTGGCGCGGGCCGGGCCAGATTCAGCAGGACTCACGATGGTTCTTTTGGAATCATCATGACGGGGGTCGTCTCTAGGTATCTTTACAAGACCATGGTCTTGCCCTCTTTTGGCTACTAATAGCGTACTAACAATCGTTCCCAGGCCAATCATGTCTTTACAGAGGTTCTGCGCCCCTACGGAGATGCACGTTTGGGCAAATGGAATACATCTGGGCATCGTCACGGGATTGTTGGGCCGGGGATCCCTCGTCATGGCGCCTGAATAAGGCATGGGTAGCCATCCTTCGACGATCTTTGGATAAGCTAGCAGGCTAGCCAGGCTCGGGTAGTCATGATGAGGACTGCATTGGTAGCCAAACTTTTTTTTTTGGTAGGATTTTAGTCGGACGTGAAGGCTTGGTTCTGCTGCGTCGCGAGTCGCTGTGCAGGGCTCAGGGAGGCCAATCGTTCGAATGGGAATCCAACCGGGACCCGATTTGTGATTGCTTCCTCGCGTCACTGGTACCTGAGCCCATGAGGCCCTGTCATTTGTTCGCCAGCGTTATGATACTGGCCGGCAACCCGTCCAGCCAGGGCTCTCGAGAGTCGGAGTGAGCCGTGGAAGACGGAGAAGCTAGGAAAACCTCTGGTCAACTGGCCATGGCGATGATTCGATATGATGATTTATGATTTCATCTCGAGACGATGATGATGGAGCGCGTCTGGGAAGAGCATTCTCCTTGATCGAGAGGAGAAGGAGTGCGCGCCGAGGCATCACTTGGGCAGAGCTCCTTCAGTGCCAGGAGTGTGTTGATGTCAATTCGGCCGTTGTATCCGTGCGGCTCGGTACGCAGGTGCGGAACCTGACAACTGACAGACGCAATCGAGGTGCAAGATCCTGCAAGATCCCGTCGGCCTGCACCATTGGCAACGATGCGACAATGCAACACGGTCTGCCTGTCCAAACTCCACGAGCCGGTCATGCCATCAAATCCTGTCTGACACCCCACGTAGGACGACTATCCTGTGGGAGATGTCAAGGCAAGAAGACTGGTTCACCTCAGTAGGAGAGTGGGTTCTGTGTCACGGTGTCAGTCTGGCACAAGTCTCCCCAGGGATGTGAAAAGGGGTGTGTGAGAGAACGCAGTCCAGGCACCACGTATGTTACATGATGGATGAGATAAAACAGGAAGGATCTTGAGACCGAAGCACTTGCCACCTGGCAGGGTGCGATCGAGCTGAGAAAGGAATCGATAAGACATAGGGTAAATTTCAGCAGAATATTGTTCTGTCGTGCTCGCTTCACCACCGGATGGGGCTTGACCATGATCATACCAAATACAGGAAGTTCAAGAGAATTTAATCAGATCAGAAGCAACGAAGAGGTTTGAAAGACACTGATAATGAACACCGGACAGTAGGACCTTGAGAGTCACAGACACACAAGTTTGGGGGGACTTGTTGGCAACCGATATCGCTTTGCTGAAATACCCCCATCCACTTCGTATTATAGAAAACCACGACGTTACCTTTGAAGACACTTTGGATGGTGGTAAGATGTCGTTCAACCTTTCCACAGGCTCAATATGTGTAAGTAATGCTGGATGGTGAATTTAGGTAGATCACATGGTCCGTTGTACCGCTGCGAAGGCCTAAAATCTCGACCTTGGAATTCCAAGTCCCTTGGTGCGCCAAGTGTCGCTATGACTGTTGAGCAGGAGTGACATCAGCGAAAATTCAAGGGTCTTCCAGAATGTTACAGTGGATACAAAAATCGTATCCTCGTGCTCAACCGGCAAAAGTTGACACTGACGACGCAGCGCGCGGTTGAACGAGTC
Source organism: Cytospora chrysosperma (assembly GCA_016808195.1). Classification (NCBI taxonomy): domain Eukaryota; kingdom Fungi; phylum Ascomycota; class Sordariomycetes; order Diaporthales; family Cytosporaceae; genus Cytospora; species Cytospora chrysosperma. The sequence goes on from JAEQMF010000012.1 coordinate 684,951, forward strand.
CGGTAACACTGTGGTGCTTCGTGTATCACGGGTGTAACGACCACCCACGGTCCGATATACTGCCGACATCCAACGATGCCGAGCGTGCAAGAAGGCATGGTCACTACTTGGAGCCCCTCCGAGCTCGTCATTGACTGTTCTCTACAGTCTTTGCGGTGCGATGTCTTGGTTATTCGTATAAGCCGGAGGACAGGCTTCCAGCCAGGAGGGGCGGGAGCTTGGCAGGAGGGGGGGCCTAGGTCGTCGATGATCCGTGTTGGGTCGATGCTGTCCGACTGAAACAGGCTCGCACTGTGAGATATGGACCACGAGTGGTGTCTCGTGCAAGAGACAATAGCTGATCGACGCCTGGCTATGCAGAATCAGCAGAGATTGGCTATGCCGGTGAGGCGATGAAGATGTACTTACCTAGGTCGTAAGGCAGGGCGGACGGCGGACGGGAGGATTAATTATCCTTAACCCTCGACTGAGTCGACTCGATGAAGATTTCTGACGTTTCTGTCACACATATCTAAGCACACATAGATTACAACCAAGCCACAGCCATGGGATACGCTAGGGAGTAGCCGAGGAACCGACGATTTCCAGATTTCTCCATGGCGGGTTCCTGAGACGCTTCCAATATCGTTCCCTCCATCCTGGCCCTGGTCCAAACCCACAAACCTGGGAAGAGATGGACGATGAGATGGGGTAGGGTAGGATCGCTCTTGCATACAGCCCTCGGGTGTACTGCAGGTTAACAGGTCCACAGATCCAGTACCGTAAGCCAATCCCATCTAGTGTCCAGCCATTGTCTCATTCGTAACTGCGGCCGGTGTCTGGCAGGAAGGTTACACAAGCCGGGAGGTTGCATTGGCTAACCTTAGCGACCCAAAATGAGGTGTTTCTGGGGCCAACCAGTCGGGGGCTCTCTTTGCTCGCCCACCTGCTTGCATTGGATGCGAGGCAACTGAGTACTTAAGTATATATCACTCAACATTGAATTGTTTGCCGGCATCGGCTAGGTAATACGACGTCGACAACTGCATCGCTGAATGCCTGGGTAATAGAAAGAAGGCAGGGAAGACCTCAAATACGGCCTTAAGTACAACACTAAGTCCGCAGTAGATTCGAGAGTATCCGGTCCTCGCCTCACTGGGGTCGAGAATGGATAGCGAGCGGGTTATGTATGTTTCTGCCTGAGCCTGTCTCGGGCAGGACGACCTCGAGAGTCTACAGCTGAACGCCTAAGGGTATCGGCCTCGCCTCGTTTCGTGGCACGACTCTCGTTAGTTTGGCCCCCTGTCGAGTGACTCATCGTTGTCCGTTTTCGCCTTGGCCTTGTCTTTTGGACAAGTCATGGTAAGTGTCGCAGAGCAGAAGACTATTGAGCAGAGACTCGAACACGGAATGGCCCGGTGTTCAGTGTTGAATCTATCGCTGCTTGACCACTGGTTCTTTTGGGCATCACACAAGACCGCGACGCTCACGTGTGGTGGATTGATTGACAGGCAGACAGGAAGACAGAAAGACAAGGGGCTTTCGAGGCGCTCGTTGGCTGCTGCTAGTAGTGTTGCGCCCCATGTGAAGCCGTTAAGAGCGTTGGACATGCGTTCGTCTCCCCGAGTCGACTGCTATATTGGGTGGGTACAACGTGATACATCATACCCGTCATCAGTTGGATGCCGTCTTGTGGCACTGTCAGAGAATATCTCACCCATCAGGTCATAACTGAAGAAAGGTTGGAGCTTCTCCCAGATCTGCGCCTGGACAGCTGCAGCTTCCTCCCCGATCTTTCTGCTGTCTGTACCTCCTGACGCATCTCCCGCCCGTGAATGTCTGACGAGGTTTGGAAATCCATCGCCTCGAGTCAAAGACAACTGCAAATTGTTCTGACGATTCGCAAAAAGCATTGTCTTCGATTGACTGCTCGAAGATTAAGCGATCTCGTTGTCGATTGATTGACATCCCGACTATTTGGGTCTGGGCTGTGGGAAGAGCGAAGGAAGTTATCTTGTGGCGCAGAAATACTAAAGGGACCCTGCTCTTCGCAACGACCACTGAAGACTTATACCCGGTGAATGGGTTTACATACTAAGCAGCCTTCTCGATAGGGGGTTCTCTTCAGAGTGCCCACTGTCAACAACACCAGACAGGTTGGATCTTACATTCTCGTGAGCATTGACTAAGTATCGAACGATCCAACCTTTCAATGCATGAAATCGACGACCTCCCTATGGAGGACAAGAGGTGGACTACAACACGGCGCTCCCCTTCTGTGCCCTTGGGAGAACACCAGGCTAGGAAAGACTCAATTATGGAAGGGTCCACTTATCCTATGTCGCCGTCAACCTCACCATGGCCATCTCATATCGGCCTCCAAACTACTAAACCTCGCCCTACCTTTTCTCCACGCAGCTCTTCTAAACGTTCATTACCTAGTTCAACCTCCGAGTTGCATCTCCCACCGTCGAACAGCGACCTTCTCGTCGGCTCCATGAACCAGCGAGACCAGTACACAATGGGCACTCCTTTGACGAATCCCATAGAGACCGATCTCCCGCCGCCACTGCCGCGGGTTAGCAGTGGTCGATTGGGAGCCATAATCATCGTGTACGTCCCCTCGCGTCTCTTTGCACAGAAAAAGTTTATATAACCTCACTCTGTGATGGGCTGTTATGTACTGACGCGAACCAGTATGCTTGGAGGCCTCTTATTCTCCGTTATGGACACGACCATAGTCTCTACCGCCTTGGTTACGATCGCGACCGATCTCCAGAACTTCCAGGATATGTACTGGGTGGTGCTGGCGTATATGCTGTCGTACCTAGGTGAGCAGTCGACTGTCTAAAATCTCTCCTGGAGGAAGAAGACAAGGGCCATAGGCTGATCACCCAGACCTTCAGGATGCGCCATAGGATTCGCCAAACTAGCCGACCATTTTGGGCGTCTTCCTGTCTTCCTTTTCTCCTGGCTGATCTTCTCTACCTTTTCCCTCGGCTGCGGATTCGCGACAACGATGACACAGCTGTAAGCCGGCCTTCTCCCTTCACCCGCGAGGACCACTAACATGAAAACATGCTGACACGAGGGTGTCTAATAGTATCGCCTTTCGCGCCTTGCAGGGCGTCGGCGGATCAGGTCTTTACAGTCTCTCACAAATTTCCCTTGCAGAGATCGCACCACACGGGAAGAACGCCTTGATCGGCATGCTTGTCGGAATTACACTGGCCACCTCCTTCGTCCTCGGCCCCTTGCTTGGCGGCGTTATCTCCGGTAGTAACTGGCGGTGGATTTTCTACATGAAGTATGGTGCCCTCAAGAACCAGTAGAAGAGAAGGAAGGGATGATTTAAAGGCTGACATGTTTATACCTAGTATTCCCGCCGGCTTCGTCTGCATGTTCAGCCTCGTCATGCTCTGGCCACAGGGATTCGGCAAAGCGATACACCCCTGGCGGGAGTTTTGGAGAATCGACTTCATCGGCAACATATTCATTGTTGCCGCATGTGTCCTTATGGTGTACAGCCTACAGCAGGCAGGGACGATGATATTCGCGTGGACAAGCGTTGAGTTCCTAGCCACCTTCACTGTCTCTATCGTCTGTTGGGCTTTGTTTTGGGCATGGCAACTAATCCTCAAACACCTCCCTATCCAAGTCGAGCCAGTCTTTCCTGTTCGTCTTGTTTACCATCGGGTCTATATGGCGGCTGTCATGTAAGTCTTTCTATCTACTTCACCTCTTGCTTTCTTTGTCACACTTCTAACAGATTATGCTTCGTGAACAGTTCCATGTTTCTCTCCGGCTACTGTTACCTCGCTTTGATAATCACTCTTCCCGAGCGGTTCCAGATCGTTAATGATGATTCCGCGCTCATGGCTGGCGTCCACCTCCTCCCCATGCTTGGCGCCACAGCCACGGGATCTATCATCGCCGGCGCGTTCTCCAAGAAGAAGAACAACACTTCGCGAACCCTGGTAGTGGCTTCATGTTTCCAGGTAATCGGCCTGGGCCTGCTGACGACCTTTGACAGCGCATCCTCACCTGTAGTGCCACAGTTCGGCTACCAGACTGTATTCGGCCTCGGTGTGGGCCTGACCTTCTCTTCCGCCACCATCCTCACCAAGATCCAAGCGTCTGGGAAAGACCATGCCGTCGCGCAGGGGGTGATGGCACAAGTTCGCGTCTTGGGAGGTGCTGTCGGTCTCGTCATCTGCAACGTCATCTTCAACATCCACCTGGAGGCCCTCGAGGGACAGCTGTCAGCCGAGGACATCGAGGCGCTCCACCGCTCCCCCCTCGCCCTGATCGACCAGGGCCGCACCGAGGAGCAAGAGGTCAAGGACGTGTTCTCCGCCTCATTCCAGAACATGGTCTGGGTCATGTTCTGGGTCGCCGTGGCGGGCTTCGTCGCCAGCATCGGCACGTGGGAGATGAACCCCACGCCCCTCGACCAGCTCGACGAGGCCGCGGCCGCTCGTGGCCGCAGCAACCATAAGCATATCGGCAGCCGCGGGGGGAGCGACACGGAGCTAGAGGACTTGCCAGCGCGCAGCAGTGGTGGGCGACATATGGACACGAGTACTTCGCGGGAGCGGCCGGATATGCCAGCTCCGCGGACCTATCCGGCACGCTTGTGATGATGGATAAGGGCCGTCTCCACGAGAAGGGGGTTTGAGGTTGTTTCACTGCAGCTGCACGGTTACAAATTGTATGGATACTCTGTGGGAAAACTCCAGGCTACCTAGGTAGTAGCATCATCAGGACAAGCCATCGGGGAAGAACTTGGGTGACGTTGCACAACGGCGTTCTGAATTTATTTGCCAGAAGGCTTCTAGCATGGCGTTATCATATTTCGGAGCATGTTACCTAGGGGGTTGCAACAGGAAGTAGTAGATTGGAAGTAGCATGATCAACGGTATTGATACATATTGCACGAAGTTACCAGGCCCTCCCAGGTCTCTCACGCGGCAAGCCTTCACTCAAGTTTGGTTTCCCTCTCGGTTTTTTCCTTGTCAATCTACTTTTTTTTGTTTTTTGTAATTAAGCCCTGATCATCTCCTTCTTAACATCTTTAACATGTTTGGAGTACTTCATCACTGCTGCAGTGGTTGATAGGTCTCACGATAACTGCATCCAGATGTCACAAGCTTGGTAGCACTAATTAAGACAAAGCCTAGAATTTCTTTCATTTACCTTAGCCTTTTCCAAGGCGGTGTCACTCATAAACATGATCGTTAACATCACGCTAGTAGGATCTAGAAATGCAGCAGATGAACAATACGGCCGCACACCCTGAGGCAGTTTAGAGCCAAAAGAGGCGAGTTTCCGCCAAGTATGATTCAATTCGAATTGTACCAAGTGGTGTGATATCCCCCTTGACACCGACCTTTCAACCTTTTCCTAAATTCTCTGCTTGATATTTGGCAATGGGCAGATCCACGAGAAGATACTAACCATAGAGGGGGCGAATTTTCATCATATTGGGAAATAGGGCATATCCATCTGATAGTATCTGTTGAAGAACTAGTATAAGCTTCGTCTATGATAACACATGCCCTAGGGTAATGTCCTTAATGGCTACTTATACCTTTACCTCCACTGAGCTTCGCTAGGTGGTAAATATCCAACGTCACTACGAAACATATTGCTGAGCCTTGCAGGCAGGGACTAGTGCTTACACATCTTTAAAAAAAATCATATCTGACAATGGCATAGTTACATGTATTTTGCTTGCTTCTGCGAGTGAAAACCACCATTTGGTGAACGCTCATATACGCATAAGAGAGCTTGCAACTTAGCTTCTTGAGAGATGCGTGGTGCATTTTAGTTTCTTATCGGTAAGTTCACCACGGCAGATACCACGACATTGGCATGTGCGGTATTGTGTAAAGGATATGAGTAATGACGCTGATGTTGACGTACTTGGGCATTTGGCCAAGAGCATAGGGTCACTGATCATGCCCAGGTGGCTTGGTATGTGCTTCAAGGTCCTCTGCCTATCCATGCCGGGTAGATCTGCTTATCAACGAATATGCTACTTCTTTCAAACTTGAGCTTCTTCGGGACATCCTTTCCAATGACCCTGACCTCTGGAGTCTACTTGCCGAACATTGAGATAGACAGGTAGTTGCTTACCGAGGTAGTCAATCGCTTTACCCAGAGCTCGCAAAGCTTATACACTATTTATCGTAGCCTATGCCATCCAAATACTCCAGTACCATTGGGGCAAAGGAACCTTGAGACTTGGCAGCTTGTGACTACCGTGATATGTAGATATTGCCGAAGTGTTGTTGCTTTTTTTAGACAACGTAGCCGGAGGATGGCTGGCTATAATAATAAAGCTATAGCTGCCAGCACTTTATGTAGGGCTATAACAAGCTACCTAGGGACCTTAGTAGACCATGTAGTAGCGTAGAAGGAACGATAGTTTTGGCTGAAGTGCTTATATAAATTGTTTAGATATAGTGAATATTCTCTAGATACCCTAACCCTTTACGTTTAACAGTGATGAGATTGAAATCAAATCTAGGAGTTTGTATGGTCGCTCCTATCGATGCCTTTTGCTGTATAAGATGCAACGTTTGTTACCCTCGGCCCTCAATTAGGGTATGTGTTTATGTCCACGCATAGTGGGTGACTAAGGGGTGCATAATACAAGAGGCTGTCGGTATAGTGGACACACTAGAGACTTTGTTCTCTACAACACATTGTATGAGTAACGTACCTAGGTATTTAGTTGGGCTGGACAACAAACCAAGCACCAGTTGACCTATTTGTCTTCAACTTTGATCATGCTGCAAGGGCGATGCCAGCTGGGTGAAATCCAAGTGTACTACATACTTAACCCAGTATGGATGTGGCTGCAGGTCTTGCCCAGCTAGCAGTGCGAAGCTGACGTCTTCAAGGTTCTTCTATGAAGCAAGTCCCAAGACTCGGCACTCGGCAGAGAATAGGCATGGGCATGGAAAATGCACATGAAATATGCACATGGAGGAAGGAACCCCCGAAGGAATGGTCTCCCCGGCTCGAAACAGACACCCTGTCACTTGGAACATGTGCTGGGTTGAACCCGGTCGACGTTCAGTAGCAGAGGCGGCTCCTTCCGGCCACTGGACCTTCTCTGCTTCTGTAGTCCGGATGAGTGGCACACTACATCTATGCCTATGACGAGTGCCGAGAACATTGTGCGTTGGTACGTAGCACTCCCCGTCACTGAGCATCCTAGTACTTACCTAGGTACCTAGCAGCCTAGGTACACAGGTAAATTTTGGAAAAAGGAAGAGAGGGGGGGGATTGTAAGTGATTGTGTAGCGTTAGAGTCACTGTTGAAATATGTACATAAGATGCGCCAAACCCACGCTAACGGTTCGCTCCTCCAGAGAGCTATAGCTATAAACGCTGCTAAGTACCTAGGTAGAAAGTACCGCTGTTTGTAGGTATCGCCTGATCCGATTTGATCGGAGACTGCATGTCGTGTATTATCGGATAAATAGGCGCCTGAAGAAAACGACGTCGTCACAAACGGACACTGACGATTATCCGACTTGTACTTACTTCTAAGTACATACCTAGGTACCTAGGTAGGTAGGTATTGTTCTTGGCTGCATAGTACTTAGATACATCGGTACATATGTATGTAGGGAAGAGGCCGCGGACAGCCGGGGCGGAAGGAGAGCGGGGTCATCTGGGAGGGGCGAGGGAGGTAACTGGGTGATAAAAACCTTGGAACCTTGAGCATCTCAGCGCTTGTCTCGATTGCAAGTCTGCAAGTTTGATGCCGTGCTTAACCGTAATATTGCCGATGCCAGGGATCGTATGTGCCTACTATGCAAGGCATGACGAAACAAGAGATTTGGAATGTAGCCGTACTACCGTGATACACACTTGATATGGTATATCTCAGTCTCGGTAGGGCAATGCTTGGTTTGACATGTTCACCAACTCCATTCACCGTGTGGTCTTTGGGCCCGTTGGGATCATACACAGTACCTATCACTGACCATTAGTCAGTCACCACTCCTGGGCCATCCGCTCTTTGCATTTCATTGGCTCCGGGCCGCCTAGGAGACAACCTCCATCACTAGGTATGCAGAACCGTACTGTGTGATACTGTGCCAGTGTGTACGGAGGTTCACACCACAACCTCCTGCTGACCGCTTTAGGCCCCGTGTCGAAATAGACTCAATTCTGCCGGACAAAAGAGGAAGGTAATGAGAAACACAATTTGTACAGTACAGTAATAGAACCTCTCTTCATTTATTACTACTTAGTCTCAGGTTTCTACGCATTACTTAGGAATTAAAATATAGAGATATTATTACGCAGTATAAGCCTAGGTCCTTAGCCTGTGCGAAAGGTGGTTTAGAAGGAAATGGGAAATGAGTTTCGTAGGGTGTGTAAATTAACTCTAGGCCTTATTTCCACATTGACACCTGGTTCTTATAATGAAGGCGGTCAGCAGGTGCTTGTGGCGTGAACCTCCGTATGTACAGACCGCCTGCGATGCCATGTAGCTCGTACTGAAAGTATATGTACGTCTCAGGCAAGATCTCGCAGATCTCGGAATCTAGATCTCATCTACATAGTTCCTTGTGATTCAGCCAGGGCAGTCCCAACCTCTTCGAGTGCGTAGCGCCCGTTCAACTTGCAATGTAAACCACGTACACACCTAGGTAGTAAGTATGGTGCTATGACTGTTTGGTGGTATCTGTGTCGGCTGCTCATCTGCAGCAACTCTATCAAGTCTGTGTGTCCTGCACCCTGTCTCTCCGAGGATGGAAACAGGTGTTTCAGTTGCAGCACATACCGAAATAGCAAGTAGATACCAGACATGTACGCACTGGATATGGCGACATCTATATATCTTACCAAGTACAGATCCATACCTCGCATACTTACCTACTTAGGTAGGTATCGATTATATACTAGTACAGAACGGACATTGCCTCATTTTCTAGACTTTGCGAGCTTGTCTCCTATTCCTGCGTCCCGATCGGAGAAAGCTGGTTGTTATTGATATTAATAACTAGGTAAGTGTCATATATGCCTATACTATGCAGTAATATGCCAGTTCCCAACCTTGGAGCCTCTAGTGTAAGCGGAACATTCCGTCGTCGACTGAGCGCGTGGGGCAAACCAAAGAAAAGAGAAAAACAAGGAGCTCGGTCTGACCCCGTTGACTTCCAAGTCTGGGCAACGGGACTGACGATCGTAGGAGCCTGTCCATAAGGCCCCAATGGGTCGCACCGCCACAACCTCCAGCTATCCAAGCTGCACCTAGGTACCTAGGTAGGCATTGATGTATGTACCTAGGTATGTATGGAGGAGATAGTAATTATGTAAGTACCTATCTGAATCTGTGATCTGTAATCAAGTGCAATGGATTACATCACCTGGGTACCGTGTACTAGGTATATGTATGTAGGTGGCCCATGTGCCTTCCCCCCACCCCAAATGCACAATGGAGTGTACCGTACGGGACCAGTACACAGTACGTACTGTATCTAAGCAGCTAGGTAGGCATCTAGCGCCTGGGGTGCTGCCGCTCCTTAAGCCAGCCATTGGCCCTGCCATGGCGTGTCAGGCCGCCTGTCTCTTTTTTCCTTTCGTCACAACTTTGGAAGTCTCAACCCATCCTGCCATCCTGCCAACCAGCCAACCTGCCTGCCAACCAGCATTTGCTGCTTGAAAACCATTTGGAGGCGGTCTACCTTCTTAAACCGCTCCCGAGTGAACCTTCCCGTCTCCCCAAGGGTTTTCAAGAGCATTATTGCTCTCCGCAGCAGGCACAAGACGGCCCCCCCAAAACCAAGCTTTTTTATTTTATTTTTTCCCTTCCCTTAACCTTTCCTCCCCCCGGTTCCGTCCACCACGACCGGGTTTGGACACGCTTGCCGCTTGCCGTTCGCTGCTCAGCACCCAGCGCCCAGCTCGGACCTTCCATTCTTCTCATTCACTCAATCTTTTTGGTGGGCAAAGAAAGCCTCATCCAAGGAAAAAAAAACCACCACCACCAAAACCACAACACCAAACCGCAAAGCTTCACCCCCCCTCCTTTTATCTTACCCCCTTCCTTTCCAGCAACGTACCAAAACTTATTCGCGGACTTGTCTCGGTTGGGATCTCGATTCCCCTCGTGTGTCTACCTAGTACACAACCCGATCCCCCCCTCCGTCGGAATCCCAATTATGCCGACCTCCAAGTAGCACGGGACTGAGGATCTGGTAACGACAGGATGCATCCCCAGCTGAGGAACGTCGCCCTCGTCGATCTTCTCGAGGCCGATCCTCGACCGACCTTTATCGTGGACATTGCTGGCCCTCCTCGAAACCCCGGAGAGAGCTCCGTCGCCTACTACAACCCTGCGCTGTCTTCGTGTCCTGATTTAGTTGAGCTCGTCGAGTCTGCCCGTGGTCAACACTCCGCCCTCTGGGAATGGGCAACCGCGTCCTTCCTGCCTCCGAGTCCTTCCAAAGCTCGCCGCTCGTCCCCCTCTGGGTATCCCACCTCGCCCTTCTACTATCTCAACGCCCAATGGAGCAAGTGCCTAGTCCACGCGAGATGGCTGGTCGTGGGCACCAACGAACAGCCCTCATCAGCCGACCGTCCCCGCAAGGTCCGCCTCGACTCCGAACGGGGGAGCTTTGGTGTCTCTGGTAGTGCCAATAAGGTCGCCTGTTCCACTCCTCCTATATCGATCCCGCATCATGACCGCCCATTAGATTCCTTGTCCTCCGCCAGAGGGCCCAGTGAGCTTGAGCCCTTGACGCCGTCGCCAAGGCAGTCTGTTCGGCCGGATCTGGTCTTACCCAAGATACTGCATGACCAGGAACCATATCAGAACGTGCTCACGAGTGTCGATTGGTCATCAACTCCCCTTGGGCCTCTCGATAGCTGGCCGGCCCTCCTGAAACAGACCCTTAACCAGGTTCTAGCCGACTCCCGGCCCATCGCCATCTACTGGGGCGATCAGTACGTCACGATCTACAATGAGGCATTCAGCAAATTATGTGGTTCGAAACACCCGCGCCTGCTGGGCAAGTCACTGGGGGAGGTTTGGCCTGAAGCTGGCGCGAAACTGAAGGAAACCATGCTTCTGACCGCTGAAAAGCGACGTGCGATTGTCGAAGAAGAATGGCGATTTTTTATGGAGAGGACGAACGAGGGCTGCGAGGAGACATATCTGAAGTGGTCGGTCGTGCCCATCACTGAGGACGACAGGGCGGTGGGATTCTTGCATCCCGTACTCGACACCACCTCGGTGCGCCTCTGGCAGAGGCGGATGAAGATGTTGATCGACCTGGGAGACGCGCTGGTCACAGCGAGGGACACAAAGTCCTATTGGGCGAAGACGATGGAATTCCTCGAGACTGTCGAGCCTCGGTACGATATTCCGCTTGCCATCCTGTACTCGGTTGAAGATGATCCGGAGGCTCCCAGTGTCACCCATTCGCTCTATGACTTCCCCAAAATCTGTCGGCTCGAGGGTGCACTTGGCGTGCCCAAGGGCCACGCTATCGCTCCCCCTAGCCTCTCGCTGCGAAACCCGAGTTCAGGCCTCGCGTCCATATTCCGAGATGCTCTGCATAGCCAGTACCCTTTGCTTTTGCAAACAAGCGATGGCAGCCTGCCCAAGTCCATGATTCAGGGACTAGAGTGGAGAGGATTTGGCGATGCCTGCCGAAACGCCGTTATCTGTCCCATCCGGCCCACCAGAGACGAGAGCGTGATGGGCATGCTGCTGCTTGGATTAAACCCGAGACGGCCATACGACAATGATTATCGCCAGTACATCTCGCTCCTCAGCCAGAAGTTGACCAGCACTCTGGCTTCGACGGTATTGCTTGCAGAGGAGGCAAGACGGGGGAGGAATGCGGCACAGGAAGCTGCCTACGAACAGGCTAAACTCAAAGAAACGTTGGCGGACAGGACGAGGGAGGCGACTGAGTCCCTGCATAAATTCGAAGCAGTCGCGGATTTCATTCCGATTGGCATGGCGTTTCAAAATGCTCAGGGCGTCTTGACCTTCGCCAATGACGCTTGGCACCGCATCACCGGCAATCCTCTCCGGGAAACGGGCCCCTCCAGGTCACTGAGAGACATCCTCTCGTACATCGTGGAGGAAGACCGACCTAGTGTGTTACGGGCTTACGAGCGACTGAACAGAGAAGACAGTATCACGTATGAGTGCCGACTGACTCGCCGAAACACCATCAACTCTCCGCCGCCGCCAACCCGTGAATCTACAAGCTTTGAGAAGTCTGGCATCGGACTCCGCGGCATCGACGACCAGACCTCTGAACGTCATATTCTGGCCGCTTGCCGCGCTGAACGCGCTCCGGACGGGAGCATCCTTCAAGTGCTGACCTGTCTGACAGATGTTACTCTTCACAAGCAAACCGCCGAGGAGGCAATCCGGCGGGCACGTCAGGCCGAGAATCTCAAGCGCATAGCTGAGCTAGCGACTGTCGGCATGTATGAGATTGACCTGGACGGTGAGATCATCGAGGGCAATAGTGTATTTTTCCAAATGTTTGGGTTGACGAAAGAGACTTTTACAAACATAAGAAACTCTCACGTCAAGTCATGGCAGAGCGCGATTGTGGATGAGGATATTCCCGCGCTGCAGGAGGTCATGAACAAGGTCGTCCGAGAGGGCACGTCTCAGACGATCGAGGTTCGATTCAAGTCGCCGTGGAAGGCCGTGGACAGACAGGGAACGGAGATTGTTGCGCCAAGGTGGGCGTATGTCACATTCTTGCCCGTCAGAAGCTATGATGGGACGGTACAGTCCTTCTGCGGTTGTGTGAGCGACGTATCCCTACAGAAATGGCAACTCGAGCAGGAACGACTACGCAAGGAGGAGGCGCTGGAGTCTAAACGGCAGCAGGAGAACTTCATCGACATGACTTCACATGAGATGCGCAACCCATTAAGCGCCATCATCCACTGTGCTGATGCAGTGATAGCATCGTTGTCAAAGGCGCTGGAAGTCCAGCAGAACATGAAGAGTCTAAGCAAGCAATATTTGGCGACGGCTCCCACTGGTATGATAGGCGGAAACGCTCGTCCAAACGCCGAATTTCTGATGGAGAGCAGCATCGAGAATGCCGAGACCATCATCGCGTGCGCACAGCATCAGAAGCGGATCGTGGACGACATCTTGACCATGTCCAAGCTGGACTCGAAGCTCTTGGCCGTGACACCCATCACTGTGGACCCTCTCCAGATAGTGCAGGAGGCGCTTAAGATGTTTGAGGTTGAGGCCCGAAGGGTAGACATAGACTTGAAGATGAGGGTCGACAAGTCGTACGATGAGCTAGGCCTAGAGTATCTGGACCTAGACCCATCACGTCTCAAACAGGTACTCATCAACCTCCTCACCAACGCGCTCAAGTTCACGAAAGGCGGACCAACACGCAATGTCACCATCACTGTCAGTGCGTCGACACAAAGACCTACGGATTCCACCTGCTCGGTCCAGTTTATACCACGTTTGCAAGGGACAGGGTACCAACAGCCACCGAATTCATGGCGCAGCGATCCCATATTCCTTACCTTCGAGGTCAAGGATACCGGTCAGGGCCTGACGGATGAGGAGATGAAGTCATTGTTCCAGCGATTCAAACAGGCATCGGCCAGAACTCACGTCAAGTACGGAGGGTCAGGTCTTGGTCTATTCATCAGCAGGAGACTGTGTGAAATGCACAATGGCGCCATCGGTGTAGCATCGCTGCCTGGAGTCGGGTCCACGTTCGCTTTTTACGTTGAGACCCACCCACCCAGCGAGGCGTCCCTGCAGGAGGCGAAAGCCACGGCCCGGACTGCTTTGCAGGTGAACCACCTCCCCATAACTACAAGGGCCGAATCTCTTCAGATCGGCACGGCGGAGGTTCCACTAACCAGTACACCGAACAAGCCCGTGGATTCGAACGCTACCCCCGATCGCCATCCGGAGACTGATATCGAGCCGCCAAAAATCGAGGGCGTTCTTGTGGTGGAGGACAACCTCATCAACCAGCAAATCACAAGACGTGGTCTAGCAGATCGTGGCTTCACTGTCGACGTTGCGAACCACGGCCTCGAAGCGCTTGAGAAAATCCGCGCATCAGATCGCTGGATTGGGGAAGGGCAGATCACCGCTACCCTCAGCAACAATACTACGACTACCGTTTCGGCCCCCTCTGCTCAAATGACGACCCCGGCGACTCCGACAACCGCTACCGGCACCAAACGTAACTCGGCCGTAGCCGGCGATCTCACACCCGTAGCGACGCCGACCAAGTTTCCCCTGTCGCTGATCCTCATGGACATGGAGATGCCCGTCCAAGATGGCCTCACCTGCACGAGGCAGATCCGCGAGCTGGAGCGGCAGGGACGCATCTTGGGCGGCCACATCCCCATCATCGCCGTGTCTGCGAACGCCAGACTCGAGCAGGTACTTGAGGCCAAGACCGCGGGGTGTGACGATGTGATGATCAAGCCCTACCGCATGCCGGAGCTGATCGAGAAGATGATGGTGGTCGCGACGCAGGTCGACCAGAAAAACCGCGTGATGACGGAGCCCAGGTCCACATCTGACGAGGGCCCCGCGGGCAATGCTGCAGCTTCTGCCGCGTCTGTTGCTTCTGCCAGCGCGGAGCCGCCGGTTGTCTGACTAGAAGATAGTGAGGAGGAGACCATGGTCGACGGCGAGCTGAGGCCGAAGATATGTGTGTGGTTGCTGGTCTCGTTTATATGTACCAAGTTGACATCTTTGTGGGGTTGGGGGTGGCGTAAGGAGAAGCCAGGCAGGCGCGGAGCATAGCATTAAGCGGGTTTGATAACGGTATAGACACTAGGATATAGGGTTTGGGAAAGAAGAAAGAAGATCAGCAAGCAAGCAAACAAGCAAGCAACAACAACAACAAGAAGAAGAAAAGAAGAAGAAGGACCATCTAAGGCGGATGGATGGCTTGTTGCAACCGCGAACACGAGACATTGAGAGAGAGAGAAAAGGAAGAGAGAAAAAGGGGGAGAGAGGCATGGGTGTGAAGTGGTATTTGCATTCATGGCCTTCTACCCAAGACTCTCCATGTTTCCCTTTCTTCTGACTTGCGATGTATTCCCCCGTTTGATTTTTTTTCTTTCTTACATGAGATGAGATATGGCGAATGATACCCCTTCTGGCCTGTTGATGTTATACTTGGTTTTGCCGGGTCTGCTGTTTATAGAATCTCGAAGGAGGCTTTTGCTCTATCTACCTAGGCATGTAAGTGTGTAACCTGACTGTTTGTTGTATAGATTTTCTCTGAAAGAGAGAGGACGTGTCAGAAATCTTCATTTGATCACCAGGTAAAGTAGACAGGACACATTCTATGGTAAAAGTTATATCTGTTGCTCAAATCGCTTCCCGTGCAAGCACTTGAGATTGATTTCCTGTGATAACGGCTGCAAAGAAAAAGGGGCACAGTTCGCTTGCCCTAGGGGGAAAGATCTACCTGTCTTCAATTCAACGATTGCATCAAATTATACGACTTTGACATCGCCAGCAATATATAGAATATTATATCACTATAAATACTTCTGAAAACTGTTGCGTTAGGCCTAGGATAGCTGGCTGTTATAATTTGGGTTAGGGCTTAGATGTGGGGTGTCAAAGAGCCGCCCTGGTAATTCCGTGCTACTCTCTTTATTTATTTCTAGTGATTCTCCGAAGTTATTGCATAGCGGGCTATTATAGAGAATATGTAAAAGACCATGCCTGGTTAGCTGACATCTGTGCAGTGCGCATATGCCGTCAAATGTAATCCAATAGCCACAAAACCTGTCTGGAATCATTGATACATCACGTCACCTGTGGTGTCATCTTGGGGAAGACTGCGGCCACGAACCTCCCCTTCCTATGCTTTACTTCCATATCGAGAAACATGACGTGATCTCTACACATCTGCATTGTCTCAAGGCCTTCTTCCATATGAATATGGCAGTGGACACTTGCTCTTGGCAAAGACAGATCGAAAGACTGTGTGCATGTGTGTGGTTGTGGTTGTGTAACTACGGGTGCATGATTACCCGGAGGCAAGGGAGAGGGGGGGGGGCAGGAGGGGCAAAACAAAAAGGCAGTGGTCATTGGAAACCGTGCAAGTCACTCTTCTCTTTCCTGTCTGGGCGGTGGTTCACAATACAATCTTGTGTTATCATTGCCTTTACCTGGCTACCTGGCTAGTCAAATATTTCAGAGTCAATGCCGCCCATGCAAACACCCCTCCTCGCACTAGCTGATCTGGCTCTCTTTGAACTGTCTCCTTGTAGGTGTTCTTGTACAGTAGATCAAATCCCAGTGAGATACCTCCCGGTCGGATACCGGGTACATGCCCTTGATGGAGTTCCTCACTAACATGGCTATCCCGTCTGAAGCCTATAGCGAATGGGTGTAGGGTAGGTATATGGTTGATCAGCCCTAAGACCTGCATCCATGCAGGTATATTTGATAGACAACTATCAGATCCTGCCCCTGGATGCAGTCATTTAGGTAGTGGGTGCAGTTGCGTTCAGATTTACCCCGTTTCCTAGTGACCCCGAGAGTAAACCACGTCGCCGCGTGCTGGGGGACTTCCAATTGTACCTAGCTAGGTACAGCCCTGATGCGAACGAATGGGAAAAGCCAAAATGATCGAGAATGGGGATTTCACGACCGACCACCCGCTTCTTTCCTCCTTGGCAGAGCAATGGATCAAACAAGCAAACAAAACACGTGGGCCCTCGACACCACACGTGCGCATCCTACTAGATCCACGTGCTGGGGCCAAAGGTCTGCCCCGCCGGCAGGACCGACTGCACGGCCGTGCCGTCCATGTCCGCCGTCGACAGGGCCCCGACGTTGCCGAACCAGTTGGGCGCCGACGCCTCGGTCAGGTAGAGGCCGAAGAAGATGACGATGGTCGACACGATGAGCCCCGTGTCCAGGGCTGCAGAGGTGATGTAGTTGTACTGCAGCCACCACCCGTTCATCCTCCGCTTGATGAACCAGTTGAAGACGGTGCCGACGAGGCCCCAGCAACTGCAGGAAGAAAGTATGTCAGTTTTTGATGCAGTCAAGAGGAAAGGGAAGAAATGAATCCCCCGGGGTTGGGGGGGGGGGGGGTGGAAGGGGTAGGAATGATAAAGGTCAGAACATACAGGTAGATATACACCGTCGCGGGCGGCAGGTAGCCCGAGCCCCCAAACAGCAACGGTATGTGGACATACCTCCACATGCTCATGGGGTACTTCCTCGCCAGGAACCAGGCCAGCACGGGGGTGACGGCGCCCAGGAGCCAGAACCACTGCAGGCTCGAGTAGAGGGCGCCCGTGCTGAACATGCGGCGCGGGCCGATGGCGCCCCAGATGATGCTCGCCGTGTAGAAGACCTTTGTGCCCGCGCACGTGTACTGGTTCGGCTGGTCGTCGGCGCACAGGTCCGGGATGGTGGCCATGGCCCAGTTCATGACGGCGATCTGCACGATGGCGGACCAGATGCTCGCCGTCAGCTGGGCGAAGAACATGGTGCGCGGCGGCACCTTCATGTAGTGGCCCAGCTTCATGTCCTGGGCGAAGAAGAGCGCCTGCGCCATGCAGAGGTAGCCGTAGTTCTTGAACATCATCATGGCCACCGGCTTGCCCGGCAGCATGTAGCCCACCACGTACTCGGTCAGGAGGTTCAGCCCCAGCTGGATGTTGGTGATGGCCTGGACGATGCCGATGGGCACGGTGAAGACGAGCGGGATGAGCAGGCAGACGACAAAGGCCCACCAGGGGAAGCCCGTCGGCCATGCGCAGACGACCACGAACGACAGCGCGATCATGATGGCGAAGAGCACGGCGTACCACCAGTCATCGGCGTCGCGGTACTTCTTCATCATGCGCATGTGGCTGTCGTCCTCCTGGTTCCGCGCGAGCCTGAACTGCGCCTTGATTTCGCGGCCGTGATAGAGGGCCACGTGAACGACGATCGCGGAGACGGTGGCAAAGGCCAGGCCGTAGGCGAGAGCGAACTGTGTCGGGAGGTATAAGGGCGAGTAGGAGAAGTATTTCTCGCTGTTGAAGTTGAAGGTCTCGTCCAGGATCGCCGTCACGTTGTACAGGTGACCGGTGTTGTCGTACGCCTGAGAGCTCTGCACGGGCATGTAGGCAGCGTACCAGTACCCCGAGTAGTGGAGCCCCATCGAGATGACGATGAAGAACAGGATCACGCCAAACATGGTGTTGGCGATAGCATAGAACGGAGGTATGAGGGGCGACCCTAGGTAGCCGGATATGATGGTCCAGTCAAGCGATATGGGTAGCAGGCCGTACCCGGAAGCGCCCCCGAAAAGCTGGTTGACGATCACGTTTTCCGGCACGATCCAGGTAATCCAGCAGAAGAAACTCAGCCCCTGAAATATCCAGCCCGGGAACCAGTACCAGACAAAGGAGCTGGAGAAAATGATGAGGAACCATTTGTAGCGTCCTATTCGCCAGCCACAGGTCGATTCTGGGTCGGATTTCGAGTGGTCGTGAAGGGTGTAGAACAGTGCGCAGTTCTGGGCCACCAGCACATGAGTTAGCAACGACGGAGTGCAGAGGTCGCCTAAAAAAAAAACCAAAAAAAAAACCAAACCACCGATGAAGATTAAGAAAAATGATGTGGGAATACCTCCACGCCGGACCGGTTACTTACCACTAGATCGCCGGGCCAGATCATCGAGGCAGGCCAAACAAGAAACCTCCTCGACAATCCGGCCAAGCCATACCCCATACACAAGGTTGTGATGCCGAACAGCATCTGCCATACCCAGCCAAAGTACTGCTTGTACCATAGCTGCTGTGCAATGATCACATCGGTCGCATAAAGGGCCCCGCCGCCATAAGCCGCATTCGACCTGCCGAGGTTGTCAGAACAAAATCCATGACACGTTCCATGAACAGCAGCCAGGGTCAGGGTCAGGTGAGGTGGACGGACATGACCGTTATGATGACATGCTCCTTGAAGTTAAACTTCCCAGGCCTCAGGTTGAAGCTGATCCCAAACACCCTGAACGTCCGGTCCGGGAAGATGAGGTCCCAGCCCAGGCCGATGGGGTAGGCCACGAGCTGGATGACATAGGTCGTGACGGAGACGCTGGGGTTCCGCAGGCTGAAAAGCATGTTGACGCCCGACCCGATGGTGCACAGCACCAGGCCGATGACCCAGGCCCGTATCGTGTTGGCGGGGAGGTCGACGTCGTAGTTGCGCACCGTCGAGCGGACCTCGGGGTAGGGCGAGTTGTCCTCGACAATCAGGTGCTCGATCTCGACGCCCTTCTCGGCGTTGCCCTCCCTGATGGCCGCGTCGATCTGCTCCAGCTCGTCCATCGGCATGTTGGGGTCGAGGTGGTGCATTTTCTCGAACTGCTGCAGCGAGGCCACGCCCATGGACCGGAGTATCTCACGGTCCGACGAGTTCTCGGCGACCTCGAACTCCACGATCTCCGCCTCATGACGCCTTCGTATGCCCAACACCATCTTGACTCTCCCGCCTCAAGAACAGCATACCAAGGGGTAATTCTCGACTACGGGCACCTTGGACCCTTACTGCGCCCGGCTCGTGGTGATGTCCTGGACGATCGAAGTGTTGGCTATCGCCGGACTTCAAGATTACCAGGGTAGGGGGGGGGGAGAGGGGGAATGAGGCTTAGATCAAAAGTGTCGAAACGGAAGTTGAGGAGTGTGGGGTCTAAGACCTGCAGCCCGGGGGCACTGCGATATGTACTATACAGTATAAGACCGACCTTGCAGTTACAGTCGCTTGGAGGATACAAATGCCGTCTCTCCGCTCAAATCAGGATAAAGATGTGGGAAAAAGTTGCCGTTTTCGAAGAAGCAGATTCAAGGATTTGACGTGGAAAAGGTAAATGAGAACAGACGATGCGGGATCACCAGATGCTCATCGTATTGGAGAGGGACAAAAAAATGAAATAAAGGGACAGCTGCGAGGACGGCTCGGGAGGATTGACAATGATAAGGGCCATGTAACCTCATGCGAGCCATTGCAGCTGCAGATATCCAGAGCCGTTTGTCTGCCACAAGACAGGACGGGCCCTGGTGTCACTCAACATGTCAGGGCTGGCAGAAAGAACTGATGAGAGACCTCGGCCAGAGGAAAAAACCGTGGCATCGAGACAAGACGGTAGCCCCGGAAGAAGAGGTCCCTGCCAAGGCCTTCAGAGGGTGTGTCCTGAACGACCTGCCTAACTCGGGATATAAAACGGCATCAACAGTAAGCTAGCCGGACATCGATACCCGTGATTGGGAGGATCTGCCACGATCCTGGAAGTGATCAACTGCAAGCAGTGCATGGCCGAACCGGGGTGGCCACCGATAAGATGATCGTGGGCCTACAGTAGTGCAGCGTGGGGGGGTAAGGGTGGATATCACAGTGCCACCACCACCACTTTCTCCCTTGTCTGCCAAAACACGATACGGTAGGTAATGCGTTCGGGGATGTCGTGATACTATGCCAGGCAGGGGTCGCTGTCTTGCTGGTCCCGTGCCTCAGTACATGTACGTCGTAAATTCATTGTATGATTGCGTGAGGTAGCAGATGGCCCCTGCCCTTCTCGGATGGTATATTTAGCCCGTCGAGCTGCGTCCGTGAAGCTCGAGTGGTTCGGGTGATCGCAGACTTTGCGCATCCTCTGTTCCGTTTTCTTTGGGTATAAGACGCGGAGGTAAGGACGCCCAAGGCCTGGATCCAAACTTTATTCGAGGTGGCGACAACCCCAGATTATTGGTAGGCATGAAATGGTTGCTCGTAAAGCGGGAGTATACTGCTCGCCAGCCCGCCTCTCTCAACCCAGCTTCTCATACCTTTCCCTGGCCTTACTCCTCGTAACCTCCACAAAGTCTGAGTAGTTATCCTTGGTCTTCCTCGCTGCTTCCTCTGCCGCATCCCCAATCTTCCCGCCTTCGGCACCAAGACCAACACCAGCAGCGTACATGTCCGTAGCAATGACATCGGTGCGACCGGCCCTGTCCGCGCCCAGGCCCTCGCCGGCTGTCCAGCCCATCTTGCCGAGGAGTGCGGCACCCTTGGACGGTGCAGATGGCTTATCCGGCTCTTTGGCCGGCGCAATGTCCTCCTTGGGGGCCTTCCTCCTTGGCGCGCCCGGCTGGTTGTAAGCCTGCCTCCGCTCCCTTGCTCGGTCACGGTACTGCAAGCCCTTGTTCCTGGCGGGCATCATCTTTCGAGGCGTCTTGCCTGTCCTCGCCAATTGGGATATTGCGCGGTCGATGTTTCTCTGGTCCGCCAAGTTCTGGCGGTGCATCTCGCTCTCGCGCTCATGCAGTGAAAGCAAGGCCGCCTTGTTGAACTTACGTTCACAGATCAGGCAGTGCAGGCTGTCCCTGTCAGCGTAGGACGTGTATATCTTCCCCGATGGCATGTGTGTCGAGTCAAAGACCCGGAGGGTAACGGTCTGCGGCCGCTTGCCTTGTGCCGTAAGTTTCTCGATCGCCGCCTCGCGCTTGCTCTCACGCGAGAGGTTGATGATGTGGTCTCTGTTCAGCACTTCGTGGTCACGTAGTGCTTGGCTCGAGGCAAATTGCCGCATGCAGAGGAAACAGGACAGACTGTCCGGATCGCTGTATGAGAGGTATGAATCTCTGACGCCAGTGCGCTTGGAGCTTCGTTCTCTCTCGCTTTGAGCAGGGCTCGGAGCGTTGCTCTCCGCAAGCTCTGCTTGAGCTTGAGCCTCTCCAACTAGCTCGGCTCGTTTCTTTGCCCACATCTGCAGCTGTGGGCCCATAGCGATAGCAGGCTTGGCCGTAGCCGTAGGCTGGCCAGCCTTGAATCTTTTGAGTTTCCTTCCAGACCCGTCCTGGGCTTCCTCAGACAGTTTCTCCGGGCTTCCCGCGTTATCTGGGCTCCGCTTCTTGGTCGGGTCGACCACACCAGAAACAGTCAAGATGCTGGGGTAGACCCGATTGTCCCAGTATCTAAGAAATATGTCCTTATTGTATATCGGGTTGAAGACGGAACGCCTGTCATCTTCGGTTACACGGCCAGTGTGAGGCACGAAGACACCATTGTGGATAAATGCCACCGAGACCGGCTTTGATGATATAGTGAATTTGGGGGATGCCTTGAACTTCTCGATGGCGGCTTGAGCGTCCTCGAAGGTGGCGAACTCAGCAAAGCCGTATCTCATGACCTCGTCGGTCTTCTTGTCACGCAGAAGGAAGACACGTCTGAGGGAGTCTGGCTTTGCCCCCAAACTGGCCGACCTCACCGAAGGCGCCGTCGACTTGAGCTTGTTTTGGGTGCCCTTCTTCGCCTCAGGGTTCACCTCGACGTAGAGCTTCTTGACGCCATTGGCAAAGGTTTCCTCGGTGACAGAGGGCTCGAATCCGCGAATGACGAGATATTGTGATGGGATCTGTTGTGGACACTCATCTGTCTCGCCAGTGAGCTTCGGTCCATACGACACAATGTCGTCCCTCGCGCGGTAATTTCCTTCTAGGGAGCCTGGTGGAACTGTCAGTCTATCGTTCCATGGTGTGAACTGGCCCCTCTCCGTGTACTCCCATGGGCCCGCCGATGGGAGGGGTGAGGTTATGGCCAAGGGGAGCTCTCACCTGCAGGTGGTCTACTAGCGCGACATCTGTGGCACTGGTACCTCGAGCCATAGTTCATGAAGGCGCACTATGACGGACCCTATCATCAGTAGAGATTCACTTGACCCGCAACTCGTCCGGCATGGAGTAGGACGCACCTCAGGACAGTTCCAGTCTTCCAGGTCCCGGCCCCTATCATCTCTCCCAAGGGCTTCCTCTTCCCGGCCCCAGCTGTAGTTTATGCCCACACTGATCATCTCGGAGTTGACCCCCCGTGAGTGTGCCAGCTGGAACCGCAGCCCGGGGTAATGATACTCCAAGAAGTCGGCGGCGGCACTCACGTCCACAAACTCGACGAAACCGATCCGCCGGCCTCGCTTGTTGTTCCGCAGCCTGACGGCCCTGACCCTGTCTGCGTTGAAGACCTTGGAATCGGGTGAGACGCTCGCGAAGCCGTCGAGTATGTCGTCGTCGGTTGCGTCGTCCGGCAGCCCCTCGACGATGATGGTGGGCGAGGGCCGGGCGGGAGGAGGCGCGTAGCTGCGGGCCGGGGGCGAGCGCGATGCGGGCGCGCGGTCGCCGTCTTGGTAATCACCTTGCTCGTCATCGTAGGAAAGGGAGGCGTCGTATTGGGGTCTTGAGTGGTGGTGATGGTGGTGGTATCCAGGCGAGCGCCGGCCATGATCATCATCACCATCAACATCATCTTTTTGTGTTATATGGCCCGGTTAGCGTTGCGAACATGACAGCGCTGGTAGTGGTAGCGCAATGCTCATTGAAACTCCTCCCAAGGCAATGCGGGTTTTACCCTTCCGCGAGCGATAGTAATCGTATTCGCCCTCTTCTCTGTCGCCACGTGGTGATCTCGAGTTGCGACGGTAGTTGCCCCGTCCATGGTCGTAGTCGCGAGACCCGGATCTGTAGCGGTAGCGAGGTCTGTCTTCGTCGTCATACATGATGACGCTGGAAGGAATAGAGGAAAAAAAGGAAGGGGAAAAGAAGAAAGACTGGAACTAGGATGAGGTCTTGGAAGTATTGAGCTGGAACGTTGTTGTTGTTGTTGTTGTTGTTGATCTGGAAGTGGGAGGGCAAATGATGATTTGAAGACGAAGAAAGCAGCTCGAGCTTCACAAGTTACGGTACCTTGATAGCCCAGGATAGCCTAAAAGTACCTAGTCTAGTCACCTCACACAGCATTGTTCAGGGTCGCTTGTCTGGTGGCTCAGGCTTCGGCTAACCCTGCCGGGAGAACCACTCCCCACCTACCTACGTACTTAAGTACCTAAGTACCTAGGTATATTGCCGAGATCGGCGCCGAACTGAAGCCCAGTGAGCCGTCCTCCCTCCTTTACAGTACAGCAGACGTACACTGAAGACAGTCATGTACACGATCATACACTCAGCTATCTCAGCAGCCCTGTCGAGTGATATATACTTATACCCTGGCATCTTAAGTCTCCTATCATACTGTTCCACGATATATCGAAGCTGCACTTGCGTTCTGTGTGACTGAAGGCGCAGGCGTCACTGGTTGATATCACAAACAAACAAGCCAACGGTATTGAATACCCCATCGACGGCGTCCCAACCCGCCCTCAGGACGCAGATACTTCCACCAGAGGAAGTCCAGCCCGACCCAGCCCAGCCCAGCCCACCCGTCATCATGGCGGAGCCCAGCCCAAGCGAGCTCTCAGAGCCAGGCATCAGCGTGGCCCTGACGTACGCGGCGCTCTCGCCCGCGGCGGCCATGGACCGCGTGCGCAGCCCGTCGGCGGGCGCCATCGTGCTCTTCGCCGGCACGACGCGGGACAGCTTCGGCGGGCGGCCGGTGCGGCACCTCGCGTACCAGTCGTACGCGCCGCTCGCGCTGCGCACGATGCTCGACATCGCGCGGGGCGTGCGGGCGCGCCACGCCCTCGCGGGGATCGCCGTCGTCCACCGCCTGGGCGTCGTCCCCGTCGGCGAGGAGAGCGTTCTGGTCGCCGTGTCGAGCCCCCACCGCAAGGCCGCCTGGCTGGCCGGCGAGGAGTGCCTGGAGGAGGTCAAGGCGCGGGTCGAGGTCTGGAAGCTGGAGACGTTTGCGGACGACGACGGCGCTGGTGTGTGGAGGGCGAATAGGGACGGTGTGATGGGGACTAGAGTCGAGGCTGGGGATGAGGCCGGGGGGGTTACTGCCCAGATCAGGGGTGGTGAGGGAGAGCATGAGGGAAACGACGGCGTTGCTGGGAATATGGGCGAGGTCACAAGGCCGCGGAGGCTGGGAGAGAAGGGCCATGGGGCTGTGGTTAATCCTAAACCGGACGCGCCACCCGAATGATATTGTCCATTCACGCCGTATTGCATATCACACTGGAATGATTGATTCTCCAACAGGACATGAGCAGATGATGTCAAGAGCCGTTCGGATAGAGGTAGCTTAGGAAACGGAAGGCCGGAAGAATTGCGAGGAGGAACGAGCCATGACTAGAAACCCAAGAGGCAAATTACTGCAGGTAATGGGGCGAGATCTACAGAGACGACTACCCAAGGTCACGGAGGACATTGTCGCCCAGTGTAGAGGGATGAGACTCTCGGACATGGAGGCGCTCTATCAGAAGCGCAAGACAAGACACAGACTGCCCAACGGGTAGGGTGAAACAGAAGAACATTGCCACTGCCACGCCATGCTATAGCTATTCAATCATACCGATGTTGTCTATATGCTCGCTGTACCATCGCTAGCAACCAACCACCACATCCCGCCCAGCCAAAAAGAAAGAGACATGAAACCAATTTACTACAGCAAGAACAGTATACCGCCAGACACTGCAAATGCCAACGCAACAAGAAACCCAGAAAAACCTCCGTGTCCCGGTACCCCTCCCGACGGGGCGGCCGCACTGGCCGTCGAACTGGCTATAAGCTTGTTAGTGAAAATTGCTGACGCCGTTGGAGGCACCATCATAGTAGCCACACTGCTCATGATAGTTCCGTTGCCGTTGGCACTGAACGACGACGAAGAAGGACTGGACCTACAAGGACCAGCCCTCAGACCCGTACTCGTACTCGTACCCGTAACCGCCATGCTCGAAACAGTCACACTTGAGTCTGTGATGGTGCCCACACTTGTAGTCAAGGTACTACTGGGAATGCTGCTACTCATCATGGACAACGTACCCGTACTCGCGCTCGTGCTCGTTCCCGTATCCGTACCACTCGCGGTCGTAGAAGACCCAGCCGTGCTCGAACTCGTACCCGTAGCACTCCCGCTCGCACTAGGCTCCTCCTGCCTCGCCACGCCCGTGTACACAGGCAAACTCGTCGTGTCCGCACTCAACTCCTGGACGTCCGACTTGGTGCTGTTCAGGTTCGCAGGGGCCAGGCCGACCTGCCTGTTGTCGATGTCGTACACAACATACGCGCTCCTCAGAAAGGTGTCCCCCAGCAGGGCATAGCTCGCCTGCGCAGCCGACCCTCCCGAGTTGGCAGACCCCGAGCTCTGGATGCCGAAGAGACACGTCTCTTCGAAGGGGACGTCGTCGGGGATCTCGTCCTGGTCGAAAGCGTCGATGACCAGCTCGTCCGCGGGGACTGTGATCGTCGCTGCGTTGTTGAAGCGGAATGTGAGGACCAGCCCGGAGCTGACCAGGCGGCAGTCGACCAGGGCGAGTCCTGTGTCCGCCGAGCTGAGCAAGGAGGAGCTGTAGTCATACGCCCCCACCGCGGTGAACAGAGGCGTTGCGATGTCATCCGGGAGGTAGCTAAGCGTGGTGCCAGAGTCGAGGATGGCATCGAGGCTGTCGCCCGACAGGCTCGCGTTGTAGGTCGTACCGTTTGAAAAGGAGAGGGAGAGGGCGGTCATGCCGACCGTGAAGCTGGTGTAATTCTGGGTCTGGGCGTCGGGCAGGATTGGCACGACGGCCAGCTCTCCTATGAACTTCTCGGTGTCCACGCCACCGAAGAGGATGTTGCCTGTCGAAGAGTAGTAGTCGTTGAGGTAGAGGGAGTACGCCCTTGTGGGGATGAGACTCTGATTGAGCATTTGGCCGATGAGGTTCGGATACTCGGACGCCGTGGCTTCGTTGGCTGTGAAGCCAATGCCTAGCACTCCGATGCCCGTCGCTGTCTTGTTCGCAAGGCCCATCTGGAGTGCGTCGACCGTGACACCACCAATGCTGAACTTGTCCTTAATGTAGTCTCCCGAGGCGGTACTGCCATCCAGATACTCTATCTGAAAACCGCCGGGGACTGCGACCTGGTATGTAGAGCTCTGAGATGGGTCAAACGTCTGCCCACATGTTGTGTCGTAGTATGCCTGCAGTATCCGGCTCTCGCACAGGTTCGCATCTTGGGCTATGAGGAACGCGTCACTGCTGCCCGTATCCAAGACCAGATCAAGATCCTGACCCGGAGTGCCCACGGTGACGCTGGCATAGTACCCGCCACCCGTGATGTTGTTGACGAGGGACTCAGTGAATGATGCTCTCGTGCTCAGGCGAGGATGGGGATCCCTCTTCGTGACAGCGCCGGAAGAGACCCTCGCGACTGGTATCCGGAGCACATCTGCTGCTATCGTTACCGTCAGCGCCAGAAGCGTAGTTGGACTGCTGAGCTTCATTTTGTAGGAGGAGTTTGAGAAAGACGAAGGGTCCTGATCACCGAGAGCCCAAGTGAGTAAGACTACCTCGTTGATAAGTGAAAGGTGCTAATTTGAAGAGATATCTCCTAGAAGTGTCAGTGTGCCAGAAACAAACCCCAAGCCAAACAGGTAACGGCTTTATACCAAACCGAGCTCAACGGTGTTGTACAGTTTCGAAGCAGGCAGGCGTCACTGTTTGTTGAATAGCGATGTCTCTTATGACACGAGGCGGACTACCGCAACGCTGAGCTGCAGTGACAACTTGGCGATCCAACCTGTATGACCTTGGCTTTGAACCACAGCTTTGATGATGTCTTTTTAATTTCCCACCCAAGGCAGTGAGTTCTTATGGTTACCCGAGACGCAGCTTTTGGGACAGGAGACGGGCCCATAGAAGACTATCCGGAGAGGGCAAAGGCTTGTGGAGGAGGATACCAGAGGATCAATGTGGCCTTCAAGGAGGCTATCCAAGTGATGACGGTGTGTTTGTATTCGGCAGCGTGAGCAATCTCAGGCTGTGAAGACACGGTCAAACTGGCTGTGCCCTGCATCTTAAGCTGGCAGTCAGGCCCAGCCTGCATCCTGAATACAACTGTCATCGTCGTCATGGTCGGAACTCGGCGTATAAACCATGCATCTGCAACACAACCTCAGCTGCACGATCGCGTCTTGGAGTTAGTGTATGTATGGATCCGTACAGTACATGTACGGATCCGTTCATAGTGTAGATTTCAAGCTGCATGGCGACGGCAGCGCTGTTGGTTGGTTGCTATCAATCAGATTGTCAGTGGGGATGTCCAGGTTTGGAAGGAGGAAGGTGTCGGGTCAGCAGAGGGGCGGGGCGATATTGACGGGGGATGTGGCGTTCCTATTCCGTAGACTGCATACTTAGGTACCTACCAGACTACTTAGTACTTGTCATATCGTCTTCCACCCCTCCTTTTCATCATCACCGTTCCACATCTACATAGTAGATATGCCTACTTAGCAGGCAAATGGGACCGGAAGTGTCATGACATCGCCCCTCTGCAGGTAGGCTCTTTACCTTGCCGGAGATGGGCACGAGACATTGCACAAGCCCTGTACTGCGTATGCTCCTCCGTACGACTCTCGTACGTACTTACAGCCATATGGCTGGCGATATAAAGTTGCAAACCACTACCACTCCAACCTTGCAGTCAGGCACACTACATATGCCGCCAGCGCCGAAGGGGCTTGGTGTTTGCTCTGATCCAGGTCGATGATGAAAACGATGATGATCTGTTGTTTGAGATCCCAGACTGTCTTCAAAGTTCCCTCACGACAAACACTTCTCGTATCTCCTTCCCTCGCCTCCAGTCAATCTCGTCTCAGCCAGCATGGGTTACGCTCGTCTGTGCATGTCGAAGAGCTCGATCTGTGCTGACACCCCAACATCATAATCCGGGGGTTTACCTAGGCATAGTCTGTCTTTCTCTCCCCTCATCAAGACACACACAAGGAACAGTCCCCAACATCTCTCCCATCGCCTCTCGAGTCTCAGGATGCCGCAGCCTCCAACCTTCCAGTAGAACCACTTCCAGCCCATTGCTGACACCTGGAAATTTCCCAAGAGAGAGGAAGATAGGCGGCTCAGGTGGGATGGCACCCTAGAGTAAGTGGTCCTAGGAAGGGAACCCAGGCAGACCTTTGTGAACGGCCATCATCGGTTACCAGTGCAACGCAGGTCTGTAGTGAGACGAATCTCACCCATGTCATAGCTATAACCTCTTCTGGATAGTTGCCAACTGACTGGATATCAATCTCCTCATTGTTTGTTGAGGTGTATGAGTTGTGTGAAATCAGGGTCTCAAATCACTTGGGCCATCAGATGGTGAGGCTCACTGCTGTATAGTAGAGAACCATGCGTTCGATACACCAATACACCATACAACATACACCATACACCACATACCAACTTACCATAACAATAAGAATAAGAAATCACCGTCAATTTCCCCTCAAGTGGCGCATAAAGTAGTCACTGTCGTCGTCGACCTACTATTTGGTTGTGTGTCGCGGTTACAACCGGCGCCGTCTCTCCGCGATCGCCCTGCCCAGAGTGTGTCACCCGCAAAACTTTTTTTCAGTGGTCTCACGACCACTCACACTAGTCACCAAGCTCAGAACCTTGAGGACCTTATTACCTTACCTTAATTTTCTCCGTCGTCCCATCCCAGAGGTACATAGTAAGTAGTATTGTGGGTATTCTTCTCTTGGTACAAGTGAGAGAGTGAGTCAACAGCCAGCAGCACCATACAGGTTAGTACATTATCCAGTGAAGGGGGGATGAAATCCTTACTGACGAGACGGCAGAACATACACTCACTGCAGCTTCATCAAAGTCATCACATAACATATAAAGACCTGGGAAACTGATACGACAGTCCTCCTACCCTATACACACACACACACGCTCTCATCAGCATCTCTCAAATCAGTACTGACCTGGTCTGGCTGGAGCTGGCAACCAAACAAACAACCAAACACAAGATGGCCGACCAAGTCCTCAAGATCGACATCAAGTCCCTCCCCAGGGTCGCCTCGGGCAAGGTCCGCGACCTCTTCGACCTGGACGCCAAGACGCTCCTCTTCGTCTCCTCTGACCGGACCTCGGCCTACGACGTCGTCATGGACAACGGCATCCCCGGCCGCGGCGCCGTCCTCACCATGATCAGCGCCTTCTGGTTCCGCGTGCTGTCGGACAAGGTCCCCGGGCTCCGGACGCACTTTGTCAGCCTGCAGCCGCCGGCGGGCCGCCTCACCCCGTCCGAGGCCGCCCTCGTGCGGGGCCGCAGCATGCAGGTCCGCAAGCTCAGGGTGTTCCCCGTCGAGGCCATCGTGCGCGGCTACATCACGGGGTCCGCCTGGGCCGAGTACCAGGAGCGCGGCACCGTGTGCGGGCTCGCCATGCCGCCCGGCCTCCGCCAGTGCGAGGCCTTCCCCCAGGGCCCCATCTACACGCCCTCGACCAAGGCCGAGCTGGGCCAGCACGACGAGAACATCTCGCCCGAGGAGGCCGCCCGCGTCATCGGCGACGCCGCCCTCGCCGCCAGGGTCGCCGAGCTCGCCCTGGCCGTCTACGCCGCCGCCCGCGACTACGCCGCCGAGAGGGGCATCCTGATCGCCGACACAAAGTTCGAGTTCGGCCTGGACGAGGAGACGGGCGAGGTCGTCCTGGTCGACGAGTGCCTGACGCCCGACTCGAGCCGCATGTGGCCCGCCGACAAGTACGAGGTCGGGAGGGACCAGGAGAGCTTCGACAAGCAGATCATCCGGAACTGGCTCACGAGGGAGGGGCTCAAGGGGAAGCAGGGCGTGACCCTCCCGGAGGATGTCAGGCAGGCCACTCTGGGCAAGTACAAGGAGGTCTTCCAGAGGCTGACTGGTAAGACGCTGGAGGAGGCGCTGGCCGAGGAGGGGCTGTAAGTGCGCGCGTGCAAGGAGGGCTTGAAGGAAGAGGATTTTTGGGCCTTTGATATATGGCAACATCCGCCACTACTTCCACCGAAATGAGTAAAAGGGATTCTTCTCACTGGCATCAGAACTCGGCTCGTTTGAAACCGGCCACAGGAGCATAAGATTGTATGTGGTATGTGGCCGTTTGCTAATGACCAACAAACTAAACATTGTTTCATCCTGCTTGGCCCGTCACAGCTTCCACTGTCATGTCAAGCTGAACCTGTCCTGATCTACCCGGTTCTCCCCATTATAAGGAGCCTGCAGCGCAAACGGCTCATTACCAAGCATGTTGCAACCATTATCGCTCACCATTACACTGCCCACAGCCGATATCGCCCCATAGAGATACCCAGGGTCAGCCCAGCTGTTCCAGTCCCTGAGATCACCCTGGTCAGCATCGCACAGCCAGCTATCGAGCCCGGCCAGGCCTATCCCCCCATGACATGCCTGTAACGGCCAGAACACGTCGATCGGCTGGCTGGCTGCCCAGTCACCACCACAAGCTGGTACTTCGTCGACAGCAACACCACCGCCCGGAGCGTCGTCGGTGGTCTCCATCTCCATCTCCATCGGCGACTCGGGCGTAGCAGACGCAACCATCTTCCCTTTCCCCTTATCCTTGATGTCGCCGCCCTCCTCCACGCTCGTACCATCGGGCTCCTGACCGCCCCCCACCCCATCTTCGCGCAGGGGTCTCGCCTCGAGAGACCTCCTGAAGTCCTCAGACAGTGTCTGGTACAGGCCGCGGACGATGTCCGGGAGCTGGCGCTTGAGGCTCTCCTCCACGGGGCTGAACTCCTGCTCGATGCGGAGCTCCAGCGCCCTCTTGACCCTCCGCGGGAGCTCCCTGGCCATGAACTCGTCGTAGCGCGCCACCATGTCCTCCGGGGGCCGCCCCGGCCCGCCGCCGCCCTCGGCCGACGTCGGCAGCTCGAAGTAGGGGCTCGGGATCGGGGCCGGGTCCTCGGCCTCCCGGAGCGGGAAGCAGATCCTGTAGACGTCCCTCCATTTTTCCTCCTCCGTTCTGTCGGACCTCCTCCGGCTCCGCAGCTGCCTCTCCTGCGACGACGTGATGCCTTCCAGCGTCTTGGCCCCGGCGGTCAGCTGGCATGGGACCTGCGACTGGGAGTGCTGCTCGAGGCCCTTGTCGTCTGGGAAGACGTCGTGGCATCGGAGGCAGTGGACCGGGAGGCGGTGCCGCCGGTATAGGTGCTCCTTCAGGCGGTGGACGGTCGTCCATCCCGGCCCGACGCATTTGCTCTGGTCCTTGTACCGGTGGGGGTCCCGCTTGAAGAAGGGACAGGCCAATCTCTTCACTTCGGTCTCTTCGGTCTTTGCCTTCTTTGTCTTTGGTGCCTCGTTCTCTTCGTCACCAGAGCCGTCGCCCTCAGAGCTTGCCGATCGCTTTCCCTTCCTTAAGATACCCCTCCGCACGCTACTGCTTGCGCTACTGCTGGACATGACGGGCTCCGCAGATGACGACGCTGTCTGTTGGGAGGAACCAGCCCCGGCGCAGTTTCTTTGGCCGTTGGCCAACACCGTAAAGAAGTAGTCCATCAATCGACCTAAGAGGATGCTCTTCTGTTCCTCTCTTGAGATTATTTCCGGGGTCGAGGAGGAGGAGTTGCAGAGACTATCCGTCACGGGGGCTGAATGTATGCCGGTATACGATGTATCCCTTGATTCGACCTCACTGGCAGTGCCCTTTGGGTGCTTTTGGTTCCTTGATCGTGGTATATCGCGAGGTAGGGAAGCACTGCTGGGGCTCAGACTCGCCTCTTCCATGGGTCGCTGCATCCGGGGCGTGGGGCAGCTCTGGGCCTTCCTGTGACCTTGGCCCCAGCAGCGGGCCAGCTTTCCCAGGGTTGGCTGGACCTTTCTTGCTGTTGCTATCACAGCCCAGATGTCATGCTTTGGCGGACATAAAGGCTGAGGACCGGGGTCCTTCCGGAACATGGTGGATAGAGCAGAAACGTGACCCTTCTGTCGTTTGTGTAGCTCTTGTTCCCAGCTGATCGGGCTATTATCAGCTAGGAAACTCTCGGAACTGACCGGCCCCTGGTCCAGAGAGGAGTTCCCCGTCTTGCATGTCGACAGAGACGTACTGGACCACCACCTCGAAATCCAGCTCGCCTCACTGGACCTCGGACTGGCACCATCAAGTTGCTCGTCGAGCCGGCACTGCTCCAGGAAGCATCTGGACAGAGACGCATCCGCACTTTCAGGGAGAGACATGGACAATAGTACCTTGCCGGTCCCCCTAGTCGGCGATGTACCAGGAATTTCCACCGGAGACGTGGAACGCTTCCAGATATCGTATTTTAAAGGGTGGTTGGGCTTTCCAGGGGTTGATTGGCAGGGACTGAGGTCCTCTCGAGGCCGAGGCACTCTTGTTGTGCAAGCATCCCTTGGGAGGGTGCCGTGCGCCCGAGCTGGGTAACCACTGAGTGTAGAGGCCTTACGGGCAGACATGGAGCCCGTCATCTTCTGCAGCTCACGCAGTTCTGAGGCCGCAAGTTCACGTCAGTTGCAATGAAGCAGATGGAGGGTGCATATTGTAGAAGAAGGAGAGAACGTACCCTCTGGTCCCTTCAGTTCTTTCCCGCGAGGTTTCGCGGGTCTGAGAGGAGGACACTCTGGAGGAGGATACCCTGGGCACTTCTTCTTCAACCGAGAGCATTGCGTGCACGAAGGAAATTTCTCATCACACTTGATCCTTCTCTGTCTACACCGGGCCAGTGTCAGCTTTCGTTCAAGCACTAGCAGCCAGGACGCGTATAAGTCTGATGTGGACCTACTTGCAGCTGTTGCAGCCCATCCTGACTTTCAGTCTGCTTGTTTGCCTATCATGAGTCTTCAATGTCAACTCCAAGCGCGGCGGCGTGGTCTGGCAAAGTCCCGTCTCGTCGCCCTCAACAATCATGTCACCACGGTGTGGCCTGAACGCGTCTGCCATCTTGTCAGGCTGGTGAAGGGGTCGCTGTTGAAGCGTTTGAAGACTGAGATGTTCAATCCAATTCGTGTTTTACGAAAGGGTCCCACGGGGCCACGATGGCTTTTATTCAATTGCCTGGACCACAAGGCTCGCAGCCCACTGGCGGTTTTGCGCAAACTCGCCCTGTCAGGCTCTCAGAGGGGCAACCTAAGGATGGTCATGCTGGCCCTCTCATGCAGGTGAGCCTGCGCGCAATAGCCAATGGGATCGTCGGCGTTCGAGAGCCCCCCCGGACGTTGATGGGAGAAGCCTCGGGTATCGAGCCTCAGATCCCAAGGGTTCAGGTCGTAACTACTTAAGTACTCCTGGGAATATGTATGAAATTGATGAACATATCTGAATATCTTCGTCTGCATCAAGACGGAGAAAATGTCGGGCGATCGGCGATGGCGTAATTGATGCATTCCGGGGTTTGCGGTCCCAATGGCCGCGGCGTTCCTAATTACGCCATTGACCGATACCCATATTCCGGGGACAGAAACTGATACGGAAATATAAGAGATGTAAGTCTTGTAAATATGAATCGAGAGAAAAGGTTACTTGGTCTCAAGTCCAAGTTCAAAGAGTTGACGTTCAGGATCACCGACCCCTGAACAATCCTCTTAACTCACAACTTACCTCATCTCACCGCATCTCGCCTCTACGGCGTAGGAAGTCAAACAGTCAACAGACATGTCGGCCATACCGGACCTCACCCCGGCCCGAGTCGGCCAGCTTCCCTGCCAGAAGCAGTTCGATATCGACGGGACCACCATCGCCTTCCCGCTCGTCCTCACCCCCGGAGACCCTGAGCCAGAGACCCTAACGACCGCCTTCACATCCACGGGCGCCGTGGCGGACTGGATCACCCGCAAGCAGGAACAGCTGATCGGGCTGGCAAAGAGCCACGGCGCCATCCTCTTCCGGGACTTTTGCCCGCCCATCGCGACCGCGGCGGACTTTGACACGGTCTGCAAGGCGTTTGGGCTGACCGAGTTCCCCTACATCGGCGGGGCGGCGCCCCGAACTGTCATCACAGGGTCCGTCTTCACCGCGAACGAGTCACCCGCGGACCAGCTCATCCCGTTCCATCACGAGATGGCGCAGAGCAGGACCCATCCCGGGGTGCTGTTCTTCTTCTGTCTGAAGGCGCCCCAGGAGGGCGGGGAGACGCCCATTGTGCTGTCGAGCCTGGTGTACGAGCGAATCAAGGACGAGTTCCCGGAGTTCGTGGCGGAGCTGGAGGAGAAAGGGGTGAGGTATGTGAGGTTCCTGCCCGAGGAGGATGACCCCTCGAGCGCGATCGGGAGGGGATGGAAGTCTACCTTCGCTGTGGAGGAGAAGGGGGAAGCGGAGGGGGTTGGGAAGGAAATGGGGATGGAGCTGGAGTGGTTAGAGGGCAATGTCCTGAAGACGACGACGGCAGTGATGCCAGCCACCAAGAGGGATGTGCGCACGGGCAAGACATGCTGGTTCAACAGCATCGTGGCGGCCTTTACGGGATGGAAAGACAAGCGCAACGATCCGTACAAGGCAGTGGTGCTTGGGGACGGGCAATCTCTGGATGCAGGCATCCTTGGAAGGTGTCTCGAGATAATGAACGAACTGGCCGTGGCGTTCGAGTGGAAGCGCGGTGATGTGTTGATGGTGGATAACTGGGTAACGCTGCACTCGAGGAATTCTTTCAAGGGCGAGCGGATCGTTTACGCGAGCTTGTGGAAATGATCATGAACAACTACTAGGCACATGAACCTGCGAGTTCTGAGTGCTTGTTGTGGTCTTAACAGGTGCTTGAGTGGCTCCTATAATCCGCATAGTCCAAGTCGTGTCTGAAGTCGCAGTTCTCTTTGGACACGACCATAGGATCTCAACACCAGAAAGGGCATTGGTCAGTTGGTTGAGTCCCTTGAGAGGGTGTGTGATAATCTGTACAGATTCGTATTTGCAATTACAAGTCGATACAATAGCAAAGAAAGGGCGAGAATGAAGTAATGTGGAAGAGGTAAGGAGAGTGACGATAATAGGTTGAGGAACAGTCTAGATAATAAAGCTTAATACAGTAGGTGTGTGGGTGGGTCTTAGGGGGTACACTAGCAGTGGGTATAAGTGCCTACTCCAGTAGGTACTACAGAGCATATGACATATGTGACAATGACGGGCCTCGGCTTCACAGCACCAGCAGCAACTAACTGGTCGAGCGTGTGCCCACCCACACATGCATCAGTTGATCGAGCATTCATCCCCAAACAACGACATTATACATCAGCGCTGCCCTCACACCACGAATTCATCTATCAAAAACACATTGTGTGTTTCCCAACATGTCGACACCGGCAGACGCCGCACACATAAAGACCAAATGGTCGCCTCCCCTCTCCAATGTCCGCAATGCCCTCGCCCTGCCGCCAAAATGGCTTGCGATCTACGACGACTTCATCACGAAGAACTCAAGCCAGGTCTCGCAGATGGAGTCTGCCCTGCGATCATTGACATACATAATACCAGGTGAGTCCAATACACAGCCTTCTTCTTCCTCCTCTTCCAATCCTCTCTGCCAACCCCCTCCTCCCCTCCCTCCCACGTTTCCCTCTCCACTGACTGACCATGTTACAATACAAAACCACCAGGCCGTTTCCGCGACGCTGAGCTTGCAACCGAATCCATCCACTCCTCCGTCCAGCTTCTCAGCCTCTACCACGATGTCCTCCTCTTCCGCCACACCCTCTCCGCCCCCTCGCCCGCGGCGGCCGCCCCACCCAGGAGCAACCTGCACGCGCGC
Organism: Cytospora chrysosperma; assembly: GCA_016808195.1. Classification (NCBI taxonomy): domain Eukaryota; kingdom Fungi; phylum Ascomycota; class Sordariomycetes; order Diaporthales; family Cytosporaceae; genus Cytospora; species Cytospora chrysosperma. Next base: position 721,377 of record JAEQMF010000012.1, read on the forward strand.
TACACGCGCTTCTGGGCCGCCAGGTCCAAGCTCTACCGGCGCGTCGCCATCGTCCTGCAGGTCGTCCAGTACACCGAGCTGCTGCTCGAGATGTGGGCGAAGCGGAGGGGGGAGGCCATGCGGTGGAGGGTCGTGGTGCTGGTCGAGGCCGTCAAGGCGTTCTGCAGGCTCCTGCTGCTGAAGATTACTAGGTCCAGGCCGCTGGTCACCCCTGCGCTGCCGGAGAGGGACAAGGTGGTCGAGCCGGATGAGGACGAGGAGGAGGACAGTAAGGCGCTGGCGGAGATGATGGGCGAGGAGAACGGCAGTGCGAACGGGCTTCCGGCGGAGGACAAGGCACTGGTCAAACACGACGGCTTTGCAAACGGCAACGGCAAGGCCATCTACGGCAATGGCAACGGCAACGGCACGACACACCCGGCGCAAAACGGCCACGCCCCCCCACCCCAATCACTACCGCCAAAGACAGGCTCCAGGAAGGAATGGTCCATGCCCAGGACAGGCCTGACCCTTCCCACCCTCCCGGCCCCCGGCGACATCCCCACCTACCTCCAGTCCCGCGTCCTGACGGCCGACGACATCAAGCCCGCCACCAGGCTCCTCCCCTCGCTCCGGGGCCCCGCCCACGCCGCCGAGGTCCTGTACATCCTCGCGCCGCTGGCCTACGCCGTCGCCCTCGCCCGCTGCGCCCCGCCCTCCAGCCGCCGCCGCTCCAGCTGGACGCCCTGGCTCGTCGGCCTGAGCGTGCAGCTGGCCGCGCGCCAGCTCGCCGCGCGCGCGCGGGAGCAGCAGGACGCCGGCGTGGGGAAGGGAGGCGCCGGCGGCGGCAGCACGGCGCTCGAGAGGGAGGAGTGGACCAGGAGGGGCAGGCAGATGTGGTGGTGGCTGATGCGCGGCGCGGCGTACGAGAACGTCACCAAGGTGGTGGTGGGTGGCGTGCGGCGGAGGGTGCCCGGGTTCGTGGGCACCATATTGGAGGACTACGAGTACCTGTGGGAAAACTACTACTTCAGCACGAGCGACTCCTGAAGAGTCAAGGCAGGCTATTTTCCGGGGTGATGACCCCGGGAAGGAGGCGGTAAAGGGGGCTTGATGGCAGCAATCTTGACAGAAGCATTATTGGTTTACAGGATATCAAGAAGAGAAAAAGTGCAAAACATCGTGTACGCAATTTACGTTACCATTGGCAGGAAGGGCCGGGGCGCGCAAGGAAAGACGCCTAATGCGACATGAATAGAGGACACAAAGAAGAGCTATGCCAGGGTGGACGGACGATGTTGATGAAGCAATATACCCAGGGGACAGGAGGGAGCATGGAGCCGACTGTGCGGGGGCCCGATTCCAAGTCTGTTTCTACTTTTTATTTGTACAAATAGCGATTCATAACCAGGGCTGTTCGCGACGGAGGACCTAACGTGGAATGCCGGCGACATTGAACGCGCGCCTTGAGCAGACATGGGATACCGGGGAGGTACACTGGGCGAAGGGTGAAGCGGCATCCCAATCGATAGCAGACTCTTGATGGCATACGAGCAGCCATCATCGTGTACTTGAGCAGGTGGTCGAATGCATGGCGGTACATTGAGCGCATTACGGTTGCATACATATCACGCAAGACACTGATCAGTAGGAAAGGCAGGAGTTTTGTTTGTAGGACATATTCCATTCCTAATAGCTGAACTTGATAATCAACTAGACCGCCTATCGCGGATCCTCTTCCCAAGAACACCATTCGCCTTCTCCTCGAGACTAGAATCACGTTTCCTTTTACTCCCGGCTAACTTGTCAGACAAAAACACAATCGTTTTGGTAGACGCGGCCCGGGGTCCCTTGGTTGCTATGAGAGTCTTGACTTCCTTTCCCTGCTTGGACACCTGGTCCTTGATCTCCAGACCTTTGACCGTCGTTCGAATCGCCCATAAGAGAGCGATGAGACGCTCCGGAGACGGCAGAGATGCAGACGACCCGTCGCTGACACTCTCATCGTGCCCATCGGACCCGCGGTAACCGCGTCCCCTAGTGAGACTCAACCGCAAGACCTCGAGCGTCGCATCCTGAAGAGGACGCGCCAGCTGTCGGTTGCAGGTTAGAATCTTGCGCAGGGTGCGAAGCCGCAGGGTCTTGGAGGCCTGTGAGGTGCTGCTGTTGGTCGTCGAATCCGCTGGATTCTCCGTTTTCAAATGGGTTGGACTCGAGCCACTGGTCGACGTCGAAGACTTGGTTGGAGTCGAAGGCGAGATCGAAATGCTGTTGGTCACTAGGGAAATGATCGATGTCAAGATCGCTTGCGTGGGGGGAAGAGGCAAGGAGGCTCTCATAGACATCGAGATTATCGCTAACGGACGATTCTCCCATAGGGAGAGGAGCGTTGCCGAAGAGCTGTGCACCAGCAGCAGGAGCTGCTGGAACAGGAGCAGCGCCGGATGCAGCGACTGCGTCGAGGCCAGACCACAGGGAGACATCTTCACCAGCCGTTGACACTGCAGGTCACTACACAATACCGCTGCAGGATATTGTGTCATCGGGTGGGTGGAAGTGTTGGCCTGGGTCGCCTCGACAGCGCGCGGGGCAGCTGCAGGAAGCTCTTCGGCGACGGGGTCCTCAAGCTCGAACTCGGGTTCTTCGGGAACTGGCGTGAGTGCCGGCGAGATAGAGGCGGGGTTGATCGTCTTGGGCGTTTGGCTGGACTTGTTGACAAGCTCCTCGATCAGGTTCATACTGGCCTCGGAGGGTTGTGTTGAAAGTCCGTGGAACTCATGGGAGGGGAACAGGGGCTGTGACAGAGTCATGGAGTTGCTGTTAGGTGCGGCGCCGCCCAGGTCGGGCCTGACCTTCTTCAGCTCGTCCTGCAACATAGCGTTGGCTCTCTGGAGCTCCAATACAGCAGCCTCGAGATCCTTGTTCTTTTGTGCCAAGGCCTCGGTTTCCTGTCGCTTGCGCTCTCGGGATGACTGGGCTGCCCGACGATTCCGGAGGACACGCTCTACTCGGCGCTGCTCCTTCTCGTCTTCAGTTTTGGCCCGTTTCCTGCAGAATATTGTTAGTACAAAGTCTATTGAATATCGAGTGCAGCAGTGGTTCGTACCTCGGAGGCAGGTTGGTCTTTGGTTCTGGGAGCACTTGGCCCCAGGACTTCCTCTTCTTGGTAGGCTTCTTGTCGCCCGACTCTTCTGGCTCAGGTGACGGAGAGTCGAAGGCGCCGGGTGACATGGAAGATGCCGAGAACAGGTTTGATGGGTCCATCGTCGCCGGTGTCGATGGTTCTGGTGAGAAGAGACTTGGGTATGACTCTGAGATAGACTCGTGCTTGACGAGAGGCGACGGGTCGGGTGTGGACTCCATGATTGTGGTGTGTTTGTACTGTGTAAATGGCTTGCCAGTACGGAAACGACGACCGCCCAAAATGTTTGTAGGTTCTGGGCGTGTGGGATGTTGCAGCGTCAGTCGACTGTGGGATTCTCTACGTCCCGTTCCGTACTGTTGGTTGTCCGATTTGGTTGTTTATGATGAAATAGTAGCAGTCGCGATGATCCAAGAACTGGCGATGTGGGCCAGGTTCCGAGTTGGTTGGAAGATGCGTACGGACAAATTACACAGGTTTGATGATGGGTAAGGAGAGTTGCAGAAGGGTCAACTAAGGCCTCAGCATAATGTGGGGATTAAAGATGGATACGGGTATTAGGTACTTGATTTGGTAGAGGTGGCCTTTTCAAAATGCCAGATTGCAGAAAAAACGAAGGAAGGGAAAAAGGTTGGCTATAATAGAAGCCTATGGTCGCTGCCTTGGGGTAGCTTGGCTGGCGGGTTGCTCGTGTTCGTGCGTTCCTTCTGCTGATCAAGGTTGGGGCAACGTGGCCTCTTTATCCCCAAGCTGGGGCGCAGTCAAAAGCCCCTGAAGGGAGGCAAGGACGTCAAAGCAGGGGCACGAGCTTGGCCCAAGAACGCGCTTTGACTGCCTGAGGCACTAAGTTTTGTGGAATTACGGGTCGTGACTGCACCAGGTGAGACGGGCTGATGTGCAGGGAGGGGGCAACGCCGCTGTTTGGTTGGTGGAGCAGACGGAGGGTGGATCGGCGGTGGATCGGAAAGGGAAAGTCCAGGTCCGGCCCCCGAATGCAGGGGAAGGTCGATTAAAATGGATCACGCACAGGGATTAACGTTGCAGGATAAGACCATGATGAAGAGCACCGCCCGTATTTCCTACTTACGGTGTCCAAAACGGTGCGATGCTTCTTAGCAGCCTTTTCAGGCTGTTGTTCCGAGGCGCTTCAGTCATCACATCACTACTAGTGAGACGACGGCCTCGACTCTGCCTACCGTAGTGCTTATGTGACTGACTGATCTTAGGATCACAGACCTCTCAACTCGATTCGAGCTGGTGAGGTCTATTTTGGTACTTAACACTGTTCAGCTGCCTAGATGTTCAACCAGAGATACTGAAGCAAGGACAGGCAGGTGGTCAGGTTTGAGATTCGTCATCCAGCTCTTATGGGAACGGAACTCGGGCTCCGTATTGTTTCCCGTCGACCGTATCGTTCTAGACTTGGGAAGTCGGCAGTCACAGCCGGGCATGTTCTCACATCACATCGATCTTGCCTGCCATCTGCCAATGCGCCGCAGCACGACATCCAGCCAAGGGGCAAGCACGGGGATTCAGGAAATACCAGGCTTGCCTATAAGACCCTGAAGTTGACCATCTTGAATACCTCCCCTCCAGTTCATTCCAGGATTGGGAGACCAACCTGGCCGCTCTACCACTCAGCCTATGCAGCAGTGAGGTGTAGATGTTAACCTACTCCACCAACCACCCTCCTCACGCTACATATGTACTGTACCGCTTGACTACATATGTCTGAGATCGCCCAGATATTCTCGATTGCACCATATCCTATCGCCATTGGTTGCCCGTCTCGACGGGAGTTCCCTTGTGTCTCCTAGACGCTATTAGGTTGAGTTCGTCCGATAACGATGCAAAGGTGCTGCACTGTAACGGCACAACCACAGATCACCCACAGGGAAAACGGTGCCACTCGACACCGACACAGATAAGACCGCCACCGATGCCTCTGCCCCGGTCATGTCTAAAACACCGCCCTTTGGACGAGGGTCCTGGTCTCCACGCCGAGACGATTGCCAGCGAGATTGACGACGTGGGAGTCTAAAAACGGCTCGACCGAGTCCAGCGGTCAACCCAACCCCGACTCACCGTCGGCGGACTCGGGCGACACGAACGGCGGTGGTGCGTTGTCATTGCCTGGCTGTCTCCCCGATGGGGCCCCCGGACAGCAATCCGACTCTAGGTCCCTGGAGCCCCGTATGCCGCCATCCCGCGCGGTCCACCATCTCCATATTAAAGTGACGGGGTGCTTGCCAAGTTTGAGTGTCCTTCCAACCTTCAGCACCGGAAACGAAGCCGTGAGGGTGGACCGCCGCGGGAGAGATCCAATGGACCTTCCAGAAGCCCCTCGCTGAAATTCTGCGCAGCTCGCTTAGATGCTGCGATGTACGCCTGCGACGTTGGCGGCTTTCCAGAAGTAAAAGGGGGCGGGTCCTATCGTGATCTGAGCCTCAGGCCGTCAATCTCTTGGCATCTGGGAATGTCAGGGTGTGTGGGTGGCCGGTCTACGGGGAATCATCCCTTCATTGCTTGCGTGCTAAAGTCCCTGCTCGATCTCATTGAACCCCATTCAGTCTGTCTGGCAAAGCTCGGACATGAAACATGTCTCGACGAGAGTCCATTGAGACTTGAGATTCGGGTCGGAACTCTAACAGCGTCGAGGATGTACCGGCTTATTATTATGATCTTATCTTGCATACGAGTACCATACGTAAGTGCGTACTTAGATATCTACCTACCTAACAGTCTATCTAGGTAGGTAGGTAGTGTAATCCGTGAGTGTACATCAAAGAGGGCTGCGTGTACGAGCTATGACATGGTGCGGATGCCAACCCCGTATTTGTCGCTCTCAAGAGGCCTCGACTCATTAGTAAGTTTCGAGTTCCAAAGCTTAATCTCCACCATGGTTCCTCAGATCCAACGGCTGCATGCCGGTCTTCGAACTAGATTGCCTTGCCTGCCCCCGACCACAGAAGTTACCGTAACACATAAACGGACAACAAAGAGCCGCTGGTGCAATAGACCAAGCGCGTCACGTTATCCCTAGCCTTTGCCACATCTTCGTACCTACTTAGGTACTTAGGTATGTGGCGCTCCTATTGAGGTTCATATGCGGCCAAAACGGCGAGATGCAGTGTGGGAAAACGGCCCGTTTTCCATCCTGACTCCTGCGGTCTCAAAAGAGGCAAACAGAGAAACACGGAGGATGCAGCCCTCGACATGCCAATGTGACGGATCCTCACGCAAGGCCAGCAAGCAGCACATGATGGCCGCAGGACTTCTGCAGTACAACACATGTGCAGCCCACCACCTCATACCTACCCATAAGCGGAGACAAAGGTCCCGCGCATGCAAGGCCACAAAGGGCTGGCAGCGCTATTCAGCCGTTGACATTCGATGTCGTGAGACTGGAAGTGCTGATTGCTTTCCGCAGTGTCATCAGACATGTCCCTCACGTCAGCCCTCGGCGCTGTGGGCTTTTTCATCTCTTGATTGCTTGCGCTCGCCGTGTGCTGTGTAAGCGACAACGCCGTATGGGACGCCGCTTATGGTCAGACTTGGATTCCAGGCGAGATTGTTGACTCTGCAGAGTGAGAGCTCGAAACGCTTCATAAGAAGTGTTGTTTCGCCTCAGGATCCAACGGATCCATGGGTGGTACAACATATTCCGGGTTAAACCCTAGGTCGTATTACCTACACATTTTGATGCACCTGGGGCCATCCTATCTCAGTCACCACATCTCTACCCAATAGAGTGTGATACCGGGGGGAAAGACTGTTTTTGTAAGATAACCCTATACAGGCATATGAATCTGAACTCGGATCAATTGCATTTGAGACTTCTCTTATGTTGAATCGAGGTCTGCCTAGGGCCCAGGTGCTGGCCCTAATATCGAATTACATGTAGATTTATACATCACCTGCCCAGGTGGGCGTCCAGATGTAGACTTACAGTATATTGTCCCTTCCAGATGTCTTATCATCCCTCCCCAATAGCATTTGGTAAGACTTATAATATGTTTTTCTAAGGTCAAAAATACGACTGAGAGGTATCTCGAGGCTGTCTATACCTAAGTACGAGCTTTTCACCTATATTAGGAGTTGCATCCTTCAGTGCGAGCTAAAGTGAAACTAAATCCCTGTGTCCAATAAATTGATGATGCTGCAAGTGTGCATCTGTGCCAGGCCCCGGTGTGCACTGAGGATTCTTCTCAACCTGCTAGTGCATATCAGCACAACGCGTCTGCTCTCATATTGTGCATGACATGGTACCCAGGGCTCTGCGGTTCGGAATACTGATTTCGTCCTTGGTAGGTAATGCTTGTGGCCTGAAAGTGACTAGAAGCTGGGCAAGGATATAGGGCAGAGGTTTTGCAACTCACGACTAATGCGATACGTCTCTGGCCTTAGGTGGGTGTTCATGGCTTGGTTTGCAGGTATTAACGCAAGTGTCTAATTACTCCAAGCACATGGATTCTTCCAACATTTGAAGATGTTGTTAGTCATGATGTTGGAGCCTCCCCTGCACAGAAGAAGATGACGGCATGTCTCCCAGCCAGGCGCGTCGGTGTGCAGACATGTAGAAACACATATAATGATAGAGAACTCATCGAGTTATGGCACGTCTTTCTGAGGGTTCGCAAATGTCATGTAGTCCACATAACACGGCTGGGACCGTTGTTGACTCCCGCACAGACAACCTGTATTACCTCAATGTATTCGTGACTATGGCATCGCGGCATCTGATCGTCGTCCAATGTTATATCTTGGAATGGTTCATCTCCCTTAGAGGGCAAGTTCCGCATGCGGAATGCTTTATGCAGATGTTCGACTGTTTCGACTGATCTGGACCGTCACCCGTGGGGTGATCAACGAGTGTATATCACCTGGCTGGGGCATGCAACTTCTGGGTTGGGATCCTCGGATTGTCCATCGGCTAATATTGCTCTAGAACGATACTTCATCGAATATATGAACCACGATCTCCAGATGACACCTGGCTGTAATGTCTTTTAGTAACGCTGTGACTGTGAGGATATTTGTTGGACATGCTCAATGTTGATTTAGGCGCCACGCTCGACCTTCGAAGTGGCCCAGCCAGCCAACAAGCCTCTTGATTGCCTCCATATGAGGGATATCGAATACTCCCACTCAGCGCTTACGGTTGCTTGTTCCTCTCTTGTGCCACAGTCTTGCAATACAATCACATGATCTTGGTGAACAGGACACCAAACCACCTAGGCACCGTTTAACATATTATACAACATTGCGGCCAGTCAGCACAGTCTCGGGAGAGTGACAAATTCAGTCATAATAACAAGGAGTAACGGCTATCATGGGAGATATCAATCCAGTTAAAGGCCCCAACAGGGATATCCCCATCGAGATGGTCATCATGCCCCAAAGGACAATCCGCGCAAGCACAGCACAACACCCCAGGAAGCTCGTCCCGCCAATTCTTGTGCGTACGAGAGACACAAGGGTCATCTACGGCTTCGGAAAGGCGAATTTCCAATCCTACGTCAAGGTGACTTTGTGCAACCCACATGACGGGTCGGCCATCGACAACGAGAACCCTCTCGTGGGAGGGGCCTCACAGATGATCACCCAGCGACACATGGGCAGCTACGTTTTCGACATGCGGGACCCGGCCGGGCCCTACATATACTTCGTCTTCAAGGACCTGCAATTCGAGCGTCTCGGCGAGTTCAATCTGAGCATCAACATGCAGGTGGTGGACTACCGGTCCTGCACGGGGAAACCATGCGAGCCCTTTCGATACGGAGGCGAGGCTTCGACTAGACCGTTTACAGTAGTCGATGGCGCTATAGCAAAGGAACCCAATCTATTGTGTATGTATCAATTACAACAAAGCCAGTAGGATTGTGAGTCTTGATACTGACAACCCACAGACGAACAGAACAGGATGCTGTGGTGGTTAGAGCGTCATGGATGTGTGGAAGCCAGGTCAGGCTGGAGTGGAAGCACGGGGCGGGTAAGCATGTAGTGTGAGGCGAGTGTGGTCAGGGGCTTTCACTTCCTGCAGACAGGTGGACGTCTACATCGTATGTGCCATATACATTATACGGATCACCGTCAAGTCGGTCTAAGTGAGTGCGAAAATGAAAGGATAGTCCCATAAACACCCACAAACCTACATGATACTGGATTCGCTTTCACAAAGGGCTGGTCACAAGCCTTCGTCGGTATCAGACTCGCTATTGTCATAATTTGGCCGATTGTTGAAATTCTGCTCATCAGCCTCGTAGATGTCTGGCAGCCCCGTGGCACTGTCGTGCCTGAATCAGGCCAGGTATCAGGGCCCATGGATATTTTATGTGGACATGTGTAGCCGCTTCCCGCATGTAGGTGAGAACAAAGCTGTAATAGGTCCCACGTCTCCATGACCCGAATGCTATCTGGGCATGGCCATTGTGGAGACTGTTTGACCATGAACACGACGAGACCGTGGTTTGCTACTGATTAATTTCCCATTGCTCACTACAAGAGTGAACATACAAAAGCCTGTGACAAAATTGCTATGTAGAAAAGAATGACTTGATCACAAGCCAATTGTTGCGTGTTTGGGTCAGCAGCCTCCCATAATTCAGTTGAGATACATAATCTCCCCGACACTTGTCTGTTCCTAGTATCGTCTACTCCCAGCCCAGGCTACCCGTCTTCCAGTAGGCAAACAAAATCATTGCTGCCTTCGCTTCATCGAAGTAACATCCGGTCTTTACTCGGGACCATTCGTTTCTTTTCGTGCCAAGTGCTACAAATTGTTACACCACATTAAACACCTGACTGACAATAAGCAATGTAACAACGCCCTGTCCGTACATCCAGAATCCTCAACGCCGGGGCATCCGTGTCATCCTCAATACTCATTGATTGCTTCCTCGTCGTGCATGCAAGGCAAAGGATGATCCGTGCCTCGACTTCCCGAGACACCTGTAGGTTTTGTATAGCTGAACGATAACGTTCGATGCCCAGGCGTGGCTCTGCCTACATCATCTGAGGTCGCCCACCTGGGAAGGTGAAAAGTATTCAGGCAACACGGAACTGTAAGCTATCTTTCTTTCTGACATTACTGTGTCAATAATTCCCTGTCCCACACACCTTGACGTGCTGTGGTTGTGTGCATGTGATGCTGGAGCTACCTACCCTAGGGTAGGTAGACTTTCATTTGGCAGAATCCGAACATATCGCATCATTCTCAGGCTTCCATACATATGTTGGTGCCATTCGAGATCTCAACTAGGCACTCTTCAACATGTAAGCTTGTGAACATCAACAACTTTTGTATCTGACTCGACTACCTGGGTATAATTGGTATGCAATTAAGTGACTGCTTTATAGGCTTCTGCGATAAAATGAAGCAAGTTCTCGCACCAGTACAAATTCGTTCCTAAATGCCTGATCGAGGCTCCAGAAAGGAGGTATTCCGTTCACGCTAACATCAAAACAGCCGTAACATAGCCCAAGAGCATGGAAGCATTCCAGAACATAGCTGGGTATCTTGAGGATCAGCAGAAGAAATCCGGGGCCGAAGATGATGGATCCACCGTTAACCATCTAATTGATGTGACTTCCATCCAGTTATACCCAGCAATCTAGCTGTACTCCTACAGGGTCACCTATGTGGTTAGTACGATTCATCCACCTGGTACCTCTAAGTTTGCAGCCATCTCTACCTAATTTCAAGTATATCTATCAAAATCATGAAAGGATCGCTACCAACTGCCACACTTCCAAGTTTTTGATAAGAAACCAGCTACCTACCTACTCAATGAAACGTTAAAAGTGACAGTCTCTATAGGCCAATCAATCCTTTATCAGTCGCCAGTAACATTCCCAGAACCACCCGAGAGTGGGAGAACCCTACATAACAGGGCAATACAACATTGAATAATCATGCGATTCCTCAAGTCGGAACCCAGGCTGACAAGTCAGTGGAGATCAAGAACAATTAGAGCTAAATACACACAGGACTGGGCTTACGAAGTATACTTGCTTTGCGAGCTCATCATCACGTCTACATGGATGCTAAGACTGTCAGTTGGACTACTGAGTTTGGTAAGCTTTTGTTGAACTAGAAGAACCTTGGAACAGACCACTACACTAGCCAACCAAAAGGGTGATCACCCCTAGATAAGCTAGAGATGGATCTGGTTTCCCTTATAGTTGGATGATGTAGAGATATTGCAACAGATCTGGAGGTCCTGGTGGCGTTCATACCCGGGCATGAACTGCAGCCCTCGGCTCGCATAAAAGGAACCTGTTATTATCCTAGTCCAGATAGTATGTACCATGTACTTAGGTACTTCTTGAATTCCCCAAAGTTTGGACAACACTGCTCGACAGTCCCCGAGAGTGGCCAATCAGACATATTCACAGACCTCGGTTGTAATTACCAAGTACTTGCTGTGCTACTATTACCTACTCAGGTACTTACTCAAGTAGGCAATGCTTGCGTGAAACATAACATGTCCAGGTACTCTTGGTATATAGGCCAGGGAGAGGCCCGAACAGCGACCTAAGTATTACCTACTTAGGTAAAGTTCATATGCGCCTCTCACGTGCTTCGTAACTGTGATGGACACCACGTATGAATGAGGCCACACAGAGCACTTCAACTCGCTTCATGAGATGTGACAACTACGAGAACAAGAGCCCAAGCCGTTTTCCTGGGGCCAAATGAAGGGATAGACCTCGGGAATATGCCATAGGAGGGAGCCTGCACTTTGAGCCAGACGATGTCTGCACACCAGCAGAACAAGCACAGCAATGTACCACTCACCACCCGATCGAGGACGAGACCCCGACTGCTACAGTCCAAGCTTCGGTCCAGTTGCGACTCCTGTGGACAAGCAAAGGTGCGTGCGATGGGCGATAGTACCGTGACGACCAAAGGGGAGCTATTGACTAATATGGCAGCTCAAAAGATCAAATGTGATCGTGGTCAACCCACCTGCGGGCGTTGCGTCGCCCAAGGCGTGACTTGTGTGTATGGAGTCTCCCGGAAGGCCGGGAAACCTCCACGGAAACGACTTGCCGCTCCCTTATCGCTCCAGGTCCCGCCGCGTCTTCCGCCACGTTTTTGGGACCCCGAAGAGACAAGCATCGGCCTGACTGGGTGTGGCCTCGACGGCCTCGATGGAATCGACGGCATGGGCATGGGCGTGGACCAGATGGACATGGACATGGACATGATGCTCGGCCTGGGAGAAGGCGCCTCGGCCATCAATTGTCCTCTCTCCGCCCCCGAACAGGCCTCCCACACTTGGTACCCATTCGACAGCTTCGGAAGCCTGGGCGCAATCCCACCCAGCTCGTCTGACTGGGCCGCATGCCTGAGCTGGCAGTGCGTGGATGAATTCAATCCGGTTGAAAGCCCAGCAATATCATCGTCGACATCAGCTTCGGGATCCACACCGATACCAATATCGACAGCACCACCACCGCCACCGCCGCCGCCACCTCCACAACCACAACACAACTGCACCCACAGGACCACCGAAATTATTCGCCGGCTGTATTGTGCCAACCAGTCCACTCCCGTCTCCGACGGCCTGCCAGCCCCTCCGATGGATCTGAGCTCCGTCCTGACACGCACTGGCGACGTTGTCGGGCCCCTGGAGCAGCTCCTCAGGTGCCCCTGCGCTCGCCTGCCGCACATGGCCATGCTGTACGCTTCCATCGTGTCGCGCATCCTGCTGTGGTACCGACAGGCCGCCTATGACGTGAGGGCCGCATGGGTGTCGTCCTCGTCGCCATCGTCACCGGCAAGGCCCACGCTGGCGGCCCAAAAGATGTGGCCGTCATTGCCGGGCGGTGCCACGCTCAAGGCCCTTGGCGCCGAAGCCGACGGCGACAACAGCTGCGTCTCTGTGCCTCCGGTGCCCGTCACGGTCGGAACCTTCCAGAGTGATGACCGGAACGTGCAGAGCGCCTTGGCAAGCTGCTTGATTCTGAGCGAGCTGAGGAGGGTGGGCGGCTTGATCGATGCGTTCATCTCGCTTGGTACGGGAGCGTTTGATATGCAGAACCCCGTGGATGCTTGCCCTGATGCTGGGGACCCCGGTGCTGGCGGAGTAGATGTTAGCTTGTTTGCGAGTCTTGGTGCCTGGCTTCGGGCTGAGCATGCCAGTATCGTGAGACAGGCGAGATTGGGCTTGTCCGTGCTGGATGAGAACCCTCGCTCTTGAGTAGGTTTTTCGGAACAACCCCGGTTCTGTGGTGAGATGTTGTTTTGAACTCGGGTTTGGAAGTCTGTTCTTGTTGTCAATAGTATGTATATATCAATGTATTTTTATGTACGACACGTTCGGATCTTCTCACCTCTGAAACTACAATCACCGTCGCTATATTTCCCAGAGGCGACAAACGGCGAAGGATAAGGAAAAGAGACTGCCACCACTGGCTCATCATGGACAAGGTGCTGCTGGCGCCAGATCAGGTCAAGGCCCTGCAATAAATATCCGATATGATGGGCCATTTCATCGCGGGTCTGGGTAGTAAGGCAAGGCCTTGTTTCTCATCACTCAAGGACTGCCATTCCTAGCACTCCTCCAACTCAGCAAGACGGCGGGGAGAGCACTCAAGCACGCTGTCACCAGGGCGATCTGGAAGGCCTCGCTGAGAGCCAAGCTGTAGACGCCGACGACCTCGCCCATGTGCTCAGCAGGGACGACACGGTGGAAGCCCGTAGCACCGGTTGTCGATCACGCCTGTGCCGTCCACGCCGGGGATGTCGAGGGCGTCGACATGGTGGAGCAGCCTGTCTGAGCACGCTGGTCGCCGCGCTGTTGAGGATGGCGCTGCCCAGGCGCTCCCTGGAAGAGCTTGAAGACGAATATCCCGCAATATCAGGAAAAAACGTAGGTGAGGGCAACTAGAAGGAGTAGAACACGTGGCTGGAGGGCGAACAGAAGACAAAATGATGCTAGGTGCAGACAAGACAAACCAGACCGGGCCCAGATGGATTTCCACAGCAGGCCCAAGATGCCTAGTTCTTTGAGGGGTTGGGCTTCGACAGCAAAGAGAGGAAGAATGCCAAACATTGAATACACCGCCACACAGGCTTTGGTCCGTGGTTCGCTTTTCCATGGATGTGATGTTCGTAATGATGATTGATTGGTGGAGAAGAGCATTGGCATGGTGATAAGAACTGCCAAGGTTGGACTGCTTTAGGGGAGAGGGGGTTATCATTCTTTGAGGGTATGATCATTCAGGTAGAAATAAGAGTGGTTTCATGGCCAAGGAACCTGGGCACATCCAGCAGTCCTACCCTTATGAGGTGACTTCTGGATAGTCAGTCGTCCATGCCGTCTTACACAAGGGCGAGAGACAGTAAGATGGTGTCTGTCTTGTGGGTTGTTCCACTGCCTTCCCTCGGGTTCACACATGCACCGGCGTGGTACGGAACCGTACACCTAGCGGAGTGCCGGTATGGGACCGCATGGGACCGCAATACAAGCAGTCACGTGCAATCATTTGACATCACCACAAACGGTACTGTGATACCCCAGACGCACCGTAACATTGACACCCACATGTGGTGGGCGGATCATCCCGAGGCCGGCCCCAGACGGTGCACCGCATCGAATGCACCTACACTACTATGATACAGTGGGCATCCTCCAGACGTCTCTACATACATAAGGGCGGGGATGAAACAAACACCAGAGGAGAAATGAAAGGAAGGGATCAACACGCCCCCTCCTCTCTCTGGGTCAGCAAACCACAGATTGCGGAACCATGGAGGTGTCGAGTGAAGCTGGTTGCGTTCCATTCGAGCTTCGTAGGTGTGAGGCCATGATGGGGTGAGAACAAGCATGGAGGACGATCACGTATGTGCTAAACGTGGATGGCGCCTCTTTATTCAGGCTTGGCTTTCTCTTGTCTTCCTCCTTCTTTTTCTTGTCTTTCCAGTTCCAGCTAAACTGTAGGCAATTTGAGTAGTATTCACCCACGATACGCCGGCTGAGACACCTCAGTCCTGAGTACTGTAATCTAAGGTGTCTCATAACGCTGTAATAGGGTTAGGGTCTGCTGTTCTGCAAGGACGATCAGGAGAACCCCGGAACCTTGGGACGTTGCAACCTTGCAACCTCGCAACCTTGCAATCTTGGAGCCTCGAGCAACCCAACAAAACAATTGGCATCCCGTTTCGAAACCCCTCGACCGTGGTCTATGTACAAGGTGACTAGCTATAAGTCAGCCAACATGTCCGCGTTCGTGCAAAGACTAGACTGACGAGGCTTCAGTCTTTTCCACTACGGGTTGCATCCCCGGCGATGGCGTGCAGGAGACGAGGAGAAAAGCCCCTGGTTCGATCCCGACCGGCATTGGCCCTGAAACATGCCCGAGTCCGGCCTGGGCGCCCCCTGTTTCCTCATCAGATGCTACAGTACTATGGTAGTAGTGTATAAGCTACCGACGACACCAACACGAGCTCTGTTTCCTGTTCCTGGTATCGTGGTGGGCGTCTCGTCATGGACTGCCATCCACCCGTCCATCCTTCCATCCATATCCATGCCGGATCCCCTGGTGGCTCGTCCGTATCGATTCCTTCAAGTCATGCATGTTTCCTTCCTCGCCGGCCCTCCTGTCCCGAAAGTTTCAAGCCGACAGAAACTACTGTATCTGTCAAGATGACATGAAGCGAGCAGCTTCAGCCGTGCTCTCCCTCTACTTTGCTACATTTCTTACCTGGCCTCGACCATTCAACCTCATGCAGGGCTTTCATCTACACCGTCTGTCCACGACGTTTCACACATAGCAGCAAGCGGCTCCGTGAGTCAGCAGTCACAGCTTCCGTAGTTTGCTTCTGTGCAGATCAGGACCTGAGCTCAACATGTACACATACGAGCTGGACGCCCGCAACCACACTGCCAACGGCAACAACCGCCCGGGATCCGCGAGCTCCTCGTCCTCATCACCATACGGGCACTCTGACACCACAGCCGCCGAGTCTGTTCAGCGAACCATCAGCGGACTTGGCACCAACAACAGCGTCAGCGACAATAGCAGCGCTCCACGTTCAAGGAACCCATCTCGGCTGGCCATGGGCCCAACTGCGCTTGGGAGCCATGGCAGTAGATGGCTTGGCGGCAGTCTTTCTGCCGACACCCGTGGAGAGTCCAGGGGTGTGGGCGGTCATCAGCATGCTCGCCAGCGGCAATTACCCAGACTTCGCAGTGCGGATCGGAGGTGGCTGCGGCGGCCTGAGGACGACGTCGAGGCGTGGGATGAGATCACTACCTTCTTGAGGACCGTGACACCCCCACCGACGAATTTTATGTCTGTGCCTACCGAACCATATTCGCCGTCTGCGATCTCGTCTAGATCGAGTATCAGGCGCAAAGGTAGCAGGAAGAAGCAGGGGCCGTTGACGCGGTTGTTGATGTTTCTCAAGGGGCGGTCGAGACGGAAGAAGCCGGTGAGGAAAATATCTGTGAGGGCCTCGTCTCCTTCAGTAGCTCGTACTACATCTCACAAACACAAACGACCTCCGCGGATCAAGCTTCCGGATACGGCAATCTCAGGCAGGACAGTTGGCGGCCATCGACATATTGCCATTTCGATCCCTATTGAATATGATCATTTGACTCCTGAGCCGAGGAACGAATCCCGCTTTCCCAACAAGAGGACAACATCACTGCCGTCTGTCGAGAGGAACCCAGTAGTCCACAACAATGTCAACGTCAGGCCAATGAGCGCCTTCGCCAACGAGCCTTACGTTAGGATACACCCGGGACCGATGGCTCAGACGCAACGAAGTCTGGCGTCGAGACCACGGACAAGGGAGGTTCAGCGCGGCCAGGAGGATGCGCACAACTCTAGGCCAGCACCCAGACACACATTTGGCCCGGTGCAGGAAGACGTCAGCAGCGCCAACATGAGATCGATGTCGCCGCCGAGGGTCCCGCGGCGTACTAGCGATAGATATGACACTCCAAGTCTTGGGCGACCGAGCACGTCGCAAGCGAGCGATGACTTACGAAATGTTGCGCATAGAGAAACGCTTGCAGCACTGTCGAGGCCCAGAACCGCCCCGAGACCAGTGAGCGTCCAGTCAACCTACAGTTTCCGCTCGTTCGCCACGCCGAGCCCTTCTGCGAAAATGCACTACCCTATGCGTGAGGCTAATTCACACTCAACCCCCTTCAATAACGGCCAACCCCAGGCGCGGAGTATCTCAAATCAGCGGGGTCGCAACCCGCATAGCCGTGAATCTTCGAGGGACAAGTATACATTGCAAGAATCCGTCTTCTCCGAACGCTCATTCCTGGAGAGTATGGGCACTGTGGAGAGCGCCTCGGAGACGGAGACCGGTGTCGTTGCGGCGGGAACGCAAGCGAGAGGGGCATCGTTTCCCGTGGAGAATGTGCATGCTGTTATAACACCGGGCACTAACTCTGAGAAGTATGATGGAGATCCGAGCGAGACAGGAGAGAGCCGTGGCGGGAGATCTAACTTGGCCACTGTGCAAGAGAAGGGGAGCAGTAGCAGCCAAGAAATAAGGAGGGGTAGCGGGCAGGAGAGCGAGAAGGTTCCGATCTGGAAACGGAGAGGATCGGGAGCTATCATGCTAGCCAACCCTGAGATGAAAACAGTTGAGGCACACGCAGTCAGAAAATCACAGCTGCGGGATTCCGTCGAGATTGTATTGGAAACGCCGACCGAGGCCTCCTGGCCGGATAAGATGGGTGAGAGCAGTGGCGAGGGAGATGAGAATGGCCACAAGGACGCAGGCGATTGTCCTAGCAAGGAGACTGAGTCCAAAGACAAGGGGAAAGAAAGTACACCCGAGGGCGCCCCGATGCTGAAGGTCCCCGGGGAGAACAAGGAGTTCAGGGGCAAAGGCAAGAAGCCACCAACTTCATTGCCGAGTACCAAGCAGAGACATAGGAGGAGGAAGGAGATACTGTTGTCGAGGGAGCAAAGGATCGCGGAACTGAGGAAAAAGCTGGAGGCTCCCGGAATGGAGCCCAAGGATCTTATTTGGAGACGCCAATCCAGCAGTTCATCTGATGGAAGCTCTGACGAAGGTCACTCGACGGATGAGGGCACTGTGGTGGACGAGAGGACTACGCCGGACAATGTGCCTGCTGCTCCGGAAGCTAACCCCAACCGTCTAGAGGCAACGCCGGCTCGCTTCAGTCTGAGCGCCGTTATGACCGTCGCCGATGTCAAACCCTCCAGTGGTGGGACAGCGAGTCCCGAGCTACAAGTTACCAGCAAGGAATCGATCCCGCTCTCTGCCTCATCCTGTGCCACCATGGCTACTGTGATCAGAGCCTCGCCAATTCCACCGTACCAGAGCCTTGCGAGTGTCACCCCTCCAGACTCACCACATTCGTTACCAATATCACACTCGCCAGTCTCTTCTGTCGAGGCTCAACCTAGGGAAACACCAACTCAGCACCCACCACCTAAGCGCCTCAGCTCCCCCCGACGGAGGCCCTCAACCTTTGGTACCCAGCCTCATGTCTCAAGCGGCAGGAGATCCCCGGTCGTCAAAGATGGTCCCTCCCTGCCGAGAACATCGAGCAATGGCCTACGCCCGTCTTCCTTCCACAACGAACGACACATCCAAGAGGGAGAACATGCCGAAGGTAGCACCTCCATCAAGAAGGCGCCCCGCACTGAAACGTCTGGGCTATACGACCTCCAGGGCGAGGAGAAGGTGCAGGATATGGAGAGGCGGCTCGCGAAGCTGGAGAGATATCGCGATCACTGGGTGACGTCAATGATACCTCTTCTAACGGACATGGGTCAAACTCTGGGGGAGTTGGCTACAAGCAATGAAAAAAGTAAGGGCAAGGAGGTTGATCGTAGTCCCCAAGCTGAAACGCAACCGAGGCGGCCGGATCCCAGCAACAGTGATGGCAGGAAGAGCAGGTTGTGGAGGCGCGATTTTGCCAGCGAGGACGCGGAATCCAGCACCCTCCGTACTTCCACGGAAGATGACGAGGATATTGCCCTCGACAGCGACGAAGTCATCATTCGCCACCCCCAACCTCCTTACGCTCGCACCGGCCGATCTAGAGCCGGCACCGACCCCAATACCTCCACCTCTGAGCCTCAACGCTCACGGTGGCCTTACCCGCTCGACAGGGCTGCGGTGCGCCCTGGTCTCGACCCCGGCCGCGACGTCCACGACGACTTTGCCGCTGACGAGCGCCGTGCCCGCAGCCCCTCCCACCGTGAGGGAGGCGGGCGCCTCCGCCGCAGGGGGTGGACCATGAGCGCCTCCATGCCGCCAGAGGCGCTGGCCCTGCCCCTGCCGATGGGTATCCGCGAGGAGGCTGGCCGCCTCGAGCGCCTGGAGAGACGTAACAGGCGTGCCGATGATGCTCGCATGAGGTCCCTCTCCCTAGGGGGCAGAACCGCCCGGGGTCTTGGCGGTGGCATGACGGGGTTCGAGACCGGGCCTGATGGATATGCCGCTGAGGCGTCCGGCGGGATGGAGACGCTCGAGGGGCTGATGAAGGAGCTGCAGGTCCTCAGGCGCCGGCTTGGTAAAATGGGTCGTGTTGATGCTGGACATGGGGACGGAGTGAGGGAGGCGCCTAGGGCTGTTGTTGGGTTTGGCGCCTTTAAATGAAGTAGGTTGACTACAGGGAGTGGTTGTAGTCGATATGACTGATGGATTTGACGTATGAGGTGGGACGCTCTAAGACCGGATGGTGTGCGTACCTTAGGACGTCGTGCTCGACGGTAAGGAGTGAAGGCACTATGCCATATACACGAAGTAAGCCAACACTGGTGCTCGATTGAGTACGGTGCTCGAGGGACAGGCATACTCCAGTGACTAGACTTTACCTGGCCACGACATATACTTTTGAGCCGAGGAGTTTTTGTTTTGTGGCGCTGGGGGGGGGGTGTTGGAAAGGGGGGTAGAAGGGAAGACGACGACACTAATGGCCTGGAGTCTGGACTGCTTGAATTTGTCTTTCACTACAGTCGCATATAGGATGTGAAGAGAGGATGTATCATAATCAGAGATGATAAGCAATAATGAGTATCCACGACCCATCTACCGCCCCCCTGCTGCGTAAACAAAAAACAAAAGAGAGGACGAGCGCAAGCTCTTCTGCGAGGTCCAGCCTCAGTACCACCGGCCATCCCCTTCACCTGATCCCCGTGTAGCTTGTGCCGTCTACATAAGTCCTTGCCAGTCAAAGACAGAATCCTGTTACTCGAGAAGACCTCCTCGAGGCCTCTTGCCTCGTGATTGACGGCAGCCCCTATTTCTACTTTCTGGCCTTCCTGTAGTACCCATTGCCCTTACAGGTTCGGCAAGTCTTATCTCGGCAACATTTTACTACGTGATTGTCTTTGGCAGGATCCAAGACGCTCCTGGCTATTCTCTCCGCGATGTTTTCTGTCGAGTCGTTAGCGGTTCAAGTCTCGTCGGACGGAGAAAAGACCAAGTAGATGGAATGGAAACATCGAAGGGGAAGATTAAGACGAAGACTAGATGAAGAGCAAAACAAAAGGTGCTTATATATACCCTTCTTGGGCTTGGACTTCGGCTGTCCAAGATCAGGCTGGCGGCGCCTGGACGCCTGGCTAGACGCGCCGGACCGCCTGCTCGAGGCCACGGACTCCGAGTCGAGATCCGCCAGGGACTCGCCCGTGTCCCTCACCGAGCCCCGATCGTCGTAGCCTCCTTCCGAGGCTGGCGGCATGTCGCTTCCCGCGTAACGGATGGAGCTCTGGTCGTCGACCCACGAGGCCACGCCAGGAGAGCTTCTCCCACCCCCGGTTCCACCACGACTCCCCCTGCCCTGCTGGCTGGAACACACGGACCCGGCATCCCCTCCGCCGTACTCGTGCGCCCAGTACGATTCCGGCTCGGAGATGCCTGTCGCGTGGGACCTTGTGGACTCGCTGTCGCCGTGCTGCCTCCTCAGCGGGACGAGCGCGTTTGCGTTCGATGGCCTGGCCGTGCTCGCTGACTTTACGGATCGAGCGCTACCTGACCCTCGAGAGGACCCGTGGTGATGGCTGGATCTAGTGCTCATGGTGAATTGGGAATTGAATGTTTTCCGGTGGGTTGGTGGTCAAGAAGTGATGGAGAAGTTGATCTTTGTCTATCAAAGAGATTGTGACGTCTAGTGTCGAAAAATGAATTATGGAATTGTCTACCAGAGACAAGACAAACAACACTTGTGTTGATGGTTTGGAACCTCCTGGTTTTGGCTCGCAGTTTTGGGGTATCACATATGTATATATATCTCCATACGTTGTGTACGCGCTACAGGTTGTATATGGCTTCTATTTCGACGGACAGGCCTCTCCTGAGGTCTCCTCAAGGTCAGACCGGCACGATAATGAGTGGGAATTGGGCCCAAGCAGAGAGTGGGACTGGTCTATGATCTTGGAATGGCTGGATAGGATCTGAACATCTCCATAAACCTGGTCCCCGTCCGTCGACCTGTCTCATTTCTGAGCTATTCGTACCGTTGAGCTCATAGAGACATAGGAACTGAGCCGGGTGGTTCATCCTTCAAGCTTCAGCTTTCATCACTTGGTGTCTTGGACCGGCTGCAAATTTGGTAACAGGTTGCCTTGGGAAGCTCGTGGTCTATCAATCGAGGTTCGTGATCCTTCATCCTACCACCAAGCAATTAGGCAGCTGTAAACTGTGCCTCCACTTTCTATTATTATTATTAATATGATGATGATGTTCTGGCCACAATACTTCAGCGGGAAATTGGGCAGCACAGAAAGAGGAAAAGATATGGTTTCAACATGACCACGCTTCAGACTCCATCTCCGGCTATCATCACTTGATCGTTCGAGACAAGCATGAAACTGAGCGGCTTTCTTAAGATCTACATGATCCTCTAGTCCACGATTCATTGGTTCATTCGTTGGCAACTGCCATACGGCTGTCATGGAAGAGCATCACCCTTGGAAGGACTTCCCTCGTACATAGGTATCGGGCCGTCCTCAAGGTGGTGCATTCCTAATTAGCACTTGAGGCCATGTGCGGTATCCATATATACTATCTGTCTGAGTTCGGGACGATTGAAAGACTAATGCTCTCCTTGACAGTATTGTCCCTCTTGGAATACTCCTGTAATCACCACATCTTACGCTATCACCACAATGTCGTGTCCCCAAGTAAACGGTTAAGCTTCAGGCAAAGGGGCCTCACCCTCAGTAGACCCATGAACCTGCTTTCGATGACCCTGCCTCCTCTCCCACGCATCCCAGGTATCGAAACTCTCACTGCACTGGTCGCAATACTGTGGGATCTAGACAGACTAGAATTAATCAAGATGAGATAACAGCCTCTCTCAACAGCTATATCCCGGCCTACCTCTCTCCGTTTCCTCAGCACCTCCGGGACGTAGCTCCCCTCGTCCGTAGTGACCAGGAACAAGCCTACGCTGCCCTCATCAGCAACAGATTCGGCACTATCATCACGAAACCCCAAGATTTCCTTGCATAGCGCCTCGAATGTTGCCGGTGCCTCGACCGGCAAGTCGGTGTCGAGCTGGATCTGTCGGTGCGCAAACACCATGACCCATGCATACGCGACGTACGCGACGGCGGACCTATTCATATCTCTCCTCTGCGGGATGACGACGCGCGCCAGCCTCTGTGGGTCGGCGTCGAGGCCCAGCTTGGTGTGCAATAGCACCGAGATGGCGTCTTTGTCCGGGTGGTCCTCGGTGAAGGGAGGAGCTCCGTATGTCTCGTCCACACCGTTGGCGGCGAGGAAGGCGTCCAGTGTGGATACGGAGACCTTGAGTCCACGGAGGAGGGTGACTGCGACCATGTTGGCTGTGTCTAGAAGAAGTGATGATGCTGGCTGATAGTTGGAGATCGGTGTAAGTGAAACGTCAATATTGGGTTCGATCTTTATTCAGAGATGGATAATGGTCGAGGAGTGGTTGGGGGGTTAAGCTGTTAGCAGGCAGCCGTTCAGTCCATTAGGAGTTAGAGTGCTATATCTGGGGAGATACCTAGGCTGCAGCCTGGTGTAGGTGACTTGGCTGTGGACTCTCCAAGTAATAAGAAATCCTGCCCTCCTCGGGTAATAAGTCGATGTAGAGAGTTAGTTCAGGTAGTACGTGGACCTTGTTGTTGAGTGCTTCGTTTACAAAGGTAAGTGGTATCACATGCTCATAACGATGATATGGATACTCGAGATATTGAGTGATCTCAAATGGATAATTTGTGGTGTTGTTTTATTGACGATAAGAGTGACAGTGAACGGATCTTGAGCACAAGAACCACTTCTTTCTTTTACTGATACTTGGCAAATTATCCACTTCGATGGACAATGGTATAAGCAGCTTGTGCATTTAGGTGAGGTGGTGCTCTGAAGACCATGTTGTTGAGCTGCCCTCGCAATCGTTGCAGTAATTTCATACGGATACACCTGGGATATATATATATACATCTTGTATGGAGTAGAGCTGACAATGCTTTGGAAGAAGAAAGGAATAGACTCAGCCTCGAATTAATTACGTTATTCAATATACATATAGCGATTTCTTCACATGTGATGTTCCCAACTTTGAAAGAGCATGAATCCCTGACAACCATCTAAGACACGTTGTGTGGACAATGATGACGTCGACCACTCGCATCAATTGTTTGTTCAAAGGCTCGACAGAGCTCACGACATCAGCCTAGCACGACACAATGATGCATACTAAGTACGTCGTAGGCATAAGGTAGCTTGAGGGCCAGTAGCTGTAGAGGGCGAGCTTCTTTCAGGTTCAGATTCCTCTATACACATTGCGAGCGAGGCTGAAGTTGCCATCAACAGCTCATTGCATCTCCCCAACAAGATACCATCTCATTGACCCCATCTCGAGAACCAGACCCACAGCACATGTCTCGCCCCTGGATCCTCGTCTGCCCCTCCAGCAGGGGTATAGGCCACTCCCTGACACGGCACCTCCTCCGCACCACGACGGCGCCCATCCTGGCCACGGCGCGCCGCGACCCCTCGGCGGTCAAGGAGCTCCTGCTTGACGGCATCGGCCACGGCGACGATGACGCCGCCGCCGTCGCACAGCGGGAGCGGCTGACGGTCGTCCGGGCCGACGTGACGGACGAGCCCACCGTCGAGGCGGCCTCGCTCGAGGCCGCCCGGCTGTTCCCGCGCGAGACGCACCACCTGCGGCTGGGCTTCGCCATCCCGGGCATGCTGCGCGCCGAGAAGTCGCCCGCGCAGGTCGACGCCGCCGACGCGCTCATGACGTACCGCGTCAACGCGCTCGGCCCGCTGCTGCTCATGAAGTGGTTCGGGGACTTCCTCCCGCGGAAGAGCACGCACCTCCTGGCTGGGGACGGGGACGGGGACGGGGGCGGGGACGGCGCCGAGGGCCCGGGGCGAGGGTCCCGGCTGCCCGGCCACGCGGTCTGGATGAGCATGTCGGCGCGGGTGGGGTCCACGTCCGACAACAGGAAGGGCGGCTGGTATAGCTACAGGAGCAGCAAGGCTGCCGTGAGCAGCCTGGTCAAGAGCTTCGACCACCAGCTGGTCTCGAGGTGCGGCGACAAGGCCATGGCGCTGGCGTATCACCCCGGCACCGTGAAGACGGACCTGAGTAGGGATTTCTGGGAGGGGATACCCGATGAGAAGTTATTCACGCCAGAGTACGCGGTGGAGAGGATGGTCGAGGTCGCGACTGGGAAGGTCGGGTTGCAAGGGAGGGGGAGGTGTTGGGACTGGAAGGGGGAGGAGATCCTCCCTTGAGAGGTGAGACCAAGAAAGGAAAGAAAAGATCTGGTTTAGCAAAGTTTGTGTTCATACGCGAATTTCGGACTAGAGGTGAAATTCAGTCATTTTGAAGCCAACATCTTCCCCCAGAGCTACATCCATGATAGATTAGGTCTCTGATAGCACAAGGACGTTTGAAGAAAATCCCTGGTTTCGAGTTGTCTTGTTCCAAGTCGGATCTGGTGATCGCCCATGTTAAGGCTGATATGAATACTCCTTGTGCGTCCACTGAGACAAGCAAGACTATGAGCCAAGGCTCACCGAAACATGGTCACCAATGTGAGCAACACCCACCGTCGAGCAGTTCAAGAACGATGGAATCATAGATGTTGGATGAATCGTCGGCCAGCCATATAAGTCAGATATCAGTGTTCCTTGTACACGTGCTGAGACAGTCATAGAAGCTGGATAGTTAAGCATAGATATAGAACGACCGTTGCCCATGTAGGGAGGACGACTAATACTATGGAAGTCGAATAAGACATCTGCCAGCGACAGAAGTGAGATGCAAGAAATCCTCTGTGTTCGCTACGACATATTGCACAGTAAATCACAGAGATGGAAACGCATTTGCTCATATAAGCCACAGCCGCCGTTGAAGAGTCCATCAAGGACCATATCATAATTGGTGGTATCCCAGGCCGGTGAGTTTCCATGGTCTTTTGAAAGACAAGACATTACACTATTACACAGCGAATCGCCGACACCCCCGCTCAAAGAGTGTAGACCTTATAGCTGCACCTCTTGGAACGAAGAGCGACTGGCTGGCGAGGGCGCCCCTAGGTCCTTGTCGTCGTCCTCCAGCTCTGCGAACTTTGAGTGCCGCAACGCCAACTTCGGCTCCTTGTCCTCGGCTCCGGCATCTTCCTCCCCCTGACCTGCTGAAGCCGTCTTTTCTTCGGGCTCGTCTTCTTCCTCTGATTCGTCCTTGTTACCTTCCTCCACGCTCTCTTCCTTGTTCTGAGCCCCGTTCTCTTCAGCCTGAGCCTCAGCCTCTGGCTCCTCCCTCTCCTTCTCCTTGTTGCTGCCCTCTTCACCGTTCTCTGGTGGAGGGGGTGGGAGCTCTTTCTCCTGTACAGCCGGAGTCGGTGAGGCAGCAGGGGGCGCAGGGGACTGTTGTCGCTGTTGCTGCTGTTGTTGTTGCTGCTGCAGTTGCTGCTGGTATTGTTGTTGCTGTTGCTGTTGCTGTTGTTGCTGCTGCGGCGTGACAGTCCCAGCCGTCCCGGGCCGGTCCTCACTGGGCGGGCCGCCTGGCCTCAACGCATCAAGGTAGAACTTGGTGACGCCCAGGATCCTGCCGTTCGTCTCGCAAGCCTCGACCCACTCGGGCCGGACGACGGGGATGTTCATCTCGACGGCCTTCTCCCACTGGATGCCCCTGCCCTCGGTGGTGACAAAGTGCGTCGTGTCGATGCGCACGCTGTCGACGATCTTGGCGCCGATGCGCTCGACGGCGGCGGCCAGGTTCTCGCGCGTGGACTGCGGCAGGATGCCGGTGGTGATGGTGATGCCGCTCAGGTCCGTCATCTTGTGCGTCTGGACCTCGACCCGCTCGCTGGTCAGCGTGCCCGCCGTCGTGCGCAGCACCAGGTGGAACGAGTACTTTGTGTCGACGGCCAGCCCCGAGATCTTGGTGGTGTGCATCTGCAGGGGGCGGGGGATGTTGCCGGCCTTCTGGCCGTTGCGGTACAGCGCGAGGCTGATCAGGTCGGCCGTCGCGAGCTGGATGGGGTCCCACTCGAGCACGACCGAGGTTTGGGTGGCATTGCGGCAGCGGAGGATGGGGGTGGACGGCGAGGTGGTGCCGAAGGACTTGAAGATCTGCTCCTGGAGGGTCTGGAAGCGCTGCTCGGCGGTGGCCTCAGAGGAGAGGTTGCGCGCGACGGTGATGTCGACGATGGAGCCGGAGGAGATGTCGGGTGGGAGCAGGATGGAGGGGAACTCGATCTGTCGGGGCACGTTGTCTATGTTAGCTTGGGCATACTCAACCGGACCGTGGCAGCTAGCTATGGCGGGAACGAGCTCAACGTCCTGAGAAGTGGCCGTATAGACAGACTTACGAGTCGTTTATCTGGGGTAAGGAGCACAGTGACACCGGCGTCGACCTTGCCGACGGTCAGTGAGACAAGCATCTTGTCTTGTCTGGTCCAGTCGTGGCCCTGAGTCGCGCGTGATATGCCAGTATGCTGATGCGGTCGCCTATGGTTTTGGAGGCTGGGAATTGGATGGATGTGATGTGGTGTGTGGTGAGCTGGGAAGTCGAGAAAGGGAAACAGAAGCCAGGTGGGCTTTTGGAGACAAGGGTTCAATGGAGATCTGGGCAGTCTTGCCTGTGAAACTTGCACTTGCACTGCACGCAGCTCAGCTCGCAGCCAGCTCTCTCAACCACCAACGGTCGAGCTGCGTGTACTAAGTAAGGTACTTGGGTACCTGGCTTGGCAGCCCGCTGCGGAATACGTATTAGGTAAGCCCCGCCAGGTACCAAAATAGGGGTGAGGCTAGGCTACTTAACCATCTACCAAGTACTGACTTGCTAAGTAAAAAGTATGGTAGTAGATCAAATAACCCACTTTTATCAGTCAGTTCTTTCTCTCATTTCTCAGATGAAACAAATCCCCAGAGAAATGGAGTGGCGTGTCGTCCATCAATAGTCTTTAGTACGTTACTTATGATATCACATGTTGAAGTGACAGAGATACTGTAGTGACGGCGAGACGATCACTGACACCCAGATTGGAATGACGACGTTACTCAGCTGACAAGATGATGTCCAGACATAGTATTGCGTTGCCTCTCACGGAACCCAAGAGCTCGGGGGCGTGAGTGTCTAGTTCTGGAGACATTGACGTTCTCATTGTTCAATAATTTGATATGTACCCAGATAGCCTTCCTTGCCTTGAAGGAGGTGGGTGGGTTATTCGCTCCCCTTCAGGTGGTCAGCATTTTCCACCCGCCGTATGCTTGTGTCTCAGCCCCCTTTAGGGCGTCCATGAGGTTGCATGATATATGCTCTAAGCAACCCCAGCAGTGCTCCTTTTTGAAGGTGCAATTCTTCACCACTGCTTCTTCGGCGATGGCCTTTCTTCGCATCTCACCGTTATGCCCTATGATTTTCCAAAGATCTCCTACGCGATGATACAGCGTTTCGCACTCCTACTGCCTCCGAGGCGCCGGCCGACCCCCCGGACGGCTGGACCTTTGCCTGTCCGAGCCTCCTTGTGGTTTGCCCCGATCCGGTTTCTTCCAACTTGACTTGGCCTGGCCGGGCGCGGCAAATTCGCCATTGGCCGTCCTGCCCAGTTCTTCCTCGAGGCCTTTGACAACTTTCGCAAACCGGGCTTTCAGGGTTGAGAACTTGGTATTGCTCAGCTCCCCGAGGTTGTGTGCAGCTATCTCCACGCTTCCGTATAGCTGTACGATATGCCTCCTCCACGGCTGGGCCTTGGTCTGTTGCCCATCGACGGGCTCCCCCACCCTCCACCCTTGCACGTCGTACCCGGCCTCGCGCAGCGCCTCCCTGAAGGCGACGTTCATGCGGGAGCTGCCCTTGTTGCGGACCACGGGGGTCGGCCCCGCCACCAGCTTGGCCGACCACCAGAGCGGCTTCGCGTTGTCGACCAGGTACCTCCTGAACACGGCCTCGCCGTATGGGCGCCCGTAGCCCGCGAAGTAGTCCAGGTCGAACCTCTGGACTGTGTGCCGCCGGGCGACCTTGATGGTGGTGTGGCCCCAGGCCATCCCCGATAGCGTCCTCTGCTCGGTGTACATCCCGATGTTGTGGGCTGATAGATCCTTGAGGCGCCTCCTGTCCTCCTGGCTGGACCCCAGGCCGCCTTTTTCGTATGTTTTGTGATGATTACTGCTGCCGCCCGTGGCCGTGGCGGATAGCTTCATACCCCTGCTACTGCCGTAGGAGAGGGGTCGCAGCCATGGTGCTAGTGGCCGCAATGCAATTCCTCCTGGTCGGGGAAAGCATCGAAACATGGTAGTCAGATGGAAACTCTGATCATACCATCATCCTGTTGAGGGTGGGTTGTAAGCTGCTCTTCCAGCGCAGCTGGGGGAGGCTGAAATTGCAAGCCAATCACACACTCCAACAGTGAATGAGTCAAGATGAGATCGGAAGTCTTGGAGGATATGTTGCAGAGGTTGTTGGGTCATGCCCCGAGGGGCCAGTGATGTTCTGAGGCAGAGCGAATGAGTGAGTGAGCGAGAATGACGAGGCTCTGAATTCGATAGCTGGTGAGAAGAATCAACTAGAAGTAAAGTATCCAAGTACCCAAGTACGTTAACTTCGTAGATGCATAGATATGCAACTAAGCAGTACTGCACGCAATGCATAAATAACGGTGGTCAGACCCATAAAATGACTCCTTAGCCGCTGAGCGGGTTCGAATCCATGGCTCAGGATTCGCCCCGCGCTGAAAGCCCACACTCCACAAGCACAAAAGGACCCCGCCAACACAAACCCATTCGCCTCATCACTTGGCGCTTCTTCCATTATTCTGCAACAATACAACAACAACTTCATCACCACCACCTCCAACTCCACACACCACCCACCTGGAGTTCAGCAACACAAGAGGTGATATCCCTCCTAACCCCAAACACAACCTCGACACTACCTTCTTCCCACCCACCCACCAGTCAAATCCGACGACATGCCTAAGAACAAGGGAAAGGGAGGAAAGAACAGGAGACGTGGAAAGAACGAGAACGACAACGAGAAGCGTGAGCTTACGTTCAAGGAGGATGGCCAGGAGTACGCTCAGGTCGTGAAGATGCTTGGGTATGTTCTTGCCGCACTCTGCCTCTGTCTCACCGTGCCCTTCTCTCCCCCAAAGCAGCAGACCGCAAAACAAAGGGGGGCTGACCGCTGACATCGTGCGATGACAGAAACGGCCGTCTTGAGGCCCAGTGCTTCGACGGAACCCGAAGACTCGGCAACATCCGTGGCAAGCTCCGCAAGAAGGTCTGGATCAACCAGGGCGATATCATCCTGCTATCGCTGCGTGACTACCAAGACGACAAGGGTGATGTTATGTACGTTTGCTACTGCCCAGGCTGTCCAAACCCCAGCCTCCTCCTTTTCCCTCGATCACACACATATATCCTCTCTTACGAAAACTCACTACACCAACTTTCACCTCCCTTCCTCCCAAAACCATCTGACTCCCGCTTCGAAGCGTTGCGTCGTGCTGACCTGGTATGGACGTCACAGCCTCAAGTACACAGCCGACGAGGCCCGTTCCCTGAAAGCCTACGGCGAGCTCCCCGAGACGGCCAAGATCAACGAGACCGACACCTTCGGAGGCGCCGAGGATGGCGACTGCGGCTTCGAGTTCGACGAGGACCGCGACTCTGAGAGCGAAGGGGAGGGCGGTGCCGGCGGCAAGGAGGTGGACATCGACGACATCTAGACGTGTATGGTTGGCCGATGTTGCGGGCATATGTCCGGCCAGGCCCCAACTCCCTTTCCCCCCTCTCTTTTGCGGCATCAATACCTTTCTTTTCACAAGTCATCATCCGGGGAGAAACCGGCTGAGTGGAGGTCAAGTCCCTTATGAGAGGGGGGGGGGAGGGGTGATAAGGCGTCGGTGATCTGTTTGCCATGGCGACGAAGGAAACTGTCTTCTCTCTACTAGACCTGGGGGCTCCGCAAGACATGTTTTGTCTCACTGGGCCCTTGGTTTCTCGACAGTGCGTGGGCGGCTAGGGATGGGAGGGACGTCCCGTGCCGGGAGAGGCTTTTTCAAGAGGGCCTTCCAGGGAATGCAATGCATGGTATCTTCTTGACGAGGGGACGTATGGGTCAGTCTGGACCAGTGCCTTTATAGACCGGTATTCAGAACACACGTAATGTTCAATTTTCTTGAAAATGATCATCCTCATTTACAAACATGTTATACTGTTCTTTGTTGTTGCCTACCACTTTCGAAAAGTGGCTGCTCGAATTCTGGACCAAGACCGGTACTGCGGCCCTGCGATACGTGTTGGGGCCTGCTGTCTGTCGGTGGTGACTGACTACTGCCCTCGCTATGTCTAACTTCTCCGACACCGTGTGGATGTAGAAGTACCTAGATAGGTAGAGGTAGACTCTTGCTTCTCCATTCAAAACATTCTGTATTTCTGTCTCAGTTCTAATCTCAGAGCTCGCGGCTGAAGGGCTTTATCCACAACGCACGGGGGCAGCAGCTGTCACCATACGGAGCAGTCGCCAATGCCGTCCCTCCATACCTTCCAGGACACAGGGATGGCTCTCTTTCCTTTCCGAAATGCCACAGCGCATTGCCTGCGGCTATCTTGCCCACAAGGTGGATGCAAGTCTCAAATATGAATGCTGTGTAAAAAAGTGTTTGGCTCCTTAGATGGTCGGTCCGCCCCGGAGCCACAGAAGAGCCCAAGACGCCACAAAACCCGACTATAGTCCTTGACCTTGCTGAACGTCTACTTATTCGTTCAGCTGCTAGTTCCTTCTCCTGTAACCCTTCAGTCCCAATCATCGTCATTATCCTCGTCATCTGGAGATCTTGTCAGCACTTGTCCATGGCTACGTGCAGCCAGAAGAGGGGCCCGCGACTTACCGCTGTGGCTAACTTTCTTATTCCTCGCCGCCAAGGCAGCAGCCAGGGCGTCGGCCATACCGCCGCCTCCGCCTGGCGAGATTCCTGCTGGCGGTAATCCACTGCCGTGGGGTCCTGTATCACTGCCCCCGCCCACTTGCGCACTACTCCTGTCGCGGATCTGGCTTCTGTCGACTTTCTTGAGAGCCGCAATACCACCGGCCTTCTGGATGTCGCCCAGCACAGCTGCGCGACTGGGCTCGACTGGTGGCACAGGCACGCCGGATGAGTATCCGGAATCGCGGTTTGGCGGCGGAGGAGGGCCTGGTGGTGGAGGAGGCCCTGGAGGGGGAGGAATGCCGCCAGGTGGTGGTGGTGGCGGCGGCGGAATCCCACTTGGGGCTCCTGCTGGCGGGGGAGGGGGAGGAGGTGGTGGTCCGCTCGAAGATGGAGGTGGTAGAGGAGGTGCGGGCGGGGCGGTCGATGATGGCAATGGAGGAGGTGGCGGCGCGTTCGTCGCTGGCAAAGGCGGTGGAGGTGGAGCTGCGGCAGCCGGCGCTGGCGCTGGCGGGGCGTTGGATGCTGGTAACAGGGGAGGCCCAGCGCTCCTGGACGGCAGATTTGGAGGTGCGCTCGGGGGCAGACTTGGGGGCGGTCGCGAGGACGGGGGAGGTAAAGGAGGAGCGGCCCCTGCAGGCGTTTTGGGAGGCAATGGTGGCGGCGGACCAGAAGGCAGGCCGTTCGTTTCTCGCGCCGGAGGAGGGGGGACAGGACCACGACTTGCAGGCGGTGGTGGAACGCTTCTTTGTCCTGCAAATGGCGGAGGAACACCGAACCTGTGACTTGATTCCTCGACAGGAGTCTTTGCCGGTCGGGCTGGAGGTGGTGGTACATGGGCGGGTGACCTGGCGGGCTCGTCGTGTGCACGCTTGCCAGCATCAGCCAGCGGTGGAGGGACGGAGAATCTTGGTCTCGGCGGCGAGGATTCGCGAGGAGGCGTCGACTCTCGACTAACGGTGGGCGGCTCGGCCTTTCCAGACCTTCTCGGTGCCGGTGGAGGGGGTGGTCCACCCCGTCGTGCTGCCGGAGGTGGAGGAGGCACCCTGGTTCCTGCTCCATTGACCGGAGGCGGAGGCGGTGGGGGAGTAGAGTGCTTCGTCTGGGCTTGTTCCTGCTTCAAGAAGTCGACAATGAAATCCTGGTTCTCCTTTATGAAGTCATCCGTAAGGCCCTTCTGTTTCAGATCATCGCCGAAATGTTCCCTCCATTCGGGATCGAACGCCTCGAGAATGGCGAACTCGGACCTGTGGCCATTGACGCCCCCTGAAGACTGCCTGTTGAACGTCCCGATGGACGAGGCCCTGTTGCGGGGAGACTCGGGCGGTGGCAGCGTTGGTGCAGAGGAGTGCCTATGTCCTCCAAAGATGCCGCCCAGCAAGCCGTGTTTGTGGTGGCCGCCTGCGCCGGGGGCTACCCCTCCGAATGGTGTCGCCCTGGTGGCTTTACTCGCGTTCTTTTCCCTGTCATCCATCTTCTTCTTGAACTGCTTCGCCTCCTTTTCGTCGACAAAAGATAAGCCCGCGACACAGTCCTCTATCTCGAAAGTGTGGAAGAAAGTTCGGTCTTGGTTGTAGCTCCACGTGTCGAATATCTCCTGGTCCCATATGACCCCTCGCATGGCAGGCTACGACAGACGAGACAAGTCAGCTCCGACACTGTATATGACCGAAGGAATGGCATGATCACCAGGGACTCACAGATATGTCAACCATTTTTAGCCAGTATGTGTTCCCGACGAGGTCGTTGGCCAGCACGACGGCTCCTTGCAACCCACTGTATGTCCATTTTGACGGATTTGGGTAGGCGACATAGAGTCGTGCGACAGCGACAGCCTGGATCTTGTTGACTTGTTTGGGGACGAAGCGCTTGACGGTCTCCTTGTCGGCGTCGCTGAGGATAGACGGCATGGTGGTCGGCTTCGTCGCAGAGGCGGAAAGGTCAAGTGGGGGTTCGGTGATGCAGGATCAAGAGGGGGAGTGTCCTCGAGGCGGTGGTGTGTTTCCTCCCTACAGCCTTGTGTCGATGTAGTCTGCTGTGGACTAAACCATGAAGTGAATAATCGAACCGAGCAACGGTGGCTATGGCGTTTCCTAGGTGTTGCGAAGTGTCTCCGTCTCCGTCTCCGTCTCCGTCACCGTCGCGGTCGCGTTGTGATGGTGTCGTTGTGGGTGTAGAGTGTAGAGTGCAGTGTCAGAGTGTATACACACAAGGTCTATAATGTCCCAAACCTGGGAAGGCTAGACTTGGACTTGATGTCGCAGGCACTCTGGAGAGTCGAACGAAGATCGTTAGGTGGCTGACTACTCTGTACGCGTGGAATCTGAGTGGCAGTGGCGGCGCTTGGATGCGAGATTGGATTGGGATTGGGTAGTAAAGCTTAGGTCGAGCCTAATGGAACCGTTTACCGTTCCGCCGGCCTTGGTTCTTTTCTTCTACTACTGTGTAGATTAAGGTGTACTCTGAATGTTGACACAGTCTCTCCTAATAACCGTCGTCAGGCACGAATGTTCGTATCGTCGGACAGGTCGGCAACGGGCGGGGAATGATTCGAATAAGGGTGAGAAGGTGAGGTCGTCGGCTGGGATGATGCTAATTTACGGCACGGTAGGTACCTGGTAACTGCAAAGTACCCTGCTGCCTTGGACTGCCCAGCTGCCCCAGCCTCACACACAAGCCTCTTTTGGAACACCCTGAGCGCTGACCGCAGAGCTTCCCGAGCGTGGGTTGTTTCCTGACAGGTGTTGCATCATCGCTCTTTTTGTGCATACACCTGATAACTGAATATCTACTTAAGGTGAGTAGATGCTACACGAGGGAGATGCTATGCCTCTGTGGCTAAAAATACCACAGCCACACATTCACACATCCACACAGCCACATGTCAGCCTTACTGTCAACTTATTGCAGATCAGACGTGCCTAACGTGCAGACGTGCAGGCATACTACGAAATTATTACCTGACTTGCAATGCGAACCCCTTTTGAAATAGTTCCTTCTAAGAAAGACTGCCTACACCGTCTCCAATATACGGCACGTATATACTTAGGCAGTGTAGAGAATGGAAAGTCATCTCCCAGCCATCTCTGGTCCGTCTTTGGTGGGGCTCAAGGAGCGGTGGGCTCCCTGTAACCTGAACCTCGACTCTCAGTCTGTCACAGAGATCACCGTGTCTTTGCAAGTGAGTTTCTGTTAATTAACTCGGATTGTATAAGGTATCTATGTAGGTGATTTGAGGTGATCCGAGCAGGACATCAAGAAACACCAGAAGCGCTTCCAGCACTAACACCCCTCCACCGGTCCCCCTCCCCCTTTCCCTGACCTGGAATGTTCATTCAAAGGTCGTTCTGCATCGCAAGCATAAAAAATCAAAACGGTCAAAAAAAGCCTCCGTCATTCCTCAAAAACCTCAACCTATTCGTTGATCTCTTGAGTTTTGACCATGCGTTCCTCCTTGGTTCCCTCCTGGGGAATCTGGCTGTGGTCGTGAGACTGTGCAGGGCCGGGTGCGGCAAGGTGGGGGGCGACCTTAGACTTGATGGCGTCGATGGCGCTGCCACCCTTGTCCTCCTTGATGGGCTATGTCATGAAGAATCAGAGGGTGCTCTCTTGGGTGTAAGAAGTGGTTTCAGGCTAACTCACCTGAGTGGTAAACTCCTTCTCTTGGTTACCGGACATCTTGAGGTTTGGTTTGGTCTGGTTGGTGTGTGTGAGTGGGCTGAGAAGTTGGTCTCCTGACAGTTGGATGCAGTGGGTGGCTGGACAGAATCGTACTGGTTTGTATTGTGTGCGAAGTATTGTCAGGAAGTGTATGGAAGTATGTTCAGGTGTTGAGTTACTAGAATTCAGGTTGTATCAGGAAAGGAGTGAGGTGGTTCCCCATCTTATAGACAAACAGTCGCCTGCTTGTACGAGGCTAGCGATGCTCGGATTTGGCTTCACTCCAGCACATAAAGATGACGTCGTTCCCTTGACTAACACGTACCCGTGACTGAACAACGGAGTTCTGAGAAGGCGGCTTCCGTCGACTTTAGATGGCCATGATGGCTTATCCTCCAATCGGTAGGGCTTAGCGATATCGCCGGTCATGCTCGCTTTGCTGGCAAGGCGGGTACGCCCGTTGTTTCCCGCTTCGATGTTGTCAGTCCTTGGGTTGCCTCACTTTCAGAGTTTCAGAGTTCAAACATCGGACTCGGGTTTGGCTTTCTCTCAACCACCAGCAACAAGAGGCCTCAGCAAGCACCGGGTTTCAGATATGGAATGGGATATTTCAATCCCTATACGCATAATTTGAAAGCTCTATCAGAAGATCAGCTTGCCAAAGGGCCATTGCTCTCATCAAGACTCTTTGAGTGTATTTGAATGCTTCCGGAGTCATAATGAGCTGCCACCTGGCAACAGCTGGCCGCCGGCTGGCAGCTACATCGCTGACGACATGGGCAGCCGCAACTAGCGGAACTTCACATGCGACGATATAGCTTCCATCTCCTTGCTTGTCAGTCCATAACAACAGTGCAACTGGTAAGTTGCCTGACTGGCCCGCGTCAAGTCGAAGAGAATGTTCAAAACCATTACGCCACGCAATAAAGTTGCCTTGGGCAGCCACTTTTCGTCATGGCCGCCAATGATGCGCCCCAGCCCGTGAAGCTCTCCCTGCCTCTTGTAAGCCCCCTTCTTCCCAGCTCATATAGCCCACCCCTCCGTTGAGCCTCCAAGCTGACTTCAGCCTCCGCTGTAAAGGAATACCAGCAATCTCTCTTCCAGGAACTCCGCGCCGAAGATGAACTTGTCATTCTTGCACGGGGCCTCGGCCTCATGCGCCTGGTCACGAACCTACTGCACTCTTACGACGCGGCCGGGAACAACCTGATCATAGTAGCTAATGCTGAAGACCGTGAGAATAATTGGATTGGTGAGGCGCTCGCCGAGCATGCAGCCATCAGTATGGCGCCCCTAGCCCGCGGCCTGACTGTCGTCAACACGGACTACACCAATGTCGGTGCTAGGGAGAAGATGTACGCCTCGGGGGGCATCTTCAGCATCACGAGCCGGATATTAGTAGTGGACTTGCTCACGGGCCTCTTGAACGTGGAAAAGATCACTGGCATGATCGTGTTGCATGCTGATCGAATAGTTGCAACCAGTCTGGAGGCCTTCGTTCTGAGAATATACAGGCAGAAGAACAAGGCCGGCTTCTTGAAGGCCTTCTCGGACAATCCAGATCCGTTCACAACGGGCTTCAATCCACTGGCTTCTAGGATGCGGAATTTGTTCCTGAGGAAGGCGAGCTTATGGCCAAGGTTCCATGTCACGGTTGCGAACTCGCTCGAGGGCAAGAAGAAGGCCGAGGTCATTGAGCTGGAAGTGCCGATGACAGACGCTATGAAGGAGATCCAGGCCGCCGTTATGGAGTGTGTGGAAGTGAGCATCCACGAGCTGAAGAAGGGCAACTCTGGTCTCCTAGAAATGGATGACTGGAACCTGGACAGCGCCTTGACCAAAAATTTCGATGTCATGGTGAGGCGACAGCTGGATCCCAACTGGCACAGGGTGAGCTGGAAGACCAAGCAGATTGTGAGCGATCTCACGGTGCTCCGGGGCTTGCTTCAGGCCGTTGTCACACTGGATGCTGTGCAATTCCTGCAGAATTTAGACACCATCCATGCTGCTCACTCTCCTGCGCCCGGATCAACAAGGCAGAACCAGTCCCCTTGGCTTTTCCTTGATGCCGCCCAAACAATATTCGAGACCGGGAGGAAGCGAGTATATAGCGGCGTCAACAAGCCAGGCGCAGACTCCAACATCGACTCTGTGCGGCCCGTACTGGAGGAACAACCCAAATGGGCGGTGCTTGCAGAAGTGCTCGAGGAGATCGACCGTGATCTATACTTCGAGCCTCCGGCCCGCGACGACTCCAATGGCACGGTCTTGATCATGTGCGCCGACACGGCAACCTGCCGACAGCTCAGGGATTATCTCCAGACCATGCATGTGAAGCCGAAGGCTGAGCAGCAGAAAAAGAAGATAGTGATTGGGGGCGATGATGACGAGGAAGAGGATGGCCCCTCCGCGGCCTTCTTGATGCGGCGCAAACTCCGCCAGTATCTACAGTGGAAGCGGGAGTTTGCCAAGGTCAGCGCAACGCTGTTCGCCGAGAATCAAACCGCTTTGAAAGGGGCAACGGACCCGAGGCTGCAGAAGAATAGCAGGGCACCTGCTAACAAACGGCGGCGAGTCCGTGGTGGCGGCTCGATGGCCACGAGTCTCGGGAGGGCTGAGAATGGCAGCATCATGCCCTACGTCGAGAAGCATAATGAGATGTCAGAGCTCATGGCAGAAGTGGAGATTACTGAAGAGGAGGCGAAGCAAAAGGCCGATGTCATTGACGACACATTGGAGGACATGGACGATTTCTATCAGATGTATGAAATGCAGGACTTGGTGGTCATCCACGCCTACGACGGTGACCAGGATGAGCACGTCCTCGAGGAGGTTAAGCCGCGGTACATCATCATGTACGAGCCTGATGCCTCGTTCATCCGACGGGTGGAGGTCTACAGGTCATCTCACAACGACCGCAATGTACGCGTGTACTTTCTATACTACAGCGGTTCTGTGGAGGAGCAGCGATACCTGTCAATGGTGCGACGAGAGAAGGACGCCTTCACCAAGCTCATCAAAGAGCGCGCGAGCATGAGCGTCGTCATGACAGTCGATTCACGTGGCGTTGAGGACCCGCAGGAGGCCTTCTTGAGAACCGTCAACACCCGAATAGCAGGCGGTGGCCGTTTGGCAGCGACAGCACAGCCTCCGAGAGTAGTTGTCGACGTCCGAGAGTTCAGGTCGTCCCTGCCCTCACTGCTCCACGGCCGCTCCATGGTGATTGTACCATGCATGCTGACGGTGGGTGACTACATCCTGTCGCCCAACATATGCATTGAACGGAAGTCCATCAGCGACTTGATATCCTCGTTCAGAGACGGGCGACTGTTCAGCCAGGCAGAAACCATGTTCCAGCACTACAAGTCACCAATGCTGCTGATCGAGTTCGACCAGAACAAATCCTTCACCCTCGAGCCCTTCGCCGACCTGTCAGGCAACCTCAGGAGCGTCAACCCGGACAACATCTCGTCCGACCTGCAGTCGAAAATCGTGCTGCTGACCATCGCCTTCCCCAAACTGCGCATCATCTGGTCCTCGTCGCCCTATCAGACCGCAGAGATCTTCGAGTCTCTCAAGACCCAGGAAGACGAGCCGGACCCGATCATGGCGGTGAGGGCGGGTCTAGACAAGAACGAGACAGCAGAGGAGCAGCCGTTCAACCAGCAGCCGGAGGAGATGCTGATGCACGTGCCCGGGGTGACGAGCAAGAACATCAAGAACCTCACTCTCGAGACGGAAAATATCAAGGAGGTGGCAAACATGTCAGCTCAGGAGCTGGGGCCGCTGGTGGGCATGGAGGCTGCTAGGAGGATTGTTGGGTTCTTTGAGAAGGATCTGATTGAGGACGATGGATGAAAGAGAAAGTGATCCAATTATGTTTCACAATGCAGCCTACCCCCATAACGGAAGTCCAAATGCTGGCCAGAATGCCAGTGGATCCCCCAAATTCCAAGGAAGCTGCCGCCTGTGCTGGCCTAAGGCAAATCGCGGCAGGTGATGTGCCGTGTGCCACACTCATCTCCACTCAGTAGCCAAGTAATACAGGCCACATGCCTCGAAGAAGAAACAGGGAAGACATTGGCCATCGTGTTTGTGGTACGAGTTTGTTTAACAAGTCAATGAGATAAAATTGCATTGACTTTGCCTCCTCATCAGCGTACAATAAAACCTGCTCGAAGGCAGTACAACAAACAACAAGGGGAAATGGGTATCTGGTATCTCAGGTTCCCTTCAACCAAAAAGTGCAAAAGACCGTAAATCATCGCGTGAACCCTTCCTTCGTCATCACCGTCGTCGGCCGTCTTTCCGCTCCGCATCGTCGTCCACTCCCCGAATTAAGCGAAAGTCAAAAAAGATGTCTTCCTCCACTGCTCCCCCTTCTCGTCACCGTTCGGTGCCAGGTCTTGTTTATTACTTTGCGAACACGCCCGCCTGGTGGCCGCGCCGCCGGTCTTAGACATGACTTGTCCTCTTGGTGCGGGTGCCGCGAGATCTTCCGCAGTAGCCGCCTGATTTTGTTGGGAAAAGTCTGTGTCAGCATTCTTTCTTTGATTGTTTTTCCAGTGCGAGCACTGTATTCTTTTGGGACGGACGAGGGCAAGAACTTACAGGTCAGGAACCTGACAATGGCTGACAGCACGGCGACGATGCCGTTGATGATGCTCATGATGACTCCGGCGATGGCGTTGATGACTGTCATGATGCAGTCGCCAATGCCCTGGAAGCAAGACATAACTGCGCCCATCTTTGCGGTGTTGTGTGGTGTTTTTGGGTGTTGGGGGAGAGAATAGACAAGTTGGTGGTTTCGAAAACGGTTGGTATGTAAATCTTTTGGTAGGAGGGAAGAAGTTGGATGTGTTGATGAACTGCAGGTCTTGGGAACACGGGCACCTCGAGGCGGTGGTGTTCCCTATAATATATCTATCCAAGGACCTCCCCCTACCCCCCCCCCTCCTACTCATCTTGCCCGCCCTCCAAGAATCATTTCTTCTTCCTCGCCGTCATAAGCGCCCCAAGGTACGTCGCCGGTAGAAATTGACGTCATGTGTGGCCGGAGGTTTTGCCCCCAGGAACTTTTTTTCCAAGGCTCGTATCTCTGGCCAGGCCTTCTCAATCTTTTCATTTCTTTTTTTTTTCTCGCTTCCCCCTCCGAGAATTTTGATTATTACCGAAGCGCACAGGTCCCAACTACGTCAAGACGCCGTCAGATTAAAGTGACGGCCTCGGTTTCCCCAATGGTACGCTACCTGGCTACCTTGTGCGCTACTGTAAGTGCTAAGGGTGATCCTCCTTGCCTCATACTGGAATGGGTTTGTGGTGGTGAAACAAACCGGGATGGGAGAACCTGAATACGGCCTCGACCATTCCCTTATTGGGCACGGACATGCTACCGGATGACGTCGTGAGGCTACTGCTACTGACCCTGGGCCTGCCTGGCCTGGCCGTTGCATCTCTTCTCCACTTTCCTGCTATCTTATCCCGGAAGCTAGCTGTGGGTTAGGGTTCAACCGTTTACATATGGCCGGTGCACACCTACCAATCAGAAGCTAGCGGTCTTCCAAAAAAGGAAGGAACACTATGTACCTAAGTATGTAGGACGACACCATATAAGACGACGTGATATAGATGAATGATATAAAAACGGTATTATATAAGATAAGAGGGTATAGGACGATATTATATGGGATGACCAAAATATCTGGTTACTTTGATACTGATATCGGGGTGTATGTTGTTGATCAATATGTTTTATTTTCATGAACCGATAAACGCTCTGAAAATGGCAGGGTTCACTATTCTCCCTCCCCTGATATTTTATAGAGAGTCAAGGACTAGTCCAGTTTGCAAATCTCACCAATTCTTATGAAAAGCATGGCCTGTGTTGTTGGATGTCATACTCGGTTCTCCTTGAATCCTTTGTATAGGGTGGCTTGTCTCTGTTTCTATTCAGCCTTTCAACATCCCATCTGTATCACCTTGTATATCAAAGAACTAGAAACACCAAGGCGGTGATCGGTATTGCTGATGTTTACTAAAGTAGTATAAGGAAATGGAACTCTTCCCTTTGCTCACAAAGATCCATGTAATGAGATTGGCCCTTTTCTTGCCCATTTTCTGCGTCTGTGGTTCTCTCCAGGCTAGGACTCATGCCGGATGGACATCACCAATGGTCCCAACAGCCGTCAAAACAGAGACCGTCATCTCTTCGCACATCAAGGCCCAGGCCAATCTTGTCCTTAGAAAATTTCAAGTGTTCGGGCTCATCGCATTTTCCGTGTTCTCAGGCTACACAACTGCAGAAAGCATCTTTCTTTCCAACCCCGAATACGAGTGTGAGGGACGAAGTTATGCCTTTCTAAACAACAAGACTATCCAGACATACTCTGACTTTGAAGTTTACCTGTGGAACTTCTCAACTGCAATCTTTGATTACATAGTACGTGTTCGGGAGAATCAAAACACAAGGCGACTTTTTCTCCCAACTTGCTGCCAAACCTTGAACGACCCCTTCTGAGGAAAGAAAGACTACACCATCTGCAACAGGGATGTCCTTTGAAGCCTTGTGGGATATCATCAAATGTATTTCGTTACAAAGCGCTTCTAAAGGATTCAGGACATGTCTCAGAGCCGATCGATTCATCTTTTTCAAGGCAGCAAGGTCCCCCAGTGCTTCCAGCAAGGCAGTGATGCAGATTAGAGATACTCACGTCTTTCCATGAAACTGTCACTGGAAGAAGACACTGCCATAAAGTAACCAGCCCAGTCTGCCTCTGAGTGCAGGTCTCAGGCAGTATCATCAAAATTCTCATCACGAATCTCGCAGCCTGACCTATGTTCCTCTGAGATCCGTGACCTGATCTCGCACCACCATCCAGAGGTCGAGGCTGTTCCGCCTTCCCACCGTTGTCTTCCAGGCAGTCAAATCCTATACAATATGCCTGAGACCGAATATCTTCAAGCGACTAAGGGCTCGCAGGAGCAGCCCATTGCCATCGACGACGAGATTGACATTCCCCAATCCAAAGTTGGCGTCGAGGTTCGAGATCTCCGGAACCGTGTTCAGCATTGCGACCCACTACCAGCTCTACCAACCAGGCCGATCAAGGCCGAAGAAGAAGATGACGACTTGTCGGAGGACCCATGGGCGGAAGATGAAGCAGACTACGACAAAGCCAACGAGGCCATTGAGGCCATCGATCTTACGGTCGACCTGGAGCCCGAGCGCGTGAAGGTGTCTGTCAGCCCTGGTCACTGCAAGCACTGGAAAAGGGGAATTCGAAACCCATGTCGGTGTGGAACACACTATACTGCCACGCATGCCGCTACCCCCGACGCTGAGTTCAGGACCATGCAGCTCGTGGAGCTGAAGGAGCCCATCGCCGTCGGTCGATACCAGGCAGAGTTCTTGGAGGTCATCCAGATTTTCTTTCCAAAAAACAAGGAGAAGGATAGCGCTCTTGTCCGTGGGTTTCCCTACGCGCGAACGAGGAACTTGGATGGGCGTATTGAGCCTCGCAAGAACGAGTTGTGTGCCCTCCTTGAGATCGACACGAACGACGAGCGCAGCAGTGACATCCAGGCACTCTTCGAGGTCCCCCTCGAAGGCATAAAGGCAGCTCGCATCCTCCACAAAACCAACAAGCTGTTCCCCGAATGCCGCTTCGACCCCGTCAGCTACCAGACCAGAGAGGACAGGGAGGCCAAGGCCCCGCTGACCTGCCGCTGGGTCATGACCAGCACGTACCCCGATGCTAGATACCGCCGCGCCTGGCGCGCGGTTGACGGAGAAGAGCTGCGACACTTCAATGAGGCCGATGTGATCAGAGATCGGCACCGTGCCTCTGATGCCGACCGCCTCACACGATGGAGAAAGGTCGAAAAGCTGCCCGGTGGTTCCTACATCCCGAGGAAGCCACAGGACACCAAGGTCGAGCCCACCTCCGAGACGAACCCGGCCAAGATCCTCCCGGGACAGAAGTACACGGTGATTGACATCTTCTCCGGCGCCGGCGGCTTCTCGAAAGGGGTCGAGATGGCCGGCTTCAAGGTCCTGATTGCGTGTGACCACTGGTCACACTGCTGCGGGACGTACCGCGAGAACTTCCCCGGCACGGAGCTGCACGAGAAGGACGTGCACGAGTTCATCTCGGAGCGCAGGGACGACACGGACCTGACGGTCGACGCGCCCGGGCCCGTCGACTTCGTGCACATGTCGCCGCCGTGCCAGTTCTACTCGCCGGCGCACACGTGCCCCGGCAAGAACGACGAGGCCAACATCGCCACCCTCTTCTCGTGCGAGGAGGTCGTCCGCATCTTCCGCCCCCGCCTCTTCACCGTCGAGCAGACCTTCGGCCTGGCCCAGGCCCGCCACTCGTCCTACTTCAACGCCTTCATCCAGGGCTTCACCCGCCACGGCTACTCGGTGCGGTGGAAGGTCCTCCACCTCGTCGAGTTCGGCCTGCCCCAGACGCGCAGGCGGCTCCTCATGATGGGCGCCGCGCCG
This sequence comes from Cytospora chrysosperma, assembly GCA_016808195.1. NCBI lineage: Eukaryota > Fungi > Ascomycota > Sordariomycetes > Diaporthales > Cytosporaceae > Cytospora > Cytospora chrysosperma. Next base: position 765,047 of record JAEQMF010000012.1, read on the forward strand.
GGCGAGCCGCTCCCGGGCTGGCCCGAGCCCACCCACAGCAGGGCGGCGGCGGCGACCCCCGGGGCTGCAGCGGCGGCAGGGGAGCAGGCGAAGAGGGGCGGGCAGAGGCAGCGGCGGCGGCGGCCGCCCGTGTCTGCCGCGCAGGCCTGCGGCGCCCTTGTCCCCGGGCCGGACGGGCTGCACGACGTGGCGGGCGCGCGCGCCGTCGACCGCCCGCCCTGGGACGGCGACAGGCCGCTCGAGCGGACCATCACCACGTCCGGCGGCCAGTGCTACCACTGGTCCGGCCAGCGCGAGCTCACGCTGGCCGAGTTCGCCGCCCTGCAGGGCTTCCCGGCCGACTTCCGGTTCCGCCCCAAGTGCATCAAGAAGCAGATCGGCAACGCCTTCCCCCCCGTCGTGGTCAAGGCCATCATGAAGCAGGTCCGCAGGCACCTCGAGGAGGTCGACGGCTGCCAGCGCCTGCCGGATCCCGGGTCCGTAGTCGTCCTCGGCGATGATGGGGATGAGGGTGATGAGAAGCATCAGCCTGTCCAATGGCCGAAGCATGAGGACAACTCTTACCAGGACATCATGGGTAGTTACGATGAGAAGGAGGCAATAGCGGTGGCAACGTGCAATAGCCAGGCCCAGTCCTGCCGGGTCCCGGGAAGCCTCTCCGGCATGTTCCTCAGGGACATCAGGTCGCTCAGCATCGAGGACGACTTCAAGGCGGCCATGCAGTCGAACTGGGACGCCACCACCACCACGCCCCGGGGCTCAGAGCCGCAGCCGCCGCAGCCCACACCCGCCGACAGGCGCAGGTCGAGCGCCGAGAGCATCACCTACGTGGGCGAGTCCTCGCGCGCCGGATCCTCGCGCCAGCTGCCCGTCATCGTCGAGGACTCCGAGCCCGAGGCCGAGGCGCAGGCCGGCGCTGTCGACCCGCGAGCCCCCGGGCCTGGCTTCTGCCGTGGGGGCGGGCGAGACACGTCATTGTGGCGCGAGTATGTCGGCGATCTGGACGAGGACGTCGCCATGGGCATTGCGATACAGGTCAGCGCCCACGAGGCTGGAAGTCGCCTGGGCGGCGAACGGGTCACAGGGACTGTCCAGGACAGCTCCTCGGCCGACGATCCAATTGGCTGTGAGAGCAGGGGCAAGGCGATGGCGAAGTGTGTTGAGGTGGATGGTTGTGATAATGGACAAGGCCTCACGAATTATCAGGGAGCCCATGGGGATGATGCCGAGGAGATCCAGCTAGCCTTCTCCAACAGCTCGGAGGAGCAGGGGCAGGAGGAAATAGACCCTAAGGGTAAGGGAAAGGGCAAGGAGGTCGTCAGGACGTTTGCTCAGTATGATGCTGGTCAGGACAACGAGTCGCCTAAGGGCAGCAAGGGCGAACCTAAGCGCTCCCGTACTGATTAGAGACGATGCATATACTACGGGAACGAAAATGATGTCAGCTGGGAGGGAGTCATGATATCAAGGGATGGGATACCAAATATTTGCACGGAGCAAGTTGAAGGGTTATTGTTCATTTGTTTCTGCTGTCAGAGTAATTGTTTGCATGCCACAGGAATCACAAGGGGACCAAAACGCTCTGGTCAATCCACCACGTGTTGTTCGGCTCCCCGGCGCTCGTCAGGAACACGTCCACAGGCCACCTATAGGGCTCCACCTCCTCATCACCAAGCACGATCGTGAAGTTGCTCGCCTCCTCTGCCGTGACGTTCCAGCCAGGCCCGTAGTCGTTCCACGTGGCCATGAAGGTGTAGTTGCTGGCCCTCGGGTCCGTGGCGCTCCAGTCGATGTACCCCGCCGGCAAGACACTCGCGTCGAAGTAGCTGTCCATGAAGACGGACCTCTGCTGAGCGTTCCAGGGCCGTCCCAGGGCGCACGTCCCGGCGATCTCGGCGGCTGCCGAGTAGTTGTTGGCAAGGAGCTGCGAAGAGTCGACGTACACGCCGTACTTGTTCTCAAAGGTAGTATTGGCACCCTTCCACGCGGTGATGCCGCCGCCACAGTGCCGGAGGGAGAGGGTGGACTTGGTGATGTACAGGGTGCCGAAGCCGTAGAGGAAGTCGGTCTGTCCTGCGACTACCGTATCGTAGAAGTAGGCATTGCCTAGTTTACCGACGTAGACCTAGACACGATATCAGCGAATTGAAGTGGTTCGTCTCCAGGACGATGGAGAAGGTGACTCACAGTATCCTGCCAGCTATAAAAGCCACAGCTATAGAACCCGGAGTTCGCCCTCGACACGCCTAGGGCATGGGCGGGGCCATCCGAGTACGGGGCAAACTCGTTCCTAAAGTCAATGTTGTACGCCCTGAAGTCCTGACAGCCGAACGGCGTCTCCTCGGGCACGGCGAAGCCCGTCGGGCCCGAGCCGGTCAGGGTGGCGTTGAGCGTAGGGCCGACGGTCAGGACGCTCGTGTAGGCATTGTCACCGTACAGTTTGTTGCCTATGTTCGCTTCATTGAACCACACCTGGACGTCATTCCGGGCCGTCTTGTTGTAGCTCACATCCCCGGCATAAGTCCTCTGCTGGGAGGGGAGGTCTGACTGGCCCAGCAGGTATAGGGGCCCAGAGCGGGTCACGTTGAGCTCTGCGGCTTTCTGGTCAGCGAGAAACAGTGAAACATGGAGGGCATCTGCCTTTAAGGAAGTCTTACGCTCATAGTAGAATCCCGCGCCAATGAGTATATAGTGTGGCTCGGTGTCATTCCCAATGGAGAGGATGGCATCTTGTATCCTGGTGAAGTCGGCCCTCGTATCGTTGGCACTGACAAACACGGTACCCTCAGGACAGCCCTGGAGAGGATCGGAGGTCTTCTCCTGGCACTCGGCAAAGGTCGTTGCAGGATAAGGAGCGGCAGCATGGGCAGCCGCGAGTCCTGCGCTGGTGAGGCTCATGAAAGAGAGAATAGACCCCACGAGGGCACTTGATGAGCCCAACATCATCATCTTGGCCGTTTTTTCCTCGAGTAGTGAGACTTGGCTGATGCAACTCCGGGTAGCAGCAGTGCCAGTGCCTGGACTTTATCCCCCTCGACCCCATGCATGCCCATGTGCTTTCCTACGTCCCATACTTCTTGGAAGCGACGACGCCACAAAGTGTACTACCTACTCAGTACACTATAGGCGGTGCAGGCAGGCGGAGGGGGAAATTCCCACGAAAGAGAGTGTGTCTGCCCTGGATCCTGGGACCTTGAGAGCAACCGGAACCGAACAAACGGTAAGCTCGCATGCCGCATACTACCTTCTGGGAGGCGTTCTCCTGTTATTTCGATTCAGCTGGGGATCGAGTGGATCGAGAAAGGGGTGGGGGGAGGGAAGGAAACGAGATCCCAAAAGGTATAGAGGTGGAGAAATTGTCGATATTGGGTCAACAGTGTAACTATATATTCCAAGACTTACCTGAGTAGGTATAGATAGCAGTGTAGTGCTGTGGTGTGGCTGCCCGCTTATCCACAGGGCTTGCTGCAGGCCCTTCCCCACACCAGTTGACCCAGGCTCCAGGTTCCAAAGGCTAAAGGATTTAGGCTTTAGGCTTGTTACTACTGTGTACAGTACAGTAGGTACCATGAGACCGATCTAGGATCGCCATTGCCAATTCCGTTCCTTTAAAGGCGGCTGTTGAAAGAATGGCCACCACTAGGGAATGGAGTAACGGCACTGCTTCTATTGATGGAACAATTCTCACGTGGGTCACCCATCTCACAGGCCACTATGCTATGTATCACTTACAATAGGTACTTACTTGAGCACCCCACATAAGCAGTACACCGTCAGTTTATTTACGACTCCGTTGATCCTATCGTGCTTGATATTAATAAGGACAAAAGATATGATGAACATGTTATATAACTTGTGTCTAAGCAGGTGGTGAAGTCTCCAGGAGTTTAAGCATGTTTGAGGGCCTCATATATATATACCACGCTCCATCACCCACTTAGAACAGGACTGGCAATCCCACCAGTGCGGACAGTCGAATTGAGGATGACATTGTCATGAGCAACACGGCGAGCAGATATAAATGGACAAATCCCGAAATATCACAGTGTGAACGATCGCAACTAGTTTTATCACAGGCGTTGCATTATGCAGTCCTATTCCTGATCCTCCAGATGACCCGACCCACAATGAGGCAAACCAAAAGACAGCCAGAGATGCCTGACGAACAACCAGCCAGCCACCTTTTACACCAGGCCACAACCATGGCAGTAACCGGCATGCATACATCCAGCAACGCAGCTGTCAGCGAAGAAGAAGAGAAGAGAAAACAAGTCAGCAAAACGCACAGCTGGCAGCCATAATAAACAATAGAAAGAGGATAGCGACATCGCAACGGCCATGTCGCAAAGGATGCTCGGTAAATCTCAAAAACTCACGCGCCGTAGAAGGGAAGAAACAAAATAAGGACGATACAGCCCCCCTGGCAGCCAGCGCACTGCCCGCAGTCCTGGTCCTTGTTGTCGTACTCGCCGCCGTGGCCCACAGCGGCATCGTTGTCGATGCTGACGGCGACGACCTCGTTTGCGTCGAGGCCCGACTCGCTGAACCGCTCAACCTCGGCGGTGAGGTTGACACCGTCGACGTTGGGCACGCCGGCGGCGAAGGCGGCGAGGTCGGGGGCCCATAGGCCGTGGGAATGCAGGAGCTCGACTGCGCCGGGGGCTAGGGTGTAGTTGAGAGGCAGGCCCTGGATCATGGAGATGGTATTGGCATGGTTGTTGTTGTTGTTGTCGTTGTCGTCGGCGACGACGGTGGCCACGGCGGTCGCCACGACAGAGAGAATGGTCGTGAGCTTCATGGTTGCGAAGAGGTGGTGAGGTCTTTGCTTTGTTGACTTGGGGTTTGTCTGTCTGTTAACGGCTCGGCAGAACGAGGTATTGTATATATAGTGTGGATATAGATCAGGCGCGCACGTGTCTAGGCTTGCTCAAAGGTCAATATAGGTGACTATCAGACGAAGATAGTGATGAGGCAGAATTTGGTGACAACAGGAGGATCCTTCAATACCGACACAGGGGACACACCCGTCAATGTCACAAGGTCATTCACAGACCCTCAGTTTCCACCGAGCTTGATATGCTTCGAATGGTGAGATATACCGAGACGACAAGGAATTGAATTGCCTCGAAATATAAACCTTTGGAAGAAGCCGGCCGATCGATCGTTCGTTCGTAAGGTCCGGACTGCCATGCCAGCACCATCAAGAGCAGAAACTCCTCTTCATCAAGCCCATTCATACCCAGATCTGTGGCGCAAAGCCATATTTGTTGTTCCCAAACGCCATACACAAAACCCACCCAAAAGAAATCTAGAGGAATATTCACCATGTTGCTTTCCCATACGTAGAACACCAAAAAACACCAATCAGTCCTCCTCGCTGACCGAGCTCTCTGAGTCGACATCCATACCGAGCTCCTTCTCCAGCTCCTTCTCGAGGTCCCCAAAGTCGTCGTCGTCATCCTCCTCCGCAGCCACCTCGTTCAGGTTGCTGTTGCCGCCGCCGCCGCCGCCGCCGCCATAACCATTCCCACTACCGTCGCCGAGGGAGCCATCGGGCCGCGCCACCGGGTTGGACAGCTTGAACCCGTCGCCGCCCATGCCCGAGACGTCGTCGTCCTCGCCCAGGATGTCGTCCTCGTCGTACTCGGCGTCGGCGTCCTCGTCCGACTCGGACTTCTCGTTGTTGACAAACTCCGAGAACCGCCGGATCGTCGTCGGGAACGCGGGGCTGAAGTCCTGCCGCAGGGGCCCCGCGGGCGCCGGGTCCGGGTACTCGACCAGCAGGCCGCCGTCGTCATCGTCGTCCTCCTCCTCGGACTCGACGGGCGACCGGTTGCGCTGCTTCTGCTTCTTGTCCTTCTCCGCCTGCGACGGCGCCGTCTTGGGATCGGCCTCGGCGGGCGCGGGCTGGGGCGCCGCCTTCTTGGGCGCCGCCGAGGCGTCCTTCTTCTTGCCGCCGCCGCCGCCGTTCGCCGCGGCGCCCTTCTTGTTGTTCTCCTTCGCCTTCCCTGCTGCTGGCGCCCTGGCCCCTTTCTTGTCGGCCGTAGAGGCCTTGATTGTGCTGTCGATATGGGGATGTTTTTCGCGCAGGTCGTCGGCGTCGTTGTTGGTGGGCATCCGCGTCACATTCATGTTGAACATGGAGTCCATGCGGTGTAGCACAAAGGCCTTCCGCTCGGGGTCGAAGAGCAGGACATACTGGTTCTCCTTGGTCGACCGCGTGCCGTTGAATGCGTATTTGCCGCCGTTCTCGTAAAAGGACAGGTCGAAGGAGGTATCGCTGGAGGAGGAGGGCTTGAGCTCGGCGCTGTTGGGGGCGATATCTGAGGATAGCGTGGGCCTGTGGTTGTCTGCAACGCGCGATCAGCATCTTGAGCATGAAGCATTCACGGCCTGAGGGCTGGAGGTGAGGCTGGGCTCCTGCTCACATCTGATGGCGGTGATGGCCTCCCTTGAGGTCTTTCCAAGGAGGGCATCGCTGAGGATGACGGGGTAACTCTTTGGTTTGGTGGAATCGACGACCCCTGGAACTGCTGATGATGCGGCCATTACGGATAACGTAACGACAATGTGCACTGCCCGTTGAGAGAGAGAGAAAAAAAAAGACGGAGCAGAGGGTGGGAGGCTTTCGAGATTGGGGGTGATCAGCTAGACTACATGTTAAACTGACAAGGCTAAAAGAGTTACGAGGACAAGTAGGTGATTGAATGAAGTTGGAGAGTTGCAAACACCCTTGACCGGTTGGCAGATGTTGATAGGTATCAACGGTCAAAGGGTCAAAGGGTCAAAGGGTCAAAGGGTCAGGGCTGCTAGGCGGCCCAGCCGCCGTCAGCCGCTACGGCATAGTAGATCACTAAACTGGGGTTAGGCATTCCATGTGATGCACTAGCACTTCACTCTAGGGTATGTCTGTCAGTGGGTCCCGATTTCGGCTCTAGCGTACAGTTGACTAGTCCTAGAATCCAGAACCAGGAACCCAGGACCAGGACCCCAGTATATATTCAATGTTCTATACCGATATATAAGGCATATCAAGTTCCAGAGTCGATAGCCAGTCCACACACACACACACATGAATCACTTTGGGTTACATTTTGTGTCACATTATTATCCTGTCTGTTCAAAACAAGGTAGGTAATAGTATTACATCCATCCGCCATAAACAAAACCAAGAGCTAGAATCAACCTTGCATCACTTTGCCAACCCCCCCCCCCGACCCCCAAATCAAACATCCACGATCTCTTCCCTATGCAGTAACAGAATAAGACAACGGGTGCACTGGACCAGACACTCCACCCTGAGTTTTCCCTAGGTTCAAACTGCTATGCAAAGCAGCTCAGTCATCGTCAAAGATCTGATACGTATTTTGCAAAATCGTGTCGACCACCTTGCACTGGAATCCCGCATCGCTGATGTTGCCATGGGTGCTACCGCCCATAAGCGTGGGGCCAAACACGATGGCCAGGTTCTGGCTTGTCATCCTGTTTGTGGCAGAGTTCTCCATAACCCTGTGGAGGTGGAGCGAGACGGCACGGAGCGTTGCATAGTTGGGGTCCGGTAGGGAGTTGATTATGGCGTGGAGTGAGTCGCGACGAACCGTATCATCTTCATGTTCTAGGGAGGAGCAGTAAGGTTAGAACAAAGGCCAAGAATTGGGGGGTTTGGGGGGGGGGGCATAGCACTCACTGGCTGCCTCGATGAATTCGGTGTAATGCTCCCTGGTCAGAAGTGGGTTAGGCAGATCCCGAAAGAACTGCTTGAGGAGACCAGCTACACTGTTGACATCGTGGAAGAAGTTCTCGGGGTTTCTGAAGTCCAGTTGTGGTGATTCCGTATCTTGATGGCAAGTTAGTTAGTCGTGTTCAAAACTTGAGGAAGCAGTTTGTGAAAACATACCAGTGTCAAACATGCTCTTCAACTTGTTAACAGATGGCAACGACCCGGACAGCCGGTATATACCCTCCACAGCCAAGCCAAACAAATCTACAGCCTGTATGCATTGATACACAACCATGGGCACCGCCAAGCCATCTCGTTCATATAATTTCATGAGCGATATGCCGAAGACAGGTCGTGAGCCAAGTGCCCTAGTCGGTGAGGGGGCCTGTCCTTGGCCCATTCCCTGGCCCATTCCCTGGCTCAGTCCTTGGACCGGTCCCATCGGCCCCTGAGGTGGCTGATATTGTTGGGGGACTGGAGCCGGGGCCTCTATAGGGAAGGGAGCCGGTAGTGTAGGCTGAGTTGGCTCCTGAAATGACAAGGCCCCTAGCTGCGGTGGGCCTTGCGATGCTACCGGAGCTGTGTTGCCGTTGTACCTGGAATTCGGGCCGCCTTGGAGAAGCAGGCCGGGACTGAGAGAATTGCGGTTGCTGTTGTACTGCTGAGTAGCTGTCGGGCCAGAGTTATTCAGCATGCTGGCTGAACTGAAGCTGCGCTCATGCTGCTGATTCGAAGATGATGGCTTTTGAGGTGGTGGCATCATAGACATCCGACTTCCTTGCCATTCTGAATCCTGGCTAGGAGGTGGTTGCTGCTGACTCTGCGGTGGCTGGCTTGGGGGTGAGGTCGGCATGGAAGAAGAGTCTTGTCGGCTGTGCCCAACAGGTTGTCCCAGGCCCTGGCTCGAATGCTGTGTACGTGCCGGCTGGCTTTGTGGAGGGGGGCCACTTGATGATGTTGGACCGCTAGATGACCCTCCCAGTACCTATATCCTGTCAATTTCCTTGTAGCAAGGCATTTGATCGAGAGGTGAGTGACCTACAGGATGGCGCTCATACTTGGGTTCCCCCTTATTTGGAGGTACCCTGTTATGGTTTGCACATAAGTAATCGCTGAGGTCCTTCTGTGTGTCGACCTGGCTGACAATCTCTCTCAGGCTCATGGAAAGAGGGATTGTGCCTTTTCCGTTTTGCATGGGGCTGACACTCAAACCGTTGCTCAGCAGCAGTTTCTCGTTGAAGGATGCTTGGACTCCCATCAGTATTGTTCCACACATAGCAGCGCTCCGACATTGCTTACCAAATTTCTGCATTTGCAGAACCAAGCCTGAGTCGCACTCCATCACAATGTCTTGTAAAGATCTGATAGCTTCCGGCCTCGTCGTCAATATCAGCTGGTTCCGCTCTTGCTGTAGCGTCTGGACCTTGCTCTGATAATCTTGGTCGGCGGCCTGGACTTTCCGCAGCAGCTCTTCTTCGTGTTGCGCAGCAGACTTGGGGCCCTTGAAGCCGAACATCTTGCCTCCTTTCGAGCTGTCGCCTGTTCTGACCCTGTCGTACTCTTCTGCCAGTGAGTAGTATTTCGACTGTGACTTTCGCATCTGCGCGTCCACGTCCGTCACCCGCTGTTCTGCCGCAAGCCCGTTTTGTTTCCAGCTTTTTCTCTGCTTCTCTGCGATGAAGGCAAGCTCGCTGAGGTCCTCAGCCATCTGTAGCAGTGATGTGGCATATTGCGATCCGTTTTCTGCGATCCTTTCATGCGTGCCCATCATGCCCTCAAAGGCTCTTGCAAAGCTCCCTCCTAGGTGGTCGGAGCGGCGCATGTTATCGGAAGTGTTCTTGGCGAGCCTTCTTAACCCGGTGGCGATGTCCTCCTCGATGGCGGCTCTCTTCTTGAGAAAGTTCGCAAACTCTTTCGCTGATGCGATACTCTGCTTCAGCCTGTTGAGCATCGTAGCGACGCCAATCTCTGAGCTGAGCACATCCTGTACCTGCTTTTCTCCTCCTGACTGCATGGCTGTTGGAACTCCTGCGGTCGCTCCTGAAGGGCCTGTCGGGCTGGCAAGAGAGCCGGCGCCGTTCGGGTAAGTGCCATCGTTATCGGAGAGCGTTATACCTGCACCCAGGGACATTGTGCTATCGGCTCGTTCGCGGGTGTTTAGGGTTTGGGGGAGGTGGTCGGTGGATGTATTGGCGTCGGCCATGATGGCGGGTCAAGGGGGGGTAATAATGATGGCTGCAGTCGGGTCGAACTCAGCTGCCGTGATCGCGCTCGATGATGTTTAAGGTAAGGCCAAGTCCCAGCCTCTAGTCAGGTCCGCTGGAACTTGATTCGGATCAAGCTGCAAGTAGTGCACGAAGTGAGACCCAGGACACCCAAGACACCCAAGGCCGTGCGCCCTGCGGAGTAGTGAGAAGTACGGAGTACCTGAGTATAGTGCAGTGGCACTCCCTTATTACCTCGACCGAGGTTTATTCTCGAGACAGGATGCCTTTAGCGGTTGGCAGGCCAGGTGTATGGATTCAAGTGGTTCCTGCGCTCTGTCGGGAGAGCTGCGTGTTGGTGCTTCGCCTGATGACTGCGGCCAGTGCCCAATGAATCTTGGTTTGGGGGGGAGGGGGAATGGGGTGGTAAGGTTGTGGCTCGGATGGGACTTGCGCGTTCGGTCAATTGAGGAACCCCGAGGCTATTCTAGAACTTGGAGAACAAAGTATAAGCAGTAGAACAAGCAGTAGAATGGCTCTTGTCTGGAAGAGGACGATGGCGATATGCAAGCGTGTCCGAATGTGGCTCAGCAAGCTTGAGAGGTCATTTCCATGTTGGCTGCAGTACGGAGTCTTCGTACAAGGTGCTGCAATGATGACTGGGCTTCCCCAGGTGCCAGGCCAGGCACGCAGGCACGCAGCCAGGGCCTGCCCAGGGTGGAGACGTTCGATGTCCCGTGTTCCCCCCCCCCCTCTCCTCCCCCAACGGCCGTGCACCGTTAGAGTTACATAGCCGACCATGCTGCCCACGCTGTAGACAAGGGTCAAGGACGCCCCACTCACGCCGCCGTTTCGAAGTTCCCAGTGTGACATTCCGGCACGGCACTTCCGTACTCAGTGTGCAGCATTATAACACTACCTTGACATTATTGTGGCTTTATAACAGCCCTGTGGCACTACATACCCAGCTACAGTAGGTATAAGAGTCAACCTTGATAATATTGCCAAGTAAAACTCGTTACATGACGGCCAACTAAAACTACCTAGGAATTTAGGGCTTATGCAAGACTCTGAACCACTCGAGCTCCTCCACCACTGGCTGGGGGGGACCATTCAATGTTAGTATCTTCTTGCCACTAGCAGATCCTTATTACATTTCAAGTATGAGAATAAAAGCATAACGTACTTAGGTAGGCATTATTTGCATAGAGCACTGTCTTACCGACAGCAAAAGAATCTCGGCTGTCAAGATAGTCCATGTGGTTAGACCTGCTCCTCTGTTGATGGACACTTGGTACAGGACAGCTTCAAGATAGCTTCGTTTGGTTTGAACTGGCTCTTCTGTGCCAATACAGATAGACCACTCTTTTACATTTTGTTTTATCTATCCAATCCACATCATCAATCGCGTCACCCCTTTTGTGTACTGTATGATCCCTGCGCCTAGATCAACCCTTTAAGTACAGCAGCCTCGGCATTCAATATCGAGGAGCCGGCAGCTCCAATAACAGCTGCCATAATGTGTCAGCCTTTAGGTCTCTTTTGTTGTACGAAGCAAGAATTAGGCATCGACGGATAGGCATAGGACTTACTGTTATGGCTCAGTGCCGTGAACTTCAGATCAAAGATGCCGCTCTCATCCTCCCTCACCCGACCCACGCTGACTGTGTAGCCCCTCGACAACTCGCGGTCCAGTCTGGGTTGTGGCCGGTCTGGCTGGTCGTCTCCAAACACCTTGATACTCGGCTTGGGCGCAGAAGGGCACCCCAGCCTCTCAGCGTCGCTGACGTAACTGCTCAGCGCCTCGCGGACTTCCTCGGCGCTCGGCGCCGGCCTCTTTGCAAACCGCAGCGACACACATGCCGTGTGGCCGTCCAGGACCGGCACCCGGTTGCACGTGGCAGACACCTTCAGGGTCCTCAGCTCCTCGAACGCCGTGGCGTCGGTGTTGATGCCCCCCAGGATCTTCTGCGCCTCCGTTTCGAGCTTGTCCTCCTCGCCCGAGATGAACGGCACCACGTTGTCTATGACGTCCATGGAACTCACGCCTGGGTATCCCGCGCCGCTGACGGCCTGCATGGTGACGACGGAGACGGACTCGATGGGGCCGAACTTGGCCTGCATGGCGGCAAAGGGGATGACGAGGCCTATGACGGCGCAGTTGCTGTTGCACACGAGGAAGCCCTTCTCGAGGTTGTGGTGCTTGCGCTGGTGGGGGATGAGGTCAAGGTGGTTGAGATTGACGGTCGGGACGACGAGTGGTACGAGGGGATCGCGACGGTAGTTCTTCGCATTGGAGAAGACGGCGTGGTTGGCTTTGAGGAAGTCCATCTCTGTTGAGAACCCACCAACGAATCAGTAACCCATATCTGCCAAGGGACAACCGGAAGAGGGGGGTTGCGTACCAACATGGCCTGCTATGTCCGAGTCCAGGCCGCTGAAGACGATGTCGCATTCCGTAAACTCGCTCGACTTGCACTCCTTGACGATCAGGTCGCCTACCGCACCCATGGGCGTGGACTGCTTCCACTTGACAGCATCGCGGTACTTCTTGCCTGCGGACTGTGGGGAGGCGCCGACAGCGACGAGCTTGAGGAACGGATGGTCCTGGAGCAGGAGGATGAAGCGCTGTCCTACTGAGCCGGTCGCTCCGAGGACACCTGTTGAGCAATGCGTGTAAGTCTAAGGCATATTTCCAAACGGCGAGTGGTTGAGGTTGAGTGTTGAGTCACAAGCTCGAGGTTAAACGGACCGCACTTCTTTTCTGGGTACTTGGCCGCCATGGTAAAGGTGATTGCTCTATTCTGCCCCTCGAGATTTGTATGTAGTGGGTAAAAGCAAGTCTTCACGGCTTCAAACGGGCCAATTGATAGTTGAAATAGTTAACAATCGCGTTTAATAGTATTTGGTTGAAAGAGTGGTCGTGTGAATCATCCAAGTCGGCCGATTGAATCATACGAATAGTCGCAGTAACAAACCCAAACATCTGAAAAAGTGACCCCGCTATCGGAGGGCGGCGTTAGCTGGAAAGTCCACTGGTGGGATGATACAGTTGCAGGGATATCAACTGATGCATGTGCTGATGTTCTGCGGGGCCTTCGAGGATGCCACTCACCCCACACCCAGAGACTGATCCCTGTTGGCCAAGGCTCACATTAACAGACCAACGTCAACTAGGGAAAGAGGCTCTGGTCACCATCACTTCACTGCTTGGGCCTCCGCTGGCTGCGTTGAAGAAATACCTGGGCATGCTAGCAACACCACGAATTCAAGCCTCAGCAATCTTCCATGACAGCATACCTTCACCCAACCATAAGTCGTCGCCTTCGCAACATGTATTGCGACGTTTCCTGCTCCTTGTGGCGGTGTTATCATACCTGCCCAACCACGATATCAAATCTTTTGGCAGACGGACCACTTTTACTAAGAGATTTGTCGAGATGAACTGGGACGATGCCCAACTGATCAATGCTCATAACTACAGGCCGATTTTTCTTTTTCTGCTGAGGAGTGAGTTGTCGCAACCAGCCCAGGGATGTCCCGGTATCAAGTCCAGGCTTGTGAGGAGGATTCAATACTCAGGGAGGGCAAACAGAAGTACCCTCCAGACTACCTACCTTGAGGTATCTCTCTGAGACCTGACATTTGATTACTTAAGTACACAGCTGTCGTTCCATGTATTCTGGGATTGGTACCTGCAGCTACTTTTCAGAAACGAGTACCTACTTAGTACCTAGGTAGGTAGTCTGCGGCTGGTTCTGGAGCGTTGAGGTAACCCTCCTGGACCTTTTCCCGTCATTGCACAGGGATATGGTTGCACCCGCAGCTCACAGGCACCTATGCTGCCTCATGGCACGCCTATAATCCGCGCCTTCAGGAAATGGCAAGGCCTCAAGCATTGCGGCCTTCTAGTATGCCTAGTCGATATTCGGCTGCTGTAAACCATTTGTGATAGCGCCGCGGAGCCTCTCTTTCAGACTTGCAAGGCCGCAGAAGGCTGCGCAAAATGATGCTGTCATACAGCAGAGAAAACACCAAGGACTTCGTCAGACATCTGGGCAGGGGTAATTCCGAGCTGGATTGATCCTTCGGGGCGCAAAACACCATGGACCAACCACACTCATGTAATTCTCATCAGCTTACTTGTGTGTGACCTCACATTGCTAAGCGCGTGTAGCACTCGAAGCATACTTAAGGCCCCCAGTGCCATACCACCCGGGGAGGTAGCCTGTTCATGTCGCTCGATCTTGCTGCCCGTTTATTACCTCGTCCTATCCTAGTGTTTCCAGGGCAGGCTCATCTCCGCATCTTCAAGAATTTACGAAGTGATAATCAGGATGCCCAAGTTCGTTGATATAGACCCGCTTCTCATGGAGACCGATGGCCCCCGGACCAAGGGAGCATCCATCTTCAAGAAAGCTACCCTGTATCTGGGGAGATTCTGGGTCGAGACGTGCAACGAGCTTCGAAATGACTTGAAGCCCACAAGATCGTGGCGTGTTGCGGCCAGGTATTCTGCGTGGTTCATTTTCACCATCTGGGCCGGGGGGATGATTTTCTTCTGTTTTTTCTTTCCCTTGAGCCTCCTGCGTGCCATATCTCTGGAGAATGCCGTCTACGAATGGACTTACTGTGCCCCTGATGGCTCGTTCAGTTTGGAGCCCACGAGCCCGTGGAAACCCGCATGGACTTTCCAAATCACCTTGGGTTTCGGTTCCCTGAGTTTCACGCAAGCCAAGGCTATAGATATTGTGTGGGATATTGTGAGTCAGCGTTTACTCCCCCCCCCCCCCAAATTGTTTGCAACCCGATGGAATACTGACAAAAACACCACATATGTTAGGTAGTCGGCCGCTTTGGACAAACTGTCCTGGCCTACTTCTCGTGGATTTCATTCTCAGCCTACGTTCGGGTGTCAATAGAACACGCACCCATCACGTATCGGACATTCTGGACATGTTTTATGCAGAGCGAGGCTTCTTTCCGGGCCACCGTTCGTATGATTCGAGACTTCACGTCGAGGCGCGGCCTGAAATCAAAAATAGCAATGGTTTTCATGATTGCTACGATGGTATTCGTCATGGCCTTCCCGACACTCGCGAGTGCAATGACCGGATATACGGGCAAGACCGAGCTGGTCATCAAAGTCGTTAGTCAACCTGTCTGAGTCTCAACGCATCTTTTCTAACCACAGCCCAAGGATGGAAACACCCAAACGCCTTTCAGAATGCTTTTCAGAGAGGTCAAATACATCATTCAAGATGGAAATAGGGTTAACCTCTCTGCCGGGTTCCAAGTGTTCAGTGAAAGGTTCTCAGGTACCGATTATGTCGAGGATTGTAGGCTTTCCGAATCCCACGCGACATCTGGAATTTACCCAATCTTGGGATGCTAATGGAACACCCAGACATCTCCCAATACGGTATCCAAAAGAGTACTCCATCAAGCTGGACCCAGATAGATGACTACGGTTTTGAAACAGATCTAGACCCCATTGCACTCCAGAGCCCAACACTTAACATCACCATTTACGACGGGAAGGTGAACGATAAATTATTCATATACATTCCGAATAATACAACCTACACATTATCCTATATCGAAGAAAACTCAATTTGTCAACCCGCAATGGCAAATTCTCAACAGACATACCAGTGGGGTTTCTCGGTTCTCCAGCTTGAAGTCACATTGGTACTCCTCACCATCTGGACGCTCGGTGTATGGGTTATGTGGCTCGACGCTCATCTTAGCCTCACAACCAGGGGCAGATACGAAGTCCCGCACGGGTTCAAGGCCGTTTTGTACCTTGCAGACTCTATACGCAATGACTTCAACGACTTGAGTGAGGAACCAGAATTATTAACAGACGAGGAGTTGAGGAAATATGCAGCCGACCATCTGAGAGGCGGCAAGGTTCAGATCCAGGTATCCGAATACCAGTTTGACTTTAGCTTGTGGCTGAGCTCCTGGCACTGGCTTAAAACCAATAAACTATGGGCTTCTGCATTTCTGGTTGCATTAGCAAGTTCTTGGTGGTTTTGTGGACAATTTGTCGTGGTCTTTATCATGTGGCTCGCTACGGCAGCCCATTGGAAGAGGAAGACTCGCGCTGTTGTGGCGTGGACAGCCTTTATTATAGGGATACCTATTTCCCTCAAAGCAACACCTCCTGTTGTCTACTTCTCATCAGATTATAGATTTCTTTCTTCACTAGGAGATACGAGCCGATGACCCGTCGTCTGGAAATACTCAAATATCGAGCTTTCTGAAGGCTTTTTTGCTTTGCTGATGTGTCTGGAGCTAGTGTCTTATGGTTGACCAAAGGCAACGTGTACTGGTCTTATCTTGTGGTTGAGTTCCAGTGTGAAAATAATCAGCATTGCAATCAAGAGTCATTATCCACCATTATCAATGGTTTTCCGGGGCGTTATTGAGAGATGGCCATGTATATACCTGGACGAGGAGAGCAGGATATGTGAACATCCGCCGAAAATACGGATATCGTGATCGTTGTTCTGTCCACCACACTCTTTTACCAGTACTGAACATTATATGATCCCGAATATTATTCGGAATGTCTCTATTTCACTGCAGCCTTCCGTGGGCAAGGGAATGACGATATACTGGAGAGGCGTTCGGTCAGTTAGCTCTTTCTGCAGCGTCACAAGAGTCAAGTGACACAGATGGGAATAAGATATGGAGTTCAATAACCAGTGAGACTTTCATGCAGACTGTCTATCATCTTCGCTGAAAAGACTTAAATGGAAGGATTCCATGGATGGGTTCCAAACAAGTACGGGTGGATGTTACTTCCAGACGTACGTTCCCTATTTTTATTTGCTTTGCATTGAACCCCAGTATCCTGAGTAATGATCTTCTAAACACGAGCAATAACTTGCTCAATCAATTTGGCTTGTAGATGACACGATGCAGAAGTATTGATGCTTTTAATGCTGAGCTTTGGAGTAGAGCCTGAGCTGATGGACCGGTGTCTCTATTGTTGCAATTCTGATCTGTTGTTGCAATATCTGATCCCAATTCAATCGGGATTCGACCACCTTGTCTTCTCTCAAGCCCCAGTATCTTGGTGACTTGCAATTGCGGACCTCTCCTTCTTCTTCCTCTCCCTCTGTGACAGCCACCACACCGTCCACGTGATGACGGCCTGCGCGACAAAGGCAGCAGTGGTGTATATGAAGCCCTTGGAGAACCGCGGGCTGTCGACGACGGGGTACGTCAGGAGGGGCAGCCAGGCGTTGAAGGCGTAGCCGGCGGCGTTCATGATGCCCAGCACGACGGCCCGCTCCTCGGCGTCGCTCCCGCAGATCTCGTTGGCCCAGGACATGGACAGCGGCCCGTAGGCGACGGCGGCCCGGGACATGATGAAGGAGAACCACTTCAGCCCCGTCGGGATGTTCCACACGGCGAGGAGCAGCGAGGTTAGGAACCCGAAGAAGGTCGAGATGGACATGACGAGCGGCCTGTTGCGCGTGTAGTCGGACAGCATGGAGAAGGAGACCGTGATGACCAGCTGAACGGCGGACTGGGTCGTAGGGATGATGTTCTGATGAAGGAGTTGTAGTATTAGTGTCTCGTATCTCGATTATTGTATGCCCCTAGGCAGATGCGGCGTGACTTACGATCAAGGTTACGGACCACCCGGTGGCCTTCATCCATAGTGACATCGGGTTGATACTCGAAGACGGACCAGTGTTGATGAAAATGATGTAGAGCACCGTCAAGACCCAAACATGCCAGCGCTGGAACACCCTCTTCAGGATGGACCAGCCCAGCTTCCTCCTCGGTGCTCGACCGATGTCGTCCATCCTCTTCCTGGCGAGCGCGGTGTCGTCCGCGTTCAGGTAGAAGGCGCGCGTGTTTTCCGGCAGGTCCGGGATCAGGAAGAACCCGGCAAGGCAGATGGGCGCGCTGATGAGGCCGTCCATGATGAAGAGCCACTGCCACCCGGCCTTCCCCAGCGTCCCGTTCAGGCCCGTGTAGACGGCTGCTTGGAGGTACCCCGAGAACATCCCAGCCGCCGCCGAGGATGCGTGGAAGATGCAGGCCCTCTTGCCCAGCTCGCTCGGCTTATACCAGCTGCCAATGAGGAAATGGGCGGCTGGATAGAAGATGCTCTCGACAAGGCCGACGAAGAAGCGGATGGCGATAACTTGGGTGCTACTCGTTGTGGCGCTGAGGCAGAAAGTCAAGATTGTCCAGACGAGCTCGCAGCTGGGAATCCATATTGAAGGCCGGACTTTTGTGAGGATGAATTGTGACGGTAGTTGTCCGATAACATAACCTGTAGTCCACGCCACGTCTATAAGATTGAGTTGGTCCTGATTATGGTTAGTATAACTGATAGTCATAACATCGGATATATTGTACTGACCGCATTCATAGCAAGGTCCTCCTTCATGCCCGAAACATAGGCATTGCTGATATTCGTCTGGTCCAAGTTCTTGATGAAATATCCAAAACAGAGGATCGTCAAAAGGGAGACATCTAATTTCTGGACAAACTTCCTCTCCTCATGGGTCCTGTTGGGCTCATAGTCCTGTGCGGGCGGGTCTGGTCAGCTACAATACTTCCACATTCTACTGCCAGTGATCATTTTGCTTACCCAAAAATAAGACCACCATGGTGCCTTCTTCTCCGGAAAATCATCGCCAACACTGGTTGTGTCCGACACCGGTGCTTCCGCCGACGATGTGTGCACGTCGTGCTGGTCCTTAGCTTCAGCCGTCATCTTGCCTGAGAGCAGAGGCACATAGATACCTGCCGAATCATCCATGTGCAACGCCAGCTTCAAGCTCTTATATATCGATCCGGGGTATCTTCTAGGTCCCACCTTGGCAGAAAAAATAGCAGCAGGCAATGATCGGATCGTGAGGTGGAAGACGAACCCGTCCTGGACTAGCATGGCGGCAAGGGTCAACACCTGGGCAGGTTACAGGCCTCGATCTATGATATGCAGGGTCCGCAAGTCTGTTATCTCCCTGGATTGGAAATCATCCGGATGGGTTCATGGTCGCAATTGCAAGCATGTATGGCGGCACGTAATATGGTGGCATGTGGGGTGCAGGAGCCCAATGGTCGCTGCGAGCGGATGTCTCACGCATGCGCAGCAGGCGCTCCATGAAGCTGAAGCCCCATCTGGTACGGGACATTACGAGACGAGACGAGGAGACGGTGCCCAGGATGCCAAGAGACTGGGGGAGCTCGTCATGCAACAAGCTGAGCAATACATTGCGAATATGTTGTGATGTACCCAACCGACAAATGGGGTTGGACGCCGACGTGCTCTAGATAAGACTCCAGAAGCATGACCGAGCTGGCCAAGAAAGAGACAACAGACATAGGATCTTCGGGAATTGCACGTCCCTAGGGAAGTCATTGGATACGAGTTTCACAACGTGCCGGACTCCTTTGGTTGAAAAGTCGATTGCGCCATCGATCGCCCATCTTGCCTCTTACACCCCTCAGCGTCCACCTCATCCACGATCCAGGCCCCAACCCCATGAAGACCACGGATCAAAGACAGCAGCTGCGTATAAATACTGACTCAATGCTCCTTCACAGTGAATCTTTCGAGCTGGTTTGAGGCTGTTTCCGGTTGGCACACTCGAGTGATATACTGCGTCCGTGGTGGGAGAGCAAAACTTTCTTCAAGGGCTTGCGGTCTGAAGGGTTCCTAACCCTAGCTTCAAGAGGACGGTTCTACGAGCAGAGTAGGAGGGATGTGGACTCAAAGCAGTCAATCAGTCTGCATATATCCATGGGAAACTTGGGCGCTGAGGTAGAATACAGGTGGCCATAATTAGGGTAGCCTTACCTATGTATGTGGTTACTTTAGAAGGTCGTGTTGGCATATAGCAGGCACGAAAGGCTGATGACATGAACAATATTCCAGAGTCCCCTTTCTATACCTTTCTACCCAGTTGTTACCTGCATTGACCATGCTTGGACAAAGCCAAAGACACAGGATCTACAGCGAGATCATTTGTGAAGGTCCTTGAAAATTCCTTCCTGTCTTCTTGCCACGAGGAGTGAACCAGCGAGTGTCTATTGATCTATAGTTCAGCCTAGATGATTCGGGGTCTAGCATGTGCATGAACGTTATCATATTAGTGAGGGTTGCCTGCGCTTGTATGTTTCCATGTTGATTCAAGATAGGGGCTAGACCAGTATCCCGGATTTCACCAGTAATCACACCTGGTCGATCACGACATCTTCTGGATTACGAAATATTATATAACACCCTCAGGTTCTCACCTATATGCTTACCCTCAAGTCGTTCTTTCAGAGTGTTATGGTAGCAACGGACTAAGGTTTATAAGAGCGGGGTGATATCAAATGGTATAGGTGAGTGTGGAAGGCCTCTAATTGGAAGCTCCTTTCTTTCGTCTTGGAACGACATCCAAGATTATATACGGCTTCCTCGATCGTCTAAGTGGCGTATAGTTACATGTGAACAAAAAGAACTAATGGGAAAGGACCAATGCATATCTTCCCGCTTCGGTGACCTCCAGCTTCAGTCCCAGCACCTTTGCCACTTCTTCCATTTCACTCAGGTCCTCCGGCTCGGGTACAACAAATGGGAGCGCAGAATCTTTCCAAGCTTTCAGGCCCTCGGATTTGTTGACGAAAATAGTGACGAATTGAAGCATGGCTGCCAGTATCGCCAGCGCGGCAGGAAAAGCAAACCACGCCCAACGGACGTGGACGTACACCTCCTCATGGTACGCCTCGCCGGGTATATAAGTCGCATTAGCCGTCCTGATGTACCGTGTCATAGACTCTGACATGTTGCTGAATACCTGGGATATATCGTTCTTTTCGGTCCACAGAAGGGTTGCTATCATATTGTAGGCACTGTTTCCAAAGGCCGATTGCATCGTAGCGGTGAACATGGACTGCAACTCCGTGGAGAGGAAATACCAGTCATTGTAGGATAGCCAGTAGGTCAGGTTCGGCTCAGCATTAGAGGGAAAGAGTACATAGTTGCCGCCGGGTGAACTGGATATACTGAGATTAGTTGCCGTCTGTTCGGGGTCATTTGCTGCCCCGTTGATGACCTGGAGATTTGTATAGCTACGCTCGCAGAAGCGTAGGGAGCATTCATAGGTCTGGCTGTCTGGGCCAAGCGTGGTGGAGCTGTAGAAGCTGTCCGCAGCGGACCTGTACATGGCGAAGCTCATGATATCAGGTAAAGCGACATCAGCCTCTTTTGCCGCTGCGGATAGTAATGTATTGTAGGTTCTGGTAGCGCTGACTATGCCCCTTTCGACAGAGAGATTGAACCCCCCGGGTGTTGCAACGTAGCAAGTCTCCGTCGGGATATTTGAATCGTTTCCGGCTGCGCAGTGACCCATGGTAGACTGGGATGTCACGTTGAGACAAGTGCTACAGACACCCAAGGTGTTGATGACTGGGTACGAGCAGTTTCCGGTTGAACACACGTACGGCTGGCTGGGTAACTGCCCAAACATTCCCATGTATAATGCTCCGACGATCCCCTGGATTGCTTCCTGCCCTTTGTTCGAAACAGAATATGATCAGTTTATTTATTTCAGATGCCCATCGGACTGATCCAGGTTTGAACACTCACAATCCGGGGCTCTTTCCGCAGCAATCCCATTTCCGAACCCATTAGTATACAGACCCGATACCATGCCTTCTCCTCTGGCAGCTGACGCCAGGGAAGAGCTGGTACCCAGCGACTTCTGCCTCACTGGGAACTGGATGATCTGTTGTGTGAAGGGACCCATTGCCAGGGATGCGATGGTGATGAGTGAGCCAACAATCGCGATTGTGTTGCAGAAACCCAGCCGTCCCAGGAATTGCAGTGATCCCCAGGCGCCGCGGCTGGCTTGGTCGAACCGCTGCAGATCGATAACGCGGCCTCCTTTCTGGAAATGCAGCCACTTGCTCTGGCTGATGCATTGGGCTACAGCACTCATGAACGCGCAGCTCGAGACAGTAGAGAAGATGGATATCAGCGAGTTCGGCTGGATAGGGACATTCCACTGAGGCTGAGGTTTCCCATCCATTGAAAACAGTACTGCGGCCATGGCGGCAATACTAGCGAGACCGAGCAGAGTACCGAGAATCTCTGCGGTCCAACTACTGGAAGAGCATATATGCAGTAGCTTGGCAGATTTGCTTGCTTCTCGCTTCTGGGGACCTGTTGACACTTCGTCTTGAGACATGCTCGTTGTTGTCAGGGCCAGATACTTTTTCGTACCATCCACTCTCATACGGGCATCATCGGTGTTCGAACTACTTTCAACAGCTAGGGCGGCTCTTGAGGGATTTATGTTTCCCATGTTTTACAACTGAGTGAGGTTGATGGAAGTTGCAAGGTGGCGATATAAGAACGATAATAGCTGATAATGTATGTGTATTCGTCTTCGAGGATAAAATCAATTGCAGTAGCATCTGTGACCCGGGACAGCACACAAGCTATGAACATGTTTAAACCTAAATCTAATATATACTTAAGTAGATACTTTGAGTGCCGCTCCCCTTCCACGATACTGGCCCCGTTTTCCCTGCACCAACAGGTTTGCTTCATCTTCTTGCCCCTGCACCAACAGGTCTACTTTATCCTATCAAGTTGGACCGACCCACAGTACGGACTTTTCAGGGCCACCACAGCTCTGGAATTCATGATTTTCCGAGTATTAGCTCGGCCTCTATAGCTTTTCGATGATGAACATTGATCAGTCGATGCCCCCGCTGCGCATGTTGAAACGGTCCTAGAACCGCTTCTATAGCACTTTATTCATACGCTCTCTCACTTAGTACAGAGACTCAGACTTGGATTCATTTGATGCTTTATTTATACCCTCGCTCTGGTGCTCTCAAAATTTTCATACTCTATTACTGGTAAATACCACCTGAAGCCTTCGCCGTGTCGCCGTCAACGTCCCCGGCCCTCATCCTCCCACTTCTTGATGATGCGCAAGGTCTTCTCGTCCCAGCTCCCGCCCCAGAGCTTCATCATGACCTGCAGGTAGAACTCATTGTCCGTCCGGAGGGAGACCCAGGCGAAGAGCGACATTGACGATCTGAACTTGACAGCGTCGATCTCGGCGCCGAACAGCCTGTTGAGGTCCTTCTGCCCGCTCTCGAGGACGGCCTCGGTGGCGGCGCGCAGGCGCGGGCCCAGGACGGGGTGGGCAAGGTAGGCCCTGGCCTCGTCGACGCTCTTGATGCCGTAGAGGCGGCTGTTGGGGTGGCTCCCCAGGCCGAAGACCTGGGGGAAGATGAACCAGATCCAGTGGTTGACTTTCCTACCTTGTCGTAGTTCTCGAATCGCGCGCTCGTACTGCGTTTCTTGTTGTTGCACAGGTTGGTCTTGGATTCGGACGAACCGTTCCAGGTCCATATCTGGTCCTATCTTTGGGGGCAGATACTTTGGTATCGAACGGAGGGCTGGTGAGAATCGCATGATGAGGAAGAGTTCTGTTTCAGGCGAGCTCAGGGACAGCTCACAGTCACAGGTTATTGTGCTGTTGTCTTTGGATATTTGCTGATTCTGGCAACTGTATG
Source organism: Cytospora chrysosperma (assembly GCA_016808195.1). Taxonomy (NCBI): domain Eukaryota; kingdom Fungi; phylum Ascomycota; class Sordariomycetes; order Diaporthales; family Cytosporaceae; genus Cytospora; species Cytospora chrysosperma. The sequence goes on from JAEQMF010000012.1 coordinate 788,528, forward strand.
TTTTGGGGAACGCTTCCTCAGTTCTGAATGTTCTACACCGGTCCAGATATATCAGAATGTGAGGTTTTGGTAAAAGCGAGTTGGATCTTTTTTCTTCTTTCTCAAACGACCTTGACGTAGTAGTCACTTACTCGGGTATCGACTCGAGGTGCTGGATCGAATGCATTAATATACAAACCCAAGCTATATCAGGGGATGACTCGCCCTTTCCGCGTGGCAACTTGAAACCAATCTTTATGTCTCAAGGGAAGCGGCACAATCCTTTCAATGGTTGTTTGTTAACGGCAAAGCCACGTTGCATTGGGTAGATGCTTTGGTTGATTGGCACAAGAACCCCCGACTTTGAATGTCACAACACCATTGTTCGACTGTCGAGGTATTGAATGGCATTCACTTGATGGGAAACAAAGCCGGTTCCTTGCCGTTGCTAATGCTTTCAAATGATTTTCAGTATCAAGGAAATGCAAGACTGACCATGGCTCCGTCAAATTCCTCACTTACTGCTCATGATATTATCACAGTTCTGGTGTGGCTGCATATGATTATTAGCTAGGCAATGCAGCAGTTGACACACTAATCTGAGTGCTCAGTTCTCTCGACTGAACATGAAGAGCATCACCAGTTGACCATGTACGAAGGTCACGTAAATGTGGCGACATAAATGGGTGTAATATTGAGTGTAATTCTCGGTTGTAAAGAAGAGTAAGTCTGTCTGTAAGGTAAGGGGCGAAGGCCACCTTAATGTAGGCGACATCATATAAGGGCTCTCAGGCCTAGTCTGAGAGTAGGCCTGAGGGTAAGCTATTAAGATGACGAATAACGCCGTCTATAAGACTAACAGACCAGCTACTGAACAGTAACCGACAAGATACCCTAGGGTACTGTGCGGGAAGACACGCAACCGTGCTTGCTACAATAACTTCAATCATACTACAGGTTCTGGTTATATACTCATTGCTCTCGTTACATATCGGTTTATACGTTCGGCCCCTTCTCGTGCAATCCACAGATACACGGTGGTCACAGACTCGAAGAACTCGAGGGCAACGAATAGCCGCCAGAGTACTCATCTCATACGTATCATTATTCTGAGACGATGTGTTCCGGCTCAATGATGTTGTGGAAGACTAGCTTGTGTCGATGTAGATAGGTCCGGCTACTTCGTACGGCATCATCCACGACATTACAGCCGCTAGGTAGACAATTTATCACACGGACTACCTACCTGACAGTCCATCCCTAACCCGGTTCTCTAGACACCTAATCACCTAGACACTGAAGAGGGAAGTATCGTCTTTCTAGCGCGAGAACAGGCTCCCCTTGATCAGTGCCGCCGCGTGCTCAGCGACGCCGTACACCGTGGCCTGCGGGTTTGCGCGTGGCGTCAGGGGGATGACGCTGGCGTCGCACACGCGGAGGTTCGCGGTGCCGTACACGCGCAGCTGCGGGTCGACGACGCCGCCCATGTCGCGCGGGAGCATCGAGCAGGACCCGGTGAAGTGGTGCGCCCCGACGGCCCGGTCCTTGATGAACCTGGACAGCAAGATGTTAGTATGCCGCACTGCAGGACGGACAGACAGACCCTGGGATTAGACGAAGAGCGGGATGGACGAGAGGATGAGTGAGTGAGTGAATGAGTGAGTGAGGTAGTGAATGAGGTAGTGAGTGAGATGGTGAGTGAGGAAGGTAAGGGACTGCAAGGCTTACTTCTTGACCACCTCGAGATCCTTCAGAGCCCCGGCCGCAGGTGCACCGACCGCCCTCTTCCCGTCGGGCTTCACCCACTTGGCCAGGGGCTCCGTGGCCGCCAGGCCTTGCTCGACGAAGCGGACGTGGCGAGCCATAACCTCCATGTCGAGCGGGTGGCTGAGATATCCCGGGTCGATGGCCAGCTTCCCGCCGGTGCCGGCACCGTCGACGACGTGCACGGAGCCCCGCGACAGCGGGTGCGCGAGCACAAGGACGACGGTGACATAGCTATCCTCGGACCCGTCCAGGGGCGGCGGCGCGCCCGTGCCGTCTCTATCAACCGAGAGCTAACATTTTCTATTTTTAGCAGGTTTTAACTCCTAAGATACTATCTTATATATATTTCTATATATCTCTAGAATATATCTCGAGGGTAAGATAGGTTTCGGGAGCAATTCTCGAGTATAAGATAGGTTTCTAGAGTATATCCTCGAGTCTAATATATATATCGTAAGTTTAGCTTCGACCTTCGAGTCCTAGCCTTCGAGTCCTAGCCTTCGAGTCCTAACCTTCGAGTCCTAGCCTTTCTAGAGTATATTCTCGAGTCTGATATATATATTATAAGTTTAGCTTCGACCTTCGAGTCCTAGCCTTCGAGTCCTAGCCTTCGAGTCCTAGCCTTCGAGTCCTAGCCTTTCTAGAGTATATTCTCGAGTCTGATATATATATTATAAGTTTAGCTTCGACCTTCGAGTCCTAAAGTCCCGTAATTAACAATACCTTATATATTCGGTCCGGCCGGAAAGCGTAAATAATACTATAATACTTTATATACTCGGTCCGGCCGGAAGGCGTAAATAATACTACGATACTTTATATACTCGGTCCGGCCGGAAGGCGTAAATAATACTACGATACCTTATATATTCGGTCCGGCCGGAAGCTATAATTAATAGCTATAATACCTCGTATACTCGGTCCGGCCGGAAGCTATAAATATAGCTATAATACCTTATATACTCGGTCCGGCCGGAAAGCGTAGATAATATTATAATACCTTATATACTCGGTCCGGCCGGAATAAGATAAGGCATTAGAAGGCTATACGAGGGTATATAATAGAGGGACGGATAGCTATAATAAGTAGGTAGAAGCTAGTAGAATACGATATAAGCGATATAAGAATCGTTATCTAGTATTAATATAATAATTAGAAAATCTACTTTAGCCTTATTACTTATACTAGTAAGCCGTCCTATTTTCTATTTATAACTTCCTAAAGCCCTAACTAAGTTAGGTATACCTCCCTTTAATATTTAAATTATATAGATAAAAGACCTGCTAAAAAGAAACTAGTAATATTACCGAGATAACCCTTTAAGTCTCGCGGCTATTATAGTATAGGCTCGAAGCTATAAACGAGCCGAGCGATTATCTCTTTCGCTTTTATAGTATCGTAGCTAAGCTCTTCTATTAAGTTACCCTTTTCCGTAAGCTTAACGATATTTATCTTTATCTCTAGTCCCTACCTATATACTCTCCCTGCTACCTATTACTTTTTCGATAAAGTAAGCGGGAGCTCTATAAACTAGATATTATTAGCCTGCTAGATATTAAACCCTTCCGCTATAACGGATATAATAGCGATAAGGACCTTATTAGGACTATCGGTAATATAAACCTCGTTTATATTAGTTATAATCTTAGCCCGCTTTTTATTATTATACTTAAAGGATAGTAATAGTAGCTTTATAACGCCCCGGAGCGTAGGGTTATATAATAAGAGGATATATATTAATATAGCGCTTATAGGCTAGGTATAGAAGATAATAATATAGCGTTTACCTGATTTATTTAGTAGTATAATCTTTTTATCTTAATCTGTAATTATTTAATCGATTAATATCCTAATATAGCGGAACTTAGCCGAGTTATATTAAAGCGTAGCTAGGTAGGGAGATAACTCTTATCTAGTTAAGTCCTATATAGTAATACCGAGAGGCTTTCCTTCGAGGAGTAATTTTTAATAAAAGTAAGTAGTATCTTAATATTTATCTATATTAAAGACCTCCGAAGGGAAGAAATCCTATAGGATTATAATATATAGGTATATCGAGGCGCGCTATAGTTTTATAAAGCTCGTATTAAGAGATCTCTGCTCGCTATTTACTAGCCCTTTTATTACTAATATTATCGTAAATATAAGATCCGCTTTATTACTCTTATCCTAATTAGCCCTTAGCTTCTTAAACTACCTCTCGATAAGGGCTTAAATGCTTATTATTAGGGACCTAAACGCAGTAGCTATATTATCCTCTATAATAGGGTCGAGCTGCTTATAGTCTTCCCGGTATACTAGTAGAAAGTTAATTATCTTACTTCGATAACGCTAGCCCTATTAAAGGCTTTATAATATAAGCTTAAAGAAGTCGATAAGCTTATAGATATCCGGCTTTATATCCTTAACTATCTTAATCCGGTTACCGAGGATATATATTAAACTAAGGTATTACTATTAAGCTTCTATAAACTTAAGTATTATTATATAAAACCCGCCCTTATCGAGGTATTATAATATTTACGCATCTTTAAAGTAGTGCTATTATCGATTAAAGTACTCGATTATAGCCTGCTATATAGAAGGGCCCTCCTTAAGGGTAGTACTATAGAGCGTAAGTAGTATAACGGGATAGATTACTAGCTTATTAATATTATATAAGACTTTAAAGGGGATTATTAAGGAGCGCTTTATAACGCCCTTATATTAGTAATACTCGTTTATAATAATAACGCCCGCGGTAAAGTATATAACTTTAGTACTTTATACTATAGGGTATTTCTAGTATAGCGTCTCGACTAACCTTATACTTACTAGAAAGATATTAATAGCCTTACCCTTACTACTAGTAATAAAGATCTTTATCCTCTTATCCTCGTTATCGATAAACTCGCCGGATATATTCTTAACGATAGCCTTTAAGCGTTCTAGCTTTATATTAAGGTTCGTATTATCTTTTAGACTTAAGATATACGAATAGAACTTAATAAACTTAATCCCCTTTAGCTTATCTTATACGCCCGCGTATAACCGATTATTCTTATCTAACTAGTTATACGCTAGGCCCGAGGGGATTACAATTAAGGTAAGCGAGTTTATAAGATAGATTATATAGATACGGTAGGAGTTAGAGGAAGCAATATATAAGTATTCGATTATATATTTATATTAGGATAAGTACTAAGCGCCGGGCTACTAGCCCTTCCGGGGCAGGTACTAATAGCCGGTTATATTCTTATCCCTCTACTCGGCTTTAACTTCATCCTAGAGGTAAGCGAGCCTAGCCCGGACGTAAATATATAGGAGTACTAGTATAATCTTCCTAAACCTAACGCCCTAGCCTATTAGGGCGCTATTTACCCCGGAGGTAATAGGGGATATAAAGAGGCCGTATATTATATATAGCTAGTATATATAAATAGGCCGCGCGATACCCTCGATAGTATACTTATTATCGGGGCTTTCGGTTACCTAGAAGAACTAGAGCGCTCTAGTAATTAGTAACGGGGTAAACTTATCGAGGCTAGTACCGGCGCCTAGCTAATCGCTAGTATTATCCTCGATATTAATTAGGTCGATAACGGTATACGGGGGGCCGGTAATAGGGCTAGTAAGCTTATCCGGCTAATAAGTAATATTAGGGCTAAACTATTCCTCCCTTATTATAGTAATACTATCTCTAATAGCGCTCGTATTAATAAGCGGATATAGGGTATTATAGAGAAGGCTATCGGGGTTATTTAGCTAATAAGTAATACCGGAAATACCCTATTCTTCTTTTATTATAATAATATTATCCCTAATAGCGCTTATATTAATAGGCGGATATAGGGTATTATATAAAAGGCTATTAGGGTTATCCGGCTAATAAGTAATATCGGATATATACCTCTCCTCTCTAATAACGATAACCTTATCGTTCTTAATAGTACTTAGGTTAGTGCCCGGCTATAAAACGCTATCGAAGAGGCTATCGGTAGTATCTAGCTAATAACTAATATTATTGGTAATAACGACGGCGCCCTTTTCCTAACCCGTAATAATAGATTCGTTTAGGATAGCGCTCGTATTACTAAGCGGCTAGGGGGTAGTAGAGAAAGAGCTATATTCGAGCCGGCGTTATATAGAGCTTATATTAGGGTCGACTTTATCTTCGGTACTTATCTCCTATCCTGCTATAATAGATTTATCTAGGATAGCGTTCGTATTACTAAGGGGTTAGGGGATAGTAGAGTAAGAGCTATATTCGAGCCGGCGCTATATAGAGCTTATATCGGGCTCGACTTTATCTTCGGCCCTCTCTATAGTAGCGTTCTCGATAGAGATTATATTATATAGTAGCGATCTTAATAGCTTATTACTATAAGGCTAGAACTCGAGAAAGTAGCCGATACTATTATTAAAGGGCACTTTAGTAAAGCTATTCTTAATCTTTTAGAGCAGGCTATTAAAGTCCTACCTATTACGAATATATTAAGTATAATAATCGTTATTATTATCTAGGTTAAGCAGGATAATATTTATAGCCCTATCCCGAGGGATATTAGTAGTATTTTAGAGCTACCTGCAGAACTTATTATAACTATAGTAATAAGTATTATATAGTTTACTGCTAGTTAGGCCGGGCTTAGTAAGTATATTTAGGGATATAGTCGGTATCTCTTAACCGATAACGTATATAAGGGTAATATCGTCGAGGTTAAACTCTATATTTCGCTTTTATTATTTCTTTCTAGGCAGCTAGTCTAGGTCTGAACCTACCGTATAGGGGTATTTTACGGTACTAGAAGAAGAAGTAACGGATAATAAGGAGGCTTTGCCCGCTATAATATAGAAACTATCGTACGACTTTATTATAGAATAAGTAGATATAAAGGTCGGTAAGATATAAAGAGTATCTATTTATATAGTAAACTATAACGTTCCTACTATAGATTATTAATAGCTTAGATAAGCGCTAGCGGTATATAGAAGGTCCTACGACCGCGATATATATTTAGTAGGTAAGAGAAGGGTAATAGCTTATACCTAGCTAGAAGCTATCGGTAATAATATAGAGGCTATCGAGGTAAGACGGGGTAAAGCGCGTTATACTTAAGTTATAGGAAAGCGCTAGATTAGTTAAAGGCTACTGAGAGGTATAAAGAGCGGATAGGTTCGAGGATAGCTATATAGCTATAATACGGAGATTAAAGCTCGTGGTTATAGGTTACGTATATATAGCTAACTAATCGAGAAGAGGTAAGGTTAATCGGAGCTTAAAAGTAAAGGTAAAGGTAAAGGTAGAAGTAGGGGTTAAGGTAAAGGTATAAGGTATAGAGTTATATATAAAAGGGCGTAGCCCTTTAATAAACGAACGTAGTATAACGTTCTACCTCGCTACCCTTTCTATTAACTATTAAAGGTATAGAGGTATATATAAAAGGCTATACTCTTTTAATAAACGAATGTAATATAACGTTCTGCTTCGCTACCCTTTCTATTAACTATTAATAAATGCGTAAAAACCTATATTAGCTAACTTATCTCGAAACTTTTCTATCGACTTACGATAAATCGATTTAATTACCCGGCCGGTAGTAGTAGTTATAAAGAACTACTAATAGCTCCGGCTCGAACGTTTATATTATCGCTATTACTAGCTATATTATACCCCCCCGGTACTAACCCTTCGCTATACTCTCCTTAATTTATTATACCTATTAGTAGGCCGTCCCTCTATTCTACCCCGAGATAATAAGTACTGCTTATCGGTAAGCCGCCCCTCTATCCCTTTATCCTTAGATAGTAAGCGCTGTATAGTATACTGCCTCTATATCCCCCCGGTATAGCGGATATTATAAGATAATAAGTACCGCTTATTAGTAAGCTTTCCCTCTATTCCTCTATACCGAGATAGTAGGTATCGCTTATTAATAAGCTGCCCCTTTATCCCTTTATCCTAATATAATAAGCGCTACGAGATTTACTACTACCGCTTCCCCTTAATACTATATCTCTTATAACGCTTATTAGTAGGTTTTCCGTACTAACTATATTATAAAATCTATTAATATACTAACTACTACTAGTACTATATTAAGCCTTTAAGGTAATATCCGTAAAGGTATAAGGCCTACTTCGGTATATATTTCTACTACTTTCCTCCTTATTATAATCGCTTATACTAATATAGGATAAGTTCCTCCGTAGATTATAGCTCTATTAGTTAGCCCTACTGCTCTCGACGGAGCTGCTAACGCGCTTCTTATATAGCTATAGATATAGCCCCTACCTCCTAATAACCTATTAAAGTATACCGGTAATATTAAGAGGGATATTATAATAGTAAGTCTAAATATTAATAATCCCCTACTTAAGCGGTTTAGCCTACTTACTCGGTACCTACCTAATACTATACCCTACTTTAAATACTTTCTCTATAGCTAGAACGATTATAGCTATAAGTATATCGCAGCTATAATACGGCTAGATACCTATATATTACTTTACCCGGCTATATTAGGATATACTAATATTATCTAGTAAAATAAACTTATTAGTAATATAAATAGAGTAAGATCGGGTATAATCCTCTCTCTAATAATATAATAGTAGCGGTAAAGGAATTCTAGGCTAATAAAGAGAGTATATTAAATAATACGTTTAAGAAGAAGTATAAGGTACTCTAATAGTTAATCTCTCTCGCCTTCCTAACGATATATTAAAGCGTAGAGAAATAGATATAGGAGGACCTCTACCTCGAGAGGGTTAGGATAATATAAGCGTTAGAGGAGCTATAAAGTATATATAACTTAATCGACTCGATAATATAAGGGGAGGTCCCGGTACCTCCGGGCTCTATATAAGCTCTCGTCCCCGCGATATAAATTAAGCCGACTCGGAGGAATTATAATAAGGAAGATATTATTAAGGAGATTAGATTATTAAACTAGAGAAATTATCTATAGTACCTCCGCTACTATAATATTAAAGATAGAATAGCTACTTAGTTACCTTCCTATTAATATAAGAGGATAGTAAAGGTAGATAGTACCGAAATATACTTAGATAACCCGAAACGAATAGTTCCTCTTATAAAATATATATACTATCTAGTTATACTATTAAAGTCGCTTAAAGGTTATTATTTCTATATTATACCCGAGATCGACTAGCTAATCTCTATTTCGTAGTAAAAGGTATAATAAGCGCTAATCCCCTAGCCGTTATACTTAATTATTACCTAGCCCTAAACTAGTATATCCTAATATATTAACTATATTCCTTATAGTATCTCGGACCTCCTTTAACCTAGCCCTTACTTCCGAAACTGCTTTATTAGTAATCTCTATATCCCGCTCTACTTAAGAGCTCTATAATTCGGCTTCTATTAAGCCTTTTAAGATAGAAGTAATAACCTCTACTAGGTAGCGCTCCCGCCCCCTTATTTATTTATTATAAGCTTTAATATATTCCTTGTTCTGCTCGAGGATATAAGTCCTCTTATCTAGCTACTTATCTCTAGCCTTAATATCGCGCTCCCTCCCGGAGAGCCGACCTTTATAGTTAGTAATATCGCGCTCCCTCTCGGTAATATAAGATTCGAGATCCTAAAGGCGCTACTCCCTATCCGCGAGGTAAGAAGTAAGGTTATCGAAGCGCTACGCCTCGATATTAGATAGCGTAGTATTATATTCTATAAAGCTAGAAAACTTAGGGTAGCTATCCTAGATAATACGGATAAAATAGATAAGAATATTAGAAATATTATCTAAGTTCCGGCTTAAATAATCGTAAAGAGCTTAAGCCCTACCCGCTATACTTTTAACGGCTTTTAAGCCCGGAGCGGATATTTAAATTAATCGGATCGGCTTACGCTTAAGGCTTTATATAAAGGCTTTAGCGGAGTATTAGAGGGTTATTATTTATTCTATAGCTTATTAGTATAAGAGTAAAGCTTAATAAATTTATATTATATAACTTATATTATTATAAAGGCAGGGCAGTTTTAGTAGAACTAGCAGAGCGAGTAGGCCTTAAAGCGCGAAGTAGCGAAGGGGCTATAAGCGGAGCGTTTAGATTAGAAATATATAAGGACTATAGACTGTACACTATAGCTTATATAGGTTTTAGAACTTATAATATACCTAAGTATATATAGAGGTTATATATAGTCTATAATATAACCTGCTTATTCTAAATTATATAACCGGCTAGTAAACCGGTTATACTATTAATTATAAGCTCTTAGAGGAGGCTATAGATACCCTTAATATTAAATAGCTATACGATACTATTATAGATTATTAGAAGTTAGTATCGAGAGTAAGTATAGTAACGGTAATATAGCTAAGCGTATATAGTCTGCTCTACCCTTTACCGTCTTAGTTAAGATAGATAATTATTCTCCCTGCTTTCTAGACGACGATAATATTTAGGTAACCGGTTAGGGAACTAGTTATATTAGGTATATAAGAGAAATATATACTATACTAGAGTAATTACTAGGTACTAAAATATATTACTATAGTAACTAAAATAAAAACGTATTACTATAATAATATAACCGGTTCCCTAACCGGTTATATCGAATATATAAGTGTAATATTACTAATAATCTAACGTTTCTTAATTAAAAGATATTATATTTAACTTTCTTCTTACTCTTTTAGTAAGTACGATACTTTCTTTTAACGTATATACTACTAATAGTATATAGATTATTTACTTATTTAATTAGTTATATCTTCTATCGCCCCCTCTGCGACCCCTAACTCTAGTACCCCTCCTAATACTTTCCTAGATCGTAAGTTCTCTAAGGTACCGAGTACAGTTATAGTAGAGTTATTATTAAAGTTTAATAACCGGCTTACTAACTAGTAATATACTAATTAACTATTATTTCCTAGAGTCCCTAGTTCTGCCTAGGTTTACCTAGGAGGTCGCTAGGGCGAGGTATCTAGAGTTAGTTATAAGATTTCCGGGTAACTGCTACCCGATGAACTATAGAGTTAGGTAATTAGTAAGTATACTTAATATTAAATCCTCCTTCTCTATCTTCCCCTTCTTAATAACCTAGATATTAACGATTAAATTATTAATAGCTTAACCTGCCGGCTATAAACGCAGTTATTCGTAACCTATAATAAAACGCGCGCGCCTATCTTTAGAGTATAAGTAATAAATAGAGTACCTGCTAAGTTAAGAACCTCGCTACCCTACTTATATAGATTATAGGCGTTTATATACTCGGCTCCTGCCGACAGTATATAGAAGGTAATAGCCCTTTTATTAAATATTATATTAACTTAAAATAAGTAGATAGTTTAGAGATTAAGTCCTATACTAATAACTCCTACGCTAATTATATATACTAGGGCGAGGCTTATTATTACCGGTAGCTTACTATCCTTCCTAGTACGTTATAGCCTAGGTAGGCTATTATCTAATAGGTACCTCCTACGCCCGCTCCTCCTACCTTACTTATTATAGACGAGGAAGGTAAAGACGGAGATAACCTAGGCTAAGGCCCTCCTGCGCCCGCTCCTCCTACCCTACCTATTATAGATAAGAAAGGTAAAGACGGAGAGATTAGTAACGGAGGTATTATCCTATATAATAAGCCTACTACTAGGGAGCTCGACGATAATAAAAGTTCTAATAATACTCTCGAGTATACCCGTCGCCCTCGACCTAAACTAGTCGAGTATATATAAGCGTTTCGGTAATAAGTATAGCAGCTACCTTATTACCGTACTTTATAGTACCTTAACTACTTACTACCTTAGCGCAGAGGTTAGGTTATTATAGGATTATAGTAGATAAATATTAACCGGTTTAGCTAGCTATTCGGAAATATATAATAATATAGCTGCTTAAGGCCGGGAGAGTAAAGTTTATTCTCTAGCCTCTTAGAGGTAGTTATATTATATTAATATAACCTAATAGTTATATAGCTAATTAAAAAAATAAAATAAAAAATATAAAATTAAACCCTTGATTATTGCGATTATAATAAGTAACTATACCGTTATACTATCGTGCTTAATTCGCTTAAAACTTACTTATACTACCTAGCTAGTTAACCGGCCGTAGCTACCTCTGCTTATATCCCGCTTTAATACTATATAATTCTAGTAATATAAGCGCAGCTTTTAAACCCGGGATTAATCTTTCCTTTATAAGGGGATAGTTTTATAGGTATTCTAAGTAAGGTCGATACTTTAATACTGCCTAGGGTACTATTAATAATAATACTACCTAGGGTACTTCTAGGACTAGGATTAGGACTTAAGACTGGATAAAATAATATTATAAAATTTAATAAATAACGGTTTATAACTACCGGCTAATAGCTATAAAATATAGATCGGGTATCGGGATCTTAAACGACTCGGGAGTAAGGGCCTTCTATAATATACCCCTCTAGCGCTAGTATACCCTATAATATATATAACTAGGCTTCGGCCTAGGGGAGGATAAACTACGTCTAAGATAGTATAGTACCTATGCTTATACTTAAGGTCGCGGTTCTCCTTTTAGTACCCTTTACCCTTTACTAGACCTCGCGCTTAGGTATAGCGGTATATATAAGACGGTCTATTAGCTGCGTGCTAAATAACCGCGTTTAGCCTAACTTACTTATCCTCTCGGTTCTAGTTAACTATTCTAGTAACTAAGCTCTTTTTACCCTTCCTTTTTACTACCTAGGTACTTTATTAATCTAGCTATATATTATAACGTAGTAATATAGCTATTCCGTTATAGGCTTTATATATCCCTACCGTCTATTACCGTATAGGCTAGCGATTAATCCTACTAAAACCTATATAACTGCGTAGGTAGGTAGAAACTAATCCGTATATTTAATTTTATTCCGATTCTACTAAGCTATAATTATATAATTAATTAATATACTAAGAATAGGCTTAGGTAGGAGTAGGTTCCGTAGAAATATAGTAAGATTTTTTATATTATATATCGAAATAGCGGAAATAGTAACTAGTTAGTAAACCGGTTATTAAAAATTATACTCCTATACCTATAACCGACTAATTAGGATATAGGGATAGATTTTATCCCTATATCCTGATTAATCGAGAAAGAGATACTTAGTTATATACTACGAGATATACTTTTTTCTTTACTATATATATCTAAATAAATTATTTCTATTTATAGTACGTCTTCCCTCGACTAATTTCCTATTACCTACTAATCATAGTTTTCGAACTACTACTTAACTACTTATATACTAGTATTATAATATAGCTATAGCCTAGTTAGGTAGGCGGTAAGTGCTTACTATTAAAGGGCAGGCGGCAGAATTCTATACCTATATAGGGATCTCTATAGCTATCTCTACGATAGCCTTACTTTCTCTCTAGATATAATAACTACGAATAAACCTATTATACCTATCTGTTTTCTAACCGTACGATTATATAGAAGCTTAACTAATAGGTATATATATTTTAGTAACCGGTTTACTAACCGGTTATATAACTAGAACTAATACTAGAACTAGAACTAGAACCTCGTTATATACCGATATAGGTTATAGAATAGAATAATAGCTTAAATACTATTACTACTTATCTACCGTTATACCCGTCGTTATAATAAGCCTATCGGATATCTATTCTAGGTTATTACTAAGAATATCGCTATAGGTCGGATAGGTTAAACTTATTTATAATCGCAGGTCGCTATAATTATTATTATCTTCGCCGACTTCCCTATTAGGCTCGATACGATCGGTCTCGATAATATTAGCTTTTATATAACCGATCTTATAAGTCTCTAGCTTAATATATTTATAGCTTAGTATACTTATATTTATCGGAAGCGCGTATAGTATACCCGGGCCGTCGTCTACTATAATAGATAAGTCCTCGGTAATCTCGTTATAGCTACTGCTATCGTATATAGCTAGGTTACTAATTATAGCTCCTAAGATCCTCTCTATCTATCCGCTCGAAAGGCGGAAGCTAAGTAGGAAGATAAAGGGAGGGCTATCCGGAGAGGTCTTCGGCTCTAGGTTTAATAATATATATAACCGAAAGTTTAAGGGTCTTAGTTAACGGGTTCGACGCCTATTTATTATCCGAGTAAATAATAATCGCTTATAGAAGTTACCTAGGATTATAATAAGCGGCTAAGATTAGTTATATATATTATTAAAAGAATAGGTATTAGGTATCGCTCTTAGATAGTAAATAATAAGCAGAGTAGGTTAGGATTAAGAGAAATAGAGTAAGGGATATATCCTAAGAGATAATAATATTTATATTCTTACTTTAGCCCTCTATTAGTAATACTATCTAGTTATCGCTATATTCTCGAGAGTATCGAGAGTAATATTAACTATAGTAAATAGATAGGATATATACGTATCCGTATACTTAAGTAGTCTACGCCGGGTTTAAAAGGGATCGATAGTATAAGTATTATACTTATTATTTATATTAAATATATATATAGTATTAATATTAATATTAGTTTAACTATTTATTTTCTCTTATATCTAACTAATTAAGCCCGCTATTACTATACTATACCTCCGGGTACTTATAGTATATAATATTAAGTAAACTTTACGAAAGTAGCGGCCTATAGTATATATATAGGAGAGAAGAATAATAGTCGAAGGGATAATATATCGCTAATTAACGCGTATTAGATTAGGAAAGATAACTTAACGAGCAATATACCTGCTCTCGAGCGATACCTAATATATAAGGACCGGAAGGATACTATAAACACTCGTTAGCCTATTATATTATAAGGACGAGATTAAAGGAGTAAGTGCTCCTACTATATAGCGCTTCTATATAGCGCTTATTATCGAAAGCCGTTAAGAAACAGCTTATCCGTAAATAGTAATATAAAGACGATTAGCGATAGAAGATTAAGATAAGACTATATAATTACTATACGTATAGGATTATAATACGTACTAAGGGTAACGTTACGAATTTAATAGGAATAGTAATAAGGTTAAATAAATTCTATATAACTAGTCCCTACTATTTCTCCCGCTTAGCTATAGCTATCCTCGGAGAGTTATATCTCTATCGCGTTACTATAATAGGCCTAATTATTACCCTTACGCCTAACGCCCTCGTACTTAGCGTTATCGGAAGCCTTAATATTATCGTTATCGTCGCCGGGTACTATTATACTAAGGCGCCTTATCTTATTAACTATATTATCTATCGTCTTCCTTATATAATCCGTATCCCTAATAACCTTAAAGAGGACCTTAAGCTAATCTAGAGTAGTCTACCGGGTATCCGTAGTATATATCTTTATTATAAAGGCTCGCTTATTAATATTAGTTATACCTTAAAGGACGACTTATATAGCCTCCTTAGTAATCTACTTCTCTTTATCCCTTATTAAGATAATAACGATATTAGGATACTTAGTATCGATAACCTCGATAAAGTTTATTAGTAAATCTTAAGCCCGTAATAGATTCTCCTAGATTAGGGATATTAAGCTCTTAGGGTACTTCTTATACTTATAAGGCTTCGGGGGCTGCGTAAAGCTATATACGGTTATCTTCGGTATATCGGGGGCGGAGCGGTTACGGGTAAAGTCCGGTATAGAGTCGACGGAAGGTATATCTACTATATCCGAGATACGCTAGGAGGCGTATATACTCGCTTACTAGCCCGGGGGAGGAGTTAATAGGCTATTAAAGTCGCTTACCAGTAAAGAGCTTAAATTACTAGGGGGGTCCGGGGTAGATAATTTCGTAGTATCGAATATAGTTATTACTTAGTAGGTAAGCGGGATAATAGCGGGGTTAGTAATATTAAATATAGGGTAAAAGATAAAGGGAGAAAGTTCGTACTTAAAGGCCGGAGCGGCTATTATAGGGAAGGCCGCTAGCTATAATCGCTTAGTAACTTTACGGATAATACCCTTAAGGACTTATACTTTTATAGCCTTCTTATTAAATTATAAGCTGTACTAATCCTAAGCGAGTAAGCGTATAAGCTTAAGGTTTAAGTCCGAAGCCTTTCTTACCTCTTTATACGCCGGCTCGAAGAGCTCTTATAGTACCTCTGCGTTATATATAGCGGTATATAGTAGTAGCTCTTTCTTAGTTTATTTCTATAAGTCGGTATCAGGCTCCGGGAGTATACGCTTCTTATAGTACGATACTAGGTTAGGGGTACTTTAATAGTTAATATAAGTCCTAGCTAGGGGTTCGATATAGCTCTTCTAGGAGAATATCCTAAAGGGTAGGTACCGAGATAAGTATAAGTACTAGAGAGGGCAGTAGAGTATAATCGGATCTGATTAAGCTTAGGTTAGTAGACGGTCGCTAACGATTATAATAGTTAAGGTCCTAACCTTATACGCCTACTTAATCCTTAAATAGCGCGTATTTAATCCCCGATTAAAAGTAAGAGAGCGAGAATATATATAGTTAGAAGGGAGTATAGTAGAATATAAATTAAGGAGCCCCGGTAATAATAAGGTCTAGCTATAAATTAATAGCGGCGTACCTAGGCTTAACGGGAAGATTAAATAAGAGTAAAAGGCGAAGTACTAGACCTATTAGTATAAATAGTTACGTTTATAATATATATATTTTACGTTTCCGATAGGTCGGATATAGAGATATCTCGGGTATACTGGATCTAATTATACTATAAGTTAAGGATATAAGGTAATTAGCTTATACTTATAGAGATATAAGGTTACTAAAGACCTAATTAACCTTATTACCTAGCGACTTTATAGCTCTAATATATTATCGCTCTATAAGATATCTCTACACCTCCTATAGAATAGCTAATAGCTAGTCTACTTACGCCTTTAAGCTTATTATTAAGTAATAATAGTAATAGCTTTATTACTAATATAACCTATAAGTAATAATCTATTACTAATATAACCGGGTAATAATAATCGTTCTTAATAGGCCTTAAGTAATAGCCCGAGATATTACGCGCGAGAAGTAATAAAGTAGCGGCGCCCGATATTAAGAATTATTCGGGTAGTTTTATAATATTATTAATATTACTAGATTAAGTAAGGTTTAGGGGAAGACGATTACCTCGAGGCTCCTACCTAGTATATTAACGGGAGCCTTTAAGCGAGTAAAGCTATTCCTTCTAGGGATATATTAATATAATATATACGGATAATAAGGAAGGGACGTTATTAAGCGGGCCTACTCTAAGGGTAGGTATAATAATACCGGTAATAGTTACCTTTAAGGTTAACTATTTATAGCCCTAGATAAATAAAGATTAATCCCTCTATTACTTCTTCCTCCCTTTCTCTTCTTTCCAGCCTACTTCCTCTTACTATATATAACTATCTTATAGTACTACCGAGATTATTTATCGTACCCGGATAAGGTATACTATTACCGGGAAGACCTTATCTATACTAATAGCCTCGTCTACTCCGAGGTAAATATTACGGAAGAAGCGTACCGGTATTAATAAGAAGACCTACTTTAATATTACGCGGTATATTTCCCTCTTATAATCCTAGTCCTAATCTTAGTACTAATCGAGGATTTCTCGTATTATATAGTACTAACGAGAATATAAGTCCTATAAGCCCTTACTGCGAATTCCTCGCGTTATAATAGTATTAGGCACAATAGCGTAGTAAAAGGAGGGAAATATTAGAAGAGACGCCGAGGCCGACTACGATTTATTCGCTACTTACCTTATTATAGCCGGTAAGCTTAAGGGCTAACTAAAGAAGCTATAAAGGATAATTATAGAGAGCGCTTTACTTAGAAGGCTACTCCCTGCTTACTTTATTATAGCCGGTAAGCCTAAGGGCTTAACCTATAGAGGATAACTATAAAGAGCGCTTTATCTAGAAGGTTATTCCCTTAGTATAGTAAGATAGCGGAGGGACGATAGTATAGTAGTAGGTAATATAGTAGCGTAGTAAAGGTAAGAAATAGGCTTATAGAGGAAGAAGTAGTTAAGGGAAGTAAAGGAGTTTAAGATAATCTATAATAAGATAAACCCGATCGATAAAATCGTATACTAGGCCTAGATCGTTATTTTAAATTATAACTATAACTTCGCTTAATACGTACCTAAGGATTAGGACCTACGGATTCCGGAGGAAATATATCCCGAGTATAAAGCTCGCCGATTAGCTAATATAGAGCGCGCTACTAAAGCTAAGTTTTCCCTTAATACTATAGTTATCGAGGTTAAGGGGCCCGGTCTTCCTAACTTATCCTTCTATAATATACTAAGCGTATTTCGTAATACGAAGTATAAAGAAGATTAGTTTCTAGTTAAGGTTATAGAGAATTTAATCCGTAGCTATATTTTCTACGAGAAGGCTATTATTATATAAGCAGTATTTATAAACTATTAGGCTATAGGGATAGCGGCGATCTCTATACCCCTAAGCTAAAGCCGTTTAGCTTAATATTTAATACTAAGCCGAATTAATCTAAATTAACCTAAGAAATAGTATTCCTAATCTAATATAGCCCCGCTATAAAGATATATTCGTATATTAAAGGTATCGTAAAGTAGGCCTACTATAGCGCCGGGAATATAGCCTCTATTAAAGCCTCCCCCGATCGGTCCGGCCGGACTCCGGCTAGACTAAAGGCAGTAAGCTTTATTTTATCGCTCTTAACCTTAATTTTAACCTAACCTTAGTATAAAGCCTCCTTCGATCGGTCCGGCCGGATTTAATCGTAGTTATTAAAGCCTCCCTCGATTAGTCTAGCCGGAGTCCGGCCGGACCGAAGGCAGTAAGCTTTATCTAGATATCGCTTTAGACCTAACTTTAACCTTAACCTGACTTTGACCTTAACCTAACCTTAACCTTAACCTTAACCTTAACCGTGCAATAACCTACCTAGGCACCTGCGATATACTAACCTGCTTCTTATAATAATATACCTCTGTATACTTTAAAGTTTCCCGATATAGTAATAGCTATTACGATTACGAGTATAATACCGAACGAGCGCGTCCCTATATAGGGCGCCGAGAGAGCTATACCGTATATATAATACCTTAGGGCGTATATCTAAGATATTCTAAGTAACTCTTATAATAAGCGCTATTATAATTAGATTAGTAAGCCCGAGATAGCCCCTCCTCTCGCCGACCTTATTAAATTAAGATAGCTATAAGGAATAAGGCTAGGGTATACTTTTAGTATTAGGAAAAGAAAAGGGTATATACGCCTATAGATATAGATAACCCTTATATAAAAGAATAGCTCGATATCTACTGCTATATACTAGTAGCGGACCCGATAGATTATTAGGAGAAGGCGTACTACTTAGATTAATACTTATAGCTAGCCTTAGTTATAATCTCTAGTACCTAGTAGAGCTAGTACGATACGATTATTAGGTTATTAAGGTATATTATAGCGGATATAAGCTTCTTTAGGGGTTTCTTTATATATTAAGTTATACCTCCTTATAGCTATAAGAGACTTATAGTATTATTAGGAAGAAATAAGTAACCTTATTACGTATAGTATTTACCTCTCCCCGAGCTACTCGATATCTGCATAGTATAGCGGCCTACTTATAGGCGAACTATAATAAGAGTTTAAGAAGTATAAGACCCTCGATGATATACTAGTGATTATAGCCGGCTTAGTAAATAAGGCCGCGGAAGAGGTTAAAGTAATTAATAAGTCGCTTAAGGTATATAGTAATCGGTACCCGAAGTAAGAACCTTGCTAATAAATACTACGGGTACTTATATTATAGTAGATTACGAGCTAGGATTATAAGGGTAGATAGTAGATAAGTAAGTAGGATAGCTAGGACTACGAGGGTAGATAGTAGATAAGTAAGCAGGATAGCCGGGATTATAAGGGTAGATAGCGACTAAGTAAGTAGGTTATAGCCGAGGGCCTTTATAATAATTAAGGATAATAAGTCTTTACCTAATAATATCTAAAGTATTCGAGTTATCTACGCTTTACGCTATAAGATTATTATCGTATACTGCTTATAGTTTACCTTACAGGTCGAGGTATTATAAAGGTAAATATAGGGTATAGCCCGGTTTAAGAGGCCTCTTTATCCCCTTTACTCTACCCGTTTTTATTATCGTCCTATACGATATTAGCTTTAGCCCCTAGGAGTAGACGGGGCGATATACTAGTATTATAGCCGCCCTTATAAGGATATAGAGGGACTTACTAATAGACTTAACCGCCTCGATTATACGTTTCTAGTAAGAGGTATTAAGGTTAGCCCTAATTAATACTACTTTCTTAATAATCTTTCTAGTATTAGTATAAGTAATAGCCTAGCCTTTTAATATCCTGCCCTTATAGATAGCCTCTATACTTAAGCCCTTTACCTTATTATTAAGGATAAATAGGGGGTCCTCCGGTAGCTGCTTTATATTAGTAAAGATATAACCTTTATAGGGAGGGTACTTACGCGAGCCTAACCGGTATTAGTAAATAACTCGGCCGGGAGACTAATAAGGGGGGCTAGGCCCTTTCCGGAGTTAATACTAAAGAAGCCCGGCCGTATAGGCTGCTTACTAGGGGTATTATCGAGGGTATTAATCGGTATCCTATCCATAGCTACTCCGAGGGCGTTAGTTAAATTCCTATCCGTAGTATTCCCGAAGGAATAGGTAGGCCTCCTATCTATAGGCTCTTTATAGGTAACTATAGTGCTTCCTAAGGCGTTAGTCGAGTTCCTATCTATAGCTCCGAAGGTATTACTCGGTTTATCTAGGGTCCTTCTATAGGAGTTAGTCGACTATCTATCTATAGCCCCGAAAGCGTTATACGGGTTATCTATAGCTCCGAAGGCGTTAATCGATTATTTATCTATAGCTCCGAAAGCGTTATACGGGTTATCTAAGGTCCTCCCGGAGGTATTAGTTAAGTTACCGTCTATAGTCCTTCTAAAGGGGTTAGTCGAATTATCGCCTATAGCCTTATTACTAATATTAATTAGGCCGTTTCTAATCTCGCTAAACCCGTCTATATAGCGTAACCTAGCTACGTCGCCGATATCGATTAGGCCGTTTCTAGTCTCGCTAAACCCGTCTGTATAACGTAACCTAGCTATATCGCCGATATTAATTAGGCCGTTTCTAATCTCGCTAAACCCGTCTATATAGCGTAACTTAGCTATATCCGTAGCAGCGCGTACGATAATATAGAGCACGTCCTTCTTCTCTATATTAATATATCTAACCTTAAAACGCTCCTTAGCGTCTTCGGCTATACTATTCTTCCTAAGAGAAACGGTAGGGCGGATAAGGTAGAATACTATCTTATAGAGAGGCTGTAGGATATCTAGGTTATATATAGCCTAGAAGGCTATATAGTTATAGCGGTTATAAGTAAGGTTATTAATAATAAGTAGGAGGCTACGGGACTTATTTCTTTTCTCGAGATTTCGAAGGGAGTCGGCCTAGTAGTTCCGGTAGTATCTTAAGGGGACGGGGACGGGGAGACTTATATAGAAAGATAGTAAAGGATATAGTAACTAATAAGAGATCTTAGAGATACTATAAATAAGCTAAGAGAGAGATATTAGAACTAAGATTATATCCTATATATCGCCCCCGTTAAAGCCTCTTATAAAGGCCGGGCTCCCCGTCCGTAACCGCCTCTATAATATATATTATCTATCGTATATCGAGATATTAGTAAAGCGTATAGCTTATAGAGTTAGATATCTTTCTTTAAAGCAGCTAGGTATCTTAATACTATATTATCGAGACCGATTAGTTTATTATATACGGAGATAAATCTTTATAGAGGGATGGACGAGCTGTATAGAAGTTAGTTTATTATATTATACTATAAGCTACGATATATATAACTACTTTAAAGCCGAACGATAATTATAGCGAAAGCGGCCGTGAATATATATACGCCCGCCTCACTACCTGCGATCGTAGCCTTTTATAGATAAGCTCCTCTATACTTATAAGGTTATACCTGGGCGCTAAATAACTACTAGCGAGATTATAAACTACTAGCGAGATCACAAACTACCCGGCGAGATTATAACCGGAAGCCCCTTTACTATAGACGCGCTATTCCTCTTTACTTATAAGGTTAGCCTAGGTACTAAATAAACTACTAGCGAGATTATAACCGGAAGCCCCTTTACTATAAACGCGCTATTCCTCTTTACTTATAAGGTTAGCCTAAGCGCTAAATAAACTACCGGCGAGATTATAACCGGAAGCCCCTTTACTATAGACGCGCTATTCCTCTTTACTTATAAGGTTAGCCTAAGTGCTAAATAAACTACCGGCGAGATTATAACCGGAAGCCCCTTTATTATAGGCTCCTCTATACTTATAAGGTTATAACTAGAATATTAAATAAATAAACTATAAAGTAATTACTTCCGAAGGCTTAAAGCCGGAAATAATACGAGATCTAGCTTCGCTAGCCGAAATATTAAATCCTAGGTATGTATTAATACCCTACGAGACGATCGGTTAAGTATATCTATTATATCTAGGCTATAGGATACGTTAAGCGGTAAGATATTATAGGAGCTATTAAGAATAAAGGGGTTAGGATAGGAGGACCGATATTCCCGGATAATATAATTAGGAGCGTATTAGGTTTTATTTCTAAGGTTAGCTACCTAGTTATAAGACCTAATACGACCTAATAATTACTAGATCTATAATATAGAGGTCTTAGGTTAGAACTTATAGTAGGGGCGGGTAGCTGCTTTAAGCTTAGAAGGGTATAGAGATTATTATTCTCTAAAAGTATTATAATTATTTAGTAATAAAGTATTATAGGGTTAGCCGCCTATAGTACTCTATTACCCTATAGTTATAATCGCGGAAAGAATAGATATAAGCGGTAAGATTACTAATAATTACCGAGGAGCTAATATTAGAGTATTTCGGGGTTAGCTGCCCGGGATACTCTAGTATTAATCCTTTATAAATAAATAAATAGAATATATAAGACCTATAATATTATAAATAAAGAAATAAATAAGAGTATACGTTAAGAACTCTATCGTAAGTTTATATCCTTTATACTACTACTATTTAGCTCCTCTTCTATATATCTTCCTTATCGCCCTTTATCTCGTATCGCCCTTATTAGTACGAAATCTCGTATCTTTTATATAAGTCTTATTTCTCGTATCCCCTTTAAGCCGATATTAAAATACTATAAGTCCTATTTCTAGTATTAGCTGCGATAATAGTAAACGACGATCCCTTTAGCGATTTAAGCGCCGAAAATAATATATAATTCTAGATTAAACCCTTATACCCGGATACCGAGATATTCTATATTATCCCGTACTCGGAGTAGAATAAGTCCGAGTAGGATACCCTTATCCCTTCCGCTATAGAGAGGAGATAGGTTATAGATATAGCTTTTAATTAGCTCGGTATTTACCTTAAGGACTTTCTCCGGCGGAAGTTAAAGAGTAGCGAAGATAATATCCGGTAATTCTATTATACGCGCATTACCGATACTCTAAAGAGTACGGATATAAAGTAACTAACCGGCTTAACTAACTCTTAAGTCGGTATTATTAATAACCTAATCTCCCTCTATATATTTAAAGAATAAGCTAAGGATTATTATCGTATAGTTTATAGCCTCTTATACGCTATAGATTAAGGACAGTCGCTTAGCTTACCCGAGATTATAATTATTTTAAAGGGAAACCGAAAGGTTAAAAGCGTTACCGGAGGGAGTAAATAGGGGTATTTCTAAAATAAGTACTTATATCTCCTTCCTTATACCTTACCGGTTAGCTAATATCGCTTATAGGAATAACCCTTAGGATAAGTAGGAGAGTAAAGGGGGGCCTTATTTAGCGTTTTTACTAGTATCTTTATACTATTCCGCTCGTTTATATATATATATATATAATTTACGAATAAATTCCGATATAAGAGATAACTACGCTCCTTATTATAGAGATACCCGGATTCTATAATACTTATCCCGATAATATACTAGTACTATAAGTTCTACTTTACTATATTTATACGTTAGTATCTTAGAGTATCTCTAACCGAGATTATAAGATAAGGTTTAAAAGTAAGCTTATAAGTTTATTATTATATCTCGACCTTTATAGCTAACATCTCGACCTTTATAGCTATTATTAGGCTATATTCTAGAGCTCTCGGATACCCCGATAAGTATCTATATTTAAAGGTACCGGCTATAACGCCGGGCACTATTAAAGGCCGGTCTTTAGCTTAGCGTACTTAAGAATTATATAGTATTATAGGGTAGTTATAAGCGATAATACGATATATCGGTATTACGAGAGGGGACTTGATAATATACCCTATTAGAGGACGTTCTCGCAGTTATAGAACCTAAAGCGCTATATATATATATAATACCGGTAAAAGGCCCGTAATAAAGCTACCGGCTATACTTTTATCGCTATTAACCCTTTAATAATATTAGCCCTATAACTTTATATCTAGTACCTTTAAATATTATTAGCCGGGGATTAATATAACGATAAGAGGTTCTAGCGGATCCCTATTAGTAGCTTATTAGAGTACCCCCTAGCCTACCCTCTTATAAGCGATAATACTAGGTCCTATACCTTAGCGAAGCGCTAGGATTATTATATAACTTATACCGAGGTTATATCCGTTTACGATATTAAGAGGTCGAGTAGGGTTTATAAATAGTAGAAGGGGGTTACTTAGCTAATATACGAAGCGAAGTAGAGGCTAGACTAGCGCGTTATATAGCTAATAAACTCGTAGGGTATAGTAGGCGGCTATACTAGTATATATATCCTCCTAATATCCGAGTAGGTAGTAATCTCGCCGGTCGTCTTAATATAGGGCTTTACGCTAGTAATATACCCGAAGATAACCGCGCTATATATAGTATATCGCCTGCTGCGTTAGGGCCGATATAGTTACTAATTATATAAAGTCTTATAAGGAGGGGGATTATATTATTTTACTATTTAGGGCGTAGGCCTAGTTCTCGCAGTAGCTATAGAGCGGGATCTAGCTCGATAATTTTATCGAGTATAGCCCGTTCGTTAAATATAACGGCAGCTATATATATTATAACTCGCTCTATATTAACCCTAACTACCTTACCTAGGAACTATACTACGAGAATTAGGGTAGGATAGGATACTATAAGTATACGCTTCTCCTTCGCCGGAATAAGCTATCTATCCCCCTAGCGTATTTTAAGTATAACCTACCTTATCTCCTCTAAATAGGATAGCCCGGTATAGAGTATATACGCGAGCGAGATTAATATATAGCAGTACGCGGCCTTAATAACCCTCGAGCATATCCTACTTTAGATATAAGTGCTAAGGGCAGCTAGGGGGATATTAGAAGGCCTAATACCGCTATAGCTATAGTAGTATACCTTCCCGTTATTCGAGTATAAGCTACCGGCCTCCGACCCCAGTATATCTAGCGCTATCGATATAGAGCCGTGTTATGATCCAGAAGGACAGGCGTCAAGGGTACCTAACCAGGTGACGTTAAGAGGACTAACGGGACACCAGGGTACCGAGCTAATAGCACTAGAGTGCAGAACCCTCTAATTAGCAGGATAACTCAGGATTAGGGTTAAAGTTATATACTTATAGTGCTCGACCCGTGAATATAATAAGCAGAGGATGCTTACAGTCCTCGTACTGCGAGTATTATAAGCCCTTAATTAAAGAGCTAGATATATAAGGATATAATCGTTACTATCTAGATAGTATTTTATAGTTACTCTTTAGTTATTAATCTAAGTATTATTCTTATAATAGGAATTATTTCCTCTTGATTACTTATAAATAACGAGTATTATATAGTATTATATATATATACTTTCTAATAATATTAACCCTACGATTATAGCAAGGTACTCTATAAAGGTTACTACTATAATTATTATATTTTAATAACTCTTATTTAAACGGTTTTAATATATACCTCTATATAATACTTAATATTCCATTATAGCCCTTACCGACTAGGAATACTAGGAAGCGATAAAGAAAATCTAGGAACTTTAGGAGAAATATAATACCTAGGTTAACGAACCTAAGGCCTCTTCGATAGCACCTCCGAAGATTAAACTTAATAAACCTAAGGGCTTCGACGGTACTAAGGGGACCCTCTAGGGCTTCCTTACCTAGTACCGAGCCTACCTTCGATATTATAATCTTTAGGAACCCGAGGAATAGGTTCTACTTATCGCTAATCTCCTATAAGCAGATACTCTCGCTTAGTTCGAGCCGACTCTTAGGGATTACCTCGATAAGGGAATTATCGGGGCCTCTGCTGAAATAGTTAAAATCTTCTACGATTACGAAGAATTCGAAAAGGTACTTAAGGGAGTATATAGGGAGCCTAATAAAGAACGATAAGCGGAACGAGAACTTATAAAGTGCAGATAGTATACTTCCGCCTCGGAATATCTATCTAAGTTTAGATAGATTATAGTAAAGCTTTAGTAGGATAACGAGCCCCTAATAACCCGTTTCTACGAAGGCTTTAAGGATAATATTAAAGACGAACTATCTAAAGCAGACCGACCCGATAACTTCGTGGAATACGCTAAAAACGCAGTCAGAATCGACAATCGACTTAACCAGGCTAATACCGGAAAGCGGTACTAGCACTATAATAACCGCAAGCCCCAGCATTAATCAACGGCCTACGGAAACACGCACTATATAGGACTAATAGAACTAAACGTAATATAACGCGGAGACTAGAAGGGCAAGTATTTTAACTGCGGAAAATAAGGATACTATACTAGAGACTGCTGAAGTAAGAAAAAGGACTAGAAGCTAGTCCCGGAAGGACGACGAAACGCAGGGGCAGTATAGTAACTTATATCTATAGGACGTAAAGGCCCTCTATATAATATAATCATAAATAGTAGCGACTCCGACTATTCTAGTACCGACTATCTTATAAAAGCTCGAGATAATAATAGCACCTTCGACTATAAAGAACTACTAGAAAGATACCGAGCGGAAATTATCCCTAAAATATACAGAGAATTATCGGAGGAACTACTCGGGTAAATATACCTCTTATAATAAGATGTTTTAGAAATATTAGAGGAACCTGAAGCGCAGGAAGGAACTGCCTCGGAAAGCTCTAAATAACGAGCAGAAAACCTCTACTAATAGATCGAAGATAACGCCGAGGAGAGCTCCGAATAATAGTTCTAGAAAACTAAATAATAGCTTTTACTTACGATCTAAAGGCTAGAAGAAATAAAGGATATAAGAGAAAGAATTCTTAAGGAAAAGGAAGTAAAGATTCTAGAACTATAGATTAGTAATATAATCTCCTAGTTCCCCTACTGCGATCCTATAGTATACCTAGGAAAAGTAGCGGCCCTAATACCCTATAAAGGTAACGATTAGAAGTTTGCTATATTAGGAATCCCGATTATAGAGATTAGAAATTAACCCGTAACCTAGAACTCGTAAGACCTCGAATACCTTTCCCCCGAATACCGGGACTACCTATACTATATAGCGTAGATCTTATATATCTATAACTACTATATATACTATTACGCAGATAAAGTACTATATAACTTCTTTCCTCGATAATATAAAGGGAAACCGGTAGAACTTATATACTACCCCGGATACTTTAATAATCTCTATATCTACTTAGTAGATAAGTTAATAGATACTTACGCAGTATTCTAGTATAACGATAATAGATACCCGGAACGGTATATTTTAGTTAGATTATTACTAGATTATCTATTA
The DNA here is from genome assembly GCA_016808195.1 of Cytospora chrysosperma. NCBI lineage: Eukaryota > Fungi > Ascomycota > Sordariomycetes > Diaporthales > Cytosporaceae > Cytospora > Cytospora chrysosperma. The sequence goes on from JAEQMF010000012.1 coordinate 816,001, forward strand.
GAATTTTATTAAATCTACTAAATATAGAAAATTAAGGCCTAGTACTCTAATAGTAATAAGGCTAAAAGGGAGGCTAAGAAGCAAGAACGATTAAAGAGATAGGCTAGCTAACTAAATATATAGGAACGAATCACGGTATTAATCTTACGGGAGGGAGATACCCCCACTAGGCCCGGCTAAAAAGCTAACCGACTATAACCGGTTAGGAATAAAAGTAAGTAAGTAACCTTCTCTACTAGTAGATCGGATCTACCGGTAGAAGAAAAATATTAGTCGACTAGGGTTACTAGTAGCCTAGATAGCTAGGATAATAGCTAGCTACTAGGAGAAAGCTCGACTAATTAAACGAGCTACTAGTAATCGAACCCTACTAATAAACCAGGCTACTAATCGAAGGATCGACTAGTTAAAGCCGGCTATTAGCAGATTAGGCGATTAGTAACGACTAGCGACTAATAAAACGAATTACTAGTAGAAGGGAATAGCGATTAGGAAGAAAATCGACCGGTTAGTAAACGAAACTAATAGAGGAAGGCCCGAAGACTAGCTTAGCGAGCGGCCTAGTAGGTAAAAAACTAATTAAGCTATTAAGAGCAGAACCGATTAATAGCGGAAAACTAATAAGGTTCCTTAACGCGACTAGTAAAACGGAATACGACCCTCTATATTTAGAAATACGAATCGGTAATATTATAGTACGCGTACTAGTAGATAGTAGCGCTTAAGGAAATTTTATCGCCCCCTATATAGTTAATAAGAATCGATTATAGTATAGATAGAAGAAATAGCTATATATATTAGGTATAATCGAAGGGCTCGAAGTTACTTATAGTAACGGACGGATCGATAGGGAGACTAATTACCTATTAGTCACTATCTAAGGATATTATAAGACTCTTACTTTCGATATTATAAATATGCCTTAGTACGACGTAATATTAGGAATATTATAGCTAAAGAAATATAACGATATAATACGTATTAATTAGATTATTAGCTAGATTAACTAGGAAAACTATACCCCGGTTAAAAGGATAATTAATAGTAAGGTAAGATAGGGTCTAGTTATTAAGGATAGCCCGAGATAACGGCGCTTAAACGCACCTATAAATACCTCTAGAAGGGTTCAGGGAACTAAGAAAATAAGTAATAACCTAGAGAAGGATTCAGTTAATAAGGAGAAATAGGCGATACTCTTAAACGAATTAATATATATATAACTACGCCTAGTATCGTTGGAAGAACGAGCTAAGGAAACGATAAGAAGGATTAATACTATAAGAAGAAAAGGGCAGTTAGCAAGAGCATAGATAGCTATCTAAGAATTAGATAAATACGAAATAGCTAAAGTAGCTAGATAAGAGGCCCGCTTAACCGTATAAATACGAACTTTAGCAGCAGGATAAAGATAAGATATAATACGATAAGTATAGCGAAAACGATAATAAGATATTACTAAAATAATTAGTAAACCCTTAAAGAAGTTCGTAGGCTACTTATAGAAAGCTAAAGCTAAGGGCGAGGACCCGAAAGACTTTATTCCGGAAGAATATAAAAAGTATACTTAACTATTCTTAGGGGTATTAGATACCGGTTTACTATAGTATAGCTAGTAGGATTATAAGATACTACTAAAGGAAGGTATATAGCTAGGATTTTATAAAATCTATAAACTTAATAAAGAATAACTTAAAGCACTTAGGGAGTACCTCGACGAGAACTTAGCGAAAGGATATATTAGACCTTCGATATTACTAATAGGATATCCGATCCTATTTATACTAAAGAAGAACGGTAAACTTAGATTATACGTAAACTACCGATAGCTTAACGATATTATTATAAAAAACCGATACCCGCTTCTATTAATCGGTAAGCTTAGAAACAGATTAAGCGGCGTAAAGATATTTACGGCTCTAAACTTAAAAGGAGCCTATAACCTAATCAGAATTAAGGAAGGCGAAGAATAGAAAATAGCGTTCCGAATACGCTACGGATATTTCGAAAATCTAGTAATACTATTCGGGCTTACTAATACGCCCGCAATATTCTAAGCTATAATTAATTATATACTTAGGGAATATCTAGATTAATACGTAATCGCATATCTTAACGATATCCTTATCTATTCTAAGGATTTAAAATAATATAAGGAGGACGTATATAAGGTACTCTAAATCTTATAAGAAAATAACCTACTAGGGGAATTAGAGAAAAGCTTCTTCTACTAAATAGAAGTAGATTATTTAGGTTATACTATCACCCTAGGAGAAATCAGGATATAAGTATTTAAGGTTATAGTAGTTAGGGATTAGCCGGAACCCTAGAATATTAAGGAAATACAAGGCTTCCTCGGATTTTATAATTTCTACCGATAGTTTATTAAGAACTATAGTAAGTACGCTATACTACTTATATACCTTATAAAGAAAGACGTACTATTTACTTAGAATACGGAAGCTTAGAAGGCGTTTAATAAAATTAAATACTTAATTATAATAGAACCGGTACTTATTAAAGTAAACTCTAACGAACTATTCGAAATCGAAACCGATATATCCGACTTTATACTCGGAGTATAACTCGGATAACGAGATAAGAACGGTAAGCTATACCCGGTAGTATTTATCTCGAAGAAACTTAGCGGACCTAAGTTAAACTATTAGATTTATAATAAAGAATTAATAGCAATTATTAAAGTATTTAAAGAATAGAAGATATATCTAATCGGCGCAAAACATTAGATTAAAGTCTACTCGGATTATAAGAACTTAGTATAGTTTACTACTACTAAGGTTCTTAATAAATAATAAGTATAATAAGCCGAATTTCTATTAGAATTCGACTTTAAAATCTATTATTAAAAAGGATCGGAAAACGGATAAGCCGATATAATTAGCCGAAGACTAAACCTTTATTAGGATATTAAACTAGAATCCTAAAGTATTCTTAAATAGGATAACGACGGAAATATTATTTAGGAAAAAAGAGTAATCGCGGTAATATTCAGGATCTAACTAGACCTAGAATAGGAATAAGAACTACGCTTATTATAGTAATAACTAACCTAAGAAGAGAAAGAGGAACTCTAAGATAAGGACGGTTTACTTTACTAAGCAGGAAAACTCTATATACTAGAAGACCTACGAAATAAACTTATCCGAAGAATATATAGCTTAACAGCTTATAGATACTAGGGAATCACCTCGATTATTAAACGGATTAAGCGATATTACGAATTCCCCTGAATAAAGTAATACGCTATAATAATAATTAAGGAATATAATACTTATAATAAGAGTAAGGCCGCTAGATATAAACCTTATAGAGAACTATAACCGTTACTAGTTATATTAGGACTATAGAAATTAGTTAGTATAGACTTTATCGTTAAATTACTACTATTACGAGAACTAATAATAAAGGTACTTTATAATAGTATTTTAGTAATAGTAAACAGACTTATAAAATATACCTACTTTATCCCCTATAAGGAATCTAGTATAGTAGAAGATCTTATATACGTATTCTCCCGAGTAGTAATAAGCTAGTATAGATTACTAGAGGAACTTATAATAGATAGAGATAAGCTATTTATATCGAAGTTTTAGTAAGGACTTATAACGAGCTTAGGAGTAAAATATAAGCTCTTAACAGTATTCTACCCCTAGATAGACGGTTAAACCGAGAGGCTTAACTAGATTATTAAAGTATATCTTAGGAGCTATATTAACTATAAATAGAATAATTAGGTTAAACTCCTACTAATAGTATAATTCGCCTATAATAGCGCGGATACGATAATAATAGGAATATTACTATTCTATACGAATTACGGGTATAACCCCGAGATTTATCGAGAACTATTACCCGGAAAGGATAATATAGAAGTAATAAGAAGAATAGAAGAAATCTATAGATTATAAGAATAAATTTAATAGGAACTTATATTTATTTACTAAAGGATAGCAGAATATTACGATCGAGGACGATTACTAATACTAACGCTCGAGAGGGGAGATAAGGTCTACCTACTTTGCAGAAATATTAAAACGAAGCGCTCTAGTAAAAAACTTAATTTTAAAAAACTAGGAGTATTTAAGATTATAAAGAAGCTCTCGGACGTTAACTACGAACTTTTATTACCTTAAGGAATAAGGATATACCTAGTTTTTTATATTTTATTACTTAAACTAGCACCTAAGAATATAAAACTTAATAAAAATATTAAATTAAACTTCGAAGTATAAGAATACGAAATAGAACGGATACTAGATAAACGATAAATAGATAATAGAATACTAGAATACCTAGTTAAATAGAAAGACTACGGGTATAGGGAAAATATATAGGAACCCTTAGATAACCTTTAGAACGCACGATACCTTATTACCTAGTATAATAAGAACTACTTATTAGGAACTAGAACTAAACCTAGGCGCTATTAGCGTATTTATATCTAAACCCGAGAAATCCACTATATTCTAATCGAAAGGACTTAATATCGGATTAACCTTAGAAGTAATATAAGGCTCCTCCTCTATAATAACCTCGGAAGCTTTCGCGGCCTCTACAGCACGCGCTTCTTCTACTTCTACCCGATCCGCTTCCTTTATCTTATCTAGGTTCTTAAAACCTCGACGAGCTATCTCCTCCTTATACTCGCGTAGCTAGCGACGCTATTTCGATAAACGAGTAATATAAGCAGCTAGGACGGTAAGCTACTCTTTAGCCTCTTCCTCCTCGGCCTTAATACGTTCGGACTCGGATAAAACCCGATGAAGGGCGGAAAGCGAGAACCCTATAGTATCGTAAGAACGACTACGCCGAATATACTTACTATATTTCGGATAAGCAGGATTAACGATATAAGAAAGATATTAAGACTTATAGTAAGAATAAGGCGGTATCTCGAGATTACTCTTCCGAATTTTAGCAGTAAGCACTAAGCGACTTTTAAACTTCTTAGACCGAGCTTTAGCGATATTATCGGATATAACGAATTAGGAAGGTATAATAAATAGGAAGGATAACGGAAATAACTAATAGATCTTCGGGACGAAAGATTAAAGGAAGGAGGGAGGTAATATTATAATCCAGAAGGATAAGCGTTAAAGGTACTTAACTAGGTGATGTTAAGAGGACTAACGGGATACTAGGGTACCGAGCTAATAGCACTAGAGTATAGAACCCTCTAGTTAGCAGGATAACTTAGGATCAGGGTTAGGGTTATATACTTATAGTGCTCGACCCGTAAGTATAATAAGTAGAGGATGCTTATAGTCCTCGTATTACGAGTATCGTAAGCCCTTAACTAAAGAGCTAGATATATAAGGATATAATCGTCACTATCTAGATAGTATTTTATAGTTACTCTTTAGTTATTAATCTAAGTATTATTCTTATAATAGGAATTATTTCCTCTTAATTACTTATAAACGACGAGTATTATACAGTACTATATATATATACTTTCTGATAATATTAACCTTACAACTATAGTAAGGTACTCTATAAAGGTTACTACTGTGATTATTATAAGCCGCGCTACCTCTATTACCCGGCGGGTACTTAAGCGAGGCTCGACCGGCTATAGCTTATCTGCCCTTTCTATACCGGTATTAAATCGTTCGCTAGGGTTTCTACTTACTAGAGCTACCTCTTCTTCTATTATTACGGTATAGCCGAGGCGAGCTAGTTAGCTAAGGTCCGGGCCTCGGTAGTAAGGTAGAAGCGGTATTTAGAGGTATTATCTAGGCTACTACCGAGTAACCCGATAGCGAATAAGGTATAGTAGGTATTAAGCCCGGGGTTTAACTAGTATTATATTAAGGAGTAGGGTTTAAGGAGGTAAGTATAATATATATAAGCAGGGAAAGCTAGGTAGAAGTCTATAAAATATATAACCGCTCCTCCTATAGCGCTTTTAATTTAAGGTATAATACGTACGGGCACTACCGGTTAGTAAACCGGTTACTAATTTAACGTTACCGGTTTATTAACCGGTAGTGTTAAAGGAATTATTAAGGATTTAGTTTAACTAATTAACCTATATACGAGAAAGTATAGTTCTAGAGGAATTAAGAACGCTCCGCCCGAGATTAGTAGATCTTGCAGATCCCGTAGATCTTAGCGGGGACGAAGCAGGTAAGTATACCCGTAGACCCTATACTATTATACGATAATAACCTAATACTAAGCTATCTATTATAGTACGGTAAACGGACCTAAAGCTATTATAGGATATTCTTCTTCTAAGATAGATTTTCCGGCGCGGCTAGCCGAAGTTAATAGATAATAGTTTATATAATAAACGTTTATATAAGCTTCGTATAACTAACTTAAACCTATTATAGAATATAAAGGTAGCAGTAGATTAATAAGGGCCTTTATAGGCTTAAATTATATAGGTAACTTACGGGTTCCTAAGCCTATCTTCCTTAACCCTAAGGGTTCTCTACTATCGATAATATCTCGTTTATATCTATATCCTTATCCTTATCCCTAAATTCTATAAAACCCCCTTTCTCCCTATAATTATCCCTCGAAAACTCCGAAAAGGACCGGAGCTTAAGGGTCTCGGTAATAATAGTAGTATATCTCCTCTCGGCTTCCTTTAATACCCTCTTCTCCTCGCCGAACTCGCCGTCCGTTATAGCTATATACTACTTAATACAGTCTTTTACCGAGGGCTAGGGAGGAGTAGTAGCCGCGCGAGTACGCTTATAATACGCCGCTTTATTATTATAGAAATAAGATAGGTAGCTCCTACGGAATATATCCTCCCGGGCACCTTCTCTAATAAGCGCTTACTTATAAGCCGCTTAAATACCGTTTCCGGTAGTATAGTTATCGTAAAGGATTCTATATCCTTATTAGCCTCTAGTTACCCGTTAATTCTTCGGGCTTAAAGAGGGATTAACTAGGTAGGGATACCTATAGCTTAAGCTAGCGCGGCTTTAACGTTTTAGTTACGCTAGCTTAAGATATTACTTAGCTTAAACTCTCGCTTAACCTTCCTCTTCTTCTTACCCTTACCCTTATCTACTACGTTTAGTATTAAGGTACTTTCCTTTATAGGAAGCCTAGCTAGGTACTCGATCTCTAGGTTCGTAGGCTAAGAGGGGAAGGCGGTAGCGATTTCGGGGTACGCTTATAAGATAGCCTCCTAGGTAGTTACTAGATCGGTATAAGCTTAATATTATAATATTAATATATAGCTATAACTTATAAGGTAATAGTAGGCGAGGAGGAGGAGAGGGCGAGGTAGAAGAGGGGAAATCGTAAATATTACGTTTACGCTTATAAGATATCTTAAAGTTAAATCTTTTAGATATTAGTAGCGAGTATTCTTATAATTCCTATTAGGTTAAGGTAGTTTATAAGTAATAATCGCTAGTAACCTCGTCGCAGCTATTATTCTTATTTATATAATAGCTCTATACGTATAGGGCTACTTCGGATCGTTTATATAGTAGCCCTATATATATAGTACGTTTATATACGAGATATAGATATAAGAGCAGTTTATATACGAGGTACTATAGCCTAACCCCTTCTACCTTATATTTCCTAGAATAGGTTAAACTACTTAACCTTATATTTTACTATAATTAGCGTATCTAGCCGGCCTTATATACTTCCTTAGCACTTTAAGCGGGAGATATAGTCTTACCTATTACCTATTACCTCTTACCTCTTAATTACTCCGAGCGGACCGAATAGGAGATATAGTATATTTACTTCTTCTCCCTCCGAGCGGACCGAATAAGAGATATAGTATATTTACCTCTTCTCCCTCCGAGCAGACCGAATAGGAGATATAGTATATTTACCTCTTCTCCCTCCGAGCGGACCGAATAGGAGATATAATCTGTTTACCTCTTATACTTTACTACCCCCCTCCCTTTAGGGTTAGGGCTAACGCGCTAGCCTATTTTCTACCGAAGACTCGAATTAATAGTTCTACTACTTATTTCGACCGTACTAATCGAAACCGCCTTAAACTATAATTATCTAGATTAGAGATAATCTAACCCGATTATCGCCTTCCTCGCTATCGAGAGTTCTACGTTTAGCTTTTTCCGTATTTAAAAGGGTTATTACTGCGATAATCTAGCTAACCTTTAAGAAGCGCTGCTAGGTGCCTATCACTACTTATAATAACTAAAATACTATTATAGTACGATGCGATTCTACCCCTTTATAATACTTTCGAGGTATCCTTAGCATATCTAGCCCTATACCGCGTCCGATCTATAGAAATAAAGTACGATAATATAGTAAAAGGAGGAGGTAATACGCTTCTAATCTAGCGCTTAGGGATAGCGGTATATATAAAACGGTCTACTAGCTCTCGTTATTAACCTAATATAGCCTTAAGGGAAGAAGCCGCATTTCTTTCCGTTTATAGCTACCCCTCCCCTTAATTTCTTTCTTAGTCCGACCGGGTTAGAATTCTACCGGAAAACCTTATATATATACTACGATAAGACGATAAACTATAAGTTTAAGAGGTAAGCTTATTCTTATTCTAGGTATTTACTTCCTCTAAATAGTTAACGTATTCCCTTCCGTCCCTCGAGTCTGCTAGATTAATAAAACCACTTTCCTAAACAGTTAACGTATTCCCTTCCGTCCCTCCAGTCTGCTAGATTAATAAAACTACTTTCCTAAATAGTTAATATATTCCCTTCCGTCCCTTTAATCTGCTAGATAAAAATAAGACTACTTTCCCTAAATAATTAACGCCTCTCTTCCGTCCTCCTAATCTACTAGATAAAAATAAAATACCTCCGCCCTTTACTTATCACTATATTACCCGGTCGGCGTAATACCTTATACCGATCCCTTTATCTTTTAAATAATCTTCTAGATAATAGCTTTAATAACGGGCTCCCTATTATTATAAAGAAGATTAGTATATAGGACCTAGTACTCGCGCTATACCTAAGCTATTATATCCTAATACTTTCGTTTAAAGTTACCCTTTAAGATAAGTAAGACTTTATTATATATCGCTATACCGGGATAAACGCTCTTATTATCTAGTAAGAGCTATAAGATTAACCTCGCTTTCTCCCTATTCTTCTTCCCGTCGATTAGGTACGGGATACCCCTCTTATCGAGCTCTTCTTAGAGTTAGATTAGTATTTAGGAGAAGATACCCTCCCTCGGCTCCTCCTTTAGCTATAGCGGCTCGATACCGGTCTTCTAATACGCGGGAAGCGTACGCTTCTTTATATAAGGGATATCCTCTAGGGTATTATTTAATAAGTTTTAATCCGAGCCGAAAGGGATAAGAGCTATAGCGGATATACTTATCTCTAGCTATATAATAGAGACGCTTAGCTATAGCTTATCTAAGCCGGTCGGGATAATAAATATAGCAGGTATACTTATACTATCTAGCTATTTATCCGGGATATACCTCGGCTATATAGTACTACTCTTTCGAATAAGCGTTTATCTAAGTAGTATAGCTATTAGGGCGACTCGTTATAGGTAATCCTTATCCGAGTCGATAATATACTTAGCTACCTTCTTTAAGCACTCTTTATACTATAAGAGCTTACGCTTTAGAGGGACTTCTATAGGGATATCTATTAATAGCCGGCTGCTTAAGAGTATTATTAGCTTACAGGCTTAAATATCCTTATCCGAGTCGATAATAAATCTAGCTACCTTTTTCGGGCGTTCCTCGTTCTATAAAAGCTTATACTTTAGAGGGACTTCCGTAGGGATATCTATTAATAGCCGGCCGCTCCTTGGGGGCACTACTAGCCTATAGGCTTAGATATCCTTATCTAAATCGATAATATAGCTAGCTACTTTCTTTAAGCGCTTCTCCTATTATAGAAGCTTACGCTTCGGAGGGACCTTTATAGGGATATCTATTAGCTAGCCGCTTCTCGGGGGCACTATTAGCTTACCGGCTTAAACGTATTTATCCGTATTTCTCGGGAGGGTTAAGTACTTCGCCTTTATATCTCGTATAATTAACTTAACGAGTTCCTCTCGAGATATCCCGCTTAATACCGATTATATCTTCCTGCGCTTTATATATATATATAAGCCCTAGTTATTTATAGCGATTATATCGAGGACCTCGGGTAGTAATATATAGTATATATTAGCGTTATATTATAAGTTATTAGCTAAGGTATTAATAATTAATAGATAAGTAATAAATAGTCTGCGCTATTATACCTCCTAGCTTCCGTTTAAGGGGATATATTAATCGATAATCTATTAGCGAAGCTCCGGAACCGTTATATCGAATAAGCCCTTTAGCCCGGATAAGAGCTATATATACTATATTACCTCGGGTTAATCCCGGTCTTAAAGCTAGGATATAATATAGCCCGATATAATACCCTTCTTTATCTAATATAAAAACTCTATAGTACGGGATTAGAGTTCCTTAATTAATAGGTTTATAAAGCGTATTAGCTTATCTATAAATAAGTTATCCTATAATAGCTTAAACTCTTATAATACGAGGAGGATTATTAAGCAGCCGTAGTTAGATTTATTTAGGATCCCTCGCTCGTTAGTAAGTCGGCTAAAGGTATTCTCGGTTAACGGGATTATCTTCTTAGCTATCTCTTATACGAGAATACTTCTCGATAGTATCGGCTTTTCCCGGTTTTCCGAGGCTATAGTTACGTTTATCGAGGGTATAGTAGATATAAGGCTTAAATTTAATACTATATCCTAAATAGCTAGAATTAGATCTCTATATATAGAGTTTAATAATAAATTATTAGGTACTTCTATTAAGTACTTCTACTAAGTACTCCTACTAAGCACTTCTACTAGGTACTTCTACTAGGCACTTCTACTAAGTACTTCTATTAAATATCTTTATTCCTAAAGTATAGATAAAGAAGTATATTTTAATCTACCTAGTAATATTAAAGGGCTAAATAAGATAATACGCGTAAACTATTATCGACTACCTCCCTCGCGATAAAACGCGATAACTTTAAAGATTCCCTTATTTAGCCTTCCCTATTCGATTAACTATAACGGCCTCGAGTTCCTATAACGGTTTCGAGTTCTTATAACGGTCTCGAGTTCCTATAACGGCCTCGAGTTCCTATAATAGTCTCGAGTTCCTATAACGGCCTCGAGTTCCTATAATAGCCTCGAGTTCCTATAATAGCCTCGAGTTCTTATAACGGCTTCGACTTTCCCCCTATACCTTTATACTATATATTACCTCCCTCGAAGACGAGTATAGATTAGATTACTATATACTAAGATACGATAGCCCTAAAGCTTCCCTTATTTACCTTCCCCGTTCGATTAACTATAATAGCCTCGACTTCCCCCTATACCTTTAAACTATATATTACCTCCCTCGAAAACGAGTATAGATTAGACTATTACGCGCTAAGATACGATAGCCCTAAAGCTTCCCTTATTTACCTTCCCCGTTCGATTAACTATAACGGCCTCGACCTTCCCCCTATACCTTTATACTATATATTACCTCTATTAAAGACGAGTATAGATTAGACTGCTATATAGTAAATTCTAAGCGATTACTATTCGCAGGTAAATAATCTAGACGTTACTAGTAGTTAATCGATAAGCGTAATATAGGAAAATCTTCTTAGAGCGATACTTATATAATAACCGGCTCTAATACCCTTTAAGCGAGGAGGGGCGTACCCCGCCTAGGGATATATAGGCCCGAGAAGACGCTATAGAGATAGAGAAGTGCTTAGAATAGCCTGCGGAAGAATATAGATATAACTAACTTCCTATCGAATATCGACTCCCCGCTACTTATAACCTAAGCGCTCTTAACGGCTCTATAACCCTTTAACGAAGTCTTCGAGATATAGATAAGACTACTAGTACCTTTTAGTACTAACTCGAGAATTAACCTTCGTACCCCTTAGTTATTAACTCGGAGGTTTAATATAAGCAGTTATAATAATTCTCCTTTAAATCGTATCTTCGCACTTATTAGTACTAACTCTTATCTATATAAATAACTAAACTAAGATATACGTATTAAGGCTATTATAGCGATCGCCCCTAGCGTAGGGCTCTTACCCGGCGCGTTTCCTCCGGCTATTATCGATTATCTAAAGCTATCTTAGCGGGCTTATATAGCTCTTTATCGGTTATCTAAGGCTATCGCGGCGGGCTTATATAGCTCTTTCTTAACCGTCTAGGGCTAGTATACTGCTGCTCTTATAGCTACCCTTTTATTGACCGGCCTTAATTAATACTAAAGGGTGCCGACTACTCTTACAGCTACCCTTATAGGTTAGGGCCTTAATTAGCACTAAAGGGTGCTAACTGCTTTTATATCTACCCTTTTATTATTAACCGGTGCCTTAATTAGCACTAAAGGGTACTAACTGCTCTTATATCTACCCTTTTATTATTGACCGGTCTCTTAATTAATACCCTTTAGTACTAACTGCTCTTATTTATCTTAAGTATTAAGGAAAAGTTTAGATATATTAGATTTGCTCTATAAGCTACCGATATACTTAACGGTATATCCTTAGCGGTCTAGGACTTATACTATAGCCTCCTAGCGAGATAGCTTACTAGTTTATCTATATAGTAAACCTTATACGGGCAGCTATAAGATTCACGATAGCAGCTTATATTAACGGATTTAATAACCGAGATCGCCTATATACCTACTTAGATATTATATTACTTATACCTAGAAATTACCCCTAGGCATTATATACCTCTTCCTTAGAATTACCCTAGGCATTATATACCTCTTCCTTAGAAATCACCCTTAGAATCACCCTAAGCATTATATACCTCTTCCTTAGAAATCACCCCTAGGCATTATATACCTTATCCCTAGAAACCTCCCTAGGCATTATATACCTCTTCCCTAGACACTACCCCTAGGCATTATATACCTTATCCCTAGAAACCTCCCTAGGCATTATATACCTTATCCTTAGAAAGCACCCTTAGAAAGCACCCTTAGGAATTACCCCCGGAATCACTATAACTATACTTATAGGATAGCAGAAGCCTTCTACTATAGATAAAGTAAGTTAGAAACTATACCCTTTTTTCCCTAATTATATTACTAACTAAATAATTCTAGGGTAAGAAGTTAGCTATAAAGGCTATAAAGGCTACGAAGGGCTAGTAGACGAAGTTAGCTATAAAGGCTACGAAGGTTAAGAAGGGTTAGCAGACTTTAGATAGTTTCCTAATCCCTAAAAAGGCCGTATTATTAGTAAGTTTACCCCCCCTCCCCGGCCCTTATACTAATACTAATAATACTAAAGGTATCCTACTAGTAAGCTATAACCTCTCCTACTAGTTAATCCTTTTAGCTCTAATAGTCCTTCTATATCCGGGGCAATAACGAGCTAGCCGAAGGCCCCCCCCGGTCTTAGCAGGAGATACTATATAGCTTTAAAAGTATTATATAGGAGAAGCAGACTCGCCTCCTAAATAGTATACTTATATCGATAAATAAAAGGGGCTAGCTATTTAACGAAGAGCTAGATAAGCTATTCTAGCTTACCTAGTAAGGATCTACTATAGGTTATTACTTCCTCGAAATAACCTTATCGGCCTCGGAGGGGTACGAGCACTTTATCGCTAGGTTTAGCTAAGAGCTATAAGATAACCTTTAGTCGGCCTTTATCTATATTACGTTAGTAAACCTATCGGGAAAGGTAAACAGCTCCTACTAAGCCCTTATTATAAAGTATTAAGGTAGGCTATTATACTTCGATACGCTAGCGACCTTACGATAATAATATATAGAAGTAACCCGGAGGATCTTTATCCCCTACCTCGAAGCTACTAGTATTAATACCGACTTCCCCCTTATTATACTCGTTAACCTACCTAAGTAGCTAGAAGGGTAGAAGTATAATTAGCTTATTACTAAGGTCTAGCGCAGGATCGTCCGTAATAGCGACCCGATAATTATAACGACCTAAGGGGGTAACCTCGAGTATACTCTAAGGCTCTAGGTAGTAGCTATCCGGTAAGAGCTTAGCGGGTCGGTCGAGGCTATCGTTAGGGATAGTAGCGATACTAATAATAGCGGCGACGATAATAGCGATATTAATAATAGCGATTTCGATGCTAGTAATAGCGGCGATATCGATAGCGATATCGATGCCGATATCGATAGCGATATCGATACCGATAACGATAGCGATAGTAAGAAGGGGAAGAAGACCTTTAAGCTATACGTAAGTAGCGATTATATCGTCGTCGCTCGGGGTCTTAGTTAAAGAGCAAGTAATAAAGTCTTTCCGGTTATCCCGGAGGACGTGCTCGAGAGGAGGCTTAAATCTATCTACTTTAGAAGATATCTTTACGATATTTCTATAATAAAGGGCTATCTATCTAAGAAGGATAATAAAGAACGTATCGAGGAGGTCGTATAGACCTTTAGGTCTAGTTACTAGATAATTCCGCTAGCCGGGCTAGCTACTATTAACTTCTTAACCGGTTAGAACGTCCTCGTACTGACCTCGCCCTTTATAGTATCCCCGGAGGCGTTTATACCCTTTATACGGCGCGGTATAACCCTATATTATTATTTATAGGCGAATATATCCGTAACGATATAGTTCCTTAATTAGGTAAAGGGATCGGTACTTTTTAATATCGACCTTACCGTTACTACGGAATAGCTTAGGCTCCGCGATAATATATAAATACCCTAGGCCGTATATAAGGCCGGGTTCTAATAGCTTACTATAGCGGCGGATAACCTTGTAGTTAATCGTTCCCTACTAGGCTTTAGTCCTACGTTTTATACGATTCGGTATATAATATAGAGTGCCTAGTCTAATAAGGACCTCGAGATAATCCTCGAAACGGTCTATATTAAGCGTAAGACTCGTCTATTAGGAGGGAAAATATAGGAAGTAAGGACGAGAGGTTACCTTCTCTATATCGACCTTAGTAACTATAAGGTTAAGGAGGTCTCCGAGGACGAGGCCTAACGGGTATAGAAAGATTACTAGATAATCTTCGAAAGCTATAGCGGTTCTCCGGAGGACTTTAAAACCTACCTCTTCCTCGAAGGCGAGATCTACTTATTCTATATCTCTTACTACTACTACTTATATATACGCGGCTACTCTCTCGGCCTTCTCCGGTCTATACTAGAATTATCCTACTTCTATAACTAATATAATAAAGCTACTAACGACCTCGGCTTTTACGAAATAAACTTAAAGCTTTATTAGGAGTAACTACTCTATATAATTATTTATATAATCTCCTAATAAGCCTTTAAAGCTATCGAAAAGGTTAGCGATCGCTACTTAAAAAAGGACTAATACTCGCTAGAGTTTATAGATAAAGTAAAGTAGCTAATTATTAACCGGAGGGGCCTCTTAATTACCCCCTTTATTTATTACCCCTTCTAGTTCGTCCTCGCTATAAGGGGACCTCTAGAGATAGCGCTATTCTCTAAGTACTAGCGTAACGAGGATAGCGGTCCCCTCTTAACTTAAAGCCCTATCCTGCACCCGATTCCTTTTTACCTAATTAGAAGCTTCTAAGATAAGTTCTATAATATATCCTAAGATAGCTATATAACGAACTAGATTATAGGGAGATCTAACCCGTCGTTCTAAAACTAGTAGTTTATAGCCTTTTTATAGATCTTGTAGGAGGGCCCTTTCTAGAAGGTTAACCCTAGTTTAAGTGAAGAGGAATAAGCGGTTAAGCCTAGTTAATAATAGCTACTAGTAACCTAAGCTCCGAGATCGTTTTACCCAGATAACCTTATACCCGAACCTTTATACTTTAAGATAATAGATAAGTAGGACTAGCTACTACTTCTTAAGTATCCGCTATACTCGGGGCTTAGCTAAGTTAATACTAGCAGCTTCTAGCTCTACCTTAACTAGCGCTATTCTAGGTAAGAGTATCGGTATCGAGATTATAAAAGATCTTTCTCTAATAAGACCGCTCTAAAAGTATATCGGGATATAAATATATATATCCGTTAAGAAGTCCTTAATAAGGCTATAGAGTTCTTTTAGCGGTAACTATATTATTAATACCCCGATTATATATCGAGACCGAATTAGAAGAAGTTTTAGAACTAGTATAACCTCGATAGCTACTACTAATTAATATATTTATTATTAAAGGAGCAGCCCCTCCTAACGATAGTATATAAATATTACCGATTCTAAAGTAGCTCGATATCTAAAATTCGTAAGTATTAAACCTTACTACCTTATAAGAAATCTATAAAACTTCGCGATAAGTATATAGTACTCTCGAAAATATACTAGTATATAACCTATAATTTCGAAACTAATAGAAAGTACGATTAGAATTAATATATAGCCCGCGATCCTTATAAAAGGGCTCGTTTCTATAATACCTAGAGTAATAATTAGTTTAAAGTTATTACCGAGGCTTCTATAATACCCCCTCCTCCTACCTCGGACTAAAAGTAAGTAGGTTTTAAAGGATTTTCTAATAAAGTCGTAGTATTATAGATCGCAAAGAGGGAGAAGGAGATTAAGTAGAGAGAATTACCTTATCTTTATAAAGACTATAAGATAGGCTTTAAAAGGGAAAGCTATTAGATAAGGTATTTCGGCATATTAATTTATAAATAGATTATTAGCTAACTCTCCGAATCCTAAACCTTCTAATTCTAATATACTCCCTATCAATATAGTACTAACTTACTAGATAAGTAGAACCGATATATCTAAACCCCTAAGCACGAGAACCGCACTAAGCCGCCCCCGTCGGATCTAGTAACTCGGGTATAGTAACTCTCGACGGTATTATAATATCGGCTTACTAGCTAAGAGTTAACCTTAATATCTAGGACTGAAAACTTATACGAAGTATACCTTTACTTATTCGGGAGATTTTTAGATCTTATAAGATACTTATCTATACGTATATACGAGTATAACTATAATACCCTTAAGAAAATTTATCCGAAGGTAGCGGTTATTTACGAAATAGCTTATAAGTAATTAATACGGCTACCTCCGTCTTAGCCGGCAGGGCTACCTCCTGCCTAGCTAGTAAGGCCACCTCCTGCCTAGCCGGTAGGGCTACCTCTTACCTAGCTAGTAGGGCTACCTCTATCCTAGCCGACTTCTCGGGTTATATTATAAAACCCGGCCTCGTCGAGAGCGTTATTAAAGCGCCCGCGCTTAAATAATAAGGACCCTTTACTAAGTCCTAAGCGCCGGTTTTCGCTATAGTTAACTACTAGATCTTAGTCCGGAACTACTAGTATATCGCTATTAGCGAATAAGCTAGAGCTAGGAGGTTCCGAGGATATAGGGGCCCCTAATTTATCTAGTCTAATAGAGGTAGATAATAGTAGCGAGGATAAGGGGGGGGACGATATATTTAATCTAATAGAGGTAGGTAATAGTAATAGTAATAGCGAGTACGAGGAAGGAAAGTAAGCGCGAGAGCATTAAACGGGCAGCTCGGGAGCGAGTATTAATAATCTTAGATAACTATATATAGATAAGCAGATAGAGTAAGCGATAATACCTAATACTTAATTATATTTCTAACTATTTTACTCCTATATATATAGGGTTCTCTATACCGTACTACGATATATCTGCCGGGATTCGAGGTATAAAGGTAGCGATACTCGAGGGATAAGAATTCGAGGGACGGCCCTTATATAGAAGCTGGGCTAGTTAGCACTAATGGGTGCTAATAGGTGCTAATAGGGGCGTTCAAGGGCAGTTAGCACTAATGGGTGCTAATGGGGTTAAGGGCAGTTAGCACTAATAGGTGCCAATCCGTTTAAGGGCAGTTAGCACTAATAGGTAGAAATAACCTCGGGATACTCGAGAGATAAAGAGTTCGAGGGAAGTTAGTTTTATAACTCTAAAGATATATCTAAGGACTCGAAATCTACTCCTAAAATAGGGCTAAGAACTCCAGAAATAGGTCTCGCCCTCGAGAATATACTCTAGAGATACTATCTCAGGAGTTGAGACCTGCTAAAATAGGGAATTACGGCCTCCCGTTATCGAGGTCCGGGTTGACGGCGCCGTACGCCGGCCCGAATATGTAATACCCAGAAGCCTCGGACGGCGACGACAGGATGGACCGGACGAACCTCTCGTGCGCCACGGCGAAGGGCGCGCCGGCGGCAGCGGCAGCAGCCCCGGTCTCGCCAAGAAGGCCCTCGAGGTCCACCTTCCCCTCGGGCGTGTCCAGCCCGGGCAGAGGCAGCTGCGCGGCCGAGGTCACGCCGCTGCTCGCGAGCGGGCCTGTGTGGTGCTCCATGTACAGCTTCATGGCGCCGCCCAGGGCCTCCATGTCCTGCCGTATGGCGGCGCGAAGGAAGGCGTCCTTGGTGGGCGGTGCGGCGTCGGTGACCTCGAGCGACACCGTGATCATGGGGTGGTTCTGCAGGTTCTCGCCGACGCCCGGGACGTCGACGATGGCCTTCTCCGCGCCAAGGCGCCGTGCGTCGCCGATGCCCGAGACTTCAAGGATCCTGGGGGAGCCGAGGGCGCCGGCCGAGACGATGACTTCCCTCCGCGCCGTGGCAGTCTTGGTTTCGCCGGTCGCCGGGTCAGTGAACTCGACGCCCGTGGCGACTGCATCCCCATTACCATCCCCGCCGGCGGACCTCTCCAGGAGAATCCTGGTCACCTCGACACCGGTGAGCACCTTGAGGTTGGCGCGCCCGCGCACGTCTGGAGGCAGATAGGCATTGGCCGCGTAGCTGCGCATGCCCGTGGCCGGGTCGACAGTGTCCGGGATCGCCAGCCCGCCGGCAGCCTGGCCGGTAAGAGTGTCCTGGGCGCCTGGGAAGCCGAGGGACTCGATCGTGTCGGCCCAGACCTTGGGCCACCCGCCCGTGTAGTCTTCGGCGTACGCCACCTTCAAGGGGCCCTGGCTGCTGTCACTGGGCGTCGTAGGTGAGAGCGCGGTCTTGGCTACGGTGTAGGCTTTGGCCAGGGACTGCGAGAAGGCGGACCACTCCCAGCCGGGGTTGCCCAGCTCCGCCCAGCCGTCGACGACGGACTTCGCACTGGCTGTGAATAAGAGGCCGTTCAGACCGCTGGACCCGCCCAGCATCTTGCCCTGGGGGAAGCCAATCTCACGACCACCCAGACTCGCCTGCTCCCAAGCGTCAGCGTGCTGCTGCTGCTGCTGTGTGTATATATAATGAGAGGGGTGGCTCTCACCTGAGGGACAGTCTTGAGGTCCCAGTCCACGGGAGTCTTGTATAACTTGGAGCTTGCGGCTGGTGTCAGGACGGCCTGCACCAGCTGCTCTGGTAGCTGTGGTAGGTCCTGCCCGGCCTCGAGGATGAGGACTTGGAGCGCAGGTTCGTCGGACAGCCGCGAGGCCAGTACAAGGCCGGCGGTTCCACCGCCCACGATAACGACGTCGAAGTCATTAGTCTCTGCGGCCATCCTTGCTGCGGAAGGCTGCGCTGTCAGGGGATGGTCAGAGGAAATCACGTTGTTCTGGACTGTAAATGAACCGTAAAGGATCGTGAGAGCACCTGTGCATACGTTTGCTATTCATTGCCCATCCCCCCCGGATCAGTTTGGTATTTCCGTTACTTCTCCGTGATAAGTAAACCGAGGAGAGTTGGCAGCCAGGTTTGTTGGCCTCCGACCAACCAACCGCATTACCGTGTAGAACCAACCGCATAGACGAGATATAGCTCACAATGTTGGCTGCTCAGCACCCGAACTTGCCGTATGTGTGTCAATGCGAAGCTGCCTGGACTTACAGGTTCCCTTCATAAGTACCCACAGTATGTATTTATACTGGAGTCTCTTCTTTGTAACTCTCATTTGGAGTGCAGGATGCATCCTCACGAATTACCGACCTGCCCAGCCATCAATGGCTCACACTTCATCGCGAGTCCCGTCAGGTTGGGACCAGGATAGCCTTGAACGGTCCAATCACCGTACTGTGCTTACAACCAAGCCATCCGGGCCACTTTTGTTCATGCTTGCATGCGGCAAGGTGCATGCTCTCGGCTAGGGATAAAGTGGGATGCTTACCGGGCATCCTCTCCTAAATGCGCACCCTCCGTCCGCCTATTGGGGCTTTGCCTTTGTTCCATCTGTTGGCGAATCCATGCCGGAATGTCCTTGAAGAGCCAGGGAACGGGCTTAAAGATAGGAAGCTCGCAAGGGTAGCAGTGAGTGAGTGAGTGGAAGGCGCTAAGATACACGAGGGGCCACGTATGTATTGAGCCAACATGGGGCATGGGGGACCGAGGGCAGAGAGAGCTTTCTGACTCTTGTAGGGGGCCTTCCGACATTTGGTACCGTCAACTTTTATCCTAGGGCATCCAACAATACTCATCTCAACTCAGCAGCACCGCAGCCAACATGGACTGCGAGGCTCTGTCCGCTAGTGGACGGGCTCGTGTTGGCGAGCACCGTCGTCTACTTACCGGAGTTTCTCACCAGCGTCTTCGTCTACCTTGTCTAGGTCTTCAGCGCATGGATTAGCAAGTTGTGGCATGCCTGGATTAGTCGTAGCCCAATAGAGTTACACCAAGGGTATGGTGACTTCGTGAGGACTGCCAGGTCGAGTTTTTTAGGTACTCTTCTTGTCCTGGGCGAGGTCCTGCGATAGCT
This sequence comes from Cytospora chrysosperma, assembly GCA_016808195.1. NCBI lineage: Eukaryota > Fungi > Ascomycota > Sordariomycetes > Diaporthales > Cytosporaceae > Cytospora > Cytospora chrysosperma. The sequence goes on from JAEQMF010000012.1 coordinate 836,607, forward strand.
CCTTGAGGCCCTGGTTTTGACTGAGGAGGTAGTCCTATCAACAGCATGTCAGAGAGCCACACTGCCTGTTCCCCGACCGCCGCAGGGTGCAATCAGGAGCAATACCGAACAAAAAGGCAATGCTTACCTTGACCCAGGTTGGTGCCCACTGCCCTATGCATCTAAGCATAACAGCATAGGGCCCCCGGCTGACCAGCCCTCCCTTGTTAGTGCCCATGACATCGTCCACCACCAGCTCGGCGAACTTCTCCGCCGAGAGGCTGTCCTTGGGGATGAAGTCGCCCCTGGCGCAACCGGCGATAATGTCCCTGATTGCTGAGTAGCGCGAAGACGGGGGCATGTCGAAGCCCGCGGTATCGTTCACGTGGAGCTTGCTGTCAATGATCCCGGGCAGGATGGTGACGACGCTGACACCGAAGGGAGCAAGCTCCAGCCGCAGCGTCTCGGAGAGGGTGTTCAGCGCGGCCTTGGACGCGGCGTATGTTGCTGTTGGGTTTTGCAAAACCCCCTAGAGTGTCAGCCACGTAGATGATTACCTAGGTCGTAGATATGAAGGGGATGGAGCGCAAATAAAGAGTAGCATCTGGCTGGTACAGGGAGGAGTCGTGGAGTCAGGCACCAGAGAAGTAAGTACGTGGAAACACGCGCCAGACGTGCTACTTACCCATCCAGGGCGAGTTAAGGACCGAGGCCGACGAGCTCACATTGACGACGCGGCCGCGGCTCGCGATCAGCAGGTTTGCAAAGGCCTGGACGGTCCGCAGGGGGCCCCACAGGTTGATGTCGTGCAGGCGCTGGGCGGCGGCGATGTCGATGTCGAGCACGGGGCGCACGTAGCCGCCGCCGGCGTTGTTGACGAGCACGTGCAGGCCGTGGCCGCTTTCGGCCACGGCGTGGGCTGCCGCGGCGACCGAGGCCGTGTCCACGACGTCGAGCGGCAGGACGGTGACGTTGGCGAGGCTGCTGAGGGCGCCGGGGACCTTGGTGGTGTCCCGGGCGGTGGCGAAGACGTGGTGGCCGCGCCGGGCCAGCACGAGGGCTCGGCGCCGATGCCTTCAGCCGAGCAGCCCGTGATCAGGATGGACTTTGTTTGTGTTGGAGACATTTTGAGCTGGCTGGTTGGCTGGCTGGCTGGTTGACTGGCTCTGGGAGGAAGAAGGCTGAATAATAATATAAGGGATGGGCGAGAAGCTGCTGTATAAATCGATCCGGCTGAAGCAACACTTACTCAATACAATACTACTAGAATACCCAACAAGCCATGTACAGACCAACAACCCCAGTGCGTATGCATATATGATGCGAGCAGTCATCTTCGAATGCAACATGGGGTCTGTCTAGTGATGCATTACTACGGATCCGTACATAGTAGTACCCACGGATCTCGGTTGGTCCCCCCCACCTCCATCTGTATGGTTAACATCTCCTTCTTTGTCTCAGTCAGCCTACGGATTCTTCCAGAGTACTTACCTACGTACTTACTTTGACTGCACAGGATCTAGTGTCTTGTCAACTCAGACTCCAAGCTATCATATGGAGGCTGCAGATGCAGACAAACTCCAGCAGATTCTGGCCAAGATAGTCAGTTCAGTCAGTCTATCAACCCAACCAGGAATCGGTAAGGCTCGTTTACTCGATGGACCTCTCCCTCTCTTTCGATCCGTCATTTATTCTCTTGCCACTCACGCACTGCTCATATCGAAGCAGAGAGGCAAAGAATCATCGCAGTCGGCACTCCACAAGCTCCGGCCTCTCTATCACCGGGGGGGGGGGGGGGGGCCAGCAGGTTGCCACGGGACTGGGCTTCTTGGAGCCGCCGTGTGTCCCAGAATAGGACAAAGTTGGCCCCGCTGGCAGAAGACGGCGTTAGGGAGGGAGGTGCCGATATGGCGTTGCATTCGGATCTCAAACATCTTTGTCAGCTGCATCCATCAACTCTTGGGCATTCTTCCCCCGTTGAAGGTGGCCAAGTCTTGCAGGGGGGGAACTTCAGCGACTGGCTTCCTTGGCTTCCTGACTTCTTCACTTACTAACTTCCTCTAACTGGGCGGGGTCAACCATCACCCAAGATATGTGAAACATGATCGGAGCGTCGGATACATGTATCGAGGCCTAGGCGTGTCATGGCTAAGCCGAACGAGGAGTATAGTATGTCCGCGTCGAGACATGACCCGTTATAAGTCCCGAATATCTCGCGCCCTCGAGAGACATGACAGCTCTTGCAAGCGCTGGCTGCACATCCAACGATATCCTCGAGAGAAGTGTCCAAGCCCAGCCAGGCACAGAAGAAGCCCAAGCAGACAGAAACTCCACCAAAAAGAATAAGACCAAGAGCAAGACAATGACAACCCCCAAGAGGCCCAACTTCCTCATCGTCGTGGCCGACGACCTCGGCTTCTCCGACACGGGCCCCTACGGCGGCGAGATCCCCACGCCGGCGCTGGACCGCCTGGCCCGCGAGGGCGTCGTCATGACGGGCTTCCACACGGCCTCGGCCTGCTCCCCGACCAGGAGCATGCTGCTGTCCGGCACGGATAACCACATCGCCGGCCTGGGCCAGATGGCCGAGTACATGGCCGCCTCGGGCCGCGCCTACGCCGGCCGCCCCGGCTACGAGGGCTACCTGAACCACCGCGTCGCCGCCCTGCCCGAGATCCTGCAGGACGCTGGCTACCACACCATCATGTCCGGGAAATGGTGAGGACACACACTAGCCCCGCCCCTGTCCTGTCCTGCCCTGCTGGAGGGGTCAAGACGTACACGGGAGGTTCATCATCATCATCATCATAGGCTGACCTCCCCGGCGCGCACACGCACAGGCACCTGGGCCTCACGAAGGAGCTCGGCCCGCACGCGAGGGGCTTCGACAAGAGCTTCGTGTACCTGGCGGGGGCGGGCAACCACTTCAACAACGAGCCGCAGCTGGACGGGTACGAGGGCGTGCGGCAGCCGGCCGTGTGGGGGCGGGACTTTTGGATGCGCGACGGGGCCTTCCTCGACCGCAGGGCCGACATGCCGCCCGACTTCTACTCGACCACCGCCTTCACCGACAACATGATCCGGTACCTCGGGGACCGCACCCCGGAGGAGAAGGAGAGGCCGTTCCTCGCCTACCTCGCCTACACGGCGCCCCACTGGCCGCTCCAGGCGCCGCAGGACGTCATCGCCCGGTACAAGGGCGCGTACGACGACGGGCCCTCGGCGCTCCGCGACCGGCGCCTCGCGGCGCTCATCGAGCGGGGCCTGGTCCCGCCCGACGTCGAGCCCGCGCCGTTTGTGGGCGAGGCCGTCAAGGAGTGGGCCGACATGACGGCCGACGAGCGGGCGCACTCGGCGCGCCGCATGGAGACGTACGCGGCCATGGTCGACCTGCTGGACCAGGGGCTGGGCCGCGTGGTGGCGCACCTCGAGGCGGCGGGCGAGCTCGACGACACGCTGGTGCTGTTCATGTCGGACAACGGCGCCGAGGGCAAGCTGATGGAGGCGCTGCCCGTCATGGCGGGCGTGCCGCTCGCGCGGGTCATCGCCGACCACTACGACAACTCGCTCGGCAACATCGGCAACGCCGACTCGTTCGTGTGGTACGGCCCGCGGTGGGCGTGCGCGGCGACGGCCCCCGGCCGCGGCTTCAAGGCCATGACCACCGAGGGCGGCATCCGCTGCCCGTGCGTGGTGCGGTACCCGCGGCTCGCCCTGTCGCGGGGCACCGGCGGCGGCGCCGTCACGCGCGAGTTCACCACCGTCATGGACGTGCTTCCCACGCTCCTCGACCTCGCCGGCGTGCCGCACCCGGGCACCTCGTTCCGCGGCCGCGAGGTCGTCCTCCCGCGCGGCCGGTCCTGGGTCCCGCACCTGGACGGGCGAGCCGCCACCGTGCACGAGGACGGCGCCCAGGACGTCACGGGGTGGGAGCTGTTTGGCCGGAGGGCCATCCGCAGGGGCAGGTGGAAGGCCGTCTTCGAGCCGGCGCCCGGCGCCGAGGAGTGGGAGCTGTATGACCTCTCCACGGACCTGGGCGAGGTCCACAACCTCGCGGGGAAGGAGCCCAAGGTCTTGGAGGAGTTGTTGGTCGAGTGGGAGAGGTACTTTGCTGAGACTGGCATGTATGACCCTGGCGTTGAGGCTCGCCGTAGCAAGTGGTGATGTAAAGTCGGGGGAGCTGGAGGAATCGTTGCGTGGTGGTGAGTGACCCTTGTCAGGATATTATACTCTAGAGACTAGGACATACACTACCATATAAGAGGTATGGAGACATGCTTCTCAGCCGGTATTGTCTTATCTAGCCGTTCATCAGTCTGGGCATGGTGAGGACGCTCGAGGGAAATGCTAAGATGGTCGACTGAGACGAGTAATGTCTTGCCCTGGACGAACACCAGGTGCTCAACCAAGTAAGCCACAGTTTACAGAAGTATAAACAAGCGGACTAGCAGCATTGGGAGGTGAGCCGTGTAGACGTGTAAGCCGTACTCCTTCAGGAGGAGGCATGGAACAAGCATCTAAACAAGTCCGTTCGCATCCCATCACATCGTCAGTGAGGTCAAGTAGGCAGCAGGCACAGGGCAATGGTCATAGACATCATAAATTCATACAAAAAAATGCCATCCGTACAAATGCGTCCGAAGCAACACAACTTATAACTGAAACACATCCATCTTTCTCTGATCTCTCACTCTCGACACCTTCTTCTCCGCTAACATGGGATACATGACTTTTTTCTTTGATCATAAAATCGTCAAATGATCGTGATAAATTGAGTAGCGACGCAGTGCATCATGCAAAGGGAAAACCAGAAATTCAAACACAACAATAAAGCGGTAGAGTAGAAGAAACTCCCCTCCTCCTCCCATCACACATGACCTCTCTCCCTCCCTCCCTGTCTGTCGTCGTATCTTGTTGTCAAATCCCATCCATCATGTACCCGCCTCTTCAATGCTTCCCTTTCTTGCCTCTCCATCTTGCTCTTCGACCGTCAGCCAACAACGCGTGTACTGTTGATCCACCTGGCAATCTAAGGAATTCTTTTTCGTAAATACAGGGCATCTGCAGGCGGGACGTATCGGACGTCAGGGTATCCAGGCTTGAGAGAACCAAGACGCAGGCGAAAAAAAAAAGGCGAAGGACCTGAGGCCGCCAAAACCTCCTCCGCTGTCTATGTGCCTGAAAGAAAGCAAGGCTCGCAAATCAATCATGAGGAAACGGAGCCGCTCGTGAATCATCCAAACATAGGCGCAAAGAATTGTAGGAAGAAACCGAAATTGCGGCCGTCGAAGGTGGGATGGGCTAAGCGTTCATAAGAAAGGGTGGGGGTAAAGGTCGACACGTCGGAAGGTTGGACAGGGGACTCAAGCCCTTTGACATCGACCACCCTCTAATATCTCCTAGGACGGCCGGAGTCGAAAATGACCTCCCTCTCGACAACCCTCTCACGATCATCCTCCCACCTGGGACGAGGTCGGTGGCGGCTTGCGCGGTCCCAATCGTCGCGGACCTCGCGCTCGAACTGAATCTCACGGATACGATCCTTTCTCCGTGCGCGGATGCGGTCCGAGATCTCGACCAGCTCAAGGACGTCCTCCTGTATTGGCAGGTCAGGTTAGCAAAACCGTCCTGATTCCTTTGGGATGAGGTAGACACCGTTTGTAGGTGAAGGGGGAGGGATACTTACGTAACGCAGGTACTGCATGATGTAGAAAAATGACTCAGTCTCCTCGCAGTCATATCCAGCCTCCTCGATAGCCTCCCTGACGACAAGGTCCTTGGTGACCTCGGTCCACATATCCCTCGACTTGGGCGTCGGGGTAGGCAAGCTGGGCCTCAGGCTAATGCGCCTGTCGGTCGTCTTCTCGATGTCGACCTCTCGGTCCTTGTCGTAGATCTGCACGCTCAGGCGGTCACCACGGGGCGGGGCATATCCCTCACGATCAGAGATGACAGTCGTCGCGGACGAGGCAGGCGGTGACAGAGGAACGAGTGCTCCCTCACTTGCACGCTCAGGGATGAACTTGGCCCGGCGGGAACCGCTGTACTTCTGCCATGTCACCTCGGCGGCACCGCCACCAGCACCTTCCATGCGGACCCTCTCGGTTCCTGGCGGGACATCGACAAGGGTCCAGTCCTTGGTTGCACCTCCCCATGCCTCACCCATGCGGCCACGAGAGTCAAGCTTGCCGGTGATGTATTCTGCCTCATCATCAAAGCCGGGTGCGGCAGAGCGGGCCCTGGGGCGTGCAGAAGAGCTTCGCCGCTCATGGTCAATGTCGATCTTCAGCTTGTCATGCCCGGTGTTGATGATGATCTCATCATCGTGATAGTACGAACGATCCTGCTTAGGGAGTGGGTCGTACGACGACATCTTCCTCGGCCGGGATGAAGAGCGGGCACGAGGGCGTGAGCTGGCACGAGGCCCGCGAGAGCGAGACCGTGTCCTCGTAATGTCGATCTCGGTCTCATTGCGGCCGTGGTAGATGTCGATATCCGTCTCTCGCTCTTCAACCCGGCGGGGAGCAGGAGGTGGCGGTGAGGGCGGGCGTGCCAAGACCATTCCTGTGGTGATATGATAGTCAGCAGCGTGCTTCAACGAGATTGTGGCCGAGATAAGATGCAGTGAACCGGTCGTGCCGGGTCAAGCAGGGTCGTAGAAAAAACTCACCATGGTCAATGTCCCTGTAGTGCGTGATGACTTCTCTCTCGATCGTAGGCCCCTTGATGACAGGCGGCTCAGGAGGAGGCGGAGGGGAGGGGCTAGGAGTGGGCTCCCGCTCTCTCTCCCTCTCCATGATCCTGATCCTGCTCCTCTCAACATCGGGCGGTGGCAGAGGCCTCGGCGACGGCGACCTCTCCCTCTCAGTCATACGCGTGCGAAGGCGGTCCAGGACCGGAGGTGGGCTGGGCGAGCGCTCAGGCCGCTCGATGATCCTGGTGCCCAGGCGCACCCTGTCAAGTGCCGGACCCCGACTGGGGCTCCGTACCCGCTCCCGCGAGTGATCGTGGATCCGCGCGCGGATCTCCTCATGTGGTGGTCCAGGGCTCAGGCTCCTCGCCCTCATCTTGAGGGACATGCGTTCCCTAGAGGGAGAAGGGGACCTCGGGCGGGGTCTCGCCCGCTCGACAGTCTCGACGTCACGTTGACGCAGGACCAGCGGGCCGGCTTCTGGCCGGCGGGCTTCCTCTCGCATAAAGTGTGGCACCCTCGACTCCCGGTCTACGTCCTCACGGATAGACACCTGCACATCACTGCGGCGGGCGGCGTGACCTGGAGGGGGTGACCGGGTGCGCTCATACATATCATCGCCGCCGCGAGAAGACGCCGGACGGCGAGATGGAGGGCCCCTTGGCTCATCTTCGTAGTACGTGTCCCGCTCCTCATAGCGGCGGTAGGTGTCGGGCATCGTGACGACTGTCTTATAAAATGGTACTTTGGTTGGATTGTTGGATGGTTCCACTTGTGAGATTGAATGGTCAGACAGGCTCGAATGGAGGGCTGGGGCTTTTCAGGCCTTCTCTGTAAGATGAGGTCAGCTTTCTGTGTCCCGTGGAAGCGTGTGTGAGAGACCTGCCTCAAGAAGGTTTGCTTGTGCTCTGGCCGGGTAGGTCGGGGGTAGATAGGTGTGTGTGTGTGTGTGCGCGTGTGTAGATGAGGTCGGGGTTTATGGCCAGGACAGGTCAAGGGATTGAAAGGCCTCAAGCTTTCTGTCCCGGGTGGTGGTGTGGTGGTGGTGGTGAAGTTGTATAGCGGGGTGTGTTGAGGGAAAACAAGGGGGGGAAGGGGAGGGGAAGGAGGAGAGATGACTGACTGGCTATTATTAAGGTGGCTGGCTGGGCTGGCTCTGTGAAGAGGAGGAAGATAGCAGGACGAGGTATGAGAAACAGACGGAAGCAAAAAAGCGGTCTCGAGTCCAAATTTTGTCGGTCTCCCGCTTGGTCTTCAGGATTTGTTCCCGTTATTTTCTTGTCTTGCGTGTGTGTGTGTGAGTGTGTGTGTGAGTGTGTGACTGTGTGTGTTGGGTGTGCTGGGTGTGTTGGTTGGTCACAGTCAGGTTAGGTTTCTCTCAGGCTGGCGATGAGAGGAGGTTGGGCCAAGGTGGGGTTAATGCCGTGTTGATGCTGGTTTCCCCGCCGAGTGCAACAACAGGGTGGGTTGTAGTGTACACAGTACTGTGTGTGTTATGTGTGAGCGTGTGTGTGCGTGTGTGTCAACAAGCTGGTATGACGAGATAGATCAATCGCGGCCACGATCCACTCCAGATTCGAGCACGAGAAGAAACAGAGTCCCAGATCTCTACAAGATAGGTACGTGCCGTTTCGTATCGCCAAGCACGACAGGTACAACCTCAAAGCACAGCAGTGATGTAAATCAAATGGAAGAGGAACAAAAGGTGGTGGGAAGAAGAGTGAGAATGCTTGGGTTGGGTGGTCAACAAAATGATGGACCCAGAGTAAAAATAGTCGTCTCTGCCGTATCTCTCTTTCTCCCCTCTCGCTCTAATAAGTGATGAAGCACTGTGGAGGAAGACGGAACATGAGAGAAAGTCACTTGAGAGAGAGCCTGAGATGAGCAAGGATTCGGTCGATCCAAGGGCAGGTACGGGGCAGGTACTGTTTAGTCCCGTAATAACTGGTTTGGCCAAGGTTTAGAACCCCCCCAACCTTGACTCTGATTCGACCTGACCTGATAGCCGAAGAAGGGCCCAAGGGAAGAAGGTTGGTCTGGTTGTCCTGGTCTGGTACCAGTGATGCAGGAGTTGGATGATGGGCTGCTGTTGCGGTTGCTGTTGTTGTTGTCGTGCTCGTCCTAGTCCTTGTCCTTGTTGTTGCTTGTTTGTAGTTGTATGGCATAGGAGTAGGCAGGAGTGAGTGAGTACTTAGTAGTCAGTCGTCCTGAGAGTAAACAACAGTGTGGTGATAAAAACAGCAGCAGCAGCAGCAAAAGTCGGCTGGAAATATAGCAGGATGCCCCGTGCGTGCCGTGCCAGAAAAGTGCCCAAAGTGGATGGTGAGCGAGGAGTGGGTAAAGTGAGCCTGCCTAGTGAAATCTACGGGTCCGTTCACTTACTACACACAGTACAGTACGCAGTAGGGAAGTGGGTGGTGTTGGTGGTGGTGGTGGTGGTGGTGGTGGGTGATGATCAGGCTGCCTGGCTGCGTGATGAGGCACAGGGCGCAGGCAAGCTCGACCCCGTTTTTTCCCGTGGGCTTAGACGGGCAGCAGCGTGCTGTCGTGTGCGATCCCTTGCGAATGAAAAAAGAGGAGAATGGCTGGATCGAGCATGGGTCGAGCGAGAATGGAGCACAGCTCCGTCAGGATCTCTCTCTCTTTCTCCCTCTCGTCCCTCTCTTGTCAGGCTTGTCAGGCTCTTCTTGTCTACGGTCTAGGTACTTTGTCAGTCTTGCCAGTCTCTGCGTCTCCAGTAGTCTATCTGTTTCGTCCCCGGCCTGGTACCTACCAAGTAATGTAGATGGGCAGGTTAAATCCAAGATCTTGGCCTGTGACTGGGCACGCGCTGAAGACCGACGTCGTCATCCTACAGCTCAAGGTTCGATTCACGACTGGGAAAACCCGAAAAAGCGCTCGCAGCTCGCAGTAGCCCATCTGCCCATGACATCCCATGCACCTCCCCTTCCCCTCCAATCCGCTACGCCCAAAACCACCTGGTACATATTCCGGTTCGTCTCTCTATCGTGACTGACATGGGGCCAACTTTTACCTCGTGTGTGTGCGTGTGTGTGTGTCAGTGTGCCCGGGGCCAGGCTAGGCAGGCGGGTACGGTATCTTACTGCAGATGTCTTCTGACAGCTGATGTGGGATGGATGGATGGATGGATGGGAGGAGGGGGTGGATGGGGATGGGGATGGGGTCGGATTTGGATAGCATGTCAGGATGGCACGGATCGGTAGGTGAGCAGTAGTAGTGTAGCACTCAGCAGATGATCCTCTTTCTGCAGCCCGGATCTGACCAGTGTCTCGACCAACAACTCTTGTTGTGGGTGGTGACCGTGTGGGTGCCGTGTTGTGTTAGAGATACTATTTACATGTCTACTGTGTGTGTGTGTGTAGGTAGCTACCTAAGTATGTAAGGCAATCCTCATGCATTCCCAAAAGGAATAGCTATGTATATATCTATTTACGCTCTTGGGATGTTTCAAGTTTGCATGTGCCTCTTCCCTGCAGGCCGAGACCGAGACATGACCATCCATCCCACCCATCCATCCATCCATCTACCTAAGAGCACGCTTGGTGGTGGTGACCACCGAAGACTAGCCTTTCCAGCCTCAATGAAGCCCTGGTCCAGCAGCAGCAGCACATGTTGATCAGAGCTGACAGCCCGCAATTCCTCTACATACAAGCAACCGGGGTGGGATGGGAAGGGTGGCAGAGTACATGAACTGCCCGGCTGCTCATGCAGCCTCAAGAGGTCTCGCCCGGTGTCGATAGTTTCTACGGTGGTGTAAGTATGTACGTACTTACCTACCTACCTACTTACATACCTACATCTCTTTTCCTCGGATGACCGCGCAAAGCAGGCTGTGAGCAGGAAAATCTGCTTGGGCGGCGATGATGATGATGATGATGAGTGAGACAAAACACGGAGACATGTCAACAACGCTCTGGAAGCCTCCAGAGTGGAGAACCTCATCTCAGGCTCTCTCTCGCGTCCGTCCCATCCCATCCCAACCATCCGTTCATTGCCAGCCACGCGCTGCCTAGTGTTTTGGTTTAATTTTCTTTTTGCCTCCCGGGACGGGGGACGGGAGACAAGAGGAGTCATCATCATCATCATCATGGGGAAAAACGGTGCCCAACCTCAACCTTGTTCGACGGCGGTGGGCTCAGCGAGCGCTCCAGAACCAGGACAAGGACAAGGAGGGAAAGTCAAAGAAGGGGAGAGAGAAAAAAGAAAAAAGAAGGTTTGATGGGTAGCCACGAGGCTCTGCCGCGTATCGAATCTTCATCATGCTGGGAACCAAGGATATGTCCGGATATCGAAGGAAAGAAGAAAAATCCATATGCCGCCGGGGTTGTCATCGCAGGGCTCCTCGTCGTCCCACACCCAGGCCTCTACATACAGTATCCTCCTCCTCCTCCACTTTGAAGAGAAAAAACACTGACGCAATCGTGCAGCAAAACGACATGGCTCGGTCTGCAGACTTGCAGCAGCAGCAGTAGGCCGGAAGTGGCTGGGCCAGTCACAGTTGGCCGTGCCATGCCTCCATTTCCCGCAGTTGCAGGAATCAAAAATCAAGACTGAAGATAGAGAACCGTCTAGATCTGCTGTTACGTCTTCGTCTGCCCAGGAGTTTCCATACCTCGATACCAGTACTGTGGTACCTAGCGTAGGTTGGTATGGCTAGGCATCGAGAGGGAACCACCTAATATCATGTATGTACGTACGTACGTATGTTTGTTTGTGTACGGGTGCCCGATGCTCGATGTTCGATGTTCGATACTCGAGCCGATGGGCCCGTGTTTCCATCGCGGGGGCGGGGTACATAGCCAGTCACTATACGGATTCATACAGTACCGGTAAGTACGCTACCAGGCTACCCAGTATTGTTAGTATAGGCACAGACCCCGACAGGGCCATCAAAACTTGAAGTCTGCATACCAATCCGTACACTACATGAATATCGTCCCAGAGAGGCGACAAGATATACGAATCCGTACATCTACCTGCACCATTCAGGGAAAAGGTCAGAGAAATCCTCCAAACCGATTCACTTGATACGTCGTGGTTCTCTTCACCTCGGAAACAACCTTGGAAGTGTGATATTGTCTGTAAGCCGTACACTACCAAGTACGTAACATCACAGGTCAACAAGGGCCGGGTCTAGAGACTCCAGAACAGCCTATGCTACCGGTACCCAGCCACCGTTGATGATACCACCCATGTCCCCGCCTTTTCATCCCCATCGTTACTTCATGGTCTCGTCTGGAAGAAGGGGGGGGGGGAGGTCAGGTCATTTGTGCAATCAAGATCTGTCATTCCCCACGTGGAATATTTTTATCTACTAGTGATAGGTATGCCTTGAAACACATATCGTGGGCTTGGTGGTGCCGACGGCTTGGAGACTCCTAGATTCCTAAGGGCCTTGGAAGGTGTGGCTACGACTGTCACTTGTACATGTGAGTGAGCCATTCACAAAAACAACATAAGCAAGGACGCTGTCATGATGATGTCTGAAAGATAAGCCGGTCTGCAAGCCAAGACGGTCATCAATGCATAAATCTGTGGACGAGGAATAATATCAGCATGTCTGGAGACGGCCATTTCCGCGCAACCCGAATCACGACGGACTTCAACTTTTTCAGGTGTGTTGAGTGCGTATAAGCTACATTCTTGTCGCAGCTACCTAGGTAATCGTTCAACTCTAAACATGCATCGTACCATCATAACAAAATTGCAAATGAGCCCTTCCAGTTCCCCTCTTCGTTCCTGAACGCCATGCGGCCACCCACTGGTTGGTCGCCTTGAGCCATCATATTATGTGCAAGACCCCTTTGTTTTTGCCAAAAAATGCCACCCTGATATGAACCTGACCCAGATCATTAAACCATGCCGTGAAGCAAACACCGTCTACCTGGATAAGACGTCATGAGTAATCGTAGTGTAAAACGCCTCCCGCCACCTCTCCCAAGACAAGCAAACCAATAGTGCAGCCAGGTGTATCGACTCAACATCTGCATCTCAAGAAAAGGAAAAGGTACAAAAAACACATATGGCTGTGCACGGAAAGGCGCCTGTTTGGCCGGCGTCTAGTTGCGGGCGCCATTGAACAGGTACTGCAGATCACGAGTCGACAGCCTGCCCAGACTCTTGCTCTCGCCTTCGTCGAGAGCGGCGTCAACGAATTTGCGCTTCTCCTCCTGGAGCTCCGTGATTCGGTCCTCGACTGTCTCCTTGACCAGGAGACGGTGGACATGCACGGGCTTCTGTTGACCGATACGGTGGGCTCGGTCAACTGCCTGCATCTCGATATAGGGGTTCCAAAAGGGATCCATAATCACGACGTGGTTGGCCGAAGTGAGGTTGAGCCCAGCATTTCCTGCCTTCAGAGACACCAGCATGACTTTGGTGCGAGAGGTCGTGTCCTGGAAGTCCTGGGCGGCGGCGTCACGCTGGGCGCGAGACATTCCTCCGTCGTATCTGCAGTACTTGATCCCGAGCTCGTACTTGATCGGGATCTCGAGGAGATCGAGGAGGAAGGTGAATTGCGAGAAGACAATGGTCTTGTCTCCGAGCTCTTGAATGTTCTGCAGGATCCGGCAGCACTCTGAGACCTTGGCCGATGACAGCCAGTTCTTCTTTAGGTACTTCATGTACCGCTTGTACTCGGTCTTGTTCTTCTTCGCTTCGGTGCGAAGGGTCTTGAGCTGGTGAGGCTTGACCTCCTCCTTCTTTGCCTTGCCTTTGCCCTTGTCGTTGCGCTTGGCCTTGCGCTTGGCCTTACCCTTCTTCGCAGTCTTCGACGGAACGAACTTATCGCCATCGCCATCTTCATCTTTCACCTCGTCATCCTCCTCGTCATCTTCGACAATGAAGTCCTTCAGGTTTCCCTTACGGTCAACATCGTCATCATCTGTCTCTGATTCGGAATCCGATGAAGAATCATCGTCCCCCTCCGTATCGCTAGCCTCTGAGGCAGTCTCGATCTCGTCCTCTTTGACAGCTACCGGCTCAGGCATATGCGCTTCCTTGAAGGCGGTCAAGTTGATCACCCGCTTGGGGTCGACAGGGCCGCGACACTCTGGGCATCTGAATCCGCCACTAGCCTCATTACCAGCTCGAAGGTTGTTATCAGAAACCCTCTCTGCGAGCGTTGTGAAACACTCCGCGCAGGTATTATGACCGCAAGGAAGCACAATTGTTGGATCGATAACGGCATCAAAGCAGATAGGGCACTTGAAGCCTTCTTCGTTTTGCGCCTTCAGCCGAACCACCACATCGGGAGCCAGCGTTTTCGCCAGTGCATTCATGTCCTGCTCGGAGATTTCGCTATTGCCAACGTACTCGACGTCCAGATTCAGATGCGGATGGCAGCAAGCCTGACGGAGGCGGAGGAGCAAAACTAGAATGTTAGAGTAATTCTTGCCGACGGTGCCAGCACGCAGGTATTTGTTGAAGGTAATGCTGGTCCTTGCCTCGAGGTTTTTGTAGAAGTCTCGCTCATCGTCCGAAAATTCCACGTGGGAAACTTCCTCGGTCTTCGAAGGGAGTATCACAAGTGGCTTTCCATCGAGCTTGGATGTCTTCATTCTGCGGAGCATGATGGCCTTCAGAAGGATGCGAAGAGCGTCCATGGCCCTCGACTTCGTGTACTCTCCAGCGGTGCGGCTTCGGTTCGACTTCGGCGTCAAGCTGCCAAAGGTCTTTGTGAACTCCTTCTTGTTATGATAAGGAGCGATCTTGAGAAACTTGATCAGAGAGTAGAGTTCGTGGATGCCATTCATCATCGGAGTTCCCGTCAGACACCAGCGGTGGGTTGCCTTGAGGTTGCACGCTCCCCTTGCCTGCAGGGTGTCGACGTTCTTGATGCACTGAGCCTCATCAAGAATCACCCGGTAAAATTTGCTCTTTGGATGCAGCAATGGACAGCTCTTCGCCAGGCCAACGTCTTGCTCCGCGTTGGCGCCAGGATGGTGTTCAATCCACTTTTCGTAACGCTTCTGCTCCGCGCCCACCTTTCCGTACGAAGTCACAACCACATCGTAGTTTCGGAGGTCCTCGTATTTGTATTTTGTCGCCGTGTTGTGCAGGAGCAGAAGGCTCAGCCGGCTTCCAGGCTTAATCTTCTTCCTAATCTCGGTTTCCCATTGCTTAATGAGAGAAACAGGCCCGACGATGAGGTTCGTCTTGAGCCTATCAGACGCCGGCCGGTTCACCATCAGTGCCAGAGTTGAGATAGTCTTGCCGAGGCCCACTGTATATGAGTTAGTAAGAGTATTGCTGAACTGGGGCCATCCGACAATGGTCAAACTGGAGGAAGGAAATACAGGGAAGAGTTGGGAAGTGTAATGGCGAAGGACGGAAGGAGGGAAGACAGAAGAAAAACGACGTAGTCTGTTGTGAGGATGAGTCGGAGTAGTCACTTACTGTCGTCGGCGAGAATACCGCTCTTGTTCTTTCCCTTCTCGGTGTTCATCATCCATTGGAGGGCAAGTTGTTGATGAGGATACAGGGGGTACCTGAGCGCCTCGGGCGTGCCAACCCTATCCTCCTCTGGGATATCCTCGTCGGGTCGAATGTTCGCCAGCAGGTCCTTGATTTCCTCCGCCGTCTTCCTAGGGTCGTCGTACAGGTCCTCTGCGAAGTTTCGAAGGCGGTCACTGATTGGTTTGCCCTCTGCATCCAAACCGTTGTCCCAGTCAATTTGGTTGGTCTGGTTGATGATATGTCCCAGATAGCCACCAAGAGCCGGGCTTGCCGAGGATGGATTGATAGCATTGTTGAAATCCCAATTCTGCAACGGGGCGTACGCGCCAGAACTCAGCATTCCCGGTCGATTGTTGAGCGATGCCATCGGGGAGCTCTCGCCTGCATAGGACGCGAACCCGTTAGCAGAAGTGGAGCCCGGCAGGTTGATACCGGTGCCATATCCACCAGAAGGATCGTAGCCGTGCTGGCGGGCGAGAGCGGCCTGTCTTGCTAGGTCCGCCGCTGGCATATTGGTTGCATAGTCCATGCCAGATGTGATCATGGGATAAAGACCCATGGGGGACAAACGCCCAACCGCGGCACCCGTCGTTGAGGATCCCATAGCCGACGGACCGTATGGTCGGATAGGTAGGGACGTGAATGGATCATAGCTATCCAAGTCCTCATCATCAAAATCAAAAGCGCCCGGCATTGGATATCTGTTTGTTTGGCTGGGAACACGTGCAAAAGAGTTGTCAGCCTGACCGAGTGATTGCTCTAATCCTTGGGATGGTAGGCGCTGAGATGGCTCGCCCTGCGATGACTGAGATGGGCGACCTAGAATCCTATCAAAGGCATTCGGCCCATTCGGTCCATTCGGTGCGGGCGTAGAACTGGAAGAGCCACCGTTCCGCATATTCTGTTGCAGAGACCTGGCCAATCTCTCGTCTTCCTTGATCCGCTCAAGTTGTGCGAATGCCACCTTTTGCTCCGCCAAAGTCTGCTCGATATCGGCATCGTCACCAGTCAGATCTACAAGCGAATCGTCGTCACCGAAGAAGTCGTCCCCCGCGGAGGGTGTTGTGAAAGGGCTCGGTGTTGTTCTGCGAGACTTTCCGCGAGTCTCATCGTCGAACTGAGCACCATATGGATGCTTCCGCTTAGCAGGACCAGTGGACGAGGTGCCTGACGTCGACATGCTGGCTGGTGTATGGTTTCCAGAGTTGGAGTAGTAACCATTACCAGCATAAGCATCTGGCTGGTGCCAGGGATTCATGGTGCCGTTGGAGTTTGCAGTCCTCTTCGGGGCCTGGGTGTGGCCGCGAGCCTTGCTGAGATCTCTCTGTATTCTTGCAACCTCTCTCTTCGTCTCGGCGATTTGTCGGGCTGTTGTGCTATCTTGGGGCCCCTCTTGGATGGAGGCAAGGATGGTCTGACTGATAGCCAGTCTATCTCGAAGGTCCTCCAAGTCGAAGGAAGAGGCTTCCGCAGCGGCGGCGCTGGAAGACATTTTGTGGACGGATGAGTACACACAAGGCTGCCCTCAGCCCATGCGCTGGCGGAACTTTGGTGCTGTAAGTAAGACGGGGCGTCAGGTTTCGAGGGGTCTGCTTGGCCAACCGAATGAATTTGGGACAGCAGAAGCCTCGAAAAGAAACCCTAAAAGCCTAAGTGGACTTATGCAACGCTCCGTGTGCCGTACATACGTAGGTTGCAGATCGGGCTGCAGTGCTCTAGAAGGTTGCCTCTTCTGCCTTGGAGTCGTTGACGGCTGAGAGTGGCAGTGGCCCGGCCGCCCCGTGTAAGACAGCTACCAAGCTGACGGGCGGGATACAGATTTCCGAGTCGCCAGCTGCCTGCAATACAAACATCAACCGTCCAGGAGGTGGGGAGGGGCAACGTTGGCTGTGTTTTGTGCTTGGTGTCTGGTGGTGAAAGGTGGAAGAACAGGAAAACGGCCAAGTCAAATGGTTTGAAGTTATCATCGGCATCGGTAATGGCAACTGCCTATCCCACCCAAATTCACTTTCTGGGCAGGCACGCGTTCACGCGTCAAGGGTTTGCAGCAGGTGCCGCCACTTTATAGTGGGTCTTATGGGTCTGATGGGGGCAACTAGGTCATAAATGGGGGATCATTGAACAGGGATGGCTGCTTTGTGCCTGCCTCATAATTCCTATATCCACCACTTTAAAAATTCTTGGGGAAGCTACTACGTACGGTAGGTACCTCGGTACTTTACCAGGCTCTCTCACTATCAACCTTGGCAACTTCAGCTCAGGAGGTTCGTCCTCTATCATTTTCGGTGCACGGTCAACCTTGGAGCCTTCAAGAGCCTAATTACCATCATGAACAAACTTGACCACCAGTGGGTGCAAGCGCAACCCAACAAACAGTTCAACAAAAGTCTAAAGTCTAAAAAGTTTCCGCAAGCATGGGTCTGTGGCGGTCAGGTCAACTGGTAGGTATCGATTCTCAAAGGGCCTGGGTGAGCAGGATGTTACAGACAATTGCTGAAGAAGAAACGAGAGAACGTTCCCAAGCGCCGCCACAAACGCGGCACAGCGAACAAATTAAAACTGGTAAGGTCTAGGCATACATGGGTGAAGTACCCGAGAGCATTTTGAGGAGGGGAAAAAGAAAGAAAAGAAAAGCCACACAGGAATAATGTGATAGATTCAATGGCTGCATGGATGAACAACACAGGCAACCGTGGCTCAGCCACTCTGAACCTCTTTATCTCTTGAGGCTGTTGGTATGCACGAACAACACGAACAACACGAACAACAAGAACGCTCCACTTCAACTCAAGCACTTCCAAAAGTATTCGTGACCTCTGCCCTGCCCTTGTCAAGCCCTCCCCCCAAAGATACCCAAAACAACCGACCTCACCGAAACACCCGCAGTATGGGCCAATACACCCACGATGAGCCGGACGAAGCAACGGCCGGGTCATATTCTCCGCGCCATGACATACTTGACGAAAAGGCATTCGAGGCCCACAAGGAGGTCATGCTTGATATGCTTCGATCCAACACCGCCCACATGGACTTCGTCACGCGCCTCTACCGAGGACCCGACCCGGACTTCTTCTTCTACGGCTCTCTTATAGACCCCGACGCTGTCCGGTTTATTGCAGAGATATCTGCTGCCGAGCCACAGCTTCACCTTCACACGGCCTCGATCAGGGGTTTAAGCGGAGTATGTGGGGGGTCTATCCGACCCTCGTTCCCGGGCCCGCTGGGGACACGGTCCAGGCTGTGCATTGGCAGGCAGAGAACAGGCGGCAGATTGATCTGATCCAGCGGTACGAGACACACCGATGCAAGCCGGCAACGTGTGTGTTCTCCGTCGAAGGAGATGGGCGCATGATTGAGGATGGCCTGACGTTCGTATAGGCCGGCGACCCGGCGAGCAATGAACTAACGGACGTAGAAAGCCTGCTGGAGAGGTACCCAGCTGTATTTCAGACATGATATCTTCAGGCCAAAAGCCTAGGCAGCGAATGATGTAGGCCTATCGGTAGACATGCGCTGGGTATTAAAATAGATATAGTAATGGACGGATAGTCCTGGCAACGGTGACTTAGCTGCTCTGAGCCTCTTCACTCCCACCTCCTCCGTGTATCTGCTCCCAGGCCTCGCCAGCCTTTCCAGCCGTCCAGCTCCACGCCTTTCCGAATTCGTCCGTGGTCCATTTCCAAATAGATCCAAGAACGTCCTTGTCCTCACCTCCCTCACCTTCCGGTGCATCCGGGACATCAACCTCGACCGGGCCGGAAACATCACCCGTTGCGACAGGGTCGACACCAACTGCCTGGGACAGGGGAGCCGGTGATGCCGTTGTCATGATTGTTTCCGTTTCCGATGGCATGGCTGCCTCAGTGGGCGATGGAACCTCTGCTTCTGTGCTCATGGGCGTGGCCATTGCCGTGCTTAATGGCGTGACCGCCTCCGTGGCCGATGGCGTGATGCTATAGCTGGTGACCGGATCAGACGGAACCTCAATAGCCGGCACTTCCTCGTGTATGCCAACAGGTTTCAAGGGCAGGCGGAGTGTGCCGTTATTGGGCGACGGTTGGAGGCCGAGGGAGTCACACAAGATATTGTAGACCTCGATGTTCTGGAATGGCTCAAGCTTGCTCCCAGGTGTGTGAGGGAAGGCAGGGCCCCGAGCGATGAAGATCGCCCGCATGAGTGGATCTTGATGATCATACCCATGTAAGCCGCGGGGGTGGTAGACGAGGTTGTTTTCTTTGGCCTCGGCGATGTCGAATTCTTCCCTCGTCACGATTGCCCAGCCCGTCTTCGGGATGATCCAGAGTGGCGCGATGCGGTCGTTCTGCGAGAAGTGATACCTCTCGGGCATGTTCACGTCGCGTAGATAGACGTCAAAGTTTGGGTTTGTCCTCGCCTTCTTGGCCAGCCCTTCGTACATGTCCTGCAGATCCGCCGGGCTCTTTGGCCGGAGGCCGACAAGGGGCCAGCCATCAATGTGGTCGACCTTGCTGAGATCGACCAGATCATCCATCTGGATCATCCGAGAGATGTCGGTTGTAGCCATACCGTGGTCCGACACCACGATAACGTTGACAATATCCGTCAGGTTCCTCGCCTCCAAGCCTAGGAAGATGCCGTCAAGCATCCGATCCACACTAGCAATCGTGGCACGAATCTCCGTGCTATTAGGGCCGAACCTGTGACCATCGGCATCCACGTTTGGTACATACGCGGCAATGAGCTGCGGCCTCATCTCGGCTGCGGTGATCTCAGGGTCCTCCGCGCCCGGCAGGTCGAGGAATTCCAAGACTCTCGCGACCTTGTTTGACAGCTTCTCCTGGCCGTTGTAGGTGTCGATGAATGCAGGTTCGGCATCACCGCCGATGTGCGCTTCACTACCCGGCCACATGTGTATGGCACTTCTGACACCATGCTTCTCTGCAGTGACCCAGAAGGGCTCACCATTCCACCACTTTGACTGCATCGAGACATTGGTATCGGTATAATAGAACTCCTCCTGGAGCTCTGGGTCCCAGAAACTGTTACCGACCACCCCGTGTGCCTCCGGGTACAGCCCCGAGGCCAGGGTGAAATGGTTCGGGAACGTGACGCTGGGAAATGATGGGTTCATGTATAGCGGCGAGACGCCCTCTTTAACAAAAGCATTCAGCCTGGGCGTCAGCCCTCGCTGGAGAAAATCTGCCCTGAACCCATCCAGACTTATTATAATGGTTGTAGGTGCGAACAGCGCGGTACCGTTGCTGACCATGGGCTGCGGCCTGAACCTCTCGGTGGGCCTGACGGACAGCCTCCATGCCACGAAGGCCAATACTGCAAAAGCGGCTGCGATCGACGCATATATCAGGTGCCATCGTCGACGGTCCTTTTGCCGCTGTGTCTTGACGCCCGCTAGGTGTAAGAGGCCTCGCCGGTCGAGCTCGTCGCTGTCCTCGCGGTCACTGCTGCCTGTCGAGCTGCCCTCTTTCATGTGACCCTCCTCCATCTCGTACATCAGCTCCCCGTCTTCTCCGTGCTGGGCCCTATCCATCAACCTCTCCTTTTTCTCCTTCCTCTTTTGCCGCCTCTGCTTCCTCATCTCTGCCCCGAGGGCCTCTATTGACTCTTCCTCTATTGCGGCCGTGTCGGCCGGACTCCTGGATCGGCTGTCGTCGCTCCTGGTCTTGGAAAACAGGCGCATTGGTATCGGTAAAGATAGGTTGGACCCTCTGCGGTGGCCGGATGACCCCCTCCGCTCACGCTCGCGCTCCTGGCGCCTGCGTGCCTCGATTACCAGCTGGTCCATCTCCTCTTCCTCCATGAGCACGATGCGGTCGTGTGCTCGCAGCTCTCGGCTGTTGCGGGCGCGTGCCTGGCGCTCGTCATCTTCGGAGTCGCTCTCCTGGTCGCTGCGGTCCAGAGATGAGGCATCGGGATCGTAGCTGCGGACGGAGAGGAGGGAGTTGTTTGGGGATTTGGATCGGTTTAGTGGTTGAAGGAGAGGCATGGTGGAAGTAGCTCTTGCGCGGCTTTCGCCCACGACTGTAA
Organism: Cytospora chrysosperma; assembly: GCA_016808195.1. Taxonomy (NCBI): domain Eukaryota; kingdom Fungi; phylum Ascomycota; class Sordariomycetes; order Diaporthales; family Cytosporaceae; genus Cytospora; species Cytospora chrysosperma. Next base: position 857,779 of record JAEQMF010000012.1, read on the forward strand.
GGGAGAGACTTAGAAGAGGATTGAAGCGTTCATGAGCAATGGCATGTCGTTGCGACAAGCTTTGGGGGGATTGCTGATCATGTTGGTCTGCTTCATATGGAATGCCCCCTTTCTAATCTTGTGACATTCCGTATCAGAGCCCTGGTCAGAGCCCTTGTTAGAGCCCTGAGGAGGGTATTCAGTGGGTCTTCAAGGCTTGGCGTTGGCCTAGGGTACCGTATTTAGACGGACCACCCACTACTACATACCTCGTAGGTACTGCATTGGTAAGTACGGATCCGTAGATACATACATGATATTCCAGCATACCTCATTATTGCAGCCCAGGGCTAGGAGATAACACCAGGTGTGTGCATCCAGACCCCTCAATTTCGTGTACGAATTTACAATATGAGGCCCGCACCCTGATTATTTGATGATGACTTGTGAATCCATAAAGGCAATCCTCGGGTGCTCCGTCCGCACTATTCGAAGCCCGGCACGCTCGGATCTATATAAACCACCTGGGTGGGCACTCCGTACCAGGCGTCACTTCTCCAGTGTCCAGTGGTTCGTACGTACATGGTACATGATACGGAGTTAAGGTCTCGTAGCTGACGAAGCCAATGAACAGGGGACCTGAACTACCGCTACTATGTACTTCTCAGTAGGGTATGGGTCCGTAAACTAAGGGCTGCTTTACACTCCGCTCTCAAACTGGCATTGTTGAGCCTCCTGGGCCTGGATACCATCCCACCGTCCATGTGCCGCGCGCTCTATTTCCGCCATGGCTCACCAGGGTCAGGTGCCCGATCAAGTTCTAGACTCGGGGCTGAGGAGGGCTTGAGAAGCACTAATTCATGCTGCAGATATCATCATGCACACGCAGTGTCCCAATCATGGGCACTTCACGATCCTCCTGTCTCGAATCAAACGCCCTCTGCCAGACATGGGCACCTGTGGCTTCCAGGTTCGTGACAATGTTGCATCCTTCAAGGAGTGATTAGCACTGGTGATAAGAAGCAGAGGGAGTGAATGTGCGAGGTGAGGTCGAAGGAGGAGGGGGGACGCACTGAACTGGTTGGACTGCGCGTTTCTGCACGCTGTCCCGACAGCCCGGGTCAAGTGCATCCTGAGATGTCACCGAGTCGCACAGCAACACAGTACTGGCACATTGGCGTTACTCTATTTACTGACACTTTTGAGACTTGATGACCCGAGTCCATGAGGCTTGTCTGAGGCTGCTTCGTTCGGTCTTTGGCGGTCTTTTCCTCCTTCAAGACTTTCTCCTGAGAGATCCCACCCTAGGCAATCATCCTTCACTGCCTCCCCTTGTTGCCTGTCCTGTCGAGTGATGCTTCGCGCATCTTTCTTCTTTGCGGGCAGTGCTTGCAGTAGACTCGTCATGTACTCGTACCGGCCGGTAATGCTCGTAAATAAATTGAGCCTTCAGCAAGATGGTTTCGAGCACCGTGTTAGCCATCAACCCGCCGGTGCCCCGACCGTTCACTCCTTCCGCTCCTTTCGACTTGCCTTCCTCTGCGCTGTCGTCGAGGTCGAATAGCTGGTTTATGAGGGACGAGCTCGTCCGGAGGTTTGTAGAGCCTGCAACCAACACAGAGAAGGAGACAACGGACAAGAACATCAAGTGCGCAGGCCGTCTTCCCTCCCCTCTGTTGGATCGTGCCTGACCTTCGCTGTCATAGGAGTGCCGTTGATGCATACCACGATGCCCTCGGATATCTCGGGCAAATCCTCAAAAGTGATGACCTCGACAGCATCCTCTCGCCCTCCTCGACCATCAAGGGGCTGCACGAGATTGCCATAGGCATCCAGAAGGGGCATCCAGAAGGCTCAAAGTAATGTACTGGATCAGCGCAAGATCGCCCTGTTTGTAGATGTCCTGGACCACTTCTCGGGGGTCTTCGACGTCTTATCGCAATGCGAGTTCGGTTACATGACCCTCATCTGGGGCAGTCTGAAGTTCGTGTTGCTGATAGCAAAGAGCCACTACGAGACCCTGTACAAGTTCACAGACATGATGATCGAGATCGGCACGAACCTGGAGCGGATCCAGCTGTGCAGGCACGTCTTCCCCACGTCGAGGATGCTGCAACTAGTCTCGCAGCTGTACGCGGCAGTCGTCGAGTTCCTCCAAGGCTTCATCCTCTACCTGAAGCACGGTTCCGTCCGGAGGGTCCTCGGGAACCTGACCAAGCCGTTCGACCTCGAGTTCGGCAGGCTCGTCGCGAGGATCCGGAGCCTCGAGCAGACCATCGAGAAGGACGCCTACGCCGGCGCCATCCTGATGCAGGTCGCGCAGACAGAGCATCGCGAGGCACCGGATCGACCTGTCCGTACGACGCACATACAACGAAGGCTGCTTCTCGGACGTCCCCGACAACTGCGTCAGCCCATACCTCCTCGATCTCAAGGAGGCGCTCTTCCACGGCTTCGAGATCGAGGCTTCCTACCACGAAGAACTGGCCACCACCTTCAAGATGACCTCCTCCCCGGCCTGGGCACGCTGGTTGTCCATCGAGCAGCAGTATGTCCCCAGCAAGTTCTCCCACAAGACCACCATCGCTCAGGCGGAATGCGACGCCCCTGATGCTTGGCAACACGTCTGCAATGGGTCCAGCAAGCACGCACAGAGAGCCCACATGTAGTGTCCGCCTTTTTGCTCTGGGCCCGGGGCATGACGGCCCAGTCGGCCATTGCATCCCTCGTGTTCCAGATGGTCCAGCAGCGGCCTCCGGTGTTGTAAAGGGCAGAGCTGACGAAGATGTCCTTCGCCGCCGCCAATGCCTCGCTTCCCAAGCTCTGGGACTTGTTCCTCTCCCTGGTACGCCATCTGGGAGGGCTGATGGTCTACATCTCCATAGGATCCGTCGGCCAAGAGGACTTCAGCATAGTAGCCAGATTTGTGCAGCTGTGTCAGCAGTGGAAAGGCCCTCCCATAAGCATGGTGATTATCCACCCGTTCGATAAAGATTTCGTCCATATCGACACATGTGTAGACCTGGACGACAAATACGATGTGCATCCTTCCCTGACGACCACTGACGCGCTCCATCACGTGGTCCTCCTCGAGCTGGAAGTGCAGGAATCGCTGAGCGAGACGGTGCAGTTGGTCCTGTGGGAGGCGCTCTGGCGCGAAGTCCGGTACGCCGTCATCGGCATCGCCGTCACACAGACCGTGGACGAGATCACGCAGTGCGCCAAAGACCTCGCCCAGGGTCGCGGCTGCGGGGAGGAGGTGGCGGGCCTCTGGGAGTCAACCGTCGACAGGTGGACAAGGATCGAACGGAACTTCCACATGATGAGGGAACAGATCCAGCGACACCTAAATATCGTCGACATCCACCTACCTTTTCAGGTACGCACGAGACTAGAACGCATGGTCAGCGCTGCAGCCGGTGCTCGTCTCAGCGCCAGGGAGCGGAAAAGAGTCACCGAGGTCCTGCGGGAAGGCGAACCAAAACCTCTCGATGACGACGGACGGGGTGAAATATGGCAGCGGATACAAAATTCCATCAAGCCGGCGACAATGGCCACACACAACGTGCACATCAGACCTTTGGTGGAAAGTCTCTTTGACGCGTATTTGGAGGATCCCCCAGAGACGGAGGGCGACGCTAGGAGGGTTGTCATTCAATTGTTCAAACCGGTATTTGGTTGGAACGGGACTTGGAGGATGCCGTTCCTTGATGACCAGAGGCCTATTGTCGACAGTATGGTTGTTGCGATCGATCGTGGGTTTGGTGATGTTCTGGATGCTATGATTACTGATGTTGGAGCTTAATGGGGGACCATAGGTGGAAGCGAGCCACAAGCAGTTTGGAACGTGTTTCGAGTGACTATGTCTGCAGAGTCGTACCTCGCAATACAATTCCCATCTCCTGTTGCCTCAACGCGGAGCCCAGAATGGCAGACTACTCATGCCCATCAACACCAACAATAGTAATAGTTGTCTTCCCAAGTAGTGTCTTGCGTGTGCCTGCCTCCGTTCCACCTGAAGCATGATAACGAGCTATTCCTCTCATCGAAAACGACATCCACATCCTCCTCATGGAAATTGTGAAAGCCCTTGATGCCCATGGTCGTATTGTCGTCCGGGTTCCACACAAGCACCTTCTCGAGCCCCCAGTGAACTGCCTCCGCCGCCGCTGCTCGTAGCAACTCAACAATATCCCGGATCTTTGACTCGTCCATGATAGTGACACCAGTCTCGGGGTCGGAGTCAAGTGATACAATCCTCAGGACCTTGAGTTTCTTCTCTCGCCAGTCGTGGTCCCAATAGATCCAGCTCCTGCCGTTGGTGGTGATGGCTCCCCGCTTTTCAATCTCTCGCTTGAACATGACCTTAGCCATGAATTGCTCTCGTGCCAACTGCCACGCGACCTGCGCATAGCTTGGTGAGAAGGCCACGTGTGTTTTGCGGTGATCCGAGGCCAATCTCTGGAACTTGGCCTGGACCCCAGCAACATCCTTGTGGCACAAGGGCTTCAGCTCCTCGAGGGTGAGATATCGCGTCGCTGCTGGTTCCGGAACACTGAATCTGTCCCCTTCCAGGTGAATTGTCGCCTGGTCGGAGGGGAATACATCCCATCCAAGGTTGGCGTAATACGTCCTCCCAATATCACTGTACAGGACGCTGCAATCGCTGTCGGTATCCATGTGCTCCTGGAGTCTCCGTAGCATGTATGCTGCCATTCCCAGGCGTCTGTATTTCGGGTTGGTATAGACGCTGGCGATGGCATACCCGGATGCTTCCACGAATCCATCGTTAATGCCCGTGCCATGGCCCGCAATGAAGACTGTCTTCTTAACGGACTCGCAGGAAGCGACCACATGTGTTGGGTCGTCTTTGTGCCTGAGTACCCAGTATATGCAGCGTCCATCTCTGGATAAATCCTGCTGAGAGAGATGATACTCGCGTGCCACATAGTCATCAATGCTCATTGGCGAAGCCCAGGCCTCGCCGTTAAGACGCCATGCGACCTTCTGAAGCTCCGAGTCGGCTTTGGTAAAGACGACATCCTCGGTGGTGAGGTTCAGTTCGTCCAAAACTGGGTCGCCCATCTTTTCAGATTGATGGCCCCTTCAATATGTGTGTGCTGGTCAAGATGAGAGAGTATGTGAGAGGGGAGATATAAAGACAAGGAGTGGTTTGATAGATAGTAGCAGGCTTGGTGTCGGCCTAAGCCCCTTTATAGATGAACTGAGTGATAGTAGACCCGGCTTACTTGGGTATAAGACTGGGGACTGTGGGTTGTCAGGTGTTGTCGCTGAACTTTGATTCTGCGCCCCCCTCGAAAAGTGTTCGCGAGATGGGAATGCAATGAAGTGTAAGGCTTAGAAAGTAAGTCACCTAGGCAGATTCATAGGCAATTCAGGCCCTGAGGATCTGGAACAAGATGTCACAAGCCATTGGTATAGGCTTACCCCAACAACAGCAAGCTGAAAAGCTGAGAAGCCGCCGGCTTCTCCATAGAACGGTGTTTAGGCGACTGCACCGAGGCGATGGATGCAAAGCGTTACAAAAGCCACCTGCAGGCAAGGCAGGACTAGCCACCCAGGGCCCTGCAATGCGGGCATGTTCCGCACCCGTACTTCCAGCATGTGGCATGGAAGATTGGATGTCAGGAGATATGGGAGGCCCATGTTTGCAAGAACCTCATTCGCTTCCTGGTGGATGCGGCAGGATGGATTTGGAGGCTCAACATTTGTTCGACGAGCGCCAGTCGCCGTATTGAAACATTGCTAGAGACCAAAGACGGTACTCCGGCACAGGCCGTGGAAATTGTAGGTGAAAACCAGACAGTGTGCTTCTGGTTCATGGCAATCTTCATTGTCATGGGTGTGTTCAATCGCCCAGGATCATGAGAAGCTTCAGGCAGACCGTACCAAAGCGTTCACAGTATGTGGATTAATATGCTGAGATCGTGGCGGTCTCTGATCCATCCTCATGGCTTGACTGGCAGAACGGTGGGTGTGGCGTGATTGAACGCAGACCCTCAAAGCTGCAACTTGCAACCGATTTGTATGGCCAAATAGAGGAAGGATTCACTGTGATTTTGACTGGAGAACGGTTTCTTTGTCTGCTTTTTCCGCTGTCAACAGGATTAGTTGGTGCAGCCATACTTGAAGGAAAGAAAGGGGGTCTGAACCGACCTCAGCAGCAAAATATCAAGATTCCAGGTGCTGCCTCGAGCCTCCCACGGCTGAGCAGGGGTCATTCACTTAGCGCTCGGAGGCCGGTGGACATTTTTCCGTGCCGCGCACGAGCCACCCAGCACAAATCGCCTGCAGCCCTTCCCAAAATCAATCCACTCAGCCGGATCGTCAACGCCGGCCTTGGGAGAGACAACTTTTCGATACGACTCGACTAACTCACCACCTCAGCACTCGACAACAGTACGTGGCATCAGCTTCTACTCCTCCTTCACAAACGAAACTGTCATTCTAATCAATCCGCCCGCACAAACAGAATACCGTCGAAAATGGGTGACGCGACCATCTCTGCTCCTAAGTGGCGCCTCGTTGAGGTTGGCCGTGTCGTCCTGATCCAGGAGGGTCCTGACGCCGGTCGCCTGGCCACCATCGTCGAGATCATCGACCACAAGCGCGTACGTTGAACCACGAACCTGTGATCCAGGAGTTTGGGCAATATATGAGGAAGACAGTCATTAACTAGGATGGTTCTTACAGGCCCTGGTCGACGGTCCCGCTTCCGATGCCGCCCTGGCTGTTCCCCGACAAGCCGTCTCTTTCTCCCACTGCCTGCTCTCCGACATGGTTGTCCCCAACCTGCCCCGTGGCGCCCGGACGTCAACCGTCAAGAAGTTCTGGGAGAAGGCCGAGATCGACAAGAAGTGGAAGGCTTCCAACTGGGCCAAGACAAAGGACAGGCAGGCCAAGCGGGCGGCTCTGACCGACTTCGACCGCTTCAAGGTCATGCGCCTCAAGAAGCAACGCCGCTTCGAGGAGCGCAAGTCTCTGGCCAAGGTCAAGGCCTCCGCATAAAGCACCCACGACAATGGAACGGCATCGAAGAGTTCGCGTTTCGCGTCAGGGCAATTGAGGAGGTTTGGCTGATGATGACAGCCAGTCTGTGTGTAATTGCGCAAACTGGCTGGACGGTGGTGGATGGGTGTTCTACTAGAGGGTGACGGTATTCTGGACGGCACTGCATGAACAACAACCAACACGACAGCATTTTGGGTCGCTGGGTTTTCTTTGCTGAGTTTACGGAACAGATCACCTCAAAAAGGCAAAGGTGGCCGGCGTCAATGATAGGGAAATTCCAGAAACCAAAATACAAGACCACTCGTCATGGTCACAAATATGAACTCAATGTGATACCAACTTTCAGATGCCTGGATTCGTGTAGTTGCATCAATACAGCGCAAGTGAATATTTTTAACTACCTAGGTACAGAGAACATGGGCCACACCCAGCGGTAAATTCGAGTCCCTGCCTGAAATCCGTCGTTCGAATTGGGCACTGTAGGTTTCTCTTGCCAAATTGCTAGATTGCCAAAATTACGGCCGTGACACTGTGTATCTGAAGGCGCCTGCCTGTTTAATGCCTATGATGCGTATTTGGGACCTTCTCCAGGCTGTCAGGCTCTTTCTCTATCTACGTGCTGAGTGAAATCCCAGACGCTCGGACCACCTGGGCATGGCGGGTCAGCGAACCCTAAGAGATTTTGAGAGCTTCCAACCTTGGCCAATTCAACTCCAGCCCATCAACTCCACGCCAAACTTACGACCTGACACCTAGACCTTTTCCGCTGATTCTTGTTCAAGGTGAGTCTCTGGGATTCCAATTACCTCCTCTCCAAATTTTACGACAATCTGCCCAGAGGCTGTCTCGCGACTCGGCTTTGGAAACCGACGTCAGGCAGCTTTCTCGATTGTGGGGTTCGGATTGAATTTTGTGGAAGCAGCTTCTCTGCCCGCATTCAATAGCGACCAGCTTGAGCTTCAGCTGACCAACGTTGTCACCCCTTCCAGACCAAAACACACAGTCGCGAAAATGGCCAACCCTAGAGTCGAGGAGCTCCCCGAGGATGAACCCACCCAGCAGGTGACCGTCGACGAGGATGACGACAACAGCTCTGACTCCGAAGTCGAGGCCGGCGACAACCTGCCCGCTGGCTCCAGCGCCGTCATCCACTCCCGTAACGAGAAGAAGGCGCGCAAGGCCATTGAGAAGCTGCACCTGACCCGCATCCCGGGCATCACCCGTGTCACTCTCCGCCGACCAAAGAACGTGAGTCAACACCTGGAGGTTGAGGAGGGGTACGAGGCTGGTGGAGGGGCTGCCCATGAGCAACATCGGAGGCGCCTGGGCACTTGACCTTGGAACCGGCCGAAGGAACAGCAGTGGTGCAGCCAATAAGCAAAACAAGACTGACATGGCTACTATAGATCCTCTTCGTCATCAACAGCCCCGAGGTGTACAAGTCGCCCAACAGCAACACTTACATGTGAGCTCCACAAAACCACTTACACCCCTCCAATGACCCCCCCAAGACTGACCCCTTCCCCTACAGCGTCTTCGGTGAGGCCAAGATTGAGGACCTCAACGCTTCCGCCCAGGCCGCCGCCGCTCAGCAGCTCGCCCAGGCCGAGCACGACCACGCTGGCCACGACCACGGCGAGTCCAGCAAGGCCGTCGAGGGTGGTGAGGCCAAGAAGGAGGAGGAGGAGGATGATGGTGAGGAGGTTGACGCCGAGGGCATTGAGGACAAGGACATCGAGCTCGTCATGACCCAGGCCAACGTATCACGGAACAAGGCTATCAAGGCGCTGAAGGAGAACGACAATGATATTGTCAACTCCATCATGGCTTTGAGCATCTAGGGCGACCTCTGCCACAGTCTAGGCCACTACAGCATCTGATATTTACCTCTTATGCATTAGGGCTTGGGTTGGTGTCATTTGGTACTTCGGATCTTTGTGTTGGGTTGAACTCTGGCTTTTGCAGGACCCCGGCTACATGGAGTACATCAAAACAGCAGGAGTTGATTCTCATGGTTGAGGCTCTCAAAAAATGAAAACATCTTTGGAATGGAAACTCGATCTTGTGAAACAATTACACACTCATGATTGTCTATGCCCCTTGAGACCTTGCCATGACAGCAAGAAGTCTGAGATTTGGCGGGAGCTTGGGACCCTCCAAGACTTGATTGATCCAAATGTTTAAGGCATGACTGTAACGTAAAGAGGCCATTCTACTGTAGAAGACAAAACTTCAGTCAATATTTCCTAGTTTTCATCATAATCCCTCATTGATTGAGTACTGCCAGTCAGTCGTCCTCTTGCGCCTCTGAACAACAGCCATATTTGCGGATCCCGGTTTCCGCCGCCGGCTCAATCACGTGACCAGCTTTGACTTTGCCGAGCCGTCATCGAGAACCTCCATTTGGGTATCGTGAACCTCGAACACTCCACTCCTTGGTATTCACGTATCATTCGCAAAGATGGCCACAGTGAGTACAACCGCTACCAATTGACCCCCGGAGCAGCCGACGATGCAATACGTCCCCAGCGCGGGCACACTCGCCCGCCTGCAACACGTCTTTCCTCTCCGAGCCCATCCGCCAAAGCAACCGAGCAAGCAGCGAGCCTGAGCTAATTTTGTCCCTTCTCCCACGCAGCGATCCGCAGCCCTCAAGCTCGACTGGGCCAAGGTCACCACCTCCCTGGGCCTCCGTGGCCAGACGGTCACGTCCCTGCAGGCCTTCAAGACGCGCAACGACAACGCCAAGCGCAGGGTCCAGCAGCTGTCGGAGCTCCCCACCGAGGTCGACTTCGCCCAGTACCGCGCCGTCCTCAAGAACCAGGCCGTCGTCGACGAGATCGAGAAGCGCTTCAAGGCCTTCAAGCCCGCCACCTACGACGTCTCCCGCCAGCTCAAGGCCATCTCCGCCTTCGAGGCCGAGGCCGTCAAGAATGCCGAGGCCACCAAGACCAAGGTCGACCTGGAGCTGCAGGACCTGAACAAGACGCTGGCCAACATCGAGCAGGCCCGGCCCTTCGAGGAGCTCACTGTGGTACGTCTGCGGCGCCGGCGGCCGTGTGGCGGGATATTATTGCTGAGGGCGTGGGAGATGCTGACTGGTCGCTACAGGACGATGTCGCCGCTGCCGAGCCTTCGATCGACGAGAAGACCGCCAAGCTGGTGTCCAGAGGCCGCTGGGGCGTCCCCGGATACAAGGTTCGTTCACTACTCTGCTGGCTGCTTCCGTCAATATATGCTGACAGGTGCTACAGGAAAAATTCGGCGATCTCTCCGTGCTATAGACGACGACATTGCGAAGCCCTTCCCTTATACTCTAGCATTGTAGATATCGGCATCGAAGAGACACAGCAATTGAAATTGGACGACGTGAAAACTCAAAGATTCGGAGCCAGTCTTGTCCCTCGTGTGCTTTGATCTTCTTAGTGATACGTCTGTCACCCGTGCGAATCACCGTCACGCCTCAAGCCCGGCAATCCACGCTATGCCTTCGAGCATCGCCTTGTCCGCCTCCAGAGCTCTCGGCAAGTGCGGAGCTTTGAGCCAGAAAGTGTGCGGCCATCCCCAGACAACATCCAATCTCACGTCTGGCCCGGCGTTGGCCAGGATTTTTGCGTAGCAGACACCATCCGAGTATAGTACGTCGTTGGTACAAACCTGGATCCACGTCCTCGGCATCCCAGTGAGATCCTCCTCCAAAGCCTCCAGCGGCATCCTTTCCAGCCCATCCCTCGGCAAATCCCTTCTCATAAACCCCAAGAGTGACGTCTCAAAAGACCTATCCCACGCACTGGTGTGCACCCCCCTCAACCTCTCCGGTACGTACCCAGCCCCTCCAAACACATCGCTCGTGACAGGACACCTCAGAACCACACCGTGAAAGCTCCCCCTCGCAGCCCGCTGCGTCGCGAGCGCGGCCAGCTCGCCGCCGCTCGAGCTGCCGACCACGAGGACCCGGGACCCCGGGTGGGCGCGGGCGGCCCAGCCGAGGGCGTCGATGCTGTCCTGCACGGCCGTGCCCGCCGGGTGCAGCGGCTGGAGGCGGTACCCGACCGAGTAGAGGCGCACGCACGGCAGCCGGGACTCCCTCACGATGCGCCGGCACGACAGGTCCTCGCTGTCGGCCTCGCCGACCAGCAGCCCGCCGCCGTGGTAGTACACCACCACCCACGCGTGCCCGGCCCCCTCTGCTGCCGCCGTCTCGCCCGCGCCACCACCACCGCCGCCGCCGCCGCCGTCCTCCTCTGGGGCGAGGTCGTACTGCAGCACGGGTATGGCGAAGCCGTCGAGGCTCGAGGGCACGCTGGTGTGCTGCGTCTGGATGCCCTGCGAGAGGTGGTGGTCCCTTGCGCCTGCGGCCATCATGGCGCTGTTGCGCTCGCGGCACTGTGCTGCGTAGAGTTCCTGCCTCTGGAGCGGGTCCATGGCTGGCTTGGGGGCGAGGAGGTTGGCTTCTTCCTCGTATTGTAGCCATGCTGGGTCCAGCGGTGGGGCTTTCTGGAGGATGGGCGCCTCGTCTGCCATGGTTTGGTATGATTTGAGGTGAGCCGTGGGTGTTTGGGTCATATCATGGCTGTCTTCCAGGGATGTGGCCTCCTCCGTGGCATGTATAGTTCCTGTTGGCGTTGAGCTGGCTCGTTGGACGTTCCTCGACAGTCTCATGCATGGAAGATGGCGAACATCAACTGGACATGAGACTGTTTGCATCTCGTATCTACTCGTCGCAGATAGCCCACTATTCCATAAGAAGCACCTCATCGGTAATTATTCCACCAATCACAATCAACTTGAAATACCAAACGATTGTTGCTCAGAGCAGGCAGAGGCAACTCGCTTCGTTACGTGTCTCGACTTTAATGCTTTCTCCGTCAGGGTACTTTGGAAACTCTCCATATCAACACATGAAATCGTCCATCAATCATCACAATGGTCGAAGTCTGGTGGACTATAGTATATTGGCGTGGTCCCATCTCCAGAGCAAATATGATAGCAGGAAGAACTCCACCTATCATCACCATGTGTGTACAAGTCACAGAAGCATTGGTGATATGAAGTCATGATCACAGAGTCATGAATGCACCACCGGCTGGTCCAGACGGTGTGGTAACTTGAGCGAGGGACAAGTCGAAGAGTTGAAGGTGAATCAATCTCAGTTGCCAGGGGAACTGGGCGACGGTGCCTGTCCTTGGGCAAGTATATATCAAGAACAAGGGTGATCAAGGACGGTTCACAATGACTTCGTCAACGACTGGGATCTTGGTGACGGCATGGGGCCGCCCCTAAAGGAGACTTAATGTAAACAGCTTTGGCGTCTTCCGAAAGAAGTTCCTTGATGAAGCGCAACGAACTAAAGTACACACATAGAACGAAATGGCATGAGACTGTTTGATGAGCTGTCTCCGCAAAGCCCCCCTCCCCCCAAAGAAGCTTCCATATACCGTCAGGTATCCAGATTACCACGCCTCTATTCCCAAGCAAGCAAGTCTTTGCATCCTGTCCACTTGCATAACCAGCCCCGGAATCTATCCCTGTGGAGGAGACCCCCCACCAGGACTCTGCAAGGGCGTCACATCATATAGTTCGTTAAAGATATCATCATTCTCCTCCACATAAGCCTGCCGCTGTTGCCTCTGCTCCATCTGCTGCCGGGCACTGCCCGCGCCCGGGGTCGTGATCTGTGGTGTCTTCCCGGCTCCCCGCCGGGGTGTATCTGGCATGACAGGCGGCCTGCTGGGCCCAGCACGCGTCGGGGTATACGGTGCATCGCCGGGTCCGGGTCCTGCACCGGGTCCTGGTCCTGCGCCGGGTCCTGGAGGGCCTTGACCTTGGCCATAGCCCGGGGGCGCTCTGGTCTTCGACGATGGCGGAGTCTGGCCGTCCTCGGCCAGGGGAGGCGGGTCCGGGGGCAGCATCAGGCGGTCCCCGGGGTCTCTTTGCACGGGACGGAGGACGCGGCCCATGACCCTCGACGAATACACCGATGCGCAGTTGTTGAACCCGTTCCTCTGGTACATCCGCGCCAGTGTCTGTATGCACCTGAGGTTGAAGGCGCTGTTGGTCTCACCTGGGGAGCGAGGGAAGGCTTCGTTCCACATCCTCGCGTACTCTTCGGAGTTTGGCATGCCTGGTTCCAGGAGAACGGTGACAGGGGCACCGACATTGTAGACTTCAACCAGACAAGTGTCAGCAAATAGTCAGTATGGCGGGGGAGGAATAATCTCCTGATCAAGTAGGCAGAGGGGACATGAGTCTGGTGCTCATGAGCTGTTCATAGTAACTTACATAGTGGCAGTGTACCCCCAGTCATCAACCTGTAAAAGAGATTAAATGCATGGGTGATGAGGCCCTGTCCAGAAACCTGTCGATATCATATTATTAGTATCCGGTGGATTATCCGAAGCAATAGAGAGACAGAATATTGTACGCACACTGGCAGATATCCAAATCAGCGGGATGAAGATTATGTCGCTCTCAGCATCTCTCAACTGCGCATGAACGTCCGGGTTGAAGTTCGCAACATTATCCCACGGCCGGCCGTTATCCGGGTTGAGCAGATCGCGCAACGCACTCCTAAGGTCGTCATCGCCATCCGATCTGTACCCGGTGTGCAGCCACTCGCGGAGCCAGTCTGCTTCTCCGTCCGGGCGCTGGCCAGACATCCTGGAGATCCGCCAGGCCGAGATGAAGCCGATGTGCTGCTCCCTCTGGCCCGGGGTGGTGAGGTATAGCTCGCCGTAGTAGCCGAGCCGGGACCGGTTGTCCGCGATGTCGTCGTGCACCGTGAGTGACATGCGCAGGGTGCCGGTGCCCCCGGTGCGGCGCAGCGGTATGTCTGCTATCGTCCCTCTCGCCTCTGCGAGGACCGCCGCGTCCTCACGCTCGAAGGTCCTGAGCCTGACGATCGGGTGCAGGCTCCCGTCAAGCGCCCTGGGCCCGTCTGGAGGGGTGCCACCTGAGGGCCCTGGAGGAGCACCACGAGGACCTCGGATGTCTGGGGGACCACCTTGTCCTGTGGGGCCGCCTGGACCTGGAGGAGCATCATCTCCAGGTCTAGAGCCAGGCCCTGAGTCTGTTCCGGGCTGCTGGGGTTCTGGCTGCTGGGGAGGTCTACCCTCCGGTGTCCTAGGCGGATCCCTTTGTGGGATATCTGGCTGACGTACGGGCGTTGGTGCTCGGCATCCAGGACCAGGGCAGTCCGGGGGACAGTTGCAAGGCGTCCATTCTCTGTTCTCGAGGTCGTTGAGCCTGGCTTGCAATGCTTGAAACCTCCTCCAATATTCCCGGTTGCCTGGCGGACTGACCCTGGGCGATCTCTGTAGCGTCGCCATCATGGAGTCCCAGCACGTCTCTGACAGATGACTCTGGAGGATATTTTAGCAATTTATAGTTATGAGCATGGAACTTCAGTATTGGAAGAATGAGAAGCTACAGCATATACAGTATGAATATGAACATCCTAAGCAAAATCTGAAGAGTATTTAGTAGGATTTTGAGACAACGTTCTGGATAAAGACATCTGGAGCTCTAGCAATAATTTACTTATATATTCCAAATGCAGTTCAGTAGCCTTCTCAACGAGTTCGGAATAAGGCAACACAAAGACGCAGTCACTTTTGTGTACCGAACATGGCCAAAGGACAAAGCGAGGCGTTGATGCACCAAAGTTGTTGCACTAGCATGAGCATTGTTCGGAAACAACATTGAAAACACCACAACTCTCGCCGGATGCGTCTTCCACAAGAACAAAGGTAGGGGAGTTCCAGTCAGAGAAAGAGGTATGTCACCGTCGGCAAGCAGAGTAGGAAGACGTGTTTGAGTCTCCACAAATTGCCAACCTTGGGAAAATCAATACTAATCAAGTAACTATTTAAGTATGTCTCACCTTACTATTGGCATACTCTGAAATAGAGAATCAAGAGTCCAGTATCTCAATCAATAGAGCTTTACAATAATGGAAACTGACGAGCTGGTTAAAGTAGTTCTGCTACGAATAGTTCCCATGTTACTTATAGAAGACGGCCGAAGATGCATTAGATATCTATCTTCTATATTAGTGCCACAGTGATATCCTATGCTCTCTGATCTCTCTATAATAACAGTCTTTGGTTGTTCAACGAGCCTGCTCTGATGACCTCGGGATAGGAACCAGACCACCAATTAGGGCCACCAAACCCTACTCGTCTTGTCGGGTTATACATTGTGAGTGTTTCTTAGGGTGTTTTTCCTGTGGCTAGAGGCTATTTCTTCAATTACTACCGCCCTAATAATGTCAGTAATCTTATAAGGTGCTACTTCATAAAGGGACTCCGTCCAGATTGAATGACCGAACAGTCTGTGTGGACTTCGGAGGCTGATTGTATCTATGCAAACTAGAGCTCTCCACTCAGTCAACGGGAACGGACCCTGCTGAGGCGCTGATTGATCACTCGGCACGAAGGCAGTATAAGTGTAATACCATAACATTCAAGAGATGCGTCTTAGTACCTACTGAGGTAAGCAAAGCAAAGGCTAACTGTTAACTCCAGCCCCGTAAACCCCCGTTCCCTTTTCCGTCTTGTAACCCTCCCGCCTTTCTATCCTCTAAAAGCCACGCTTCGCGTCCTTGGCCGCCATCCCGGTGAGCTTGACCTCAGGCTTGGGGTAGGGCGGCCTACCGCCGAGGATGTCCACCGTCTCCTTCATGTACGACCAGTACGTCTCCAATGGTCGCCGGTTTGCCCAGTCCGTCTCCTTCTCCTCCACCTCCTTCATGGGCGTGAACACCACGCTCGCGCCCTTGATGCCAATGACGGTTGAGCTCATCGGGTCAGACATGACGCGGTTCGCAGCGTTCTTGCCAAAGTTTTCCAGGTGCTGCATGCACTTGATAGCAAGACGCACAGCCCTGCAGCGGTCCATGGGGGAGGGAACACCACCCTGCTGCACGTGGCCGGGGATGCTGTCACGGGACTCGAACCTGTCATGGGCTTCCTCACGGATGATGTCAGCCACAAGCTTGGCCGAGTACGTCTTGGAGGCCTTCTCGTTGATAAGGATCAGGCGCCCGGCCCGTGACTGGCCCTTGTCCTTGGCGAAGACCTCCTTCAAGTGCCTAACATCAGCCTCAAGCATAGCCAGGCTGACACCCTCTTCGGGGGTATAGACAGCAATAGCGCCAACGCCCAGACCGGCAAGCGTGGCAACGTACCCACACCGACCGCCCTGAGTCTCGATGACGAAGACACGGCGACGGGCGGCGGAGGCAGATTGCTTGATCTTGTCACAATAGTTGGTCAGCTCGTTCAAGCACGTGTCAGAGCCGAGAGAGTATTCTGTGCCCGGGACGTTGTTGGAGATAGTCGCAGGCAGCACGACCATGGGAATGCGCAGAGCAGGGAAGTCCGTCTGGGCGATGCGGAGTTGTGAGACGGCATGGAAGGCCTCAAAGCCGCCAATCAGGAACAGAGCATCGAACTTGTGTTCCTTGACAAGGTCGTTGATCAGCTGCATGCCGGAGTCCTGGGGCAGCTCTCTGTTGGTTCCAATTTCTGAGCCACCCTTGCTGGCCCAGCCGTCGACTTCAAGCCAATCAAATGGGCGGACAGCACCCTGAGGTTTGTCGCCATGATGCCTGGCGAAGCCGGCGAATCCATTGTGAATGGCGAGCGGCTCATGTCCGCGGGAGATACAGTAGGCGACGCCAGCCCGGATAGCGGCGTTCATTCCACCAGCTGGCGCTCCGACGTTGATAAAGCCGATGCGCATGCGCTTGTCCTCAGGAAGTCGCTGATGCTCGTTGAGGTTGGCCGTTGTGGTCAGCATGTATGATTTGTACTGGTCGGCAAATTCAGTGTCTCGCAGTGCCATGGCCCTATTGAAGTCCTGGGCTTCAATGGCCTTGCCAACGGCTTTGGTATCCACTACCGCCTGCATTAGTGGCCTCCGTACGATCTTGTTCTCGGTAATAGCGATGAAGCAAGTCTCGGTCTCGGGCGTGGCCTCGAGGACGGCCTTCACAGCCTCGACACCCTGAAGGGTAGCGAGCATTCTGTCGTAAGCAACAGCAGTACCACCTCTCTGGACATGGCCCAATGTTGTGATACGAGTGTCCAGCCCGAGACCCTTGGGGTCTGCCAAGAGATCCTTGACCATCTCGGATGAGATCTTGTTGCCGTACTTGTCGAGGGCGCCCTCGGCGATGATGACGGTGGTCTTTCTCTTGCCCAGACTGCGGTGCTTCTTCACGATGGCGCACATCTCTTCCCTCCAGTTGTCCTCTCTTGGCTTCTCGGGGATGAAGACGAAGTCAGCTCCAGTGGCAACACCGGCCATGAGAGCCAGCCAACCACAATGACGACCCATGACCTCAATAACGAAGGCACGGGAGTGCGAGGAAGCCGTGGCCTCGATGTAGTCGACCATCTCGCAGATCCTGGACAAGGCTGAGTAGGCACCAATGGTGGCATCGGTTCCGGACATGTCGTTGTCAATGGATCCCACGGTACCAACGATGTTCAGATGTCGGTAAGGGTCGACCTGTTCCTTTGTGAGCTCCTTCTTTTCGATCAGCTCCTCCAGCAGAGATGGCCACTCTGCTCGGAACCTGTCGGCACCAGTAAGAGAGCCGTCACCACCACAGATGATGAGGGCGTCGATTCCGTTGAGCACCATGTTCTTGGCACTGACAAGGCGGCCGGGCCGTTCGTAGAACTCCATGCATCGTGCGGTTCCGATCAGAGTGCCACCTTCAGACAGCCAGCCACGAACGTCATCCCAGGCCATCTTGCGGATGTAGTTGCCACCTCTTACAAGGCCCTCGTAGCCTTCATAGACACAGTAAGCATCGCAGCCCATATGCAGGGCCATGCGGATGCAGGCACGCACAACACCGTTCATGCCAGGGGAGTCTCCTCCCGAGGTCATGACGGCGACCTTTTTCTTCACTTGCGCCATTTTGATGGGGGTGAACTAGGTGTTAAATCGTCGTCTGTTCGGTTGTCGTCTGGTGGGTCATAGGAGTGAGGGGCTCTAGAATGATGGCCTGAGTGGGATAGGTTGGTCAGTATTGAGATTCGAGGAGGGTGAAGCATGAATTAACAGTGATATTTAGTTTTGCATGGATGGGAGCAGTAGAGCACCACGAGCAGCTGCCAGACCTTGCTGACCACCGATGCCTCGTTATTTCCTTCCTTATCCCAGTGTTTGACTGACTTCCACTGGCGGGGTAACTTTGGCAGGTGTATGGGGAAACGAGCAAGGGCAACTCACCAGACCAGGACGATGGGAGAATTGAGGCTTGGAGAGGAGGTGGTGTTGTATCTTGGGAAGAGTAAAGCAGTTGGCTCCCTTCGCGATGTAAGGAGGAGGAGAGACGATGCTGCTTTTACAAGTGTTTCAGGGTAGACAGACGTCGAACTCAGGTGACGAAAGTGAGGTGAGGTGAGGCGGCAGGACTGTGGGACCAAGTCGACGGTGGGAACGGTGGGACACTGAATGTTCGACTTGGCGGGACATCATAGCACACAGATTCCAGCACCACACACTAAGTAGAGCTTTTATCTTATCGGAGCTCCCCCCACCAACAAAAAGTGTTTTCTCAAGCACTCCGTACACAGCGGGCTGAATCCGTGCGTACATCAGTAATTGGTGACTTCATAGCACATGAGTTAGGTAACCTTTTTACGGGTCCCGAGTCGGAAAAAACGTCACTTTTTAATCCCTCAACTGTGGTACGATGGGAATGCCTGGTAAATGTTGCTTGAGCCTCGCTGAATTACCGCTGTAACTTGCAAAACACAGTGTTCTAATCATGGAGCCAGAGTTTAACAGGTGGGACCAGGCCCCCTCCCCCCTCCAGCGGTGTCTCGAGACGAAGGTGTTGTCGCCCGGCAGCGCAGTGGGTGGTCTCGCCAGGAGAGGGAAAAATTAATTTCATGTCGTACGTTATCACCACATACGGTCGTACTATACTATACATGAGGTGAGACATGCGTGCCAGGCCTGCATGCCAACCATCTCGAGCCTACTCGTGCCTTCTATGGTACCGTACTGTCCTCAGTTTGTATCTCTTTCGCCAAGTCTAACCTGTATACATGCATCGCAGCCCTCATGCAGATCTATATCCCAGTTTCAACATCCATGCATCACCAAGAAAGTTCCAAGGTTTGATAATTCCAAGGTTGCTCAGGCTACGGTAGTTGAATACCCAGGTAAACACGGCCAATGTTTACCTAGCTGGCTACTGCTGGCCTACATTACTACTTACCTTACTATTATCTCAGAGTCAGATATCCTTCACAAGGAAGCCGCGGTACGTACCCCCCCCTGATTACATAACCCGTTCAGATTTATTCGAACGCTTATAAAGGACATCTGAGGACAAGATGCAGGTCTTGAGTGTAGTAATCTGAATTTTAGTGGAAAAAAAAAGCACTCTCTTTATTCACTCTCGTAATTTACTATAACCTTCTATATAAGCTTATATATTAAACCGACCTCGAAGTCGTAGATTTAAGAGACGAATCTTTTAATATAAATATCGTCCTTCTTTAATATATACTTTATAGTATAGTCGGTAGCGATCGGGAAAAAAGATATATACTGAAACTTTTTTACCTCGATACTCCCTTACGAGAGACTCTTAATACCCTCTAAATTAATTTAAAATTTCAAGGTTTTATCTTTCAGAGAATCTCGACCTTCGTATCAAAACAGATTCTAAATACACCCAGAATTGATAAAGTTCTTCCGAATAATATAAATCACTATATAATCTAGTAAGGGGGGGCAGCCTAGGGGAGCCGGGGACTTACATCTTATCCACAGACCACCTTCGGCAGAATGGGAACGGTACGTACCTACTCGCGGAAGGTAGTCTGTACATCAGAGATAACCTTACTAGATATGTACGTAGGGGGGTAGATACACAGTACTGTGCAGTAAACTCTAATAAATGGGCGCCTGGAAGCCATTCCAGGGCTGACATGTCGTCAATTTAGCGCTACTGACCCCTGCCACGGGAGCCGACCTGCCGACCCCAGCCGGTGAAAGTCGTACCTAAGCCGCATCAGCCTTACATACAAGCTCGGCTAGCCTGTCTTTCCACCCTTGGAACCTCGGATGCCACTTCTGAATCTGAACTAAGCTCTCTCACGACGACGGCGAGCTTCCGGCGCATCCACGCCTCAACGTACGACTTTCCCTTCTTGTAGCCTACGAGGATCTGAAGACACCAGGTCGGTTGTCAGGCGTGTCTCCCAACCCCAAGGTCTCGAGCGGCTGGTTCGCTACCACAATGGCGTCGACCCCAGGATCCCATTTTGCTCTGCGACCTCTGCCTTTGCCCCAGAGCGAGCGTAAACCCGCAAACCTCGCTGAGTTCATCGCCCGTGTCAACGCCGACAAGGGCGGCTTTCGAAATGTCACCGAGGAGAGTCTGCGTAAAGAGCTGGAGGCGGAAGCGAACGATGTGGTGGAATCAAAAGAGGTGGATATGCTGAATGGCGAGTCGGACGTCGATGGGGACGCGGAATCACAAATCACCTTTGAGGAATTTCACGAGGCATTCAATGAAGTGCGTCGCAATGTCGAGTACGACCTCCTCTCCCATGCCTTCGAGAGACAAACATGACCTTTGCTGACTTCCACGTAGTATCGCACACCAAAATGCCCTGCTTACTGTCGATTTCATCTCCCTGGTGCTTAGCAAAGAGCAGCCCAGTCAAGCCGGTGCCGCGGTCTCTCCCGCCCTGAGAGACCTTGTTGGGCTCGGCACCCTCGGCGCCGACAAGCTGGCTACGTCCAACATAGACGAGGCGCGATTGCGGGACAACAAGCTGGTCGCAACCGGGTGCAAGTTTGCAGACATTGACAGGACTGTCGAGTCGCTCCTGACGTCCGCCTCGCGCCTGCAGAAAGAGATTAGTGTTGAGACCAAATACTGGGCCGAGGTCCTCGCCGTCAGTGACAAAGGCTGGGCCGTCACGCGCGTTCCCAACGAGCCAGAGACACTGGGCGTGAGATACGGCTTCTCGGAAGCTGCGCCGGACTTCAGGAACACCAGTCTCGCGCCTATGAGGCGAGGTGACGATGGCTCTGTGGATCTGGACTGCGGTAGAATGCTCGGCGATCCTCAGAGGCTGCTGGTTACGCTCGAGAAGGACGGCAGGATCGTTGGACAGTCTGCCCTCCCCAGACCGCTCCCGCAGGATGCCCCGCTGGAGGATAGGGTACTTGAAGCCCGTAATACTATTCTCGCGCAGGAACTGTGGCACGAGATCAATCGTGAAGGTCGACTGCTACAAGCCTACGGCGTGCGCCTCGAGACATCAGCTCTTTCATGCAGCCTGAACGATGACCTACGAGTCGTCTTCGCCCTTCAGCCGCTGGAACGACTTGTCGAGGAAGGGGCTTCAGAATCGTTACCCGAGGACTACCGTGCCGAATCACTGTCC
Organism: Cytospora chrysosperma; assembly: GCA_016808195.1. Lineage (NCBI taxonomy): Eukaryota > Fungi > Ascomycota > Sordariomycetes > Diaporthales > Cytosporaceae > Cytospora > Cytospora chrysosperma. The sequence continues at coordinate 879,222 of JAEQMF010000012.1, forward strand.
GCGGCTCTACACCAGCTGCTCACGTACGCACACCGCATCAACAACCAGAAGCGTACCCGTCCAATGCCAAAGCATAGAATTCAATCCACGACAACGCCGCCATATCCTCTCTTGCGGCCGGTGCTCGCTCATCTGCAGCACGAGACATCGACACAAGACGCTACACGGTTCATCTCAGACCTTACGACCGTTCTGCAGTCCGCAGGCGTCAGTACGGCATTGTTCAGGCTGCACGAGCCGCCTATCTCCCTTAAGCTGGCAGGAAGCCATGGATCCCACTCAGAGGGTCTTATCCAGGCCCTCTTCGGACCCCTAGAGCTCCAGTATGAAATGAACATCACACCCGAGGCGCGGCTGCTCATTCACTGCCGATCGGTTATGAGCAGCGTCATCGCGACGACCTACCACATCCACCTCCTGCCGCCAGCCCAGAGCGAGTTCAACCCCCTCCAGTTTGCGTACCCGCCAGTGCACGTGCACGGCGAAGGCTATACTCTGTCGGAGCTCAAGTACTACCTACAACAAGCCGTTGCCCGGGCTCTGACCGAGCGTGCAAGCAACACCTTGTCGACTATCTCTCCGTCATCACCAAAGGAGGAAGGTGGGCTGCAGGCTCACTGGGTCAAGCATGTCAGTGGAATTGCAGTTGAGAATGACAATGACCCGAAAGAGCGGCTCTCTTTCGACGTGGTGTGTTCCGAGCCAGGGGACACTGGCGTGCACCCCGAGCTGCGGGTGCATGGTAGCTGGGCCGCCGGCCAGCCGATGCCGGCGACGAGGACCTGGGTCTGGACGGTGGGCGACGCTGCCAAGGGCGTCCAGAAAGAGAACGTGGACCAGGTTGTTCGAGATGTCGTCGGGCGCGTTGGTCAGCCTCCGATCTGAGCGTCGGGCTGACCGGCATGATGCGAAGGACAGGCTCTTGCCGAGGCACTATTCCAATCTCTTATCTATGCAGCGTGGCACCTTGGTATCCCGATTTGAGTATGCGGGTGGAGCTGTGTCAAGACATGATCACCCGGGCATGAACGAGCAGGCCATTGAGTTGTCCTTGCACCCCCCTGTGGCCATGTGCACACCGCCCCACCCCCGGATGCTTCGCTCGATTGGCTTCACAAGGAGAATTGGAGAGATTAGACGACGGCGTTGGATTTGCCAAGTGCAAGGTTGGCTGGCATTTTTATCTCAGCTATTAAGAATTATATGGACAACACCCCCTAGCCTTCTTCAAAAGAGAAAAACTAGAGGTTGAAATTGGAGACTAATGTATCATCACTATTTGGTATCTTTGGGTGTGGAAAAAAAAAACAAAAAAAAAATCAACGCCGACTGGAGAGACATCGTAAGCCCGAAACCATCATAACTCTATATGCATCATCTACACCTTCACCCAGGAGGCCTTGGTGACCAGCTCGATCTGGTCCTGGCTCAGCTGGTCCGGGTCCCCGGGCCTCCTCTCCTCGTCGTCCCTGGGCGAGGTCGCCATGTGGAACGAGTGGTTCACGTAGATCTGGTTCGAGGCCACGGTGTTGTCGGCGGCCCAGCCCTTGCTCCCGGACCGGGCGCCGTACGCCCCGGACGTGTACTTGCTGCCGCCCCGGCGGCGCGTGTAGATGGCCGTGACGGCCGGGAGGCAGGCGCAGATCAGGCCTATCCCCACCTCGGCGTTGCTGTTTTGACGGCCCACCGCGCGTTAGTCTTTTTCTTCTTCTTCTCGTTTTTTTCTGCTCTGGATGCTTTCGGGGTCCGAGAAGGGGGGGCGGAGGTTGGGATGAAAAGTGAGGTCTTGGGAAGGGTCCTGGCAAAACTTACCCCGAGAGGATGACCTTGATGAAGACGATGGTCTGGTTGGCCGAGTTGCCCTCGGCGATGATCATGCCGAGCCGGTAGACGGAGAAGGCGGTGGCGACGCCGCCGGCGCAGAGGATGCCGGTGACGCGCAGCTTCTTGCGCAGGGGCAGCTGCAGCGACCAGGTCAGGGGCGTGGGCATGAGCAGGATGACGAGGTCGCTGACGGCGCTGACGATGGCGTCGGCCGTGATGATGGCCCGCTGGTCGAGGCACTTGGACGTGTCGCCCTCCCAGTAGGCGCTGATGGGCCAGCAGATGCGGATCTTGACGACCAGCGCCGCGATGTAGTAGCCCGCCAGGAGGCCCATGAAGACCCAGGTGAGGAAGATGGTCTTCTTGTGCACGGGGCCGAAGACCTTGGCGATGATGAGCAGGAGCGACATCTTGACCGTGAAGGCCATCGGGGCGTAGAAGATGGTGGCTGCATAGCCGGACTGTTGCGTGTCCAAGAGTGAGTTTGTTAGTTCTGGTCTCTTGGGTGATGCCGGCTCTGCTGTGTCGGAGGTGATTAGGATTCTGGTGAAGGCATACCTGGAAGAAGGGCACGATCTGTTCTGTCGTAACCTCCCACTGATTGAGACCACCTCCATATTCGGAAGCTATATTGATTTTCTCGTCAGCTGGGTCCCCCCGGGTTGTCATGATCCTAGAGGAGTGAGTTAAGGAGTAGAACTCACCAATGACTCCGATGATACAATAACCAATGAACAATACGTAGGACACATATGTTACGTCTGTATGAATTATTGCAAGTTGTCAGTCTCATGAGTTTCTCAAAATCGTCAAATACAGGCCCGAGATATGAATGCCTCGAGGGGGAATGCATCCGTACAGTCATCCAGGTTCCACGTCCCACGAAGCACCGTAGTCTTCGCATAGTACTTCAAGAACATGAACAGTGTCACAAAGACCAGGCTCAAGGCTTGTGTGACATAGTTGACGGTCCGGAGGACATCAGTCGGGTGATCGAAGTCGGGCGTCACGCCCTTTGGCGGCGTCGCTGCCCCTATCTGGCGGGCGGTCATGGCCAAGGCGGCATGCAACGAGTTTTTGACGTTTTTTTTTCTTTTCTCCCCGTGGGTGAGAGTCTGGCACCGGCTTTACTGCAAGACACGGGCCAAGGGTTTATCGTGTCCAAGTTTTTGTCTGTCCAACCTGATTGATCATCGAGAGGGGGGGAGACAAGATGGAGTTTCTACAAATACATATTGTACGATACTAAGTAAGGGGAAGAAGGACCCGGCGCCCCCAGCATTCTTCAATGACACATATAAGAGTAGCAGCATGCTGAGCAGCTGACACCAGCCCTGAAAGATGTACATAATACTGTGGTAGTAGCCGTTCCCTCCGTCCTAGTGTCCTAGCCTTATCTGTTCGCGGGCCCAAAAGCCTCATCCCACCCCCCGTTGCCCCCTCTCCACAGAGATTAAACTCTATCGAGCAGCCGTCCAGACTTTTTGCTGGCTGACTCGACCATGCCTAATAATCAGAAGGATTGTCAAAGCTGTGGGCTGATCCTCAGTTGACAGGCTGACGCCATGGAACATTTTGATATTCCAGGGATGTTCAGGGGAAGTTACCGGGAACGTGGTTGAGTTTCACCAAATCGGGCGCCCGCGGGCAATATGTCTGTCACCTTAGTGTACGGGTCCGTAGTGAGTTGCCAGGGACCAGGGACCTGTCCTCTGTATGCTGCTACACGCGGTAGCCCATGTACCTGGGTATGCATGAACGTCCAAGTAGGGTTTTTACCTCCTCGTATCAGCATGCAGCAACGGCACTTCACCTGCTTCATGATGGTCAGGCAGGCCCAATGTTAAAATTCCGGTACGGGCGAGGGCTAGGTGAAAATAGGCCGTCGCCGTCCCCACCTGCTTGCCCCGAAACGGTGCTCAAAAGCGACGATGGAGCTGAGAAAGGAAAGGAAAGACTGGATTCGCGTGCTTTTTCGGCTCCTCTTGGTCGGATTGCGGTGGAGGCAGCCGGATGCTGACCCCTGCGTCAGTTGTTGATCACCACTATCTATGTACCAAGACCACCACCACCACCTCCGCCACCCACTGGCCAGTCACAGGTTGTGCCGTGCTTTGTTTGACACCAAACAGACAGGCTGCCGCTGCAGTGGCAGACAGGCAGGCAGAGATCGAGCTGAGCGAGTACTGCATACGTAGTACATTCACCCTGAGCCTTGAGGCTGTAGCGAAGCATATCTGCCAAGGTGTCTCGTCATGCGTACGCGCGGTTTTCAGGGGAAGGCCAGACTTAAGATGTTATGTTATACCTGTCCATCCGATCGGTAGAGGCACATCCGGTAGGATTTCGGTCCCTGAGACAGACACGCCTGGGCGGGCGGACAGACGGGCAGAGTACCAGAGTACTGTGGCCAAGAAGGATTCAGTTATAGAGACGTTGATAATATCACTCACCCAATTCATGTCCACAACGGAGGCCAGTGTTGATCAACCAGCCTGAAGTAGTAGGTCGACGTCGTCACGGGGCCTGATCTGTGGTGGACATGGTGGACATGGTGGATGTGGTGGAGATGCGGTGGAGATGATCGATATTCAATGTTGCTTGGGCTCCATGGATGCTGTCACCATCGAAGATGCATCGGAGCCCTGAGGACCCACCACGACCTACACTGAACATGCACTGCTGCAGGAGGCAGCATGCGACGTCGCTGATCTAAATGCTACCGCGTGCCCCCGCCGCCCTCTCATGTACATACCTGATGCGTACCTAGATAGATATATGTAGCCACCGTTATGATAGTACCCAGCCTTGGACCGGCAAATGCGGTACGTGTCCCATATCTCATTTCCTTTTTTCTGAAAAAGGCTTTCTGACCACTCGCATTTCATCCTTCATCGAGCAATCAATCTACCACATTTCATTTCCGGAAACCAGCCCATACAAACTCACGTACATACGCATAAACTTTACACGCAACGCGAGCACGCAACGCACGCAACGCACGCACGCACGCAACGCAACGCAACGGAACGCAACGGAACGAAACGCACTTACATAGCTAACACTTGGTACCATGGGTGACGCTGCCACCAAGAGATCCGCGTCCAAGATATTCCAGCCACTGGACATCGCCAATGGCAAGATCAAACTGAAGCACAGGGTCGTGCTGGCGCCCCTCACGAGGAACCGTGGTACACCTGTTAAGCAGTCTACCCCTGAGGACCCCAACCGAGAATGGGTGCCAAACGATCTCATGGCCGAGTATTACTCTCAGCGCACAACCGATGGCGGGCTCATAATATCTGAGGCTATCCCGCCCAATCTGGAGGTATGTATCCTATTCGTCGCCTTGAGAGGATGATAAGGAGAAGAAGAAGAAAAATGAGAAATGACAGAAATAAGCAACTGTCACATGCGGTCTCATTAATGAGGATGTACCAACGCTGACGAACGCCAAACCCCCAGGGCAATGCCATGCCCGGAGTCCCGGGTATCTTCCGGCCGGACCAGGTCGAAGGGTGGAAGAAGGTCGTAAGCGCGGTGCACGCCAAGGGCGGCTTCATCTACGCCCAGCTGTGGCACTCGGGCCGTGCCAACATCCCCCAGCTCACTGGCACCCCCATCCTCTGCCCGTCGGCCGCCAGGTGGGACGACCCGGACGAGGTCTTCTCGTACCCGCCGCCGCACGCGTCGGCCCAGGTGAAGCTGGCCGACCACCCGCCCGTGGAGATGACGGTCGAGAAGATCGGCCAGACCATCGGCGACTTCGTCGCGGCCGCGCGGTCCGCCATGGCCGCGGGCTTCGACGGCGTCGAGGTGCACGGCGGCAACGGCTACCTCCCGGAGCAGTTCCTCTCGTCCAACATCAACAGGCGCACCGACGACTACGGCGGCAGCCCGGAGAAGCGCTGCCGGTTCGTGCTCGAGCTGATGGGCGCGCTCGCCGGCGCCGTGGGCCAGGGCAACCTGGCCATCCGGCTGTCGCCCTTTGGGCTGTTCAACCAGACGCGCGGCGAGCAGCGGCTCGAGACGTGGGGCCACCTGTGCCGCGAGCTCAAGCGGCAGCTCCCGGCGCTCAGCTACGTCAGCTTCATCGAGCCGCGGTACGAGCAGATCTTCAGCGAGGCCGAGAAGCAGCGGTTCCTCGGGTCCTGGGGCCTGCCGGGCGTCGACCTGGGCGAGTTCCGCCGCATCTTTGCCGGCACGCCCTTCTTCACCGCCGGCGGGTGGGACGACGCCAACGTGTGGGACGCCATGGACGGCGACCGCTACGACGCCGTCCTGTTCGGCCGCTACTTCATCAGCAACCCGGACCTGGTCGACAGGCTGAGGAGGGGCCTGCCCCTGGCGCCGTACGACCGCTCCAGGTTCTACGGCCCGTTCCCCGACCCCCATGTGGGCTACACCGACTACCCTACCTGGGAGCAGTCGCAGAAGAAGGAGGATGACCTTAGCAAGGAGCAGCCCCAGATGTAGAGGGCAGGGCCCCTTGATTGCAATAAATAAATCTATCTAGAGATATGGCCTGTCGGCTGTTGGAGTCTGCACCCTGCCTCCCCCCAACCGCATCCCAACCGTCTGTGGCTGAAAATTAAATGTAATGTGTCAGTTCTTATCATCATCAACTCTCTTTGTGTGTGTGTGTGTGTGTGTGTGTGTGTGTGTGTGTGTGTGTGTGTAAGGGCCCGACTACGCCATCATCCTTGACTGCTGTGCCATGTTGTTGCTTACGGCCCGTGCAGTGAGGCAGCATTTTCTCACAAAGTCAGGGATATAAGGAGCTATCGCTATGACCTTCCTCCCCAATCAATTTCGCACACATGTCGGGACGAATGCTGGGTGACGGCCCCAGTAGGCTTACGGTCAGCACAGGTGGACGAGTAGAAGTGGCCCGCCCGGCTGCCACCATTGACACGGTCTGTGATGGTGGCAACAAGGTGTCTGTCTGACCAAGCCGTGGCCGTGCTGACTGACACCCTCCCTATATTATCATGCACCCGAGGAGTGCTCACACGGTAGCGGTCGGGCGCATTTGTGTTGCTTGCTTGGCTGCTACTATGGCTGCTACTATATAGTATAGTTGCACATTCCAAGACAAGCCATGTTGCTTTGACGGCAGGCTGGGCGGTGCGGCGGGAGGGGGAGAGGAGGGTAGGCACGCCACATCCAGTGTCACTTGTCACCTACGAGATGGTGACTTGACGCCCTGTTTCGATAACAAGACGGTATGGGACCTCGGGACCAGAGCTCGCCGTGCCTTCGCACCAAGGTATGTTCAGCCCCGGGCCCTGGGATATCCTTGCCTTGGCTTTCCCTGACCTGGCTTGTTCATCACCTCACCATCAGGCTCGAGACGAGACGAGACGAGGTGAGAACGGCGGTGAGCCTCTGGAGCCAACCTCCGTACCTATCACGGCAAGCCGTGTGTCGAGCACATGTCTCCCGGCCCAGGCCTGCGCGAGACTGCCCCGGGAAGACCCAAAAAAGGCGGGGGTGGGGGAGGGGGCGGCGGCATCTATATCCGTACTATCTCGTCGATCATGATAAGACAATCTTGCAACAAGCACCCCAAGCAAGTGCTGATGTGGCTTGTTACACGTGTGCGTGACGGTGGTGGGCGGAGGGGCGGGTTTCCAGTTCCGGTCTAAGCCCAGGCACTGCTGCACTGGCACCACCACCATCATGCACGCAATCTAAGTGCTGCAGTGCAGAGGGTCACTCGGTCCCCCTCGCGAGCATGCACTACGCCGCATGTGGCACGCAGAAAGTGCACATATCATATACCATATGGGGTATATGTACACTTGAGATGCCCCCAAGAATCACACATAGTGACACACTCCAGCACTTCGATGATGATGTGAAATGAGGGGGTTTGTCGCGTGTGGCTGACGATAGATCACAGGCTGATGAGGAGCTGAGCTGTTGGTTGGCGTGCACATGCCTCTTTAAGTAGGTACAGGCATACTTGTAGGTACTTACATAAACACGGATTGACAGGCACATGCCCGCTGTGTGAGATGAGGGGTAAATCGGTACCGGTAGGTAACGTGAAGCTAGGTCGGGCCCGTATCAACCTCACCCACCCACCCCATTGAAAAGAGGCTGACCATTTACTTAAGTAAGTACCTACTGTATCCGTACCAGTCGACATGTACAGTACATAGTCTACCTACCGTACAACCTCAAGTAAACCCGTGGCAGTCGACCGGGCAGCCTCAACTTGGCGACTCGATTATTGTTGATGATCATGACTGGCTGGAGGCCGTGACGAGGTGGTGCTGTGCACATCTGTAACTGCAAGTTGCCCTGTGGCAGCCAAGTACATAAACACATGGAAATGAGGATCATCAGAGTTGAGAGAGTTATGTCAACAATATGAGCGCATAGTACACACAGTCCAGGTGCCACGTCGTATCGTGACGGTCATAATGAAAGGTATGATGCATCATCGGCTGCGAGCAGGTTTGTTGCGTGATGCATCTGGTGCCTTGTGTAACAGTATGCAGTTGACTGTACGTACATCTCGAAACCTGGCTGGCCGGACACTGACTGTTGCACTCATGTCGTGTGTGTGTGTGTCTGTGTGTGTATAGGATAGTATGTAATAATTGTATAATATGTGAAGATATATGTGAGTGGTAGGTGATCAAAATGCTGCCCCCTCCCCTCCCTTCCCAAAATGCAAAGGCTTCACAAAGCCTGCTAATGACATGTCCATAGGTAGTAGTAGTAACTAAACTCCATGCCAGAACCACCCTGACCCAGCACCCGTGCTGGATCCCAGAAAGATATACCCAAGCCGCCCAGATATGAGCCCGAAACGCCATGCTCGCTCAAAAATATTAATAAATAAAAAACCACCACCAAAAGATGTTGAACCCATAGTACACATAGCCAGCCATGCTTTGTCGTAGTGCCCTTTTCGTCCGTTGTGTGGGCAGGTGGGACCCTCAGATGATGTTGAAGACCTCATCGTCCTTCTGGCGGACCTCTTCTGTCTTTCCCCCAAATACGATGCCCTTCCTCTTCCACCCTCCCCGCTGGATAAAGTAGTTCGGGTCGTCCGGGGATGCCACCTGCGGCCTCCTCCGGGGCGTCGGCGGCTCGCCCCACAGCTCATTGCTCCTCTTGACGGCGCCGTCCTCGTCGTCGTGGCCGTTGTCGTCCGAGTCTCCGCACCACGCCTTGCCCGAGTCGACGCTCGACGCCGGTGACGGCCAGCCCTTCATGTGGACATCATCATCATCGTCGTCGTCGTCATCTTCGTCGTCGTCGTCGTCATCACCGCTACCGGCATGCCTCCGGCCCCCGGCATCGTCCCCGGCCCTCTCGAACCCAAAGTCGAAGCCCTCGTGGATCAGCAGCGAGAAGCCCGAGTCCGAGTGGTGCATCCTCGGGCGGCGCCTCATCTCGTGGCCGGCGGACGGCCGCCCCGGCTGGAGCGTCGTGGTGAACCCGGGCAGGCTGTCGCCGCGGGGCCGGGCGGGCGGGTCCGCGACCGGGGGGGTCGGCGGGTTGAGCTTGAGAGGGTCCCACTCTATTGGCGGCCAGTGCGTCCGCGCGTCTGAAATGGCCGCCGCCGACGACGACGGGGAAGAGCCCGTGATGGCCGACGCCGTTACGCTGTCGCTGTGTTGCCTCCTGTGGGCGTGCTTCTGTTCGTCCACCTCCGCTGCCGTTGCGGTCCGTAGCTTCCTGTGGCTGCGGACATGGTGTAATATCCGCCCGCCGGAGTTGGGCATGGTGGATATATCGTTGGGCGGTGGTGATGCCCTTTTGATGATATAGAAGTTTTGCTTGTATGTAGTAAAGAAAGGTAGTCTCCACTATTGCTGATGGGGACCTAACTTCCTGACGATGGGACACGGTGGGTCCGTTCTTTTATATGTACAGTAATATCTGGACTCTGACAGATGCCAAAGAAGTATGGGGAGATGGGTGGGAAAGGTAAGTAGGTAAAGTAAGTAAGTAGGTAAGCAAGGACAGGCTTTGTGGAATTGAGAATTGTAAGGGAAAAGAGTTGGAGGGGGGGGAAGGGCTATCATCTTCATATATCTCCAAGGAACCAAGAAACTCCGGCCAATCCGGAAAGTGTGCCTTGCAGCACTTCCATGGTTACTGCGGGTGAGGAGCAGGAAAGATTCCAAACAAGACATGTACACACACAGGTACAGTACATGGTTTTAAAAAACCTGCCTGGTGATCGTCGCCCGGGGTCCGTCATCATGGCTTGTGCATGTGCTACCTAAATCGATTAATTCAACTTGGCGCGTGGCGCACATACGCCTTAACATCACAGTACATGTACTACACCCTTTTGTTTGTTTTATTTCGTGCTTTCTTCGACCCACGATTGGTTGTGTCGGAGACGGCCCTCTTCCCGGCCGATGTATCCATTTGTTGATGATGATCACAGCAACTAGGCCGACTCACTGGGAGGGGAAATTCCCAGGGAGGGGGTTCACTCTGTCCATCTCTCTCCCTGGTTCAGCCCTAGTGTGGAGTTGTACGTCACAACCCCCGGATGACCTCTCCGTGAGATTGTACATGTGAAATGTTGCCCTTGGCTTGCCGGACGGGAGCCGAACACGATCACCCATGACACCGGAATGGGTCATGACACCAAATTAAAGTAGAAAAGAGAGTTTTTCAATACGATACCGAATCATGGCTGAATGGCCAGGCTAGACTCTTGGGGGTGTAGCTGCCATAGTAAACACACCCATTATCCATGGACAACTGCTGATATCCGTCGTATTCCTGCTTCTGACCACCAAGAGAAAATTCCACGTCGTCGGTCGTTTGGCTCCGGTGTGCAGCCACCAATTTCATGCAACAGGTTCGTGCACCAAGATATCTTGTTCCTTTGCGTTTGCTGTTGTGCATTTACGCCACGGCGACGCCGTGAATTCATTGGAATGGCCGTATCATTGGTAGAAGGGAAAAAAGAACCCCTGTCTTTCCAGGTTTTTCTTCTTTTTTTTTCCTTTTCTTCCCCAGGGGTGGGGCCATGCATTTCATCATGTGTGGTCCCAGGCTGTCGGCCGAGTACCTACTTCATGCTGGCGAAAGGATGAACAGGAGGTGGCCAAATGTTATTATACAAAACCAGGCCCCGAAAAGGTGGGTATCCATACGCAAGGACAGGAACCACGGTGAAATCTGGTTCGTCTGTTTGGTGTGGATCTTGGCTGTTGGATTGATCCAAGTTCACAGGGAAACAGAGCACGAGGGGGCCCTGGGGCCATGTGTTCAGCCCGTCCTTTGGACTGTAGCCGCAGCCACATATGTCAAAGTGCGTGTGGCGGGATGGCACCCTGGCATGTGTCCTGCTACCGTCCAGTCGTGCCAGCCCGCTTTCTCCTGGAGATAGATGACCATCTATCTGCATATGCAGATCGGCTTGTTGGCGGTGCCTTGCAGGAGCAGGCTCAAACACGCAAGGCACAGGACGTGTCTGTGCTCGGCTCTTGAGGGCGCTACACAAGCGTCTAGGATTCAGGTACAAGACTCTAGCGAGTACACGTCCTTCTCCATCGGCAGCATCTGACCCGCCTTCTCATTCCCACCCATCCTTCCCGTCGGCCTTGGTCAGCCAGAGACCTGACGATGAACCATCATCAGTGGGCGTCTTGCGGGGGAGGGAGATACCACAAGCGGCCGCGAGACTATGTACCTACATAGCCGCCCCCCAAGCTGGAGATTGCAAAAGGCTGAGATTGGCGAACTAATGATATCATGGGCGGCAGCGCGTTTCATGCCGGACGGGATGACGCGCCGACGAATCCCAAGGCCTGGTTAACAGGTTGACAGCCCACGGTCAGCCCGAAGCGTGAGGCCTCGTGGCGTCGCGCGCGTTGGGGTGGCTGCCGGTTTGGTCTGCTCGACCCAGTTCTGGACAGTTCTGGAAGCTCAAGCCGGTGTTCATCCCATTAGGGGGTTCGCGACGTGACGATTTACCGGTAGGGCTCCTCGCTCGTTTTAGTGCCTTACTGTGTCTGTGTATAGTGGTCCCGATCATTCGGAGATTAGGAGATTAAGAAATGGTCTTGTCTCAGCGTGTGACGACCCAAGTCTCACCGGTAATGTCCCCAAACGCGTTTACAAATGCCAGGATATGCCAATCCGAAGATCCTGACATCAGAATTCTAAAGATTACACCCCTGGTTGCTGCCCAAAACCTGTGAGCTTGGTGGCTGTCTGTTTTAACGACGTATACCTAGTGCTATAATTGTTCATCATGTGCAAGACCTGTCCCTGATCAACGCGCAAATCCTCCGGCAGAGGTATGTATGCTGTTACTTGCCAGTCAGGACCAGTCTGGGGACGCTTCACCGCCATGTCTTGAACGTATGCTGCACATGTCTCGTTTCAGGACCGTTGACATAGACGAAACTTTCTTCGGCACTAGGCATGAGCTGAACAGGTCTGTTGAGACCCCCATTGGAAGATACGCTGTCGTGGCAGGAACTATGTAGTCTGACAAGCTTGTCGTCATCCACGACCACTTCTAGCGTTCCAGCATCTTCGGTCCCCAGCTCGTACTGCTACATTCAAGCCGAGTACGTGCGCACCCCAGATTAGGGTTCATCCTCATCCCTGTAGTCACGATACTTGAGTGCCGAAACGACAGCCAAGTGTCGAGAAACGTCCCATTGCCGTCTAGTGGACCAGGTATCAAGTGCCAAGATCGCAAGGTGAGGCGCAACTGGAACACATGTATCAATGTGAAGCCTGCGACATACTGTCGCACGGTCCGTGAAAGAAATAGATCACGGCTGGAAAGATGTCCCAGGATGGAACCATCAGACGTATTGTGACAGCTCGTGTTCTGCAGATCTCCCACTGAAGCATCCCTACAGCAGAACGCGTGCCTTGTATGGCGCATACGAGCTCTTGGGCTGGTCAGCACACCATGCAGTGCGCGAGGCACTAACGAAAGAACTTGTTTCGAGAATCTCTGGAATCATTGTTTCGTTCAGGCGTTCTTCCAGGCGTTTCCATCTCCAATAACCACTTGCTTGCCGTCCGAACCGTCCCAGCCTTTCCGAGGTCTCGATCGAGGCCTCGTTAGGTGGTGGCACGTGGGCCGCATCTTGTTTGATAGACAGGCTGGTCCAACTGCTAGGCACCACGAGCATGTTTGAACTCGTTCTGATTACAGCACACCGTCGCTCTCGCCCGGGAGTCGCTTTACTCGCTTCTGTTCCCAGTCGTCGAGATCCTTGGCGGCGAGTCTCTGTTGTCAAAGAAGAACGTCAACATCAGCAAATGCATCGTCATCGATGGTTTCCATGCTTCCGCCGCCACCGCCGCCACTCACGTAGTACTCGTCCTTGATGTTGACCTTGCGGCGATCCCTGCCAACACCAAGCTCCTCCTCGCGGGACATCTGCCGGACCTTCCGGTCGTGCTTCTCGTACCGGATAGCCGTTGCTGGGGTCAGGACAAAGGAGCCCGCGACGATGATGGCCATGAAGGGCAGGCCGAAGAGGAGGAACGGGCGTTTGGCCAGTGCTGCTCGGTAGCGCGCCGCGAATGTGTTGGATTCGGCCGCCGAGACGTATTTCTTATTGCTGAAACCCATCTTTCTTGGTCGGTGAGGCTGAAGGCGCCTGTTACGGTCTCCAGGTGCTTGGGATCGATCGACTGTTTTGCGCTGCACCAATGTCCGCGGCGAACTGCGATCTCTGTTGCATGTGCAGTGAGGTGATGTTCTCCAACGGGCGGAGCTTAAGCTCTTGCGACAAGGAAGCTTTCTACTGCGTAGATTGTGGTTACATAAGCGGAACTTGGAAAGTGTCGGAGTAAGGGTAAGGGTTCGTGGTTTGCGGGCCTGAGAAACCGTCATTAGGCGGGGTAATATCAAGAGCCCAAGGGTGTTAGGTACAGATTGCAGGGCATCACAAGCTGTAGCCAGTGACATGGTGGCAGTGACATGGTGGCATGGTCGATTAGTTAGGGGCCAACAGCTTCACGGTCTTCGCGGCGTCCACTCCTCCGGCAAATCAATTGCTTGACAATACTAGTAGTATTATACCATATCTTCTGAGAGGAAACCCAAATGCTTTGGAACTCGACAATACAAGCTGGGTACTTATGGAAGCTGGAGTCTCTGTGCCGGCATTCAGTGTTGTGCTGCATTTTCTACTTCGTACTGAGTACCGTATTGGATGGAGCCCCGCCAGATGACTAATCACCTTAAATTGAAGCTTCGTGATATCGCGTACGCCTTCCACCCGCTTGACGCGTCGCGCTTCATTTGGCAACTTTCGCTCGACCTCGCTCGACCCTTGGACCACAAACATTCAATGCAATCTTGGCTGGCAGATCTCATGTCACGACTCTCACTTCGGTCATCTTGAGGTGAAGATGTCAAGATGGCTCTCGAGTCCTCCAGTAGGGCCGGTCCATCTGCCCACAATTTTCCCGATGTAGCAGCCAACGGAGGCCCACCTCCATCAACCTTGGCTGCCCAGCTTGTCGGCAACATCTCAACATCGACCAGGTCCTCGAGGCCGGATGAGTCCAGCGAGCTCAAGCGTTTGTTTGAGGTCATCGAGAGAGTCAAGAATGAACCAGGCTTGCTGAAGACTCCGGAAGAGCGTGTCGAACACAACCACATGCTCGTCTACGTCTATGCCCGTGTCGTTCTCGAAGGTCTCAAGTGGGACGATCCCTTTGCCGATTGGGAACAGCTCGAGGCAGACGCCCTGAAAGCTGTGCACTTCCTTAAAGTCACCATTCCAGAAACACCAACCGTGCTCCATTTCACCACAGATGGCACCACCTTCCTTCACCGTGGTTCCGAACCGTTATGGGTCTGGCTATTCCCGAAGCTCCTGAGGATGCTCGGACATCCAAAATGCCCAGCGTTGACTTCTGCACTGGAGTCTCTCTTTCATTTCATCTTCCTGACAGCAAGCAGATCTGCAGGCTTGTGGAATACCTGCGAGCCATTGTTTGGCTACCTGCAAGCCAACTTTCGATGTAAGACAAGATGTCAGCCGGCGGTCGATACGGTGACTAACAATAAGAGCAGCAATTTTGACCCATTTGAGCTTGTACTCCCCGCCCAGCCGGACTTCATTGGACCTAGAGTTGCCCGACCATAATGTTCTGGCATCACTGCTTCCCGGATCAGCCGTCCATGGGAGTAGTCAACATAGCTCTTACGTGCTTGGCGATGTAGACCACGTTCTTCGACATGCTTCCTGTCTTCTCAGCATTCTCCATGGTGCTACAATGCTAGAGAAGAAGCCCCATGGACAATTGGTATCGTCATCTACAAAGCACGTTCCGTGGCTGGTAGATTCTCTGGAAGCGTTGAACGAAGAGGAGAAACGCTGGAGAGAGTCCCACGGCTACAACCCGGTGGGTCTTCTGAAGCAGGCTCTGGATCTCACCTTCCTATCTTCTGGGGTCGAACAGGTCGTGTCACACAAGCTGTATGCCATGATTGTCTTGCTCTCGGCGGATGTGGCAGAGCGCATGGATGAGCTCCAGATCCAGGATGAGGGTGAAAATAACACTGCCAAGGTGTTCGCCATGGCCCTTGTCCAGCTCGCAGATGTTTCGATCAAGCAACGTCCGATATCCAAACTCGTTGCCGCCCAGTTACTCAAGCCGCTAGATCGCATCTTCACCGGAGGCCACCTCAGCAACAATTCTGGAGACTTGAAGGTACGTGCGTTTCCCAATACTCTCTACTATGAACAGATCCTAATCCCTAGCTATCCTAGCGATCTGTATCTCTCCTACGAGAGGCTGTGAGTTTGCCACCCTCTCGGCCTTTCAGTGCAGGGCTGTCCCCAGAGGCGTTCGTAGATAGGAAGATTCGCTCAAAGGTCCAGAGTATCGAGTTGAAGACTCAGCCTGCAGTGGATCAAGGACCATCAATTAAACGAAGGAAAATCACACAGGGGTCGGCATCGATGCCTTACCTCATGAGTCGGCTCCTCCGTATTCTAGACGTGCCCCCGACGAGGAAGTTGACCGACTTAGAAGAGATCATCCTGTAAGCATGATTCAAAGAATATTAAAACTGTTGGAGTGCCCAACTAACGGAGCATTATAGGAGTAAGTTCTCGCGCGCAAATGATACAGTACGTTGTTCAATCATTGAGCTGCTTACTCGCCTCCCTTGTGCATCTGACGACACTCTGGTCTCTACATCGGTCGGGCAGATAATTCTGCAGTGCTCGTTCTGCTCGAAGCAGGATGAGAAAGGGCCCAGACCAATATGCTGTGACCCTGCGGCTTCAAGGCTTTCGGTGACTATTTTCACTCAGCTTCTAAGCTTGCCGGCTTTCCGTGAGTCTCGGCGCCCACGGGTTGTTGCAATGATAGCTCTCAGACGCATCGTCTTGCATACAAAAGAACCTGAATTGCTTGATCTCGAGAAGTCTGCCTTAGGGCAATGGTGTCTCCAAGCACTTCAGAGTTCCTTGAGAGAACTGCGTATTGCTGCCGGCAGGGCAATTACACTGTTCTTACGACAAGGCATCATACGCGATGCAGGTTTGCAAACGTTGAACCGCAATACGGCCAATGCTATGGGTTTTCTTAAATCTATATCGGACAAGAATGAGCCCAGCATCAACGAGACTTCTCTTATGGCATGGGGCCAATTTGGCAGAGTCGTTTCGAATGAGGGACTCAATCTGGTCTTGGTCAAAATGCTTGAGTTCCTCGGCCATCGAAACTCCATTGTGTCTGCAGTCGCGCTGAACGAAATCACCAATCTTGCTATTTCACGAAAGACAACCGCTCGACGACTTCTGGAGCCATTTTGGAGAAGTTTAGCCTACTCGACCGTCAAGGACATGTTCACGAGGCCTCAGTCGACACAAATGGTGGCTGACCTCCTGAAGACCAGCGTGATAGAGCTGTTGCTTCTCATTCAATCCCATGCATTGCCCTGGCTGGTGTTGCACAGGAAGCAAGACATCATACAGAAGATTTTTGAGGCCAGAGGAGATGAAAAGCTCGAGCAAATGTTCTTGGATGACGCAAACCTAAGCACCATTCTTGCCCGTCTACTCGTCCAGGACGCTCCTGATGTCGAAGAGTTTGCCATGTCTGCGCTGCGCGATGCATGTCCAAAATTCAGCACCGCGACGCTGAAAGAAGTCGTACAGACGAGTACGGTTCCGACGACTCTAGAGCTTCTCAGGCTGAGTGTGGAGGGTGGTGATGAGTTGAAAACTTCTGTATGTCTTCCAACCAAGGCGTTTCTGCTTCGAAACTGACAGGGAAATAGGCACGTTCTGCGTTGGCGATGATAGCCAATTTGCTTGTGACACTCCCGAAAGATGCGAAAAGGAAGGGGCATCATCTTGTAGGCCGGTTTCTTCGGGAACATGCCCTAGGTTTGTCGGCTCGCATGGTGGAGGTCATCAACAACACCTCGCCTGTCCCCCCACCGATGCGAGAACGCAAACTCTGTATCATGGCTATGGAGGAAATGATACTTTCGGCTAAAGAGTACATTCGCATAGCAAGGCCACAGGTTCGTGACCTTTCTGACCGGCTTGCCGCTTCGTTACTGACAGTAAAGCAGATATCCGTCTGCCTTTTATCCGCTCTAGCTCTAGACGAGTTGAGGACGGCCGCTTTCGCATGCTGGTATTCGATGCTGACCAACCTGGAAGAGGAAGATGTCGAGGCGTTGATTGAGACCACCTTCTTCATCATTGGACAGTATTGGGCATTCTTCGACGAATATACGCAAGAGAAGAGCAAAGATCTCTTACGTTTCCTGCTCAGCAATCATGGCGACGTGTTGGACAATACTGTCAACAAACTACCATCGTTGAGTCATATCAGTGAACTTGCTGATATCAGAAAAATACTCGCAACACGTCGACAACCGCTTGACAGTCGCGCCATATTCGCTCTTTACATCCAACGAATACGCCACGAGAACTCCGGGGTCGTAGAGAAGGGCTTATTTGAGCTTTCAAGTTACCTGGGCCAGAACCAAGGCTACCTCCAGGCATCAGCAGTCAGCGAGCAGCCCGACTCTGTTGTGACAGACTTGAGTCGAGCACTTTTAGACTGCGCCTCCAAGTACAATGGCATCAATGCTGACGTTACTCGACTTTGTGCGGAGTGCATTGGCTTGATGGGCTGTCTGGATTCAAACAGGCTTGAGTCCGTTAGAGAGCAACGGGAGTTTATCGTGCTCTCAAATTTCGACGACGCGGAAGAAACAACAGACTTTGTTGCGTTCATCCTGGAGGAAGTGCTCGTTAAATCGTTCGTGTCCACGACAGACTCCAACCTCCAAGGCTTTCTATCGTATGTCATGCAAGAACTTCTGGAGAAATGCGATTACAAGACAGTCATTGCCCTACAAGGAGGACGCGGCGAGCGCATCTATAGAAAATGGTTGAGTATGCCGGAGAGCGTTCGCGATGTCCTCGTCCCCTTCTTGACGTCCAAGTACAAGCTTGCACCGATGCCGCAGGCGAAGACTGAATACCCCATCTTTCGAGCCGGGCGATCATACGCCAACTGGCTCAGGCAGTTTACGCTCGACCTGCTCCACAGAGGGCAGAACTTGTTCGCAACGATAATATTCGATCCTCTACGGCGAGCGATCAGGGTCAAGGATTTGTCTGTCGCCATTTTCCTTCTTCCATATCTGGTGGTTCATGCTACTCTTGGCGACCAGTGCACGCAGCAGGAGAAAGACGCGATATGGAATGAGTTGCTTAGCATCTTAAAGCAAGATGTACCGGAGAACGCCTCCTACACGGAGAGAGAAGACAGGAAGCTGTTTTGCGAAGTAAGAAACCAGCAGAATGCGAGATAGGTCTTCGCTAACAATTGTAGGCCGTCTTTAGAGTCATCGACTACGCTATGAGGTGGTTGCAGTTGAAGAAGTCGTCTGCGCTGCGAAACACTGATGCAGTCAACATACCGCTGATCCAAACGAGACTCGATGCAATACCACCGGAACTGGTATCGCTGCGAGCCATCGACTGCAAGCAATATGCCCGTGCCTTGTTCCATCTGGAGCCTCACATTCTCCGCCAGAAAGAGGAGCAAGGTAGTGATGCTGGCAGTATCCAGCAAGCACTAGACTCTTTGCAGAATGTCTATGCCAACATAGATGAGCCAGATGGCCTTGAAGGAGTGTCAGCAAACCTCAAGGTCATCGATCTGAATCAACAGGTTCTGAGCCACAGGAAGGCAGGGAGATGGTCACGGGCACAAACGTGGTGCGAAGTTCAACTTGCAGAGGACCCCACCAATGTCGATGTGCAACTTGATCTGCTCAACTGCCTCAAGGAGTCTGGCCAATATGGTAAGAATCACGCTCGTATCAGAAATGTGGTTGGGTCAAACACTAACGTTCCTTAGATGTGCTGTTGAACCACGTAGGAGGCATGAATACCGATGGATCCACGATCAACAAGATTGCACCATTCGCCGTGGAAGCTGCCTGGGCAACCGGAAGATGGGATACCCTTCAGAGATACCTGTATTCGTACAATGCTGGCAACCACCTCGAAGAATTCAATCTCGGTGTTGGGTCAGCACTCCTAGCACTCAAGGATGGTCAGACTGAAAGCTTCGTCAGTCAGATCCAGGAGTTGAAGGAGAGGACTGCGTCCTCAATGTCGCTTTCTGCCACTGCGTCTCTCCAAGCAGCTCACGATGCCATGCTGAAGTGTCACGTGCTCGCGGACCTCGAGGTCATCGCAGGAGATCACAAAAAGGAGGGCGGTGATCATCACGCAGTCATGACTACACTGGATCGTCGACTGGAAGTGCTCGGGGCTTACGTTAATGACAAGCAGTACTTACTGGGAATACGCCGAGCGGCAATGGAACTGATGCGGTAAGCACTGGTCTGCCGACCCTCGACAGCTCTTGCTAACATATACAGGCCGAAATTCACGGATGGCGATATTTCGTCTCTGTGGCTCTCGAGTGCCCGATTGGCTCGAAAGGCAAACTCTTTGCAGCAGTCCTTCAATGCCGTATTGCATGCGTCCCAACTTGGCGATGGGTCAGCAACCATTGAAAACGCCCGCCTGCTGTGGAAAGAGGGCCACCATCGCAAGGCGATACAGATCCTCGAGAACGCCATTCAGACCAACTCCTTTATCGGCTACAACCTGGGACCTGCTGCGCCTACGTCAAGCAAGGGACCAGAGGTGCAGAGGAATTTGCTCACAGCCCGAGCACACCTGCTCCTCGCGAAATGGCAGGACTCAGCGGGCCAGACCCACGCAAGCGCCCTGCGAGCACAGTATCAACAAGCGGCCAAGACCCACGCGATGTGGGAGAAAGGTCATTACTACCTTGGTCGTCATTACAAGAAGGTCTTGGAGTCAGAGAAGGCACTGGCCCCAGACGAGCAGAGCGACGAATATCTCACGGGAGAAACTGCTAAGCTTGTCATTGAGAACTACCTGCGTTCTCTCAACTATGGAACGAAGTACTTGTATCAAACTTTGCCACGAATCTTATCCCTGTGGATGGATCTGGGTGCTCAGATTGACAAGGCCCCCGACGGAAAGATCTCGTTGTCTAGAGAACTACACCAACGGAGGAAAACCTTGTTGCACGAGCTCAACAAGTACTTCTATAAGCATGTGCAACGCATGCCTGCATACATATTCTACACGGCCATGCCACAGATTGTGGCCCGGATTGCCCACCCGAATCAAGATATTTTCACATATCTACAACAGATCATCTTCAAAGTGGTCGAGGCGCATCCACGACAGGCGCTGTGGGGCCTTTTTGCCATCATGACCACCAAGCAATCATCAGAGCGAACGAGACGCGGCGTTCAACTCCTGACCCATCTTCGCAGTAGCAGCGGGAAGAGGGTCGAGGGCTCTTCATACGATCTCAAGCAGCTGTTGAGAATGGGCGAGAAGCTCGCCGAGCAACTGCTTCTCGCTTGCAACAACGGCGACTTCCAGAGCAACAGAACTACGCACGCAAGCATTACTAGGGACCTCAACTTCAACCACAAGTGCACACCATGCCCCTTGGTCGTGCCTATCGAGGCTTGCCTCACTGCTACGCTGCCCACGCTGACCGACAACATCAAGAAGCACAAAGCGTTTTCCAGAGATGTCACCGCAATTGATTCATTCCTAGACGATGTTCTCGTTCTTGGCTCGCTGGCCAAGCCGCGGAGGCTTACAGCTCGCGGCACAGACGGGAAGCTGTACAACCTGCTCATCAAGCCGAAAGATGACCTCCGTACCGACCAGCGTCTCATGGAGTTCAACAGCATGATCAATAGATCCCTGAAGCGTGATGCAGAATGCAGTCGGCGTCAGCTCTACATCCGCACATACGCTGTGACGCCCCTGAGCGAGGAGTGCGGTATCCTTGAATGGGTGGACGGACTCAAGACGCTGCGTGATATTCTCCTGGGCATTTACAAGACGCGTGGCATAGCGCCCAACTACGGGCAGATTGCGCAGATGAACAAGGAGGCTACTCTATCGGAGAAGAACATCACCCTATTCACGAAGCAAGTGCTCGGGATGTTCCCGCCCGTGCTGCAAAATTGGTTCACGTCGCAATTCCCCAACCCGTCAGCGTGGTTCGCGGCGCGGCTCAAGTACACACGGTCGTGCGCAGTCATGTCGATGGTGGGTACGATCCTTGGTCTGGGCGACCGGCACGGCGAGAACGTTCTCCTGCAAGAGGGCAACGGCGGGGTGTTCCACGTCGATTTCAACTGCCTCTTCGACAAGGGCCTCACGTTCGCGCAGCCGGAACGCGTGCCGTTCCGACTGACGCACAACATGGTGGCTGCCATGGGTATCTACGGCTACGAGGGGCCGTTCCGGCAGTGCAGCGAACTGACGCTCTCGATTCTCCGGCAGCAAGAGGAGACGCTGATGACGATCCTGGAGGCCTTCATCTACGACCCGACGCTGGACCTGCAGAGGGACAAGAAGAGGAAGTCGGACGTTGTACGGCTGAACCCGACGAGCGTGGTGGAGAGCATCAAGAGGAAGGTCAAAGGGTTCATCGGGGACGAGAGCATCCCGCTGGGCGTGGAGGGACAGGTGGAGGAATTGATCAAGCAGGCGACTAACCCGAGAAACCTGGCGGCCATGTATATTGGATGGTGTCCGTTCTTGTAGGGGGAAGGGGGCTATGGCTATGGCCATCTCTGGATGGCGATGGGCTAAATTGTAATCAGTCAATCAGTACTTTACTTAAGTTTGAAGTGAGAGGAAAGCGACGTGGTACATTGTCGATCGTTTGAGACGCCTGGTAAAAAGCAGAGGCGTCAAGACGGACTGCCGTATTACATAAGCCAGGTGTGCGCCTACTCTATTCGATGTGCAAGCCTTCAGGCATCAGTGGGCATCTGGGCTATGCGTGCCTGCCCTGCTACTCTAGGAGCCCTGCCACGCCTGCCAGCACAGCACAACACAGCACACAGCACCTGGGCACGCACGCAATCCAATCTGCCAATGCGACCGACCAACCTCCCACTTCTCTGCCTGTTTCGAATGCCTCGCATGTTCTCATAACCTCTTCCACTCTCCACATATGATGCCATAAACTGCGCGCGTCTCTTCCAGCAATCTCTTGAGAAGTGTGATATCTCGTCCCTTTCCATCTTGATTCTCTTTATTTCACTGTTTCGCGTGTGTTGATTCTTTGTCTCCTTATCTGCTCGCCCTCTCTCTACCCTCTTTCCGTTCAGGTGATCGCAGCACTTGATATCATTCTCAGCTGCACTTTCACCAGTTCACTGAGTACGGCCTCATTTCACGGCTGTAAAATAGAAAGGGGTCTGCTGTCTACCGTCGTCAATTGCATTTACGACCAAGGTTTCATACAGTAACAACATCAAGATGTCGTACCGTGTCGGTAAGTCACGTCCCGTTCTACTGCTTTCAACCAACGCCCTTTTCGCTGCAGGGAGCAGGCACAACGGCCGCCGCCCAACGCGTCTACCCTCTGCATCACAATTTTGCACCGCGATTCATCAAGTTCATACCACTTTTTTGGACTGACGTTCTTCACCAGAGGCTGCCTCCACCGGCCGCGCTGGTTGCACTGAGACAAAGTGCAAGAAGGAAGCCGTCAAGATCCAGAAGGGCGAGCTTCGTTTCGGCGCTTGGGTGGAGATCAAGGAGCATGGTTCCTGGAGGTGGAAGCACTGGTAAGAATCGACTCCTACTCACTTGCCACAGGCAGGCTATTTGCTAAATATGTGTGATTTTAGGGGTTGCGTCTCAGGCGCACAGCTCGAGAACTTGCGCGAAGCCATTAGAACTGGCGACGACGAGTACGATTTTGACATGATTGATGGCTACGATGAAATGGGGTAAGTTTCGTCACTGACTGAGCAAGAGAGACTGTGGGAAACTAACTGCAAGCTTTCAGTGATCACCCTGAGCTCCAAGAGAAGATCCGCACCGCTATGGTCGAGGGCAAGATCGCAGATGAGGACTTCAATGGTGATCCAGCCTACAACGTACTCGGCCAGAAAGGCATCCGTGGTCGTGAGAGTAAGAAGAAGGCCAAGAACGACAAAGAGGAGGGCGAGGAGCACGTAGGTTCTCGACTCATTTTACTCTGTGTTCAACGGCTAACGTACTTAGAACGGCGATGATGCCTCTGCTGCTGGCAGTCCGGCCAAGAAACCCGCTCAAAAGCGCGGACGCGCCAAAAAGGCCGCTCCACCCGGTGATGATGAGAACAACGACAATAATGAGGAGGCGCTCGAGGCTCCTCCTGCTAAGAAGGCCAGGAAGAGCAGAGTCAAGAAGCAGGTCGACGAAGAGGATGCCGACATGAAGGATGACCCCGAGCCCGAGGTAGTTCAACCAAAGAAGAAGGGCCCGGCCAAGAAGGTCAAAGCTGAGCCTGAAGCTGATGACAAACTCGCTGCTGAGCCTGAGGTCCCCGAGAAGGTGGCGAAGGGACGCCCCAAGAAGGCCAAGGCTGAGCCTGAGGCTGACGAAGAACCCGTTGCGGAGCCTGAGGCCCCAAAGAAGCTGGCGAAGGGACGGCCCAAGAAGGTCAAGGCTGAGCTTGAGGCTGACGAAGAACCCGTTGCGGAGCCTGAGGCCCCAAAGAAGCTGGCAAAGGGACGCCCCAAGAAGGTCAAGGCTGAGCCTGAGGCTGACGAAGAACCCGCTGGTGAGCCTGAGGCTCCCAAGAAGGCGGCAAAGGGACGCCCCAAGAAGGTCAAGCCTGAGCCCGCGGCCGATTCGCTTGACGCTATCCCTGAGAAGCCCAAGAGGAAGAGTCGTGCCAAGAAGGCCGCCGAACCTGAGCTCGATATCGAGCAGACTGAGGAGACTGCCGATGGTGAGGCTCTTCCAGATGATGAGCCAGAGCAGGAGCCCGAGCAGGAGCCCGAGCAGGAGCCGGAGGAGGAGCCGGAGGAGGAGCCGGAGCCTGCTCCCAAGAAGAAGGCTAATCGCAAGAAGAAGGCTGTTGCCACCGGGGATGGTTCTCAGCAGGTTGGGTCTCCGGACACCATGCCCAAGAAGCGCCGTGGCAGGAGTGGGTGAGTGTTGACTATCTATTTAATGTGGCATCGCTTCTGGATGTTAGAACTGACATAGCTTTGACACAGCGCCTAGGCCCTCAGCGTCTTCCCTCCCCAACGATGCGCCGCAATGAACAACATGATGGCGACGGAAGAAGACCTAACCGATGGCCTTATCACCCTGCAGGCTGCCGCCCTGTAGCGCCTCTCGATCACATCACTGCTGGCTCGAAGCCCGATAATTCGATGTCGACAATCAGCAGCTTTACGATTCCACACTGTCTGCTCAGCACCCCCGCAATGAAGATTGCCTCAATTTGTCCCCAAATTGCGTCGATGGGTTTCATGTTTTTGTGTTTCCGCCACAATGTCTACTTGCTTACACGCATGCAGTCTCTCGGCTCTCCAGCCATGGTAGATCTGTGCCTTTACTGAGCCAAACAAAAAGTCATGCGTTTTCTGTTTTGTTGCCGTGTGTTATAGGAAGAATGTCTAATATGCACACATTCTTGGTGCCTGCTATCGAGGAGGGAAGAATACTTATCCTTAGGTAGCTACCTCCGTGTCAGATGTTTCTTCGAGCATGGGAGATAATTCAAACTCGCTCTCCATCACGTTTCATCGCTCTCGTCCTTGATCTCCTACTAGGTCTGTATATTCCTCCCAATTTACCTTCCGCCAAGGTCTCACCCATTGGTTGAGCAGAGGGTACGAAGGGGTCACAAGCAGAACGACGCCCTACCCCTTCCCATCGCCCATTTGTTGATGTCAATGACAAGGGCATTGTTTCTGGGACGGTGGCAGTCAGCCTCTTTGTTCAATAGTCCAACGACTATCTTATGCATTTGACAACAAAGGGGTGGCGACGAACAAGGCCATTCTCCTGTTGCTGCTTCTGCCACCCATCTTCCACCGAGTCTTAAGGTGTGTCGAACGCTCACGAGCTTATAATGTTCCCTCCGTCCCATCTATTTCTTCTGTCTCAAGCTGGAATAATTGTTCCTGGGTCGATTATCAAGTCAAGACTGAATCATCGTGACGCATCATTTTGCGGAGGGGGTTAATCGAACTCCTCAGGACCTTGCCAGCTTACAGATCTTCTCTAAAAGCAAAGATGGCTCTACTGCAGACCTTCAAAGACGGGGATGTCGCGGACCTGGCATCCATTCTCATCGAGGCTGGCTTCGATCATACCGAACTCATCACACTCTCAGCGGACTTGGATGTCCAAAAACCAGCCGTCTCCCTCCGCAGGACTGTGCGCCGGGTGAAGGATGCCCTCAAACGCTTCGCTACTGGTACCCACGGGGAGGGCATCAGCCCCAGGGAACCCCGGGGCCACGCGATTCCTTTCCCCCTTATACAGGAGCTCCTGCGTCTCCTCGATATGAGCGATGCTTACCGAACGCCCTCTGATAATGCGCGCCGCCAACCGGTGAGGCCTTGCCCCTTTGCGGCACAGGGGCTTTACGATCGACTCCTGCTGGCCAGGAGACATTCGTGGTGGCTGCCCGTGCTGCCGAAACGGGCCCTTCTCCTTGGTGGTCGTGGTAATGGCCGAAGCGGAAAGAACGGCAACACATCTCGGCGGCGGTCGTGGTATATCGCCGACTCTGAGTTGTCTGTCCTGCTTGAGCCCGTCATTGCCGAGATGAGGGCCTGCCTGGAGTATGTCGAGTCCTTCTGCCGCCTCCTGGAGACCACCACCCGGGGGAGGCGCCGCGATGAGTACTGGGTAGACCTGTCCGAGCTCAGGACCTGTGTGCTCAAGCTCACGGGGTTCTGGCCGCATGGCGTGGGGGAGGATTATCCGGGGTACGCGTTCGACTTGCCCTCGGGTCTGGGCATGTTGCTGTTCCCGCAGATCTGCCTGGACCGGGACGAGATGATGGAGAACTTGGAGGAGCTGGTGCTGGGCCCTGGGCGGGATCGTCTGGTGAGGTTGGAGGTGATTGCCCGTGGCCCGTGAGCGGTTGTGGACTTGGTAGATGTGTTGCTATAGGTTGGATGTAGTTTGTTGAGAAGGAATCGAACCTCTATGCTTGTTTGCTTATGTGTCTTCGTCGCGCTTGTGCATCAGTAGTCGATGCGGGCTCCCCTGCTCATTTGTGTGCCTTGTTGTGAAGTTACCCGGGTATGATCTGTCGAGGACGTAGTTGACCTCTGGCTTTTCGGCTATGTGACCTTGATCTTTGTACCGTAGGTCATTGTTTGAGTTCCTTCCCCCGGATTTCCGTAAAAAAATATGTTTCAAATTAGGGGTTGTACATACTTATCATGTCTGGGTCTCGAGTCCAGTGAGCTGGACTCAGATCTAGTGTTCAAGACTGCACTTTCGGGTACAAAACAAGTACGGTGCGACACAAAAGTTTTGATTTCCGACTCTCCATTGACTTGTTCACTCTTGAATTTACCTGAGTATGCATGTAAGGTAGTGATCGTAGCATCTTAGATACTCATGAGCTATAGTCTTACTGCATGTGCCAATACTAATCCGTATTCTTTACTTATTACCGTTAGATATGGACAAATTGGTCACTAGTAACTACTCCACAGGGACAGGATTTGATCGGATAAGACATGCTCCTCACTTACATGTAAGCACTCAATTCTCTGCAGAACATCTCACATATCATATCTCTTTACGCGCAAGAAGTGTGAGAGAGATCATACAGAACCAAAATGATACGTAAAATCGTGGTTCTTCATTCGTCGATCCTGTTTGATCCTAAGACAAAGGCATGGCTCAAGAATATCTCCATCAAGATCGACTGCCAGTCCGGCGGCATCGTCGAAGTTTACAGGAGGGAGAAAGACGATATAGACAATGACGTTCGCGGCGGCATTGATATCGACCTCAGAGGCAAGGTTGTCATGCCAGGCTTCGTTGATGCCCATACACATGTATTTCTTCACCCGTACAGGTAAATATCAAGTCAAGTTATTTCACGATGTTACAATGAAAGCGATCATCCCCCCCTTGTTAACGAACCCATCAATAGCGAGCGCTCCCCCACTGAGCAAGAGCGTGACGAGTCCATCGTCGAGCGCACCGTCCGGGCCACCAACCACGTCCGAGAGGCCCTGCTCGCCGGGTATACGACGTACCGCGACCTCGGCACCGAGGCCATGGAGAACTTCGACACCAACCTCCGCGACTGCATCAACCGCGGCATCATCCCCGGCCCGCGCCTCTTCGTCGCCACGCACGCCCTGGCCTCGTCCTCGAGCTACGAGATCCGCAGCGAGAACCGGCAGAACGGCCACGTGCTGCCGCGCCTGTCGGACGCCGAGGACGGGCCCTGGGGTGTCCGGCGCGCCGTGAGGAGGCGCGTGGGCGACGGCGCCGATGTCATCAAGTTCTATGCCGACTACAGGCGGAAGGTCATGCGGTTTCCGCCCCTGCCGCCTTCCGTCACGGGCGGAAGCGGCAAGAGGCCCGGTTCTGGGGTGCGATTCCCCCCCACGCACGGCGAGGCAAACCCTGCCGTGCCGCTGTTCAGCCAGGAGGAGATGGCCGCCATCGTCGAGGAGGCGAGGCTGGCGAGGCTGCCCGTGGCGGCGCACGCCGCGACTGTCGAGGGCGCCACGATGGCGGCCCGGGCGGGCGTGACGAGCGTCGAGCACGCCAGCGAGGGCACCGACGAGCTGTGGCGGGAGCTCGCCAGGAGCGGCGCCGTCTACGTGCCCACCCTGGCGGTCCTCGACCAGCAGCTGCCAGAAGCCGAGATGAGGAGGGCCAAGGCGCGAGTCAAGAGGGCGTTTGACCTCGGCGTGCGGCTCGCGGCCGGCGGGGACACGGGGCCGTTCGCGCACGGCGAGAACGTCCGGGAGATGGAGCTCATGCTGGACGCGGGCATCCCGCTCGAGGACGTGCTCGAGGCGTGCTTCGTCGGCGGGTGGGAGGCGTGCGGGAGGGAGCTGTGTGGGTACCGGTTTGGGGTCTTTGAGGTGGGCGCGAGGGCGGACATCATCGCGCTGGACGCGGACCCGAGGGAGGACAGGAGGGCGCTGCGCAAGGTGAGCTTCGTGATGAAGGATGGTGAGGTCTACAAGCAGGATGGAGTTCCCGTCAACTGGCCGGGCGAGCACAAGTGGGCCGAGTCTGGGGAGGCAGCGATATAGGTTTTGCTCTGTGTTTCGTTGGGGACAAGTGTTTCATCGAGTTGCTAAATATCTCTTATTTGGTCACTACTCTCCATAAAGGTGCCAGGTAACAAACAGTGTGATCTGTGGCTTCTTCGGCACCAACCGTTATTCCCTTGTAAGTCTTCAAGTGCTTCAGCGTTATGGCTGTTTACGAGGTCCCGGGGCCACATAGACGCACAAGGCAACAACAACATAATCATTGTAGGACTCAGTGGAGGTATCGGCTCAGGTAGGCTGGTGAATCCAAATATAGGTTGTGGGGATGGTTTCAAGGACCTGCCGACTTCAAAGTTGTTGGCAGTTGGCATGGCATGAAGGCCTTTCCAAAAAACTAACATAGTGTTATTCTCATCAGTGGCCCACTATACTATGGAGAGTTGGCTTGCCCGGCGCACTTCCAACACGAGACTGCGGCCCGGTCGTCCATCAGGTGGGCTTGAAACGGAAGAGGCAGAGAGCGTCTACGCCGCAGTTCTTCAGATTCCGACCAGCTACGATGACCCGGATCTGGCGCGAACAGGAATATTTAAAGGAGCCAGATTCTTGACAAATGGCTGGAGTAGTGAACAGTGTATCAATCAGCCAATTCTCCTACCTCTCTTCGAACCTCATATACAGTCTCAAAATTGACAAAGTTACCTTTTCTGTCAAAGGAGCCGTTGTCTCCCTGTTTCCAGCCAACTCTGCGAGCTCTCTTGTCTCATATACTGCTTCTTATCTCGACTCACGTTTCAAAATCACCGATCTATTTCAACCCAGCAACCTCAAAGCGACTGCCAGTGCATACACCAGCAAAACAGCCATGCCTAAGCAAAAGTCTACGCAGAGTTTCGACCCGGTGAGAGTCCCCGATCAACAAAGAGACAGCACTTATTTGGTTCTTTCATCGTGATCATACAATTTCTTCAAACCTCTAGATCTTGGTATCGGTCAAGTTGAATCCCTTAAACATACAACCTGTCAACTTGCCTCCCATGTATTCCGCCCAATCCCCATGCAAAAAGCCTACATTTACTGGCTACACCTTCACCTTTCACACTGATCCAGAAGCTCACTGGTGACTGACTTGTATCAAGAACTCTGCTGCGGGTCAAATTCCGCAGCTGAAGAGGGCCGATGAATTGTCTAGCGGGTACCCAAAGAATAGAAAGAGCCTCAAGCAGACATTTGGGTTCGGTGCAGGAAGTGCATCCGCTAACCAAGCCCAACCGAGACAAAACAAAGCCGGTGAGAGCCAGAGCGCTACAGAAACCGCCGCGGTAAGTATTTCGGGAAATGGCTTTGGATAGTAGTCATACTGATTGAGTTATCTGTAGAGAATTGCAAGCACGGTGGGTAGTTTGGGCGCACGTATCGTCAAAGAACATTAAGTAGCTTCACGGGCGCAAATGCTCCACTGAGCGGCCAGCAAAGACAGGAGCAAATTGCCCAAGTCAGCGACACGAGAGCCAATCCCAGCCATCACAGTTCCGGAGGGTCACAGATAGGATGAAGACTCGACGTGGGGGAACGGTCTGGTATGGGATTCGCAGGAGCGGCAGGCATGTTGACGGTGCATGTTAGAGAGAATCTAGTATAGCGGGGTGGTAGTCACTCTGGGTGGCTCTGGAAAGCATCAATAAAAATTACTGAGCTGGCCTCGGTCTTGAACCCATCCTCGCTGTCCCATCAAATTTATAGTCTCCGAGTCGATATGGAGTGTATGATGATTACCTCAAGCTTCAGATATGATGACGGCATTATATGTATTCTACGGACGGAAGAACATCACCCAGAACGGAGGGCTCTTGTCACTTTGTTCAAAGAAAGCAGCGGCGAGTTGATTAGAAACAATTGGTTGTACTGACTGTATATGAGGCTATACAACTAGAAATATCGTGCGACTACTCGACTAATTACTACACCTGAAGGGTGCATCCTCCTTAACAGGATTGCTGCTGCTATTGAGATATAGCCCAACAACCTGTGCAGTAATTATAGTGTCAAAGTTACACGTAGTTGCAGTAGCGAGTAGCACAATTGCAATAGCCATTCCCATAATTATTGATGCTCGATGCAATGAGATGGTGCTATAGCATGATATGGAAATTGAGATATCAACATACACTGGGCTACCTAGGTGCTTACTTAGGTATGGAGACATGTCCTGTACCTACCCTAGTTAACGTTGCAGTGCAGGTCAACTACCTACGCAGGTAGGTACTCTAGGGTACCGTAGTACCTTGATGATCGGGGAACAACCTGGTCTCCCCCTCATTTTTCTCCTCACGATCAATTGATTCATCCGAAATCCGGCCTATCTTTTTCCACATCAGATGTCAACCCATCTTCGTCTGGCGCCCGTCATGTGCAATACGGGGTGGGTGCCTTGCTAAGGTTCCATCTGGGTTCCAAGGTTGGTCAATTGCGCCCCAATCATCATCGTCATCCGACAGATTTGGGGTCAAGGCAGCCCCAAGCCCGTCGACGACATGGAACAAGCTTCCAAGGTTCTGCGTGAATCTAGGTTCCACGTACCATGACCGCTGGCCTGATGGTCGAGTGGGAGGAGACCTCGTCGGTGAGTTATACGGTAATGATGTTACATTTTCTCCATCTTTCCCCCCAAAAGACATCAGACATCTCGGTGCATCTCTGAGGATGGACCGAGCCACGAGGGTTGCAGAGATGGCGAACGCAGCCGCGACCAACAACGTCGTCTCCTGAGGGCCTTTAAATAGACTCCCTTGCCCTCTTACGCCTCCCTCGAGAGTCACACTCTGTTCATATGAAGAGCCTCGAGAGCCGAGTCCCTGCATGATGAAGCTCACCAAGGTCCTCCCCCTCGCCGCCCTGGCGCTCCAGGGTAGCCATGCACTACGAGGCCGTCCTGATCAGCTCTTCCACCCGGAAAGACGAGAACTCCTACAAGATATAGTCACTTTTGACAATTACTCGCTGCTCATCAACGGCGAAAGGGTCATGATATACAGCGGAGAATTCCACCCGTTCCGGCTCCCCGTCCCTTCGCTATGGCTTGACGTGTTTGAAAAGATTAAATCTCTTGGTCTAAATTGCGTTTCAGTGTACCTACAGTACGTATGGTCTGCCGCATCTCTTTCATAGTAATGCATCCTAATGGTTTCTACAGCTGGGGCGCCCTGGAAGGCAAGGCGGGCGACTTCAATGCCGAGGGACCACTGGTCATCGAGCCATTCTTCCAGGCGGCACAAGAGGCAGGATTATATATTATTGCAAGGCCCGGGCCGTACATTAATGCCGAGGCCACCGGCGGTGGATTTCCCGGATGGCTACAGCGCATTGAGGGACAGTTGCGGACAAATGCCACGGACTACCTGTCCGCAACGGATAACTATATGGCGAAGGTGGGGGCTCTCATCGCAAAGTACCAAATCACGAACGGAGGCCCCATCATCTTGGTGCAGGCGGAAAACGAATACACCATCGCGGTCTCGGGGGTCGACTTCCCGAATGGCTATTACATGCAATATATCGAGGACCAGCTGCATAACGCCGGTATCATAGGTACGTACGAGACCGGGACGAGGCACCCAGATGCTGTGATCAGACAGCAGGGAACTAAGAGTTAACCTGTCTTATTTGTAGTCCCCTTGATCAATAATGATGCTAGCCCGAACGGATACAACGCGCCTTCGACGTCCCCTGGTGCTGTGGACATATACGGTCACGAGTAAGTAATCAACGAGACCCAATGGGTTCTGGATGTTCCCTTTCGGTATTTTGCTGAGTGTCGAGATATTTCATCTGGGAGCAACAAGGGCGGTACTCTTGGATGGTGCCTCACGGCTCCCGTTTCACCCTCTCTTGAACAAAATACTAACCTCTCGATGTCAAAGTGGTTACCCGTTAGGATTTGATTGCGCGAATCCCGAGTCGTGGCCTGCAGGAAAACTCCCTACCTACTACCGGGAGACTCACCTGGAGCAGAGCCCGAACACCCCATATTTGATTCCCGAGTTCCAAGGCGGGAGTTTCGACCCTCCTGGAGGTGTCGGATTCGAAAAGTGTGCGGCTCTCTTGAATATGGAGTTTGAGCGAGTCTTTTACAAGAACAACTACGCTGCCGGGGTTACTATCCTGAACTTATATATGATTTACGGCGGTACGAACTGGGGAAACATTGGCCATCCTGCTGGTTATACTTCGTACGATTACGGCTCTGTCATCAGCGAGGACCGTGCTGTCGACAGGGAGAAGTACTCGGAGCTTAAGCTCCAGGCCAACTTCATCAAGGTCTCACCGGGCTATCTTGTAGCTTCTGCCGCCAACTCGTCTTCCACCGGTGTCTACAACACGAACTCGGACATTGTCACCACTCCAGTGGTCGGAGCTAACGGCTCCTTCTTCGTCGTTCGGCACTCTGATTACACCTCCGAGGATTCGTCCAATTACACCTTAACCCTGCCTACCTCCCAAGGCACCATATCCGTTCCTCAGCTTGGAGGGTCTCTGACCCTCAACGGTCGAGACTCCAAGGTCCACGTTACCGACTATCCAGTCGGCGACTCGACGCTGCTCTACTCCACGGCTGAGATATTCACCTGGCAGGCGTATGATAGCAAGACAGTGCTCGTTGTCTACGGTGGTCCCGATGAGCTTCATGAGTTGGCTGTCCTGGGAGTGGCAAACGCGACTCTAGTCGAGGGTGATGGTGTGACGATCCGGCAGACCAACAGTTCTGTTGTGGCCCAATGGCAGACTTCTACCGACAGGAGGATAGTCCGAGTTGGGGACCTCTACATATATATACTTGGTGAGACTGATTTTCTTCGTCCAACACGAGGGGCATGCTAATGTTTTACAATAGACCGAAATTCTGCCTATAACTACTGGGTTACGGAAACGACGGACGGGGCGGTCATCGTCAATGGCCCGTATTTGGTCCGCTCAGCATCGGTTGATGGCGACACACTGTCGTTGAAAGCAGACTTCAACGCATCAACTAGCATCGAGATCCTTGGAGCTCCCTCCGGAATCACAACCCTGCAAGTTAATAACGGCACACTGGGTGATACTACTAGTTGCTTGGCCGGGTGTACAGGGACTGTTATCCAGGTAGACTACTCACCTCCCGACTTCAATATCCCTGATCTGTCCAGCGCCTCGTGGTACTACATAGACTCCCTTCCGGAGATATCGACTGGCTACGACGACTCGGCTTGGCCGGATGCGAACCACACCAACACCACCAACCCCATCGGCTCGCCTCTCTTGACGCCCGTTTCCCTCTACGGTTCCGACTACGGCTTCCATACCGGCTCTCTACTATTCAGGGGCCACTTCACCGCCGCTGGAAACGAATCCACCATCACCCTCCGGACACAAGGCGGCCAGGCCTACGGTTTCTCGGCATGGCTCAACGGAACCTTCATTGGCTCCTGGGCCGGCACAGCCCCAGCGGAGGACCAGAACTCAACCTTCACGCTACCGAACCTCACCTCCGGCAAGAGTTACGTGTTTACCATCCTGATCGACAACATGGGCCTGGACGAGAACTACGACGTCGGTGGCGACGTCCAGAAGAACCCGCGCGGGATCCTGGACTACGACTTCGCGTCCGCCATCACCTGGAAGGTCACGGGCAACCTCGGCGGCGAGGACTACGCCGACCGCGCGCGCGGGCCGCTCAACGAGGGCGGCCTGTTCGCCGAGCGCCAGGGGTACCACCAGCCGCGCCCGCCCGTTGGGGGGGCCGAGTGGTCGTCGGGCGGGGCGGGGCCGTACGGGGGCATCTCCTCCGCGGGCGTGGCCTACTACACCACCAACTTCACGCTGTCGCTGCCCTCGGACACGTGGGACGTCCCGCTGTCGCTCGTCTTCTCCAACGACACGTCCGCCGCGGCGGGGGCCCCCTACCGCGCCCTGGTCTTTGTGAACGGGTACCAGCTCGGCCGGTACACGAGCAACGTCGGCCCGCAGACGGCGTTCCCTGTGCCCGAGGGCGTCCTGGACTACAGCGGGGAGAACTGGCTGGGCATCGCGCTGTGGGCTCTGGGCAGTGATGGTGCGGTGGTGCCGGGGCTGAACTGGACGGTCTCGTCGACGCCCGTGTTGACGGGCAGGCAGACGCCAGTGCTGGTGGAGCAGCCGGCCTGGAGCGAGAGGCCGGGGGCTTATTGATCGATCTGATGGGGGAAGGAAAAGCTGTTTTAGTATTCCTGTGTGTGTATAGATTGAAGTAGGGTTGGGGTTTTACGTATATACTGAGTAGGCCTGAATACATTGGTCTCGACCTTTAGACACCTTCATATTCCCCCACATCATGTCCATGGATGAGATCGAGCTTCGTCCAGGAAGAAACCGAAAGACTCTCGGTAGCGAAGCTAAAGGTCACGAGAGCATGTCTTGCTCATCATGTACCTCCAGGGCAAGGCCTGGGTGGAAACAGCCGTCGAAGGAGGGGAGAGCAGAGCGGCCAAAAAGAAGGGCTCTATGAAGTGGCCTCAGAGTAGCTCTTTGGGTCTCCTTTACCACAGTGGCACTATATCTCTATTCATTCATCTTATCTTTGGCCCTTGTGCAAGGTCTTTCTCAGATATTCAGGCAGCAGGTAAAGATGCTGTTACAGTGTTACTGAGACCTGCTTTATACAACATTGTGACCTCAAGTGGGAATATGAAACGGGAGTCACTCAGATACACGAAAGTTCTTTGATTGTTTGTGGCTTCTTATTTGGGACAACATCATCTTCATATTACTGGGAAGGGGCCATCTACAATCTTCTATCAGATTTGTTTGTTGAGAAATCACCACATTGCCGTTTCCCTCCTTCTGCCTCAGTATTCGAGCAGACAGACAGACAAACTATCTCATATCTCACAGGACCATTCGAAAATCGAGAGCAAACAATAACAACGCCCCGCCACGCAGAAGGTCTGACAAGAGCTCAACAACTTGACAAGATGGCCTCGTCCAGCGAAGCGTCGCGCAGTGACTCCTCGTCCGAGACGGACGATGATGAATCTACCGAATCTCGTGCAGTTGAAGATCCAATGAGAATCATCATGTCTCTTCTTTCGCAAACCCTTCCCTCGTCGATCATGACCTTGTTTGACCAGGCAGAGTCCGATGACGACTCCCACTCCGATGAGTCCCAGTCCAATGAATCCCAACCCGACGACTCTCAGTCAGACGACTCTCAGCCAGATGACTCTCAGTCCGACAACTCCCAGCAAGACGACTCCCAGAAAGATGACTCTCAGCCTGACGAATCCCATCCTGACGAGTCCCAGCTAGACGACTGCCAGTCCTACGACTCCCTATTCGACGACACGCCGTCCGATTCCTCTGCAACCGACGAGCACGACGAGGCGGACAACGTCCCCGAGCAAGAAGCGCAGGTTGGCAGCATCAATTTCTCACAGCTCATCGACGCTCTCATCCAGTGCCAGCTCGACAAGGCACAAGCGAGCGACCAGCGACGTCAGGCGCCCCGA
Organism: Cytospora chrysosperma; assembly: GCA_016808195.1. Lineage (NCBI taxonomy): Eukaryota > Fungi > Ascomycota > Sordariomycetes > Diaporthales > Cytosporaceae > Cytospora > Cytospora chrysosperma. The sequence goes on from JAEQMF010000012.1 coordinate 915,159, forward strand.
CGGGACCTCCTCGAGGAGCACATGCGCGAGGAGGCGCTGATCCTGGACAACCTGGCGGGGCCCGGCGCGACCGCGGCGCAGAGGAAGAAGGTGGCAGACGACGCGGCCGAGGTCCGCCGGAGGCTGGCCGACCGGAGCATCGAGAGCGTGGCCGAGAGCGTGGCGCGCGCCGGGCGTGCCAGGCCGCCGAGGGCGCCGGGCGTTGCGGCGCGCGAGGCCGACGAGTACGCCCTGGAGCTCGCGTCCACGAGGCGCCTCGTCCGGCTCGCCTTGGAGGACGACCCTGACGGGGCGGCCCTGCGCGGCCTCACTGTCTTCCAGAGGATGTCGCTGCGGCCGCTGCGCGCTGGTAAGTGGTTTGCCGGGGCAAAGAGCATGGCTTGCTTCCTCGTTATCCTGTCTTTTTGTTGTTTTATATTTCTTGTTAGTTTTGTGATCAGTGGGAATGCTCCTGGGACAAGTCTCGCGACTCTCACTTTCCCATCTTCCTGGTTTAGCCAAATGCTGATTTTGCAACCTCCAGTTCTCCACGGACCTGACTTCCAGAGGCTGATCAAGGACGCTGGGTCGTTCGATGACGCTGTCAGGTGCCTTTTCGACATACTATGGCCTCAGAAGAAGGCCATTGAGAGCCTCTTGAGGGCGGACAAAGAGTGGATGGAGGAAAAGGGGAAGGGAAAAGCTGAGGAGTGATGGGCACGAAGCAGAAGGAGCTGAGGTGGCCGAGTGGCTGAGCTGCTTCAGACAAGTGGTACGCCATTCATGGTACCTTTGCGGGTTCCTCGTAGGTGAAGTTTGTCACGGTCAGCATTATTATGTCTGGTAATCACCAGGACATTGGGTATGTAGGCAAGCAATTAGAATGTTGCTGCTAGGATCCCTCTGTTAAGTCCAGGGACTCACTTGAGTTCGTCCGATGGCAATCACACAGGAGGTGGGGGATGTAGCACTTGGTATGATTCTCAGTCTACTACGGTATCCGTCCCCTTTCTGGAGACGGTAGTGGGAACTCGTGCAGACATGGAACAGCCACACAGTCCCCCGAGCGTGCTCCTCCCCAGCTCGCAACAGCTGCAGCATTCTAACGTTCCGCCTGATCCTGTCCTGAGTAGCTGGATGGCTCTCAGCAGCATGGATCCGCTTCAAGCAAGAAAGAATTGGCTTGACATCCACCTTGCATTGGACACATCTTTGAGCTTCAGCTATACGACGTATCAGACTGGGAGTACTTAGGCAAAGGGGGGGGGGGACTAGTGTGGTTGACTGAGGAAAGGGCTAAAGGCTATGGCAGCGCGACATGGAGACTGATACGAATGCTTGGAAGATAGTCGATCGCAAGAGCTCTTTACTTGCGGTGTGTCTTTGCGAGATTTGGTCTAGCATTGATCGAGGCATACGCAATAATCCTGTATGCTAGACTGGCAAATATATTTACACTGAGCCACTTAGACATGAAAACCATCCTAACCAAACCTACGCCTTCGCCGCCAACACAGCGACACTCAGGCTCGGCAAGCTAAAGCTGAAGCTGCCGTTCCCGCTCGCCGACAGTGTCGTCGTGGTCGTGGTGACCACCTCGGTGCCAATGTCGTTATGGCTATACCCATCCGGCGCCGTAAGCACGGTGAGCGTCGCCGACGCGCCCCCGCTCAGGCCCTGGAACGCGACCGTGAAGTCCACGTCCTCGGTGGCGTTGTACACCGCAGCCTTGAGGTAGTACGTGCTGGTGGCGTTGTCGACGCCGGCCACCCAGTAGGCGGGCCCGAAGTCGTCCGCGGTGTCGGCGGGCAGGGTGGAGGTGAAGAGGTTGTTGCCGAACAGCTTCTGCACCTCGTACGACGTGCTCAGGACGGTCTGGCTCGGGTCGGCCGTGAAGCTGATCAGGTCGGGCGACCACTGGTAGCTGTTGAGGTTCTGAAGGACGGGGGCGTAGGAAATGCCCCATACCCGGTCGGCGTTACGCTCGCATCCTAGGGTGAATATTGCCTCCGCGACGCTGCCGATCCAGTAGGGCCACGGGCTATATGCGTGTTAGTTGCTGGAGTCGTAGATCATGATCAAATGTGCATGATGAGAGGGAAGGCTTACTTCTTCGCGTTACTCCAGTTGGTTTGATCACTCGGATTATCGGTATTCTGATACGCCGGTTTTAGTTCGTAGTTGACAAGAAACGAAGGGAGTTTAACTTACGTTCTGGACTACAGCGAACTCTCCGACCATGATAGGATGGCCCGAGCTGTTCGCAAAGTTGTCGAAGAAGCCGAACTGCTTGACGAAGTAATTCGGTAGTGTATACTCATGATAGTCCTGGCCTGAATCGCTGTATATATAATCCGTGGTGGAGCTGAAGACCAGTATATCCGGGTACTTGGCCGTGATGGCGTCGTAGAACACGTTGAACCGATAGCTCGAGTAGGTATCTATGCCCGTGGTAGAGAGCCCATCTTCATTGCCCACCTCGACAAACTTGATGTTGAAAGGATCGGGATATCCAAGAGCGATGCGCTGTGCTCCCCATGTGGTCGACGAATCGCCCATCAAGAACTCCAATTCGTTCATCGCGCTGTCAACATACTGCTGCATCTCGTCCTCGGGAGCCGCCGTCTTGTCAAGCCAGTATCCGGCAAAGACAGCAAGGACAGGCTCCAGCCCGAGCTCCTGGCTCCAGAGCATGTACTCGACCAGGCCAATGCCGTCAGTATTGTGGTACCCCCAGTCGCCCCAACGGCCAGGACGTTCGGTGAGGTCCCCGAGCGTCGCTGTCCAGTTCCATTCGCGCCCCTCTGATTGGCCCTCCAAGTTGTTTCCACCTGGTATGCGGAAATACTTGGCATTCAGGCCGGCGAGAGCTTCCATTAGGTCCGGACGGTTGCCATTCGGGCGGTCCTTGTACGTGGGTGGGAACAGTGATAATAGGTTGAAGTTGAGAACATCCCCAGACGTGGCCTCGTAAGTCAGCAGGAGACTGTTATTGACGTTGGCCGCATCCTCCGAGGGCTGCAGCTTGTATGTGTGTTGTGTCCAGGTGCTCGCGACCGATGAGGATGCAATAGTAACTGAGCCCAGTGTCTGGTTGGTGATGTCTGACACGAGACTTGCTGTGAAGTTGCCCGAATACGTGCCGAGAGAGTAGAAACTGCCACTATAGGTATTTGCGGCCTTGACGTCGACTGTAGCAGTTGATGTCAGTAAGACACGGGCCATAACTCCGAGGGACATGGCATTTCTTGAACCAAGTTCATGGTAGAGAAGCTAAAATGGCCACTTACTTCCCCACCAGCCTGGATTCTTTATTCCCACGACACCATCTGCTGTAGCAGTCACTTTGAGCGACGTGGGGAGCGCAGACGAGAGCGGGGTGGTGGTGTTATCCACGGCAATCGTGGCAGAACCGAAGGCAGTCCATCCACCCCTTGTCGACTGCTGGAAGGCTCTGTCCTCAATCAACTCGGCATATCTATGACTGTCAGAGGTCTTGTCCGATACGGTCAGGAGGTTCAGCGGCTCTTACATCCCGCCATCGCCGCTGTGATTGATATCCTCGAAGATGATGCCATATTGGTAGCCAGAGGTCGCATTACCACCGGACGAGGCAACGGAAAGTGTAACGGCGGAAACAGCTCGAGCAAGAAGTGGAAGCGACAGGAATGATAGGGGCCCCATGGTGAAGGGCACGCAGAGCAATTATCGACACTGGAGAATAGCGAGGAGGCCGCGGTGGTGCTCAGGAACGAAGGGGACGTCCCCAGTCTTTTATCCCATTTGCAAGTCCATTCTCATACTTTTGAGCTGAGCTTAGTATTCAGCACTGACCTCCTCCGCGCAAGTTACCTCATCTCCAAGCCAAGCACCTGAACGAATATGCGCGTCAATGAGAACCGAGGGAGTCGCGGTCTGGCTTGCAATGGGCCACTTGGTAATGCCTATGTGCCCACGATGTCAGGGATGTAACACGCCGGGGGCGACATGAAGGAGGTCACGAGTTCTGTCCCAGCCCCCAGGCCAGTGTGCATCAAAATGCATCTTTGCACCGAGACGAGGAAGTGCGATCGGTAGATTCGGAGCAAAGCCCCAAGCTGATTCGTGCCCTGAGCATGTGCCGAGGGAGAAGTGGCCTGCTATGATGGATTTGGGTTGCCTTGGAATCTGGGGAAGGTTGGGGGAAGCTGCGGGGAGAAAAGGGGCCACAGCAGGTGGGCTGAATATCATGTGCTCGCCGGTGATCATTGGTGCGCGTAGGAAGGTTGGATCGTATTTCCAACCTACGTACCCTTCACTTCAGGGAGATCTGGCCGTGAAAACCCTGGTAGCTTGCAGTAGGCCTGCGGCCCGTCAGGCCAGTACCGAATATACATGACTTTTCTCCCATGGCTCGTCTCCATGATACGGATCATACGGAGGGAGGGGAAGCATCGGCTTGTGAAAGCTTGAGGAATGTTCGGCTGCGAAGCCGAACCACTCGGATGCAAGGGCCGATGCTGACTTGCCTCATCAGCACATGGACTGGCAAAGAGGCAGTCTAGCCGGTGAACGAAACCAGGCAACGTGTAGCAGGGGATGGTACGCAAAAGACTAGCGGGCATGACAGAGATCACCGTGAGCCAACCAAGGCACTCGCGAAGGCCTCCCGCGATCTTGAGATGGCCGCACGCCACTTCTATGTACATAAGCCTGAGGTTTGTTGACTACGCCACAACTAGATGGCGCTTTTGACGGGCTCGGGACGAAACGTTGGATCCGAACTAGATCTCACGGACTAAAGTAACATGGCGCCTTGTCTGGGGCTCCATTCTGTTTAGTGTGGAGCTTAAAAATCATCCGCACTTGCAAAGATGTATTAGGACGAGAATTCTCCCCAGTACATAGATCTATGATAATTGTGAAGGAGAAAATGCCAGTCCGTGCAGTCCGCGATAGTGTCGATGAAACGCCATGTTTCAGGACAAGCGTGGGGATCACAACGTGGCTTGGTGTTTGGAGTTCAAGATATTGACCCCACGACGACCGGGCGGCTAGGTATTTGAAGGGGCTCAATCGCCAGAACTGTGCAACAAGGGCTTGGGGAACGTAAGATTTGGCAACTGGTCCGCAGACGGCACTCAAACCGCCGCCGCATCGCAGGTACAGATCCGCCACGTTTCCGTCAAAGAGATAGGATGAGATGTAAAAGAGGGCAGTGGATGTACCTTAGTATCCCACGACGTCGAGAAAGACAACATTTCGTGCCTGTCAGTACAATCAGGTCCGGCTGGGTGGAACAGCGAAGTACATGGTATGAAATCGTGAGTGGCCGCAGGCGCCTTACGGCGGTCGAAGCTCTTTATCGCGAGTGGCTCGGCCTGACCGTCGCTGTGAAACCAAAGGGGATTGCTTCTGGATTCGTCTCTGTGCCGTCATTAGGTCTCCATCCAGTGCATGTAACCTGTATAATTAATCAGTCACCGAAGGTTTTGCATTCCTGGCTTTGTGCCTTTTGGTCGGGGTCTACACTGCCGTAGTCGGGTGCTCGAGGACCCTGGGTGGCTGTGGGGACGAGGAGGCGGCTGTGCTCAATTGCCGAGCGAAAGGGTCCCAGTGATTCGGAGAGCGAGCCAAAAGAGCAGGGAGAGAGGCAAGGCTGCGATGATGTAAACACTGGCCTGGGTCGGGTGGCATGATGACGGCAGGACCAAAGTTTATGACATTTGAGTCCTTTTGTTGGGGCTTTTCCCCGGCTCCAGCCTCCAGCCTCCAGTTTCCAGTCTCCAGGGGACAGGTTTGGTATCCGTGATGGAATAAAACGTTGGCATAGGGCTGCAGGCCTGGCACTTGTATCGTCATTGAGCACATGCCCCTACGGTACTGTCGTGACAGGGCTTTCCATGGTTCCCATCTATGCAGAGCCACACTGATGGCATGGCACCTCGCAGAACGGCGGTTTTGGGAGAACCTGGCCCTTGAAAACTTGATGATGCGCGTGTAGCTATAAATAATGGGAACATAATGATGAGAGTCAATGCAACGCTTCTCTGCATATAGCAGATACTAAGGTCGAGGTGCCTCGTTTTGGCAATGCTCTGCTCGGAAGCAACCTTGAAAGTTCCCTGTGTTCCGTTGCCAAAAAAGAGAAAGGGAAAAATGAAAAGAGGGCTGTGTTTCCTGATGGCCGTGTCGATCTGTTTCGATGGCAGCTGATTGAGGGATGTCGAATGGTTGTTTCTTTTATGCCTCAAAACCTTGGCGAAGATCCTCCACTGTGGGAAAAGTGCGTGTGGGTGATGATTGCCCAGTCGAATGGGGTTGATGAGCCTCGAGTGCCACAGAACCGTTGTTGCCCCTTGGCCACTGCACGACAACAGGATGCAGGTGACAGGTGAGACGTTGCACTCCACGATCTGTGATTTGTGTATGTATCTGTGTCGTGATCAAGGTTGGCAGAGAGGCTGCATACTGTATGTACGGATCCGTATGGTACAGTATTCCGTACTTGCCATCACCTGATCCGACCGGCCACCGGATCAAGCTCCCGGGCTGTCAAAAGTTGAGGGTTTGTAGCACGGTGAATCATTGTGTGCCTACGTCCGTAGGTAGGTGTAGTATGGCGGTTAGGTTGAGAACGGTCCGGATGAAGCCGCCGCCGTCGCAAAGACAGAGCTATAAAAAAAAACACCAAAAAGAAAGAAAACTGGGAATCCCGATCGTCTCCTGCAAAGCAGACCTTCCGGCCTCATAGTCTGCAGTAGCCCCGAGCTGGAATGCGTTCCAAGAGAGTCGGGTGGTCTCATCAGGCTCGCAGCTCGTCAGCGCCCTTCAAGTGCCGAGGAATACGAGGCCGTGTGGCTGCTGATGCAAAACGGTGCCGACCACTCCCAATGAAAAATTGACAAGGCTAACGGGTTGGGGACGGTGGGCCCCCCTGATGTAGTGCGAATATCCCGTGAATGACTGTGGAGCTGTATGTAATCTGTACCACAGGACTAGAAAGGTACGGCTGGGGACTTTACATAATCGAGCATACTAGCCAGGTACAGTATACACTCCAGCACTGCCGAGGTCCTTTATTGCGGATTCGTACTCTGCTGTGTAGTCTGTATAGGTACCCTAAGAAAGAGCTTACTGTAGGCAAAAGAGTGTGGCATGCCCGCTCCTGTAACTTTCCAAAACTGCAAAGACAGGAAAAGCAGCGGAGGCCTTGCGTTGTACCTAAATACCTGTGAGTCTGTAGTCTTACTGCATGCCCAGGCGCCTTCCTGGCCTTCCTAGCCTGCCTGCCTAAAATTTTCCTAGGTATGTAGGGTAGGTACCTAGATACCTACTTAGCAGGCAGGCAGGTCAGCAACGGTCGAGCCGCCGGCCTACATACCGTATCTATTTGTAGGGCCCGTGGATTCGGAGCGGCAAGGTCGGGTTGTCGGGCTAGTGCACGTAGACTGTCGTTGCCGTCTACTTTAGCGCCCTCGTGCGCAGCACAGTCACCAAAATGTCTAGTTGCACTGGCTAACCACTTTATTTTAGCGGCCTGCCCTGTCTCCCCTGCTCCCCTGGCTCCCCTCCCCCTTGGCCCAAGTGTTCGACTTTTGCGCTCCTCCCGCCCACTCGCTCACTCCATTTCCCACCATCTTCAATAAAACTACCACCACCCATTTTCAATCCCTTCCAGGAGTCCCTCGCTTTTCTTCCATTCTCTCGTCATTTCGTTCACCGTCTCAATACGTTCGCTATTCACTAATCCAAGAACTGATCGGTTCCGATCTATCCATTCTCGACAACCGCCATTCATCTACGTAACAATCACAGCTTTGAATTAATTGCCGGTCTCAATTTGACTCGTCAACAAACCCTCGCTTCCTCGTCCATCAGGCCCCTTTAATTAGGTCATTCGGTCGCCCTCTGTTGTGTCGTAAGGTGATACGACCCACGAGTGACCATCGATCACAACTCACCGAAGCCTAAGAGCTCCAGTCGTTGTTTTCACCCAGTGTTGGATTCCCATCGTCCCGACGGAGCCCCCGACATACATACACCACGATGTATTCCACACGGGTACTGCAGCTGCTTTTGGCAGCACTGTCTGCCACAACAGTCTCCCAGGGCTTCATAATCGACGCTGCCGTCATGGGCCGATATAACAGAGAGCTGGCTCAGAGAGATCTTCTGGCTGATCTCAGTCCAAGCGGAAGTGCCTACACGTTAACATCTGCAACCACAACCGCCGATACCACAACGACGGCACCTGCGACAACTGACACGAGCACGGCCGCTGTCACGACCCCTACCACTACAGCTGATCCAACAACCTCTACCGAGCCGACCACCACCGAGGCCATTACCACGCCTTCTTCTACATCCGTTGCGGTTGACACCCCGACCTCCACTTCAGCATCCGAGACCGAGGACGCACCTTCCACGTCTGCATCAGACACTGCGGCATCGACAGCTGCCTCTTCTGCTGGGACAACATCGGCGCCGGATTCCAGCGCGACGACGACTGCAACCCCCACCCCTGTTACCTCTACCACCGTCATCATCATCACCGCGACCGATGGATCGGTTAGCAGCTCGACATCTCTCGCCGTGACGACCCCAACACCTACCCTGTCCAGCAGCTCCAGCGGCAGCAGCGGTAGCAGCTCCGGCATGTCCAAACAGACCCGGAACACGATCATCGGTGTCGTCGTCGGTGTTGGAGGTGCTATCGTACTTGCCGTCGCGGGTCTGTTCGCTTGGAGGATCTGGGGACGCAAGAGGAACAACGAGGAGAACGACGGCCTGATGGGCTACAACAACGGGGCCGAAGGAAAGAGCGAGGTCGGTGCGCTCGGGGCGCTCGGTACCGGCTCGACGGGTGCTGGCGCTGCACGTTCACCATTCCAGAGCACGCTCGAGAGTTACCACGCGCCAACCCAAGTTAATGCGTCGTCAAACTTTTAGCGGGTAATCTCATCGATGCGTTGACCTTGTGGGTGCGGACTGGAGTGCAATCTGCGGGTGCTATTTTCTATACAGACACTGCGCAGAGCAGGTCCAAGTCGCATGCGCCATCGGTCTTCTGAGTTTCGGGTTTTTCGAGGGTTTACGGCGTTTTTCTCGACAAGGGGGTTTAACAGCATAGCATTTTGCAAAATCAGCACGAGGTCGACAAGTGGAGATGAGCAAATACGGACATAGACTAGGATCTGTCTTCTTAATGAACATGACTTGGGGCAACTTGAAGCGTGTCATCACATCTTTTATGGAACATGCTTTCTCAGGAAAGATATGAGATCGTGGCTCGTGCACAAATGCGGTTACTTGGCCACGGCCACACAAAATGCTAGTGATTCGAGGCCACCAAAAGTCGGGATCGGAGTTGTGTTTCATTCTAGAGCGTCCGTTGATTTTGACGGCACTGCAACCTTTGAACATTGTCATTGCGCATATGAAGCTGTAGTCACCAGGGTAGTTACTAATACTGAAACCCATTTCCACAACAACATTCCAGAGTGCATTGGTATATACTAAGTATACAGGCACGAGTGTCAACTGAAATCCTAGCCTAACCTCGGTCATTGTTCGTAGGAACATTTGCTCACGGAATTGTCTGCGATGTCTACGGTTAAATTGTTAGATTGCTGTGAACCGTGCCGGCTAAGCGCTTGTGTGTGTGGGGAGGTTTGGCCTTGCCTCTCGGTCTTCTGCAATGCCTCGTCTCAGCGCCGTTTCAAGTTCGGCTCTGCACGCCTGGGCCGCAGCGGCCGCATCTTGCCTCGAGAAGAGCCTGACGTATCACTCGTTCGACTCTGCTACCTCTTCTCTTCAATGCCATCAAAAGCCAAGCTGTAGCTCTCTGCCAGTGCCGGATGGATAATCGACTTCAAGCGACTGGACAACGGATTAATCGGCCAAGACCTGCCGCGGGCGATCTCCCGACGGCGAAAACTCGACGACGTCCGCCGCGGTAGATCCAAGGAAGCAACTGCACCTCGATATAACCCCCCCCGGGCGCAGAAGACGACGACAACCACGGCGCGAACGAGACGGCTGCAGGTCAGGCACGGTCTTGACCTTCCCAGCCCGCTTGGCGGAATCACCCACCAGACAGGAACTACATACGTCAAATATAATACAGTCCAGCCGGCCACGTCCACTTCCAGCCCGCCTACTTAGTTACTTAATTTCTGCCCACCAGCCAACGATGCTGCCACCACGACCATCCATGCTGGCCGCGGCCCTAGGCATCACCATCATCCTGATCAGCGGCGCCGCAGACGCCCAGGCCTCGTCCGCCAGCCAGTACTGCCACCGCCAGCAGTCATACGCCGCGGACCAGGTGCGGCGCGGCCTGCAGCCCCGCCAGACGGGCGCGGGCGCCAACGTGCAGGTCTTCTCGGGGGCGCTGGGCGGCATCAGGGCCGCCGCGGTGACCACGACGGGCGACGCCCTCAGGCCGTATGCCGTGTGCGGGGACACGTTCATGGACTTTGCGAGCGCGGCGGCGCGGTCGTGCGACGACCAGATGAACGGCTGTGCTGAGCTCGCGAACGCGGGCGGGGCGAACTTCTCGGTCGGGGACTGTGAGGCACAGGCTTGTGAGTATCTATCTGTCTTCTATCTTGCTTCCTTTCCTTTCCCCGCTCCCCCTCTTGACTGCTCTGTCCTTTTGATTCATGCCATGGGAGGATCTTGGTTGGTTGTCAAGAAAAGGGGATGTTTGGGACGGTATTCAATCAAGTTCATTTTGTGTGTGTGTGTGTGTGCATGAAGGGGCTGACGAGACGATGTGGGACAGCTCGGTGCAACGAGGCCATCAAGATTGACAGTACTACGACGTCCGCGCCAGTTATGTCTTCGGCGATACAGACGACGACGCCTGTGTCTTTGAGCCTGGTGAGCCAGAATGCCGACTTCAACTACTTCTGCGAGGTATGAAAAGGCGGCGCTGTGGGGATGACATGGTTTGGGTATGCTGATGGGGCGGGCGGACGTCTGAGCATTTTCAAGTGCGGACTCATGACAGAGCTGGGCTAGCTGTCTGGACCTGTGATAGCATATGGCGTTCTGGTGTTTGGACGGGGTGACGGCTAGAGTTGAAGGGCTTGTCGAGCTAGTAATGTTTGACGGGAGTATGTGTGAGCATTACATCGAATCTCGGCAGGAAACCGAGCAGTATGTAGATGAGCATCAGCCTCTTCCTCTCGAGGTTGTGTATGATATAGGCTATATGTATACTACGGATGGATGGACTACTCTTCCTCTCGCCAGAGCACGTGTTTGCACAAGAGTCAGTTATACAGGTTAGAAAAAGCCATAAGGAACCACTGCGTCGGCCTGGGATCCCATGAGACGGGAGACGGGAGACGGGAGACGGTATACGGGAGCAGTCCGTTAATCTAGTCAGTTAGTGCCCGCTCGTCTGGACCGAGTCCGGACACATCCCGCGTCATGGTAGCGCGGATACCCCATTAAATAGCGCGACAGCAAGGGTGACCTCAGCATTCCAGAGTGGCCATATTCAGGGGGAAGAGCAGCATCTCCCTAGGTATATGGAGGGGTTTGAAGGAGCAAGTAGCTCACATGGCATGATAGCCACCGCGTACCGAGGTCTGGGGAAGTCTAGCTGGAAGCTGATGAGGAATACTTCCCAACAGGAGAGCTATCAAACTGGAGCTGAGGTAGTGTCTATCACGGTCTATCAGAGCAGTACGTACTTCGTACATGGAGGTAGTAATTATGGGTAGTAATCCGTACATACGGTTAGCCGGATAGATAGATACCCAGCATAAACATGCCAAACTTACAGGTGCATATGCCTGGAAACCCCTGCAGCTTTTTGGAAGGCGTGTTCAAAAATTACAGGCATGGGCAGGGCATAGGCCAGCTCAATGCATACGCTGTCATCTGTTCAGCTTGCTGCTTGCTGCTTAATGCTGGTTGCTTATTGCTTGCTGCTTATTGCTTATTGCTTATTCCCTTCCCTTCCCTTCCCTCCAGAACAGAACGCATTCTCCAACGCCAGTCACGCCCAACCCCAATATCCCAGCATCCTTACCTCCCCCCCCCCTCTCCCAGAAGTTTGGAAATATTGAGAGCTCGCCTCAGTTTCCCGGCTCCACCATAGGACAGGCCCAAGGCTCTGCGCTGTCCGTCGCCGATCCGATCTGATCCCCTTCTCTTTCGACCTTGGGACTCGATGATTGGCCTCCCTCCAGACTCGAGGCACTCACCACGGTATCACGGAACTACTGCATACCTACTTGCAAAGTATGCGCGCAGCAGCACCGAAATACCAACCGTGCTTCGATCTGGTGGTCTTCTCGACAATCCGTCTCCGATGCCCTCTTGTTCTTGACCTTGTGTCCCTCTCTTGAAGAGCAGAGCTACCAGGTACATACATGTTTACTTACATTACCATACGTACATGAAGAACCAAGTCTCCTACTTTAATTTGGCCCTCATTTCCGAACACAGTATTTCAGTGGGCCCCCCCCCAGGTCCCCCCCAGTTACCCCCAACCGCAGTCGCAGCCCTGCATTCCAGGTTCAACATTGACGTTCGAGCTTCCCCCAGTTTTCGGATACCTACCTACTTACAGTACGCGACGCGAGTCCCCGGCCCGTTCCCTTGTATGTCCTAAGTAGGGGGAAACTCATTCCGCCAACAAAAAAAGTTTCCCTACCAGCGACGACGCGACAGGTATCGAGATACAGCTGCGGACGACTTGAGCCTCGTCTGCACTGATCTCACAGTGGTAAGCCCAGTGACCTGACCCCACCCCTCTGGTTCATGTCACACGCTATGCCATGTCCTGTCCTGTCCTGTCCTGTCCTGTCTTGTCTTGCCCTACCTTGTCCAGTCCAGTCCAGTCCAGTCCATAGGTCTCTCATCTGACCGTCCATGTGTCGTTCTTAGGTACAAGCAAAGACGTCTTCACCAGACTCTTCACCACCACTTCCTCCTCGTGCTTTGGCACAGGACGGTTTGCGATCCTCCCGGCCAAGTCGGTCTCCTCCGACTTCCCCAGCCCTTTCGACAGCGTCCACCGCCGACGGCGAGGCGTCGTCGCCATTCGTTCCCAACCTGCCAACACCTCGACTCCCGGAGCGAGCAGCAGAATTCCTGAAGACGCCGCCGTCCAGCTCCGGCGACGCTGAAGACGTCCAGTACGTCACTGCAAGTTGGGGCAGCCCGTACCCCAGGTCTGAAGAGTCCAATTTCCTTCGCCGGAGCCCCAGCAGCGAGCCATCTGAGAGTTCGACAATCCATCGCCTCGAGCTCGATACCCCGTTTCTGCGCCCAGCTCCGTCACTGGTCATCCCGCCGCACGACCACCAGCCGTCGTCTCTAGCTGCTATTCTGGTGAACCGCGCAAGACGGCCTGGTCCTGCACGCGGCCTGACGGAAGATTGGATACGCCAGCACACAGCTGCCAGTGAGAACGTCGAGCCCCGTTATTGGCTCAGTGACGGCACAGATAGTGAGCACTCTTCACTGAGCGGCTCATTTTCTGGAGACGAGGGGGCTTGGTTGGATGAGAGAGACTTGAAAACACCCACAGCCAGCAACCCTTACCGGCCAACGTTCTCGCGACAGTCGTCGGGCCAACACCCAAGAGCGCGTTCGAGCACCGAGACCCTCAAGCAGAGCAATTTCGGACGATTGCGAAAGCCGGACAACGCGACAATGGCGACTCAGGCTCCAGGGCTCGTGCTGCCCGATACCGCCAGCACCCTTTCGCTGTCGACAAGCACACCTGACAATCGCCCAGTGACCCCTGTTGACCCGAAGAACACTATCAATGCGGAGATGACAGAATCAAGGCCGCCAGTGACGCCGATGGGGGCAGGAGTGAAGAAAGAGCAAGCGCCCACGCCTCGGATAAAAAAGAAGGTGCCATGGAGGGGTAAGAATATCATGGTTTTGCTTCCCAGGGACGAAGGACGAGGCCAGCCAGGAAAGGGTCCCATTCCTCTCAGGCAACATGAAGTTGCCAACATGTTCAGAGAGTGGGAAGAGCTAGGATACGACATTCGTGGGTTCGACCTGAATGTGCCCTCAGGCTACACAGCTCTCCCGGTAGAGCATCATTCTAGGAGCAGGGACGAGTGGCCAGACGTTGAGGACGTCTTAAGGGAAAGGAAAGAGCACAAATTCAAAGTCACCCTGCCCGATCTTGACGGTAAGCTAGAGCTTTCTAGCCGTTGTCTAAACTTAGACACATCCTGCTAACACGCAACACAGCATGGAGGAACTACATGAACGAGTTGACCGAGGCCAAGCTCCGGGCGCTTGGTGTCTCGCTCGGCGGCGACGACCCGGCACCACCACCTCCGTCTATCTCTCCTAACCCAGCTGGTTTGAGCCGACGGGCGACGATAACTCAGTATCCTCCTTTGCCATTCTCGCCCACGGTACCGACGTCTTCGCCATCAAGCGCCCAGGGCATGCAGCAGTACCCCTTTCCCTCTCAGACTTCTGCGGGTGGCATCAATACTGTTGCGTCCCCAGCTTCCTTCCATGGGCACTACAACCAACGCCAGTCTGTCTCGATTCCGGCAAACCAATCTCCATTCGGCTTCCATCCGCCTCAGCCGCAGCCATCTCCTCGTGACATGCTATTCCAGCAGCAAGGAATGCACCGTGTTTCACCGTCACTGTCAATGTCACCTTTCTCGCCTGGTGGCTTCCAGCCTCCGCTACCGCACCAGCGTCACCAGTCGTTGCAGTTTCCTCAGCTGCCACACCAGCAATTCAAGCATCCTGCTAGGGCCTCGCCTCGTCTGCAAGAGTTGCGTGAGACGGATGAGGAAGAAGAAGCAAAGAGCTCATCCAAAACGCCTGAACCCACACCATACATTCGTCACAATGCCAGCAACAGCCTCCAGAAGGAAATTGACGAGGCTGAATATCACCTGGAAGAACAATTCCGCTCTCAGCTCGAACATGACCAGGACTACAGCCCTCACAACGAGGACGAAAAGAGGCACGCGGCGGGCCAGCCAGCAGCAGAACCACCCAAGGCATTCGCGCCCCAGGCGCCGCGGTTTGAGGGTGCCATCGATGAGAACCTTGTCTTGCATCATCCCCGGCCTCATAGTAGGGGTCACTCACTGTCACAGAAGTACTTTGGTGAAGAAGACATGCGCGGCAGCTCGACCACCAAGGGCTTCAACAAGCTGAAGCCGATACAGGATGATGACAAACCAGAAGAGGATGTCGAGACAAACCCGAGCAATCTTGGAACACCCGTTGTTCAGAACTTTGCCCACCCGGCCCATGACAGGACGTTCTCCACCATCAGCAACCCGTGGCAGCACGAGCAACCCCTGTCCCGCCGGCCGAGCCACGGGAGCAAATCATCCTTCTCGAAACTCAACGTTGCCGCGCCTGAATTCAAGTTCAATCCGACGAGTACTTTCCAACCCGGACAGTTCAATTTTGGAAGCAACACATTCCAGCCAGCTGTGTTCCAAGGAGCAGCTTCTTCCAATGCTCCGGAATCGGTTAACTCTAGTAATCAGTTCAGTCCTCCAGCTGCCCCTTCAACCAAGATCAATGTCAACGCTCCCGTATTCTCACCTGGGTCCAGCGACTTCAGCTTCTCTGCCGTCGGCGCGCCCACATTCCGCCCAGACGCGCCCTCCTTTACCCCTCTGCAGTCGATCTCTGGTTCTGTGACCTCACCAATAATGTCGGGCAGCGAGAGCGGTAAATTAGCTTCTTCAATATTCGGCAACATCGATCTGGCCAAGCCAGACATTGTGAAGCCCACCAAGGCATCCAAGGCCATCCCAATTATTCGACCAGATAGTCGCTCGTCGAACAAGGATGAACAGCCATCTGCCCCCGTCGATGATGAGCAGGATCAGACCGCAGACGAGGCAAGGGTCAAGAGGGTCAGAGGAGCTAGTGCCGATGATGATGATCACCAGTACTCTAGACCGACGGAACTGGCTGAAGCGGAGTCCAAAGGCACAGAAGAAGAGCGTCCGTCGCGTGAGTCTGGGATATCCTCGACGATTGTCTCTGATTCAACGGAAGCCAGGGACACTACCAGCTTGTCTGATGTGTCCGCTGAGCATAATGCCGATGGATGGGCTCCGATCGAGTTGGCATCAGAGGCTGAAGTTTCCGCTATCAATAGTAGCCGAGAACTTGAGGAGGATATCTTCAAGCCGCGTCACAAGAAGTCTCTCTCGGCGACTGCGATGCCGTTCGTGCCAAGCACCTCCATCGCTACTGATGATGATGATAAAGAAAGCACACCAGTTCCTAGTCACATTGATAAGTCTGTGAGGGAGTCTGACATGGGAACTGAGGTCGGCCTCGCGGAGCAAGATCAAGTGACCGAGACACCCAAGGAGTCCATCGAGATTGAACATTCGGCCGTTGCCAGTCACGGCGGAGATGGAGACCGGGGTCTTGGTGCATCTGAACTCGTGTCCTCGCCTTTACCTACCAACGGAGGCCTTTCTGCGAGCAGGTTCGCTGCCAGCCCCTCACCAAAGGGTCTTGCTGCGTCCAAGTACGCCAGATCCCCCTCCCCCGTCTCTGAGGTCGAGACAACCCAGAGTCCGTTTGCTCCCGATACACAAGGGGACTTCATCTTCCCCATCACTGTGGAGGGCTCAGAGCAAGAATCAGAGGTCATCCAGAAGACAATGCCGGTGCAACATGGGGAAGATGGCAATGCCAACGAACCTACTTTCGAAGAGATTGATGCCGTCATGCAGCACATCAACGAGAACGACCCTGCGTTGGGCGTCAAGAAGACGGTCGAAATGCCCATATGGCATCAGCCAAGCCCAACACGGCAACGTTCGCTGGCAGATACCACTGATGAAACTCCAAAGCACAGCCTAGAGAAGTTCCCCCGGGGCGTGGCTCCGAGCCCGAGTCCCAGGCATTATCATCTGCCGCTTGGAGTGCACCCGCCTTTGCACACAGCTGAGTTGGAGGATCCGTTCAGAGATCCTCCAGTCAGCGTCCAACTTTCTCGGCATAATACGAGCGAGAGCCAGGCTGCTAGTGACGACTGGGAACGGGCATTCAGTGACGACGAGCAAGTCAAGCTGGATTCTAGGGCTAACTTCTTCGATGGCCGGGTCAATGGCTTGGTCGACGGTGTTTTGGAAGCCCGGCTTGGTCCTCTTGAGGCATCACTGCAAGGCATCCAGCGAGCCTTGAATATGCTAACTGAACGTACGCCCCCCAGCAGCTACCGCGAACGGCGTAGCATGTCTGCCGAGTATCAGGAGAGCGATGCGGATGATGAGGACGACGAGCCAGTCCCACGACGCTCGATGAGCCCCCGCAGAGACAAGCGAATAGACCAGATCAGAGCAGCCGTCCTCGATGCCCTTGCTGTCCAGCAACGCAACACATATGACGCTGTATCTGCTGATAACGTGGCATCAATTATGAGATCTATGGAGGAGATGAAGCAGCATTTCAGCGAATCTCTTCGAGCAGAATTCCAAGCCGAGACCCTTCGCAGCGTTGTCGAGGAAGTAGTCGTGCCACGCCTGGCTCCTCCGCTGTCACAACCTGCTGTTGCGAATGACCAAGAGCTCTCTGAGAAGTACAACGAATTGTCAGCTCGATATGCAGAGCTTGAGCAGCGTTTGCACTTCGAGGAAACGAAGAGCTCCGCAGAATTCGAATCGAGAAGGATGGTCGAGGATCGAGCTGCCGAGTTCGAACGACACTTGCGCCTGGCTGAGACGAAGATCGAAGCGGAAATAATGAAGCGCAGTGCTTATGATCAGCGTATCGCGGAGATGGAGGACAAACTCAAGCACCAAGAGGAAATGAACGAGTCAGATGTCACTCTTCGACGAGCAGCGGAGGACAGGTTGTCTGAGGTACAGCGTCTCCTCCGAATCTCGTCAGAGGAGGAAATCAGACTCCGCGAGATAGTCGAAGAGAAAGATGAGAAGATCATGATCCTCGAAGCGACCCACAGCAAGAACACCATGCGGATGGCTATGCTCGATGTCGCCGCGGAGAGTGCTCAGAAAGAGAAGAGTGAGCTTGAGGATCGTGTCAGAATTGCTGAGGCCGAGGCTCGCGAATTGCGCCAGGAGGCGAAGCGTTGGAGGATTGAAGCAGAGCGCACCCTTGAGATGTCCGACAGAAATGACGATGACTTGCACAATGCGCTGGAGGACAACAAGCAGCTCCACAAGCTGATTGATACCCTTGGTACTACGCTAAACGAGAACGAACGCATCCGTGATAGCTGGCGGGCAAAATTCATGTCACTGCAGCAAGATATGGAAAACGCCATGCGTCATGTTACCGAGGAGAACGCTCGCCGAGCTAAGAGGGAGCAGGCGATGCTTGCTAGGCAAGAAGTCCTCGATGCCAAGCTCTTCGCGGAGTCTAGGACCCGCGAACGCCTGGAGACTGAGCTCGAGAGACTTGAGGCTGGTGAGCGCCAGGGCATGAAGGCTGTCAACGAGGCCAAGAGACTCGAGGTACTCCTGGCAGAGATGAGGACCGAGAATCACAAACTTCAGCAGAGCGCCGCAAGGTACCAAGCCGAATTCCAAGAAGCCCGAGAATCTGGAGCCCGTGAGGTCCAGCGAACCCGCGAATCCATGCAGGCCCAGATTGAGGACGCGAACCACCAAGTCAACGTCATCCGTGAGGAGCTTGAGGATCAGATATCCCGACTGCGGACCCAGCTTGACCAGGCCAAGCTCGACTCGGACACGGTCAGATCGCAGTACGACATGCTCATGGAAGAAGCCCAGAACAACAGGAAGGGTGATATCAAGGAGGTTGTTCGCAAGCACCAGGACGAGATCGAGGATATGCAGGCTCGGTTCGAGAGACAACTCAACAATACTGTTGAAGATGCCCAGCGCGCCGAGACCAACCTTCTCGAGCGCCTCAGCATCTCGACTTCTAAGTGCGAGCACCTCCAAGACCGTGTCCAACACCTCGAAGAGAAGCTTGACATCGCCCGGGAAGCCGCGCGTGCTGCAGCTCAGGCGGCCAAGTCATCCGGATACACCCCTCCTCCTGTTGCAGCTATCGCACCTGCACCGATACCGCTCCAGTCTGCTCAACGCACTATCGCCTCGCAGCCGCAGCCCCAGCTGGAGGCCGTTGCTAATGCCTTGCAGCTCCCCGAGAAGATCTCACCTCAAGCTCTCCGTGAGTCCATCATGGTCTTGCAAGAACAACTCCAGGAGCGCGAGCAGAAGATCGAAGAGCTCGAGCAGATTGCGGACCCCGAGGCCCAGACCAAGATTGCGAAGCGTGACGACGAGATCACCTGGCTCCGCGAGCTCCTCGCCGTCAGGCACTCGGACCTCCAGGACATCATCACCGCCCTCGGCCGGGACGACTACGACCAGGACCGCGTCCGGGACGCGGCCATCCGCCTCAAGGCCAACCTGCAGATGGAGCAGCAGGAGCGCGAGAGGGCCGCCAACGGCGGCTCGGCCATCAACCTGCCCAACATCGCCGCCAGCCTCCGGGACGCGTCGCCCAGGGTCGCCCAGGCCGTCGGGCCCCTGGCCGCCGCGTGGGGCAACTGGCGAAAGGGCGCCAACCTGTCCGCCAGCCTGTCCGGCGTCGCGCAGTCCCCGCTGGCGGCTGCCGGCGGCGGCGGCGGCGGCAGCAGCAGCAACAGCGCCACGCCCCGGAGGGACAGCCCCGCTTCCCAGAGCAGTTTCCTCTCGGGCCTCCTGACGCCACCGGCCACGGCCGTGCGGCAGCAGACACCCCCCTCCTCATCCCAGGGCAAGGGCCAGCAGCCGACTGCATTCTCCAGCACGGGCCGCCGCTTCACGGCCCAGGACCTGGCCAACCGGCCCAGGCCGGTGGCGGTGGTGGCGGCGCAGCGCCAGGCGCAGAAGATGCCGCCGGCCGCACGGGAGGGGAGCCCGGCGCCGAGGCAGCCGGCGGTTGCCTTCCCGAGCGGTGGTGGCCCGCAGACGCCGCCCATGATGCGGCCGGCGTCCTACGACGACGACGCCATGGCTGCCGAGGACTTTGACGACGCTGGGTTCTTTATCGATGACGAATGAGTAATAGATAAATAAGCGGTGGTTGTGAGATTCGGACTTGTATGGATGGACAGGTTGAGGATCGGCTACGCTTTGTTACTTCATCCAACCCTTTTTTTTCTTCTCGGACTTCTTACAAAATTTCTTTTGTCAAGTCATATTTGAGTGACACACACACACACACACACACACACCCACACACACACAAACAAGCAGCAAACAAGATGGAACAGCGATACATAAAAGATTGGCTTCTCTGTTTTATTTTTGCTTTTATTTCTGCGGCTGTTTTGTTCTCTTCTTTGCAATGACAACAACACCAGAAGCAACTTAGCCATACCATACCGTACCATACCCATCACCGCACTAGAATGATACCCCCTTGATAGCAAGATTATTTTTTTTGGGCGAAGCTCTTCTGTTACCATTCCTTTCTCTTGCCATAAAACGATACCGAGAGATTGGAAACATCAAGACAAATGGATAAACCTGACCTTTTTGTTTTGCTTTCTTTTCTCCTTCTGCGCGTCATTCGTTCCCTTACTTGGTGTCTCGTGTGTTGGAAAGTCACTCACTACTACTTATGGTAGAGTTGGAAACGGACCTGGGGGGAAGTAAGAGCGGCGGTAACGAGAGGGAACTGTCGCTCCCCGATTTTGTTTTGAGATGTGGCCAGGTAAATAGATAATATCCCGATGAATATAAATAAAGCCAATGCCTTCCCCAGCTTGTTGTCCTCGTGTGTGTGTGATCAGTCCATTCCAAGGGTGGGCAGTATAGTTGACTGTCTCGTGTGGCGGACGCTCTCGCTTAGTTATCACGGAGCGTGTAGGGTACTGTAACCTTTGGATATACTTGGTAGAGTAACTAAAAGGGGTTCGTGGCGGCTGCCCACCACCAGATTCTACAGAGGAGTTGCTTGGCCCATATTGGAAACCGGACGCCAGCCCAAACCAGTCGTCGGCAGTTACAGTCTCGGCGGCTTGATTTAGCACAAGGATGATTGTCCGGTCCTACTACAGATATCACATCGATCAGGGCAGGTCACAGGCAAGTCTCGTGTTCCCCACCCAACACTCACGCATCTGAACCCGGGACACATTGGAATCAGATTGCTTTTCCCTTCCCAGGTTATGGCCGCTCTATATGCGCAAGAGTCTACTGACAACGACAACAAAAACAACATCAGCAGCAGCAACGACCAGCTATGACACCATAGTTGCTATGACTCGGGGGCAGCGCGGATGGCCAGGTCCTCGGTCTGCGACGTCACGGCGCCGTCGGCGGGCGCCGCGCCGCCCTTCTGCTGGGGCTTCTTCTCCTTGGGGCCGGGGAACATGGTGCCGCGGTCCTTCTGCTTCTTCTCCTTGACGACCTTCTTCTCCGGGGGGTAGGCCCTCTCGACGAGCTCCTGCCAGTCCTTGCTGGCGTCGAACTCGTCCCGGATGGGCGCGACCAGCTCGTTGATGGCCTTGGCCACGGCGGGCTTGAGGATCTGGGGCGTCAGCACGTCGTTCCGGTAGTCCTCGTGCAGCTGCCCCACGGTGGTGTAGACGAGCTCGGGCAGGCTGTCCCTGGACCGGTCGACGACGAAGCCGGGCCGGCCCTTGAGCCTGGCGGCGGGCATCAGGACGAACTCGACAAAGGCCAGGACGCCGTTGCCCTCGGGCACCTTGGGCACGCACTCGGCCTTCTTGATCTTCTTGGCCACCGTGTCGGCGCTGTCGAGGAGGTCGATCTTGGAGTTGGGGTCGCTCGACGACATCTTGCCGCCCTGCAGGCCGGGCACCATGGCGTTCATGATGTGGGCGCGCTGGCGGTACCCCAGCTTGGGCAGCCAGTCCTTGGCGGCCGTGAACAGCTTGCGCTGGTCGACGCCGCCGAACTGCACGTCGACGTCGAGGTACTGCTCGTCCAGCACCTGCAGGACGGGGTAGAGCAGCCCGGACAGGGGCGCGTTGGCCGTCTGCTTGACGACCTCGGCGCCGGCCTTCTTGGCGTCGTGCTCCGACACCACCGACGCCATCTTGTACACGTCCATGCAGTAGTCGGGGGTCTTCTGGTAGGAGCTTCCCAGCACGAACTTGAGCTTCTTGACGTCCTCGGGCCCGCAGGTCGATGTCAGCATCGCGGTGATGGCGCGCTTGTAGTAGAGGGCCCGCTGCTCGACGAGCTCTATGGGGGCCTTGAGGTTGTCCTGTCGGTTGTCTCACGGTCAGTATCTACGGCCGACGGGGAGATGATGGTCATCTGCTTTGTGTGTATGTCTGTGCGTACGAGGAATCCATGGATATCAGCGAGGAGGATGGTGACCTCGCAGCCGGACCGGAGGAGCTGGGCGAGTTTGATGGCCGGGACAAAGTAGCCGCAGTGAGGCCGTCCTGTTGTCGCTCTGCGAGGCAGGCGAGGTAGTGTCAGCATGCGACACCAACCGGCTGGCTATATTTCGTTGGGGATGAGAGTGCCGGCCACTCACGTTCCCCAGTAGACCTTGGGGTCCTTCCCGTCGTGTATGATCTTCTCGATGATGTCGAAGTCGAGCCACTCGGCCAAGTTCTCCTTGATCAAGGCGAGCCTCTCCTCGGCGGGCATTGGCGCCATGATGGCAAAATCGGGGGGGAAGGAGTTACGGCTCGTTAGGAAGGTCGTCGAGTATCGAGAGAGGAGGACGAGGGGTACCCTGTTGCTACAGATCTGGCTGTGGCAGTCGAGCAAGATTGATTGCTGGGAGGTGTCTATTTGTTGTAGATAGTCTTTGGTAGAGAAGCAGAGGTGACTCAAATGCAACTTTTGGTTCCGTACAGCATTGAAAGTTAGTTCCGGACGGATCTACGGTACTTGGGTACCTAGGTACTTAGGTACTTCGGTACTTAGGTACCTCCACCAAGTGCAACAGGGCACCTGGGCAGCCAAAGGTGGGGGGCGCTTGTACCTCGGCCTCACAGTTCTCTATCACGGTACTAAAGTACCTACCCAGGTAGGCAGTGACAGTCCGTTTTACCATTCACCTCTGAACTTGACCTCGACGAGGCACGATAACTCAATCAGTCGGTCACCTATGCTCTCATGTAACTAGCTCTTTGGCATTGGGCCAATCTCGCACTTCGATTATCTCCCACTCAGGATTTATTATTCTTGCGTCTCACAAACGCGAGCGCGACGTCCTGTTCACATCCATCTAGTCATTATCTCATATCATTCATCCACGGCTCTTCTCTGGGGGGAGGAGAGGGGTGCGCTCGCATCCTTCCTGCCGCAGCGATTACAATTAACTGAAATGCTTGTCGACTTGCTTACGGCCAGTTGTTGCCAAAGAAGGTCAGCACCGTCTTGTAGCCACGCGTGTACTCCTCCTGGACCCGCTTGTCCTTGAGGTCAGAGCGAGCAGCCATCCACCCGTGAATCTGATCTGCATAAGTCTCGACGTGCTTCGGCCCCGTGAGAGCCGCCTCAAATTTCTTGACGTCCTCGACCGGCTCGTCCTTGGAGGCCAGCAAGACGAGAGGGATCTTGATGCTGTATTGCGACAGGTCCAGTTAGCACATAGCACCGTCTAATGCTGGTGGGGAAACCACGTGGAAGGTCCATCCATACCTCTCGGCGTCCTTAGGGTCGACCATGGCTGGGTGACACTGGGCAGCAATCTTGAAAGGGTTGTCGGGCTTGCTGACGCAGAGGGAAATGACCTTGGAGCCCCAGCAGAACTGAGAAATATCACGTCGTGTTAGCCTAGTCGAATCAAGACCTATAAATCACGTAGCAAGACAAATCCCCCGGGTGGACGACCGGCAGCACTTACACCGACGACGCCCCACTCTTTGATGTTGGGGTACTTCTCCTGCACGGCCTTGACGGCGCTGTGGACCTTGGGCACGTAGGAGGGCGGGCTGTTCTTGCCAAAGAAGGCGCCGACCTTCTCCTGCTTCTCCTCGTTGTCGGGCGGGAACAGCTCGATGGGCAGGGGCTCGCCGTCGAAGGCGTCGGGCATGAAGACGGCGTACTTGTTGTGCTCGTCGGCCGTGGCGAGGATGTCGCACCCCTGGACGGTCTGGTCGAAGAAGCCAAAGATGTCCATGATGACGAGGATGCCCTTGGATGCCTCCTTGACGGGGCCCGTCACGTACGTCTTTGTGCCGCCGATCGTCTCGTAGTCGCCCTTCTTCTGGTACCCGGACGAGACGACGGGCGGGATGTTGCAGCAGGCGGCCGAGTGGCCGCCGGTGGCCTTCATGGCGGACATGTTGGGCGTTGATGTGCTGAAGGGTCTGATGGAAGGTGTGCTGTTATTGCTGGATGGGGTGAGAGTTTGTGGTCTCAATTGGCTGCAGCAGGTCTGCTGTGGCGTGACGATGGTCTGGGAATGAATAGTAGTGTGAGGGGCGGCAGTGTTGAGTGATGAAGACTGGAAGGAAGAGGTTGAGAGGCCGGGCAGGTGGGGTCTCGTAAATGAGGTAAGAGCGGCGCTGGAAGCTGCTCGAAGCTTGTTAGGGTTTGTAGGAGGCATGGTCCGGGGTTCAGTACAATCAGTTGCTACTGTGGTAGATCTGCCTATGGGACGGCCAGGCTACTACGTTTTCTTAGGCACTCTCAAGGGCCTAATGTACAGACTACATAGGTAGGTAGGTGTGTTCCTGCACTTTGTAATCACTTGTGAGGCCCTCGCGGGGTAGCTCCCCCCAGCTCTACGACGCTGTGACGTAGGTAATCAGGGGTGGGGTCCGTGGGCCCGTGAACCAGTGGCACCTGGGACCCCTGTGCTTACGCCCTGTTAACTGGTACGCCCTGTGCTAGGAATGTATGGATTGCACTACGCCTTGTACAAGTCCCGAGGTCAACCGTTAGCACCGCGGATGGCCGGCTGAAGGCCCGGACCGCTCGTTTGACGATGGCCCTTACAGCAGTCTTGATGCACAGTACCCAACCTTGGAACCCTGAAAGGTATCCCTAAAGTTCCTGAACGGTACCTACCTAGGTAGCTACACTCCTCTGTAACTGTATACCATCGGGCTTTGGACCGTCTATGGCACTCTCGCCAGAGGACGGCGAGAACTGAGAATGGGAGAAGCCCTCAACATCAACAGAAGAGTGTAGGGTTTTAATTTATAATCAACAACAACTGCCTACCTAGGTAGATCTCAAACCAACGAGAGGATCAAGTGGAAGCGACGACGACGATCGCAAGACCCGAGTGCACACTATTAACCAGCGGGGCAAGACCACCCCCCAATTGATGGCACCCAAAGCCAAGTTCATCGCAAGCAATAAGCCAATAACCAAACTATTTCGGCAATGACGCCAACTCCGGACCAATCCCCTTTTCCCCCTCCCTGCTGCCACCCCCCCCCCTCCAAAATCCTCCCTCCCTCCCTCCTCCTCCCTGTCGTCGTAATCGTGAAAAAAAGAAACAAGACCAACAAGCACAGAACGCCTAGGTGGAGACACCGTTGGACTGGAGCCCTGGCCAGTGAGCTAATCATCAAGCCCAGAGCTGCCGAGCTTCGCTTCTGCAAGTTCAAGGGCCCTCTGTTCCGCCTTGAAGGTGAGTATCTCCTTCGCCTCGGCGTAGGGCATCCACTGGGGCGTCAGCCGCTCGACGTCGTCCTGCCTGTCCTTGCGCAGCGGGGCCTCCTCGTCCTTGGGCGTGGCCACAAAGAAGAAGCACACCTTGTTCACCGGCACCTCCCCCTCCTGGGGTTCTGGGTCCACGTACGACACCAAGGCGACCGGCTCCATGTTGGGCGCGCGCACTATGTTGGACTCCTTCTCGGTCGCCGCCTCGTCGGGGCTGATGTCCTGTGCCGACTCCTGGGGCCTCGTGGCCCGCGTGGGGTTGTTGACGGTCAGGATCTCGACGTCGCAGCCCGTCTCCTCGGCCGTCTCCCTCAGCGCCGTCTGCACCAGGTCCTCCCCGATGTTCCTGCGGCCCTTGGGCAGCTGCCAGATGTCCTCGGTGTATTTCTTGTTGTGCACCACGAGGACGCCCCTGCCGGTCCCCCTGCCCCTGAAGACCACGCAGCCGGCGCAGATGGCAAAGTCCTTGCTGTTGTCGCACTTCATGGCCTCGTCCAGTGCCTTGACGTTTATCGGCGCCCGCTGCTGCTGCTGCTGCTGCACAGCCTGTAGTCCATTTGTGTGCGGCTGTGCCATCTTTCCTGATGAAGCCTTCCTTATCTCCCAGTCAGGAGGGAGAGAATGTGTGTTGAAGTATGCTCGTGTGTGTATGATATGTGACACCTTACTGCCAAGAGAGCAAAGTCGTTGGTGTGTGTCCTCTTGGCTGTGATGCGAGGGATACTGTGAGCTGTAGACGAGAAGGAGACCATGCTGTCAAAACGAGAAGACCCGGAGCTCTATTTGACTTGCAGTGTCTTGGGAAAACAAACCGGAGGAGAGGAAGAAAGGAACAGAATATCCCGGAAGGAAGCTTGCAACCCAACCAATGGGCCGTCCCTGCTGTTTTTCTGCTTCTTCAAGAGAAAGAATCAGGACTATCCCTCTCTCGACCTGGGTTGGGCTTATAGGGTTGTATGCAAGAACCGATGAGACACATCCCATACTGCCAGAACCGGTAACAGCCTAGCTGACCGGTCCCCCCCCTAAGTCTCCCAGGCCATGAACATATCGGGCGACACAAGACCGCCACGCTGAAGAGGATATGGGCTGTATGGTTCCATCTCGGTGTGCCGCGTCCGCACTAGACGGAACGAGCCTCCCTCTCCGCGTGGGCTGTGTGGGCAATGCCTCGTGCACACTTTGATGCCAGGGGGGGGGAGGGGAGGGAGGGAGGGAGGGAGGGCAGAGAAGTCGGTCGACTATCACGGGGAAGGCGGCAACAGAGTTATGTTTACTTAAGTACCTAGCATGCGGCACTGACCTACCTACCTACATACTATTACCTGGGTACACCAGGTAATTTCTTGTCTGTCTGTGTGACGCTGCGGGCCGGCATGTGCTGTACTGTACTGTACTGTACCTACATCTTGGTAGGGGGGGGGGGGCGCCCACGGGGTCTGAACAAAGACTGATTAAGCACTTTGCCTATTTCTACTGCCGGTCTGGCACACCAACTTCCTTCTCGAGGTGCAGGCTCCCATTCAACGTCCCCGAGCGCTGTGTGACGTGCTAGGCTCCGGTAGGCAGAGACTGCAGATGGTCCTGCTGCAGGTAGCCGGGGAAGAAGGGATGTCTGCTTCGCACGGCGGCAAGGAGCATGTAGCCGTGGTAGCATCGTGTCCTCTTCCGAAGGGAGCAATCGATCGATGGCACAGACATGACAGATGTGACAGGAGGCCAGCCAGCCAGAGAGAGACAGCTCTGTGTGTATGTGTATGCGTATGTGTGTACGGGTGTGCATATGTGTGTGTGTGTGTGTATGTGAATTCCGTATGTGTGTGTGTGTGGGTCAAGGACGGCGGCCAGGTTTGTGTGTGTGTGTGTGTACGGATTATGTGTGTGTGTATGGATGTGCGTCGATCGACGGCGGGTGCCCGGATGTGTCAAGTTGGTGTGCGTCACATCGGTTGTGTGAGACATACATGCATACTGCTATAGTAAGTGATGATATATTTCGAAGCTGTATGTAGTCGTCGTTGATTCATCATGTTGGAAGCAAGTGCTGGCGGCGTGTTTTGCTGAGCGCGCCACGACGGTGGATGCTGCGTGCGTTTCAATAAACGAGGCTTCTTCATGGCATCAGACATCTGAGATATGTGATGAACAGGATTAAACCTTAAAGCCTGAGAATAGCCTTTGCATAGACCACCCCTAACCAATACAATAATACAATATTCAATGCTCTCCCCCGGCAGCCCCGCCATCTCCCCACCTCCCTTGGGTCAGTCACATTCTTTTAACTTTCGAGCACCAGCAGAGACCGGAAGAGACCGAGAGGGAGAAACAGGAAAGAGAGAGAGAGAGGGACACAGAGAGAGATAGAGAGAGATTATCCATGACGTGAGCATGAAGGCCAGACCCGCGTGCTCAACGTCGATCATCTATTGCCGTTCGAGGAAATATCAGAGCCAAAAAGTTTATTGTGTCCAACGAGTCACGACGCGAGGCCTTTGACTGGGGACTTTTGGGCTGCTTGGTGAAGTGTCAGCGGACACATACATAGTACATAGCAGCCGGGACGCTGTGAGGGCCCCGGAATCCACCCGCCTCGGTTCTTTGGGCTGTTGTTAACTTTATACAAAGTTGAGTTGTGACCATATGGTGTCGAGTTGACTTACCACGGTATCGTTCTTGTCTCTGCTGTCAACCATCACCAGGGAACGAACCAGGGACTCGAGAGTTGCAAAGTCTCCGCTGTCTGGCAAGGTTTTTGACAAATACGGAATACGCCGTGCCTGCTTTTACCTAGGCAATCTGGGTAGATACGTACGTACGTACAAAACAGCCTCGGATCTTCAAATTCCAAGGCCTGAGTCGTAATGCCGAGGCAGGAAGAAGCTCTGGCTTGTGCCGCCTGGAAGGTCACCTCGAGAGCTTTATTAAGCAACAAGGTCAGTCAGCCTCATCCCAGTTCATTCATCTATTCATGCATCACTCTCCCGTGCCTCGCACCCAAACCCACGACTTCAGACATTGACCATCCAGGACACCACAGTCGCGACTATATCATCATCATCATCCTCTCTCGCAGCCTGCCATCCAGAGGGCGCTCACGCCACAGCAACAAGTCGCAGCAGCACCCCGTAGCTCAGCACATAGGGCGAGGAACTATTCGACAAACAGAAAACGTCCGGGCCCTTTTGGAACCGCCTTTCTTCTCTTCCCAGCAGCAGCCATTGGTCTTGGTGTCTTCACCGGGTACCTCTCCCTGAACCCGTTCTCGACTTCAGCCAAGGACAGCAACATGTCGTCTAAACTCATCCCGGCCAACCCGGCCGACGTGATGGTCATCCGGAACATCACGCCAAATGTCGTTACTTTCTCGGTACCATTCAAGAGGTTCGGGACCGTTCCCATTGGTGGAAGGGGAACAGTAGGTAAGTCATGAGGCGCTTGTTTGGGCGAGCACAAACATGGGGGGCTTTGATGGCAGGCAGGCAATGGCTGGGCTAACACACCGCGGCAAAGTCAAACTTACATCTGGATCCCTGGCCGTCTTCTCGCCCGTCGCAATGACGGACGACGTGAAGGCCAAGCTCGCCGAGCTGGGCGGGAACGTCAAGTACATCATCGCCCCGGATATCGAGCACCACATCTTCATCACAGAGTGGCACCAGGCCTACCCGGAGGCCAAGATCATCGGCCCGGAGGGCCTGCCTGAGAAGCGCGCAGAGCAGTCCAAGACAGACCCCAAGATCGGCAATGACGAGTTCGCCGTGGTGTTCAAGGCAGAGGACAAGCTCAACATCAGGATCGACGACGAGTTCGACCACGACTTCCTGTATGAGTACGTCCACAGCCACGCCAACAAGGAGCTGGTCTTCCTGTACAAGCCCGAGAAGATCATGGTCCAGGCCGACCTCATGTTCAACCTGCCGGCCAACGAGCAGTACAGCAAGGTGCCGGAGAGCGAGAAGAAGCCCGGGCTCGTGGCCAAGATGTTCATGAGCATGCAGACGACCGAGGGCGAGGCCAAGGGGAACAAGAGGTTCCTGTGGTATCTGCTGAGCGCCAGAGACAGGCCAGGGTTCAACGAGAGCGTCCAGAGGATTGGCGCGTGGGACTTTGAGACTATCATTCCGTGCCACGGAGACAGCATCGTGGGAGACGGCAAGCAGGTGTTTGAGAAGGTGTTTGAGTGGCATCTGCACGGGAAGAAATGAGTGTGTTCTTGAGATTGAGAGGAGGAGTTATTGTTGTTGTTGTTGTTATGAATTGATACCTTGAACGCTGATGTGTGTGTAATTGAGTTAATACGAGTGGAGTAATACCAGAACATCTTGGAATTAGTACCTTTGGAAAAGAAATAAAACAAAAAGGAATGCACCTTGGGAAGCGCTGGCGTGAAACAAACGTAAAATACGATACGCGCCGAAATCACGGGCTGGGTAGCCGTATTTATCTCCAAAATTACGTCCATCACCAAAAGCCCATCCGTCATCTCGTGCCCAAAACTTCAAGAAGCAACCCACCACCGCTGCTCTACCCACAGCCAGGACTTCTTTCACGGCACCAGCGCGCAGATGTGAAGCTTGGTTCCTTCGCATCTCTTCGAGTTGCAAGTCATCATCAGCCACTGGACGTCTACATGTCCCTCAATGGCAGGCTGACCAGCCTGCGCTCTCGGCTCGTCCGCCATGCAACGAGTCTATCACTCCGCCCACAACGGAGGGGCTTGAACGAGTTCATCAGTCATGGTCAGTAACCACCAGCTCATAACATCATCCACAACACCCTGAACCCACCCAGCCCATGTCATGTCCTGACCAAATTGCCGCAGCTTCTCCCCCCAGCCTCGAGGGGACTCCTCCCCCGAACTCGTTCCGCCTCGCCGTCAAGGACAACATCGCCACGTACTCCGAGGATGGCAAGGGCCTGCCGACGACCTGCGCCTCGGGCATCCTCTCCTCGCACGGCTCGCCCTTCGAGGCCACCATCGTCAAGCAGCTGAAGGCGCGCGGCGCCCACGTCGTCGGCAAGACGAACCTGGACGAGTTCGGCATGGGCACGCACAGCGTCAACTCGGCCCACGGCGCCGTGGTGCAGCTGCTGGCCAGGGACGTCAAGGCCGACGCCGACAACAACAATAACGACAACAACAACAAGAACAACAACAACAAGAACAACAACACAACACGCCTGAGCGCGGGCGGCAGCTCCGGCGGCAGCGCGGTCGCCGTCCGGTCCGGCGCCGCGGACGTCGCGCTCGGCACCGACACGGGCGGGTCCGTCAGGCTGCCGGCCGCGTACTGCGGCGTGGTCGGGTACAAGCCCTCGTACGGCATGCTCTCGCGGCACGGCGTCGTGCCCTACGCCAACAGCCTGGACACGGTCGGCCTGCTGGCGCGGGACGTGCGCGCCCTGCGGGACCTCGTCGTCGGCGGCCGCCTGCACCTGGAGCACGACTCGCGGGACCCGACGAGCTTGTCCGCCCCGGCGAGGGCGCGGTGCACGGCCGCTTCCGCCGCCGGGGGGTGGTGGGACGACTGCGGTCCTGAGGGGGAGGGCAAGGGGGAGGAGGAGGGGTCGCGCCGGCGGCGGCAGCGGCAGCTGCTGCGCCCGCTGACGTTCGGGATCCCTGTCGAGTACAACATCGCGGAGCTGGACGCGTGTGTCAGGGACGCGTGGGAGGACGCGGCGAGGGTCCTGCGCGACGAGGTTGGCGCCCGGGTGGTCCCGGTGTCGCTGCCGTCTACAAGGCACGCCCTATCGGCGTACTACGTCATCGCCCCCGCAGAGGCGTCGTCGAACCTGGCCAAATACGACGGCGTGCGGTACGGGATCAGGCAGCCCGACATCGAGGGCAACAAGAACGACAGCAGCAACAACAACGGCTCAGGCGGGGTGCTGTATTCCGGCGTCCGCGGCGAGGGCTTCGGCGCCGAGGTGAAGCGGCGCATCCTGCTGGGCTCGTACACGCTCAGCTCCGAGGCCGTGGACAACTACTTTGTGCAGGCGCAGCGCGTCAGGCAGCTCGTCCGGCAGGACTTTGACCGCGTCTTCAGGCAGCCCAACCCGCTGCGCGACGGCGAGGACCAGCGCTTCCCGCTCTCGGACATGGACGAGGGCGTGGCCCTGGAGAACAAGCTCGGCCCGGCGCAGGTCGACTTCCTGCTGTGCCCCACGGCGCCGACGCTGCCGCCCAGGCTGGAGGACGTCGAGTCGGGCCAGGAGCGGGACCCCGTGGGCGCGTACATGAACGACGTGTTTACGGTCCCGGCGAGCCTGGCGGGCCTCCCGGCCGTCAGCATCCCCAAGGGCGTCAAAATGCCCCGGGAGGAGGCGTGGAGAGGGCAGGGCAGTATGGGCCTGCAGGTTATCGGGCAGTATTGGGACGACGCGAGGCTGCTTGCTGCTGCGGACGCTCTGAGCGCGCTGTTCAAGTGAGTGGACTGGGAAGGCCGGGGGCTGGTGCGGAAAGATAAGGAGTCTACGACGATGATACTGAGGAGAAGTGGTAGGTAGGCAGCCTCTCTGGAATCATACCGGTGCCTGACCTTTGTTGGAGATCCACGATAAGTAGCATGGGTAAGCAAATTGTTTCTCACTACGCTGCACGATTGTACCCATACGGCCCGGTGAGGTTCTGTGCATATACTCAAGTCCTCCCCGGGTACCCAACGGTGAAGCTGTATCCGATACAGTAAGACTGAAGAAGAGTACTAGGTATATAGCAGAGCTTTAGCACACAGTACTAAGAGGAAGAGCACGAGGTCGATGATGCTAGATTCAGCCCAACCAGACAGCACGAAAGCTGTGTGATTTGCGCAACAAGACTGTTGCATTACTTTCTCCCATGAACCAAGTCCAAGGCATACCAGTGCGTGCCCCTGTCACCAGCCTAGTGAGGGCCTTTGAAGTTCATGATATCTAGCTTGTGTGTTGGCCGTTATCAAGGCAAACAGTTCGAGTTCACCAGTGACGGTTACTCAGTCCTGACCCTACATCTGGTGATTATGTAATCTCTTGCTCGAGGAACCCCGCCAATGACCTCAAAAATCTGCTTGCAAAAAGAGCCTGACATCAGAGCGGAACTTGAGACACAACTCTCTGAACCTTTTCATACCCAGATCAAGATGGCATCAAAAACGATTATTGTGACCGGCGCTGGCCGAGGAATCGGTTTGGCTGTTTCCCAGTACCTGCTGCAGAAGTCGCACAAGGTGGTACTGGTTGCACGGACGGAAAGTGAGCTTGAAGCTCTCAAGAAGCAGTATCCAAGTCAGGTCGAGTATCTGGCTGCTGACTTGACTGACTTTGAGGTAAGAGAATCTTGCAAGATGTATGACGATAGTTCGTGTGTGTATTGATATATATATGTGAATCTACAACAGAACGCTACAAAGATCACAGACCTTGCTGTGAAGCTCGGTGGAAAGCTCGATGGGATTGTTATCAACCACGGCGCCCTGGAGCCTCTCAAGCCGGTTGGGGATTCTTCTCTCGAGGAGTGGAAGAAGCTGTACGACATCAACTTCTTCAGCCCTCTTGCTCTTGTCCAAGCCGTCCTTCCACACCTGCGAGAGACAAAAGGCCGCATCATCTTCACCTCGTCAGGAGCAGCGACCAAGGGTTACAAGGCCTGGGGAGCTTATGGCTCTTCCAAGGCCGCCTTGCATTCCCTTGCCCAGCACCTGGCAGTGGAAGAGAGGGATATTGTCTCCATCTCACTCAGCCCGGGTCGGACAGACACCGGGATGCAGAAACTTCTGCGAGAGCAAGGCTACGGTGTTATGGATGACAGGGACCACGCCGGCTTTGTTTCTGCATTCGAGGAGGGCAAACTGAACCCACCCGAGGGTCCTGGAAACGTCATCGCCAAGCTTGCGCTGGATGCGACGACAGACCTCAGCGGCAAGTTCTTGCAGTGAGTCGTCCCGACCTACCTCATGACGCGTGGATACTAACGCACGGATAGATGGAACGGCCCCGAACTGGCTTCGTATCGCGAGGATTGAAAAGTTCACTGGTCGAGCATGTTAGCATATGACCCCAGCAGTAGACTGCAATAGATAAAATGGATAGAAAGCCTCATTCGAAAGATGAAAAGCAGTACATTTTGTTCCACATGAAGATTCAGTTTTAGCATGGAATGATTTGTGTAATCATAGGCCATTGAGTGATTCGCACTCTAGAAATAAGAATGTTATGTCACGTACCTTGAACTTTCTGTGGATGGTTGCAGAGGGCACTTCGTGTCTCCTTGCCGCACGCAAAGCCAGTATCCCAACCCGTGTCCAGAGTCTGCATCTTAAACCGAGGCACATCGTGCTACTCAGGTGAAAAGGACGCTCTCCCATCATGAAGTGATCGATATTTGATAGTACATGACTTCGGACATCATGGAACGACGGGCATCGTATGGCATAGCGGTCGAGCACTGGAGGACTAGACTAGAACAGGACAGAACTGCATATTGTATTAGCCAAGGCTGATTTCGAGAAATTTCAATGGCAAAATGCAGCAGCGTTGAGACGAGATCAGAAACGTCCGTTTGGCTTAGGACTAGTGGTCAATCACCATGGTTAAGTATGCCTGGGGCGACAACGTATTCATCATATTGGGGGAAGGGGAAAGCTCTTCGCTGCGCATAGAGACATTTGCAAGAGGAAATAAGCACATACCTATTCAGACGTGACACTTCGCAGGGAAACAAAATCGCATGACTGGCTCCCGAGAGAGACCGATCTGCTGCTTCACCTCACATCGCCATTGGACTTTTCAAAGTCACGACTGGGGGATTGTACCCTGGAGCAGGCTTGGAGTTGTTGTGGTTATGAAGAGTATCAACAAAAGGCAAAGAAATTTCCGAGCGTGGAAAGCGTGCCTTTTTATGGGCGTGGCGTGTAAAATTTGGATGCTTTGCAGGTGTGGCGGTGGACGGCCTATCCACTGCCTAGAACGGTTAGCCACGCACCGATAAGATAGGCCGCGCCACGTTTTTTTCTTAACAAACCGTGACCAAACGTAACGGAGGTAGGTACGTACCAGGCCAAGGCACCTTCCGCTGCACAGCACAGGTGCCCAGCTGGTCAGCATAAACATCGAGTCAAAGTACTTAAGGCTAAGGCAGCTCCCGGGCTCTCGGCTCACCTTCATCAAAGGAACCCTCCCAACTCGGCTGCCATCACAATGTTGCAACTGCAGCCAGGGTCGTAACCATGATGAGGAAGCTCAGATAAATTCTCATCAACTTGACTTGACCCCTCCAGCCATACAGACGTGTTTACATATAATCTTTTCTACTTCCAGCTGCGGATTCAACCCCGCCTCCCACAGTTGGAGAACACCAGCAATATCACACATACGCACCCACTCACTCACTGCACTTTCACACCATGTCGGATCACGAACTTGGAGGTGAGTTACATTGTGCCTCAAAGTCACTTTTTTGCTTTTTCATTCCGTCTGTACCTGCGCTTTATGGGAACCCCAGCTATTGAATGAGTTGCGTGAGAGTGGCAGTCATGCGCTGTTTTGTTGTGGTGGACTCCCAGCTCCCTTCAAGTGAATGGGTGAGTTGCTGGTGAATTCACGTGTATAAGCCGACAACAGTTGCGACGACCTCTCACCCCCTACCTCTTTGCCCCTTGAACCATCGACAACAAGTTTCCCCCTTCCATTATACCACACTACATCCTACACAAATCGGATTCCCTTACTATCGACCCCACCCAAAGCCAACCCAACTCAGGGCTTTTCGCTGTCTTAAGATGGCTGTCGAATCCGAACTCGCCAACAGTGCGATGTACCCCCAAGCCATACTTCTTCGCACAGCTATACTAACTGTGACCCCCTAGGGAACGATGACCTGTCGCTGCCAAAGGCCACGGTCCAGAAGATCGTCACTGAGATCCTCCCGCCGTCCAACGGCATTGCCTTCGCCAAGGAGGCCCGGGACCTGCTGATCGAGTGCTGCGTCGAGTTCATCACGCTCATCTCGTCCGAGGCCAACGAGATCTCGGAGAAGGAGGCCAAAAAGACCATCGCTTGCGACCACATCACCAAGGCGCTCGAGCAGCTCGGCTTCTCCGAGTACGTCCCTGCCGTTCTGGAGGCCGCCTCGGAGCACAAGGAGCAGCAAAAGGTGAGAATGAGACGGGGCCGTCCCGAGGAACAAGACAGCCCCCCCCCCCAAACAAACGATTTTTTTTCCGCAACCGAGATGATCAGGATCGCTGACAGGTGCATGCTCATCAATAGGGACGCGAAAAGAAGCTTAACAAGTTTGACCAGAGCGGTCTTTCGATGGAGGAACTCGAAAGGATCCAGGCGGAGCAGTTCGCTGCGGCGGCTGCCCGGCACACCTAGGGCAGACATGTCTGTCTACCTACCTCTGCATTTGAACGGCGTTGGGGGGATTCGGTCCGGGGGCAACGGCGGGGGGAAACATTGACGATGCTGCTCATGAGCTTTTAGACCGCATGGTATAGGTACCAAATGGAATCATAAACTGAACGGTTCTCTTTTCCGCATCTTGCTCGTGCCAGGCTGGGTGTGAAGCTCTTGGGCCGAGAAGCACATAACTGTATATATCTGCATACTCGCCTGGTCCAGGAAGGCATATGATTCGTCCAAAGCGTGATGGAAAGAGGTTTAACGTACAGTATGTCCATAGAAAGACATACCGGCATAAGAAGTAAATACCGATATAAGGTATAGGGTTTCAAGCATACATAAAATGTGCCGTTTCTAAACGCCCAAGCAGTCGCAACAAACATTCAGGTGGTACCCCAGAACCATCACTAAAGCCAACCCAGAGTCACAGAAGGACGCAGGCCGACCCATCTATAAATAAAACAATCAAACTCACCAACCCCCAAGATCTATAAGAATGTCAAGCCGCTCACCATTTACGCTATTCCATCAGGTCATCAATCATCAGTCATCAGTCATACGACATCATGAGGAATCAAGCCACTGCTGCGTCATCCTCCAACAACTGAGCCCTCTCGGGGGCCCGCAGCTTCAGCTTGCACTGAAAGGGTGCCGGGTGTCTGTGTCCAGGGTCAGCAACAGCAACATAACTCTCCCTCCCACAAGTGCGGAAACAGAGTAGTGGGCAAAGAAAAACAGGCACTTACCCTCCCAGACCAACCGTCAACTCCACCTTCGGCTCCTCCACCCTCCCGTCGGGCCCGACGACCTTCTCCACATCAAAAGTAGACAAGAGCGTGGTCAGAAAGATGTACACGCTCGCCAGCGCGAGGTGGTTCCCGGGACACTTGCGCCTCCCAAAGCCGAAGTTACCCACCGGGTACGGCTCCCCCCTTGCGTACCGATCCGGATCGAACTTCTCCGGATCCTTGTAGGTCTCTGGGTTGGAGCACATGGCCTTCGCATTCGCAAATACGACCGTCCCCGCCGGTATGAACATGCCATTATAGACGTCATCCTTGATGCTCTGGTGGGGAATGACCAGGGGGTTCAGCGGCAAGGCGCGCATGACCTCGTTCAGGAAGCCGTCGAGATACTTTAATCTCGGCCGATCGTCGAATGTGGGGAGTCTGTGCGTGCCGACCACCTCGTCGATCTCAGCTTGGGCGCGACGCTGAGCGTCGGGGTACTTTGTCAGGAACAGCATCGCGCTGAGCACCATGCCCCAGGTGGAATTCCCGCCCGCAATGAAGACGGCCGCCGTCGCGCCTTTCAGGTCGTCCACGGTGGTCTCATGATGAACGCCGGCTTTTTCGTTGGCGACATAGCGTTCCCAGTGCGTCCTCATAAAACTCGGCGTCGCCGTGCCAGCCTCGATGTCCCGCATGTTGTCTGCCCATGGGACATCATGGATTGTCTTGATGGTTTCCTTGCTATTCCTCGCATGTCGCAGTGGCATGGACAGCCTTGAGGGTAGAAAATACCGAGCAGGGGGAAACAGGTCGACGATGGAAGACCCAGCGACGCCACCGTTGGTGGTAGCATTATTGGCGGCCTGGGCCATGGCAGTATATGGGGAGTCTTTTTGCTTGATCTCCTGGCCGTAGGCGATACGAAAGATGACGCTTGTGGTGAGAAGGAGAGTAGTCTCGCGCCAGTCATCTGGGTTCGCGAGAAGTGCCCGAACAGCCTTGCGAGCCTCTTGCGTCTGCAGGGGCCGGAAGGTCTTGACTGCAGATTGGGTAAATGTATGTTGGAAAAGGCGGCGGTGGAGCTTGAATTGGGGACCCCATCGAAGGAATGTGAGGGTCAGACCCCATCCCATACTGTTCAACTTTGTCAATGCTTGATTCTTGCACGTATGCCAATTTGTTCCCTCTTCTGGAATGCCACATACATTTCGAACAGAGTGAAGCGAGGACGATCACAGTAGTTGGCTCCCCGGTAGTCGAGAAGATCCGTGGCAGCTTTAACACTATTAAGACCTATCACATGCTGCCCCATGACCTTGAGATGGATCACGTCGGAGTCTAGATGAGGAATCTCAGTTAATTCATCCTGATAGTTTCAGCCCTTGGCGTATGATAATGTAGACTCACTGTATTGCTTTCCCCATCGTATGTAGTCTTGCTCTGGGTGGCCGCTTAGCTGTCCCAGATTTCCAACCAGGAACCTTCCTGGTGGTCCAGGAGGAAGTGGGTAAGGAGATCGCTTGCGAAACAAGACAGCGTAGCAGAGCCATATGAAGAGGAGGAGGAGGGGAATCACGAAGACGGCCCTGGGCTCGCCCGTACCGCCGGCCCGAAGCAACATTCTCAACTCACGACGTATGGAGAGAAGCAGAGAAGACAACAACCAAGGCTCGGATATCGAACAGAGTGTGGCATTGAGGAAAACCTTGTATCAACCATCCCGATTTATGTTGACGAGAATAAGACACGATGGCCTTACTCGCGGAGGCAACGCCCCAGTGATTATGCAGCTGGACGTACATAACAACTCACTAAGCGGGACCGGGTCTACCTATGTAGATGTTGTGTTTCATCAGCAGCGTGCGGCTTGACATCTTGACGTGCGAAGCCTATGAAAAGTCGCGTTGTCTGTAGTGCTCACGACGAGAGGGAGGTGTGGGGAGATATCCGACTTGACCGTCATAAAGCCATCTTGCGGTCAGCCCGTCAGCTTGACACTTGGCTCCATTGCCGCCGGACCCTGAGATCCTCCTGACACGAGTAAACTGATCATCCGGGCGTGCTAGCATATCGCGGGAGAAGGTGTCCAGTGACAGAAAGGAGAGTCCTCGCTTGACGGACAGACGTGCATCGAGCTATCCACAAATAGACGGCGACAGATGCGCTGTGCATTCTGCAATCTGCGATATAGGTAGAATGGCGAGGAGCCAGAGAGCTGGACGGCTCCGCACTCCGAGTCTCCATCAAGATCATATCGATTTCCTTCCGGCTTTTCCGGTTTGAGTTTGGGGCCGCATGGAAAGCGTGACTTTCCCGTGGCAGCGCGGTTCAGTCTTGACGCAATGCTGACCCTTGTAGGTGATCTGCGCCCTGCAGGGTCGCCCAACCTTCCTGCAGCGTTGTGTTGGCCCAACGAGATCCACCCAGATGGAGAAACGATAGAAAACTTCTGGAAGATTTCCATATTCCTCCAAGGCCACATCTTGGTATGGTTCCATGGCAGCAACAATACTATGCAGTACAACTCTGGAACGTATATCCGAAGTTCGAACCTGCGAGTCACCGTTAGTTGATATCTTCTACCAGTCAAAGGGCGAGAGCAGCAAACAAGCAATGCTAGTTCGTGCAGGTGCTCGGACCTCCTCTCGGCCAGATATTCCAGCTGGGAAACACCTTGGTAACTGGAGTGCAGCTAACACATGAAACAGCAGCCTCTTGCCAACTGGCAGCAAAAT
Organism: Cytospora chrysosperma; assembly: GCA_016808195.1. Classification (NCBI taxonomy): domain Eukaryota; kingdom Fungi; phylum Ascomycota; class Sordariomycetes; order Diaporthales; family Cytosporaceae; genus Cytospora; species Cytospora chrysosperma. Next base: position 954,552 of record JAEQMF010000012.1, read on the forward strand.
GTGGTATGCGAGTCAAACTCGGTGGCTCTTTTTCTAGCAGTGGTTTGTGTCTTCGATGGAGGGGGTAGGGCGACTAGCAGTTGTGAAGCCATTACACATGCAATCTCGTATTCAGAGATTTCCCAGTGCTTTGATGACCAGGGGGATTCTAAGGGCTTTAATAGTAAGAAGCAGGGCAGTCATGCATGTCAAAAAAGAAAAGAAAAACAATGAGGAAGACAAGATCGGTGAATTTGATGGCGCTGTGCAGTTGTAAAGGAACCGACGGGTTTGAAGTTGAGGCTCGGCTGGACAAGGGTTCACTGCCGGCAGGCAACGAAGACGCCACAGCCAGAGGACGGTCTGTGATTCTGTACAGTATAAATGCGTACAGTGAGTCACTGCGTAGGTATCGCAAGCCTGGCGGGGTATACATGTACTGTTTAATATGTACTGTGTATAGGTAAGCCCCAGCCCTTGGCGCGTGTCACGTACCACGGTGGTAGGTACCCAGGGTGCGGTAACGCTTCAGCCGGTAGGCACCTGCCCAAGGTCAATTGAAATGCTGAATTGGTTTTTTTGGAGGTGGCCAACGACAATCAAACTTTGCCAAAACCCATCATTTCCACAGTCCATCTCCTTCTTAGAATCCATCAACCAAAATCAGGCCTGTCGTCAAAACAAAGATTTTAAGCCTCAAGACGGACAGGAGATTCACAATCGAGTCTCCAGTCCACCTGCCCACCCTTCAGCATCCTGCCACCCACTTGAAAGCCTTGGCAGTCTGGCAGGCAGAGCGCGTCGGAAACAGTGGGCCGCTCTGGTCAATCTCGACCCATAAGCGCCATCACCGTTTGCCACGGCCGGCTTTCTGTAATTCCCTTTGCCGACGGCAACCCAACATCACGAACCGCCATCTCCTCTGCCGGCAAGCTATCATCACCGAGTTCTCCAGCATGGCCGCCCAGATGTTTGATCCCGTCAATATGGATATGGAGTCTAAGACACCTATCCAGAGTGTCGGGCCTAGTCCGGACCTGCCTGCGCCTTCTGTGCCCCCAGGACCCGCGCCAGCCATCAAGCGACGCGCCCCAATCGCGTGCCGGAGGTACGTTTGTACTGTCTCTCGAGTATATTGAGTTGCCGCCACTGATTGCCGCTGTGCTGACTTTCTCGTTTCAATGCAGATGCCGTCGTATGAGGAGCAAATGCCATCATGATAAGGCAAAGCCACCATGTCAGGCCTGTTCAGAGGCTGGCTTGGGTCCAGAAGCTTGGTACATTTCCCCTCGCCGACGCTTCGAATACACTGTGCTAACCTTGTGCAAGTATCTTTCCCGTCCGGGGCCAGCCAGACAATGACCGTGACTACCGTCACCCTCGGTCGAGGACCGACAAGGCTCAGAAACGGGACTCTGCCAAGATGCGTCGAGATATCCTAGATGCCCCTGTCATCCCGACGCCCGTTCCGCTTAAGAACGTCAAGGGCGTTGACCCGTGGGATTACCTGCCTCCACTGCCTGATGTCATCGAGGCTGTCAATCAGTTCACTCGGAACTACTTTCAGCTGGGGTTCATTCCTAAGCAAGCCTTCCCCGAACGTCTGAGAACTGATCACCGCTCGATTAGTGTCTTCCTGCTGCTCAGCATCCTGAGCATATCGGCCCGCTTCACGCCCGCCCTTGTTGAGCGTTATGGAGGCGGAATGAAGGCCGCCGAGACGTTTATGGATAGAGCATCTGCTGTGGCGTTGACTGAGCTATATGAAGTACCAACCTTGGAGAGATGCCAGGCTTTCTACTTGCTCAGCGTCGCCCAGCAAGGCAGCGGATTGAAGAACAAGAGCTATGTATGTTTTCTCCATCAGACGCATGTCCGAAGTAGACCACTCTAACTGAATATTTACGCAGATCAACGTGGGAATAGCCATGAGAATGGCGGCGCTGATGCGCCTACACCGTGAGGAGACTTATACACTCCAGAACCCTTCCAAGGAGATGATCATCGCTGCCGAGTCGGCTCGACGCACACTATGGCAGCTTCACAGTAAGTCTTCACCTGTCTATGATAATTCTGCATCCTGCTAATCGCTCTTCAGGCCAGGACAATCTCCACTCTGGTCCCGAGTCTCCCGTCTCACTGGCGGCCAGTGACATTACCGCCCTTCTTCCCTGCAGCGAGGACGACTTCGCAAAAGGCCAGGAGCCACAATCACGAGCGGCCCTTGAGGATACCCCACCTGCCATAGCAGACCCAAAGCTGATTTCCGATCCGAGGCGGTCCCTGTTCGCGACACTGATCCAAACGCATTACTTCTGGGGCCGTGTCATCCGCAGGGCGGTCAAGTATGATAGGAGCTCCCGACCCTGGGAAGACACGAGCGAGTATGCGGAGCTGGTCGCAAAGCTTCATGAATGGGAGAGTAATCTGCCTCACGAGCACCTGTGGAGCCCTGTTCTCCTGAAGGGCTACAAGGCGGGGGCACAAGATCTTGTAAGTTGTCATGAAGACTACGGACCGACGATGAATACTGAAAGCTATCACAGGGGTATCTGAGTATCACGAACTCCACACGGCTCTGCAACATAGTCTTACGGAAGGCATATCTGAGCGAGTATGTTTCCCGCAGTCCATATTGATATCAGGTAGGCTAATCACAATGATAGGATGATCAATCTTGATCAATCAGACCCACAGCTGCAGACCTTTTGGTCCAATATGTCCCTCGAGCTTTTCAAGAACGTCAAGCTCCTCTATGAGCAGATTGAGACACAGTTCATGGAAAGGGCTCCCGACGACAGCTTGGGTGCTCAGATGGCTCTGTTCTGCGTTTTCAGCTGTGGTCACATGGCCACGTACCTATGCAGATACCCCAACGTCTGCCCGGATCCCACGATCACTCGGGATGGACCAATCATGCTCCAACGGGCCATATCAATCTTGACAGAGGCATCACAAGTCTGGCCATTGGCTGCTCGCTGGCTTGAGAATCTCCACAAGTTCTTCCGGGACAATAAGGGTGCCATGCCCGGTATGGAGGGAAGCATGGCTGATAGCCGCGATCCGGTCCCCGAGGCTTTGCAGGCAGCTCTCGCTCGATCTCCTTCGGCGAATGGAAACGGGGCGCACCAGGCGGCCAGCCACGAAGACAGCCAACAGGACCGCAACGGTGAAGCATCCAGCGCGACCGTCATTCAAGCCCCACCTCAAGTGCCAACCCCGATGATGTACATTGATCCGAACATGCGGATGCCTCAGAATCCAAGTCAGGGGCAAGTGCTACGTCCTCAGGTGGCGCAACAGGCGCAACAAGCCATAGCTGCGATGCCACCGCAGCATCTTGGCGAACGGCCTGCGGCAGATGGCCTTGGCCTACTTCTCGAGGCTTTTGATTCTCACCAGGCCGGAACCAACATGGCAGCGACGGGGGCGGGCCAAGCTTACGATGCGAATGTGGCAGCAAGCCAGGCTGGCTACTATGGTCCACCGGGTACAGCCATGCCTGGTAATGATGGATATGAGAACGAGTTGCAGTTTTACATCGATGGAGCGCCCACAGTGCAGGGCTGGGTCGGGACCAGTGCTGGTGCGGGAAATGGGGCTGGTCCTGGAATGTACGGCTATTAATCCGTTCGCCAATGTGAGGCCATCCTCTAGAGACGCAATACGTGAAGGCGAGAGGTGACGAGAGTTTTCATGACAGACTGGCTACAAGGGAGGCACAGTGATGGAGGGAGAAGACGAGACGCAACAGTGAAGTTTTGTAATGTTCTTAATATCCGGCATTGATCAAGGCCATTCGGAAGACGAAGTCTGTGATGGACAGGGGTACAAGGTAAGTCAGACAACCAGTGACAGACATCAGATTACTCTTCCCAAAAGGAAATATTACGATTACCATTATGTATCATGCTCGTTGATCATGGCCACCCATCTGTATGTCTATGTTCAGGATCACGACTACGCCCCGGGCCGGTCATATACTGCTATCTTCGATGGCATGCAACCTCGGGTCCCTACCAGATGACATATCCTTGAATGGGCTCGGCTCTGAGCGGATAGATGTGGGTTGGTTTTGAATTGCCGTATCAGAGGGTGGACGCTCGGGCAAAAAATTGCAAACCGAAAAGTCTTGGTTCCCATTCCTGTCAATGGTAGTCCACCTTTGATAATTTACAGTATAGCTGTGTATGAAGTACCGGTATGTACGTATGTAGTAGTGTTTGTGCGCATATGCGTACATAGCAAGGTACATAGCAAGGTAGCTAGGTATAGCTAGCTACACAGTACACAGTACACAGTAGCCTATTCTTCTCCATACGGGCTCAGGTATGTGGCTAGAAATCTTGGGTGCTACTGCATGTATGTATTGGAGAGAGCAATCCAATCTGCCAATCTACGCAGTAGAAATGGGAGAATGTGGCGAGTGAAGCAGACGGCATTTGTAGTACATAGCGCCAATTTACCCCAGAAAATAGGAAAAAAACCATGACGGAAGTGATGGGGCAGGGTTGCTTAGAACTTGCTGCAGGGGTTGCCGTACTGTGTAGGGTGACCATTTCAATCTTCCACGGTGACTCAAGACTTCTTGACTCAATTCCGTGAGAGAGAGGGACTGACTTCTACTTGCATTGTTTGGTTTACTTTAACTAAGAGCCTCCATCCTGTACCCAATCCCCAAGCTGATTCGGTCTCGATCCTCTCTACCATCATTCTTCGTCGTCCGTCCGTCCCTTGAGCAGCAAAGTCTGACCCAAGCTCTCCCACCCGACGATAACCTGCCCCTCCTTCCAAAAGGTGCCCCTCATCTGTATATTCTAAAAGGCAGCGAGAAAAAAAAAAGGCACGAGCACCTAACAAGGTTGCTTATTCGGTACCGTCAAGATGACTATGTAGGTCTCAGTGCAGTCCCAGCGCAGCAAAGGTTCAATCTAGAAGTGAAGACTAATCTGACAATCCCTTGTTCTTTCTTTTCCTGTCCAGGCTCAAAGATCCTTCCAAGAAATACAGGGCTTTCCCACCCATACACCTGCCTGACAGGCAATGGCCCTCCAAGACCATCAACAAGGCTCCAAGATGGCTGGCAACTGATCTGAGAGACGGCAACCAGAGTCTGGTTGACCCAATGGTATGTCCAGGAGAGCAAGGGACTTTCCAATCCTGACTTTTGGCTAATTACTCCCCCTCGCTCCTCACCAGAATGGCGACGAGAAATGGACCTACTTCAAGATGCTCTGCGACCTCGGCTACAAAGAGATCGAAGTCTCCTTCCCCTCTGCCTCCCAAACCGACTTCGACTTCACCCGACGTCTGATCGAGACCCCCGGCACCGTACCAGACGATGTCTACCTCCAGGTCCTGTCCCCCTGCCGCGAGGACCTCATCCGCAGAACGGTCGAGTCCCTCAAGGGCGCCAAGAAGGCCATTGTCCACATATATCTTGCCACCAGCGAGTGCTTCCGTCGCATAATCTTTGGCTTCACCGAGGAGGAGAGCATCGAGCTGGTTAAGAAGTGTACGCGGCTGGTCCGGTCGCTGACCAAGGACGACCCCACCCAGCAGGGCACCGACTGGGCGTTCGAGTTCAGCCCGGAAACGTTCAGCGACACGGGTCTGGACTTTGCCGTCAAGATCTGTGAGGCCGTCAAGGCCGAGTGGGAGCCGACCGAGAAGAACCCTATCATCTTCAACCTGCCTGCGACGGTCGAGATGGCTACGCCTAATGTCTATGCCGACCAGATTGAGTACTTCTGCAGGCATATTTCCGAGCGCGAGAAGGTCTGCGTGTCCCTGCACCCTCACAACGACCGGGGCTGTGCTGTCGCTGCGGCGGAACTGGCACAAATGGCGGGCGCCGATCGAGTCGAGGGCTGCTTGTTTGGCAACGGAGAGCGCACTGGAAACGTCGATCTGGTGACTCTTGCCCTGAACCTCTACACACAAGGCGTCAGCCCAAATATCGACTTCTCCGATCTGCAGGGCGTCATCAATACGGTCGAGGTTTGCAACAAGATCCCCATACATCCTCGTGCTCCATACGGTGGCTCCCTGGTCGTCTGCGCTTTCAGCGGCTCCCACCAGGACGCCATCAAGAAGGGCTTCCAGCTCCGGGAGAAGTCTGGATCACAGTATGATGACCGCTGGGAGGTACCCTACCTGCCCCTGGATCCCAAGGACATCGGCCGCGATTACCAAGCCGTCATCCGCGTCAACTCCCAGTCCGGGAAGGGCGGTGCTGCCTGGATCATCCAACAGCACCTGCACCTTGACATGCCCCGTGGCCTGCAGGTCGATTTCAGCCGCGTCGTGCAGAGGGTCGCTGACGAGCGCAGCCGCGAGCTCCTGCCCGTGGAAATCGTCGCGCTGTTTGAGCAGACGTACACTGTGCGCGACAACCCACGTTTCACCATCGTGGACTACACCATCAGCCCCGATCGGTCGCGCAGCCCGGTACCTGCTGAGCCGGGCAAGACGTTCGACACCAGGAATCTACCCCGTCTGTTCGAGGGTGTCATCTCCATCGACGGCAAGGAGCACCAGATCCGGGGACGTGGCAACGGTCCCCTGTCGTCCCTCGCCAACGCCCTGAGGGAGATCGGCGTGGACATTGATGTCAACGACTACAAGGAGCACGCCGTGGGCAAGGGCAGGGACGTCAAGGCCGCTACGTATATCGAGTGTACGGTCGGCGGCTCGAACCAGAAGGTCTGGGGTGTGGGCGTCCACGAGGACGTTGTGCGGAGTTCGCTGATAGCGCTGATGAGTGCGGCTAGTAACGTGAGTGGCCCATTGCCAGTCCGGAGAGTGTCCGCACGTCTCTGATGGAACTTGGAACATGGCTGATACCGTACAGTTTGTCCTGTCACGATCTGGCCCGATCGCCCCGATCCCACGATCCGTCAACGGTGATGCTACTTCCAACGGTGATGTTGCCAATGACGAGAGGGATTTGATCAACCGTCTGGAGGCGGCTGCTGATGAGATGTAAGATATCAAAGGGAAAAAGAGAGAGAAAAGTACTGCAGGTGGAAGACACATGAAAAATATCAGAAGGTTAGATGGATTTATGAGAATGAACAGTCGTTCGCCTGGTAGGCAAGAGGTTTACCTGCACATCACATCAAAAGCATGTCCAAAAGGTTGGGTCTCGTTGAACAGCAAGGGAATGCTGGCTTGGTGCTGCATATTCCGGTGTGATCTATTTCATGTACGTATGGGGCCAGGTCGAAGGTGCATTATGAAGAGATATGGGAAACAAAATGGGTGCTGCAGAGATGAAGTGGACTGGTTTGAATGGCCATACAACAAGGCGCTGCGGTAGTTACTCAGTCAGTCACTTGCCGCGAACGTTCAATGTCACTTTTGTCTTGAAAAAGGAATACACAAGCACTGTTGAACAGCCTTAATTACTCGATATTTACCCAAGTAGGTAGGTAATATGAAGTTTCCACTGTTGGAGGTTGGAACACAACCAATCTCATCTCAGCCGCTGGACACAAGGGAAACACCCGATAGGAGCAGGAGGAGGAGCGCTGTCGAGTATGTTGTACTACACACCTTGGAAGATGGGATACCTACCTAGACATGTATTAATCTTTATGGTACAACACTACCAGACTGCAAGATGACGCAGCCGTATGTGACCCGGCTTGAAGATGTTTCGACCAGAGTGTTTCTGACTACGAATCTAGCTACTACATACTTAGGTACATACCTACTATGTCCTCAAGTAGGTACCTGGTTGCTCATTACAGCAGATCAGATGCATCATTCAGGGGCCTGAGGCTGACTGAAGCAGGGGATTCTCGTCCCTTCCATGATGGCAGACATGGGTCTGTGAACATCCCCGCCCAGACACCCCTCCTGACTAACCCTAACCCAGGATCCATTTTCGATGCGCCGGTGCGTACACACACACACACAATAACTTTGGAGCTAACATGTGGGGTTCGTGGGGGAGGGTTAGCTGAACGAATGAAAAACCCTACAGGGACAGGCGCTAAAATTGCAGCGGCCCTTTTTTTCAAGGCTGCATACCTATCTCTATGTACCGTACCTACTATGTGCATAGGGCAAACGCAGCAAAGTTGGGCGGTACCAGCAGCACCCAGCCAGCACCAGCACCAGCAGCGTTCAGCGAGTGCTCTTCATAACAAATGTCAACACCTCCAACCAAATTCACATCTCTTTCAATTCTTCAAAAAACAATCTTCCCCCTCCTCCCCCTCCTCCTCTGGCTCCTCGTAAACTCGCTTCTTCGGAACGACACAAGATATCAAGCGCATCTGTCTACCTAGGTATACTTGACACCTGAGACCCTACGAGCAGAGTGACTCTGGACGCGACATTGTCAATCGCCTGCCCACACCCCCCCTCCCCCCAAAAGACGCGGACAAGCGAATCACAAGCCAGAACGGAAGAAGGCGCCCCTGCCGGGTCCTCTTTTTTCACGTTCCTTTGTAGACGAGACTCTGGGAGCAGCAGGCACCACGAGGCTTGAGCGACCTAGCGACCTACCTGACTGCCTACGACCTAGCAACATTTGAACCTAGCAACCAACCTTGAACCACCCTTCAACCAAGAGGGAGCCTGGAGAGACAAAACGAACCAAACAACGCCTTGACTCACCTTCTCAGACATTCTGTTCTATCCGACCAGTTTCCTTGGTTCTCAGCAACGAGCTGTTTGGGTTATTTTTTTGGTCGTTGTTCATCTAAACTATTCGGTACGTATCCAGTCAGTCATCAAGCTCTCCCACCTAAACAGAGGGGTCGTCCTGGAAGTTCGTTCGACTCAGGGACCTTGCCCAAGGTTGCTTTCCCACAGTCGATACGGAGCGGACTAAGCCTGTGATCAATGAACGGATGCGCGAGCCGCATTCAACCTCCCCGCTACCGCTAAATTATCACGACTGTCAAACTCATGTTTTTCTTCCACCCAGGCAACGCCCTTTCCCTTTCTAACCTCGGATCAGCCATACACCACTCAAAGATAGCCTCTCCTCAAAGATAAATCGCAATCATGGCTGACGCCGCCCCCGACATCAATTCTGTACTGACGAACTCGCTTTCGCCTGGTGAGTACCTGCTTCCCTAGGTGGATGCTCTGTCTGCCTGTCCACCCCTCAAAAGCAAAGACAGTGCAGCCTGTCCCTGGTTCCTGGTCGCGTCACTATGCGCCTCTGAGGTCAAGCTTGCTGACCACCTCACAGACGCGAGCCTTCGAAATGCTGCTGAGCAGCAGCTCACACAGGCCGCCGAGAACAACTTCGTAAGCTATCTCCCAGTCCCCTTCCGTCATTGATGGCTTGATCACCGCCACTGACCATATGCTCCTCGACTAGTCACTGTACCTCGCGACGCTCGTACAAGCACTGGCAGATGAGAATGCAGAAGGTCACATTCGACAGGCCGCAGGTATTGCCTTGAAGAACGCATTTACTGCTCGAGAGTTCGCACGGCAAGCAGCGCTACAACAAAAATGGCTCCAGCAAACAGAAGAAGAAACCAAGACCCGTGTCAAGGAGTTGGCTGTTCAGACCCTCGCATCCAACAATGCGCTGGCCGGCCAGGCTGCTGCACAGGTCGTGGCCTCCATCGCTGGTATCGAGCTCCCTCGCAACCAGTGGCAAGATCTTATGGGAGTCCTAGTTCGCAACGTCAGCGACGGCTCCCCACACCAGAAGCAGGCCTCCCTTACCACGATCGGCTTCATCTGCGAGAGCCAAGATCAAGATTTGCGAACAAGCCTGATCGGTCACTCGAACGCCATTTTGACAGCGGTTGTGCAAGGTGCCCGGAAGGAGGAGACGAACAACGAGGTCCGGCTCGCCGCCATAACTGCGCTGGGTGATTCTCTCGAGTTCGTAGAAAACAACTTTAAGCACGAGGGCGAACGGAATTACATTATGCAGGTCGTTTGCGAGGCTACCCAGGCTGGGGACGCGCTTATACAGCAGGGTGCTTTCGGCTGTCTTAACCGGATTATGGGCCTCTACTACGACAAGATGCGCTTCTACATGGAGAAGGCTCTGTTTGGCTTGACGATCCTGGGTATGAAGAGCGAAGACGAGGACGTTGCCAAGCTGGCTGTCGAGTTCTGGAGCACCGTCTGCGAAGAGGAGATTGCGATCGAGGATGATAACGCACAAGTAAGCCCTGGACCATGCTTTGTGATGGAATTTCGAGAAGCTGACTCCCTCGCCTTAGGTTGATAGCTCCGACCAGATGCGACCCTTCTATAACTTCGCTCGTGTGGCCACGAACGAGGTAGTGCCCGTCCTATTGATGCTGCTCACCAAGCAGGACGAGGACGCAGCTGACGACGAGTACAACATCTCCCGTGCTGCTTACCAGTGCTTGCAGCTTTACGCTCAGGCTGTGCAGGCGACCATCATCCCACCCGTAATCCAGTTTGTTGAGGCAAATCTCCGATCTGAGGACTGGCACTCACGAGACGCTGCGGTTTCTGCATTCGGTGCCATCATGGAGGGACCCGATGAGAAGGTACTGGAGCCAATAGTGAAGTCGGCGTTGCAGATTCTTATTCAGATGATGGAGGATCAGTCAGTGCAAGTCCGGGATTCTACAGCCTATGCTCTGGGCCGCATTACGGAGGCTTGCTCAGAGGCTATTGATCCTAGCCAGCACCTTGACCCTCTGATCCGCTCTCTCTTCTCCGGCCTGCAGACGAACCCAAAGATGGCTCCATCGTGCTGCTGGGCGCTCATGAATCTTGCAGAGCGTTTCGCTGGCGACTTTGGTGCGCAGACAAACGTCCTCACAGTTCACTTCAATGACAGCATCCAATCCCTCCTGACCGTGACGGCCCGGCCCGACTGCGACAATACGGTCCGTACCGCGGCTTACGAGGTCTTGAACGTCTTCGTCCAGAACTCGGCACAGGACTCTGCGGCTTCTGTTGCACAGCTCTCTTCCGTCATCCTCGAGCGTCTGGAGAACACCATCCCCATGCAGAGCCAGGTCGTTAGCGTCGAGGACAAGATCACCCTCGAGGACATGCAGACGAGTCTCTGCTCCGTCATGCAGGCCATCATCCAGCGCCTGGACAAGGAGATCGTTCCTCAGGGTGACCGGATCATGCAGATTCTCCTGCAGATCCTGAGCACTGCTGGCGCCAAGTCCAGCGTTCCCGAGGCTGCCTTTGCCGCCATCAGCGCGCTTGCCAACGCTATGGAGGAGGACTTCGTCAAGTACATGGATGCCTTCACACCATTCCTTTACAACGCGCTGGGCAACCAGGAAGAGCCAAGTCTATGCTCCATGGCCATCGGCCTCGTCAGCGATATCACACGATCCATGGGTGAGCAGAGCGCACCCTACTGCGACAGCTTCATGAACTACCTGCTCAACAACCTCCGATCCACCGCTCTGTCCAATCAATTCAAGCCTGCTATTCTGCAGTGCTTTGGCGACATTGCTAGTGCCATCGGCGGCCACTTCGAGAAGTATTTGTCTGTCGTGGCTCAGGTCCTTCAGCAAGCAGCGACTGTTACCGCCAGTCCTGACGGCAGCTACGAGATGTACGACTACGTCATCTCTCTCCGGGAGGGTATCATGGATGCCTGGGGCGGCATTATTGGTGCCATGAAGACCAGCGCGAAGAGTAAGTCCTCGGCCCTGTCACTCATACATACAGTTGCCAACACTAATTTCTTACAGCTCAAATCCTCCAACCATACGTGGCTTCCATCTTTGAGCTGCTCCATGTTATCGCCAACGACATGAACCGCAGCGAGGCTCTGATGAGGGCATCCATGGGTGTCATCGGCGACCTCGCAGATGCCTACCCCGAGGGAGAGCTTGTTGAGGCCTTCCGCCAGGACTGGGTGACTGCCATGATCAAGGAGACTCGGTCCAACCGCGAGTACTTGCCCCGTACTATCGAGACTGCTCGCTGGGCTCGCGAACAGGTTAAGCGCCAGGTTGGCGGCTCGGTCGGCGCCATGACGACCTGAACAACTGGTCCACGGTAGCTTTGTGCTTCTTTCCCCTGTTCACCATATTTCACCCTTAACGACCGCCCCATGATCGACGATCACGACGCAACTGGCTTTTGGCTTCCCATATTCTCGAAGTAGCTCACGACAGAAGGAGCACCAGCCGAGCGGAAGAACGCAGCATCACACACACATCCCCACACAGTCATCACATCACCCAAGAATGCGACACCCGAAAGACACTGACGACATGGGTATATTTTCCATGCGTTTCGGTTCTAGAGTTGGCATTATTTCCCCCCAATACCCCCAGACACTACACACACAGCCCTTGGAAGCCGCTGCTAGTTTTGTTACCTTGCCCATGCGCACAGATCTCCTCACAAGTCAAAAAGGAATCATTGCGAATAGATATTCATGTATTGCCCATGCCACGGCTGGACAAACCCCACGTCATGTAGAGATGAAGGACGGAAAACGGCGCAAGGAAAGATATGGAAGGCCCGAGACAAGAGGTAGGCCGAGCCTCGGTTGGGTCTCTTTTTTTATGTCCAAGTGGACAGGGACCATACCGGGCGTTTCAGGAGCGGAGGATACTTTCTGGCAATGGGAAGACTTTCGATGCATACTCCTGGGATGATATGGGGAGAGCAGACAGGGAAAGCGGCTACACCAGGTCTTTCTTGGCCATACAGCATATCTTAATTTCCGGGCATCCTTCATGCATGTGGATGGGACTCGGATTCTGGCTGGCGATGAGATGCAGGATGATCCTTTCCCGCATCGAGTCGGCCTTGTCGGGACAGAAATGGCCGGAGACCTTGAGGATAGACGAAGCTGGGCTGCTTGGTCGAGTGACCACAGTTCAAAACGGCCCGTTAGGGTAGCAAATCCACAACATGAAATACTCCCCTGAGATGATAGACCAGAGTCGGTGATGCAGATGATTATTTGGATTGGCGAGACTAGTAAAGGAGACGACCACGATGTACAACGGACGAGGTGGAAGCCAAGTTCTATCGTAATTTACTTTTGACATGCAGAAGGAGCGAGGTTGCTCTCACTACGGATGTGTAGACATGACAAGTATCGTAAGCCCTTGCCAGCAACAATAAGGATGAACATGTGTACAGGCTTCAGTTCTGTAGAGATTGTCCAGCCAGTGACTGGCCATGTATTCTGTTCCAAGAGAGCTTTCATTGTGAGCAGACGGAGCTATGGTGGATCCTGACATCATACAATGTCTCGTGTACAGATCACTCAAAGGCTAGGGGGGAAAAAGGCTCCCGAAAGCCTTTCCTGCTGGGCCGTGGCAAGGCGCCCGTCAAAAGTGTGGAGCCAAAGGGAAGCAAGCAATGACATTGATCTGGAGACACACACAATATGGGCCATGACTGCATGAGTAAGAGCGAGCGATTATGCAGACCACAGGGGGAATCCTCGTCGACGTGGTAAAGCAGGGCGAGGCCAGCCGTGTACTAACTGCCTATTATTAATTTTCAGAGCATCATACGATCATCATTGTAAACGGCTTGAAAAGTATCTGTGTGTGTGTGTGTGTGTGTGTGAGAGAGAGAGAGAGAGAAGAAAATCGTGAGCTCTACCATATACGGATCACATATTTGGGTCGGGAAAATCTCTCCACGTGACACCCCTCAGCTTGACCGGCAACACCTTTATACACTGCGTGGGGAAATTAAGAGGCAACAGATTTTGACACCTGTCTGTCATTATTGAAGATTTCAGGACCTGGATACATACCACGGGGAACCATACGATCCGCCATCGGGAGCTCCCGTCCTCGCAGCTGTCATAAAGAAAACACACACCACCCCCCACCCCAGGCCAAGACTGGCCAACCGACATCTCTGGTATCTGAATTACACTTTTCGTGCCCTCCTCAGAGAGGACTTTAATTACATCCGGGTCACCATGCATCGACAACTCTCACCGTCGTGTCAGCAAACACAAACTCCACAGTCCCAGTCCCAGTCACCAACCCCAGCAGCAGCAGCAGCAGCAGCAGCAGCGGCAGCAATACCCCCGTCCTTCACCCGCCGGAAGCAGGCCATCCTGGAGCAGCTGTCGGTCCCGGACGAGGACTACACCGACCTGTCGCCCAAGGGCACCATCGACGCGGGCATCCGGGACCTGATCGATGAGATCAACGGGCTGGACGGGCTGGTCACGACGAGCAGCTGCGGCGGCCGGGTGAGCGTGTTCCTGGAGGGGCGGAGGGGCGGGGGCGGGGGAAGGCCGGCGGGGAGGGCGGGGAGGCGCTGCTGCTGCCCGGGCACCACCTTGCCGTTGTTGATGATGATGACGAGGAGGAGGACGATGATGGTGATGACGAGAGGGACGGGGGTGACGAGCGCGAGAACGGCGGCGGCTATGACGCTGATGTCACGAGGGAGGACCCTCCGGCGGCGGCGCCCCCACGGCCGTCGTCGTCAGGGCCGGACGGCGGCGGGGAAAGGACGACGGTGGCGGGCGTGGGCGGCAAGGGCGGGGCGGGCGGTGGCTGTTCGTGTCGCACGAGCCCGTCGAGACGCACGGCAGGCTCGACTCGGAGCCCAACATCGTGGCTGCGCTGCTGGGCATGGAGGAGCCCATCTTTGACGGGCGGGAGGGCATCTCGGCCGACGAGATGAGCGGCGGGGAGTCGAGGCTGATTCATTTCAAGTTCGAGCCGATGGTACGTCTCTTTTTTTCCCCTTTCCCTTTTCCTTTTTTTTTGTTGCTACACGCCAGAGAGACTGTCACGCTCATTTACATCACGTTGCCACCTCCCTTTCATTCACTCTCCTCCTGTTATTGGTCTCTGTTCAGTAGGATTAGGCAAGGCTATCCTGGCCAAGTTAAGCTGTCTGCTAAATCTCGCATGATATAAACACAACAGATCCTGCACGTCCTGACGGCGTCCCTGCACCACGCCCAGCTGATCCTCCGCTGCGGCCTGCAGGCCGGCTTCCGCGAGAGCGGCGCCATCAACCTCCTCCCCCCGGCATCTTCCTCGGGAGGCACGGCGGCGGCCGCCACGCCCATCGTGGCCATCCGCTCCATGGGCCTGGGCCTCGAGAGCCTGATCGGCAGGGAGGTGAACAGGATCAAGCACTGCACCGTGTCCGGGGAGTACCTCAAGGCGCTGGTCAAGATCGCCAACGAGCGGTTCGTCGAGAACGCGAGGCGGATCGAGAGGTTCCGCGTGCTGCTGAGGGAGGCTACTGCTCCTGCCGAGGGTGGCGGGATGGCCAAGGTGAGGAAGGGTGACGGCGGGGGCGAGTGGGAGAGCGCCGAGGTCAGGAGGGAGAGGAAACGGCTCGAGGGGCTGAGGAGGGCGGAGGAGGTTCGTAGGTTGAGGGAGTCGCGGCGGAGTCAGGGTGAGGAGGCTGAGGGATCTCCTGTAATGCCCGGTGAGGTGGTGTTAGAACAGTCGCAATGATATCGGCATCTTTCGAGGAAGGTGTTTGCTCAAAAAATGCATTGGTCGGTCCAGTCCACTGGTCTAAAAGTGACCCTTCTTTTCTCTTTTATGGATGCCGTCTCTTCTCGGGGGAATCTCTCCCAGAAAAGAGAATTTTGTATAGTACAGTAGTCCAGTATGCGTCCGTACATCCGTTCTCCCCACACCACTACTACCACCACTTTCATCCATCACATCCCACCAGGAGTTCCCTCTTCTTTTCTTCTTTTTGTCTTCGACCCTCGACCCCTCTCATGAGATGACCTTCTCGACCCAGCCCTTCTCCATCCTCCTGACCTCGTCCTTGAACTTCTCCACCTCCCTCCAGCAGTCCAGGGGCCGGCGGTCGTTCTCGGTCAGGCACCGCACGACGTCGCCGCGGGCCCTCTCCAGGGCCTCGGGCACCTCGCGCACGCCGGCCCTGTCGTCGAGCCTCCGGCGCAGCGACGCCACCTCCCCGGACACGGCGTGCCGGCTGATGGGCGTCTGCTCGGGCGCCGTCGCCTCGGCGATCCGCGCCGTCATCTCCCGGAGGCGGGCGTCCTCCTCCTTGTGCAGCTTCTTGAGCTCCGCGGCCACGCGCGCCTGGATCTGGAGCTCTGAGAGCTGTTGTCGGGAGGTGTCGGTCTGTTTTTTTTTTCCGGCGGGGCAGGGCGTGTGTGTCAGCTTTCGTTTTCCTGTGGTGTGTTCTTGGTGGTGTTTTATATATATACATATATATATTTGTCGTCCCCCGTTTACCTCTGTTCCTCCTTGGGGGAAGAAAAGAAAGAAAACACCCGGCGGTGGCGATGGACAGAACTGACCTCTGAGCTCGACTGCAACGACTCAACCATATCTTGTGATACGCTGGTGGGTGATGACCTGGGTGGAAGAGACAAAGTCAGTAAACGGGGGCCCATTCGTCACGACCAACGGCGCAAAGCGGATGGCGGCCATGGATGCAAAAGAAGAGAAAAGGAATTCAGTAGTGTCTGGTTGCCTTACCCCTTCCACATGTGTGGCGCCGAGGCACCGGAGGACTTGGACGAGCTCGCACCCATTATTCGGTTCGTCAATTGGGTTCTTTCGAGTTGAGGGGGATCTGGAACCTGCGTTGACCTGCTTTGACCTGCTTTGACCTGCTGCGTGACTTTGGCCGTTCGTTTCTGGGTTCAAAATCGCGTAGGCTCGGTATCGGCGTTATCGGGAGGTTCGAGCTTGGGAAGGTCCGCTTGGCTTGGCCTGCTCCTGCCAGCCAGTCTGCCCTGCTTCCCGCTCACCAACGCGGGAAATTTCCGGGATGACGTCTGGGCCGGGGCACGGCTGTCTGCCGGCTGGTGCACAGCTGGTGAGGCTTTCGCTTACATACTAGACTCTGCGAAGCTACACATGTACATAATACACAGCACAAAGAGGTTCATATAGGCTATATATAGTACCTACAGTAGGCATCATACTACACCACCTATAGCTGATTTCAGTACTATCGTGGGTTCCGGGACTTCCAATCTTCAGGCGTCGTGGTGATCGGTGGCCTCAGAAAAGCGTTCTGCTGGTTAGACACGGCTTGTGGGCTTGATGGGTAGGGTGCATCAATTGATAAGTGAGGGTAGCACACAATACTATGTCCATGTACTAGGTCGGTCATATTGCTGGCTTGATGTTCATATAACATATATATATATACATATATATGTATATTGCATGGACCCTATATGTATAGACAGTCGGGGCTTGATTCTCCGTCGACAACGTCATTGGTATATCACACAAACTGAAGATAGTAAAGACATCGACGCCCGACTGCGACATCAGCTGGCGAGACGCCGTCTACTCAATAAATGTATATATGCATGTATGTACATATGTACGCGCGGCGGCTACTGCTGCAGCAAGCCGAACCAGCAAACCAGCATGAACATGGCCGGCAGTGCATACCCGGGCGACTATGCGGCTTGTTTCTACGTTTGGAAAACAGCAAATGATCATCGTCAGGGGGGGGAGAACCCGACTTATGTATTCCATGGCCCAAAATTGGCCAGGTTGAATCGCCAAGAAAAGAAACGTGAGATCCCGCTGCTGGATCATGAGATCGGTCTGGTATACTGCATCCATACGTGGCAGGTATTACACTACCATAAGGGTATGTACGGATCCGTACATGCCTCTTCCCTCGTCCCTCGTGGCTCTTCGGCCGTGCTCCTGGCTCAGGGTGTCTGTCGGAGTCCTCTGCCATTGGCCGAGGTGCCTCTACGCTTCTGAGGTCTCCAGTTTCATATATTATGCACCTGCACCTTTCTCTGTTATCTGCTCCGTAATGCAGGACCTGGCTCTTGTCAGCCAGGTGTGTGCACTGGGCCGAGGCAGGGGACGTTAGCGATATTAATAAGGCTATATCAGACACATTTTGGACCGGGGATGATACGAAGTGGGGGTGGCTATGCACGACCCCTTGGCTGCGTGGCATGGTTCGAGGAGGACATTGCGGCTCTAGATCTCATTTAGTCTATTCTCCTTGGGTTCTGGCGTCGGCGTACGGATTGCATACAGACACATACATACATACATAGCTGCTCGCGCTGCTGCTGCTTTGGGTAGTCTTGTTCCGAGCTTACCGAGAATTGCAGGCATCGCGTGCTGACATTCCGACGGCGCGCAACCCGAAAACGAGCATGGTGAGGCGGTGCAGGGTTTCCTTGACCATCTCGCCTTGGTATGAGAGTCTGCGGTGGCAGCACAGGAGGGGGAAGGGGAAAGGGTTGATTAATTGAAGGATGACATGCAGAACGGTGAGCCGGGCAGACGAACTGGGGGGCACTTGTCCTTCATCTTTCGAACCGAACTGGCGGTACCCGTACTATTTAACCATTCAATCAAAGAGTCACGACACTATCGCCTGATATGAGATGCTCTGCTGTCTCGGGCCCTCGTTGTTGGCGTAGGACGGCTGGACGTTGACGTTCCGCCCTGCCAAACTGGGGAAACAGAACATCCCATCCCGCCTCCGTCTGTGTTCACATTCTTGCCATCTGATCTGGGGGGTCCTGTGCAGAAGTTGACCGACAAGAAACATTTCAGACAAGCCGAGGACAGGCGAGGGGTGTTTCAAGATTGGGTTGTTTCCATCCCACCTCTTGTGAGGATCTGTTTTGATATGTAGGTATGTATGTAGGTACATACATAAACAATAAACAAGAAAGAAGGTGGCGCCTCCACGGCGCATTTGCCCCTGAAAACCGGAGAGCCCCACGGGTAGCTAGGATCTGGGGCGGGTTTGATTGGCCCAGGCCCAGCGTCCGATGGTCTGGGACCAGACCGTCGCCAGCCAATGGTTCCGACCTCTGCCGTGTTTGTCCTACATCGAAAGCTTGTCGTAGGCAGGGTAGCCTTTTGTTTCGCCGTCAAGCCCGCCCCCCGTTTCTCCCGTTTCTCCCGAGTGGCACAACGAAACGCAGCTATGGATAATGCGTACTTGGTGATGACGGGGAGAGAAAACAAGAAACAAAACATTTGGGGTGATCGGTTGGTTGTGGACAGGGTCTGTCGCCAATGTGCCAGTGCCATGATGCCAAGGTTACCTAGATATATCAAAGTACGACTGGGCTTTGGCTGGGCAGGCCTAACATATGTACTGTGTAAGTGCCTAGTGTTCTTGTGCGTGCTTGGGGATGGATACTTGATACTTGGTGGCTCTTGGGGGCTCGGGCTCTTTCCTTCTCGTTCAAGCTGCCTCCCTCTCTCCCTGCCTCCCTCCCTTCCTTCCCTTGTCTGCCTGTCTGCACTAGAAGAAGCCCACCGAAGCTATCAATGTTTCAGCGTTTCAACATATCAAAGTACCTGTCCAGGAGCACCTCTACCAGCAGTACCCACCTGCCTACGGTGGTAGTGCCAAGTATCAGGTATCGCTTCACCGTTCGATCCACCAAGATAGTATGGTGCCAGGTACACCCACGGTAGCCTCATATGCGGCCCCACCACAAGTCCCTGTCCCTTGATCAACCGTTTGCCTCTTTTCTGTCTCTGTCTCTGTCTCGCTCTCCATCTCTCTCGTCCTGTCTCCCTTTTCCCACTAAGGATCCAAGAATCTTGGAATTTATTACCGGGTCCAAGTGAGGTTTCCATCTCGGCTGACCCCGAGAAAGCATCTGCCCACTCTTTCCCACTGTTTTCCCACATGCGCTGCTGCGCCAATATTCCCCCCCGTTCTTAATTAGCGACGATCCCTTCGTCTTCCTTGCATCTCGTCGACCTTCCCTTCCCCCCAAAGCTCATCACTTCCTTTCCTGTTTATGTGTGTGCGCCCCTTGTGCCTGTTTGCCCGTGATACAACCACGAACGAGGATAGACAGCTGGTAGCACTTTCGACAACATAAGATCTGTTGATCCTGATCTTCCTCTTTGCCCAATTCAAGAGTTGGCCTGAGCTTCTCGTTGATCCCAAATACGGACGGACGCTCTTCTTGCTCCGGTTTCCCCTGTTCTTGCCACATCCGACCATTCCCAAACTCTTTTTCCATCTCAACCAAGTGCAAAAGCCAATCGTCGACCTTCCGCACCAGCGAGGCGACGACTCATCTAACCGACCAATACGACACATTCATTCATTCTTTCTTTCATCCAATCGTCACACTCATCCACAGTCAATCAACGACACCACGCGCGACTCACATCAGCCAAAACCGACCACCACCCAGCTCTCAACGACCTTCATCTCTTTTCGTCGTTTACAAGAGCGACACACATTCTTTTGACATCAGTCATTAACAGCAGCTGCATACCATACCATACCATACACACGTGCGGTGGTATTTACACTCATTCAATCATCTGATCTGATATCTTGGGTCGACTTGGGATCGCCAGTCATCTGCATAAACAACCATCAAACTTCTCGAAACAACCGACAATACCTCTTGTCCGACTTCTCATTCAGGTCAAACCCGCTCTCTTTTCTTTCATTGAGCATATTGTTATCCGCCGGCTCGGACCGCAGAACCTCATCGACTTCGACGAACTTGGGCATATCAGCTCTCAATTTCCACGGGCGCTACGGCCGTCCTCAATCGAGACAATCACTACAAAGGATCTCTGCAAACGCATTGTGCCCTCTTTCATCCCTATTCAGAATGCCATTGTTTGCTACTCAGTCTCAAAGACAATAACCATTCTTGTGGAATATCGTCTGAGGACCTCTTCACTCGGACGTTTTCAAACAATTCGGACTTCTCCTTTCCCCTCGAGATCCGGCCCGTCGAGGACCCCATTCTACAATTTCACACTTGTTACAACACATACCACTCGCTACTTCACCGTCCTGTGCCAGTCACAAGATGGATTTTCAACGGCGCAGGCTCGCCGCCTCCGAACCTATAGATCCCACACCCGTCCTCTTTGGTCGTCACACAGATGCCACTTCATCATCGACAGCTAGTGAGTTGTCGGCATTGTCGACCATCTCGCCATACGACCATGGACTCAACGGTGTTAATCAGGTAAACAACATATTGTTCCAGGATATGTTGTGGTGGACGCTGGGCATTTTCGGATTCACGATTCTGGCCGTCAGGATATTCCAGGTCATATGGGGCCACATCCGCCAGGTCTCTGCCATGTCGGTGGAAGGTGAGAGGCAAACGTACTGGAAGTACGCTCAGTCACACTGGATGCCCGACTTCAAGAAGGACCTGCTTTACGCGCCACTCTGGGGCAAGCGGCACAATCGAGAGATCCGGCTCTCCAAGGCCATGAACATGGGCACTCTGCCTTCAAGACTGCACTTCATCTTGCTCTTTATCTACTCCGTCAGCAATGTCGTCTACATGTTCTACCTCAACTGGTCCAACGAGAACAAGTATTCGCTGTGTGCAGAGATTCGAGGGCGTTCAGGAACCTTGGGCCTGGTGAACATGATCCCTCTGATCATCTTTGCTGGCCGCAACAACCCCTTGATATCGCTGCTCAAGATCAGCTTCGACACGTACAACCTCTTCCACCGGTGGTTCGGCCGACTCGCCGTGATCGAGGTTATCATCCACTTCCTGTCCTGGTCTATCGTTCAGATAGCAGCCACCGGATGGACTGGCCTGATGGACCGCGTCCTCCATGACCCATTCATTGCATCTGGAACCGCGGGCACCTGGGCACTGTTCGTCCTGCTCATTCTCTCCCTGTCACCGATCCGACACGCCTTCTACGAAACCTTCCTCAACACCCACATCATGCTTGCCTTCATCACCTTCGTCTGCACCCTGGTCCACTGCCTGACGCCCACCGAGATACCCACCGGCCTTCCTCAGCTTTCTTGGGTCATTGCCATCTTTGCCATTTGGATATTCGACCGCCTGGCCCGAATGATCCGCCTCACCTACTGCAACTGGTCTACCCGTGGCTTCACAGAGGCTGTCGTTGAGGCTATGCCTGGCGAGTGCAGCCGAGTCACATTCCATCTCCCCCGCCACGTCGAGATCAGGCCTGGCACGCACGCCTACCTTCGGTTCGCAGGCATCAAGCCTTGGGAGAACCACCCATTCTCGATCGCATGGATTGACCACCACGCGGAAGAACTCCCCATGAACAAGGATGAGCCCATGATGCTAAGGCGGAATACGACCACTTCTGTGTCATTCATCATTGGTGCCCAAACCGGCTTCACCCGTGACCTCTTCAATAGAGCTTCTGAGTCAGGCTCCGGCGCCGTCAAGATGCGAGCAGCCTTCGAAGGCCCCTACGGTGGTCACCACGACCTCGACAGCTATGGCCACGCTGTTCTCGTCGCCGGCGCGACCGGAATCACCCATCAGCTGAGCTACCTGAGGCCGCTGATAGAAGGCTTCAACAACGGCAGCGTTGCCATGCGTCGCATCACGCTCATCTGGGTCGTTCGTGACTACGAGGCACTTGAATGGATCAGGCCGTGGATGGACGAGGTTCTTAGGATGCCGAACCGCAAGCAGATCCTGACAATCAAGCTCTTTGTCACGAGACCAAAGAACGCCAAGGAGATTGTCTCGGCCAGCACGACGGTGCAGATGTTTCCCGGGCGGCCGAACATACCGCTCCTGATCCGCAAGGAGGTTCACGAGCAGATGGGCGCCATGGCGGTAACGGTGTGCGGGCCTGGCGCGCTGGCTGACGATGTCAGGTCTGGTGTGCGGGACGTGCAGGAGGAGGGCACCGTGGTTGACTTCTTCGAGGAGAGCTTCACGTGGTAAAGCGCAACGTGTTTGTCTCCATCTCAGCCGACGGAACAGAAACAACACTAATGACGATACCACGTGGTTACGAATCACGGCATTTTTGGAGAGGAGCGGAGGGTGCTTTTACTTCCTACAATCATTACAGTGGAGATTCCAGGACAGGTGTTGGATTTGTTCTGTTGATTTTTGCCACACAATCTTTCCTTTTGGTCTTTGCATTCTCTGCTCATATGGTATGGGCTTCCTATGAAATTTGCGGAGGAGGTGAAAGTGGACTAAGCAGAGGAGGGAAAGAAGCGATGCTTTAGTCTCGCACAATATCCAGAGGGTCATGTTGATATCCCATGTTGCATTGCGTTGGAGTTTACGGAGACGGAGTGATAGCAAGAAAAAAGGCTTTCAGGAGGGATAGAAGGCTTGACTGAGAGTCGTCGAACCGCATGTAATTAGCCATCGTCATAACGCATCTCGTACATAACCCGAGAGACACGCATACCAAGCGTGTCCGTCCATATATAATCATACTCCTTTTCGAGGTTCTACAATCATCTCTCTCTACAATCCCGAGCTGTGTGACTTGAGAAAGGGGGGGATGAAGTCGGGGTACACACACGGTGGGATAGTGGCGTTCGCTGCCTCAAGCCATCTGATTCATCCATGCGTAGAACAGAAAGGAAGCTGCCGCCCTCGGAATGTTTGTTTCGTTTTACCTAATTATCCTTTGTATATATTGTTTCATGTCCTGTCCCTGCATTAGTGTGTTTTGCAAGACGAGGTCCTACGCACCGCTCAGAGGATGACTGACGCCCATTGCCGCCCGCGCGCGCCTTGCACATCTATGTCCTCCGGGTGGGGGTGGGGTGGTCCGAGGGGTTAAGGATCCGAGGCTGTGGGTGATGGGGATAGGGGATGGATGATAGAGGATTGCCAGGTGGCTCGATGGTGTTGGGATTGTGGCACGATGTGGGAAGAAGAAAAGTAATCGTCGTGGTCGTGCTGCCGTCGGTTCCTCCCCAGCACGTCTTCTGGGTTACAGACGGAGGGTCGGGTGTATGCTCGCTCCCTTGTCGAGGACGACACGGGACTTGGGCGCTGTGGGAGGTGGGGGGGGGCTCTGTGGGACATGGCAGCATCGTTAGAAATGCTCGAGGGGAGGGGAGGGGAGGTTCGGGTTGGGAGGCGGCCATGTAACCTTGGCTGTGGTGTTACGAGCCCTGGATGGGGAGGAGGAAGTCCCTCGAGATGAGATGTCCTTCAATATATGGTGTGCGTGCAGTCGTCCTTTTGTCATAATCGTACCGGTGTCAGTGCTGGTCTCGAAGACTACCCCCCCCCCGCTTTCCCCCAAAGCTTTCTCTGGAAAATGCCAAAAGCCTAAGCCGGTGTATACCTACCTACTAAGTAAGTAGACAAAACCTCGACGTAGGTAGATATAGCAGAAAGCCAGCCAGCCATTATCGGAAGGGGCAGCAAGCAGGGTGGTTCTCGCTCCATCCGTCGTCTTATTATATATTCTCCACGTTGGTAGTACAGCCTGCACTGATATGCCTACTAAGGTACATATACCATCCTATCCCGTCTTTCTATGTAAAGATAACCTGCTACATCCTACTACGACACACCTTCCCTTCCCCCCTCCCCCCTCACTCTTACTATCAGTCCTTCATCGCTGCTGTCGGCTGCCATCGTCCACGTCTCGTGCTGCCGAGCGGTTAGAGAGCGCAGAAGTCCGCCGAATAATACTGTCATTGTTGAGACACCAGAAGAGGTAGAGAAGCGAGAGGCAGAAACCCTCCTGTGGCCCTCGAGGCCTGCGGTCGAGGATTCTTCGAGAGCCGCCTTTTGATGATTTTAGGAGAGTAAGTGATGGTCAGACTTTGTATTGGATTGGAAAGGCTCTTCCCGTTTTTTTATATCTCCTTTCTCCCTGTCTGTTGTCGATTGACACCCCTTGGGGTTGGCTGCAGAGCAAAGGTCGAACTCCGAGGGGGTTATAGTCCGCCGCGACACGACAGCTGAGACGATGCAGATGTCCAAGTTGGACAGCCTAGCCGTCTTCAAGAGGTGGTTTACAAGAATGACATTGAAACTCTGGCTGACTAGCTGAATAGCTGACTATACTCCTTCGGAAAGAAGAGATGCTATGAGACTCGGGGTATAAGGGGGATAATACATTATATACAGGCGGTACATATCCAGGCAAAATAAACTCCCTGTCCTTGATGCAGACATCTTCTCCGGCTGATGCAGCGCTTCCCGGAAGCAAGTGGGATTAGGCAAAAGGCAAGGGACTGAGAAGATAAAGCGAACATCTCATAGCAAGAAGGGGCGTGGCGTGGCAGTGAAAGGCACCGCTCACGTGGTAGTCGCCGTCGTCGGCGGTTGGGCCTCGTCCCTCAGCGCGGCCGGCCCCAGGAAGCCCTTCTGCGGCGGGACATTGTGCAGCTCCATCCCTTCCTGCTGCTGCTCCTGCTTGGCCCGGCGACGGCGCTCCTTGATCCTCGCGTTCGCCAGGCGCTGGTCTCCCTCGTTATAACGCTTTTTAAAGTGGTAATACGTCGGCGGTCGCGGCCGACACAGCACGACGAGCCAGTTCCTGATCCAGCTCCCCTGGGTAAACGCCCTGTATCGATCCTTCTTGACAAACTTGTGCGAGTTGAGGAACTCGCGCGTCGTCTCGCCACGGGCCATGAGGAACATGTGGTATCCCGTGAGCGCAGCAGGGTAGATGAAGCCGATAAAGCCGTAGAATACCATAGCGAAGGGGACGGCATCATGGTTGATCGCCTGGGAGAAAGTGACGCCCTCTCGGTTCTTGTACACGAGGATCTGGGCAAGTGATGCGGCGACAAGATAAAGCGCGAGGACGGTCGCTGAGGAGACGAAGGTGAAGAAGTAGCGGTAATTGCGCCGGCCCACGCAGTTGTTGAGCCAGACGCAGTGGTGGTCTGCCGTCTCGACGCAGTTGTCGCACATACGACAGTGATGTGTTCGAGGAGGGCGCCAGATCTGACATGTCTTGCAATACTTGGTTGGCACTTCCATGGCTGCGGTGGATGACTCGGCCGATTTTATCAAGGTCCAGTCAGTGCTTGGTGGTGCCAGCCTGAGTGGATCCTCGTCGTCCCCCGGGGGCGGGTTTTGATGTAGATTGCGAGGCAATATCTGGTCGAGTCAGTTTGTCTGCCATCCTCAGAGCGGGTGCGGATGTACTTACGCCAGGATCCGAGGTTGAGGCGTGGAGAAACGAAGAGACACATAGGAAGGCCAGGTAGGCAAAGATGAGGGGCACGGCGGGTGAAATGTCGTACCAAAGATCGCGCGCGGAAAAGACGAAGAACAATATGCAAGGAAGGACGATGAAAGCCCCAGTCGCAATGTTGACGGGCCGGGATTTTGTGTTCTGGAATCTGCCGCCCATGCAGAAGACAGTGTTGCCGACGAAGTACTCCCAGTTACGGCCTATATCATGCCTCACGGGTTGGGCGGCGCGTGCAGCGCGAGCCGTATTAGGTCTTGTTTGGGTAGCATCATCAGGATTCCCAGGAGACGAAGAGACTGAGCCGAGCTTCTCGCCGCCCTCGAAATTGCGGTTCGATGCATTCTCCCCCTGGTTGCTTCTGCCAGGTAACAAGAAGCTCGACCTGAACGAGAGCGGAGTCAGAGGTGAGGGCTGACCGGCAGTCTTGTAGCTCTTGTCGAGATTGACAGCGAGGCCCTTACTCTCTGCAGTCTCCTGGCGCTTGTGAAGGGGACGAACGCTTTCGGACAGACTTCCTTGAGGATAATGTCCAGTCGGGCTCGTGTTCGCAGTAGCGCAGTCGATGGTTTCGGGTGCCGTCATCTCTGTCCCGCGAGACTGAGGAAGCTCGTAGTCAGTATACAGGCGTCCTGGAGAGGCTGGCTGGGACTGAATGCTGTGGCGCAACACGTTCGCCCCGATTGTGGGGGTGCCGGCCTCGCTTGACGGCGAATCGGCCGCTTCTGGCTGGCGAGTCAATGTTGACGGCCGTGCCACACCTCGTTGCGCCTGCAGTTTCTGCGAACTCATGGGCCGGAAAAAAGCGTGCTGCGAGACGGATGGGACATGGCTTCGACCTGTTGAGCTGGGGGGCCGCCCTGCGGTCCCGACTGAGCTGCCGCCGATACTAGCAGTCAGACTTCCTCTTTGCCCAGCGAGCCCTTGGCGGAGCGGCATCTGTTGAGGCCAGGCGCCTTGCCTTTGGGAAGAGATCTGTGACCGAATCGTGCCCGTCTGTGAAGCCGCTAGGCTGTCCCTCTGTGGATTCCGCGCCTCGACATCGACATCCCGTCCATCCTCGGTCCCAATATCAGTCATCCTCGACGAGATGATACTCGGCGGACGGGCCGCATTTGGAGTGAATTGAGGGAAGCTGGCATCGTCGTCGCTCGCAGCTGGGCCGATGGCCGGCGTACTCGGTCCCGATTCCTCCCCTGATGCCATGACGGCGTGTGTCGAGCCTGTAATTCTGTTCCCCTCCTGATCTGATGCTGAGCCGTAGTCTTATGATGGAATGTTCTCGTGGTTGCACGCGGGATAGAGGGTCTCGGCAAGGTCAGCGCCCGTCTATATCATCGTGGTTCACAGAGAATGGTCAAATGGCGCGCGTCGTGGAATCGAATGTCGTCGCACTCTTGCTGAGTCGTTGACAGCCTTGTTTGGCTGGTTCCTAGTGCCAAAAGCTCCTTCGGGGACCGTGGATCGAACAGGGCACTTCCTAGATGGTGACTCCGGAAATTGCCAATGATAAGATTAAAGTTCCCAGGCGTTATAGGGGACCAGAAAAAAAAGAGGAGCGAGCGGGTTGCAAATAGAAAATTGTATTTGTATAGAGGAGGAGGAAGAAGGAGAAGAACAAGAAATGGCAAATGTCAAATGAAGGTGTGCACAAGGGCAAAAAAGAACGACGTGAGTTGGCTGGTTGAGCTGCGCAGAAAGTTGGCGGCGGGAAAAAGGAGTGTTGTGAGACAAAAGCCCAGATGGCGAGACGTGGAGGAGGCCTGATTGAGTGTGGCAACTGCCTGCTGAGCAAGCTGAACTGGAGTCTGGAGAATTAGGTGCTTTTTTTGGTCTGTCCTTCGCCCACTGCCCACTTGCCCACTAACCCACTGATCACGGACCACCAAACCTCGGGCTTAGGGCCCCTTCTGCTGCCGGTAATAAGAGGTATGCAGGTATGTAAGTAGGCCTGGTAGGTACCAATACCGGTAGTATCTATCAGTCCGCCTCAGTTGGCCTGGTTGGTCAGTCGGCTTTGGCCGGCTCGGTTGATGCCATATGCAGGAATTGAAACATGATAGATGCAAGACACACACACAAGATATATAGTCCCTGTCTTTCTTGTTCCCTGATCATAACAATATGTCGTCTGGAATATATCAGGGTGACTGGATCGATTATTGATGATGTGACGTGAGCATCCAGGCATTGTACGAACAGGACGGAGCACGTACTACCGGTAGGTAGTAGCAGTAGTATTATAGGGCTTACGCATACATACTAAGATGCTATCAATTTACCAGTAGCCAAATGCGGTCTAGTCCCGGCTGCTCGCGAGATTGTCAGACTGTCAGATTGTCTCCAGGTCCCTTTCTTTTCTGCCGGCTGGCAGGCTTCCGGGTCCCAGCTGTCTGCCGGCTGCCATACTTACTTACTAAGTAAGTAGTCAACCAGCCTTACGTCAGCCTTGGATGGGGCATTGGCCAATGTGAAGCTTCTTCGCCCAACAGCCAATCAAACCCATCTCGTCATAAGCCCGGCAAAGCTAAGCTCCATCGGAATCAAGATCGTACCAGAAACGACCGGAACCGAACGTCCATCTTGAACGCACTCTGACCACAGGCTGAAGACACCCCTCTTTCCGCAACGACCCCCCATATCACCACCCGCAAGCCAAAGCCATAATATCGAATCCGCAGCCATGGCCTCCAGAATCGCCGCCCGTGCTTTCTCTACCACCGCTCGCCGGATGAACGAGCAGGCCCTGAAGAAGGAGACCAAGCGAAACCCGGAGTTGATGGTGCGTCAAAAAAATATATCACCATGATCGCGACCGACGACCAGTGAACAACCTCCCGCCGCGCGGGAGGGATCTCATACAACGAGAGAGGGACATGCCTGGAGCTAACATGTGGTGATCCCGACAGGTCCTCGGTGGCGTCATGTTCGCTGCCCTGGGAGGTGCCGGATACTACTTCGGTATGTCATGACACGGCGGTCGGCGGACAGGCCGGAAGGCCGCAGCAATATAGCAATACTGAACGACGATGGAACAGGACGCTCGCCCACCAGCTCCACATCCGAGCAGACAGTCCCCCAGGCCGGCATGCCATGGGAGACCGGCTCCAGCGATGGCAAGTACCAGTACTACCCCGACGGCGACAAGAACGCCGCCCCCAAGGAGGCGCCCAGCGCCGTCAACGTTGTTGTCGTCCCCAACGTCGACCTGCCCAAGGTATGAGTGAATACTTCCAAACCCGGAAGGGATGAGAGGCGAGCGTGACGGAACAGGCCGGGGCACTCACGACCCCGCCCCGTCCCGTCCCTCTGAGATATTTCCAAAGCTGACTTTTTGGCGACGTTAGGAGCTGCACGAGAAGTACAACAAGTGGGGCAAGGACGGTTACTAGACGAGTGTTTAATTACCAGGTCGTGTGAAAGACGAGACCGAGCGCGAGCAGAGTCTAGGTTTCGGAGATGGTGTGTAGATAGACAGTCAGCATAGGAGATGATTTCACAACAAATATCTCCTCTGTCCACTGCACGTCTGTGCTAGCCTCCTGTGTGTCCTACCAGCCAGAGCGATTTGGGTGGCTATTGAGGGCGAGTGCGCCTAGACCATTTCCCGGCGAGTGCCCATAATATTGCCTGCTTCAATACTTGCTATAATTTCGGAGTTGCTCTGCCTTTGTCATGGAATACCCACGAACATCTGGTGCATATGACTTGTGGAGTGTTAAAAGGAAAGGGATGACGGCCGCATATGTCATGCCGGATCGAGACCGGATCGACTGTGACTTCTTGATAGAGGTCGTGCCATCCCCCGGAGTCTAGGTCACGTCTCTTCCCATATCATTTCACGCTTCCTCCTCCCGGGGTTGGTCGGACATGGGATCGTTGGTAGACTTGCAGGGGCTGCTATACATGCAATCATCCCGTTCCAATAGACTTGAGGCTTGTCAAGGCAGGGCCAGGCGACGACGTACATCTCTATGTATATCTATTTATCTACCCCCATCTGGCGTGAAGTCCGCTCTTCACCAAGTTGAGGCCGCCCTACCTATCTACCACGGTGTTCCTACCTGGGCGGATCTGCCGCCGGCCCTAGATTTCTAGCACGTCCACAGGCTCACTGGTCTCGGGTCACAGCCTTGGTTATTTGTATCGTCATCAGGCCACAAGTTTCGTCAGTTTGCCATCGATAACGACTGCCTACTCTCCCGTTCTCAGGTATACCTACCCATGGACCCTCCCAATCTTCGCCGCCCATATCAAGTGTACGGTAAGTAGACTTGAACTTGTCTCTACTACCCTGTACAGGACGGTTCGCTGGAACGACTATGATGCTGATATTCTTAGTTTCCATGCCATCCCTAGTTCGGAGCGATGTTGTGACAGGGGCGATAAGGGGCAGCATAGTAGATTGATACATATACCAACAGTTCACCTGTCCCTCCCGAGGCCCTGAAAACATACTTAGCTTATTCCTCTTTCAGATGATCCCTTCATAGTGGTTTACATGTCTCTGCCAGACCTTGATATATGTCTTGGGGCATACATTGCGCAGTGTCGGCGTGACCACATGTCAACTCGTAGAACGCTTCCATGTATCGTAGATGCAACATACACTTCTCAAATTACTGCCCTCGCCGGAACGGGAAGACGAGGGATATTGACAATGTTCCTTGCCAAGGCATGAAAAGCCTATTCTGATGGCTGTACCTCCGTACCTCGTTTTCGCTAGCAGGTTCCGTCTTGTTACCGGTGAGCATATACCAACAAAGCGGAGCATCAGGGGCCGGCCCGTAGCCGAGCAAGAGCATGGCAGAGCAGGGCATCGAGAGCATATAAACTTCACACATGCGTATGCCCAGGTGCGGTGTAGATGCAGATGCAGACGCAGGTGCAGGTGCCCTATTCGAGAAGGTGACATGGATCTCGCAAATACTAAGATCTAAGGCATGGTGTACATAGGTCATCATACAGTGCTGTGTGTTACAGGTATGTAAACCGCTGCACCGCGCCTATCCAACAAGCGCAGCCGCGCAGCACGCACACCCGGGTACTTACGGGTCCCCCGTACCTCCCCCCCCACACAGTGCCAAGTGCCGCCGCAGCTCATCCCAGAGTCGCACGCGCCCACGCCGATCCCCACCCACAGGAGAGATACCAGGTACATAGGTACCTTAGGTAGGCCTGCCCTATGTATGGCGCAATCCACGCCAAATATGCATCTTGCCCCGACAACCGTAACCGCAAGAATGCGGCTCTGCTGCCGGTGTGGGTTACTTCGACACCGCGCCAGATCTCCCAACCGACACCCGTTAGCCGCCCAGCGACGTCCTCCCATCCCGCCACCATGACGGCAAACACACAGGCGAGCGAGAAGAAACTATGCCGTGCTGCGGCACTACGGCCTCGACGAGAGAGAATCACGCCCACCCGCGCCCCCCTCCCTGCCTCCCCCCTGAACCGACTGCCTGGGTTTCATCATTGTTTTGACCCGAACCCTGGGATTTTCTTCCACAATTCGAGGCCATCAAGTGATGTGTTGCGATGCAGGAAGGAGGAGGCCCAGTGGGTGGTGGATGGCGATATGGCGTGCTGGGGGGGGGAAACAGCCTCCATTACGTTGGTTGAGTCACAAATGGGGTCACTTGCGGAGGGGGCACTGGGCAAGTAGAAAATGTTTTCACTTTTTTCGTCTTGTTGACTATATATATCTATCTATTGAGAGTACGTTCTCCCAAGTGGTGCTGTGCCCATATGTGTGTGTGTACGGCAAAGGGGGAATCAACAGTGTGCCGCCAACGCCAGACCATGTACTACCAAATCTCCTTTTCCCTTCCAAAAAGACTCCCAACGACCAAAAGTTTTTCCTTAAAAAGCCAGTGCTATGCTCATAAAGTCATCATACCGTCCTCTCGCAGGACCGCTCTCGCTGCCACTAGCCCCCCAAGTCTTTTGACATGAAAGACTCATGACGAGACCTGGACAGCGGGGGAGGAGTCGACCTTCCGCATCTTATTCTCCTCGAAGGCGTTGGCCAGCTTGTCCTCCTTTTGCTTGCGCTCCATGTCCTCCAAGAACTGGGCATATCGCGACTTCTTGTTGTGGATGCCGCACTCAGTCTTGTCCTGGCCCTTCCAGCGGCCGGCACGCTCGTCCTCGCCTGCCTTGACGGGGGAGGTCGAGTGCCAGTCCCCGACGGACTTGTACCCCCTGTCGAGCAGGGAGTTGTAGGGGACGTTGTGCTCCTTGATGTAGCTCTGGACCTGGTCAAAGGACCAGTTCACCACGGGGTTGATCTTGACGACCCCCCTCTCGTCATCGACCTCGATGACGGGGATCTCGCCGCGCACGCCGCCCTGCGACCGCCTCCTGCCCGTGAGGACGGCGGCGACGTTGAGCTCGGTGTAGGCGCGCTGCTGGGGCTCGACCTTGGCGTACCAGTCGTACATGTCGGAGGCGACCTCCCAGAGCTTCTCGCCGTACGTGGCCTCAAACTCGGCAGTGGTCTCGCAGCCGTCCGGCTTGAAGACGTGGAACTTGGTCTTGGGGTATTTTGCCCGTGCCCGGTCGACAAGGTCATGTGTCTCTTGGAAGTGGTACAGCGTGTCGAGGAAGATGACGTCGACTGGCCGCTGGTCCTCTTCTTGGAGCTTGGCCAGCATGTCAAGGGTGACCAGCCCCGTCAGGCCGAAGGCGGTGCTCTGGTACAGGTGGGGGAACAGGACCTTGCAGAAGCGCAGGATGTCCATGGGGTGCATGTTCTCCAGTTGTTGGTTGAGCCATTTCAGGTGGTATGGCGTGAAGGTCACGGCGGGCAGCGTCATTGTCGACGACGTTGCTGAGGCGTAGCCTGACTCGACGTCTGAGGATGGTGATGAACGGGAGTCTGTCTTTGTGTCGATGGGCCTCAAGTGAGGTGAAGCCTCGGCGGAAGAGTGGTCGTAGGCGCCCATTATTGCTTTGAGGACGTTTTATTCTCTTACAAATTTCTGGTAGGGATGAGGGTCCTTTTGGAAAATTTGAATATGGGGCAGGGCAGTATAGTGGATTTGTGTCAACGCCTTGGTATGAGAGAGGCGATATATAGCAACAAGTGTTGTGTGGGTATTTGAGATGGGATGATGTAGGGACTCAGAGACGGATGATTCTCAGGTATGAGGATGGGAGTGTTTTAAAAAGGGACGGATGGGACGGAGGATAAGCACAAGACAAGAGGTTTCTTTCGGTTCCTTTGGGTCCGTACCAAGGTGAGATGAGAAATTGCGGAATCGCACATCATGTTGCGCCTCGTTTGATACGGGATGTCACTTACACGGACACTCACTACTGGCTTAATAATGGGGACAGGCACGGTCGAAGGCTCTGGATACCCTGGAATACGATGCTGGCTACAAGACAGATACAAGACCTGGGCGCCTGGTGCCTCGCTGGGTCGAATGACGGCCTACTGTGAGGGGCAGGGACAGGTGTGAAGGAGGCCAAGCGATTGCGCCATTCGACGGGCGAGAGGTGAGGCAGGCGATTTCTGGCAGGGCGACGAGATGTGTTGATGAAGGCCATCGATGGTGCAATCCGCGCTATTCCTTTCGTGATCAAGGGTTGGCGTTGATTGGCCCAAGGATAAAAAATCTGCTACGGTACTGGCGGTACTTTGGAGTGACAAGTGATGTGTTGAAAGGGGTGCTTTGTAAAAGGCGTGGCAAGTGGGTTTGTGGTTTTTTGGTTTTGGGTGTGTGGCATCTCCGGAGCTGATGGAACCGGATCTGCGTTCGGCTGCAGGATATCTCCGTCGACGAGACGCTGGGGGAGTGATGTTCTGGATGGAATGAGGTCAAGGGAAAAGTACATGATGAGTATTTCCCCAGACGGCTCCCCAAACTTGGCGGAAGGCTGAAAGATTGTTCTCTCGGCTGGAGTTACACAGAGAGAGAGAGAGCACACGACAAGGTTGGGGCGAACTGGGCCCAGATTAGGTCATGGACCACTCACGCCATTGGAAGGTTTGGGCTGGGCGTACCGTGTGCTATAAGTCTTGTTTGCTCCACATGCGGAACTACTCTGCTACTGTACGGTACGTGGTGTAGGCACTTCTTCTTCTGTAGGTAGTGTAGCAGTGTAGCAGTGTAGCAGTGTACAAAGGTACCTAGGTTTACAGGGGCCAACGCTTTCGGCCATTCCATTGGCATCCATCACATCCCGGTCTGTGCATGCTTGCTTAAGCGCGCTGACCTGGCTCGACTTTAAATTCTTGCACTGTCCTGACTGCCTGACTTCCCGCTACCCATACTTACTAATGCTGTACAGATCAGATTACTAAGTACATAATCCCGATTTAATTCCTCAGCAGATGGGGATCTTGGGATTTTGCATGATGCGTCGTCCATCGCCTTTCGCGCGACAACAACAACAACAACACATATGTGGTTGACAACTGACAACGCATGCAGCCATGTTGGTGTGGCCGCTGCTGCTGCTGCTGCTGCCACTCAGATCCAAACTGTCAGATCGTCCATTCAGACAGATTCTCCCTACAGGTTTTTTGATATCATCATCACCTACTTCAGTACTAAGTACTCAACGTCATGATTAGATCCCGGTGAACATCAGGTACCCCGGATTTTATTTTTTTCGGATAGGGAATTAGGTGATACATGGTTACATCAAGGTTACGGCTACCCGACGCCACGCCTATGATGCGCTCTTATGTACACTGGCAAAAGCTGCCGGTGACGGGGTGACTCCCTGGGCGGCCTGGCTATCTGAGTAAAAGCAATTAAAAAGGTGAGATGGCGAACTTGCGCCTCGTTTTGACGACTTCACCAGCCAACCAGCCAGGTCAGCTAGGGAAGCGGTTTACTGTCGTCAGCCGTAATATCGGGACTTCATTCTGCCGTGTAAACTTGTTGGTGGATACATATGGAGTGCTCCTTCTTTCCAAAGTCTCCGCAAGATGAAGGAACGGCGTAAGATTTATTGCGCATTGAACGAGTCAACGAAGTCTGTTTACTTGTTTTACCTTTTGTCTCAGTCTGAGGCTGGGGCTGAGGCTGGGCTGAGGTTGAGGCTTCATGAGGTTTTGCTGCAACATCGTCATGCTGCAGTAAATACCTCTCGCATGGTGTTCTACATACACTATGAAGACAGGCTGCGGATGACTACAGGTGCATAGCCGAACATGTCATAGCCGGTAGGCCCGTTTTCTGCCGAAGTCGGTGGGTTTCGAGACAACGGTACGGACCAGAGCTTGGGCCACTTGATGGTCCGGGCCACCCATTGCGGTTATTTTCTAGAGTGAAGCTCCGTTGAGCCTTGAAACGTACAACCCGATTGAGAACATTTTGAGGCATTGGATAGACAAGACGAGGTTGAGAACTCCCTCGATCATTCACAGTCATTTTTGTAGCCTTGCAGTATGCTTTCATCCGCACGAACATGTGCCTCGGGCCCCGCGAGGGCCGCGAGGGGCCTAATGGCCATGCCGAGGGGTAACGTGAGAGCAATGAGCACATGCTTCTCAAGCGCGGCACGCCCAAGCAGGTTATCTTCCATACCCGCCGCCAGTCGTACCACTGTGTCCTCCCTTCGAACCACTCCTTCTGCCGCTCTCAACAACACACAGAGACTCTTTCACGCCTCGTCGATGAACATGGCTGGCACCAGAGCCGAGACCGATGCCTTTGGCGAGGTCCAGGTCCCCTCGGACAAGTACTGGGGCGCTCAGACAGAGCGTTCTCTCGAGAACTTCCGCATCAACCAGCCCCAGGACCGCATGCCCCCTCCTATCGTCAGGGCTTTCGGTATCCTCAAGGGTGCCGCCGCAACTGTGAACATGCGCTATGGCCTGGGTATGTACTGCCCTATGGATCTCCAAGGGAGCAGCACCGAGGAGAAGAGCATGCTTTGAGCTCACAAGACGACTACTCTCTAGACCCCAAGATCGGCAAGGCCATCCAGCAGGCCGCGAAGGAGGTCGCCGACCTGAAGCTGATTGACCACTTCCCCCTCGTTGTCTGGCAGACCGGTTCCGGCACCCAGTCCAACATGAACGCCAACGAGGTCATCTCCAACCGCGCCATCGAGATCCTGGGCGGCCAGATGGGCTCCAAGAAGCCTGTCCACCCCAACGACCACGTCAACCGCTCCGCCAGCTCCAACGACACCTTCCCTACCGTCATGCACATCGCCGCAGTCCTCGAGATCGAGAACGAGCTCGTGCCGAGCCTGAAGAGCCTGAGGGATGCGCTGCAGAAGAAGGTGGACGAGTTCGAGGCCAAGAAGATCATCAAGATCGGCCGCACACACTTGCAGGACGCCACGCCCCTGACCCTGGCCCAGGAGTTCTCGGGCTATGTTGCGCAGCTCAACCTCGGCATCAAGCGGGTCGAGTCCAGCCTGCCGGATCTCCGCCAGCTTGCCCAGGGTGGTACGGCTGTCGGCACCGGCATCAACACCTTCGAGGGCTTCGCTGAGGCCATTGCCGAGGAGGTCTCCAACATGACTGGCACCAAGTTCGTGACCGCGGATAACAAGTTCGAGGCTCTTGCGGCTCATGACGCTATTGTCCAGTCGCACGGCTGTCTCAACACTCTTGCTGCCTCCCTCACCAAGATCGCCCAGGACATCCGCTACCTCGGCAGCGGTCCTCGATGTGGTCTGGGGGAGCTCAACCTGCCCGAGAACGAGCCCGGCTCCAGCATCATGCCCGGAAAGGTCAACCCCACGCAGTGTGAGGCCCTGACCATGGTCTGCGCGCAGGTCATGGGCAACCACGTCGCTTGCACGATCGGTGGCATGAACGGCCAGTTCGAGCTCAACGTCTACAAGCCCCTGGTCATCCGCAACCTCCTGCACAGCATCCGTCTGCTGTCTGACGGTATGCGCTCGTTCGAGAAGAACCTTGTCGTTGGTCTGCAGGCCAACGAGGAGAAGATTGCCAACATTATGAAGGAATCGTAAGTCCAGACCAGCCCAACAGCCCCTACGGAGTGATGGGACAAGCTAACGTGTGCCTCAAGTCTCATGCTTGTCACTTGCCTGAACCCCAAGATTGGTTACGACATGGCCAGCAAGGTTGCCAAGAACGCCCACAAAAAGGGGCTCACCCTCAAGCAGTCGGCCCTTGAGCTCAACGCTCTGACCGAGGACGAGTTTGATACCCTCGTCAAGCCGGAGCTTATGGTCGGGCCTTCGCCTTACAAGGGCTAGACTTGCACCTGCGCCTGCACCTGCAAAGATATGTAGATTGTTGACAGAACGGGACAAGACCCGTAAGAGTCCGTTAAAAAGCTATAAGCCGTGGGTAGTTGAGGCCCGTCACGGCCGTTACTGTACAAATATGAGACGACATGATGAAGCCTTGTTCAATTGTTTTGACTAGACTACCTACACCACATACATACCTAGCTGCGCTTGTTCCCTGACGCTGTCGTCACTTACCCCTGACGATCGGCATCTGCTACCATCCGTGTCAGTCGGACGAGATGCTCCCTCCCAATGACGATGACTCTTAGGCGCCACACGTGGCTGAAGGGCCGCCTGCGCATGGATTGTCTGGCGAATCGGCACCCTCGGCAGGCGTTGTGGAGCCGTTATGGGGTCCTGTTGGGCTGCGCGTGTGCGGCATGTTACCGAACCTTGCACTGCGAGCCCAAAAGTTAATTCTGACGATTCCTGTCTGTCTTTCTGGAGTTCTGAACCTGAACCCCTCTGCTGGACCCCTCTGAACCCCTCCCTCCCTCACTAAGCCTTGATGCCTCTTTGTGCCCGGTGACCCTCAAGGACCTCGACGACGGTTCCCATCTGCTCACAGATCTGAGAGAGAATAATACCCAGGTCCCAGTCGCCAGGACTCTTAATATCTTTCATATCATTACACATCCTTACGTCAAGAAAGAAAAAATGACGAGCAACGACAACGCCTCCAAGCAGATCCCAGAGCGCCCGCGGTTGGGATCTGGCCAGAGGAGCAGCTCATACCTGCAAGAGTTCCAGCAATACCGCCCGCCACACAAGCCAGAAAACCACTTTGGGATCGATACCGTCGTGGAGGATGCACCCGTGAGTGCGCCGCGCAACTCTACTCCTCCAAACGCAGTTTCTACCTA
The DNA here is from genome assembly GCA_016808195.1 of Cytospora chrysosperma. Taxonomy (NCBI): domain Eukaryota; kingdom Fungi; phylum Ascomycota; class Sordariomycetes; order Diaporthales; family Cytosporaceae; genus Cytospora; species Cytospora chrysosperma. The sequence continues at coordinate 992,488 of JAEQMF010000012.1, forward strand.
CAGGGGCGTTCCGTCGCCAGAGCACCCTCCCAGGGTCGTCGAGAGCGGCCTGAACCATGACCTGTCACACCCCAACTGTGCGCCGCCTCCTGGACACAAGTCGAGCAAGCTGGTGGCCACCCTCTTCTACAAGACCAAGTCCCAGCGCATCTCAAACAACGTTTCCGCCTCGCCTCAGGCGCCCGCCTCTCCCACCTTGAGCCCCACGGCCTCTCAGGAAGGGCTCGACATCCCCGCCAACATGGCACCCACGACCGACCCCGACTCGTTCCCGCTTGAGCCTCCCGTCGCCGAGCCCGAGCCCCTCGACCACCTCTACGGCTCCTACGTGTCCCCGCTCTGCATCACGTCTTTCCTCCACCTCATGTCCAACTTCCCCCTGCCTCCCGGCTCCGACAACATGACCTCGGCGCACCGATGCCTCGACAACTGCGAGCACCCCCTCGTCGTCGAGCTTACGCTCAGCCCGGCCCCGGCGCCGAGCTACCTGTCCCTGTCCGACCTGCGCAAGCACGAGCTGATCTACCGCTTCGAGCGCGAGTGGAACGTCGACGTGGTCCTGCAGCCGGACTCGCTCTGGCGGCGGCACCCCCGGCTCGTCGTGTTCGACATGGACAGCACGCTCATCACGCAGGAGGTCATCGACCTGCTGGCCGCGACTGTCACGGACCCGCCGGACCTGGCCGCCCGCGTGGCCGACATCACCCACCGGGCCATGCTGGGCGAGCTGCAGTTCGAGAGCGCGTTCCGCGAGCGGGTGGCGCTGCTCAAGGGCCTGCCGGCCACCATCTTCAACGACCTGCGGGCGGTGCTGGACGTGACCAACGGCGTGCGGCCGCTCATCCGGGCGCTCAAGAGGCTCGGCGTGCGCACGGCCGTGCTGAGCGGCGGGTTCCAGCCGCTGACGGAGTGGCTGGCGGGCGAGCTGGGCATCGACCACGCGCACGCCAACTCGGTCGTGGTCGGCGGGGACGGGCGGCTCACGGGCGAGGTCGACGGCGTCATCGTCGGGCGCGGGCGCAAGGCCGAGCTGCTGCGCGCCATCGCCGCCGCCGAGGGCGTCGACCTCAGCCAGGCCGTGGCCGTGGGCGACGGCGCCAACGACCTCGAGATGATGGCCGCCGCGGGCCTGGGCGTCGCCTGGAACGCCAAGCCCCGCGTGCAGATGGAGGCCGGCGCGAGGCTGAACGGGGAGACCATGTTGGACCTGCTGTACCTCTTCGGCTTCACGAGGGAGGAGGTCGAGCTGTTGTCTGCCGCATAAGGGGGTGGTTGTTTTCTTTTTTACTTCCTCGGGCATTGTAGGGGCCGGCCGGCGTTGATATCCAATTTTTTATTTTGTTTTAAAAAATACCTTCTTACAACCCTCCCCCCTCCTTCCCCTCCTCCCCCGTCTCGTCAATATATGCCTTTGCTACATGAGTTTCTAGAGTCCAGACGTAAAGTGAAAGAAGTAGACACAGAGGCTGGGGCCCGCCTGCCTGGCTGGCCTTGACATTGTGTGATACAGGGGGACTGACTGGCTGTACGGAGTACAATGGACAGCAGATAGATAGATGCCTCGTCGTGCCTCACCGACCGATCAAACCCGTCCAGGGAGACTAGAAATGTACTGAAATCAGTAAAACACCAGAAGACCATGTGCAGGTCTAGATTGCCGCATCACTCTACCTACCTACAGTACATACTAGAGCATCTATCCAGTGAGGGCGGGGAAACAGCACCAGACACCCCCAGCTACTCACAGTCGCACAAGCAGACGACGACGACTCGACGAGAGACGGCTGCTCTAGCCGAGCCGGTAGCTACGAGATTGCTTTTTTGTCTTCTCCCCCTCCCCCTCCCCCTAACAACTTTGTCCTGCCAGCCACGAGGAAGAAGGAAGAATCCCCCCCGACCTGCAGCTTGGACCTACTCATACACAGTACGCGCACACACACCCACCCACACCCACACCCACACACACCCACACCCACACATCCTTCCCAGCCCTCACTTTACTTTTTGCCGTTTCAGACCCCAGGGTGGTGAGGGGCAAGGAGTGTGGGGGGGTTCATCACCAATGGGGGTTCTCTTCCCCTGCTTCTGATGACAGTGACATGGCCATATCCCGAATCCTCTCTGCTCTGCAACTGTTCCGTCTGCCATCCGGAACGACTGACCAACTGGGCCCATCCGTATCGCTGCTCCCTCCTCCCGGAATGTGCCCCCCGCCCCAGAAGCAAACCAACCTCACAGGATGGCCGGTACCCTCTGGCTTCACGCACAAGGATGACGATGTTGTTGTTCAGACCTTCCCTCTCTGTGGCAAATTGTGTATTCATATACCTATCTAAACCCGCTTTTGAAGAGAACGGCCGACACTACTCGCCACCCTCATCGTTCCCGTTTGATTGACTCCAAAAGAATAAAAAATTGGCCCAAAGGTCGCCCGGGATACCGCGGGATGACCTGGGTGAAAAGACTAACACCCCTCCATGCTCTGTAAGCTGGCCGCTGCGGCCGGACCAAAGACTATGCCTCGCCACCAGCAATCCCATCCGTTCCTGTCTGCTCCGGCGCCGCGGGCGCAGCCTCCTCGGTTGCAATGTCTGCAACAGGGGCAGCAGGGGCAGCAGGGGCAGGGGCAGGGGCAGCAGCTTCAGCTTCAGCTTCAGCGGCAGGGCCGGCAGGAGCTGGGGAAGGGGCAGGATCAGGAGCAGAAGTAGGATCAGGATCAGGAGCAGAGGCAGGATCAGGATCAGGAGCAGGAGCAGGGGCAGGAGCTGGATCAGGATCATGAGCAGAATCAGGAGCTGGCGCTGGATCTGGATCTGGAGCAGGATCAGAAGAAGGAGAAGGGGCAAGGGCAGGTTCTGATGCTGGAGCAGGTACCGGTGCTGGTGCTGGTGCAGCTGGAGCAGGTGGAGCATCCTCCTCGGCCTGTTGATTCAGACTTGCTGTCAGGGAGCCCAGGACGTCAAAGCTGCCGTCATCGGTTCCGTCGTCAGTCGGGGCTGGTTCCACTGGCGGCGGGGGCGCCTGTGCTTGTGCTTCCGTGGGCACCGCAGCAGCAGCAGCAGTCTGTTGCTCAGTAGATGCTTGCTGCTCGGCAGAATCTGGGCCCTGCCCAGGCATGGGCTCCTCGCTCGTCGGAAACGGGACGTCTTCTGCCGCTGGCGCAGACGTAGTATCCTCGGCTGGTGGTGGCTGCTCGACTGCGCTGGGTAACACACCTGTTTGTTCCAAGAGTATCGCTGTGGAGGTGCTTTCCGTGGGTTCGGTGGAGGTGATGGCCACCACTCCGAGCGTGTCTTCAGGAGCTGTCTCGGCGGATGTTGGAGCGGCTGGTTTTGGGGGTTCGGCATCGAGAGGCTCGTCTGCGACAGACCCTCGCGAGGGCAGCGATGACAGCGAAGGCAGCGAGGGGAGTGAGGGCAGCGAGGACAGCGTAGACATTGTGGGAATCGTGGGAAGCGTAGGCGGCGAGGGCTGTGGCGGCACTGTTGCTGATGGCTGGAGGGCCACTGCAGGCTCACCCGGTACCTCTGAGAGCCCAGCATCTGCGCTGGCAGCGGCTGTCGTCGCGATAGGTGACACCTGCGGTGAAGCATCGGTAGGCGATCGTAGCGTCACGTTTTTCAGCGGGCTCCCCTCCGCCAGTGATGGGCCAGTATTCAACGGAGGTGGTGCGAGGTTCGACTCGTGCTGCTGTGTAGCTGTTGGTATCGGACTGGCCTCTGCAGCCGATTCCGAGGGTGCCTGGGAAGGCGCATGTGAAGGCGCGTCTTTCATCTCCTGGTCTTCATTTCCGGTTGCCGGTGTTCCGCTCTCGTCGCCATCACCCTCCTCATCGTTCCCGGAACCGCCATCTCCGTTGTCGTCTTCGAGCACACTAGAGTCCATCATGGAGACGTCACCAAAGTCCCTTGAGCCGTCCTCCTGCTCGATCTTGACGCCCTATGTAGCCTGTTAGATATACTGCCTGATTGTTGCTGTAAACAAGCAAGTAGAAACGATTACTCACATCCACACCCACGGTTTCGGACTTGACTTCGTTGGACCCATCATCTTGTGGAATTGGCCGTGTGCTGGCAGGCAGCGGAAGCCTCCCTCGTCCTCGACCGCGGCCACGGCCACGGCCCTTTCTCTTCTGAGTGCCGGCAGGCTTCCTCTTGACCGGCGTTGCTACCGGCTGTGGCACTTCGGCAGCAGCCTCTGGCACAGGGAGAACGCTGGTAGAAATGATCTCGCCATCTACTGGCTGTCCCTCGGTAAGGTTCACAGTCTGCGTATAAGAGTTGCCAGCAGCATCAAACTTTCGAACCGTAGCTCTCACGATTGAAGGGCCAGTCGTCTGCTGTGTCCCGAGTGCCTTTGAGGGTAGCATGACTGTACCCTTCTTCCTCGGCGCCAGATATGAGATGGTAGGCTCCTCGACATTACGAGGAACCGCCCTCCAGACCTTGACCCTGAAACCCTCATCTGCCGCCGAGTCTTTCTTTTCCGGTTTGTCGCCAGGTAAACCATCGATATCTGCATCTTCTTCATCGAGGGGTCGTTTCCGAAAGAGCTTCCCGGACCGTGCCAATCTCAGCAGCTCTTGACTATGCTGAGGGAGCAGATGAGTGTCCTTTGGCATGCCATGGGGCAATTCTTCGGCCCAGATGTCGTCCTTCTTCTCCTCCTCACGTTCAGGGGAGGGTGCAAATGTAACCTCTTCCTTGCGCCATTGTCGGACCGGAAGCCCTAAGGACAAAGTATTCAGTTAGCGATTGTAGCTTCAGGCAACTCAGGCGCCCCATCGTCTGCGACTTCTGTTTCGCTCTCCTTGGATGGATTCTACAGCATGGAGCCCTTCCGAAAGATACCTGAGCGAATTGTCGCATTGAAAGCGTCTGAACAGCGCCTGGAGCTGGCTCTAAACTCTTTCTCTTTCTTGTCACGCTTATGTCGCCATCATATTTTGCGACCTTGGTACGCCCATCGTTTGTGATGGAATTCTTCATCAATACATCCCCACCCACCCGGTATTTCCCTGTATGAACCTGGCGCCATCCATAATTTATGCAATTGAAGGGTGGGAAAAGCTTTGTTTGTACCTTCAAAGTCATCGTGCTCTGCGAAACCACTTCGGTTTCCGCGCCTCGTGTTCGTAGCCGTCGTCCTGTACTGTGTTTGCGCCAGACCAGTCAGCATACGCTGGACGGACCCTGATTTTGGGGCGATCATATAGAGAGTCTGCTACTCACGCTAGGTGCCATTATTGCAGAGGGTTAACAGAAGGCGCAGTCGGGGCTGGTCATGGGGCGCGAGGGATGGAGACACCGTCGCAAGTCGTGATGCTCGTTGAGGTCTTGCTGTCGACCAAGTGGGCAGATTGGATAAGATGGTTGTCGGTATACCGTATTCGATTGGCTATTAGGATGGTGGGATTGGTGTGTTGTTTGTTGACTTTGGTGATGCGCCGTGGCCGTGTGTGTGGTGGTACGTGGATGACGTCTAATAACGCTTGTCGCGATGTGAATATTGGCGGGCACCTGGGACGACGCGCTGGCCGAGGCTGCGTTTTAGCAACCACCAAAACTACTGTCGTTGTAGGGGGTGGGCCCAGCATAATAAACCCGAACCCTGCTGGACGCTCCCTACTGTACACACTTTGACACCTGCACACCCCCAGAAGCTTCCGAAGTACCAAGGTTTGGTACCTAAGCGTCCAGGTACCTAGGTACACGCCCACTGTCTCACACAACCTTGGGAGCCAAGCCAAATAAGGCACTTCACACTCCAATCTCAACTTCACACACACAATATGGCTTTCTTCTCATCCTGATCACTCTGACCCTTTGACAACGCGCGTCTGTCACAATCTTTGGAGCCATCAGGTTCTCTCTCCTTTTTTTCCCTGTTCATGGTATGTACAAGCATACAAACCTGTAGCTTTTGCTTCTGTTCGGATCTTACATCCCGGCTGCATGCGACTGCAAATGCCACTGGCGACCTCGGAATTCCAGTCTCTCATTGCAGTAACAGTGGCCGATCGGCTACATTGCAAGATCTCTCCTAACTTTCTTCACCGGATCTTAACGGAATCTGGGCCTCCATTCTGTCACACAAGGGGGATTTGCACCCTTAACGCCCTGTCCAGCTGAAGAAGGATCATTGCCACCCACACCTGCGCCTTCTCATCACCCACATCAGACCTTCTGTGTCGCCAACAACAGGACTGAGCAAACAACCACTTACACATACACACACACACACACACACAAACCCCTCACAAACACAATCTCTCTTCTCAGTCACACACAAGCTACCTAGGTACTTCCTCAACATGGGTGAACTGGAAACATGGGATTACCTAGCCGCCTATCAGGTGCTCCGTTCACAAAGCGCCGATCAAGTCGCCAAGATCAAAGCCGCATGCGCGCAAACCCACCCACAGCACAAGCACGTTTTGCAATGCCGCGAGTGCTATCCCCAGATCATCAATTGCATTCGCAGCACATACCTGGAACCCAGGGAAGGGCAATGGTTCACGGGGCGAGAGGCCTTCCTGAGGGATCTCGACGCCTTGTTCGCCGCGGCGCTCCGTTACGAGGCGAAATTGGACGACGTCGACGCGCGCATCGAGGCTGAGAAGCGGGACTGGTATTTCGAACAGGTCAAGGCGTCGCCTAGCATTCCCAAGACTCTAGAAGAGCTGCTGGACCGGAAAGACCTGGTCGCCAAAGTTGGCAGCCAGGATGTTGCCTTTGAGGATCTTGTCAGGGACATGCGGGCTGCCCTGAATGGCGGAGCCGACCCCCAAACCGCACAGCAAGCGTTGACCCGTCTTATGGCAGTCAAGACACCCGAGGACCGGCTGCCGACCTACAAAGAGACATTCTTCCAAGGACGGCCCGATGAGCCGATTACAGAGAAGACGCAGATATACTTTAAAAAGCTCCAGTCTGGCGCGACGATAAAGGAGGTTGCCACTAAGGTCACTTCGGATGCGGCCGCCAGTCTAGGGGCGTTCGATCAGAAGGAGAAGTACCAAAGGCGGATAGAGGAGCTTCAGAGGGCGAAGGCGGCCTATGAGCTGCAGAAATCGAAGAAGGCGGCCCAGAAGCCACAGCCCCCTGAACACACATACGAGGTGCCCCCGTGCAACGTCTGCCGTAAGGAGGTGGACAAGGAGGACTTCATCGGATGTCCATATTGCACAATATTACTAGATGCCGGCATCCGACCCACCACGACGGTATGGTGCTCGCAGGCTTGCAGTGGACAAGACGGCCAAGGCTTTGTGAGAGTGTATGTGCCACCGCTACGATGGACTATTACTGATGAGAGTACAGGATGCCCACGCGGACGAAAACCATGGGTGTGCCGGTGGAAAGTACTGCGTGCAGCTCCTCGATGACGACGTCGACATGGACCTGGACAACGCGGATGACTTGATGTGCAGGGAATGCACGGATAGGCTCAAGAGGGAAACCATATTCTGCTCCTTACGATGTGCCGACCTCAATTATCAACGCCACCGGGAAGACGTCCACATCCAGGAGCGGATGAAACGAGAGGTGGATGTCGACAGGAACATGGACGACCTTGTCTTTGATAATGCTGACAAGTCGAGATACCACGCGAGAGATATCAGGTCATACATGGCGACAGTCGGGGAACTGATGAGGGATCTCAAACAGAGGAACGGGATGAATCCCTAGAACTACGAGGACGAAGCGCCATAGCAGCAAGTGTCTCAGCCAGATGCACCCAAGCGGCAGAGCCCTCTCCGACTGGTTTTGCGACCAACGGATCCATCCCTGTCCATAGCAGTCTGAAGCGTCGGGTCTTCCTCAGATACGATACCACTGGAGTGATACAATGCTCATCGGTCAATCTCCAGCCAGCTAATACTGCAGTGGCTGGGCTCGCACTGCCGCATTCACCTGATCCTTCACAAAGAAGCATTCTGGAGTAGCAAGCCAGTCGCGAAGGCAACCCGATGTCAGATCAAAACAAACAATTACAAAAGGAAAACCGAATCCGCGCCGTGGACAGAGTAAGTCGCTTGGCTGCAACGTTAGGGGTGCCGGCCACTTACAAGATGGTAAGACGCTGCTCAGTTTCGATCAGTTCCGTGGTTTCATCACTATTGTTCACAGGTGTGGGCTCTCGGTAGATTTGGCCCTGGCATCGTTCTAACGCCTGCTCTGATGCGTCGCGTCTGCAATGGATGAACCATCAAGTCATGCCGAGTGTTTTGTGAGACGCTGTTATCGCACTGCTGTGCTGTTCTTTGCGTCTGGCCAAAGCAAAAAAACTGCACTTGAACAGCGCACAAGAACATATTAGCAGAATAACAACTTTTATTGCACCGTCCTTGCTCATATATTGGTTTACCAGACACAGACGTCTCGACCTTGTTTATCTCTCCCCTATTCTGTTTCAATTCTATTCTTACTCCTGTTCGATACTCTTTGTACGGCTGCAATACAAAACTCGAGATGGATGGAATCCTGTAGCTGTCGCGCAGTCTCAGCCATCCAGTCCCGGCTGCGATTGCGGATGCAGTGGGCAACGCCAACCCCCCTCCCCCTTTCCAAATAACAACCCCCGATGGTGTGCGGCCTTAGAAGCAGGAACATGCTCTCGCGGTGCGTGCCGTCCCCGTCTTACCCCCCCCCCCCACCCTTCCAATCAGCGCCCCGCCGCCCTTCCAGTTGAAATGGAAGTGGTCAGACTTGTAATCTGCCTGGGAGATGTCCGTATGGTCCAAGGTCAAGTCGATGAGAGGCTTCTTGGCTGTTTGGAGGTGGATAGGTGCAAAGCCGGCCATGGTGTGCCTCCAGATCATGCCACGGACTTCGCGGGACGGAGTTATGAACGGCATGCTCTCCTTGCCTCCCTCTATACCATCCTCTCACACCTCCATGCCATGCTTCTACTCTTCTCCCTCTCTGTCAACATATATCGGGGCTGTTGCGGCTTTGACTACCCCAGGCATCTCCACCATCTGTTGAGGGGGAATCATTCATCGTGTGGCCGCCATTGTCGCTCCTAGACGTGCCAGGATCTATCAATGTTGCTTGCACTACGTCGTGTCTGGTTGGAGTGGGAAATTCATTCCGAAGTGGAGGCTTTGGGAGGCCAGAAGCTGTATGGTTCATGCGACTCGTGCGAGAGAGTATGCTAAAGGTGGCCGGTGACAAGATGTGAGTGGCTCAGATACGACATGGCCGGGTAGTGGCGGCGGACTGAATCCAAGCTCGCACCTGAGGAGAACAAGCAAAAGCAAAGAAGGAGGGGGAACGCAGCTGCACGCAAGACCAAGGACGAGGTAGTTCTGCAATGTTTCCTGATACATTGCAATCACACTCATTGAGTGACCAAGGCTCAGAGGCGGTATCCACATGTCACACGGTTTGCGGTTGACACTTGAGCTGCTGTTGCAGTGTCCCGGGAAAGAGATGTGAACAACACTCGTTGCAAATGACGAAACTCTTAATGGCCAAGACTCTGCATAGTCCTGAAGCTGCTGATAGCTTCTTTTCCTTCGGCCTTGATGCCTCCTTGCTTCTTCGCGTCCCGCATCCTGCAACATCCCGACCCTTGGCTTAACTTAGAAGGAGCCTATTGGGGCATTGCAATTGCAGTCGTGGATCACACCGCTTGCAGGCATATTGTTGATACATCTCAGTGCTCTTCTCTGCTGATCTTGTTACTGTCGGTTCTCTACTTGCTTGCCATTCCGTGTTCCAAATATCGGGCTCTTACCTCGGAGCGCGAGGAACCTTGTAGAGAGTTTTGGTGATGTCTGACCGACTTCAGCGCGGATGCCGCAGTCATCAGGAGTTCTCCAATTTCACTAAGGATGTCAATGGTGCAGAGTCATTCTAGCAGGTCTAATCGCCATGGGCTGCGCGGTCAACAGTCAAGCCAATACTCCTTGCCGCGTTGCTCAGATGCGATAGTCACGATAGCAGTCGTGGGCCCAAGTCGAGGAGGGAGAAACCAGGAACATCGGCGGTAGGACATAGCTACTTGCGTCGACGTCACGGAGGCAAGGCAATTCACATGATAATATACATGGGGTTCATGCCAAACCCAACAAGGCGGAGAAAGCCATGCGATGTGGACTTATACTTGCGTATGTAATTGGATGTGGTTGGTTGTAAGTGTTGATATCGCATTTACTTACTGCGAATATGTACTTAAAGAGGGCATAAGTACCTAGGTACCTCTGTATACCCGCCGGGAACCCCGAACCCTTTTTTTTTTATGCCGCTGCGCCGCGGCGCAAAAGCGTTGCATCATAGGCCGCCGTGCCGGACTTGGATTTCAAATAATACCAGCAGCTATCGCCGCGAAGGCCTCTTTGCAAATCTGCCTTTCCACCACCTACTTCCTACACGTTGACTCACTTCTCCATATCCTCCATCCACCCATACATAACCTACACTACCTTCGCCATGTCATTATCATCGGCGCTCAAGGGCGACTCGCCCCAGCAAGTTCGATCACTGGTAGGTTCACGATTCAGGCGTGGGCGCAAAACCCACGCAGCGCCGCGATGTGTGTCAGGAGTCTTGATATTGACAGCCTTCTGTGACAGTACCGCCAACTCCTCCGACAAGGCGAGCAGTTCGCATCATACAACTTCAGAGAATATGCCAAGAGACGGACAAGAGACGCCTTCAGGGAGCACAAGGATGTCCAGGACCCTAGGCAGATACAGGAGCTCGTACAGCAGGGCTTGAAGGACCTACAGATGATGAAGGTGAGACCACCCATACGGTTCTTCTGTCTGTGGCAGACAGGCTTGCAAGAGTCTTTGTCCTGTCTGTGGCAGGAGACGGTGTTCCATATATACAGGAGGATGCTGACGGTCATGCAGCGACAATCTGTGGTCAGCCAGTTCTACCAACTGGACCGGTTAGTGGTGGAGGGAGGTATCTCGGTATGTCGACCCCGTGTCTTGACGGTAACCCGAACTATTAACTAACAACTGCGCAGGGGAAGCAAAAGGGCAACAAGGGTGGCGTTGCAAGGCAAAAGGAGCAAGGGTATGGCAACACACACGACCTCCCTGTGGGTATACGATGCTGACAACCATCTTACAACAGTTGGAACTAAGAGACGGCGCTATGATACCACTCGAAGAGGATTACAGGCTCGGGAGTCGATGATATGGCGGAAACCCAGCGAACAACCGTCGACATCCGGCGTTCTCGGTGCCAGATGGTGCTTTGCACCTGTATTACCACGTTGGCTTTATAGACTAGGCCCTATGGAGGCAGACGGATGAAGGAAATGCTTCGGAGACATCGGAAAAAGGAGCGGCACCGAATGTCGCTTGGGTGCAAGGCGGTTTCTTTACTATCACTCACATAGGCAGGCGTTGCACATGATCTTACTACTCTTTGACTAAAAGCAAATGAAAATACGCCTGAGGGCTCCTGAGGAATTACACAGCCTTTGCCTGTCCAGTAATTCGACGACTTGCGCACGCGCCTAAAGGTTTCCCTGATCGCACCTGTGATATGTTCAGTGCCGAGTATTTCACTAAGATGGTTATGAATGTAAGCATATTAGGTATTGAATTAAAGGGGTATCAAGCCAAGCGTCTCCCCCCCACAGTCTAGGGTTAGGAACTCTTTGCTCTGCCGGCCGCAACCATTCCCGTCTCTGTCGCAAGACTGTCGCGCAGGTCTCAACTCGCTCCAACCGAACAACAACACATTCAAAACAGTCAAGATGGTATGTCCCCTCCCCCCAAACGACAACGCCCAATGTGACCACAAGAACCACAAGCACTAACCAGGTCCCCCACCGACACAGGCCGACAAGCTCCGCACCCAACAAGAGCTCGAGCGGCTCCAGGCCAAGTACGTCGGCACCGGGCACCCGGACACGACGAGCTGGGAGTGGAAGACCAACATCCACCGCGACACCAAGGCCAGCATCGTCGGCCACACGCCCCTGCTCGCCTACATGGCCCTGGCGCAGAACGAGCCCATGGCCAAGGTCCGCGCCCAGCTCATCAGGCAGATGGTCCAGCCCGTCGGGCCGCCCCCGCCCAGGGAGGACGAGGTGGTGATGCTGGCCGCCGCGAACCAGGGCGGCGCCTGAACGGGGAGGGAGGCAGGAGAGGAAAACAAGGAAGCCCTGATGACGGGGCAGTTGAAAAGGGGCGAAAAGACCACTCTGGCTCACTCGTACGATGGCGGCAGCCAAAGGGCTGCGCGATCACGCCAAAATGGCGACCGGATGCCACGACCACCGACACGGATCTGTGCTGGAGCAATTTGACGATCGAGAGGTACATCGCATCACGACAGAGAAGTGGCGGCAATATGTTGGCCAGTGGCACTTGTGGGGATGGATCAGATGGTGGAGATGCAGGAAGGCCAAGCAGGTCACTCTAGGGGTATCAAGTTAATTACTTTGCATGTGGCTAGGCTACCACAAGTCGACAAGTCCACATAGCATTGGAACTGTTGTAGAGCAATCACAGTCAAAGCTCGCACTCGCGTTGCGAGACAAATCATCCTCTTGCTTCCTCACTCCTGGTCCTCTTCCTCTTCTGCCGCCTGTCTCCGCCGGCCTGACCTCCTCCTACTCGATCCCTCGCCGTTGTCTGCAGCGCCATTGGCATCGCCGACCCTAGAGTCGTCACCATTCACGTCATTTGCACCGTTCTGTGCCGGGACATCCCTCTCCTGGATATTCAGGCTATTTTGCAGCCTCGACTCGAGCTCTGCACTCTGCTCTCCCCAGACGGCTCTCACCAAGCCAGCGATCGCCTCATCGCTGACCTCCACCTTCCCCCTCGGCCCCACGAACCACGTCGTGGCCTCCTGCTCGTCGCCGTGCTGCCTCGCGTCCTTGTCGATGTTCTTGACCAGGTACCCCTGCCTCTGCAGTTTCGCAAGGGTGTCTTCCGTCTTCGTGCTGTGGAACGAGTTGGTCTCCGCGTTGAGCCGGCGCAGGTACCGCTTGAGCTTCGGGTCGCTGAGCTCCCCGCCGTTGACTCGGATCAGTGAGATGATCATGGTGTAGAAGGCGACGTAGGCGGACTCGTCTTCGTCGCTGAGGTTTTTGGAGGGCGCGATGATCTTGGAGGTCTTGTAGGCGTCGGGGAGGATGGAGACGAGGACGTAGGCGTTGGAGTTTGTGTTTTTTGACTGTGACTTTGCGGCTACGGAGGAGCAGGTCAGTATTGGGTATGAGGGGGTTCGCAGTCAACCCGGTCGCTTGCTTACCTTTGCGCTTCTCCTCTTTTGTCACTTTATCTCGTACTGGCAACTCGACCATCTGCATGCCGAAGATGGTCCGGAGTGTTTGTTGCGCTCCATCGAACACTCTCTTAAATGCTCGACCCTGGTCGCCCAGGACTGTAACTGCCGTCAGATCGCACGTAGACGTCACCACATAACTTCAGAGGCCGCACCTTTCTCCTTGATCCCATCCCTTCGTATTGCTGTTCTGTTGAAGTCGCAGGCCAGTGCGTACCTGACAAGCTTCTTGATCAATTGGCCATCTGCTGACTCTGCCTTCTCGTTGCCGTCATCGTCATCATCGTATTGTTCTTCTTCTTCTGCATCATCCTCGCTTTCTGGTTCGGCGCGGCGCTGTCGCTGTCTTGGCCTCTGCTCCTCTTCTTCGTCATCGACAGCCTGGGATCGTATAAGCCGGTCTGGTCTGTTCACAGGGACACGCGTCGTTTGGGTGACTCACATTGCGCGATCTTCGTGCTGCTGGTGGCATTGTGCGGTCTTTTGAAGCCGCTATGCTCCAGAAGCTATCAACTTCAGAGCTGTAATTGGCGTAAAGGATGAAACAAAATAGTAGTGACCTTTACTTTCTTGCCTGTAAGACGACTTATCGAGATGGAGAGACGCGCTTGCTTAATTGTGACTTCTACGCGTCCGTAGTTTGCCGGCCACGGCGGGCCAAAAAAAGTTATTGCCTGCCGGGAAAGTTGTAAGTCCAAGGGTCTCGAGAGCTTCTCTGGGAAATTTTCCATCAGAACCCCAGAAGTTGTTTCGCGACACGGCGCAACTGGAGATCTCCCTCTTTTTCTTCTTCTATGGGAGGATCCTGTCCCCTTTTCCAACCCCAATGTTCTCATCTTCCGTATCAGGCGGGTCTGTCTGTTTCAGATGTCAACTTCGCGCCGTCACCCGCCGAGCAATTCCTTCAGTCGCCGCGGCGCAAATCCGTGGCCGAGGACGACAATATGCCTCCGAGGCGTCGAGGACAGACCCGCACGAGGACGACCTCGAGACCATCCTGAGGAACCAAAGACATGACGAGTCTCGGCAGCGCCAACAATCCAATCCTGCCTGGGCACTGAACGACCAGGAGGAACCGCAGAAATTTCCGAACCGAGCGGCACGAGAGAGTCGCACCAAGAAGCAGAACATACATCGTCACACAGATGAAGGCCCATGTCCCGTTGAATCGACGACGGGTGAACCGACCGCCTGGGAACAAGGCCAGGAGACCGGCGGGGCCCGTCCTGAAGCTGTTGCAGTCGATGAGGGGCTTGCCACCTCCACTGAGAGCCTGTCGGCCTCAGCTCTGGAAGGCGGGACGGAAAAGGCATTCGAAGGACGCCCACTCGTCCGCAGGACATACAAGAGCAAGGGCAAGGGCCAGAACTACACCGAGGATGCGCCAAAAGAGCGCAAGAGGATTTATAGAAGGGGCAGCACGACGCTAGAGGCAGATGCTTCGACGTTGGATGTCAACGCTCTCGGCAGGCCAGCTGAGGTCATTGTCCTTCGAGATCGTGGCACTTGGAAGAAGAAAACTCTTCCTGTTCTCGAGAGTCCCGTGGATCCTGTCCATGACAGCTTGGAGATTGAAGCTTTTCTGCAGAAAGACGAAAGACTTGGCGTCGAAGACTACCTACACTATCTCAATGGGCTCAAACCGGAGCAGAAGACCCTGTCTGCACGGGAATTCAAGTCCTTGTACAACTCACTATTGGCTAGCTTCACATCTTTGCAACTTGAGTACTACGTGGAGTGGTACCGCAAGGGTCAACCACCCTTTGCGAAGAAAGAGGAAGAGATCCTCGACGAGGACTATCTCATCGATGAGGATATTGTCGACACTGAGGATCTTACAATCAACGAGGATGCCACGGCCCGTGACCACCCGGCAGAGGTCGAGGATGTTGCTGCCAACGAGGATGTTGCTGCCAACGAGGATGTTGCTGCCAACGAGGACAAGAATCCTCCAAGCAGCTTATTTGACAAGCCTGTGGAATACCCATGGATGCTCGAGGCGTCGCATTGGTCCCCAGAAGTAGCAGGGGCTGTCGAGCAGACGGAACACCCTCTAAGAGGCTACATCCTGAAGTCTATGCGCCCAAAACAAAGGCTCGCAATGCAGCTGATGCGGGAATGCTGGGGCGTGTCAGTTCAGGAGTTACAGAATGGCAACGGTCGCTTGGACGTTCGAATTCGCGATCTGGAGTTCAAACTCCTCACTTGTAAGTCATTTGACATCGCAAACAGCCATCTCCGACCGGAAGCTGACCACAATTGTTCGCAGTGGGCAACCATCGCTGGCTACAGAAGATATCGAGGCTCTTTCTCAAGTCAGGAAAACAGATCGAGGTTATACGGTCTCAGAATATTATCCGAATCGTGGCTCCCAAGGTCGTCGCTGAAACCTGTGCGAACGCGCTCAATGAGACACTTGAAATGATCAAGACGAAGAGTTTCACGCTGGATCAGGTCCCTATGAAAAACCTCGATGCCGGCATATTGGCTGAGCTTGGAAAGATTACAAACTCGGTTGTTGAGTTTGGCGATTCACACGAGGAGGTGAGTAATACCATGGATGAACCTAACTTGCAACTGGCTTCCACTGACTCTTGGCTCCAGATCCGTGTTAGCTGGATTCACATTAGGGACGACGAGGCCGAACCCAATCTCGAGGACCTCGGGGACGTCATTTTCCGGCTGCTGCTGACGGGCCATACGTCTGCCAGTACGAGCAACACACTCACCATCTACCCCGAGGTTGAAGATAAGGGCAGGTTCATCGAAGACTTCAGCGACAAGAGCAAGTTGTCATGGATCAACCGGCGGAGAGAGTGGGCTCGACTCTGTCTGCCGCTGACGCCGGGGAATCAACGCACTGCTACGGCATGGCCGCTCTCGACAGAGACCCTCAAGTACAAGGTTCGGCTTTCTGCGCAAGATCTTACCCTGCCCACCTCGACACTCAAGCCCAAAATCGACGCCTATTATAACGAATTTGACTTTCCCCGGCCATTGGAAGGTGAACCGCTGGCGATCCCGAAGCCACGGAACGAACAGCCAGAAGAACAGCGGGCAGAGCAAGAGTCTGAGGATCTGCAGGGACTCAAACCCACCAAGCCAACAATTTCAGGCTGGATGCCGTTCAAGGTGTCGACCAACGCCGTTTTTGGCCACATACTGCACGAACATAGCCCCAGCCTAGTCCAAGCCCTCGGCCAACCGACGACCGCCCTCGCCAACTGGCCACGAGCCCTCTCGCCTCTCATCCCCCCAATCGCAGGCATGGACCTCCCAGGCTGGGTCCCTTACAAACAGCCCATCGACGCGACATCCACCATCCTGATGCGCTTCGTCCCCTACGCTGAGAGCGCCAGCGCCACCCCTGAGGATCAAGCAGCAACAACAACAACAGCCACCACCCCCAACGCGCCTCAGCTGGAGCTCCGCCTCAACGCCTCGGACCGCCACGTCCTGGGGGCCCACTCCCTCCGCGCCATAAGCCACACCTCCATCTCCGACATCCTCCTGCCCGGCGAGCACGTCGACGTGCGGTCCACGCAGCGCCTGTACGCCGAGCTGCCAGGGCACGCCATCGACGCCACCGACGGCATGGCGCCGCTGCTGTCGTTCCTCCGGGACTCGCGCCTCAAGCCCGGCAGGGGCCAGCTCGTGACGCCCTCGCGCCTCCGCGACCTCGGCCTGCCGCTCTGGCTCGCGCGCGCGCCGCCGCAGCAGGGCAGCAGGGGAGGCGCCGCACCCCCGCCGTCGTCCGGCGTGTCGGACACGCCGGCCGAGAACGCCCTCGTGCCCACCTCGTACGTCTTCGCGGGCCTCGAGGTCCACCGCTCCGTCGAGACGACCTACGACGGGTGGAAGCTCGTCTACACGTCCATCGAGGCCGGCCAGGGCGGCGGGCGGCGCGCCGAGCTGAGCCTCGAGGCCGTGCCGGGCTACGACGAGGGCCTGAGACGGACCAAGGCCGAGATCAACACGACCTTCTTCCTGCGGTCCATGTATCAGCTGGCCCGGGGCCTGAAGGGCCATGTCAAGGAGGGGCCTGATGGGGAGGAGATCAGGACGAGCATCTCATGGGTTGACCAGGAGTGGTCTGGCACGTAGTGTCCTGGTTGGTACCCCAGGTCGCCTGTTGTGGTTGCGTATATAGTTGGGTGGATGAATGTTGGCGGTGGACAATGTGTATAGATAAGTAAATATGTGTCACGTACGATTTAGACCAAAACTCCAAAGCCAACTTTATCACGATACTAAAGAGACATCGCAGAAGATGATTGTCCTTAGTAATTCAAAGTTAAAAAAGAGTGAAGGAGCATTGCATCAGTAGATTGACCACATACTTGATTTAGTCTGCTGAGCAATCGGTCACTGTAGAAAGAAAGGCCAGGTGAGGCTGGAAGGACGTTTGGGCGGCGGGCGTCGTAGCGCACGTATGCTCGGGTGGAGTGGGAACAGCAGATCGAGTATCGATGATAGACTCATGCAGCACCACAATAGTGTCACGATCACGGTGAAATCACAATTGCATAGTAGGCACATTAAAGTTCGACGAACTCAAGGGAATTCCTGATTACTGCGACCCTACAATCACGTCTAATCCTCTATCTGACCTAAGGCATGAGATGTTTTGTGATCCGCAGAAATCCCGACCATCATTTCTCATGCTCCTGTAGAAAACAGCGTAGACCGCGTAGAACTCGTGATGCATTCATAGCACCGACCAAATCCGAAGCGACGTGTTTTGGAGTGCGGGTGGGTGTTGTTTGTGCCGATGAGCAGCTTGACTAGTAACTCATCAAGAGATGCCAGAACCGGGGGCAATTTATTTCTTGGCGGCCTTGGCAGCGGACTTGGTGACCTTGCCAGTGGTGGCCTGGGTCTTGTCAACAGCCTTGATGACACCGACAGCGACGGTCTGACGCATGTCACGGACGGCGAAACGACCCAGGGGAGGGTAGTCAGTGAAAGCCTCAACACACATGGGCTTGGAGGGAATCATCTTGACGATGGCAGCGTCACCGGACTTGATGAACTTGGGGTTGTTCTCAACGGACTTTCCGGTACGACGGTCAATCTTCTCGAGGATCTCGGCGAACTTGCAAGCAATGTGGGCGGTGTGGCAGTCAAGAACGGGTGCGTATCCAGCACCGACCTGACCGGGGTGGTTCAGGACGATGACCTGGGCGGTGAAGGAAGCACAGCCAACAGGGGGGTCGTTCTTGGTGTCACCGGCAACGTTGCCACGACGAATCTCCTTGACGGAGACGTTCTTGACGTTGAAGCCGACGTTGTCACCGGGCTGGCCCTCGGTGAGCTGCTCGTGGTGCATCTCGACGGACTTCACCTCAGTGGTGACGTTGGCAGGAGCGAAGGTAACGACCATACCGGGCTTGAGGACACCAGTCTCGATACGGCCGACGGGCACTGTGCCAATACCGCCAATCTTGTAGACATCCTGGAGGGGAAGACGGAGGGGCTTGTCTGTGGGACGCTTGGGGGGCTCGATGGCATCGATGGCCTCAAGGAGGGTCTTGCCGGTGGACTCGCCAGCCTTGGTCTCCTTCTTCCAGCCCTTGTACCAGGGGCAGTTGGTGGAGGCAGCCAGCATGTTGTCGCCGTTGAAGCCGGAGATGGGGACGAAAGCAACGGTCTTGGGGTTGTAGCCAACCTTCTTGATGAAGTTGGTCGTCTCCTTGATGATCTCGTTGTAACGGTCCTCGGACCACTTGGTGGTGTCCATCTTGTTGATGGCAACGATGAGCTGCTTAACACCCAGGGTGTAGGCGAGCAGAGCGTGCTCACGAGTCTGGCCATCCTTAGAGATACCAGCCTCGAACTCACCAGTACCGGCGGCAATGATGAGAATGGCGCAATCGGCCTGGGAGGTACCAGTGATCATGTTCTTGATGAAGTCACGGTGACCGGGAGCGTCTGTGATGGCGAAGAGTCAGCGAACCGCTAACTGTGAACCAATAGTGACAGTGGAACTTACCAATGACGGTGACATAGTACTTGGGAGTCTCGAACTTCCACAGGGCAATGTCGATGGTGATACCACGCTCACGCTCGGCCTTCAACTTGTCAAGGACCCAGGCGTACTTGAAGGAACCCTTGCCCAACTCGGCGGCTAGAAGGTGAAGTCAGCATGATTGTCGTCGCGGATGGGTGGGAGTGAGTGGCATGGCGGGGTAATGCAGGTGGGTGGCGGTGGTGCGACAGGGTTTTTGCGGGTCAAAGATAAGCCCTTGATAAGCGCACCCCGCACTGAATTCGAAAATCCAAAGTGATGCATAAAAATTCGTGATGATGAGGAAAGAAGGTAGACTTGGGGCGTTTGAAGTGTCCATGACGGCGAATCTTGTGTATGTAGGCTTGATGTGTTTACTGACCTTCCTTCTCGAACTTCTCGATGGTACGCTTGTCGATACCACCGCACTGGTAGATCAAGTGACCAGTGGTGGTCGACTTGCCGGAGTCGACGTGGCCGATAACGACCACGTTGATGTGAGTCTTGTCCTGTTGGGCTGTTAGCAAGATGTATCGATGTGTGCGAATGTTCGTGAGATATGCTCGAGAGTGCACGCGATGGCGTTTGTCCTCGCTGCCGTCGTCGATCGTTTGTGGTGGTGCGAATTGAATCGGGGCTGATGAACACTTACGTCTCTACCCATTTTGGCGATGTGTTAAGAACTGTGGATGTCTGGAAGGTGAAACTGTTGACACAGTTAGATGATTGCCTTGATGGTTTGCAAAGGGAAGGAGTCTTTCGTACGTTTGCAGGATGGATCGCAGACTAGATCTCGGTGTGCAGACGAGGAAGAAAGAAAGGTCAGAAAAGATTTTAGACGGAGGGGGTAGTTGGGATTTTGTAGGCGGGCGGGGCAACTGACCAGGGTAGGGCAGGCTCAGATTTGATTGTGAGCCTAGACGCACAGACCATGCGGGACCCACCAATCCATCTGTGCCCAGTCCTGCGCTAACAGCCAGAGGGTCGCTTCACGACTGTGGTAGGCGGCACACTGGCAGCTGGCTGAACTGGCAGACTGGGCAGCGTTGTTGCCCAGGTGACTTGGAACGTATACACAACCATACCTAAGTACCTATGTATATGGTATCAGGATTCCAACGGTGTTTCTCCCTACGGCAAGCCAATTACGGTATCCTGGATCTTTGATCCTGGTCATATTGTGTCTCAAGACTGGGATATCCAATGCTCCCAAGTTCTCATGGGCCTACCTACTCAGGTACTCAGGCAGCTTTTCTCCTGCCTGTCGAGCATTATAGAAACTATACTGTACGTGCGGGCTTGCTGCAAAGCTTCTCCTACAGGTGCAAACGGACCATTTGTGCCTAAGTAATAGCATGGGTTTATCTGCGGCAATCATATTTTCATGAACCACATCTCAAGCTTCTCGAGCAGCATCTATGGGGCACACCTACAGATACCTAGTCCCAAACATTGCAGAAGACCCCAGCTACATACGGATGCGTACATCAGTGCAGCCGCAGTAATACCTAGAGCAAGCCTTGGGAAAATGCCCGGTCCATACAGTCCCCAATGGGCCATTGTCATTCGCGCCGCATTTGCGATCGTAGATACGATATGCAGTAAATAGAGAGACGCCAATTGGAGTGAAAAGGTGTGCAACACCTGAAACGCTACATGCTCGCTGTTAAGGAATCACATCTGACCTGGCGGGCATTCAGGTCCAATTTTGGGGAATCCAAACATGCCTTACCGCCAGCCCAACACTACCCCTCCATGCCAGCCCCTCTATCTTTCCAAGGCAGACCATTCATTCCATGGAGGGTGTCTGTTGTCCGCATGAGTCAAACGGAGGCGAGTTTTTCTTGGTCTATCCTTCGTATTTTTCTTCTTCCTTTATTGCCATTCTAACGGCCGTAGACGTTGGGACTACCTCTCGGGGTATCGGCGAGCTTTGCGCTGGTGTCGTTTGTACAGGCCACAGGGATTACTATTGCCAGTGGAGGCTATCGGACAAGGCCTACCGATTTGCTCGAAGACCTTGAGAACTGGGTCGAGGGAAGATCGGGACTTCATATCGCAGAGAGATTCGCCCATGGCACTCGGTATTGTTGATCCCCTCCACTTGTGGCCTCCACTGGCAATAGTAATCCCTGTGGCCTGTAGTGTCCCAAGTGGGTTTCAACATGAGATCAGATTTTGATGAACCGAACATCAGACAACGCATTGCGCCCTCAAAAATGGCCCGCTAAACGCGGGGTAGAAACCTGACGTTGCCACTGAAAACTTTTTAGTGGGTCGCCATGGCAATCAAACGCCCCTCGATGGAGGTTTTTGCAAGCGAAAATGTGGCTTACAGGGGGTGAGGACGAATTGTTCTCATTGTAGCCCATTGCTGTTTGATTGAGATATGATATCAGCCGCTGACGAAGGGCAGAGCCATGATATTGATATCAGAGAACCACATATGAAAAACGTGAGTATCCATGGATGATCATCACAGTCTGAACAACAGGACAAGTCTCAGCAGTGAGATACGTGCTCGTAGTTTCGCTACATCCTACATGCTGTAGGGCTGCTTGCTCCCTGCACCGGACCTTTTCCTAGGCGGAGCCAGGCACTCCAAGGCCATGGCATAGGTACTTTCTGAGTGCACTCCGTCTACATCTGAGCCTCACACTGCTGACCATATCTGTTGTCTGATAGGCCTGTAGGCCTGCTCGTTCGTCCTCACGGGAAGGAATGTCAGCCTCGACTGGAACGGTGGCCGAATGAATCTGCCCTCAAATTACGGCCAATGACTCTTCGGCCTCGAGCACTGGCCGAAATTCCACAAGGCGCCCCTGACAGACGCACCGGCCGTGTCAGTGGCAAGCAGACAGGCCTCTTATGACCAGAGCTAGGAAGTCGTGGGTGTGACCGTTGATTTGGACCATCAAGGTTAGCAAGGCACACAAAGTCACACCAGATGAGAGACAGGTCAAGAGTATTCCAGATCCGTGAATTCGTCTGTGATAGAGCCAACTGGCAACGAGCTAGCTAGAAGCTACCCTCTTTCCATCTGCAAAGGCTTTTCCTTAAAACAACCGAACAATCCTGTCTATCTGAACATTAATGATGGCCGGAAATTCGGACCGTCCTGGTAATCGTAAACAAGAATAACATGGTGATGAGTTGACCCTCCAACGACCGAGGATACGATCGCAGCGGTGCGACTATTGCAAGGTCAAAAAGAAAAATGTCGCCAGGCGAGTGTCGATGGTCGAAAAGACTGGGCAACGAGGTAAGCCTCCCGCGCCCGACAAACCCAGGCACTCATCACCGCCCCATGGGTATTAGATATGCATGAACAAAGAGGGCTTTTTACAAACCAGCCCGAAAAAAAACAAACCGAACCACGCATGATCTGGATGAAAGCGCAAGGAATGACATGGTGAAAAAGACCAAGTCTCAGTTCTCGCGGTGCTCTTCGCCATTGCCGTTCTCGCCACCGTGGCGACCACGAGTAGGACTCGACTGTCCTTGCTCATCAGGACGGCCACCACCCATCATGGGGGTAGGCGATTGGAAGGCGTACGCCCCCATGTAGTAAGCCGAAGGATCATAACCCATCATGCCGGGCCAGTAGCCGTTGTAGTAGGACCAGGGGCTGGCCATCTGAGGCGTGGCCTGAGGAGTCATGGGCATGTTGCCGGAAGCGCTGGCTGGAATACCATATGCAGCTGCATAATTCTGCTGGGCAGTGTAAGGCGAGGCTGGCATTCCGTAAGCCCAGGCGCCGTACATGGGCGGCATAGGTGCAGGAGACATCTCCGTGGTAGCGGCAGTTGGGCGAGTAGGAGTGCTAACGACTTGGGGTCCTGCAGGGGACCTAGGTGGCGCGCGCGCGACGGGCGACTCCTCGGGCTGGTGCAGGAGAAGCTGAGAGCGAGAGTGACGAGGAGTCGGACCTCGATCCTTGACAGACTTGCGCTCGACTCGAATGATGGCTCCCTTGAAGACACTGCCGTGAAACTTGGCGACGGCAATCTCAGGCATGTCGGGTTGAGAGTATTCAATGAAGGCCATAGTCCGGAGCATGCGAGAATTGTTCTCCTTCTGGATCAAATTGGCCTTCAAGACCTCTCCAGCCTCGGAGAAGAGCTCCTCAAGGTCTTCCTGGGTGACGTTCCCTGGCAAATCTCCAACAAAAATGGAGCGACGGTCGCGCTCGCAAGCAGCGAGGAAAGCCTCGTCGCCGTTGTTACGAGTGTTCGCGCAGTTCTTCTTCAAGTCGAAGGCAGTGACAGTGTAGACAGGATCGTGTCGAAATGCCGTGTGGAGGTCTCGTGTCGCATCAAACATCGAAAACTCGATCAAGACTGTGGGAGGAAAGTTGAGGGGCTCTCGAAGCTGTGGGTGCAAAAGCTCGCACTTGCTCAGAGAACCGTAGGGCAGCAGGACCTCCTGGGCCTCCTGGACGGTGATGGGACTACCCGACTTCTTCTGAATGATGAAGGTACGGTTGGCCTTGACCATTTCAGTACGGCACGAACGACCACAGATCATTGCGCCCTTGCCTCGCTCCAGAGCATCCCTAGCCTCCTCGTTTGAAGTGAACTGGACGAAGGCGAAGGGCATGTGGTGCGAATCACGTCGAATCTTAACCCAGCACTTGCCATACTGCAAGAACTCGCGGTAGATGGCAGCCTCGAGGGCGACATCGTCCTTGGGCTCGGGCAGACTAAGAAGAATGTTAGCGAGGGCACTCAGAGGAAGCGCAGTGAGATGCAAGGACCGGGCAATGCCAGCAAGACGAGTCGACATAAACGATTGGATTTGGAACTGGCGGGTAGGCCATTATCTGACGCGGCTTAAGGTGAATGAGACTTACTTGGCGACGAAGACGCAGGCAGTAGGGGGGTACAGATTCTGAGCGTCGACACCATTGATTTGGTGGCGAGCACTGAGGTTCGAAGTTTGCGATCGAAGAATGGGATCGTCATTGGCCAGGGCGACGTCCAGACGGCGCATGTTGCCGCCCGTGATGGAGCGCTCCGAGCGGCGCTCCTTCAACGTTCTAGTGGGCGAAGACATGAACACATCGTCACCGTCGTCAGTGGGGATGAGACCGGTAGGAGAGCTGTGTGGTGTTAGTATTTCGAGACTCGACAAGTCAAGCTAGGAAACATACTCGGTGCTGCGCATCGATCGAGCGAAACGAGGGTTTCCAAGACCAAGTCGAGTGTGGGGAGGAGTGTACTTGGGGGAGTCCGAAACCGACACAGCGTCGAGGCGGACACCTATGGTGAATGTTATTGTTAGCCATGTAAGAATTCGGTCGAAAACGTGAGGTTGAAGTGCAACCACGCGATCACGACGCGTCCACTGCGCGTTCAACGGTGTAGCAGTGCGCGGAAACGCAAACTCAACACCAGATAGAACAAGATTGGGTCAAACTCACCTCCAGTATCGCCATTGTCGCTATCGCCAGCGGAAGAGGCAACGCTGGGAGAGGCAACACGATCAGAGCCGGTAAACGCAACTCCCCTGGTACGCTGAAACCGCTCTCGCTCGGGAGAAGGATCATACGACTTGCTGCTGTATGAGGCCATCTTGGTGGTTTGCAATCGCAACAGTTGTTTGTACGATTGGATGAGGAGGGGAGGCGACGGTGGGTGCAGGTGATAAGACAACGCGAGAAAGATGGTGGTGACGCAAACCCAAGGTCAAAGTTGATGAAATGGGAAAACGCGAAGGTGGACCAAAAAGATCGAGTTGTGACGACGATGGTTCTCGCGCGACGGACAATACGGTAAGAATAGGTTGGGGATAAGAATAATGCAACACAGTTTTGTTACGCAAAGGTCCAACGGACGGCCGCTCTCAGAACTTCAATGAAGGTTGTGAATGGGACAGAAGAATGAGGCGGACCCGCTGCGGTTCGAAAACTGAAGACTTAAGGATACCAGTAGAATAGTGTGTTAGGAGTACTGCCTCTCTTTGGGTAGTGGTAGTGGTGATGGTAGTAGTGGTGATGGTGATGGTGACGGTAGTGCTGTAGACAAGTACCTAGGTAACCACCTGGGGGGGGGGGGCAAAGGGTTTTCCAGAAACAACTGGGAAGTATTGAGAATACAGAAGCCTGAGAGTACCTGCCCAAATAACCACTGTCCTTCGGAGCAACGCACCTTCCCTGCCCTTTGGCTACCCCATCCAGTTCTCAGGATGCTGGATGCTGGATGCTGGATACAATTGAAACCCCATGCCCCCCCGTTCTCCCCAACTAATCGCCAATCAATCCAGCTTGGTGATGCCTTTGCCTTAGACTCATAATGGGACCCAATACCTGTCACAAATGGCAATAAAAGGCTTGACAGAGCCTTCTCCCGCCTGTCCTCGAGGCCAGTCATCACTTGATGCTGGAGGCAAACCAACCCAGAATACTCGGCTAATGCCTTCTGCCCCCAAAAGTGCATCCTTTTGGCTTTCCTAGGTCCTTCTAGGCGCTAGATCAGACTGCCCTCTTCGGACGCCTACGATCCCTCAAAGACAATCACCGGCTGTCCAAGTTTCCTAGTGCATGGCAACGTTGTCGATCCGAATAGACCACATTCCCCGTAAAAGTTGTTGAGACTGGCCCATCATTCCAAAACTATCGATGCCATACCCAGGTAAATCCATGAGCTGAAATAAGTATCCAAGCTCGAGAAAACCTCGTCTGGGCAAGTGCCTAGACATGATGGAGGTCATTTCGACCAAGCCCAACACCTCAAATAGTAGAAGCTAGTCCACATAATTTCTCTGCAGAAGATCCATGTTCTAACTCAGCACTTGCCAAACTTCGAAGAGCGGTCATGATACTTGTCTTTGAAGAACCAACTTTACAAGTCGTAAATGGTTCTCCAAGCAGACGCGGCCATTGTCTTGCTCGGTCTCAGGCCGTCACTCGACGGGATGAGGTAGCTGGAACTGCCCACACAAACAGTGTCTGTATTTCCATGACAAAGAGAATAGAACCAACAGCGTATCTGAGCAGTATCAATTATGAACGAGGTTGCGGAGGTAAGAGGAATGCTGTGCACTGGTTGAAGGAGACAGACGGATTCAGGGGCTCCAAGACTGTTCAGGAGTCGTCAAGCACGGGCCACCATTAATTACATAAGCCAACTGGCTCGTCGGCTATGGAGCGATACCACTGCCACCTCGGGAAGCTCACCCGCGACACCGGCGCCTCGACTGCCTAAGTCTACCACTGCCTCTCCGTGTCTCGAATTGCTCACAGACAACATTCGAGCATAGTATGGCAATGACCCCTTGAGCCAATTGGCTCCAATCTTACGCTGATCAACCAACAAGCCTGTCACCAGCTACTCAGTCAATATGAGGGCAACACCTTGCTTGTCGAGAGGCTTCTGGGGGCGCAGCCTCGACGAGTTCAAGAGGCTGTCGAAGATAGGTAGGTGTCAATTTTGCATATTTACTCATAGTACATATATGCTGAGTGGCGCTGTCATCTCTAGCGATCAAACTTGAGGGGGTCAAAGGCCCCTCAGGACCACGCGAATTATACTCCTTCCATTCCCGGGAGTCCATGACAACATGCAGGCCCATGTCAGACGCAGACATTGGCGGGTTCTCCAAAGTAAATCTCGACTGGATACCACCGAAAGCATCCACGGATTCCCTATCGGCGGCAGACAATCCCAACGGCCATGCTAGATTCCACGGGACGATCTCGACCAGATTGCCGAAAGACAAACCCAACGTGGAGAGGTCAGGATACGCGGCGTGGAGGACTCTGGACAGGCCGCCGACACTGTTCGGTAAGAGCCTATGGGATATCGATCCATATGCATACCTCGCCTTGCGGATCAAGTCGGATGGGAGGAGTTACCTAGTCAACATCCAGACCGAGTCTGTCGTGCCGTCAGACTTACATCAACATCGTCTGTTTAGTAGACGACCCGGAGAGTGGGAGACCGTGTTAATCAAATGGAATGATTTTGTGAGGACGAACCATGGGTTCGTTGTGGAGCCGCAGGCCGAGTTACTCCGGCAGAAGGTCCGGACTGTCGGTATTGGCCTGACGGACAGGATACCTGGGCCGTTCGATTTATCCATCGAGAGAATCTGGGCGACTAACGATCCTCATGAGGCTGACACCGTCGAGGCGGCGTCTCAGAAGCAAGGGACACTAAAGGACAAGCATGGAAACAGCATCGCTTGGGGCCCAGATTGAGTCGAGACATGCGGAACTACCGAAACGAAGGACGAAGTTGCGTATCGGATCACCATCAATGGAAGAAAGGGTAGTTGCCCGGATCAAGGCTGACTGGTCAGCCTTGAGCACCCGTCGTCGAAGGCACACAGGAAAAGTGTGGACTGGACAACCGAGACTCAAAGCCAGATATCGCCAATAGGGTTTGGTATGGTTAGGTGTTGAGGCAAGCATGTCTCCCAAATCTGCATAGTCCGGAGAAATTCTTTACGGGGAAGCTATGGACATGAGAGTCACAATGCCATCAAGGCCAGGACTCGAGCAGCAGCACTTCGTGATGTGATCAACACGTCGTGTTTCCATCAGTGAATGGACACTCAAAACTACCGTATGCTACGCAACTCTTCGTGCCACTACACCTATCCGCGCTGGGGCCATAGTGTTTCGACGAGACAAGGCGCCGAAGATACGCCATGTAGATGCACAACACGACGCCACATAACTCAACAGGTGCCAAGGCATATCAGCTATAGCACTGAGAAGCCGCCCAGGCAACTTTCCT
The DNA here is from genome assembly GCA_016808195.1 of Cytospora chrysosperma. NCBI lineage: Eukaryota > Fungi > Ascomycota > Sordariomycetes > Diaporthales > Cytosporaceae > Cytospora > Cytospora chrysosperma. The sequence goes on from JAEQMF010000012.1 coordinate 1,020,501, forward strand.
AATGTCGCCGACATTCTCGCTGTCTCAGTGAGATGGTGGCACCTCATGACCAATCACATGTGTAGTTCTTTAAAGCGGTGGAACGTACCCCACCCTTCCCGACTTGCTAGGTATGAAGGCGACATGGATTCATCAATCCACACCACGCCATTTGTCGGAAGGCAAGTTTTTTTTAATCGTGTATTAGCGACGGATATCAGCGGAGGTGTCCCCTATATAGAGCACGATACCCTCAGCAGTGTGTCGTTGACCAGTCGTCGACCTTTACATCCTCTACCCCTTTCCGGAACAAACCGTGGCCGTAATCCAACCAAGAAGCGAAGCAACCAAACCTCTTATACGAATTATGGGTCAGCCATCCTTCCAGGCGTCGAACGCCATAGTCTATGTGACTTATGGTGTCTTCTTGTATGTGATACCCCTTCGTGCAATGATCTTGCTCCCGAAGACAGGACAACAACTAAAATTCTCAATCATCAGATTAATGGGAACTGCGCTCGCTTGGAGGTACCGTCAGGAATCCAAGAGCGAGTTCCTTTCTGGCAACAGAACTCGGACCGGTCAGGAGAACACTCTCAAGGCGAGATTGGGGCCAACGAGGTTGTAGCTTGCTGTGAACAAGCACTCTTCGTTTCGTCCTAACTTGCCTACCCCCCCTCCTCTATCTTGCTCACAGTATGAACATTGGCTAATACAGCATACAGCGTTTCCGATTGCTTTGAACTTTATCGCCTCTGGTTAGTGAGAAAGCGCGAGAAATCGCTCATCCAGATTCAGAGCGGTAGCGGACAAAGCATGACTACAAATCGAGAAAAGAGGCCCCTCCCTCTTCTGGCACATCTTGCCAGATGGTGGTCACAGTCAGGTGGCATATAAGGTTCGTATCCACGATTACACTTATCTCTGCTCTCTCAGGTCTTGCTTGGGTTGTTCCTCTCTGCAACCTATCAGCGCGCAGTTGGATTGGCTCTGGCAAGTCTGAGGGGACAGAGATTGTGGCTCACTACGGGCGCCGATTTGAAGCAAGTGTTCCCGCGCGATCCAACCTCCCTCGCCTTGGGAGGAGATCGCGTGGCTCTTGTGGAAATGAAGCTGAGATTGTACCGTGATTACTCGATCAAGTTAATGCTTGCGTGGGAAACGTGCTGCCGCTCCGATACCCTCCCCATCCTATCCCCTATCCCCCTCGCTCCATACTAACATACCTAGGCCTCGGATCTGGAATTCTATTCTCCTACCCCGAGCTAGCCACCATTACCGGTGTCCAGGGCGTGGTTGTCTACGCTCTCATGTCGGCCTTGCCGCTGCTAATCTTCGCTGCTCTGGGCCCTATCATTCGCAAGAAGTGTCCTGAGGGCTTTGTCCTCACTGAGTGGACGAGACAGCGGTATGGGATTGCCACAGCTCTGTGGCTGAGCTTCCTGACGCTCGTCACCATGTTCCTGTACATGGTATCTGAGCTCTCAGCCATTGGTCAAACCATCAACGCCCTGACGGGAATCGATGCGCTCCCGGTTCTCATTGTAGAATGCGTCATCACGACCATTTATACCTGTGAGCCTCTTTCCTTCTAGGAATTTTTTTTTGCAATGCACACCTTGCTTACAAGCCTTCCCAGCCCTCGGCGGATTCAAGGTCTCTTTCGTGACGGACAACATCCAAGCCGTCATGGTTTTAGGTCTCATCGTCATCGCGTCCATCGCCATCGGTGCGCGCACCACCATCGACCCAGCGCTGATCGACAGCTCCGGCCTCCTCGAGCCGACCCTCCTGGGCTGGCAGCTTCTGTACATCTTCCCTGTCGCGATCCTCACTAACGACTTCTTCCTGTCCAACTTCTGGCTCCGCACCTTCGCGTCAAAGACGGACAAGGACCTGTGGATCGGCGTCTCCATCGCCGTCGTCTGCGTGCTGGTCATCCTGGTGCTCGTGGGCATGACGGGCTGCATAGCAGCCTGGTCGGGCGCGTGGCCCGGCGAGCCGGCGCAGGACGGCAGCGTGGCCTTCTTCCTGCTGCTGCAGCAGCTGCCCAGCTGGGTCGTCGGCATCGTGCTTGTCATGGCCGTCGCGCTCTCCACCGCGTCCTTCGACTCCCTGCAGTCCGCCATGGTGTCCTCGGCGGCCAATGACCTTTTCCGGAACAGGCTCAACGTCTGGCTCATCCGCCTCGGCGTCGTGCTGCTCATCATCCCCACCGTCGTCATCGCCCTCAAGGCCCCGTCCATCCTGCAGATCTACCTCATCTCCGACCTCCTCTCCGCCTCGACCATCCCCGTGCTGATCCTCGGCCTGAGCGACAGGTTCTACTGGTGGCGCGGCTTCGAGGTCGTCGTCGGCGGCCTGGGCGGCATCCTCTGCGTCTTCATCTTCGGCACCATCTACTACGGCGACGCCCAGAGCGGCGCCCAGCTCATCCTCCTCGAGCAGGGCCTGTACGGAGACGACTGGGGTGCCTTTGGCGCTTTCGTCGCTGCGCCCGTGGGTGGATTGCTCTTCGGTGTTGCCGCCTGCTTGGTGCGCCTTGGGTTCCAATATCTGTGGGCCAAGAAGAAGGGCGTTCGGTTCGATGCGCTCGATCGCCCGGTGGTGGTCGAGGATGATGACTCCATCCGGGACGTCGTCCATATCGTTCATGAGGGCCCGCAGACGTCGAAGCTGGTTGGCAAGTTCTTCTAGACATATCACGTCTTCCCGACAGGGACAAGGGCGGCGCGTACGTTTCTAGGGGGATTGTGTGGTATCCGGAGGTGTATGCCATGGTAGCAAGCATACAAGTAGCAACTTGGTCATCAGACAGAACATACCGAGTGTTGGAGGTGGATGGAGAGAAGAGAGATAGATAATGGGGACAACGGCAGAAGCTATTTTGGAGAGGGGGATCAGAGTTTCTATTCCTCGAATATATACAACCCACGCCCTCGTTGGCTGTTGTGGTTGGCTTGATTCTGCCAGAAGACTGCCCAGAACGAGAGGAACCCTCGTCCATTATGTGCCGTCCGTTGAGTGCCTTCTTCATTTGAAGCTCTGCAATGATCAAGACAACATCCTACTAGCGGTGCCTTCCAGCCTTGTTCAATGCTCGCCATTTCTCCTTCTGTATTGTACATTGGTGGCATCTTCCTTACTTCGCCTCCAAGGCCGCCCTGTCCTTCTCCAACTTCTTCTCAGCCGCCACCCTCTGGATATCACTCAGCTCCTGCAGCTCAGTCTCAATATCCTGCAGCGTCGTCTCCTTCAGCGTGCCGTAGATCTGCCAGTCGCCCTGCGTGAAGGTGGCCTTGTCGACCGACCGCCACAGCACGATGTACTCCATCAGCTCCATCTCCTTGCGGGAGACCTCGTCGCCCCTGGCGTTGAGCTCGATGAGCCTCTGCTTGCTCTTGATGCCCACCACGGCCTGGCGGAACGAGACCTCGACGCCGAGGTCCATGTCCGCCCACTTGTGGTCCACGAGCCGGGCCTTGGACTCGCCCAGCCGCTCCCACTTGTAGCTCTTGCCCTTGGGCCGGGACTCGATCGCTGAGATGAGCGACCGGTACAGCTTGGGCACGCAGATCTGCGACAGCTGCAGCTTCTCCTCGGGGCCGCCCTTGGCCAGGCAGTACGACATGGAGGCGTGCAGGGCCCGCGCCGCGGCGACAATCCCACTGCGCTTGGCGCGGAGACGCGGCGGTTTCCGCCAGCTCGGCTTGGTCTGCCACGAGTTCATGAAGATCTGTAGCCGGTCGACGAACCGCTGCTTCAACAGGTTCCAGTGGTATTTCCAGATCAGCTTGGGCTGACGAGGTCTTTTTGACAGCGGCAAGGGGACAAAGGTTCCTGGAGGGAGGGGGGCAGGCTGTTAGTCACGGTGCATATGTACACGGCACGGCATCGTATAGTCATGCTGCATCTCGGGCGGAGAGGGGGTAGTAACATACTAGGAGCTAGCATGGCTGTCTTGTAAGGGTCCTGAAGCTTATCGGGACCCGACATCTCCTTCATGACCGTGGAGGTTGCCTGCTGTCCGCGGTACTGTCCTCTGATGTTGGCCTTGGCCTGCTTGAAACTCGAGTCGAGCTTACGCGCATAGCCTCTGCTCTGCTCGAAGCTCGCCCGGTTGACTGGAGATCCGGAGACTGGTGATATGAAAGACGGGCGCATAGAGGCGAGGCGCAATGGCCTGGTCCGGAAGGTAGCTGCCATGGTCGGGCGGTTCGGGAGGGAGGGCGTGATTTGGGCGGAGGAGGAGTGTTCGACTCCAAGTACGCTGTTTCTATAAGGCCTGAGCGCTGTCACCAGAACTCAAAGAACTGTAAGCCGGTGATCTGCTCTCCGTCCGCCCAGGATCAATGCGCAGTGCTAGTCGGCATCACCATCGTCTGGACATGATATGACTGAAGCACCTCAATCGCAAAAATTCATGGGTCGGTCACAGCACTGGGGATGCCTGCCAACAGCCCGGCCTGGCGGGTCTAATTGCCTGCCGCTCAGTGAACACTCCCGCAGTGTTTTGTACCTAGGTACCTAAACAGGGCAGTACTCCGTACCTTGAAGTACATAGGTACATACAGCATCCTATGTAATTTATTCAGGTACTCCGTACTTACCTAGGTATCCATGAGGTCACCTACATGTTAAATATGTAGTAGGAGTATGTCACAGTAGCATATGAGAGGTTGACCAATGTTACAATGTTAAATAGAGCAATCGTAAAGTGAAAGTAGAGTTCAAGCCAGAACGATAAACATCGGTTATCCCATTGCAAGGGATCAATTCAGCGTGGTCTACCAAACTTAGTACGTCCGTAAACAGGCCAGCCCAGGCGTTGGCTCTCCTTGGTCACAGTCGTTATGACCTCAGCGAGGTCCGCTCGCTCGTCTATCAGGGTCCTCGACAATGCCCCTCCTTCAACACTCCTCAACCATTCACACTCCCTCCCACTCCACTTAGCTCACCACGACAGAAAATACTACACTCCTTGTCAACTAGAAACGCAGATACCCGGTGGGAAAGAATACCAGGGAGCAGATGCAGTGAAAGGGCAGGCAAGCCGGAGGAAACATCTACACACGCAGCCAGGACTCGCAAGGGGTTGACCAAGAGATTCTCCCCCCCCTTCCCTCCCCTACCCCTGAACGCTGCGACAGAACCGCCCTCGGGGCAGATGTCAGCTCCATCCAGGGCTCGGACGTGGTCGACGAACGGACAGGGACAGGGCGCTCCACGGCGGCGGCGGTCCTCCACGGCCACCAGCTACACCGCCGAGCAGAAGACGGTCAGCAGCACGCACGTCACGACCATCACGGAGGATGCAGCCGGCGGCGCCATCGAGCAGCAGCAGGACGAGGAGTCCGACTCGGTAGCCCACCCGTCCTTCCTCCAGCCGCGCGTCGCCGCCGTCCTCGGGGTCTCGAAGTGGTGGCACCCCATCCTGTTCGGCCTGCGGCTGCTGTCCATCCTTCCCTCGATATACCTGGGCTTCCCGCTGGCCATACGCTTCCTCCTGAAGCTCCATGCCTTCGCCACGTCCGAGGGCGTCGCCCTGCCGCAGGATCTGACCCCCGGGGAGGACGTGCTGCTCCTGACCGAGACTATGCTCGCTATAGGTTGGTGCGGCTGTTCGGGGTATTTATCGTTCTACTTTACGGACTGCCTCATGTCTAGGTGGTAAGTAGGCTTGCTAGAAGCTACCAGGTCTCTAGCTAGTCTCCCTCCCCCCTTCCCCTTCTCACAACGCTCAAATTCCGTGCTGACTTCTTGCTCCCCCAGGTTGATCAATTACACGCCCACTGCGACGGCCTTCCGCCTCGTCTCCATCTCGGCGCTCAATGGCTACCTGCAGTCTTGGACGCTCCACCTGAGCGGTAGTTCGAGGGACCCCTTTCTGCTTCTTCCTACTTGGATAATAATAACTAGTGTATGCCATGATACCCCAAACCACTCGTTCCTCTCCTTTCTTGATAACACCGCTAATTGCTCTTGTCTTGCGCATGTATAGACCCTTACATTGGTGTATCACATTACCCAGCGCAAAATCAACATCCTGAAGGAGACGTCTACCTCCATCAGTGTCTTCTCCATGGCGAGCTACATCAGCATGGTCGCCCTCCTTATACAGCAGCACTGGGCCAGGACGGATTGGCTGGACCTGCCGTTCGTCGCGTTGGGTGTAAGGCTTCTGCGGCAGGGTGGTGAGCTCATTGTCAACGTGGCCAAGCAAGCGAATATTACGGTCGAGCCTTGAAAGCTCTTTGTTGTTTCTGCTAGATTTCCTGCATACAGTACGTTTGGTTAAGATACCCCTTGTCTGTCACAAAGTCTTTTGACAAAAGCATTGGGCCGGAGGCTATGGAGTTGGCGGGATCGAAATTGATGGTTTGTGGCATCCGCTTTTTCTTGCTCAATATTTGATATGGTTAAGCCACTCGCAGAGTGCACTCCAAATACACGGCGATGACAACCCTCGTGTCGGGTATGGTCGGACTAGATGGTAGCCAACAGCTTTTCTACTAGAATGTTTCGGACAGGAAACATCCCCTAACATGCACACACACAGTTCATTACTACTGGTACGAGGGGGAAAGCAAGCAGTGATATGATAATATCAACGATGTGCCATTTCTGGTACTACTGTCAATCTTGCGGAAGCCATAAAGAGTGACGCGCATGGCGACAGAACTATCAACTCCGTGATATGGTCCTAGAAAAACAAAGTCCTCCTCCAAGCTTCTCGATCTGGGTGATCGGTGGGTATCATGTCAAGTGTCCCTCTTTTCGACTGCCCGAGATGCCTCCATATCTGGAGACGCAATGGCAAAGAGGAGACTTGGGGTGTCCTTGGTCTAGGCTCCGCCTCCAAAATGAGCCGTTCCCGCGCAGTTGGCCTGGTCGAGGAGACAGCGTGACATGATGAAGGCCCTTAGAAACCGTGGACTTTGATGGTCTTGGCGTCAAGCTCGAGACCATCCTTGTCGGTGAGCCACTCCTGGAAATTCTTGCGCTGGTCGCCCTGGAGCTGGATCACTTCGCCCATCTCGGCGTCCATGACGATGGTGCCATTGCAAGCTACATAGCAGCCAAGTTAGTATATTGTCGCTTGATATTGTGAGTCAGATTGACGTGGGGCGGGCTGGGGTACTGACCGAACTTCTTCTTCACGACGGCGAGAATCTTCTTACGGCTGAACTTTGCAGGAAGGCCTTGAACAGTGGTCAAGGTCTTGCGTCCATTTCGCTCTGTTGGATGGTGTTGTCAGTATTGGTCGTTGATTCTTTGACGTGTCTCAGGTCACGGTTTGCACGTGAGCACACCAGCACCCGTTCCTGAGAAGGGCGAGACGGCAAGATTGGTACGTACGCTGAATGCGAATATGGATGTCAGGAGCATTGGACTGTTCTCCAGTGTCCTCGTCGGCTTCGGCGAAGGGGTCTATGTAAGATGGTGGTTAGTATCGATAGTTGCTTTGTTGGTTGATGTGATGGGAGTGCAGGGCGGGCGGGGAAGTGGCTATCGTGTCCATGCATCGCCACGCGCAACTCTGCTGACCACCAGTGTTGACTGTCGATGGTACAGCATCGCCGCTCGACAAGGACTCGAAGCCACACAAATACACGACAGTTGCATCAAGAGTCTGCCGTGAAGATTGCCCCGCCAGGTGTTGATAAGAGTCGGACTCGAGGACTTACCGTAGGTCTTGAGATTTTCGATTGACATAGGCAGCGACGGACGGCGCAGCGGGCGTCTCACTGGATTGATGTGGTGAAGAGGTTGCGGGGTTGAGTCGGAAGAGTTTAGATCTGTCGTCAACTAGGCAATCTGGTCTGAAGTCGTTGGGTGGTGGATAGGATTTTGTGGTTGATGATGTATGGAAATTGGCGGTAGTGTCGCGGGTGGAAGAAGGTCGAAGGAGTTCAGTGGGTGCTAAGGTTAAAAGAACAGCAGCAGAGAATGGGCAGAATGGAGAATGGAGGGGCACGCTCCCCCCGTTCTTTCCCCCGTCGACTCCACCTCGCCTTTTAGCGCCTCCGACACCCCTCGACCCAATCCGTTGAACGACGTCTGGTGATAGCGACCCACTTTTAGTAAGTCAGGGGCCAACTGTGAGTCCTGTGAGTCTGTGATTGACCCCTGCACGCCTGCCACGCAGGAAATTCAATGTTCCACGCAGCTGCCCAGCCGATCTTCTCCTGGTTTGGTCATCGCGCACTCCGTGACTGCTGAATGAGTCCTTACACAGTACAGCAGAAATGCACCCACGTAAGGCCTCGACGTCAAACTCACGTTACCTATTACCCAGGTAGTCCACGCACTATTATATTGGTACCTAGGTACCTAACTTTACAGGTACGTTCCTTACCGGGCATACCTATCCGACTGCCAGCCTACCTAGGTACCCAACGTATATGCTTAGCCACTTTTCTATCCTCCGTTCTGCAATCGCCAACATTTGCTGTAACCTTCTAGTCCCTTCCATTTCAGTCCCTGTTCTGGCCAGGCTGGTCTCCTGCATCCGTTGTCGCGCATCGTCTTGTGACTTCACTGGGACTGGGCAAGGTATACGGATACTTTGGGTAAAGATCTGAGGGTCCGGCAATTCTTCGTGTATTCGTCCGCACTCGTTGCTGTGGCTGAGATATGCCCTTTGCGCCCATTGACTTGGGCGGGTCCGAGGCCCAAGCTGCTGCTGCGTCTGTTCAGATCCTCGAGACGGAAGACCAAGACGGCAGTCCTCCCAGATGGACTCCTTTGTTCAAGCACGAGTGCAATTTCGACGCTGCGGTGTTTGACAGGGTGATGGTGAATACCATCAAAAACCCCAATCTCAACTCATCCTGGCTATTCCGGGCAGACATCCTCCTCGATCAACATGGCCCAGAAGTCTCTGGGCCTCCAGTCTCTCCTTTCGACCAACAGCCGCCTCTGCCAGTCTTCCAGGGACTGGAGGCGAGCAGGCTCATGGTTCGCAGGATGATCCCTCGCAACGAGCAACGGGACAAGCATCTAGAGCAGACGTGTGCGTTCTACACTGGCTCGGCACCCGACGGACTGCAAAGGTCCATGGTTATCTATCTTCCCCATGTCAAGTCTGAATCAGATATGCCCTTCTACCATCCTGCTGTGAAGGGAATTGCCTTCCTTCTTGATTGGGACCCTACAGAGTCTAAGGGCACGGTTTCCATTCATTATAGTTTCTTTGGTGACGGCGACAAACCGGAAAAGCTCACGAGGACAGCACTTAACTTACTCAGAGTGTTACACAAACATGGCGAGGGTCACGTTGCGGGGTATAAAAAGCGTGTAAAACACGATGTCTTGGTTCCACAGGCCGTGCTCCAGAATAGATATGCCACACTGAAGCAGAAATATGCAAGATCACTTGTCATGGACTGGGAAAGGAGGAAAGAAACGACCGATGCCACGAAACACGTGTTCGAGGACCTCTGCATCGCTGCATTTCTCATTGAACTTTGGCAGCAGATGTACACCGATGTCGAATTCCCCGGCTTCGTGGACATCGGCTGTGGAAATGGCTTGCTGGTCCACATTCTCAATCGCGAGAACTACTCCGGTTGGGGATTCGACGCCAGAGCACGGAAATCTTGGACAGAGTATAGTACCAAGGTCCAGGTTCGAACATGTTCTGGAAACCTTGAGGAGCGCCAGTCGCTGCAGACGCGTGTCCTACTGCCAGCTGTGATCAGAGACAAAGGCAGCACAGACAAGATCAGCGATGCTCAGATCCACGATGGGCTCTTCCCGAAAGACACATTCATCATTTCGAACCATGCGGACGAGCTCACGCCCTGGACACCAATCCTCGCACGAATTTCTGATTGTCCCTTCATCATGATCCCATGTTGCAGTCACGATCTGACAGGGGCTAGGTTTCGAGCACCACCACCGAAGGACAAGACAGGTTCCATGTCGGCCTACAACTCTCTCTGTGAGTGGGTCGCTCAGATCGCCAGCGATTGCGGCTGGGTGGTCGAGAGGGAGATGTTACGAATCCCGTCTACAAGAAACACGGCCTTCGTCGGGAGATATGCCGCCAGCCATCCAAGGCTAGATGTCCATGTCATACTGCAAAAGTATGGAGGGACCCAAGGGTACTATGAAAACGTTGTAAAGCTTCTCAAGGCGAATACTCGCGGCCACTAGACGATGCGGCAGGTTTGTGGCGATATCACGGCCGTTGGTGGTAGCGACATGTCGCGAAGCGACGAGGGTACGACAGTGACGACAGCCTCTGTTGAAGACATCGTGTTAGCTCGGCCTAGATGTTGCAACTTCGGATCTCCATAATTGCAGCCCCGTATGGTTAGATTACGAGTTCCCAGAATCTCACGAGACAAACGGCCACATAGCCATCGACGGTCAATTCTGGTAGCCTTTTACTAGAATTCTGGCGATGGCTACCGAAACAGTCGGTGGTGCATCATATCACTGGGCATATGTGACTGCGAGTTTCGGTAGCCGACTGTATTGAGCGCACAAGGCAAGCGCTGCACTAGCTCTTCTACCTCGAGTAGACTGATCTGGCTCTCCTTAGTCCACATCAGGGACGGGCAAATGATCTACCAACTTCATCCTCAGACCAAGGTTCTTCAATGCCTCCTCAGCCAATCTATCCCTCAGAGCCAGACTCTCCTTCTCGGTGATGAGTACGAAGTCCTGCTTCAGCAACAAGGTTCCTTCCGGCACGCCGTACTCCTCAGCCGTCTTCTTGTCTACCTTGTCAAGATCGATGACCAAGCTCTTCTTGACACCGAAGACGGCATCTGACGTCTCGTAAGGGTCGCCACGGAGGTAAAGCGCCCTGGCGAGCATCGCAGTTAGCAGCTTCTCTCCGATAAGATGATCACGCGGCCGGAAAGAGAGGGAAGGGGGAGGATTTGTGTGTGGATTGATGGAGAGAAACATACGTGATCAGGTGATCCCACCCCTCCTTCTCAAACATGAAGTGCACATGCGCTGGCCTCCAACAATGCCGCCCCAGCAGCTGCAGCAGCTTTCCCACGGGCCCGTCGTGCGGGATCGGATAGCTCACGGGCTTGATCCCCTTGAACCAGAACCTCCCGTCGGCGTCGCTCACCATGACGCACCTCTCCGACGGCTCGCCCCTGTCAGAGTGCTGCACGTCGTAGTGCCCGCTCGAGTCCGTCTCCCAGATGTCGATCTTGACGCCCGGGATGGGCTTGCCGGCCGTGTCCTTGACGGTGCAAAGCGCAAGCATGAGCTCGCCCTCCGGGTCGGACGACATCTTGGCGCCGTTGGCGAGGGTGGGGGCGTCATGCGTGTGGAAGGGGCCCAGCACGGACCCCTCGGTGCTGGATGGCGGCTTGGGGTGGTTGATGCTGTCGACCAGGAGGGAGAGGCCGACTATGTCGGAGAGGAGGATGAATTCCTAGGGGGAAGGGGACGAAACATGAGCTCGGGCCGGGGGAAAAAAAGGGATTGTCTGCCCTGCTGCCTGCCTGTCTTGTCTGTCCCAGAGGGCTGTTTGGGCGAGCGGATAATCACCAACTTACATTTCGGACATCACTGCAAATCTGCCCACACTGTATGAGAAACGTCAACGCCGTCATCCACTCCTCAGTGCTCAGGCGTGTCTCGCGCGCGAAGTCGTGGAGGTGCGTGACCAGGCGTTCCATGAGGTACTTGAGCCGGGCATCCTTGGTCTGGTTGTTGATACTGATGGTGTTGGGCGTGATGTTGTCAATGGTGAGGTCCAGGAGCACTGGGGGCTTGACGCTGTCTTGGGCGGCCATGGCTAACTAGTTACTGTGCAATGATGGATTGACAACGGACGGGAGAAGCCTTCTTGGTCGTTGTTATAATGCCAACTGGTCTGTCTTCAGAAGTTGTTCAGCTCTTTTTTCCCCCGGTTTAACACACGAGTGAAGAAGACCTGGTACACAGAGGTGTGAGGACAGGAGGAGGAGCATATCAGCAACCTAAGCTACCTGATATATATTTCAACATTTCTATGTAGGCCGGATTTGCGGAAATACGCTCCTTCCGGCAAACCTTCAGCACGCCTCCTAGTAACCTTGGCTATTCGAATCAGTACACAAGTGGGATGGATGATCGGAGTATTCGTCCCCAGAGTTGCTGCGACTCGCAGCTGCTAGCAGTATGGAGTAGAGAGAGATAGTGTAGATCAGAGTGCGGGGTGCCGTCGGTGTGGCCCACTTTCCGTCGTCCGTCTCGGGACTTGACGACGGAGCCTCCATGGGATAATTGTATACGGTACTGTCTATGTACCTAAGTATGTACAGGTGCAATGCGGGGAATATCTGCGGGCATTAGATGTGTTTTCCGACGTTGCTTTGCGTAGCAGTGTGAGGGCGCTGTCCTTACATATGAGCAGCTCTTACTCCACCCGGTCCAGTCTGGCGTATGAACCACTATGTATACTGAGTAGGTACCGCGAAACTGGTTCAATCATCTTTGATTGATTACTCAAGTATACCTATACCAATGTATTAACTGTTGTCCCGCAGGTGTTCCCTGTGTAGGTCCAGCACGCGGGTATTCCACTTCTCGAACATCGAAACCAGCCACAGCTGCCAAACACTCGAAAAGCAATACAGCCAACCCAATCTCATGATCGAAACGCCAGCCGTTCCACAGAAAAGGTGGTGGCCTTCCCGGATCGCGGTATTGTCATGGTCCGCTCCTGTTTATCACCTTCTATATGTTATAGTGGCCTAGATCGGCCGGCCGAATCGCCAGGGTGCTGTACACCTACAAGGTAGAAACATTCTTGGAATCATGCTGGTTATTCCTCTTATCACGGTCGACAATCCATGCAGTTGCGGTTGATCATGAATACGTTTACAATCGAGGGCAGTGACCACTCACTTGCTATCACACGAGAGCCTCTCGGTGGAGTCCTTCGGGGCGTCCGAACTTTCAACCGGCGTCTGAACCGCCGTGTTGGTGCTGCTGGAATCCGAACTGGTTGGACTTGTGGGTATCGAGGACTCAGCGAGAGCCACCATGGATTGCAGGCGTACTGGCTCCTCCTCGACGATATGAGGTGTCATCATCGCATTCAACGAGTTACCGAGTGGAAGCTCGTAGCCGCTCATTCCGCTGAGTCGCTGGGCCAGGCCGCTGTGAGGCCTCTGAAGTGACAGTGCATCCGAGTCTGCGAGATTTCTCGAGCTCCAGGACACTCGATGGGGCGTGGCGGCGCGGGGGAGGCTATGGGTTGACAGGTGCGAGCAGGCGCTGCTTGTCCGGTTGTGTCGCGACATCCTACTCACGCGTCCTGGATCGAGAGTAATGCTATTACCGAACGGCCCGTCCAGAACACCCACCATATCTTCGTCCTCGTCCTCGATTTTGGACATACGCTTGACTGCCTTCACGGAGAAGGACGGTTGGAGTGGTGGGGTATTCTTTGGGGCTTCTTCGAGCATCTTTCGCCTCTCCTTTTCCTCCCTGGGAATGTGGACGTCGAGTGCCCTCGCCTGTAGGTGTTCGAAATATCTTACGCGGGTAGACTCGAGCTCCTCGGGGCTGAAGTCCTCCCTGTTGCGAGTGAGCGACATGTACGATGATATGGCACCTAAGGCCACCAAGATCATCAGACCGAAAACTAGTAGCCCCTGTACAGTAACGATGATAAATCCAATGCCTGTAGCAATCATTCGGTTGAGCTTCAGGTTAGGCAGAAAGGCTACAGATAGCCCAGTCGTCACAATCTTGCTGAGTCCCAACATCCAGACAGCTAGCGCTGTGTTCCGCTGTCCTTCGAAGGGATCGAACTTCACAAGAAGAGTAAATGATAGGACCTCACAGGTGAGCAGACCATAAACTTGTGCCAGGGGCGTTGCTGTTGCACCCCCAACGAAGGCGGCTCGGATGAGTTGATACGCAAGATAGCACCCGAAGAACCACCACCTTGACCGTCGGTAACGAGCGGACAGCCAGCCAAACGTCTTGACGTAGGCTTCGTCTTGGTGGACATCGATACGGGTTGGATCGTCGTCTTGATAGTGAATCCGAATGAATGGCAATGACCCAATCGGATTATCTGGTACTTTGGCTTCCTCTGTAGAGCAAAGTCTAGAAAGTTCGACCCATGGGAATAACTTCAGTATCGTTCCACGTACGAAGTAAAGGCGATCTTGTCGCACCACATATCGGCCATGCTTGAGTCTTGAGTGGCAAGCATGGATGGCCAGACCACCAATACCGAAGAGGAATAAAAGGAAGAAGATGGCCGCCGTCGCCTTTACCCCAGAAGACCCTCCGAACGAGAATTGGTAGAATACCAGGGTCAACATCACGCCGAAGGCCATGTAGAGCGTCCGCAAGACGGTGATGACTGTATAGCTCACCCAATGGCCTCGAAAATACGCCATCCTGTCATGTTTTATTCGCTCCATACCGACCAGAGCTTCCAGGGAGAATTTGGATGCTGTCATGCCGAGAATCAAGAGCCCCAGCAGCACTAATAACCAGAGCAAGCCTACCGTAAAGGCATCGGCTGCTGGTAGGTTTAGTACTGCAAGGGTCCCAGGGAAACCCGAATGTGTTCCTGGCAATTGCACTCCTGGGTTGATAGGATTGCCAGACCAGGTATAATCGTATGGATTGCTGGCATTGTACGGGTGTCTGCGAGTAAGTTGCAGAGCGGTCTCCTGGGCTGTCTGCTGGTATATCTGTGGCGTCAAACTACCACCATCTTGGTTTATGATGACTGACCCAGCGCCTCCCACAAAGCTCGCGCTGCCTCTAACCCCTGATAAAGAGCCTACAGAATCAGCCATCGAAATGCTGTATATCTGCCCTGCTGACCACGCGAAGTTGCTCCACCACGCGGTCAGAACGCTTGGGAAGTTGACAGACAGTGCTCCAGAGAAGAAAATGCTCTGAAAGGTCTCCAGGACGACAGTGGCGGAGACTGAATGGGCATAGTGAGTGCGCATATGCGGAATACTAACTCCGTAGGCCGCCGTTGCGAAAGATGCAAGTACCGCCACCAAGGCGAGTATGACCAGTACCGGGCTGATGGCTTGAGGATGCCCCAGTGTGACCCCGTTCGTCAAGCTCGCCTGGAAGCACCCAATCTCTGCCCCTGTGGAGTTTGCAAACATCTGCATGCGGACGAAGCCTTCGAAGTCTGGTATCGTGAAGGCGAGTTGCGGGATGCTTCCAACCTGTGCCGGGCCAACTGCGAATACAGCCCATGCCGTGACCGGGACGTTCGCTTTCAACGGACAGAGGCTGTATATGTTGACCGAGCAGGGGTTGAAGATCATCTGGAACCGATTTTCTCCATATGCGTTCATCGAGAAGCGCATCATCAGGGACTCATTTTCGATGTTGGACGCCCCGTCGAGATGGAACAGAACGGACGAGTTGTCAGTGTAGTAGGCTGCGTCGAACTTGGTGATATTGAAGAGGCTCTGTCCACCCAAGCAGTCACCAAAGTTACCTGTGTATAGAGCGGGTGTCCGGTCGAGGGCCAGTTGCCGTGTGATGCCGGTCACACTGGTCCCGTAGGTATACTGCGTATCCCTTGCTGCAGCTGTGAGGATCAGGAGCATATACACAGAGCCTCGCCACAGCTGGTGGTGACGCATATCGGGAGATGGGTCGATGGAAGAGAAGTCAAAGGGCAGATCCAGGTATGACTATAGAAGACTCAATGCCATCCCCAGACACCTGATGACACGACTGGACTGTTCCGATACTGCACATGTGGCAAATCTCAGAAATTGTCTTGTTGTTGCTGTAGGTTGTGGGTGTCTCGATCGGCCTCGCGGGAAAGGTGTCTAGTATGCCTTCCTCTCGATGAGAGAGAGATTGTGGGAAGAAGCCTCCAAGCTAACCCTTGGGCAGCACCTTTCATGTGACGGCGTTGCTAAGTGCGCATTGACTCCGTCTTCGGCACCTGGTCGGGTATCTACCCCCTACTGAATGATTAAGGAGGTAGGAATACAGGTACTAGCTATAGTACAGAGCATTGTCGGACTTGAGTACTTGCTAAGTATATCCTCGACTGGTGACTTCCACGAAATACTCAGACGGCAGCGCTCAAAACGAGAGAGTATATTAGTTTCCAAGCGGTGGCCATCGCGGGATCGAAGATATGCGATTTGGGGGGATGAACCTCTAACTTGTGCCTTCGAACGTGGCCTGGAGAATTGATGGTGTCAACACGGCAGACATGTAGATTGTCTCAAGGTATGATAGGTATGCGTACATTTCAATAGTAGTCGTCATACTGCTGATATTATTTTCACCCTTCAAACCTGTGTATATGTTCTCGAGCAAGTGTAGTCACCTTCCACGAGCAGGAAGTACTCTCCTCGCCCATTATTACCATTCCTCCCAGGTGTCGTTCGTCTGGCTCCGGGACCACTTCTACCAGACTGCCGGTATAGTCCCCTTACTGACTAACCCCTTGGCTGTCTTCACAGACCTTCTTGTCCAACAATCAACGGCCTCCTGCCGTCCTCTAACAATGAATGCCACGCTATATGCTCGTCTGCAACACGGCGTAGGGCACATTTGGATCCTACTTGGACAGCCTTGATACCGGCTCGCTGGGCCTTGTTAAGCAAGTTCTTGAACCCAAAATCATCCGAGACCAGAACCAAACAATTAAAGGGAGTTTCTAGTGCGCCATCCTGTGTGCGTGGGAAACAAAGCCTGGATGCGTGTGCCTTCAATGCCTTGTCTGCCGCTTCTCGTTGGTCGCCCACCCTCTTCACCTCCACCATGGCCCTCGTTAGTTCCTCGTCGATGCTGTAGTCCACATCCGGCACTAACCCTCCTGCTGTCTCCCTGTATTTCTCTAGATATGGCCCGTGCCTGGCCTGGAGCCTCTGGCGCTTCTTGGAGCCCTTCTTCTTAGACATCATATGGTTGACTTTTTTGCGGCGCTCCCTCTCGTGCAGCATCTTGACGTGCTTCTCGAGCTTCTTCAGCGTCTTGCTTTTCTGGCCGCATATCCCGCAACGGTACGGCTCCGCGGGCTCGTTTTCTCTCTCGTACAGAAGAGTCTCTCTATGCACTTCGATTGCCTCATCGACAGCCCATCTTGGCACCAAATCAAGGGTAGCCTTATTGGCATAGGCCGTCATAGCTTTAACAGGGCCGTATTTGTCCTGTATAACTTGCCGGAGCCTCTGGGCGACTTCGAAGGGTTGAGCCTTCCCCAGACGTGTGTTGTCGAGGTCCCAGAATATGGCTACCCCTGGGCTCTGGGGGGCTGTCTCCTCTGTGCTGTTGATGCCGGCTTCGTAGTCTCCAGTCGCGATGTCGGGAGCCGTCAAAGTCCCAGGCGTAATGACCGGAATGTCACTTATGACATCCTCTTGGTCTTGGAATGCCTTCTCAGTTGGCACACATGTTGGCTTAGACGATGCTGTTGACGCGATGGCTGCAGGTGTGCTGAGAAGACGTCGGCCTAGGCTAAATGCATGATACGGCAAAGATTGACATGGCAGCTGGAGGGAAAATTGTAGACTGCGTCTGCTAAGCAGAGACAATAATCTAGACATTGTAGATGCATGTCTTTCGCTATTGGAGATTTGAGCAGGCTGTGTGTCCCAGCTTGTGTTTACAAGCATTGAAGCGAATATTTCTGATGAGAGGTCCCAAGGGTTACCCTAACCCTTGATATAACGTGAACTTGGATGCATGTGCCATAGCTCTTGCTTCTTGCCTACCTCCGCCCACCCAGCTGTCAACTACAACCTGCAAACCTACTTAGGGCCGTGGTATGTACATACGAGGAGGCGGAATGGAAGGGCGGCCCATATCGCGACTTCTTTGCCAGGGAACAACAGTCCAGTGCCAGCGCTTTCCTCAAGGTCGGCAGCCCACTCGTCCTCCTTGTCCCCCAGCCGTCGCCATGGAAAGCGTCAACCTCGTTGATTGTCTTGAGCTTGGTGGCCGACAAAGAGCAGCTGCCCGCCTGGCGCGTTGAGTACGTTCGAGTAGTAGAGCCACCAGACAGTAGGCAGCGCTGAGAGCTTGGACCAACCAGGACCGTGGTGTTTCCTCTAAGAGGCCAGCAATCAACGATAGTATGCCACGACGAGGTGACCAGTTTATACAAAGTGCTGGCCCATGCGTGCGGTACGCCATCGATCACGATAGTCAACTCGCTCAACCAAACGATTCAATGCAGTATATCAGGGGCCGTCTTGTGCCTTGCAGATCACCCCAGATGTCTTACTACTACATACTTAGAACAGGCGTTTGGCGTCGCATGGAGTTGAGCCACAGACTTGCCAGCATACTTTGACCGCTCTCAAGTTCACCGCATTTTACCATCGTCCGAGCTCACGTTGCCATACAGCCTGCATGGCCTTGTCAGGCACTGATATGGGAATGCCAAGCTAGACGTTGAAGACGGCCGAATCTGCAACGACAGACCATGCCCGTTACAACAGCCGGCATGCTCACAAGAGTGACTTGGCCTCCGGACTGTCGTCGGCGATGCGGGCTGTCGGTACCATCCGAGTCTTCTTCAACCGAAACGGGGCCCCCGACTTCCGATCCGAGGCAGGACCCCCGGAACATGCTCCCCGGCGACGAGCCCCGCTCATATGTGCTCTTGTGGATATGCTCATGTCAGCTGCAGGTGTAAGTACATATATTTGAGGTTGTTGACACCCCCAAAGCACCCGCCTTGCCGGCAGAGCTGCAAACACCATCAGCAAACCTGGCGTGCAACGAAGATGCTCGTGGCAGAAGCTCTTCAGGTGGTGCCTCGGATACCCAGCAAGGGTCGTCTGGCAGACAGCTTGCAGATGAGCTGCAGACAGCCTGCAGAAAATCCCACCCTCGCCAACAACGCCCGGTTAGTAGATCTACAAGCCCGCCGCCGGCACATCAGGGAGATTGTCAGAGAGGTACAGTATGCAGTCCTCAAGACTTGAGTGCTGGACAACGTGGTCTTATATGATAACGAACGCTCAGCTCCGTCAGCTCACTTTGAGGCTGAAGGGACCTTCCCCATCGGCCAGGTCCTTCGAGTCGGCAGGCCAATGTTCCGAGCGGCCGAATCAGAAGCATTGCTCCCGTCGGACTTGTTTCCCGTGGAATAGCAGAAGGTTGCATCTCGAAGTCGGCCATGAATTCCCGAGGTGTTGAGCATTCTTGGTGTTGGAGCTTTCGGACGCCGAAGCCATCTCGTCCACCTGGGCAGACTGCCAGCCAGGGAAAGAGACACTGGCAACGGCTGAAGTTGGACTCCGGCGATCCGCCCCACCGGTCTGCCGCAGGCTGCGGAGGCCCGTGGCACCAGCATAGATTACCGACCACCCACAGCTACGGTATGGCTTGTCAGAAGACGCCAGCTAGACTGGATCAGGGGCTGGAGTGGACAGGCGGAGTTTTCATTCCCAGGATTGATTGGAACAGCAAGCAGGGCAGTCGCTCATCACTACTGGAAGATCTCACCCCAACAACGATCAAACGCCTGCACGCATGGCCAAGTGTTAATTGTGCTCTTCAGGAGAAGTCGCCAGCCTGCCAGGGTGGCCGCGTAGGTCCCTGCTAGGTATCGACAAGAATAGACTGGCCTATCTTTTTGCTTATGGCCGTGTGGGGTTGGCACTGTGGACAAGACGTTGATGAGAGGATTGAGAGGACGGCGAATTGCTGACGAGGAAGATGATTGTCATACGTAGGTACTTCAGGGAAGTTACAGAAGTTGCAGAAGCTACAAAATTAAGTGTGTATTGTAATGCCCCCCATGTATCTGCCCTCCGCGCCCCCCCCCCCTCTCCCTCCTCTTCTTCAGCGTCAGCAACGCCACTGGGGTCAGTTTGGACTCAAGGATGGGCTAATCCCGCGACAAGTATCTTTCGTGTGTGGCTGCGGCAGCATTGTACCTGAGCACGTCATTGCGCTAGGTATCTAAAATTTCTAGAAGCCAGTGAAAAAAAATAGGCGCACCTACACCACACACACTAGAGTAAATCAGGGTTCTAGGTATCAAGTACCGTGCCAGGCTTGCAGGGGTGTTTTTGGTCCGATCGGGCATGCTTCCCAGCTGACCCAGATATCAAACATTGGCAGCCAGAGAGAGGTTGTAGGTAGGTACATTCAATCCTCTGGTCAGCACAGGCTGATTGAGTTGGATGTACCGTAGAGTTTTTTGGCAGGGGGTTTATCTGTAACAGAGCGTGATAAATCAAAGCAGCCACTGCGAGTTGATCAAACCTCCCACATTTCAAGTTAATCATGCCGATCCAGATAGGTATGGATCACAATCTAGGGTACATGGCATACATTGGTAGGTACACAGTGAGTAAATAACAGATGTCCAGAGTCATCGTCGTCCAGGAGCAGCCGGCACGAGGCATGGCATAGGTACTACTGTATATAGCATATGTACTGCGTACATGGACGAACATCATCACCCGGATAGGTTTGGTACACCGTTGCCAGCACAGTGGGAGAAGACCGACGGGTAACAGTCAAGAACTGGTCGAATTCGACCACCCAGACTGCTAGATTCGCATTCTCCATTGCCCTGGAGTCAATCAGTCCCTGGACCCGGGTTTCGCAAGTCATGCTACCATCTGGGTAAAGTACCTACCTGAGAGTACGCGTGTGTGGATGGCCGGGCCGCCTTACATAAACCCCCCCTGGGGAATCCCCGAAACAAAAAGACAGCTCCGGGCTCCTCCTTCTCGTCCTTGACTTCTTCTGAACCTGACTCGTCTCGTCATCATCACTACTATATCCTCTCTCTCTCTCTCTCTCTCTCACTCACTCAGTCTCTTCTTCCCCTCCTTACCTACCTGCCTACATACCTCCACGACTCTTTCACCTGCAGTCCCACCTCCGGCCGACAGCCCATACCACAGCAGAAACCGTGATATCCACACACAATGGCGAACCCTCCCCACGGCGGTTCCCTCAAGGACTTGCTCGCTCGCGATGCCCCTCGCAATGCTGAGCTCTCCGCTGAGGCCGAGAGCCTGACAGCTCTCGTCCTGACCGAGCGCCAGCTTTGCGATCTTGAGCTGATCCTCAACGGTGGCTTCTCTCCTCTCGAGGGTACGTAACTACACCCCTGCACCTGAAATACCTCCTGCTAGTATTCCGAAGCCAATCGGCAGATGCCTCTGAGCGGCCAATGCCAATGCCAGTGCGCTGGGGCATCTTGGCCACCAGCGATTGCTGGTGGCTGCTCACTCCTCTTGGCGGGGCATGGCAGACTCAATTCCAAGACAGCGTGCCCCGCCATTGCGCGGGGCGTTTGGGAATCGCAATGGCTTGGAAATCTTGCCTCATCACGGATGCTGGCCTAGTAGCTCTGGGCGTGGCTGATGCGATTTGACGACGGATTAGCTAACTCGGTGCCCAACTATAGGTTTCATGAACCAGAAGGACTACGAAGGGTATGTCTGCACAACCAACGAGAAACCCACCCCGCGAAACGTACAAGCCAAAACGGAGTGCTGAGAGCCCTGCGGCTCCTCGCTTCCTAAGAGCTTGGTCAGTCCAAAATGGCGAACAAAAGAGCTGACACAATTTGCGCCCCAGAGTCGTAAAGGAGAATCGTCTCGAGAATGGCATTCTTTTCTCCATGCCCATCACCCTGGACGTGAACAAGGCAGAGATCGACGACCTTGGCCTGAAGCCCGGCAAGAAGATCACCCTGCGAGACTTCCGTGATGACCGCAACCTCGCCATCCTGACCATTGACGACATCTACAAGCCCGACAAGTGAGTTTGAATACATCAGCCCCTGGAAGCTGTGGTGGAAGCATAGCCCCTTCCCATGCGCAGAAGATATGGTGTTGTGATGAGTCGCATGCTGACCGCGAGCTTTTCCACAGGGTTCTCGAGGCCAAGGAGGTTTTCGGCAGCGACGATGAGGCCCACCCGGCCGTCAAGTACCTTTTCCACACCGCTGGCGAGTACTACGTCGGTGGTAAGCTGGAGGCTGTCAGCCGGCTGCAGCACTACGACTTCGTCGATCTTAGATGTAAGTAATGTCGCGCGCTTGTCTCGAGGGGGGATATCTTGGGAATCCATGTGCTAACCCGGCGACCAGACACTCCCGCTGAGATCCGTCAGCACTTCGACAAGCTGGGCTGGTCCCGGGTCGTGGCTTTCCAGACCCGTAACCCCATGCACCGTGCTCACCGTGAGCTGACTGTCCGCGCCGCTCGTTCCCACCACGCCAACGTCCTCATCCACCCCGTCGTCGGTCTTACCAAGCCCGGTGACATCGACCACTTCACCCGTGTGCGTGTGTACAAGGCCCTGATCGCCAGATACCCCAACGGCATGGCCGTCCTGGGTCTCCTGCCCCTCGCCATGCGTATGGGTGGTCCCCGTGAGGCCATCTGGCACGCCATTATCCGAAAGAACCATGGTGCGACCCACTTCATTGTCGGTCGTGACCACGCCGGTCCCGGAAAGAACAGCAAGGGTGTCGACTTCTACGGCCCTTACGATGCCCAGTATGCCGTCGAGAAGTACCGTGACGAGCTTGGCATCGAGGTCGTGCCTTTCCAGATGATGACCTACCTGCCCGACAGCGACGAGTACGCCCCTGTCGACACGATCCCCAAGGGCGTCCGCACACTGAACATCTCGGGTACCGAGCTGCGCTCAAGGCTCCGAAGCGGCCGTGAGATCCCCGAGTGGTTCTCGTACCCCGAGGTCGTCAAGGTCCTCAGGGAGTCCCACCCTCCCCGACACCAGCAGGGTTTCACCGTCTTCCTTACCGGCTACACCAACTCTGGCAAGGACCAGATTGCCCGTGCCCTCCAGGTGACGCTCAACCAGCAGGGTGGCCGTTCCGTGTCCATGCTGCTCGGCGAGACCGTCCGCGCCGAGCTCTCGTCCGAGCTGGGCTTCTCCAAGGAGGACCGCAACAGGAACATCGGCCGTATCGCCTTCGTCGCCGGTGAGCTGACCCGCTCCGGCGCCGCCGTCATCGCCGCCCCTATCGCTCCCTTCGAGAGCTCCCGCCAGCACGCCCGCGAGGCGGTAGAGAAGTACGGTGACTTCTACCTGGTGCACGTCGCCACGTCGCTCGAGTACTGCGAGAAGACGGACAAGCGCGGCATCTACGCGCGTGCCCGCAATGGTGAGATCAAGGGTTTCACCGGTGTGGACGACCCTTACGAGAACCCCACCAAGGCCGACCTGGTTGTCGACGCCGAGAAGCAGACCGTGCGCAGCATCGTCCACCAGATCGTGCTGATGCTTGAGGGCCAAGGTCTTCTCGACCGGTTGTAAGCGCCTCTGGCCTGGTCTTGGGGCGTTTGTATGCGTGAGAGTTTTTGTAAGATGTAAAAGGGGGCAGGGGTGTGTGTGTGGAGGGCAGAGGAGGACCATCACTGTTGAGTCAAAGACAGGATTTGTTCGGTATTGGCAGCGTTGTGCTGTACTTTGCTTGGAATACCTAGGTATATAGAGATGAGCAATGTTTTTTGCTAGGTATTTAGAGAAGATATCAGGCCGTGGAATGAAGCATAGACTTTTTGTTTTCTTGGTCAAATGATTCTCCGTCTTACTACCTTGTTTCAAAGCCCATTCAGAGCCCTCGAATATTCGTCTGTGTGAGCTCGTATCGTGCCCCGAAATTTCACATGCCCTTCGGAAGACGCAGACACGTTCCCGGTGACTTGCTACGGCCCCGTACGCAAGTATGCTGCAGTGCACTAGATAAGTGGTATGCAGCATGCAGCATGCATCACCTCTCGTGGCCCCCTCTTTGGGGGAGACGAGGAGGAGGCCTCGGACCCGGAATATGTAGGAACTAGATAGACATGCATATATGGAGAGACAGCTACGAAGTGAGAGTGAGTAATTATAAGGAACAGGACACACATGCTTGAGGATGTAGAAAGACAGATAGACACATGGGCCTGTTACCCTGCAGAATCCAGAATCCACATATCCTGCCAGGGCAGAGTGTGTACCATGTAGATACCTACTTAAGTACATAGCGGTAGCTGATATGTAATTATAGATGGCTGGCCGGGTTCAACGTTGTGGGTGTGTCCAACGGGCGCTTAGAGGAAGGTCTTGCTGCCTCGTGAGTGGGCGAAGTGCAGGCCACATCGACAGTAAGTTGCAGCAGCGTGCTTAGGTATGTAACCGAAAGAAAAGAAAGGAAAGGTCAAACAAGGAAGGACGGAGGAGGGAAGGGAAAAAAAAAAAAAAGACTTGATGCCCAATGCACCCAACATTTTTATCGACGCGTTGTTTTTCTTTCCTCTCTTTCGGTGAGTCTTCTTGCTTGACGACGACTCGACTTTCGATGGTCTGGTTTAGTATCCATATTTACAGTACTATGTAGTAGTAGTAGGTAAGGTACAATAGATGTCGGGGCCACCTGCATCTTTCTTACAGTGATCAAGGCAGCCCTGTACGGAGCCGTAAGCCAGCAAGGTAGTACCTACTCAAGCACTTGGGTACAGTAGGTGAGCATGTACTACTTACTGTAGGTCTCACTCAGTCTTTGGGACCCCGGTCAGCCCCAGCTGCAGGCGGGTTGTGACGGCACCCACCAACAAGCGGAGTCCACGACCCAAGCCAACATTGAAGCGTGATTGTGCCTGCCTGATTGCACGCTGACCTTTTGCTATGTATGTAGGAGCATCACCTCTTTTTCCACATTCAATTCCCAAACTCTTCTAGATTCTCCCACCCAGCCCAGCCCAGCCATTAACTCCCACGGAAAACCAAAAGGGCAAAGCTTTTTAATCTCTGCGCAGGCCGTAGAGCGGTCTTATCCCTGCCGATCATTCTCACCTCGTCTTGTCGTTGGCTACACACAAGGCACCACAACAGGCAAAGCAGGAGGCCGGGGAAAATTGGATACCCACAGCATACTACGTCAGGTCAAGATTGATCCAGAGTCAACAACGTCTCCAAGGCCAAGCCTCACCTCACACCTGGATCCCCAGTCACTTTGCCCATGATAGTACGGCTACCATAGTTTCGGTATCCCCATAACCAACCGACGACCTTCACAACCGCTGGAGGACACCGACATACGGAGACCACCGACCCTCGATCCCCGCGACATTCTGCGATTACTGCGACCCGTGTCATTCGTTGACCTCCCTTTCTTGCTTTCGCACGACACAGCGCCCGATGGGAAAATAGTGCCATGCCTTCTAAAAACCGGGACGGGAACGTCGACATCGACGTCGACGAGGTACCTAGGGAGAGGAGATCCACGAGGAGCAAAGCCGACAAGGAGAGAGACCGTGAACGCCGCCATCACAAGTCTCACCGAACCTCCAATCCGGTCATCAGCACCGGCTCTTACGTCTCCCAGTCCAGCTCCGTTCGCCGACACAAGACGAGGGACAGGGCTGCGTCTTCTTCCAAGAGCCGCCTCGATGATCGCCTTGACGAAGAAGAGGCTTCTTCAGTAACTGACTCAGTACCCGAGTTGAATCGAAGCAAGGAGCGCCTGCACATGCCGTACCCGACCTTTAGCAAGGCACACAGCAAGGAGGACGTCTCTTCCATCTCCGCCACAGGACCAAGGACCCGCACAGATCCCCTGACTCCCGACGCTACGGACCTCGGCGCCGACGGGGAACCTAGGCGGTCCAAGTCGGCTGACAATGGGACCAAGCGGAAGCCATCGCGCAGGACCGGTCGTCCACCAAGCCCACCCGACACTAATCTGTCCGAGAAGAGGAGGGTAACCGGGTCACTCAGAGGGAAAGATAACGGAGAGGATAGACCACGGTCAAGGACATCGCTCACCTCGAGGCCAGCATCCAGGGCTGATGAGAGATCCAAGGTCTCGTTGAAGTCCAAGTCGTCCAGCCAGGCCACTTACGTCAAATCGCCCGCTTTCAAAACAGCTTATGTAGATTCAGAGGGTACGGTGACGAGTGAACGTGGACCACCATCAACTGCCACCTCGAAGATACATAAACGGTCAGTATCTGGAAACTCTCTGAGGCCTCCTGGGTCTGATCAGGTCGAGGCCGTCGAGGACTCCCCAGACTCCGCTCTGGAGTCATCCTCACCCAAGACGCCAACGAACACTACCCCTCAATTCCCTCCGCCGCCCATGTTCCACGATGAAAAGCAGGGCATACCGTACCACATCCGTTTTGAACCACCTCCACAGACTACAACCCCGGCTACAGACTTCACGGACTTCAGTAACGCGGCCTCCTCATACTGCCCACCACCACCTCCTCCGCCTCCCCCGCTGAATATCCAGGAAGCCCCCAGGGTCGACTATCTCATGCAGAACGGCGGTCTGCCGAACATCGTGCCTAAAAACTTCTTGGCCGTGTTGCCGAGGCCAAATGGAAATAGGCCTACCAACCCCCCGCTGCGTGGGGCAGAGACCGTGTTTGCACCGTTCTTTAACCTGCTGGACCAGTATCAGACCGTGCTGAATGGCCACGGCTCGATAGCCGTGGCCACGGGTCACCGGACGATAGCGAGGCGGCTACTTGATCGGCTGGAGAACGTCTTCAATAGGGACCTACCGGAAGAGGGATGTACCTGCATCATGTGTGAACGAGACGGTGAAATGCATCACGGCATGGGATGGGGAGAGGTCTTGGAAAGGGTCAGCGGTCGAGTGGAAATCCCATCATGGCCGCCATTTGACATTGGCACACTCGGCTTCAAAGCTCCGGAGGACAATCCTGACATACCCCCACGGCCAGCATCACCAGTGAAGATCGACCCGGACATTGCGGAGGAATTCCGAGAACACTACCTCCGGCAATCCAAGAAGGTCAAGGCTGCCGTGGACAATTGGCTCACCGACTGCGCCGAGGCGCCCGCCCCTCCGCCTCAGGATGTCGACGACGAAACTCTCACCTTCGCGATTCTCACGTCATTGGACCAAAAAGATCGGCCCTACTTCAACGCCATCCTCACGGGAGCACGAGAACTTCAACCCGCCTTGAGAGCGCCGACGCCGCTGCGCAAGCCCCGCGCAGATTTTGTTATCAAGTCCGGGCTGGCACTGCAGCGACTTTACAGGCTGTCCCAAGCTCCTCGCGACGCAGAGACGGTGTGCTACCTCGTCAAACACCCGCAGATGCACGACCTGCTCTCTACAATCTGCGACATCAACCCGGCCGAGTGGGAGATCCTCATTAGCGGCCGCTTTGACGGGTTCCTCTGGTCTGGCGCCGAAGATGACGACGCCGTAACACCCACAGCCGGCCCTTCGCGAGGCCCAACACCGAACTTCTTTCCCCCCTCCCGCGGCGCAGCCATGTCCCCCAACAATATCGCGCGATACACGCCCGCCCTGGGCATCGGCTCGCGGAACCCCACGCCGTTCTCGCGGGGGCCCACGCCCGCCTCGTTCGTGTCGGGGACGAGCTCGGCGTACCCCAACAAGCAGGCCGTCTCCAACGACGAGGAGGCCGAGATCGCCGTGCTGGCCGAGCTCGAGCGCGAGATCTACATCGGCATGGAGGCCCTCGAAGACGCCTTCGAGTCTCTCCACCAGCGCGCCGAGCTCGTCCGGACCGCCCTCCGCCGGCGCGGCGCCGGCCTCTCCATGAGCCTCCAGCAGCGCCGCGGCTACGGCCACGGCCTGCCCGACCCCTCCATCCAGGTCCTCCCGCAGAGCGGCGGGTCCAACAGCGTCGACAGGCCCATCTGGGCCGACGACTCGAGCCTCGCGAGCGAGGCCGACGTAGACGACTGGGCCGCCGCCGACGACGTCGAGATCAGGCCCGACGACTCGGCCAGCAACATCAGCAGCTCGAGGCAGAGGCGCCCGCGGAGGAGGGACGAGAGGCGCGGGACGCCGGCGCCCATCCGGGAGGAGGACGAAGGGTGATTGAGCGGGCGAGTTTTCTGCCTCGTTGGTTTAGGAATGGGAGGAGGGTGGTGGCCAAGATGGGATTATTATTTACAAGGAGAAACCGAGCAACGAGCAACGAGCGAGCGAGCAGAGCGAGGAGGGCGTTGTTTTGTCCATTCTGAGCATATACCATACCACAGGCTATAATCTCGTTTTGTTTCGTCCTGTTGTTGTTGTTGTTTTTCCTCCCTCGCCTCCTCCTCACCTTTACTTTCCATGCGGCATGGCGTTTAGCAGTTATTGAGGTATCCAAGTCTCGCGCGCCTCAACTGTACAGGCTACGAGGCATTTCCCAGGTCTTGTTTCTCAAAGGGAAAGCCAGGTGTTCTCCTGATGAGGCATACAGTATCATGAGCAGGCAGGCAGACGGTGCAAAAAATCAAGGTACAGATCCAGGCTAGGCAGTGACGGATATATTGCATAGTGTTGAGGGAGTTCATAGGAAACCAACATTGGAATGGAATTCATCTTTTGCGATTGCTCGTGTCCGTCAACAACGTTCATCTAGCCGGCTACATGAAGATGGTGTAGAGAAATCCCACCAGCTCTGTTCTCCCATCTTACCTTTGCAACAAATGGTGGCATGGAGAAGTCCCAAACAGTGGCAGTGGCTTGCAAGGTAAATACTGAGATGGCGTTCTCCCCAAAAACCCCCCACACCAAAATTTCATGTCAATATAGCAAACAAGTGCCGCCACTCTCTCATCCCGCCGCCCATCGTCGCCAGCGGTGGCCGCCTCTAGCCAGCACTTCCTGAATCGCCGCCGTCAGAGCCTCCATCTATGACCCCCTGAGTGGTTCCCGATTCCTCAGGGCCGCAGACCTTGGGACAGCCGACGGAGTTGGCTGATTGTGTTCACGATTCTCTGTTGTTGCTATGCTATAGCTACGGCTGCGGCTTGTCTTCGTGGAGAAAGTACTGGCTTCTCGAGCTGCGAAAATGTGTCAGCATGGTGTGAGTATTTTATGTATAAACCAGCCAGATGAAGGGGTGTTTTATGAACAGATTGAGGGAGGGAAAACGCTGGGAGTAGTCTACAAGGCGTAGTACTTACTTGTTGGGGCTGGCGGGGTGATAAGCCAGCTACGAGACGAGAAATGGGGAGGGATTGACGGATCGATAGTTTCAATCGAGAAGTCTGAGCAGCTCCACACCGAAGGGGTTTCACCCGGGGTATGCATCAGACCCGGGGTAGTAGTCCATTCCCTACAGGTCGTTGTCAATGTCGCGTTCACCGTTGAGATCGAACTTATAGTCGACGTAGATTTAGAGACGGATACTGAAGCAGACACAACATGTGTACTGCTTGGGGTCTCTTCGGCGATTGCCGTCGCCGTGGTTACTTTGACCTTGGTCGAGGTAAGCAGCGTTGTTTCAGTGCAAGTATCTGTTGTCGATGATGTTGTTACTGTCGTCTCCGTCGAAACGCAGGTAGTGTTGACTGTGATGGACAATGTCACCGCGGTTGGGAGAGAAGTTGGAAAAGCCCCTGACAATACTGTGAGGTTCCCTGTAGGGAAGGGCCGGCCGCCAGAAAAAGACACTGAAGCAACATCAGTGCTGTTAGTGAACCCTTCGGTGTGACAGCACGGTGGGCTAACTTCTGAAAGGACAGGAGTCATAGAAAGGATGTATGTAGTCGTAGGGCTGAAAGAGGAAGTGATGTTCAAGGTACCTGAAGCAATCGGTCCTGTGATCAATGTTGAGTTTGCACTTTCCGATGTAGCCGCAACCGATGAGCTTGTTGGCATAATGGAAGTCCCAGTTGGAAGTATCAGTGTGCTGGTGTTACTGAGCGGATCTAGTGTTGAGGTTGAGTTGGCTGAGCTTGGGGCTGAGACACTGAGCACGGTGACCGATGCGGTGCCATTTCCGATAGATGCCGTGATCAACGAAGCGGTCAGAGTTGTGCCAGTCGGAGCAAGGGACGAAGTAGCGTTAGAGTCTGAGAAAGGTATAGAGCTCCCATTTATAGAGACCACGGTTGCGATGGACGTACTGGTCACTAAAGAGACGTATGTTTCTGTCATCACAGACATGGATAGCACTGTGCCTATGCTACCAACCAGGGCTGAACTTGTCCCGTTTGAAAGTGGGAAAGGTCTCGGGATTACAGATATCAAAGCTGCAGTAGTCGTGCCTGAAGGTCTAGATGCGAAGGTGGCATTGGATAAAGAAAAAGGGGCAGAGACTGATGTTGTAAGGCCACTTGTGTTCCTGGTGCTCACAGGCGGTCCGGTGTCACTCGTAGTAGATGAAGTAAGAGTCGACAGCAGTATGCTCGTTGTCATATATGGGATTGAAGTCGTCAGATGTGGAATGGTAGTCTCCATTGTGGCGTCGGTTGAGTTGCCCGACGGCCGAGGGGGCAACGCCAGGCTCAAAGTAGATCCACGGACAGTCAAAGAGGAATTCCCCGTTGTCAAAGACGCCGTGAATGATGACAGTGAAGTCGTCAAGGTAGAAGGTGTTCCAGAAGTTGTGGCCGCTTCCGAGCCGTTGGTTGAAAATGTGTTTATTAGAGTGAAGCTGGTGGAAAGTGCCGCGGTGATAGATGTTGTGCCGGCTGGTGTTGACGGGCTGGCAATGACCACCTTCGTTGAAGTCGAGGTCGTCGTGACGATGTCCAGTGTGGTGCTGATCGAGACAGGGTTTGCTTTACTGTTCTTGTTGGACGAAGACGTATGATGGCTGATGGAGCTGATTCTCGGATACCCACTGTCTGGGTTCGCCGTAGAAGACGACATTGCGTTTTCAACATAGGTGTGCGAGCTGGCCAAATGTCCTGAAGAGGTACTAGTTGTATCGTAATCACGTCCAGAGGCCGAGGTAGCAGCCAAGCTGGAATCGCTGACTGCACTGGCATGCCCTGAGCTTCGAATGACAACACCATCTCGAGGAATTATATGGCTGATAGGAGCCACAGACGGTGGGTACACATGAGACCACTGTCCCGTTTGGACTGGTTTCGAAAGTCAGACTTGGCTCTCGACTGTGCTTGGTCGTAGGTATTGGGCTCACCATGCTTCGTACTCGTTGTATCAACCACTATCCCATCCTCTTCCTTCACATTGGGTAGGCCACCAAGTGGCCATGGTCCCAGGTCTTTCCAAGACGACTGAGGAAGAGAAGATCTTGTCTCCAGTTCAACGTCTTGCTTGGGTTGCGCCGCGGCCACTAGGACGAGCAAGACAAGCAGCGAAGCAAGTCCAACCCGGAGTACAGCTGCTGGCATGGTGAACGGCTCCTCTCAACACTTCCACAAAGACGGTTTACCGAAGTTTCCCAGAGAAGCGACCCGTGAGGGACCAAGGAAGTAATCAGACAACAACAAAACAATAAGTCAAGGATGGGGACAAGATTAAAGCTTTCGGCGAGGCAATACAGAGGACCAGGAACGGATGCTGCTTGATGAACACGATAGGATGACGCACGATTTCCTAGCATTTGAGTATCCCATGGGAGAAGGGCAGATCTGAAGAGCTATAATTGGCGTCATGTCTAGACGAAATGTGGGATAGATGAGGGCACAGGAGAAGCACCTGGACAGTTATACGGTCGTGTCACAAGAGAGGACGTCAGTAATTCTCCGCTTGCCGTGACTGCGTGAGTGCCCTACTGGTATGCCTATCGCACTTGCCATCCTCGAGTAGGTTCCACTAGAGTGGACATTGTACCTTCCGGGAGAAGCAATTCGCTTGGGGATGCTGTCAATTTGTTAGTCGTTGGATCGCCGCTGCCGTCTTCAGTATTAGACGGCTACATGGCTACTAAGTGGTACTCACAGCCATCACAGCTTCATCCCGTCGATAGAGAGCCGAGACCTCTGAATGTGCCAAGTGATCAACATCTGTCGCTATCCGCGCAATGCCTCGCCATACTTCTGACCCAAGAACACGGGTGGCCTCGCCAATTCCTTTACAAGTTGGTGTGGCAAAAGGGCCATTGCCGGACAGCTAGACGTGCGGGAGCCAAGAGGGGAGAAGATGGTACCCGAAAGACGTTGCGGGCAAGCAAGTGAGTAGGAATACGTGAGACCGTTCCCCCTGGGGTCAGGATCAAAGCATTGCTTGCTTCGATACACGGAACCTTGGAAGATACGACGTTGGACGATCCTTGGTGCAATGGATCTAGCGTGCCGCGGGTTATTTGATACGTGATCGCCATGGGTGCCAAGGTATACTCAATGTGAGTACACGCAATTGGGGTAGAACATACGGACCAAGATACTTGACGATATTACTGTAGCTGGGAAGGAAGGGTTTGTCGCTGGTGCTGCCGGATCCTGATCGACGTGCATGATCAAAGCCAGATCACATTGCACAGTCGTCGGTTATCAAGGCTGTTCGCATTTGTCTTACACACAATTCCTTCCTTCAGAGCCAGGAGCATTATATGTTCCTGAATAGCGGCGCCGTACAAGTCGGACATCACTCATCGTTTGTGGTGCAGTTGCAGCCACACCAGACTTGTGATAGCACCGTTGATCTGTGGTACACAAAAACGATCGCTAGTGTGTCTACACTAGCTACCCTTATGTTTCCACACACCCCCCCAGTTTATCGAGGTTACTGAGATGAACTGACCGTCTGTAGTAGGCTTTTAGGCGCGTGCCCTGAGCACCTTCTGTTAAGGTCCCTGCTTGCCAGTTGATACAGAGGCATAATAAACGTTCGAACTCACGATCTCTTAGCTTTCGTTTCGCTGGATGTGCTGGAGAATAAGGACTAGCGTAGTAGTTCAGGAGAGTGTAACGCTTTGTACATGGGCGAACCGGGCTCATAACTGTGGTACACAAAAACGATCGCTAGTATGTCTACACTAGCTACCCTTATGTTTCCACATGATCAGGGTTCTCTGCAAGTCGAAGGCCGCAATGAGACATTGCTCAGGTTTCTTCCGAGTAAGGCATGGCCTTGATTCGATCTTCCTTCGCCCAGGTGGGTTTCGTCTGCTATTTGTCCCGTTGCGCAGCCGACGGAGCCATATCAACGGTTGGGATGAGGGACTCCCGGTCCACAAGGGACCCAGGGGCCTTGATGCAACCTGGAAACAATAAAGTGGAATCATAAACTTCGGAGAGACGTACTGACACATCTGAAGATAGTTACCATATATCGTGCCTTGGATCGAGATATTGTCGTCAGGATGATTTTCCAACACACAGGATCGAAGTCGCGCACTTCCTTAGAACTGATGGTGTTCTAGTCCTAGAGAGAAGAATTGCCTCCGGTGGCACAGCCAGCTTGTCAAGTCTGCAGCCATGCAGTTCGCTTGATTCCCGTCTGTTGCCGTCGAAACGGCCGGATCTCAGATACGGAACCATGCATGCTTGTCACCTTGTACGCGGTGCTTGGGACATCAAACTTCGCAGCGTCGTCGACCATACATCAAGCGAAAGGTTTGTTCGGTCTGCCTTGATGTAGCTATTCCAGCAAATGATCTTGCTCAAACAAGACCTGAGCTTCTGACTCCGTTGAAACTCTTTCTTTGGCGTTTATGTCCCAGGTGATGTATACTTCGTTGTAGTGGATCGGTTTTGGAGTTCGCTACAGATGCTCCGATCATGATGTTGATGCTGATGGGCTCATGTGGTTGAGATCGAACATGTTTTTGCTTACATGCGACAAACCGTTATATAAGTACTCCAAGCTAGACTCACGGGCAACATGAGATTCCTCTGGGGTGGCGGGATTATCTCTTTATTCGTAATGTCTTCATTTCCCGCCGTACCAGTAGATTGGAGCTGTCGATTGGCTCGTGGACTGCAATGATCTTTCGATAACCTGGCTCTCATTGTCAGCAAGATGATTGCTGCTATATCAATTTGCATGCATACCTCCAAACCCAATCATACATATCAAGATGCATTGTGGAGAACCCGAGAGAGCGTGCAAGTAAAGAATACCGTCGATTATTTTCTCTTATGGAATTGGAGTAACATCTTGATGTCCTCTCGCCTTCGGCCCCAAACTGGTTCTCCATAGGCGATACAGGTGACCGGACACGTCTGGGGCGATATCTCGGTCTTCGCCTTTGCCCCACCGTGCTGCAGCCAGAACAACCAGAAATCAAATGTAGCAACTCATGGTGTTCGAAACCTTGCATACGCGCCATCCCTTCACTCGGCTTGTCGAGCCGCCTCTCGCAGGTCGGGAGCCGTGGTACGCGTCATGCTGGTATTCTTCGCCTCGATATCTGCAGCCCAAAGAGCAGCCCCGACCGTGTTAGTGAAGCTGAAGAAAATGCCGGCAAAGGGAATCATCTCGAGGAGGGTAGCAACCGTGCCGAACCTGTGAAATTTCCAAAGTCAGTTGAACAGCTCAACAAAGTAATGCATGGAGCCTAGAAGCAAGGGAGGGGGGTGGGAATATAACGTACGCGGTGTATGGGGCGACGTGTTCCTCCACCCAAGACGTCTTCTGCGAAGTAGACCATTTTTTGAGTTGGAAGTACTGTGATCAACGGTCAATCAGTATATTGCATCAATATCTCGAGCTGAGGACCGACATACCCGATCGTGAACAGATTTGCCCCTGTTACGTCCCTGCAAGGCAATGAAGATGACTGTTCCCACCACAGGGATGAAGTTGAGGGGCAGATACATGACGTATCTGACCAGTGCACTGGGGCTGAACTTGTCAAAGGGGCTCTTGAGAATCTTTCCAAGCTTGGCAATAGGATCACTGCCAGACTTCAACTCTCTGCCCTCCGTGACAAGGCTGTTGGCGTTCTTCGACACAAGTGTTCCGTCAAAGGTATCGAGCAGGGCGTCCTTGAGCACCCAGCTTTTGGAGACCGTGGAGACTATGGTCGAGCTCTCGTTGAGCACGAGGAGCACTGTCGAGAATACAGCAATAGGGCCATCCACAAAGACCAGTACGGCCAGCTGTGGTAGGTAGGTGAAGGCAAACATGCCAGCCATGACGCCGACGCTCAGCATCAGAGTAGGGACAAGCTTATCAAGGAAGGGCTTCCATAGCGAGCGGTGCGTGCCGAAGTAGTAGATGCCCTATTTGATGACGATCAGAAGGTACAGATCAGGAAGACTGAGTATGATATCACCGTGATGTTTCATACCTTGATGGGATAGAGGTATGCGCCGCTCCTGGCAGCATCGTTGACGAGAGTTCTGGCCTTATCGAAGTCTTCTTTGCCGACCTCGCCAACCTTGGCCTGTACGGACTCGATGACACCGCGACGTTGCGACATGGTGAGGTTGTGAAGGACCACGGGCTGCTGTAGTAAGTGGTAAATGGGTCAGTTAGGGTTGAGGGTTGATGGTTGACTTTGATGAGGAGTGAAAGTTGACCAAAGATGCAGTCAAACGGTCAGATATAGGTTCAAGAAATTGTTTTTCAAGACATCGTGGAAGGCGTAAATCTGACGTTTGCTTGTATTGGAATGCAAGTGCCCTTTACGGCCCGTCATTGTTGAAGCCCTCGATGTCATGATGAAGGCGAGGGTTCACGATGGCGTCATAGCTATACCTAGCTCTGGTTCCAAGCATTCGACCGTTAGAATTAGGGGGGGGGTGTGCTGAAGTTCACCAGGGTTAGGCTCTGACATCCCCGTTGTCACTGCTATTTCCATTCGTCGTCTCGACAAACATCTACGACGGATGTGCTCTTCCAAGAATCGAGCAAAACAATGCAGTATGTCCCTAGGTCTGCATCTTTTTCCTTACTCAAGGAGCACATGCCTCAATCTCCTCACCGATCACCCTTTACCCCCTCCTCGACGTTGCCCATTGTCGCGGCTCAACGTTGAGTAGCTGAGTCTCGGCCTCAATTTGAAGCCTTCGTCCTCACATGAAAGCCAGGTGCTTCGATCAACATCCACGTCCAGCGTCATGAGGCCACTATCAACTGCGAAAATGCTTTCATATTGCACCGGCGTGATTACTTGTTGTCCCTACTAGGCGATTTTGCAGCAGCACACATGAGCTGCTACCGAGACGCAGTCCCTAGGGGAACTCTTCTACAAGGGCATCTTCTTCGGGGTCGCTTGGAGAAGCAGTGATATCAATACTCGATTTCACGCAAGATGCGCGTGGGATCATGGGTACAGGACGTTGGGCAGAAAAGAAAAGCCGCTGGAATAGCATTCTGCTCACACTTGTGTCGGGCCGCCCCGGAGTGCCGTGGGAGTGGACAACGTCGAGGGTTGTTGACGACGCGGTGCTAGGCACATCTCTTGTCGAAGCAACGACTACAGTACTTGGCGGCCTGAGCCAAATTCGAGGAACTAGCAAACCCTGCGGCGGTCGAGCGAAACAACATCACAACAATCTGCCTGGCACCTTCACATGGAACTGCAGCTGCGCCCAGCATGCAGATTTCCTCAGGTTGCCGGCTTTCGCAGCTAGCTGCCTGTCGTTCATTGATGAGCATCGCCAGGAAGGTCTGTGATGGGCGCTCAAGTTATACATGGACCTGAGCCACCCCGAATGACATCTACAGACGGTCCAGGCGAGGACCGACCACGAAGTATCCATTCTTCCACGCGAGCCAAATAAACGATGAGGAACCTCATAGGACCTAGCCGCCCGGAGGATGTGATGAGCTCTAAGATTGACGTCCTGGCGGAGCTGAAATCAGACCCTCTGGTCTCCCTTAGCGGAGCCGTGGTGTGACTGCGATAGAGACTAGGCGTCAGCCTCGCGCCGTCTCATGGCAAGGAAAGTCCTATTGATGATGATTCACGGGTGGGTTTTACAGGCTCTGAAGGGTTGGCGTCGGGATAGCATGATCGGGTAACCGACAGGCAGCGTCTTCTTGTTGGTAGACATCTCCCCCTCACAGATTCCCTATCCTTCAGCCAGCTCTCCATGATCTTTCTCTCTGACGACACTTCCTCGGGGAGGTCGACTGTATGCTGCTTTCCCTGGTGACACACATGGTAATGCAACGTGAAGCGTGGCCCATACCTATTAAGGGAGTCGAGAGGAGCCTTCGTGGCTTGGTGAGGTGTGAAGGCGACACTGCTTCCTTAAGTACTCATGATGGCAGTTTAAAGAACTGCTAATCTATCCTCGCCGACCTGTCGGCAGCGGTGGCATCTCCAACAACAGCAGACAGGTACACACAAACGATAAGGATGAAGCTTTCACGTGTGTATCCGGAGTGGGCGATTACAAACCGATGGCTAAAGTTCACAAGCCGCTTCTCCTATCCTAGCTTCACTAGAAATAGATAGGACCTCTGGCAATAAACCTCTAGAATAAATTAACTCGAGCAGGTCAAGTCATCCTTCAACAGGGGGAACACATATATATGTTGTGTAGATGCCCCGTGCATGAATGTCTTATATATAGTATGACGTCGGGGAAGGAACGGGGCCGTATAGCAAACCCCCGGATACCACTCAGCGCATCGCATCCATTCTGTGATCTCGTATTCACCGAAACATGGGGAGATACGACACTCTTCTAGCTGTTCTGGGCCCTCTGTTGAGCAGATCTCCACTAGTGATGGCGTAATCCTGGTCCACGACGTCACTCAAGTGCTACTATGCAGCATCCCGGCCCATCACCATCTGGAGTCCTCTCAAGAAACACTCATGTTCGGAAAGGCAGTTGTGAACATGGATCAATGGGTTCCTTGGGGTGTCTGTTTACAACTTTACACACAGGTCTTTAGTTGCTCGTATGGTACTGTCTGTATCAAATCTCGGGTGGATATGTGGCGAGTGCAACTCCACACGGCAGCTTGAGTCTCGTTCTGGACAGTCGATTCCAATTCACCCATGCCGCGTAACGTTGGTGACGTGTCAGCCTATCGGACGTGGTCCTATACTATCCTGCATGATGCATCGTATTATAGCATCACCACAGTATTACTAGCTGAAAGCCGGCTAGCCGCTCCTGTGGTGTTTCAATCTTAAATTCTTGGCGAGGGCCTCAGGAGCTACGAGGCCGTCTTGGCTCTGCCTTTCATTCTTCTTCTTGCGCTTCAGTAAACATTGTTTTGTTTTGTTTTTCTTCATCGACATCCTGTACATACCACCACCTGCCTGAGATAATTTGGAACTCGCTGCTTCTCATATCCTATCTATCAAAATGCAACTCACTACCGTCTTCCTCGCCTCTGCGGCTGCTTTCACCGCTGCGGTAAGTCACTATCATTTCCATCACAACAAGGGATAGAACCGAGGCGGGACTCATTGAGAGAATGGAACGAGCAAGAACAAAATAGCGGAAAGAGGGGAAGAGAACTATTGCACTCCCAAGTACATGCAGACTGTATATACGCAGTACACATCACTGACACCATCCCAACAGGCCAGCAGCACCACTGACGTGCCAGCAGCTTATGGTAAGCCTACAGACCCAATTGTGCCCTTCAGAGCACTTCCGCATCCCCCCAATCCCTTCCCGACGATACTATGCAGCAGCTAACGGCGTATAGAATCCTACTCTGCCGCCCAGGCTAGCGTGGCAGCCCAACTCGCCTCCCTGGAGGCCGCCGTCACTGCCACTGGTGCTGACAGGAACGCCGTCTACGCATCCATCCAGTCCTCTGCAGCCGCTGCGCAGGCCTCCATTGACTCCCAGTACAGCTCGGTCTTGAGCTTTACCGCCACTACAACCGGCTCAGCAAGCAAGGCGACTGGGGCCAGCGCGACCGGGGCCAGCGCGACCGGGTCGGCTGCTTCGGCTGCTTCGTCTGCATTGTCCTCAGCATCGTCTGCACTGTCTTCTGCGTCGTCTGCCGCGTCGTCTGCCGCGTCGTCTGCATCGTCTGCTGCATCATCTGCTGCGTCATCCGCGTCCTCTGCCGCATCATCTGCATCGTCGACCTCAGACGATTCGACTTCTGGCACTTCCACTGCCACGTCCAGCAGTAGCAGCAGCTCTTCGTCCTCTGCCGCCGGAGTTGTCGCTGCGCCCGGTCTCGGCCTCGGCCTGGCTGCTCTGATCGTTGCTGCTCTCTAAGTGAGATATCCACGGGAAATGATAGGGATGAATTTGGGAGATTGATGGCGAACATGTTGAAGGATAATGTATAATGTGGGATATGAACATGTATGTACTCGCGGCGGCTTTTGACGACATTGTATAAAATTACCTTGGCACACTGATATCTTGCTTTGCCTGTGCATCTGTGCCAGTGTGGTCGCTTCCCTCGAGTATGAGCGGTGGACTACCTACCTAGGTAGGTAGACTGAATATGTAGTCCCCGGGCAAGTATTGTGTATTTCTTATGACGACAAAAGCAATAATGTGCATGTGAATGGGGAGGCTCTCGCCAAATGTAGCCAACGGCTCGCCCCGGCCCGCCTCCCAGTCTTTGCACATATGACCCCCACAGGGAGTGGGGGATCCAAATGGCCTCTGTGGGGAGATTGTTTTGGCGACGAATCGCCTCAACAACATCTGCCTATTCTTCTCCGTGGCTGCTTTCCAACTGGCCAATCATCTTATATGTTTCTCGTCGGCATACACTCGTGATAGTCATGACTAGCCAGCCCATCGACCCCTTTTGGCCGGTCTTTGCAGCTGTTCGCTAGTGCGGGCCTTGGCCGTGTTGGAGCACTCCTGGCAGAAAGTGAAGCAACACCGCCAGTACTACCGTACCATAGCATCTCAGGCGAATTGCCTTTGGCGCCACGGCCTTGAACAACGCTGCATGGAGAAGAGGACCATTCCATGGGGGAGCGAATAAACGGGTTTTACCCAGGAAAGACCGCCTCAAGTATCTCGCCATCAGGTTCATGCCGGACCGGACCCATTATGAGATTAGCTATGGCTTAGTGATGACGATGCTCGTGTGCTGGAGTTGCTTTGATGGTCATGGCACTTCGAGTAGCCACAATATTTGATGAGACACTTCGGGTTTTCGGTGAAGAGAATAACATAAGATCCAGCTGCGTCAGACGCAGGGGGAAGACCGGAAGGTGAGTAGTCGATCTCCCCCGAGGTATGGGCGTTGAACACAGGCTCTCTTTATTAGAGCTTGGGCAGCGTAATTATGCTGCCTACGTGGGCGGATATAGTGTTCAAATGTCGCTGGGCTTCTCCAATGTGTCTATGATCCGTCAAGAAGCAAGATCCAGGTGCGGACTGGATATTCATCCATCAACAACTCTCTCTTCTCTGGGCCGGAAAAAGTATATCACCGCAAGCACAAAGTCTTGGTCAGGGTTGATCAGTAGATGGGAGCCAAGCTCTGTCTTTCTCGAAGGCCCTTTTCGTGGCTACTCTCGCCTAGCCTTGCGTGCCATAACATTCGCGCCTGTGCAGGCGAGCCTCTCAGTCCCAGATTAGCTGGCTCATGATCTCTCTGCTCTGGATCAGTATCGGACAGTTCATTTTGTTGGGCGTTGAAGTGAGGGTCCGGAATGGATGAGCTAAGGGGTCGTGAGAGAGCGGCAGCTCTTCACATAGTAGATGTCGTTCCATATGAGAGCGGACAGTGTGACGTTGAAGGAGAAAGTGAAGGTTTGGTAAGCAGTGAGGTGAAGAGGGGAGCGCAGCGCATCCAGGGTTAGGGTAGATAGACGTCACGTGCAGCTACCGAAGTCATGTCAAGCCACTTGGCCCGTGCGGATGCTCGATCTGGCTTCGCTGGCCGTCCCGAATTACACGCCGCCCAAAGACAACTTCGACACTCCCTTATTCTCAGCTTTCCTGCCGTACCTCTAGCCCAATTGCCCAGCATGAACTACGGCAAGAGGGATGAAGATGCCGACACTGGCCTGGTCCGGGTTGATCGGACCCAGGTCTTTCAGGAAGGTCAGGCGCCCCGAGTCGAGCTGCAAGTCGGCGCCCCTTACCAAAGCTCACATGCTAACACCGGGGAACAGCGCGATTGTTCAACAGCTCGCCCATACAACCTCGAAGATGTCGAATTCTCCTGACCAAGATAGCCCTCCTTCTCTATACCGGCGAGAGATTCCCTACAAACGAAGCTACGACCCTCTTCTTCGGCATCTCGAAGCTGTTCCAGAACAAAGATGCCAGCTTGCGACAGATGGTGCACCTCGTCATCAAGGAGCTGGCCCACTCCGCCGAGGACATCATTATGGTCACTAGCACAATTATGAAGGATACTGGTGGTAGCACGGACATAATTTACAGACCCAATGCTATCCGGGCTCTTTGCCGCATTATTGATGTATGGACTCGCGCTTGGATCATTTTCCTCCCCCCTCGCTGACCTTCTGCCAGGCGACGACTGTCCAATCCATCGAGCGTGTTATGAAGACCGCAATTGTCGACAAGAACCCCTCAGTATCCTCCGCTGCCCTAGTATCGTCCTACCATCTCCTCCCCATCGCGAAGGATGTCGTCCGGCGGTGGCAGAGCGAGACCCAAGAAGCTGCGGCTAACACCAAGTCCTCCGGTGGATTCTCTCTCGGCTTCTCGTCATCTTCTGGCCAAATGCCAGTTAACAACTCTACCATGACCCAATACCATGCCATCGGTCTTCTGTACCAGATGCGCATGCACGACAGAATGGCATTGGTTAAGATGGTCCAGCAATTCGGAGCTGCCGGTGCTATTAAGAGCCCTGCTGCCATTGTTATGCTCGTGCGTCTTGCGGCGCAACTGGCTGAGGAAGATGCTGGCTTGAGGAAACCCATGATGCAGCTTCTGGATGGCTGGTTGCGGCATAAGAGTGAGATGGTCAACTTCGAGGCTGCCAAGGCAATCTGCGATATGCGGGACGTGACAGATGCCGAGGTTTCCCAGGCCGTCCATGTTCTCCAGCTGTTCCTGACTTCTCCACGAGCCGTAACCAAGTTCGCCGCCCTCCGTATCCTCCACAACTTCGCCTCCTTTAAGCCACAAGCCGTCAACGTCTGCAACCCCGATATCGAGCTTCTGATTTCTAACAGCAACCGCTCTATCGCTACCTTTGCGATTACGACATTGCTGAAGACGGGTAACGAGGCCAGTGTGGACCGGTTGATGAAGCAGATCTCTTCTCTGATGTCAGAGATTACGGACGAGTTCAAAATCACCATCGTCGAGGCTATCCGGACACTTTGCCTGAAATTCCCCAGCAAGCAAGCCGGCATGTTGCAGTTCCTCAGTGGCATACTCAGGGATGAGGGTGGTTACGAGTTCAAGCGCGCTGTTGTTGAGAGCATGTTCGACTTGATCAAGTTTGTGCCCGACTCAAAAGAGGAGGCTCTCGCCCACTTGTGTGAATTTATCGAGGACTGCGAGTTCACCAAGCTCGCCGTGCGAATATTGCACCTCCTCGGTATGGAGGGTCCCAAGACTTCGCAGCCTACCAAGTATGTCCGCTACATATACAACCGGGTCGTGTTGGAGAACGCAATTGTGCGCGCTGCAGCGGTTACGGCGTTGGCCAAGTTTGGTGTAGGCCAGAAGGACCCTGAGGTCAAGAGGAGTGTGCAGGTCTTGCTCACTCGCTGCCTTGACGATGTCGACGATGAGGTCAGGGACCGTGCTGCCTTGAACCTCCGGCTGATGAGCGAGGAAGATGAGATGGCAGAAAAGTTTGTGAAGAACGACAGCATGTTCTCCCTTCCTTACTTTGAACACCAGCTCGTCATGTACGTCACCTCAGATGACAAGTCAACGTTCGAGCAAGCCTTCGATATCTCCAAGATTCCTGTCGTTACTCGGGAAGAAGCAGATGCCGAGGACAGGACCAAGAAGCTCACGGCTTCGACACCATCGCTCAAGCCGCCGAAGATGGCGCCTACAAAGGCCGCACCAACTGGAGCGGAAGCTGCGGCATCTGCTACTGCGGCAGCTCAGCAGTACGCCCAGGAGCTGATGAACATTCCAGAAATGAAGGAGTTTGGCAGCGTGCTCAAGTCATCCCCAATCGTCGAGCTGACAGAGGCTGAGACCGAATACGTTGTGAAGGTCGTCAAGCACATCTTCAAGGAGCACATTGTGCTTCAATACGACATCACCAACACCCTCGACTCCGTCATGCTAGAGAACGTTTCCGTCCTGGCCGCCCCATCAGACGAAGAAGAGCTCGAAGAAGTCTTCATCATCGAGGCAGAGAAGCTCCCACAGAACGAGGCCGGAAAGGTCTATGTGGCGTTCAAGAAGACTGGCGGAGAGGGTACCATGCCCGTCGCCTCATTCTCCAACACCCTCAAGTTCACCAGCAAGGAGATCGACCCTACGACGAACGAGCCAGAGGACACCGGCTACGACGACGAGTACGAGGTGGCCGAGTTTGACCTGACGGGCAGCGACTACCTGATCCCGACGTACGCGAGCAACTTTGCGCACGTGTGGGAGCAGGTCGGCGCCGCTGGCGAGGAGGCCGACGAGACGCTGCAGCTGAGTGGCATGAAGAGCATATCAGGTTTGTCCACCCCCTCTCTTCACCCCCCTTGACCCCAACCCGCCCCATTCTCAAAGACAGAACTAACAACCCTCACAGAGGCAACCGAGCAGCTGGCCAAGGCCCTCTCACTGCAACCCCTCGAGGGCACCGACGTCCCCATCAACCAGACGACACACACGC
Source organism: Cytospora chrysosperma (assembly GCA_016808195.1). NCBI lineage: Eukaryota > Fungi > Ascomycota > Sordariomycetes > Diaporthales > Cytosporaceae > Cytospora > Cytospora chrysosperma. Next base: position 1,063,771 of record JAEQMF010000012.1, read on the forward strand.
TCAAGCTGCTCGGGAAGTCCGTCAGCGGCGGCAGGGTCGTCGCCAACGTCAGGATGGCGTACAGCGCCAAGAGCGGCGTCACGACCAAGATCACGGTCCGTGCCGAGGAGGAGGGCGTCGCCGCGCTGGTGGTGGCCTCAGTTGCCTAGAGAAACCCTTGCGAACTTTGTCATATTTGAATGATGAGGTTGAAGGTGTTAGCCGTCGTTACTGGTGGGACATGGAGAATCCCGGATGTACCCGGGGGCCCATCGAACGGTAGTCTGGTCAGGGCGAAGATGGCTGATGGATGAGGTCTGGAGGTTGGCAGGCAAAAGGCTTCTAGACGGCTCTTCTGGTTTGGGATGCACATAGTCGTCCCGTGTATGCTGGCCAGTTCTAGAAATGAACGATTGATAGGTTGAGGGATAATGGAGTCTAGCATTGAAATTCATAATCGACAGACAATACCTGAGCATTCTCCCATACTTTGTGAGGCCCCTTTGCACGACCAGTGGCATGTCACTTTTCAAATATTTATAATTAAAGGTAACAGAACAGGCCTGCTGACGATTGCGTCAAAAGAAGTGATCTCTCATCCTCTCGTTTTTTGGGGGGGATCCTCTCAAGAACGTCTGGTGAACTTCAGACCAGGCTAGCCAGCAGCAGCTTGTAACAAGGGCATCTAGCATTCAGCAAACATCCCTTGCGTTCCTGCACCCCCTCTTCCTTCTTCCACCAGCCAGCCTCCTCTGCTCACCACCTCGCAATGAAAAACCTCCCGCCCCTCGGCAAAAATCCATCAAAACCTGGGGGAATCCTAAACTGAATAGAAGAAAAAGAGAAACTGAAATAGAAGTGGGAGAAAATCAATCATTAACCCGTCTCTTGCAATAAAAAGAAGCCTCAAGCAATGAGAAGAGTCGGGTGTTTTGGATGTCGATTCTGAATGGCTTCGACAGGAAGGAAAAATCGTTGAGATGGAGCCTGCAGAGACGGTTGTGATGCTCAGCTTCGAAAGCCTTCCTGAGGGAGGACGATGCCACCTGGTGTTGACCGTAGAGTGGATCTCGATGTGCTGTGACTTGGCCTGCATCAATGTTCGTTTGCCCTGTGGAGCTGGAGAGACCCTAGTGCTTACACCAGGATACTTTGTGCAGCCGACAAGATACCTAGTCCTGGGGAGCTGAAAGGGAGGATAATAAAGCCAGCCTGACCATACTTTCGTTGGGCAATTAATATAACGGTGTGGAGGTGTGGAGGTGCGGCTGACTTCAGGCAAGGGAGGATGACCTCAAGCGGTGACCACCCTGTGGGGCGGACGGCGGCACCTATGGTCGAAGTAAACCTCCACGTCAGGATTGCCAGTTCCGAATCTCTTCTCCTAACGTCTTCGGACTGGACCATCGCGCTGCTTGAGCCGGCTCGTCCTCCAACCCTCGTACCACTGCTCTCGGCTCGCCTCACGGAGCTCTCCACGCCACTCCCCGAACACTGAATTCTTCAGTTGCAAGAAGTCGCAGTGCTCTTCGTTGTATGGATCCGCGAAGCCCCATGGGAATTGTCGGCCGATGACCTCGGGCTCGTAGAGGTCGGGGCTGATGATTGACATGGGAATGTAGGGGCTCTCGTCCTGGTTTCGATTGACAGAGTTGGTGGATTGTCTCTTGGAGCTTCTGGGCGACTCGTTCCCCTGAATGGGCAGATCATCGCTATCATCGTGCTCATCACCCTCGGCATCGCTGTCTTCCCCAGCTTCCTCTGGAATTCGAGAACGTCGAGGAGCCGACTCGTATTCCTCGTCTTCAAGACCCAAGACCTCGAGGGGGTCCATGTTCGCCTTCTTCAGACTGTCCCAGACAGTCTTCTTCAAGACGGTCATGTGCTTGGTGGTGATCGTATCGGCTTTCGAAACGACGGGGATGACTGTCGTCTTGCCCTGCAGCATCCGCAAAACCTGGAGGTCGAGATCTTCGTCTAAGCTGCCGACAAGTCGACTACTAACTGGGTGGTACTTGCCGTTGCCATTGGCGTTCAGGACCTTGGCAGCGGAAATGTTTCGATCGAGGCGAGCCGGATCGAGGACCAGGAAGACTGCGTGGATATGGGTATCCTGCACGCCAGGTGATCTCACGACCTTCATCTCCTCGGCGAAGGTGTCCTCGAATTTGCTCTCGATGAAAGCTGACATCTCTCGGAGTTGCAGGTCAACCACATTCTTCTCCAATCCCTCCGAGTCCCACAGCGTCAGTCCAACCCGCTCGCCGTCGATTTCGCTCTCGACATAGTGAGGGATGAAATTGCCAGTTGGCTGGGCTCGGTTACGGTGGTCTTCGGGGTCCATGGTGCTCTTAACTCGCTTCTTCGCGGGGAGGGCCAGGGCGGTCTTGAGAAATTCGAGGAAGGATGTCTTGCCAGCACCCCGGGTGCCGACGATCAAGATGCTGGCAGGATGTTAACGTCTGAGACTTGAGTCTAATGAAACGGGATGGCCTACTTGAAGGGAGTTGGATCCTTCCTTCTCCGGACGCGTCGAGGGCTGTTGACGGTGCTCACCGCACTACTGGCATAGCTGTACCGTCCACGATGGGCCATGCTCTCAGTGCGGGCATAGGGATCGGCCCAAGGTCCATCGGGGATTGGCGGAACAGCTGGAGTGTTGGTACTAGTGGCAACACGAGACGGCTCCATCGAGGAACGAGGAGTGCTCTGTTGGCGTCGGTCTGTCTTGCCTGACATGATGGAAACAGAGTCGATGCGGGCATCTCCGCCAAAGTGGTCGAACTGAGGGGCGGGTGCTCCGTTGTAGAGCTGTGGGAGACGGGGTGGGGATTTGGGTACGGAAACATTGCGCTGGCGTAGGAGTTCTGCCTCTCTGGCGGCCTGTTGGGCCTTCCTTCCTCCCTTCATCTCCCCTGATTTGCTGCGTCTGAGCATCATTCCGATGCTCGAGCGATGAGGATTGCTCATTCTCTAGAAGTATGGACGGTGCTACGCTAGGGGGAAGCCACTACGGCACAAAGCAGTATGGCGACTTTGTATGAGACGGTAGGGAAGGCACTCGGTGCGTAAGGTCTTGTGGAGGGGGGGGGGGGACAACAGGTTGGCGTCTCGAGGGTGCTGGATGAAACTTGTTGAACAAGGCAAGTCAGTCGGATTGATACAGTATTTGGATTGGTAGGCGCAAAGATGATGTCGTTGCAGGAGGAGGGGGGTGGTGTGTTGTGTGGAGTGGGACCAGTTTCCGTTGCACAACGTGGCAGTCAAGACGACTCCGAATTGGAGGATGTCGGGCTTTCTTTCCAATTGCGATGGGAAGTGGTCTGTATAGAAGGAGGTAGATATACCTACGTGGGGACTTGTCGGTTCCTTGATTGGGCGCTCTCGGTTCTTCCAATGGTCTATCCTTCTTTGACTTTCGGTTCAGGCACAAGACAAAGGTTGACTGGCGGCTGGCTGTCTGCTATTGAGGATAACTGTCAGTATCTTGGTGGTAAACGAGGGTGATCGGTCTCCTTGGACCACTTGCAGATCAGCGTCGGCAGTCGATCGTCTCCGCAGGGCGCATATGGTGGCGCTGCAAGATAGTATGGGGTTGATGCTAGATGCTAGATGGTGGATGGTGGATGGTCTCGTGATGGTGGCTGGAGGCTTCAGAGCTAAATGGGAAATGGCACTGCGCTGCGCTGCACTGCACTGCACTGCAAGCGCTCTCAGTATAGTCACATTGAACTATACCATGCGGACACTCGGAGATTTAAATTGCATTTTGCATCAACCGGCGCATCACCATTGCCAGTTCCACAGTCACAGCCATTCCATCGGACGAGCCTCTCACGATCCAACCAGAGGGAAGAACTTGAACATAGAGATGGGGTGAGATGAGAAAGGAGGGGGGCATGTATTATAATGCGACGTACAGTGCAGACCAAGGTTTGTTCGTCGCGACTGAGGTTTTCCCTGGTCGGTTGTCGTCCAGTTCGAGGTGGTGAGAACCGAACGGGAAGGTGATATTTTGGTGGTGTTTTATTTTATTTTATGACGGTAAAAAGGCTGCGCGACAGAGGGCTGCAGGCTGCAAAAAGAAAAGAATAGAAGTTGTTTCAACGAGTGTGGTGTAGTATTTGACGGAGCGAGCGTGGCGTTGTGTGAAGGAGGGAAAAACACTATAGCATGTGATTGATGATGACACTCGATTCTCGACCACGACTCTCTGAGTTCAGGACCCGGCCTTGAACATTGAACAGGTTGATGGAGAGGGGGGAAAAGGAAGAAAATTGCGAACCAAACAAAATGCAACTGAAGTGTAGGCTTGGATTGCCTACCTATTCAGGACTGCAGGTGGACGCTCGCGAACCTGGGGTCGACAGGGGCCGGCTGACCTCCGGGGACGACTCTCTGCAACTCATCTCATCTACCGTACATACTGTGTACTGTGGGCGTACACATGGCCTGCACCTGCACTGCAATCAGGGGACCTTTGTCGAGTCGTTCAGGGGCTTATTGCGCTACCAACGCTAGGACCGACCTGGGCCACTTAGACGGAGATGGTGCCTGAACAGACCCCACCGTTATCGACCCACCCAACTAACTAGCCACCCGTCAACTGGCGCCACTAGTCAACCCTAAACCATTTACGTGCGGGCAGTCCCATGCGCCTGGGTACGCTATCACAATCTTATCTTGGGGGATAACACTATAAAACATAAAGTGCCCGTCTTCCTTCTTGAGCCAATTTAATTCGCAGATTGATTCTGGTCTCTCCTGGCTCTCATCTCCGGGGCCGACGCTGGACAGCAAAATCTTGGGCTTGTTGAGGCCGACAAGCACTGCTCTACTGGTTACTTTGTACTCGAAACCCTCCCAGGTCGGTTGGCACTGCCATCTGCCTGGCCGTCAGGTCTCAACTCTCCTGACGTTCCTGTCGATAATCACGCACTGTGGTACTGGCAGCATCAGGAGGAGAACTCATTCTTCAGCACAATTTCCTCCCTCGGCATGACGATTTTGTTGATATACTCACAGGCCACTTCGACAAGTACCTACCCTGATCCTCAACGAGCCTCTCTAATAAAGCTCAAGATTGCGGCAGCAGAGGGCCCCTTTAAGATTGCAGGCGACGTGACCCCTGTTGCGGAAGAAGAAACGTCAAATGCCGCCCGGCCAATCATTTAACACCAAGCCATTTCCACTCTTGATTGGGGGGAGGGTGGGGGACTTCTGGAGAGTTGAGGGCGGGCCATGCAAAGAAGGCTCGTGACATCCCGGCCGTGTGTACAACGAAACAATATGATGATGCATGCATGTCTCTTCAACAGTGATTTGCAGGCAGGCTGATGTTGAGTGGCCATGAGGATGTCCCCCTTTGCCGCTCACCATGCTTCTTTCGAGCTGGTTGTGCCACGAGGGGCACATGCATCACCCTATTGTCTATGTACCATGCACACTAGCACACTAAAACTTCCAAGCTTTTGGTGACAACGGAGAATTCTGGCCATGCCTTCAGTCTGCAGCCCCAGGGTTTCAGGCATTGGGAAGCAGGGCCCTTGTTTACTCATAGTAAGTAAAGGCTTACTAACTCGCACAGTACGGATCCGTAAGTTCATCATCTTAGCCACTGTACATACTCACCTACTTACTGTATTACTCAAGTAGGTACCTAGGTAGGTATAAAAAAGCTACTCCATTCTAAGTATCCAACCCGCGTCGGCATTTCTTGTAACAACCTACTGCCTCCCCTTCCTTGAGTATGGAACCCGGGATTTAAACCCTGCCGATTACTTCCCGGGACAAAGCGAAAATGCGATTGTCATCGTGTCCATGCTTGAATTGGAAGAACCTATAGGTAGAGAGAAACAAAAATAGAGCAACAAGGACACGCCTGGGCATCTGTTTCACCACCCTCGGCCAATCTAAGTTCGTTACACCACATCACTACCCTCCGAACAAGTTGTCTTTCTATAGCAATCTCCTAATTCATTTTTCTTAATAAAAGCGAAAGTTCAAGAAAGGGAATATAGAAAGACTGCATGATTTGCCTGCCAAGGTCAGAATCGGCAATACTAGAAGCCAGATATCTCCAATTGGCTGTAGAATCGGGTGCGGCTCCAGGCCAAGTAAGAGGAAGCGGTAGCGAACCGGTCCACGAGAATGCGCATAACAAGATATCACACATCCTAGTCTATGCATGTAGGAACGAGAAACAGAAAACCGCGGTTTTAGCCTTTCCTAGATATATATATATGTGTGTGTTGAATGGAGTGTCCGCGTCCCTCATTGCGTGTATTGAGTCCTAACTCCATTCTCCAATGCACCATGGCGCCAGCCGCTTTCATGTCCACATCGTCTGTATGCCGTACCCATGATCGCCCCCGTCTATACGTATGACCGGAGTCTCTACTCTCTTTGTTTTAGGTAACCTTGTCTAGAACCGCCGTCTACCTCCCTTCAGCCCTCGAACACTCCGTGTTGGAGCTCGACGCCCATCTCTCTGGCGATGCCAGCCATGCGCGCCTCGACCTCGTCCTCCATGCCGCCACCGAGCCCGAGGAACTGCCGTAACCTGTAGAAGTAAAAGACGATGTCGGTCCCGAACAATACCGTCATGAACAGCAGGTGCCGCCACCGGTTTCGGAACCTTTCGTGCCATGGCAGGTTGGGGTCCATGAACAGGCTCTTGGAGGCCCACTCCCCCATCATCTTGACCCGGTTCACCGGCGACCCCAGGTACTGGTTGTTCCCCTGGACGATCCGCATGTTGCGCCCGATGAAGATCAGCTCCTGGGGGAAGTTCTGCTCGTCCGCGAGGATGTCGCGGACCCCCTGCTTCATCCTGCGCTGCATCTCGAAGCTGATCTCGCTCTGCGACTTGCCCTCCATCATGAGGCCCCGCTTGAAGGCCTGGTCGCCGCCCTCGTACGGGCGCATGAGCGTCGCCGACGCGAAGATGTCGGCGGCCTTGATGCCCCACTCCTCGGTGACCTTCTTGATGGTCTGGTTGTCGAATGTCATCAGGGCCTTCCAGAACACGCCGTACTCGTGCCTGAACTTGGGGCGCATGTAGACATACAGCCCGTGATCGATCAGGACGACCTCGGCGCGCCCGCTGGGCAGCCGCCGGATGAAGATGTTACCCGGATGGGGGTCGCAGTGCACAACCCCCCACTTGAATATCTGGGCGCTGAACAGGTCGACCATCGTGGTCATCACGTCCTTGGTCGAGAGGCCCAATCCCCCCTTGCCCCGGGGTCCCTTCCACTGCGTCCGGTCGGGCTTGAAGTGTTGGGTGTGGGGGTTCCGCTGCAGCTCGCGACGGATCGCAGCCATATCGGGCGGGTCCAGGGGCGCACCGTGGACACCGGGTGAGCCCTTGCCGTAACCACCGAGCCAGGGGCCGGTCATGGCGGCCTTATCCCACAGGCGGATGCCTTCGATCCACTCGGTGGTGAGGACGCGCTTGGAAGAGAATTCGGGGTAGACGATGGGGACATAGACACGGCCGCGGAGCGAGGGCTCGCTGTTGATGAGCTCGCGCATGGTCTCGCCGTTCTTGGCCTCGTTGAGGAAGTCCGTTTCGAGCTCCAACCTCTCAGTGATATAGGGGACCAGGGTGTAGAGTGGCAGGTCGAACCATTTGCTGTAAACCCACGATACGACTCTGCACGCGCACACGAGGTTAGGGAATGACACTCCCACTGGGTGCTCCAGCAAGACAGGGGGGATAAAAGAAAGACTCACTTGAATGCCCACAGATCCCAGCCGATCTGCTTTGCGATCTCGGGCTTCTGGATCTTGATGGCGATCTCCCTCCCATCCGGCAACCTCGCCCAGTGGACCTGTGCCACGCTCGCGCTCGCCCTGGCCGTCCTCTCGATGACGCCCCGGCCCTCGCCGCCGGCGAAGCTCACGCCGAAGACGTCCTGCACGGTGCGCCCGCCAAAGTCCTGGCGTATCACCTTCTCAACCTCCTCCCAGGTGTCCTGCGGCGCGTCGTCGAACATGCGGGCAAACATCTTCTGGAACTCGGGCGGCAGCACGGCGCTCTGCATGGCGATGGCCTGGCCGATCTTGAGGTACAGCCCGCCGTTGTGCCGCAGCAGGTCGGACATCCTCTCGGCCGACCGCCGGTGGAGCTCGGGGATGCCGCCGTCGCTGCCGATCAGGGGCAGGGGCCTCGCGCGGAAGTTGAGCTTGTAGTCCAGGGCCACGAGCACGCCGGTGCCGAAGGTGCGCAGGGTGCGCCCCAGGCCCGAGGCGTAGACCTGGCTATCGACGAGGTATATGGTGCCCCCCACGGAGGCGAGGAGGAGGAGGCGCCGGGCCCATCTCCGAGTGCGTTTGAAGGACCGGGCCGCCTTGGGTGCGCCGAGGGAGGAGGGTGATGGAGGGCCGCGAAGAGGCTGGAAGGGTGCGCTGGTTTGGAGGGAGCGGTGGTGGTGGTGGTGGTGGTGGTGGTGGTGGTGATGGATGCGATGCGGGGTGAGGGCTGGACTGGGCAGTCGCAGTGATGTTGTTGAATGCGGCCTAAGCCGGGGAGCCCACTGGATGGGTCTTGGCCTCGTCACGGGCCTGGTGGTCGCATGGGACGAGGGGATGGCGGAATGCCGGTTATGGCCTCTGGCTATGTTTTGGCGGAACATAGCCGCCTTCTTCAAAGTAGAGAATCAATGGGGTAGAAGACGACGAGGTGAGCACCGGCTGGAGGTGGAAAAGGAATAAAGGGTTGACGTTGGCAGTGAGGTAGTTGTTCCCAACCAAGTCAGGTCGGATAAACTTGTGTGTTGCAGGTGATGACGGAGAATCGATGACGATAGGTAAGTAAGCCGGCCTTTTGGGTGCCCGCTCTATCGCCGAACGGCTTGGCGCGGCGGCGGCCCGTTCAGAGCCGTGCAGAGCCGTGCAGAGATCGGAAGCCGGAGACCCGGACATGGCGACTGGAATGTTGGTTCTGCCATCTGTATCTGTATTCGTATCTGCATCTGCTCTGGATCTGTCTGGGTGGCCTTCCTGTGCTTTGCTTAATAAGCATCAAGAAACCATATGTTCTGACTGTGTGGTTTTGTCACCGTCCTTGGAGCCATCAATTAGTGATTACCTAGGTAGTGAGCAGCGAGGTTTATGCTGGCTTTACATACATGCTTATGCCTGTCCAATCTTTTCCCTGAAAAGCACTTACCTAAGTCCAATTAGCCATGCCTGCCCTCAGGGCGTGCTCTGTCGTGAATCATTTCCTTCGAAAGGTTCCAGGTTGTTGAGCATGCTCACTGGCGCCCTGGGCATTCCACGCAGCATCTGCATCATCAATCTAATCTACGAGTGTCAATGCGTGCGTGTCATAAATGACTGCCCCAGATCGTGCCGCTAGCAAGAACACGGTTCCGCGGGCCAATGTTTTAAGACATACGCGTTCAATTGGGTGTCTCTGCCAACCAGCAATTGCGACAGAGGCCCGAAACGGTTCGAGGAGTCTGAAACACCGGAGCTGGACTGGATGAGTGTGACGGGGGAAGGGGGAAGGGGAAGGGGGTGGGTTATACATAGACTGGGACATGACAGAGCTCTACTACCTACGACATAAGAGGAGGTAGTAACTGATATCCAACATGGTCCAGACTTCAGATTCGACATCAAGTACAACACATACCTATACCTAACCCATATATGGGAGCATGTTGGCAATTCTAATGCTAATGAATGCAGCATGTTGGAACTTGGCCAAGATTCGACGGAAATATGATGATGCGCATAGTCTCACCAGAACCCCAGTGTCGCAGCGCGTACGGAGTCAATCTGTACGTGCCGGTGGTTTTGACGGGGGCCCCGTCTGAGGTTGATCAAATAACACATACGGACTACCCAGGTACACAGTTAGACGACGAGTCTAAAACCTGAAACCCCTTTTTACATAACATTCCGATAATTGGACTTATCTCCTGCTCGTCATCAATCTCAATCATCAAGTGAACCTTCCTGCAGCCTGGCTGCCCAGATTGCCAAGTTATGGCCATCTACAATGGCCAATGTCGATCCGCTGTCTGGCCTCGATTGCCTCCCACTAGGTGGTGAGTGAGTGAGTGTACTATGCAGTATGTATGCACGCAGTACAGCCACACGAGACATTAAAAAGTCTGAAGGTTCACGGGACAGCAGGCTTGGGCTGCCCCCAGAGCTGCAGAAACGACAACACCACACACGGAAAACTGGGAAGGTCTGCCCACTCTGCCACTCTGCGCGCCTTGCATAGGCGTCTGCAGGGGCGGCCAATATGTCTGGACTATGCGGCGGGCGTGATGATTGGCCGAGTTGAAGCCATCTCGGAGGTCGGGTGGCGGTAACCAGATTTCCACCGAACACCGCTGACGTCTTTCGACTGTCCTCTGGTTGCCACTGATGATGAACCTGGACATGAGACTGCTGAACTGGCAGAGATTGAAAGAACCAAGATGCCAGCCTCTTTTCTGGGCATTTGGGCTAAGCACTTTACTAGTCTATAATAAGGGTTCCGAGGACACGAGGGGGGGCATTACTTCGTATGTATGTACTTAAGTATGCATGTACCCAAGTATCCGTAGACACCAGTGACTGGTGTCACAGCAGTGCCTACTGACACTATTGTGGGGATCTCAGGTGCCCTGGCGTGGCTTAACTCAAGCTTAAACTCCCGAGGTCATCAAGTGAGCTAGCCTTGATGTCTCTGCATGTCGAGTCACTACATACCCAGGTAATATACCAGTATACATACCGGTAGGCATGTTCCGGATGCTATGTCGCTGGATGTATCCGAGGACTGTCCACAGCAAGCATCAATCAATCAATCAATCAATCATTCTCAATCCCAAAGAATAAAAGATCTCATCTGATAATTACAAGGTAAAGTGTACATGCTTGCCTGGGTAGGTAACATGATAACCAGGTAGGTACATGGATCTGGCCCCGTTAAATCTTACTGTTGCAGCAACTGTGCCGGCTTCCATGGCCACAAACAGATGGCCTACCATCTCCTTCTCTGGCTGCATACCTTCCAAGGTTCGCACACCCGGGCAGGAAGTCAGCACCAGCACTGAGCAATGGTACCTGGTCCGTCCGTTGTTCTGCATGGTATCGACAGGGTGGTCACGGGCCCCACGTATGTACCAGGTTCATCCAGGCTGTCACTGTTAACACTGAACCGTGCGCGCCCCCAAAGCCTCCCGATTCCCCACTCCACTGCGCCTGAGTCTCTGTGCGTCTCTCTCTCCTCTGTCCCTCACAATCTGGGCTTACTGCCCCGTCGCAACCTCCCTCCTTCCCCCCGTCCATTCTGAAGAGGCTGACTTCAACCTCAACACCAACCAATTCCCAGGCCATCTTCCTACCGATCCCTGGACCCCATCACCACCAACACCCGGATACCAAAATAGAACGAATCCAAAGACGCTGGAAAGCGCCAGGATAAAGAAACATACCTCAACGAGTATAGTAGGAACGAAGGAAGGAACGCGACGCGAGACCTGAAGGCACATAAATGCTGCTGCACCATTTCTGACTCGCAAATCTCGCCGTCAACGTCGACTTCAATTCACTTCGTCCAAGCTGCTCTTCTGGAAAAGCAATATCGAGATTGCTGGGCGTCTTTTCGAAACCATTCTTCCCGGCCTAATTTGGAATCAAAACGACAACAACTATCCTCATGTTACCGCAGCGCAGTACAAGCATTACCTTTTCGATTCGACACCACGACACTACTGTACAGGGAATCCAACCTCTTCAGTAGAGGGGGACTCTAACTTTGGGCTGGTTGTTGTCGGCATTCCTTGCCGCGTCTTGAAGGCGCCGGCCTCAACAGTTCCTTTCTACTCGACCATCGGGCCAACAGCCTGCCCACCTTGGTCAACATGTTGCGACCGGCAACTCCATTATCCGTCCTGCTGTTCGTGGCCTTCGGCCTCCTCCTGATCTCAGTCCTCTCCACTCCTCTGATACCGGCCATTCCACTCGGCTCGGATATGGGAGTAGACTTTGGAGTATTTGGCTGGTGCAAGGGGTCCACATGCAGCGGGATCGAGATAGGATATGACACCTGTATGTTCATGAATTACCCTCCGTCCCTCAGGATACTGACATATCGTACAGCCACAATCAACGACAACAACCCGGCTGACTTCGACCTCCCCGGGTCCACAAGGTCAACCCTCTCTGCCATTCTCATCGTTCATCCCGTCGCCGCCCTGGCCACCCTGATCATGTTGATTCTTGCTCTGGTATCTCACCTTCATTCCCCTTCACATTCCTCCCGATATCTGCTTGCAGTATTCATCCTCAGCATCCTCAATTTCCTCATTTGCCTTCTGGCTTTCTTGGTCGATGTGTTACTCTTCGTCCCGCACATGGCCTTCGGATCTTACCTTGTACTCGCAGCAACAGTTCTGGCTGCCCTAAGTACTCTCGTATCATGTGCCATGCGGAGGACCATTGTCAACCGGAAGGCGAGGAAGAAGCGCATTGCCGAAAATGCTGAAATGAGCGGCGAGAACTACTACAACCGACAGGCCAAGGAACCATCACAATCGGGTGCTGTGCAGCCAACGATGCCAATCGTCAGCGGAGCAAACGGTCCTGGCAACGACAAGCTGCCTGCCTTCGCCACTTACGAACAGAGGGACGACCGGATCAGCGATGAGCGTATCCCTTTGACCTCTCGCAGTCCTGCCGAGACGTCCCCGAACAACATCCCCATGGAGATGAGCAACGCCGACACCATGTACAATGCCACCGCTGGTCCCGGCCCTCGCCGCGCTCCCTCGAGAGACGAGTTTGGGAACCCTATTAATCAGAATCCTGACGCTTATGGCATGCCCAGGCCTTCCGGTGAGAGCCAGCGCTCACGAGGCCGAGGGGGGATGCCGCCGGGTGGCTATCGCGGTCGTGGTGGCTATGGCCCTCCCAGAGGTGGTGGTTATGGCCCGTACGGAGCCGGGCCGGCAAGAGGCGGGTATGGCCCTCCAGGTCGTGGAGGCTATGGCCCAGCTCCAGCTCGCGGAGGGTATGGACCACCGCCACGGGGCTACGGTGGCCCCATGATGCGAGGAGGCAGGCCTGCGCCGCCTCCACCAGGTTACAACGCGGGCGCTTACGACCGCAGGGGCCCGCCCGCTGGAGAATTTGGCGCTTACGGAGCTCGGCAGCCATCTCCAGGCCCTCCGTCGGCTCCTGGCTACCAGATGAACAATATGAACTCATCTATGCCAAGCGTTGCAGCAGGAGGCCAGTATCAGGCGTATAATCCTGGAACAGACAGCGACCTTCCGAGAGCAGAATCACCGCCACCACTGCCCGAAACTGAAGACGTCATTGCCCCTGCCTCGATCCACGATATGAACGCGCCCAGCAGCCCTTCACACGCTCAACAGAATTATGGTGCCCAGTTCAGAGACAGTGATGCGGATATCGTTGGTATGGTGGGGTTGCAGCAAGGGTTGCAGGAAAATCAAGCTACGCCGAACCGCCATGATACTGTGCTGACCGAGGGCAGCAGATATAGTGAACCTGAGTCGTGAGTAAATCAAACGTATATCACAATAATCCGCACTGGCCCTCGCTAACATCTATCAAGTCAAAACACACCTGCGCGCACAGGCTGGAACCAGGAAGTCACACATAAATCCGCACTGCCTCCTCCTCTGCAGCCAGGTGGCAGCCCGAGCCCGGAACTGCCAACTCCGCGTCCCGCTCCTCAAGAGATATCTTATATCGAGGACGTAGATCCTCGCTTTGCTGATCCTCCAAAAGTCGCTTCTCCCGTTCACCGACCAACGCCTCCTCCTGCTATCGACACTGACTTTAATGACAGCCTTCCTGAAGGGGCGCGCAGTCCGGCCGAGTCTGAGCGCTCGAACTTCACCTCGATATCCCAGCGAGGCATCAACCCTCGGTGGCCGGGGAATAATCCACCTCCGCAAATGATGATGGGATTTGGGGGGGTGCCTCCTCGCAGGCCAGTGCAACAGCAACCTGATGTCTTGCTAGACAGCAACCCTGATTTCCAGCTGCCAGGCATGCGAGGAGCAGCTGCTGGTCGAGGGCGTGGTGGCTATCCTCCAGGTCTATAACGTCTTTACTTCGTCACGGAGACTTGAAAGTCGATGCCAGTCCCAGCCCCATCGAGTGGCACAGCCTCGTTCCACCTTCGCCTTCTCTTTGTGATAGTATTAAGCTTCTCGGTTCATATTTCATGGCATTTCTCTTCGAAACATTGGACCTCGACTCGACAGCTTGGCTCCAGGTCCAAGTTCCAAATTCGGACCTTAATTCGCCCCCGGCCAGGGCATACATATTCCCGATCAAGCTCGTCTGGTGATCTGGCCAGACTCCAATCTCGCGATCTTCTGTCGCGCTTGGAAATTTCCTAGGTTTTGAGGACTGCTCAACCTTTGGGCGGGCTTGTTTGTTCAACCTAAGCATAACGCGGACGACATGTATTTTACACTTGGATGGGTTCATCGCGGGGTTCTAGATGGCGTATCCGCCCATGTGCAAGGGCGTACATTACGTTACTTCCAACGGGGACCTCGACCTACCGGTACCACCTTGCGTTTACGCTGGCACCGGCTTAATCACTTTCCATACCCAAACACGACGATGAGTGGCCGAATCGGCCCTCCACATATCCACAACCTCGGCCGACAGGTCTTCTTCCTTTCCTTTGTGAATAAACCATGGTGTTGTTCACTTTTTACTGTGAATGGATTGCTTGCCTCAACAATTCCCACACAACGAATGTGTACGGAATTAGGGAGCGGAGCAAAGTAGGCCAGGATACTACCTTGATCTTTCGGACCAAAAGGAGAGAAAGGAACAGTATCCTGCGCTTGAGAAAATGGCCAGATGGTGGGCCAGAAGGAGGGGGAATACACAAGATGACGAGCTCGACGCTCCTGGAGAGGTCTTTGGCTGTTGAAGGCGCCTGTGGGTGCTTATGAGGGATCAGGGACGAACAGAGCACACAGGCTAGACAACTTGGGCAGCATCTCAACGAATACCGCAACCGGTCGATGACGATGCTCTCCAGGAGGTTGGAGCTCGGGAGGGAACAGGTACATGACATGTAGGCATAGGGTAGCAGTGCACCCGTGTGTTGGGAGTCTATAAATGAAAACGGGAACCAGGTCCCAGATCCACTTGATGTTTCATTGATGTGATGGTCTCGACAAACGTTATCCAGGTCTCACGCCGTCCTGGTGATCATGGTCAAGGCCAGCCCCTGCAGGCCGCTTCTCTTATCCTCTCAACCCTCGAGAGATCACAGCTCCTTCAAATTGATGAACGTACCTAAGTATGCTCCTGATTACTCGCAAGGCATGAAACTTCCAGGCACCCAGCAACAGCTCCTCCCCCCTTCGAAGAGCCATGCACCGACCTAATTTATCTGGAACGACATCGAGTTGACCCTCTGGACAACACCGACCCTCGCCCATCTCTGGACAACACTGAGCTGTCGCCTGCATGGTTCGCCGCCACAGCCCACCGGCTTACTTCCAGGCCTAACCGGGCTCGCACGTGGGCTCCATGTACATATGTATAGCTCGGGGAGAGGGGGGGGGTTATATCCCTCTCCTTCCACTGCTCCGGCCGAGGTACAAGAAGGTCGTCCGTGCCCGTGCAGGTAGGTATTACATGCCAACGGTCAGGCACATGGTATTCCTCAACCACAACCCCCCCCCCCTCTGGCCCCCGCCCCCCACCTCTTTTATTCCTTTCTTTTTCCTTATTCACTCGTGTTAGAGGAGGTCTCTGCAAAGCCCCATGTCATCCAAGCCCCCCCCCCCCAACCTTCCCCCTTTGTAGTTTCCTCGCACAAGACTTCCCCGGTAGTCAGCCCGCCCACGGTCTCAGACAATGCTGTCTCGGCTGCCTGCAGCGGGTTTGTGCCCTGAGAGGTATGGATGCGCAAGACCGGGGCAAGGCGGAGGAGGGGCGGGGGGGGGGTTATGGAGTCTCCGAGGGCTTCTACGGCCACCCTTCTCAGGGACGACTCAACTCCGGGACGGCACATATGCAGCACTCTATTCTCGCTATCACCGCTGCATCAGGTCTGGTTGGATGTCCTAGAAATCACGTTTCAGGACCGTCTCTTCGAAAAGTGAACCACTGTCCAAACTGAGTTCTCTAGTGCTCGCGAGGGCGAATGTAGAAGAAGCAACGCAGCCTCGGAAACTACTACGATACAAACTCTAGGCCCCATGAATCGCCCATATTTGTTCTTGTGATTTGTACAAGTAGCTCTTCATCTACTCTAAAAATAGCAAGCAGACGCTGTGGAAGCGGAGGCTCCTACTACCTGACTTACACCACAGCCCTTTATCCCTTTCGTAGAATACAGTGCCAAAGTACTCATGTTCTTTGGCCGTTGAGAGTCTGGTACGATTTAGATATTCTCATGTTTGACCGTTCCTGTTCCAAACAAACCCTCCAGCTTTTCCTTCAGCTGTTCGTGATTGACAAAAGTGCAAAATCTCCCGCAAAGCCCACCACTTCTCTTTCCAGTAGCTTTCTCTCTTCTCCAAATCCGTCCTTTTTTCATTCACACCTGGTCTCTCTGAGCCCGGCCAACACAGTGGTTTTTGGTAGACTGGGGCTGGAAGATACCACCTATCTCGATAGTTTATGCGGTACCATATGGCTGGCCTTGGCCCGTTCAGCGCCGCCGTCCTTGCCTTGGCTGCGAAGCCAAAGCTCGTAGTCTTCCATCTTCACAAAGCCAGTGGGGATGCTTGAAAGACGGCCATTGTCCCAGTAACTCAATAATGTCGAAAAGGCCATGTTGACGAGCGGTGTGGCTGCCTCATGGGTCGGTAACTCTTTCACAAATTCTGTTGTAAATTCATCATTTGGCTTGCCAAGCTTTGACGAGTTGGAGGCATTGTCGATACTTGCCTGACGAGCAGAAGCGCGATCATATTTTCCATTGACGCCGAGTCCTATTTCCTGAAGCTTGTTGCGTGCGTCTATGATCCTGTCGTCCAAGGTCTTGAGAAGCTCCCCAGAAGATGAGTAGAAAGCAGCCTTAGACCGAGCGTCTCTCAGTCTCAGCTCCTCTGGAGTCGGAAGATACCGACCCTCCTGAAGTTCTAGATCAGCACCGTTGGGAGGGAAAGGGGCGACTGTCTTCGGGTCGTAGTGGTAGTCTGACGGGAAGCCTCGAGGAAAGTATGGTCGAAGGGGGTCGACAGGTAGGGTGTCCCTCGTTCGGCTTGGACGACGACCGGGGTCTTGAGGGTGTACAGACACGAATGCATTGTGCAGAGACGGCTTCCCAAATCCGGAACTGGATTGTGTCTGTGTTCGGTAAGGCATCCTCGTCGTTGCCGGTCTGCCCAGATTGACCAGAGTAGATGGGTTGATATCGAAATCAGCCTCGTCAATTGTGGAGGACGGCCGCTGACTATTGCTCTGCAGAGCTCGGAAGGCACCCTCCAAGGTGGCAGCTCTGTACTGCCGCTGGCCTGGTGGTCCTGCAGTCAAAGGCCGGGGGGCTCCTGGACCACTTGAGAGTACGTTAGATCTAGTAGAGCCGACCCCATGGCCACTCTTTGGTTGTCGGCCATAAGTGTCACCATAGTCTCGACCGAGATTCGTGGTCTGCTGTAGGACTCCGGTACCTTCTTGTTGACGCTGGAAGACTTGTCGGGATGAAGTAGGAGACATGGGGCGAGAGGTTTCGGCAGCTTTGACGGTCTCTCGAGCTTTGTCGAGGGCTCTTTGAGCCATGTGTTGATGGAGATTCGGATAGGAAGCCAAACTGGTGAGCGCTTTGACACCAAAGGTACTGATACGGCCCAGTTCCTCCTCCTCCTTGTCCTCGTACTGGAGGCTGGAGCTGCCGTGTTGGCCGTTGTTCTCCTCAAGGCCGGCCATGATTCCAAGTGGGTGGGAAGCAGCGAATGACAAGGAGGATGAGGAGTCAGAGGTGCTCCGATTCAGGTGATTCATGGTAGTTGGTGGCTCAACGGCGCGATCGCTGTTCTGCTGCAAAGGCGAATAGTGTTTCAAGCTGGAAGCGGTGGTGGGAGGAGAACGCCTGTAAGGGTAGCCTGGAGGGACAGACTTGTTGAACAGATTTAATTCGCCCTGAGAAGGTGGAAGCCACCTCGAAATGCGACCTTTGCGAGTGGGCGGCTGTAGGGGAACGACGGCGCTCGGGTTGTAGACGGTGCCAGCGGTGGTGTAGAGCTGGGTCGGCTGTCCCTGGGAAGGGCCTGTGGATGAGCTAGAAGTAGATGGTGTCATGTTCTAAGGTTGGGAAGTTCTCTACCTCTCGCATTAGACTTTTTAACTGGGAAGTGATGAAGCTGCTGCAACTTACATGCCTGCCGTGACAAGGATGGTGTTGTTGACCGGGAGTAAGTACAAATTACTGCTGGTAAGGGTGAAATGGTGTACTCGATGGGAAGGACACAGTTTGTCGAAGACTGGGCTTCGTTAGCTGGGACGTTCCAGAGAACAAAGCCAGCAGGGGCAGTGGCATTGGACTGGCAGTGACAAGTGGGTAGTGGTAGTCGTTGAGGGAGGAAAATGGGAAGGGAAGCTTGACTGGGACTGACTGTTTGACTGACTGACTGAGCCTCAACTGAGAGCTTAAGTGACTGTTTTGGCCTGACGGAGTATTACCTTTAGAGAAACAGAGTCGAAAAATTATGAAGATGTTTCTGATGAGAAAGAAACAACCGACCAATCGGCAGGTGAAGTGAAGGGGAAGTTGATGATTGGTATGGCCAGTAATGACAAAACTCAGTCTGGCTGGAAGTCGAGGTTCAGGCTGAGGTTGAGGTCGAGGTCGAAGTCGAGGTCGAGGTCATGGTCGAAGCCAAAGTCATTGTTCGTTCACCTGGCATATGGCAACTACCCAATTATTGCTGGCAGAAGCTCCTTCCCTACCTGAAATCAAGGTAAAGGCTCATCAAAGGGCAAGTATCTGCGTTTCCAACCACTAAACACACACAACACGCCCAGGAAAGCTTGGTAACAACCCTCTCCCACCTTGAAGAAGCACCCATTCCATTCCAATAGCATGGCTTTCCTGGATTTTCCACACGGGAGTCCGTTACCCCTGAGGCCTCAGTCTTCACCAGACAAATTGCACACTCGTTGTCGACGAGAGTGTCGAGCTCCACAACACAGCATCTAGCTGACAGTTCTGACCTGTCCTCAATGGTTGTATCTGGCCAGTCGAAACTCACTCGAGTTCCGACCTTAAAGTCAGATGACCACTTCAGAGGGAGACGACCCTCACGAGGGTGTCGGGTACCCTATAGCTTACCTTCTCTCCCATCGTTGAATGCAGACTCCAGATCTATTACACCTCTCCCCAACTGGCACATATATCCTCGCTCACCAGCCTCTCCTGAGTGTTGCCAATCAAACCGGAAGTAACTGGCCTAGAGTTCACTGGAGCAGACATGAGCGAAAAGTCCCGAGAAAAGTATCCATCAGGTACTCACTTTGACGCACTCAGCGGTGCGAGCCGTACTGACGCCACGACAGGAACAATAAGACTGTAGCTTCCAGAAGATGCGACTTTTGAAACGGCCGTGCGATCCTTTGAGTATGAAAAGTCGTTTGTGAAATAGCGAGCCAAAATCATCTCACAACTGTTTCTCAACGAGCACTCGAAGAATTTTTGTGTTCCGCAAACTCGGCGGGGCTGCGTTACCAACTGCCAATATGCATGCAAAGCACATACCACTGGTGTCAAGCTTGCATCTGAAGGTCTTGCACCCAGAGCCGCTCAGAACTTCTGATGATTATTCCCAAAGGAAAAGGCAGCTAAGAATGCAGTAGAGCAACAGCACCAGGAGGGTCTCTTTGCGGCCTACAAATTG
Source organism: Cytospora chrysosperma (assembly GCA_016808195.1). NCBI lineage: Eukaryota > Fungi > Ascomycota > Sordariomycetes > Diaporthales > Cytosporaceae > Cytospora > Cytospora chrysosperma. The sequence goes on from JAEQMF010000012.1 coordinate 1,083,606, forward strand.
GGCATGAACTTGACGTACCGAGATGCCACTATGAACAAATTCCACTCGGATCAGTGATGATCACCACTCCCGACTTGACTGTTTCTATCAGAAGTGGCCGAGGCTGGCAGTCTTGCAGAGAGTCATCTGCATATGGCGGTCAACGTCGGGCCTTGCTGACACCAGCAGGCGTTTTGAACGTATCTGTACGACACCGCCTCTGTGCCAGATCGAGTTACTGTCAGTAACTTGGATGCTCAGAAAGAGACAACGGGTTCATCCTACTACTACCCAAAAGAACCTCCCGGGATCGAATGGCGGGAAGGTTCATCATCCTTCCGAGTTTTGACTATCGGGCTTTGATGCCTAGCTAGTCTGGAAGACCGAAAATCATCTGTCCACTCGGGCATATGACTGTGATTCTCGGAAGTCACACTCAAAACAGATCAAACATCGTTGTAATTGTCGAGCTCCTGGCCTGTTAGAACTTGGGCACGCCTGACGTCGACAGTTTGGGGAGCAATTATCGTGGAAGCCGCCGATTGGGCTTCGCCAGGCACACTGCCATGTAGGTAGCCGCAAATGTTTCGATCTGAGGCCGACGTCTCTATCTCCTTGAAATGGCTAAAGAATGCCACCAAGAGACCACGAATACCAGGCCAACAGATACTGCAGTGTTGACTGGTGGGAATTTGTTTCATCTCGATCACACCTACAGTGTACTAAATGCAGATGAACAGGATTTGAGAAACACGGCTGCACACCGCGCACGAGGCATGAATCGAGAAAGCATTACTTCAGGCGTGTCAAGGGTGTCCGGAACCAACCCCGATCCATTGGCTACAGGGGCTCCAGGCCCAGATGCTCGGCACCCGCCAGAGAAAGCTCCATGACCTTCGAGACGGACGTCTGCAAACTGTAATGCAGGGTTACTGGAAACGGTTGTTGGTAACCCTACAATTTAGGATTTGATGGGGACCACCAGGCTTAGACTCGGCTGTTAGTGTTTGTAGCGCCAGCGCGGCGCGATCGCTTCTGCAGGGTGGTGGAGTGTATATGAACTACTACTGCCTTTGTTACATCTACCGTAAGCCGTCGTTCGGATGTGTTCGCTCCTCTGCTTCTAACGAGCTGAACAGACACTGACAGAGCATAGCTGAGCATCGTCGCCCAGCCATCTCCGCCTACTCCCGTTGACAACAGTCTACTACCACCTCCTCTTCACCCCACCAAATAAAGACCTCAGAAGGGAAGAAGGCTACTGCACCCTTGAGCTTGCTGTCCCTGGCTCAAAATGGATTACCCTCATGAAGCCTACTTCACGAGCGCCCAGCCGCCTTATCACCATTTCCCCGTTGGCATCACCCCTCTGACGCCCTCTAACTCTGCTGGCTCTGAGAACTTCAACACGTCGCCCCAGGTCAGTCTTCCAATAGCGACTACCTGTCGTCATTCCCCCATGTACTTATACATGATGCGGCTCTATCAAACCCGCTTTTCCTTGACCTGTCTTGTTCCTTTCCCTCCGCAGCCCACATTATTAGCGCCGTCTTTCTGTTGGACAGGAAGGCTTACACAACTATTACTCAGAACACCTTCGAGCAGTGCCCCAGCGACCAGCAGTACCAGGGCTTTGACCCATATGCTGCAGAATTCAACCCCTCATCTGCCTTTCCTGGGCCTCCTACCCCTCCTAACCAACATCCTATTGTCCATAATGGTCAACTCCATCCGCAACATGGTGTGTCTGGCGCCGCTCCCCTTGCATTCGGGTCTACGCAGGCAGATGGCTTGCCCGCGACCAAATCGGAGCCAAATGGGGACGTAGAAGCCAACGCGCGGCAAGGATCGAATTCTGCAGAGGAAGACGATGCGACCCCGGCCCAGTCAAGGCGGAAAGCCCAAAATCGTGCTGCGTAAGTCCTGCTGCGGAAGAAGCACACTGGAAACCATTGTCTTCATGTGTCTCCTCGTCCGTGCCATCCGGCATCGAGTTATTCTCCTTGCATCCCCAATACATCTCTCGGAAACCTAGTACATAAGCTAACGAACTATCTACTATAGTCAGCGCGCTTTCAGGGAACGGAAGGAACGACATGTCAAGGAACTCGAGGCGAAGCTCGCTTCCTTGGAAGCCGCACAACAAGAGACCGCGACCGAGAACGAAAAGCTGAAGCGCGACCTGCAGAAGATAAGCACCGAGAATGAGATCTTGAAGGCAACATCATCAATAAACAACGGTGGCTCGCATGGCGACGGCCCTAATACGACAGAGCCTTTGGAATACAACCCGACCGACTTCTACACTAGGCTCCTGGCCCAACACCGGAACAAAACGCCTTGCCACAGGGTCGTTACGAGTGAGAACGGGGAGCGGCTTTACGCGGCTGGTGCAACGTGGGATTACATCATCAACCACGATCTCTACAAGCAGGGCTTGGTGGACATTGCCGATATTAGCAACCGGCTGAAGCACAAGGCCAAGTGTGACGGGCAGGGCCCGGTGTTTGAGGAATGCACAATCATCGAGGCCATTGAGCAGAGTGTCGGGTCTGGGAGTGACCGGCTGCTGTAAGAGGGTACTTCGAGCAGTGCAAAAACGTTGAGGCCAGGCGTTGGGTGACACAGAACAGTTCTTGGGTTTTTAGAAGAACGGCGTACATGGCGCACTTGGAAATCAAAGCCAGCAAGCCTGAAGAGCAGAACCAGGGTCTTACAGGACCGTCTAGTCCCGAGACCTCGACTAACGTCGATCCAAACTCAAATTCGTACATGGGCGACTTTGATTGCCGACTGCATCGCGGCGGGGACCACGCGCAGGTTTACGAACGATGGAGGGAAGGCAAGACAAGTTGAAAAGGGGGAAAAAGAGAAACAAGGTTGGGGAGGGGGGCTATGCATACCTGGACCAGGCTCAGGGCCGGACCTATGGCGGGGAGGTGGGCATCATGCGGTTTGATTTGGACTTGAAGTGAGTTTTGACATTTGCGCATTCAAAGGGAAGGATCTGTTTTGGGAAAGTTTGATGAATTCTATCTTCGAAAATCGTCTCGGGGCTGGGCTGTACAGTGTTCTCCTTGGAATGCCATATCCTTGGTTTGTGCTTCACCACCGGATACCTCGGGATGAACGAGCCACGTCCAGATGGCAACCATCTGGGGGGTCTTTGGACTCGATGCCAAGACTCTCGAGACCGTTGAAGGGTCATCGTCTGCACACTCCAGTAGTAGTGTTATGACGGCTCCTACAGGCACTGCTTAACTTGGTAGTATGCTTCTGTATATACATTGACCACACACGCTCAATCACTCTATATATCTTACCGTTTAGCTGCAAGGGTATCCGGAAAGAACCATATTGAATACTATCAGCCGTTGCTACATGTTAACTGGTCAGCCATTTTACACAAGTAAGTATCCCCAGGCCAGATTCGTATAGAGACTACAAAAAACCAGTCCTCAAATCGTGCACCTTCATTTGGTTCGAGATGGATTCTAACTGTGAAATAATCAATCTCCTTTTGGCTTGGACATATGTGCCAACGGACGATGGTACCATTGCAATAACCATGCTTCTCCTTTCAACCTTATTCAGCATTAGATATCTCTTCTCCCGCACTCCGAACTTTCACAATGCTAGTTTTTCGAAGAAATCTTAACGGAGAGCAGGAGGTAGTCACGGCGAGAGAGACAGTCCCGACGTGAGAGGAAGCCATGTTGAAAGTCCGAACATGCACATGGCTCGACGGTATGGACGACAATTGTGCGGGTGGTCCTGCCAGGAGAACAGTCGCCTAAGGCACCCGTCGCCAGAAGGAACAGTACCAATCAAGTGGAGCGGGTGCGAGGGACGACCGCCAGCGAAATCAAGCGCATTGTGAGCATAGACCCCGTGGCAAGGTTCCTCTGTCGCTGTTTCGCTTCCTCGCTGGATGTCGGGGGTGCTCGGAAGACTTGTCCTTGTCGATGGTGATGGGGATGGTGCTCCATCGTTGGCAGGTAGATCTGGGAGCCGCGCAGACTGGCAAACATGCTGGTGTTGATGTGCTGATACAGTCCTGCCACTTGGCTCAGCAATTGGGCCAGAGTCTGGCCGCAACTCACCATGACACGCTTCAGTACAATTCATCTCTCGCGGGTGAAAACCGTGGTGAAAGTTTGGTCCTGAAGCTTTGGATTGTTAGATCTTCCGACGAGGTATGGATGCCTCCCAATTCGTAATCCGCCCCCCCCCCCCTCTATTTTATGCACCATGCCACCGTGTCAAACCCCGAAAGGACAAATAAATATAATCCAAACCCATAATAAAATGCATCATCATTCCCTCCGAAACGGTCGTGTCATGTCATACTATATCATCCATCCATGCCTCGTCTCTACTGGTAGCCGGTTCACTAGCCGCAACCGCTGTCTGGCTTCGGCGTAGAGTCACAACCTTGTGCCTTCAGAGGCTGCACCTAGCCCGCACAATCCCGGCCGCCCTCTCCAGGACTGTTGACACTCTCTACTTGACCTTCTTTTCGGTACTCTCGGGCTCCACGTACGGGTGCTTGATCGTCAGACACCAGATATCGAGGTAATCACAAATCGTAACAATGACATCCACGACAAAGGACCCGTAGACACCAATCGACAAGCCCAGCATGAGGAACATGTACGCGACCTGGTATACGCCGTCGCCCAGGGCGCTGGGCCAGCCCAGCCAGGAGTGGCCGAACTCGTACTGCAGCCAGGGGCCCAGGGAGTCGATGACGCCGTAGGCCAGCGGGATGGCAAGCACGTTGTAGTAGGGGAAGTCCAGCTTGACGAGATGGGCCGTGATCATCTGACCGACCGAGTAGGCGTTGACGATGCCGCAGAACATGGCGAAGGGGATGAGGTGGTTGTGCAAGATATTGGGCTGCAGAAGGAGGTAGGCGACGATGAGGGCCCAGATGGCGAAGAAGGGCACCAGGCCGACCAGGGCGTACCGGCTGCGGTCGCCGCGGGCCCTGCGCGCCTTGATGACGTTGCGGCACGATTCTGCCGTGTTGAAGCAGAGCACCACGAAGCCCTGCGCCATGTACAGCTCCGAGAAGGACATGTTGTAGACCAGGTCCGGGATATAGGCCAGCTTAGGCACGCCGATGGTCTCCAGCACCGAATACGTCCAGATGTGCCCGCCGCCGAAATAGCCCGTGGCTGCGTAGATGACGCAGATGAACAGGATGCCCTCGACGGGTCCGCTGACGATGCCGAGGGTGAGGGTCTTGGTGTGATACTCGTCCCAGGTCTGGACATAAAAGGTGAGGAGCGCTATGACAAAGATCAGCTCAGGTCCTTTTTGTTCCTGGCCAGTCCCTCCTCCCCGACAGGGCTCTTGGAGTAAACCTACAGCAAAACAGGCCCGCAACCGTCTTCCAGCTTTGTCCCATGTTGTTGCATCCCGCAAAGAGCAGGACCTCGAGGGAGGTATTCAGCGCGTCAACACCGTGGTCGAAGAGTTCTCCAAGCGGTCCGCTCTGGTGCGTTCGGCGACTGAAAGACAAAACCTGTCAGTGCCATGGTTCTCTAGTTCCCACGCCCAGCAAAGCCTCCCCGGCACAGGTTACTCACGCTTGCGAACCATCCACCGCGTCAAATGTCTGGTACAGGAACAAGCCGATGGCCCAGCTGTAATATACCCATGTCGGGCAGTCCTGGTCGAGAGTTGGGTTGAACCAGAGCAGGGTGCAGAAGTTGATGACGACGAACATGAAGCCCGTGAGGGTGATCAGGTTCGGGGCCATCCACATGGGGAACATGTTGATGACCACCTTTGTGTAGAAAGGCTTCATGACATATCTTGACACCAGCGAGTGATCAACGCCCGAGTACTTGTACTCCTTCAGCCCGGGCAGCTTCTCTTGCCGGACGTAGACCATTTTGACTGCTGTATTGAAGCTGGTGAACTGGGCTCTTCTGGTCGTGTTGGGACGTTCCGTGGGTTCTGGCAAAGTCGACCTTGAATTGATCGCGATCGAGCGGGCCGGAGGGGCAAGAGGCAGAAAAAAAATGCGAATCACATGGAATCGCAGAAGTTCAACTGCAGGGTCAGGTGGAGCTTGTTTTGTTGTCGCGTTGCGGGCCGCGGGTCGCAACCTCTTCTATAAGTTCTTCACCTCGAATTTCCAATGTGCTCCGACCAACAAATTGTCAAATCGGGCACAACGTCATACTATGTAACCGGTGCGTATCAGTGCTTGAGTACATGATCAGTATCGGCGTACTGTTAGGCGGTTGGGCAATAGGAACATACAAATACTAACGAACGACGCTTGTGGCACGCCTTCCTCCAAACCCAGGCAAAACAGGGTATGTACATAGATACACGGTACATACACCAAGGTACCTAAAGTTACATAGGTACATACCTAGGTAGATAGTGATAACATCCACGGATGCAATGGGCAGTTTCATCATATTGAGGCTTGAGTAACTTGGAACACCTTTTGAATGTGCATAGCCCTCGAGGCCACTGTCGATATGCTTGTATCAGGGCTCACTCGCTGTCTTCTTGTTCGACATCCTTGCCTCGATCCCACTCCCGTTTCTCGCCCGCCTTCGTCCACTTCACGTCCTCTATCGTCTTCTCATCACCCTTCTCCCATTTCTTGACTTGTTCTTCGGTGAATCCAGCCTCACGCAACCTATCCGCACCCTGTTGCCTGAACTTGGCTCTATCCCTAAGAGCTTCGAGGGCTTCGTCCCAATCGTCGTGGCCGTCCTTGTCGTCCATCTGCATGTCGCACTTCGGGTCATAATCCGACGAGAATCTGCTGTCCATGCCTGAGGAGCCTCGAAGTGCACCCCGGCCTCGTGGCAATACTCTCGGAGGCGGCGCAGGACCAATCAGGTCCTCGAGTGGATCTGAGTCTGCATCCTCCTCTGCGTCTCGCGCATGCCTCGAGGATTTTCCCTCTGCTTCTGATCTGCGGTGTTGCGATCGCTCGTCGCGCTCTTCCGTGCTCTTGCCATGCTTCTTATCCCTCAGAGGTGATCGATGGCGGTGTTTTCTCGAACTGGTCTTTGGAGACCTAGAACGATGTCTCCGCCTGCGGTCCTCTTCTCCACGGTCTTCGTCATCCGAAGATGTGTTGACTCGTCTTGACCGCTCTTTCCGCTCCTCGCCATCCGCATCCCTGCGCGCACTGTATCTCTCCAGCGACCTCTTGCGCCTCCCATCCTTGCCTCGCTGTCTCTGCCGAGCAGCAGCCATGTCTGCCAGTCGCCGCGCATCCTCCGCGGCTCGAGCCTTCTGCAGATCTGGCACCTCCTCTTCAGTCGCGGCACGTTTCCTCTTCTGACCAGGCTGGCCACCTAGCAACGCTGCGATGTTGCCCAGTTGGCGACCGCGCATCTCCTCCGCAGTAGGCCTGTACTTCCGACGCTTCTCCTCTTCGGCGGAAGCATGTTCTCTCAGACGCGCCTGTGCCTCGGCGTGCTCTTTCGCGAGGAGGGTTTTGTTGTGGTGCTCGGTGCCCTTGATGATGTTGCGTAGAAATCGTGTGTTGGGCTTAGCCTTATTCGGGGGCCTGGAGTAGAATAATGTTGGCCAAGAGTAGCAGAGAGCGGTGAGATTGAGCTTTTGCGAACCTAGAAGAAGACGGCGTCGATGTGTATGCATCCATCCCCATTGTGGAATACTTCAAGGAGCAGTCCTTCGCCTCTTTTGCCAGGAGATCAGCGACATAATCATCGGTGAGCAGACCTTTATCCCCCATGGTGGAACAAGCGTGAGGGAGGTGAAGTCAAGAAATATCGGTAAGAATATGCCGTGAGGCACGCAGAAATGAGTTGCTGGAACGACTTGCGTTGAAATGTTGGGAGGCGAACACGTCAAATGGTGCAAGTGACGAGCGGCGACTCTTTGGATGGAGATGGCGGATCTACGTCGGCACATCTACTCTCAGCTCAATGTCCCGCTTACTGTGTACTAAGTAGGTTTCCCGGGGTTCAGGTGGCACTAACCATTTTTGGCAGTACATAAATATACAAAGTACGGAATAGAACCCGCGTTTTAAGAGACGCGACTGTTCATCGCAGAAAGATACGTCGATATATTCCAGGGCGCCGTTCATTATCTTGCTTTTCTTTTCTTTCTGATACGAATCCAGTTACGGAAGGAAGAAAACAGCAACAATAAGTGAAATTCGCAACCGAAACTCACAGCGTTGCGCATCCAACAGACCCAATTTCAACTGGGGGCAATTGTCCAGCAACAGGCCAAGATGGCAGAGCAGAAAGCAGAGAAAGTTCTTCGTGGCCTAGAGGACCTGCAGGCTAAACATGAGATATCCATCATCAAGATCAGCGAGCCCATATCCAGCGCGCTGCCCCAGTCAGCCCAGGACACCAACAATGTCCGCACATCAGACGTGTCTAACTCGTCTGTGGACCCCACGCCGGCCAGCCTGGAGGCCGACCTGGCTCACTACAAGGAGCTGTTCTCGAAGCTACGCTTCTCCTACGTTGAGCAGGTCACCAAGGAGAAGTTCATCCGGGCCATCGTCGGCGAGCCGCCCCTGATTGTGACCCCCCAGGAGAACCTGGAGCTGGAGAAGCAGAACGTGGCGGCCAAGGGGCAGCTCAAGGCCCTGAAGATGGAGGTCGCCGACATGGTGGAGGAACTGGAGGCGAAGGGGAGGGAGCTGAGTAGGAAGTACCAGAACGTCCAGACCGAGACGGCTACGCTGAAGACACTGCCCGAGAAGATCTCGGGGCTGGAGGAGAGGATTGCCGAGTTGCGGGCTCAGCTGCAGCCTGGGGAGAACCCGAGCCTGAACCTGCCCCTGGCCAAGACGCTGGAGCTGGTGGCCGAGAAGAAGAGGCAGAAACATGAGCTGGACCGGCAGTTGGAACAGCTCAGGTCACAGGTCCCCCGCAAGAGGAAGGAGATGGAGAGACTACAGGCTGAGTTACAGCCGCTGGAGGTCAAGAGGCAGAACAGCCTGGCCGCTTCGAAGGAGGCACGGAGGAGGAAGGAACAAGCACTGGGCGGTGTTCAGGATGATCTGGAGGAGAGAGGCAGGTGGTTGAGAGCATCGGAGTTGGCGTTGAAGCAGATGCTCGAGATTGGGAATTAAGTGTACTGGGAGCCAGCTTTTGCATTCCTTCATGTTTGATGTCAGGGCGTTGGGGGTTTTAATGGGGGACAATACCACAGGAGCAATGACCGGGTCAAGTCAATTGCTATGGAGGGTATTAGATAGGCTGCACTGCGATATGTGGAATCGTTTCCTTGTGGAGACTCGTTACATTTGGATGGTGGAATAGGTATGTACTTGAATGTGTGTGTCTATGGGACTGAGACTGCTCTCACGAGCGCTCCAGACAGGGCGTACTGTCCGTAACTATGGTCTGCCTCAGCGGTGGTGCGCAGAAGATTAAGCCGTCTCAACAGATATGTGATGAGAAGCCACACACAGACACGTCAGTCTATATGGCTTTCGGTGAACTCAATGAAACTAACTGAGTTCCTACTTTCAAAGACAGACGAATTGCATGACATAATCCTAGGCAAAGAGGGGGGAGGGTATAGGCTAGCACAGACCCTAACCCTTATAGGCTGCTTGACACATGTGCCCGTGTGGGCCCAATATAACAGGCTCTAATTGGCCAGATCCGTCGCGCCTTCTGAAAATCCAATTTTCAGCCCAGTCACGTGAGGCTCAATTTTACCGGGCACACCAAACCTAGCAAAAGGTTTCCATTCGCGCAGCACCAGCGACTCCGTCAACGACCAAAGAAAGAATACCGTCAGAATTGCCCCCCGTACTTACCAACAGCGGTATGTGAAACCCTTCTTCGACGAAAGATATTGTCAAATCCACCTTCTGGACAATCCCAAGCTGACTTTCCTTGCCAGAGATAAACCGCCAAAATGAGTTCGTCCACCCTCCACCACGACTACGACTTCGATCTTTTTCGACGACACCGTGACTGACGATTTATATAGCGAAGGGTACCAGTTCTTTCGGAAAGCGTCACAACAAGACGCACACTCTGTGCCGTCGCTGTGGTCAGTAATACCAACCAATCCAGGAAGAATTGCGCCATGTGGAATTGAAGAGATGGAATGCATGGACAGTGGGGCAAAGGCGAAGGACATGAGGCTGACCGGGGAACTCTTCCACAACAACAGGACGCCGCTCTCTGCACATCCAGAAGCACACCTGTGCTTCTTGCGGATACCCCGCTGCTAAGACCAGGAAGTGTATGTGATCGAACACCCAATCCAGCCAAGCATACACACAGACCACAATCCCAAATACTCGACGATTTTCGAGGCGGCAACAATCACCACTGCCACCGCCACTACTATCACCAGCGATTTTGGAGGCAGGAATAGAATAGGATGCTAACATGCAGGACAAAACAGACAACTGGTCCGAGAAGGCCAAGCGCAGAAAGACCACCGGTACCGGCCGCATGCGATCCCTCTCCACCATCTCCCGGCGCTTCAAGAACGGCTTCCAGATCGGTGCCCCCAAGGGCGCCCGCGGCCCTGCGAAGGCATAAATGATGGACGGACAGACGGGGCAGTCGTTTTGAAGACAACGCGGTGAAATGATGAGCAAAATGGCGTACAGGGCAGGGAAATCATGCACACGCAGTTCTGGACGGATCGGACCATTTTCATGTGCTATATGATTTCCGGGCAACGGATCAAAGGTTTCGGTCTCAGGTCGTCATAAGAATATGGCATTTTGATGCGTTCAGGAAGTCAAGATTCGTTACATAGCTGAATTGCAAAGGCTATGCCGAATCACGGTCACAACAGTCAAGACGAACACGATTACCGAGAGCGATCCTCGCAACGTGATGGGAGAGAGCCTTGAGAGGCGTTGCAGCCTTGACAAGCTCAGGACATGTACATACGGGTTGCAGAATGGAGACGATGATGGCCCCCGACAGCTACAGCCACAGCCTTCACTAGGCGGCTCTCCTTGAGCGAGCCTGCATTGGGACTCGATCGCAGGTCACGACACGTAAGACTGCAGGACGAGCTACGTACGAACTACGTTTGTGCGATTGATGTGATTAAATCTCCTCCCTAGGCTACTTAGTGTCCACGTTCAAAGACCTTGACTCCCCCGTCTCCGCCGACATGGTACAGGTACTCGTGCTCCTCTATCGCCCTCTCCAGCGCACCTCCGCCAGGGGTGATCCTCACCACCCCGCTCACGTCCTTTGCCGTCCCGGTGTCCAGCAGCCTCAAGCTGAGGATCGCCTCGGCCTCGTGCGCCAGAGACAGCACGAACGCGGCGTGCTCCTTCTCCAGCGCCGTGGTCTGCGCCGACAGCAGGGGCTCATCTGCCGCGAGCGTGATGATAGTCGCGTGGACTTTCTGTTGTTGTTTCGTAGCGATTGTCAGCCATGACTCCTCGTCTCTCATGGATCGAACCCCTGTGCATAAAGCTGTGGTGGTGGTGGTGGTGGTGGTGGTGGTGGAAAACACGCTCCATCAGGACTCCCTCCGGGAAGAAGGCAGGTTAGATAGCTAGCATCCGGGGCAATACACTCACCTCTCGTAAATCAAGGACCACATCCCTCAGCGCCATGCTCGTAGCCCCGTCCTCGTCCGCAGCAGCGGCCGCAAGCAACACGTCCGGCTGGTCCAGCACCAGCACCACCTTCCCGGCCATGCCCCCCCGTGCCGCCGTCACCTCCAGCTGGGCGACGGCGGCGTTCAGCGCCCTCGCGATGTCGGCGACGCGCGGGCTCTCGAGGTAGCCATGTCCCACGCGCCCGGCGGCGGCGGGGTGTGGTGCACCACCACCACCAGCAGCACCACCGCCCGGAAGAAAGAGCCTACTCAGGCCGTCCACGAAATGAAATCTGCCCTGGGATGTCAGGGTGTCGAGGTTGAGACCCTATTTGATGGTTGTGTGAGCACACAGTGTGAACTTAACAGTGATGAAAAAATCCCATTGCCCAAATTTTGGGAGAGAAACAAACCACCCCCGGGGAACACCCCCTCAAACGTACCAGTCTCCCGGCGCCGTCCTTCCAGAAAGCATAGTCCCTCATGAAGCTCACGAGGAGGACCTTGACGTCCTCTTCTCCCGCCGGCGGGGGGGTCGCGCCGTCGCGCCGTGGCTGCGGCCGCGGCCCTGGCCCGGCGGGCCTGAGGAGGCCGTACAGGGACCGCAGGACCAGCCAGTTCGTGCTCGCGCCGAGGATGCCCGTCAGGACTATCTGCGAGGTCTCTGGCGGGAGGGAGAGGTAGGACTCTAGGAGAGGAGGGATCTGAGACGCCATTTCCTCTTTCTGGTTGCTTTTTTCTCTTGGGATGTGCAAGTTGAGGCCGGCCTTTGGGGGAGAGTTCTCGAGTCAAATTTCTGAGACGGCGGGCGGCGAACAAAGGTCTCGCACTGTGGGCTATGAACGAACTGCACCCTTCAACTCCTGATCGGACTCTCGATCAACAACTAGGGGACTGATGCTGTATATGAATGTGATGAGATCTGCTCATGAAACATAATCATTCCGAGAAATTCAAGAGCATCGCTGCGAGTCACCAGTCTTATTGAAAATCGAAAGATTTATCAGGAGAACATATCTCACTTCTTGGCTGGCCATATTGACTGTGCTTCTTGCTATGTAGTGAAGAAAATACTGATCATTCCCGTATGTTATGATCATGCTCCAAACTCCCATTTGAATTATGCATCTGCAAAAACGCCAACAACCCATGCTTGTTTGCGAAACAGGACACGATCGTATGCTCGTGATCCATCCCAATCTCTCTCTTCCCCCCTTCAAGTGCACTTATAATTTCTCAGAATTTCTCCATCAGGTTCTGTCTGACCGTCCACATTCGGCACCGCTTCCCATAGATAAACATGGGTATCGAGAACGCCAGCATGATAAGCTGGATGATCCCGATCCATATGAACACCATCTTCGCGCCGTCGCTCTCAAGCCAGCCCGTCACAAAGAGGCTGAACACGAGGCCGTGGAAGATGTTCTTGCTGAAGTTGAGCGTGACGAGCGCCTCGCCCGCATACTGGCGGTAGGAATCGACACAGAACGTGATGGACGTCGTACTACCGAGCGAGCACCCGAAGCTGACGATGCCGAAGAAGACGGTCGGGACGATCCAGGCGTCGTGGACCTGGGCGCTCCACCCGAAGCCCATGAGGCCGATGACCGTCGTGACGGCGATGGGCAGGGCCATGACGAGCCGGAACTCGGGCTCGTACAGCCCGCCGTTCCGCCGCGACATGGCCTTGACGATGATGTCCGAGACCTTGCCCGCCACTGCCGTGCCCAGCACGCCGCCGATGAAGGGCGAGATGTAGATTAGCCCCGTCTGCAGGGCGCTGAATTGGTAGTATCCCTGACGATAGATGACGGACACCGACTCGGAGAGAACGATCAGCCAGCCGACGGAGCAGGAATAGACGACAGACGACCAGAGGACGGATGGGTAGCTGAAGAGGATCAAGGGCCTGATCATAACCTTGAGCCAAGAATCTTTATTGAGGCGGCCGTGCCAGGGACGTAATTGCTGGACAAAGTTCTTCGCCTCTCGCTCGCGCCAGTGGCTGGAGTAGGGGTTACGGTTGGCCTGGTCCTGTCGCTGTTTCTCTGGGTCGTGAGGAGACCAGGGGAGGTAGCTGCGGAGGGATGATGTCCTACTAGGGACTTCGGTATTCGGTGTAGACTGGCCGCCAGTCCTCGGCGATGCCTTAACAGCTGAGGGTATGTCGAGGTTTTGAGATGCTTGATCTGCATGGCTCTCTTCCCGCGGCACATCCAGGTTCCCATTGTTGATACTGTAGGTTTTCGATTCCAGGCCGCCCAAAGTGTGGTCATTAGACGTCTCTGCTTGAGGAGCAGGCACAATGCGATCTTCCTCAGATATTCTGTCATGTGGGGCCCCTGTTTCTGTACCGGCTTCATGGGCAAAACGCACATCCTTTTGTGGCCTGTGGTGCTTTTCCGGCTCGGCAGATGCAAGGGGTTTCTCGATGTCGGTGTCGGTGTCGTGCGGCAAGGCTTGTCTCGAGCCCACATACTTGGAAGACATGCGACGGAAAAAGTTTGGCCTCGAATGCGTCTTGGGCCTATGATGGGGTGTTCGGTCCCAGAATGTTTCGGGGACGAAGACGAAGAGCAAGACACCGCAGAACCCCACTACCATTGCAACCACCCTTATGTACACAGCGTTAGATACATGTCCCCGCAGAAGCGCAAAGTATTAAACAGAAAAGGGAATGGAAAGGAGCACCTACCAAAATACCCATCGCCAGCCAAGACGTTGCATGACTGCTGCGCTGACAAGCGGCACCAAATTCTTCCCGCCGAGGAGAAGCAGGGTGTAGATGCCGATCCGGAACGCCCTCTCATGAAGGAAGAATATTTCGGCGATAGTGGCCGAGGGAAGACACTCGACAGGGCTCACAGACACACCCTGAAAGATACGTGCCAGTATGAGACTCGGAAAGTTGGGCGACACGGCACACCAGATTGATGTGATAACAAAGAGTACGGCGCTGACCAGGTAGACAGGTCTCTTGCCGTATAGAATGGCTGTAGGCGACGCGATGACTGACCCGAGCCCCATGCCCATCATGTATAGACCTGTTGTCAGGGACACGCGCGATACTGAGACGCTATATTCATCTGCAACATCGGTAAACCCAGCGGCCAGAACTGGGGTCATGCCACCTCCGACCATGCAGTACAGCCCCAGTGAGATCAAGGCCGAATCTCGACGCCAGCTAGGCCAATTTAGGGGGTCATTTGCAGAGTCCTCGGGCTGTGGTTCCAGGATAATCTGGCCATCCGAAGTCTTCTTCTTCTCGTCCACTTCCTTCTCCACCTCCACCCTGGGCGGTGGTGCCGCCTCTTGAACGACACCGGCTGGGATGGAGGAATGGGAGGTCCTCGCTGGGGCGTTACGCAGTCCGAGTGGCTCATTCCTATGGCCAGAGAGAAGCAGTACGGAGCCTGTATCATGTTAGACTTGGTCAGACTGAGTGGTTCTCCAGGAGAGGCTCACCCGGGACTTCGATCGTGTCTGGGTCGTTCAACACTCCAAAACTCCATTTGGGCGTTTTGCGAGACGTTTGCAAACCCTCTTCAGCTGAGTCTTTCCGAGAGGCACTGGCACCTCTATTTGATCTTTTACCAAAGAATGGCAGTCTAGATATCACGGATGAGTGTTGGGTGCTGTCTTGAGTTGTCATGGTGAGACTTTGGACCCCCGAGGCCTATGAGAGGTGCCGAGAGGGTTGAATTCCGTGGCGCAGATGTTATAGCAGTGCCACAGGGACGAGAGACACTGTCTTGGGATACGGTTTCCTAAAAATTCCTGTCGAGGCTCCAGAAAGGAAGCGATCGAAGAAGCTGGCAAGGCGAGGACCTTTGAGTATGGGAAGGTGAGGAAGTCGGTCGATCAACGCCGCGCGGCTTAGCATTCGATGGCGGCGCCTTTATGAGCCTTGGTCTTGGTGTTTCCTCGTCATTTGGGACAAGCCAGACGCAAATAGGTGAGTGAAGTGAGGAGAAAGAATATGAAGACCAAATAGTAAATAGAAAAGCAGAGGTTGGATCAATAGCGGTGATTGCCTCGTACGCTATGTGTCTTGTCTTATCTCCGGGAAGGCGCTTCCTCCTGAGATAATCGAGTGCCTGTAGAGTATGCGTCAAGGGTCCGGAAGGATATAACCAGCAGGGATTGGCACCCGTCGAGGCGGAGACGGTCCACTTGTTAGGTCGATCTCGAGTCTGTCCTGTCAGTCTGTTCGATGTTGTCGAGGCTTCGGTTCGATTCAGTAATCTGGAGGGAGGTAGTGTAGAGAGGGAGAGCTGGAACAATCCGGTGGCAGGATGACGAAGGATCAGTGGGATGGTCTATTTCCGGGCCAGAAGGAAGGTTTCTCTCCGAGGGATGATGCTCGACTGGCAGTAGAAAGACTGACGAACCGAGACTGTGGTAGCCAGTCTGAACATAGCTCGAGTCAACATGTGCAACTATAAGGATGCAACTCAACTATGTATGGGATAGCGCGGCTGGGAAGGACTGTGGGCTTTGCTGATGATCATTCAACACAAAGCTACAGCGCCTAAGTGCTCAAACCAGCCCAGACAACGAGACAGACCGCTTATTCCGGTTGATTGTTTATCTATCAGTCTACCCAGTCTACCAAAACAAAGAGGCCACGGATGGAGACTGAGGAAACTGGAGCATCTGATGAGCAGTGGATCCGTTGATCTGGGGTTGGACTTCACTCGATCTTCACTGCTGGCCAATATCCCTCGACCGCCACACCCGCCCCGACTCCTTCATGATATTTATTCCCCAGATTTCGGGTCCCAGATACGACGTACGCATGCACACACACAAACACACACACACACACACAGAGAGGCGCGCCTGGCACGCAGCCACAATCAACACCAGGAAGGTGAGACAATGATGGTAGTATTGGATGGAAGGCTGTCCGTCCGTTTTCTCCCCCTGCTTGGAAAATGGTGCACGTGCATAGTGTACAGAGCGGTATGTGCATGGCGGTTCCACCCATGTCGCCCGATTCTCGTCTCTACAAGTCAGCAGTAAAATGCGATGCACAATGACGCAAAGAGCCGTGCAGGCCCAGCTACATTGGTCGGTTGAGGCTCTCAGATATGTTAGCCCCCAATGCTGGGCACCCCGCAATCAACCGCTTACAGGGGAGCTTGGGGTCACCTTTACGGAAGACTCTAGGCCCTACCAGTGATCCGGGACACTGCAAATATCTGTACGGGCCTGCTAAGCAGGTACTAGGCTCCTCTGCATGAGTAGCTGCTTGATTAGGTACCTGCCTAGCCACCGTATGTACGGCTTGCCTCTCCAAAGTCAGACAGACTCTTTGACATTGATCGAGTGACTGAACACTCAATCGTCATCCAAGAGTATCACTTCACGGGATACACTGCCTTCTACTCAATATTCACTGCACCGGCCAATACACCAGTCAACACTGGAAGTGACAGTACCTTTCTCCACACTATCTCTACTTCTCACACACCCCAATCTGTGAGGGCTCAACACCCTTTCGATACGTCACGATGCACATGATGCACACGATGCACATATCAAGAGCAGCTGTCCGGCCACTTACCTGCGCGGGGGCCTTATCAAGACCTACACTGTCTCCCGTTGCCCCCACGCGCATATGCAACAAGACGGCTGCAAGGCCGCCACTGCGCGCCTGTTTCTCATCCACATCCAGCCACCAACATGAGGCCAAAAACCGAGTATATTCGTCGTAAGTGGTTTGTGGACCCGAAGCATACAAATGAACCCCACCCAAGAGACACTAACCCATCTCTCTCAGTGTCCGCAATGAAGAACAGTTTTGGACCTATGTAGCCCTCTCATCCAGCTCCCGCAAGCCCCTAATCACCCTCTGGACCACCAGCTGGTGCTCGACATGTCACCAGCTGTCACCGCTGCTGAAGCAGCTCGTCGAGTCCGGGGTTGGCGAGGCCGAGGGAGGGGTTGGCTACTGCGAGGTCGAGTACGACGCACCGGACGTGATGGGCGCCGGCCTCGGGCTGAGCTACATGATCACCTCTGTGCCGACCCTGCTGAGCTTTGACGCGGGAGAGGCTCAGGTCGAGACCAAGGTTGCAGACGGCAACAAGCTGAAGGACAGGAACTTCCTGGAGGAGTGGATACGGACGGAAGCCCGCCGGCATGGGGGCAGGGGCGGCGGCGGGGGCGGAGGCTCGGTCTTCAGTGGGCTATTTGGGAACCTTAAGAGCTGAGTTCACTGCGAGGGGCCTGTCCTGCCGGCTACCACAGCTGTCGTGTGCGCTGAGCTGGGTCGTCGCAGAGGCCATCTCGGCTATTCGTACTACGAGGAGAAGGTGGTGTGTGTTTCGGTCGAGCTTGAGGTCCCAAGCGTACGGGGGTATGAAAGCCCTTCACTGGGACGCCCTTCACCTTTGCCTCGTGGTCAGGATCGCTAAAGTGGTCTTGAAACCTAACTTAGTGAATACGACAGCTGTGGCAAGCAGAACACCTCCCTACTTGGGATGAACCATCTGAGCGTCGTTGCAACAGTCTGATGAGCAGCGGCCTTGATGGTACGAGCAAGGCGGGTGGTCCGCCGTCCGAAGCTACCAATGGCCTCAGTTCTGAGCAGACGAGAGGACGCCATGGTCATTGGAGCCTATGCTGCATCCAAGGGGTTTGTCATGGCAACAGTCTCTGCCACGCTGCGGCACAACGTGTACGAAAAGTCACAAGGATACCATGGGCTGTGTTGCTACCTGGTGCCCACGTGTGGATGCACCGAGCAACATCACCGTGGACCAGCCATTTGATGGAACTTGGAGCTTCATATTGCCGTTCTATCTGGGCAGATCCGCCGAGGATACGTGAGAGAGTATATCGCGCACCATATCACCAGAGGCCGTCGATAGGATAGGACTTCACCACCTTCTTAGGCCTGGTAGAAGACCTCCTCGACGGGCTTCCACCAGGACGGGAAGCCAGCCTCGCTGCTCGTTGCGCCAGGGACCATGGACTCCTGGAGCTGGTCTGTCATCTTCCACCACTCCCGCACCTTGGGGTTCTCCTTCATGTGCTCCATGTCCCCGGCGTAATCGTACCCGACGTATTTGAAGGTCGCGAAGAGGATGTGCGTCTGGTCGTCGTAGAATATGCTGTCTAGAAGAAGCTGTTAATCGATATTCGCCACTACAAACGCAGTCCTCCCTCCAACCCTCTTCTGTTCCGGGACCAAAAAAACAATTCAGGAACCGGATTGTCCCGGTATAAGCATTCCCGAGTGAGCCGGGAGTCGGGGCAACAAAGGGGATGATCCCGGCTGCTAGCTCGGAGAGCTCTCTCTTTCTCTCTCACACACACACACACACACAATCCAGGCGGGGGCATAAGGCTGGGCGGGAAAGGGTACGTACAGTCTACAATATTGCTGGACTTGATCTGGTGCGAGACTTCGGCCCAAACTGCCGCGTGGATCTCCTTGTACTTTTCGTAACACTCGGGCTTGAGCTTGACGATCTGGCCGACTAAATGACACCTCGTGTGTTAATTGTCGAGAACAAATCATTTGGGGTTGGAGGGAGGGAGGGAGGGGTGGAAGCTGATGACGGTGCATCCTTCTGCTCTCCCCCGCCAAGTGCCGTCCAAACTTACAACGTCTGCCCGGGTGGCGGACTCTCGTCTCGGTCTCTGTGAGTGGGACAGCGCTTGGGATGTGAGGCTGCCCTGTTGGGGATGCCGGCTTGGTCCAGAGTGAAGTCATGGTGGTTGTGATAAGGATACGGTACAAAGAGTGTAGAAGAGATAGCCACTTGGTGTTGAGAAAACAGCTGTCGTCAACTGAAGCTCGAGGTGGAGGGGGAAGTAAGTAGCTGTATTCCGGAGCTAGATACTGCGAGATCTGGGCAAGGTGGGCTTGCGTCTCGCTCGGAGGGGACGGAGGCCAGGGAGGCAAGACAAGACAGGGCTGCAGGGCAAAAGCAAGGCCAGCTGTATATACACTATGGGCGGGGAAGACCGGAGCCGCGGGGTTGCTGTGTCGTGTAAGTGGTTGGAAATAGGGGGACCCTTTTCTTGCTTATTATGGTGATGGAATATGTAAAAGAGGTTCCACCTGACAGGGGCAGCTCTTTAGCAATATATGCTCTGAGTATTGTAATGTATATAGGGTAAGAAAGAAGCGAAGCACGAAGTATTGGATCTGAATCGAGAAGCCAGTTTCTCGCCAGAAGCGTGCACGGGAGTCCGTATATTTATATTTATTTTATATTTATATTTATATCACAGAGACAGACGCCCACAGCGACGGGGCCGGGTCGGATCTGTCTACGGATGGACTCACTCTAGGGTCGGGAGATGCGCAGTAAGTGGCGCTACACGGACGTCCTCCGTACAATCATCCCATCTCGAGCCCAAGTCTCCAGCCACTTCCCTCCACCCTCGTGCAATGGTTTTGTCTGGCAGCCCAGCACGCCTCTGTCTGATCCATTGGACTGGTGGGGTAGTGCATTGCGTGTTTGACTGAGGGTCATAATAGGCCACGATGGCGATATGTACTGGCAGTCCGGCTGCCCGGTCAGGAGGCAGATCGGCTGAGTTTGAGCGACATTCCAGCGTCGGATTCCGAACCGACCTCGACTGGACCGAGGGATAGCAACTTTGTGCTGCACACACACTACGTACAATTCCGAAGTATCCATATTACAATACCTAGTGTGTATGTCTTTGTCGTCTGTGCTCGTCATATCGGTCAAGCTCCATACACGATCATCGGAATGACTGGTCATTTGATCCAGCCATGCCGTGATGTCTGGATGGGTAGTGCCGCCGAACAACTAACTTCATTATTATGTGGCCCTATCGCTGTCCCGGAATGCATATTTTCCTACCGAGCATCCGCAGATGTATATGTATATATATATAACACTGTTGCTTCCCCTGCTCAAAGTGCTCTCTGGTGTGGCGCTCAACTGTCTTTGTTTTGCATTATTGTGCCGTCTATACGACAACTCAATCGCCTTTTAACTCCGCCTATGCAATACCTTAAGAGACACCTAGAACACACTTCGGCGCCACCGAAACCTATAGCCCATGATATCCCCTTCCGCGCCTGCAGAATTCCACCTAGTTCCTCCCAGCTACTATACAACGAGAAGGCCATGTTCGGAGTGGATGGACTCTCAGGTTACATTTGTGTGTAGGATGTGACGCAGTGGCCGACCGTTTTACGCCCAGAGGCCTTCAACGAAGTAAATGCCGCCAAAGACTGTTCGTTTCGTTAGCAAGTTGGTCCCTCATATAGCTCCGAGTTCGCGATGCACGCCTCACGGGCTGAGAATCGCCAGGCGCAGGGAGAGGGGGGTTTTCTTACTGAGAAATGCTACTGCACCGCCAATCGTAACTGTAGAACACAGCTTCATTAGTATCGCCGTCACCCGGAGAACCAGAATGGGGAGGAAGACCAATGTCAATACTCACCAACTTTAAGGGAAACCTTTCCGGCAATCGCCCTCCCTCCAATGACCGCCACACTGGTGCAGCACCCATGGCCTAATACTGCACCCAGCGTGACCCACCAGTAGTCCTGGCCCGCCGCCATCGCGATGGTCGCGATCTGGCTGCGGTCGCCCCACTCGCCCAGGAACGTCATGACGAAGGTCTGCACCCACGCGGGGCTCAGGAGCAGCGAGAAGAGGTTGTTGGCCCCGTCGAACACGGCCATCAGGGCGCCCCTGCTCGGGCTGGGGCTGCGCTCGGGCGACGCCGAGGGGCTGCGCGGCGGCGTGGGGAAGCGGCTCTGCGAGCGGGACTTGCGCGTGTGCGTCCGGTTGAGGCCCATCTCCAGCGCGTAGGGGGAGATGGACGACCGCCTCCGGCCGGCCTTGCGCGCGAGGCTCTCCTTCTCCTCGAGCTCCATCTCGACCTCGGCCATCTCGGCACCCACGCCCTCGTCCGGGCTCATGGCCATGCCCTCCCTGAGCAGGCGCGCGCCGAAGATGAGGAAAAGCGCCGCGGCCAGGAAGTTGGTCACCTTCTTGGGGATGAGCGTGGGAACCGCGTGGCCGAGCACGGCGGACAGCACCGTCATGGTGATGAGGGCGCTGAAGGCGGCCGAGAAGACGACGATGCGGTCGTGCTTCATGGCCATAAGAGCTGCGACGAGGAAGGTCTTGTCGCCTATCTCGGAGACGAGGATCATGGTGTAGGAGAGGATGAATGAGTGGAAAGGTCGGATTATGCCCTCGGGGTCCTCAACCGGGTAGCTGCTCGAGGTCTTGCCGCTCGAGGGAACGTCGAGGTGGTTTTTGTTTGCGGACTCGGGTACGGGGAGGGCCATGTCGCCTGTCTTCCCGGGGAGGTTCGAGGGTTTCTATGTGAAACAATATGTCGTTAGCCACCAACTTGGTTTCCCGGGTCACGTAGCAAGCAAGTATAAGTATGGATAGATCAACGCACCTCAAGTCCGGAGGCATCATCGCTCGTCTTGCCCTCCGGCTTGCCCTTCTCACTGCCCAGCATCTTCTCCTGCTCGCTTTGCGGCAGAGGCGGCGCCTCTTTCGGCGACTCTGGTTTGTTCTCGGCCTTCTCCCCTGTCGCGCCTTCTTTTGCCTTGCGGACCTGGTCCTTCTCGCTCACCCCGCCGGACGTGCCTGTGGTGCCCTCCTTGGCTTGTGACCGATCCGGGTCGTTCATGACACCGTCGTTCGTCTGGGGGATCTTGACGCCGTCAACAATTGTAGGGTCTTCCGGTCGGCCTTCGAGGGGAGGTAGGTCCTTCTTAGCGTCGCCATTGGTGGAGGCCGTATACTCGACGAAGGGGCCCTCGTGTGGCCTCCCGTCCTTGCCATCCACGGGCGCATCTTTGGTCCCTATTTTCGACCCCGTAACGGCATTGAGGGCTACAGATTCTGGTGAGGAGGCAAGGACAGAAGTCGCGGCGAGGGAGGATATCAGAAGGAGGCCCAGGGGCGATCGTCGCTGTCGTAGCCTCATTTCAGCTGCGGCGAACGTGCGGCGAACGTGGCGGGCGAGTAATTGAGTTGTCGCGGTCGCTCAGTGGGAGGTCAGGGTCGCGTTCTCTCTTCTGTGCGGACCGGATAAATGCTCGAATGGCTGGGGAATGATGCTGCTCCTCTGGGGGAAAAGAGTAATGATGGCAGGAGAGAGGATGAATCTTGGCCAACTTCCAAGGATTCCCACGCGACAGTTTCACAGTGGTACTTGATCCTTTGGGAGGGACAGACTTCACGCCCAGTGGTTCCCTGTCCAATCAGCCAGGTGGGTTTGTCAGGCGGCGGGCCGTCAAAATGAAGGACAGCTCAGGGTGGCCAGGTGAAAGAGTACTACTAATCTTGAATGAATGACAGAATGTAGAAATGAAGAAGACTACCTGGGTATGTATGCTCTACTAAACAGTAGTGTTGGCGATTTGTCTTGGTCCTGTGTGCCTTGGAAGACACTCAGCACTACAATGATAGACCTGCTCGAGGTCCCTACAAGGGAAGACCTGGCCGCATCATGGCCCTGTTAGTAACCAATTGCTATACTGGGTGTGTGTGCTAACGCCGCCGTACGTGGCTCTAGTCGTAAGCCATTAATATGCAATATGGCTGGCTGCAAGACAAAAAGGGGGAAAGGGGTAAAGGGGCAGGCCACCAGCTCTCTGATTTTCAGCCTTTCAAGATATTGTTTGATATTGCGTGCAGTATGTGATGCAACTTGTCTCAAACACTGTAGGTTCTAACTACCTACCCAGCTATACCTAGCTGGGTAGGTAGGTAGGCATGCAGTGAGGACATCTCCATCAACCTGCTGGACCATCTGTGCAGGTACATCATCTTCTTTTTGTAGCAGCTCCATACACCTCACAACCCCATGGACTTTTGATCCGGGCTACACATCTAGGTAGGTACTGCCGTGCAGTATATACGGACGTATATGATATGTATATATACCTAGGCACCTACTAAGGATGCATTGTTAAATAAGTACCTATGCCTCACCAAGGGTCAATCGATCATGTCTTCCAGCTGCATGCCAGTTCAGGACCAGAAAGATGGCTACCCCATTTTGTATTCCCTGGAACACAAAATGAAAGGTACACTACTAGACATTGATGATAGACTTCCTACATACATTCCATGCGCTTGCCTAGATGACTTTGGGGGATCTTCTGGCAGCACTTAAACTCCCCCGTTCACGGTGACTCCTGCCTCGTTACTGTTCCTTCAAAGAGGAATTGCTGGTGTGCAAGGGTTGATCTTTTACCGACTACCTGGGCTTTGGGCAGGTGGCTAGGTGTAATCCTAGGTGCAACTTTGAGCCCGTAGCCTGTCAGCCTGTGTACTGGATACCCCCCACCAGCCGGGGTCATCACATCAGCCACCCCACCCACCAATGGGAATCACATTAGGGTTAGGAGACGGAACATCCCTGCTTCCTGTCCAGATGCTGCCGCTTAAAAAGGCCGCAACCCGCACCTTCTAAAACTCACCAACCCAACCCTAACCTTAACCCTCGACCTCAGAGGTCTTCCTTCATCGACCTCTCATCTTCTCCCATCAGAGATATTGGCAGCCCATCACCAGAATTCACGTAATTTTAGAAGGCGTCGACAAAGATGACTCCTAAACTTAGAGGAACACGCGGTCCCCTAAGCGCTTCCGCCGCGCCTGGCAGACAAAGCACGCGTATTGCCGCTCAGATGGCAACAGCACAACAAGCTGCTGAGCAGGCCCCCTCCGACATCCCCGTCTCCCAGCCTGTCATCGCTGCCACTGCTCCCCAAGACTCCTCTATGCCTCCTCCAAGCTCTAGGGGTGGTCGTGGTCGACCTGGTGGCAGAGGGGAGCAGTATGCCCGAAGAGGCACTCGCCGCCCCGCCCAGGCACCCAGTATGGCCCCAAGCATTCAATCTGGGCAGACGGGCACTGTTGACTATCACTCGACCCAGTCGGATGCCAGAGGTCTGCAAGAATCCAACCCCTCACTACCATATATCACATCGCATTGCCTTGCTGACTTATGACCAGAGCCCTTTACTCCTCAGCGTGTCCAACCGGCCATCTTGGATCACTATAGCAATGTGGAAGCCACCCAGCTTACCCCCAGGACTCGCGATGCAGCAGCAAACCTGATGAACAAGTTTGTTGACAGACTCTTCTCTGCTTCCAAGGATCTGATGTCTCATCTCGCCCTTGAGGGTGATCAACGCGACGAAGCCTGGAAAGAGGAACTCTTGGTTCATAAGGACATCTTCAACCGTCACTACAAGATCTACAACATGAATGCCGATGTCTTCATCGATATCGATGATGTATCCGCCAGTACTAACGCCGTAATGACTCCTCTTTGGCCTAGGATGACTAAAGCAGTTGCAACAGCCAACCTGGTCAACTTGCTGGGTGATATTGAGGATCTTGAGGCTCACCCTATCATGGTGCTGAACCGGCTGCCACTCCTCCAGAGGATTGATGATAACTTCCCCATCTCGTTCGTGCCCGGGGGCAAACAAGGTATGGATAGTTGGGCCCTTGACCAGGACACGATGGACCAAGCCTTTGCCATTCGAACTCAGCGCTACATCGAGACATTGCGCGGAGTCCAGAAAGCTGGTACTATCCGCCTGTTTTCCCGTGTCTTTCTCGACATTGACGTCGACAACATGACTGACGACATGCTTGGCCAATACGTGGAGAGCGCGCCCCTGAAAGACTTCCATGGCTTCAATGTCAATGATGCAGAGGCCCAAAAGTATCGAGACACAATCGCTGGTTTCCGTGCCATGCTCTTGGAGTTGGATTCCAACGCCATTATCAGCACACTGGAGGAGGAATACCCCTTCCAGCCTTTCTTGGACAGTCTGAAGGACTGGGTCAAAGCTTTCGAGGCTAGCATTCAAGGACCACCTTATCAGGATCCTATATTCAACGGCGACGGAACCTCCGCTGCCGATGCACAGTTACAGCAGGAAATGCAGGGTGCAACCCCAGCAAGGTATGTCGATAAGTTTCTATCTTGTCCAGTCTCTTTACTTGAGCGTTCATGAGTCGGTTTCGAGCGAGACTGACTCTTTCTTGAGATTCAATATTGCCATGGTTGAGCGTATCCGCCACCACATGTCTGCCGAGAACAGCTCGCACCAGGCATTTAATAATGGGAACTTCGCTCCTATAGCGTCTTCACATGCCGCCTCCATCAGTTTGGCTGATAGCGACAGGGATGCTTTGCAAAGATCGGGTGGCCAACGAGCGCACGAACTCAGCCAGGCCGCGATTCGACATGATGGCCCGACATATGGCGCCGCCGCCGCCGCCGCCGATGCTGCGAGGCAGGGCAGAAAACGTGGTCGCAAGAGTGCCACTGACGAAGACGCTGCAACAAAGAGGGCTCGCACGGCCGCCGACTCCTCTGCTATGCCACCTCCCGCTCGGCAGAACCCTGGTGGAGCTATCCTTTCGTCGTCTGTCCCTGGCGATCGAATTGACCCCGTGGCTTTGTCGCGGCGGTCCCAGCTCATCTCCAAGGCGAACCGAAAGCCGGCACAGCCGAAACAGAGGAAGCCCTGGACGGCACATGATACTCAACAACTCATCGCAGCCGTGAACACGTACAAAGCTAAGTGGAGCACTATCGAGAGGGCTATCAAAGAAGGCCACATCGAATTCAATGTTCCCGAGCGTGACCAACAAGGTCTACGTGACAAGGCGCGTCTAACCAAGGTAGACATGTTAAAGTGAGTAGAAACGACACATTCTTTCCGGGTGACATGAGGCTAACCAGAACCGCAAAGAACCGATGCACCACTTCCACCAGGGTTCGACCTTGTCGTCTTGGGCAGAAAGGAGAAGGATATGGTGATCGCCGTGGGCAGAAATCCAGAGCGGAGGGAGGAGGATACGGACGCAGAGGGCATCGTCCACAACAACTTCCACAATCCGGAGGCCCTGATGGGTGACAACATTGAAGCCATGGCGCCACAGGTCGATGACCCGGAGGCTACCGCCGAGGCCGCCGAGGCTGCCCGTGAGAACGCCAATTTCCAGGCTCTTCAGAACGCTCCTATGCAGCCGGAGCCCCACATGGGTGGTGGAGCTCCAACCGCTCCTATGATGGCTCCCGAGGAAGAGGCCATTCCTGCTGTGCCTTCCGAGTCTCTTGGCGAGGGGGAATCCCAGGCGGATGCGCTCGGCTACGGGCTGCCAGGGTCTGAGGGTTCCGCCGATGCAACCATCGACGAGGACGTCTCCGAGGCAGGGCCGAGTGATGCGGCGGGAACGGCGTAGGGCGCCTCCTCCCTCCCTTCACTTGCCGACATGTATCCTCGACTGAACAGGAACGGCAACATCAACCAGTATGGCCATCTTGTACATGACGGTGCGGGTAATGACGCTCTCAACTACGAGAACAGACACTTCAACGGCTATGGCGACGGTGCCTAGAGTGGACTGCAGTCAAGCAGCTCTTTGCCGAGTCTCGGAAACAACCGTATCGGTCATGGACAGGCACGCTGGAGGCGGTCCTCTACAGAATTCTGAGGTTACGTTGTCCGATGGGTGCACGGTGGCTTTGCTTCACGGAGTATCTAGAATCGCATGAAGTCGGTATCAGTGGACTGCGGAGGTGTTGTATTTGTAGCCTCGTGGGTGGTGTGTGCTCTGTATTGTCCAAACAGTAACATAAAAGGAGAGACCGTGAATGGTTGGGACGTCACTCAAGCCAGGCCGTCAGTGTCCTTGGCCATTGCTATGCCCTTAAGATGGTTCAGTATGGAAAGGTATCTTCGATTACAAAAGTCGGAGAGGCAATCGCGAGCTCTTTTGGTCTCACAGGCCTCTTGATTCTGTATGATACTTCCCCGGTTGTAGACTATAACTTACTCACCCACACCCACACCCACCAATATAATGGCGCCCGGCCCGTGTGCGTTGGCTGCCGTTCTCGGGAGCGGTGAAGTCCTCGTTATCTTGTATGCATGTCCATTAAGCCGCCCAACTTCACCGGGCTTTAAATACTCCTGACAATTAGTACATGTGCCTGATTGACAGAAGAGGTCGCTCGTCCCGCTCGACGCTATCATACACTGAGGTTCAGCCTGGGCAAGCGTGATGAACAGGCCCAGTCCCTGGGCTTACAGAGAATGGGGAATAGCATGTGATCCCTAGCGTTTGCTGGTCTCAAATTACGAGTAGACCTCCATGCTGCGAGATGACCCATTTCCAGCACTCTGCTTCGCACTGGAGGCCGCAGAAGCTATAGCGGTGAACTTGATGCGCATGGCGATGGTGCAAGGGCGGATGACCATCCTTGAGATAGGCGATTCCCTGGAAGGAAACGATAATCTTCATTTGGATCCAGCCTACAGTCCTATCCCGTCCCTTAGGATCGTTTCTATCAGCAGCAAGAAAAGGGGGGGTATGATCCCAAGTTCCACATGTCTCGACGTCCTCTGCTTCGCCCATCCCCTTCAGCTCCTTCCCCCACATTCCTTCCCCCACATTCCTTCCCCCTACCAGCGTCACAGGGGAGAGCCCATCTTGCTGGAGAGCCATTTCGCCCATCACCTTGACGACTTGTAGCTTTCAGGAGCTTGTGTGTGTGTGTGTGTGGCATGCGTCCTCTTATCCATATCGTATCTACTTCTCCTTCGTTTCCCTGGACCTGTCCGCTTTCTCCAGCGCCAAAGTGAGGATATGGTGGTTGCCCTGTGTGCAAACATAGAACGCAAAGGCAACGTGACGCCGAGCAAACAATAACATGAAAGAAGCATAAGCCAAAACAAAACCAGGGCGAAGAAGGGCAAAACAGAAAACTAAAGAGTGGTATCTTAGCGAGTGTGTAGGGGTATTGACTTGGAATAGAATGGCCGTCCCATGTTAGAAAAGAGTATGCATGCTACCAGGCGCTTGGAACCCAAGAAAACAGAGTGAGAAGAAAGATATGCTGAGACGGGATTGGCTAGGCCCGATGCGCATGCACGCATGCATGTAGGACTTTATCGGCGAGACGTATACAAGATGGAGCGGGCAGCAGCAGCAGTCACGCGGATGGCATCGCGTTCATCATCGGTCACGGTCTTCCTCTGCAACCCTGGACCGCGACGAAGATGCGGATGCGTTTGTGCCAAAGCCGCCCGACAGCATGCCCAGCCAGCCATCTGCTCTCCCAGTCCTACGTGGAGCATGCTGAGGTGTTGGCGACAGAATCCCTTGTTCGACGTCTGTGTCCCGGGGATGTGGTGATCTTCTCCCTGAGCCTGAAGCTTCTGGCTCCATGCCGCCGTCATCGTCGTCGTCGCTATCGTCATGGTATGCTTCATACCTCGGACTGGAAGGTGAGCCTCTTGCAAGAGATCGCACGACGTCGCCTTTACAGATTGGACAAGTGCGCCTTCTAGTTGTCAACCATGGGGTGCTAAATGAGGTCAATGGTTAGCTCTGGTATTCATTGAGAAGCGTGGATCAGGTATGTATATGCAATGAACTTACATGCACTCAGCGTGGAACTCGTGACCGCAAGGGAGGCTCATCACACGGCTGACCCCGTCGACGTATTCCTCTAGACAGACAACACACTCGACCTGCCTGCCCATGTACTTCTTCCACTGACTCTCCTTCTCGCCTGGCCGAGGTGAACGAGGTGGTGACTGTGAAGGCTGCAGCGCTGAGTCAACTCGCAGCAGATCTTCAGCATCGGGAACACCAGTAGTGGTCCGTGACCGCGGTCTGGAGCGAGATGGACTTTGCAATAATGGCGTCGTTGGTGAAGAGCTTGTAGGCGATGGAAGCCTTGGAGTATGAGTTGGACTAGACGCGACGGTATGATACGTGCGAACGGGCAGCCGCTCGACCACGGATTTAGGAGCTCGCCATCGTCGCCGCCGTATCTTGGCTCGTAGTATGAGAAGAGCGTAGACAACGGTCAACGTGATCAGGGGGCTGATCACTAGAACCAGCAGCGTGTCAAAGAAGGGCGCGGTGCTTCCGGTGGGTGTGATCGTCACCCACAAGCCCTCGTGTACAGGCTCCTTGGGCTCCGGCTCCTTGGTCAAAGGAGTGTAGATGGGCTTGGGCGCAGGGTCGGACTTGGAAGCATCGGCCTTGTCATCATCGCCGAACAGCTTGGAGATCAAACCAGAGGAGCCGCCCTCTTGAACTCCTGAAATCGATGACGCGGCTTGTTTTTCTTTGGAGGGATACTGACCGCTGCCGGGTGTAATGCTTCCTCCTTTCGGTCCGTTTGCGTCCTTGGACTTGTCGATCTTCTTGTCCGGCTCTTTTCCCGGTGTGCTCGCGGTTTCTCTAGAGGCGCCAGTCGCAGATTTACCTGGAACCTTCATATCCTTGCCATTGGCAGTGCTCTTGCCTGTGTCTCCTGCATCTACTCCGGGAACATCGACCAGGTCGGGGTCACGCCAGTCCTGGACACCGATCTGGAAGCCATCTCCTGAGGCCCTCTGTGTGGAAGTCGCAGCTGTCTTGCCCTTCTTCGTAGCCTTCTCAAGGCCGTTGCGAATCACTTTGTCCTTCTCATCACTCCAGTCATCAACTAGCACCCAATCATGTTGGCCGCTGCTTGGGGGTCGACTGTGCTCGGCCGCAGGTTTTGAATTGCTACCGAGCCCGAACAAGCGAGCTATCCAGCTCCTCGGCTGCTGACGCTTTGTGCCCGCCCCCTCGGTAGCTGTGGATGCTTCCGTCCTAGCCACCTTCGATTTGCCAATGTTTGGCTCATCCGTGGGCTTTGTCGCATATGTGGCCGTGGTCGTCTGGGACTTGGTTTGCTTGTTCTTCCATAATCTGTCCGACTGCTGGACCTTGAGCGTTGGATTTCCATGCTCGTCTATTATGTCCTCGATAAAGCTGCCAGGCTGCATGAGGGAGGAGAGGAGGTGGGCGGTGGTTCGGGAAGTGAAGATGGCGGGGATGGTGATGTTCGAAGTGTCACCTCGCGCAAACATCTGGATGAGAGGGCCGCCCTTCTGGTTGTCTCCAACAATGACACCAACGGCTCCTCGTCTCTGGGCCCATTTCACCTTCTCCAGGAACCCACACCCTCCGCGGCTCAGCAAGACTACCTTGCCAGTAATCTCGGCCGTCTCTTGGATGGATTGTATATCGGCGTGACTCGAGGTCACGGTGGTCATCTCGTAGCCAGGAGATTTAGCAGCCAGCCCCTGGTGTAGGTAGTCGTCGGTACCGTCATCGACAGGGCCGTCCTTTTTCTTCTCCTTTGTAACCTCAACTACTGCGGGATCCACTGGAGGGCCCTTGGGAAGACTTGCCCTTCTGGGGAGTTCCTTGGCCACAGGAATGACAGCCTTCGCTTTTGTGCCGAGCCCAATAGTTGTTCCCTTCAGACCGATTACAGCTGACCCCTCCCCATAGCCTGGCAGATCACTGCAACCCAGCTCGCCTTCCCCTTCACCATCCGGCAGATTCTCGTCGGCAAAGCCACTCCCGATCCATAGCTGGCCGCTGAGACCCTTGGCAGGAAGGGGAGGGCCGAAAGCTGCAGGTCGGGCAGGGAAGAAAGTGCTGTTGTCGTCGGTCAGGGAGATGGCGGCATTCGGCGGGAACAGCGTGAAGGGTGTTGTGAATGACAGGAAGGAGCTGAAGGGCGTCGTCCGGTGGGGGCTCAGGGGTGTGGCGGGTTGGGAGGCATGGTGCAGGGAGACGACGGAGCGGCAGAACAAGAAGAGGGAGGCGGCGAGGAAGAGGACGAGAATCGCGATTCTCGGGGGTCGCATCTCGATTCGACGAAAGCGACAAGGCGTATATGGTCGTAAAATAACACAAGGGGGGAGGAGAGGGAAGGAAAGGGAAGAGAACAAGAAGAGAGAAATGAAGAGAGGGGTTTTTGATTGTTGTGGTCGTGTGATTGTTTGGCTATGTTATAAAGCGCCGACCACAGCCGGCCTGGACAAAACAGTCCGCGGACGGAGCTGTTTCTGGCAGGGCAAGGCACGTGTAAAGCATTCGCAATGATTCTATGAAGACGGCGGCCGCAAAGAAAGAAAGGCAGACCAGAGGGTTATACACGATGCAGCGGGCGGGAGAGAAGTTGAGGTTGGCTGGTGTTTGTAGGCAGAATGGGACAAAGAGAGACGGAGACGATGTGTGTAATCTAATCGGATGACTTCCAAAGGTCGTGTGTTAGTGACGGCAGGAGCGAGGGGCTGGATGGCTTGATGACTGCGGAGCGGATTCCAAGGTTGCCAGCTACCAGCTACTAGAAGACTCCAGTAACCGGACCAGTAACCGGGCCAGTAGGTACCACTAAGATCGGAAGGATGGGTGTGTCTGAGCTGCCAGCCCGCCACTTGGGCCTGGTCTGGCCTGGCCGCCCTTGTGTCCCGTGGCCCTAGGCGGTTAGGCCCACGGGGCTACCTACTAAGTGCCCTATCACCCTACACACCTAGGTATACCTTTGGGTATCTAGTACCTATCTCCCTAAGTGCCTACACACCATGTACCAGAGATACCTATGTAGCAACAACATTGATGGGGGCCCTTCGAGGACTTTGTCTATTTTGATTCAGCTTCGGCTCTTGCCTAGAGTCACACGGGACAGCCCGGCGACAATGGGCTCATGAGCCGTCACTGTACTCCAGCCTGGACATCAGGTGCTGTCTTATAAGTGTGACTTGAGCGCTCAATCCTGCTGTTGCATCGTTGTGCACATGACCAACTACGCCTTTTACCGCTGCATGTCCATATGTGAAGACGGCAATCACTGCCATGTTTGATGTGAAATAAGCTGCTGTTCGGCTGATAATCCTTCGGAGGATGTTTGACGTTGATGCTTCCGGTCTTGTCAACCCCGCCGTTCAGCCACACTAGGTATCGAGACATCTGGACGACCATCCAGCCCAAAAGGCCCTCTTCTCTTGCGAGTCAACAACAGCTGCCACGCTTCTGCATCATGTAGACTGCTTGAAGTACTTACATACAGAGGCATTCTGGCACTACATGAGTCTTCACGTATCGCCCCACAGGGAATAATTAGTCGTCTGTGTCTGTATTCAGTAGCGCTGTCAGGGTCAATGCACAGTATGTAGCAGTCAAGATCGTGGTGGGGTCCCAGATCGAACCGCTTTTAACGCGGTATTCCAGGATTGTACAGATGTACTGTGTACCTTGAACATTGCTGTCTGGGCTGGATGGGGGCGATATTGGACATTCCACAGTACCTCAGGTGTTTCACCGAGCACCGTCTCACAACCTGAACCTTGTCGTCGTTGCGTTTTGCATGTGAGTTTGAGGCAACATGCCGGGATGCAGGATCCGGTACTCAAGTGCCTTGGTACCCATGTAAGTACTAAGTACTCAAGGTACCTAAGGTACTAGTGGCGTCTGTCGTTGCACACTTTCGACGGACCAACCCAATATACGCGTTCACGTAGACTATGGTCTATATCGCGACTTCCATCATCATCGCCACATGTAACAGTCACCCGGCAGCATTGGAACGACGTGGCTCGTGCCTGGCAAAGGCAGCAAAACACTCCCGGGTCTCATGCTGTCTCATGCCGTCTCCTGCCGTCGCCCTGGTTTTCATGGCAGCCCGCAATCCACTGTAAACACCATAGAAGCACGGCTTTTTGAGCTCACGCTCACCTCACGCCTTCGCCATGTCTCGATTCCTCATGCCTTCAGATATCGGTGTTTTGGCCCTGGTTGAGCTCTACACCGAAGGTGCTGTTCCCAGTGGCGCCATCATACCAGTCCTGTCTTTCCTGGCATCACATACAGGCATCGACATCACCAAAGACTCGTCAAACCCTCAGGGTCGCTGGCAAAAGGCACACGATGACATCCTCCTGGCCAACTCCGTCAAGGCCTTTGAGACGCTCCTTCATCCCTTTCCCGCTGCTGTCGGCCTCCCTGGGCGGCGACTCCGGGATCTCTTTCTTGGCAAACTCTGGGCAATCGACTCCCTAGATGCCCTCCACGGGTTCTTTGACAGCCTGCCAATGCTGCTTGCGACCAAAGAGGAGATTCGCTGCATGGTCGAGCCTGAGGATGGCCCTCAGACGACCAGGGTACCGCTCATGTCCAACTCGCCTCTTGCTATGTTTGTCCGGAGAGCGCATTTGGAGTTCAACAGACTTCACTTTGAGGACGCGTCGAATCTGTGGAAGGACTTCATTGTGTATAGACAGCCAACTGCTTCCGCTTGGGTGCGGCGTAAACCTTCGTCGAGTCCCGTCCACTTTGATAAAGTCCTTGATCTTGGCGCATCTGAATGGGGCGAAGGCGCGACTTCGATCGAGTCCATCACATATGGAGACCTCAGTGCTACTCGAGTCTCTGCCAGTGTTCACTGTCTAGACAGGCTCATTGAGTTCCAGGTGGCTCAAATGCAAAGTGAGTCCGCGTGTGTTCCCTGCGTACCAAAGCTGTTTCCTAACAGAGTCTGTGATTAGAGTATGGTCTTCGCGTACCTTCACAGATCCAACGGCAATTCTCAGACCTGCTGGCTGCCAGTCGATCAAATCCCAAGCTTTCACACTATCTCAGGTAGGCTTCTCTGATCTCACGTTGCAGAGACTCTTCTGATAGACCCAGGTTCTTAGAAGCATGGAAAACAGGAGACTATCCTACCTCGTTTGACTACCTTCACCGGTATTTTGACTACACCATGCAGAACAGTGACCGGGAACACTACCACTATGCCCTGCTGAATCTTGCTGTCCTCCAAGCAGACTTCGGTTGTTATAAGGATTCCGTCTCCACCATGCTCGAGACCATTGCTACTGCTAGGGAGAAGAAAGATCAGAGCTGTCTGAACTTCGCCCTCAATTTCTTCTACAACTTTAGCCTCCAGCATCCCCAACTAGTGGAGGACCTGGAATCAAGCAGCATTTCTGCCACCGGCCGAGAAACCTTGGCCTTTCTCAGGGTTAAGGCCAAGGAAACCGGAATGTGGTCAACTTGGAGCTCTGCCCTGTTGAGCGAGGCTAAGCAGGGTCTCACAAGCGGTGATAGTGTTGCCACTGTCCTCGAAAATGTGGCTCGCAGCTCACATCTCTTGATCGAACGGAATCTGACAAACATGATTGGCTCTCATATCTCGCTGGAGATTGCTGTATGGGACAGAGCTGGTGTTGCGTTCCTCTCTACGATGATGTGCGAGGTATTCCTCCGTTGCCACGCTGCCAATGCCGTGCTGGATGACTCGCTGAAGATCACATGCCGGTTGGCAAGCATGCTAGCCAGCAAGGGGAAATACAACGAGAGCATGGAACTCCTTGAAGGCATGGATGAAGACTCCCTCAGAAATTGGAAGGCAAAGAAGTACTGGCAAAGATGGCGTGCGCTCATTAAGCTTCGAAGAGACCTCCACCACAACGACCTGGACAGTGCCGAATACCTGCTCTCACAAATCATGCAATCCAAGCCCGACGACCTGGAACCCGACCTCATATTTGTCGTTGACACACTGCATTACGAGCTCCTCGTCAGGCGAGGAGACCTCCAGACCGCCTTCACCAAGGTCGAACAGCTTATCTCCGAGTCACATGACCAGGACGTCGCCCTCCGGGCCCGACTTCTTCTCATGAAGGCTCACCTGTTTGCAAAAGCGGGACGCCCCCAACGGGGCTTCTCTATCGCCATGCGCGCGGCCAGCCTCGCCTGGAAGGCACGGCTCACGAATCTCCTGTGGCAGTCCATCGGAACCATCGCTGACATCCTCACCTCGCTCGAGGAGTTCGAGGCCGCCGGGAAGCTGCTGCTGGTCATCATCCCGCGTTGTCTCGAGTGTGATGGGAGGTACATGGCTGCGAACCTTTACTCGAGCCTGGCAGATGCGTATGTGGGTACGGCGGGCAAGATGGGGGCGGCCCCGGGGCGGGGCACGGGGCCTTCCAAGAGGAGGACGGAGTACCTGACCAAAGCGATCGGGGCGCTGAGGAGGGCCTTTGATTACTACGCGAGCGTCGAGGACGTGCAGAAGGAGATGGAGGTCACGGCCAAGATGTCGGCCATCATGAGGGTGAGGGGCGATGTGAAGGTCTCCAACGACCTGGCGGCGAAGTACCTGGAGCTGAGGGACGAGGCAAAGAAGCTTGGGGGGCTGGCTACATAAGTACTTGAGTAGGTACCGTGCCATAGGAAGCAGTTACCTTTGGGGCCCATGGCTTATCATCTGATAACACGTGTGAAGGAGGCCCTCGTTGCTACGGACACCGACTAGCTCACATCAACGGTAGGCTCGAGCTTGTTGACCACACTGGCCACCACTACGCCAGGGCATAGGTGAAGTGGGTACCCAGGTACCTGAGTACGTAGGCCGTTCAACAGGTCGTCTTTAAATTGTGTTTATTTTCCGTTTGTCTGCCAGGTACCTTGAGCTTTCTAGCTGAACTCTTACTACTACCACCACCCTCTTTCCTCCCTGCGAACACTGCAGGTCGCGTTCTGCCAACACAAATTTCTTTCTCGCCATTTTTGCGGCTTACTTTTCTTCCATATCTCACCAAGTCCCCCTTTCATATTCCAAGCTTCATCGCACCGCATTCGATCTCGAAGACATAGCAAAATTATCAGTCTAATCGACCATGTCTGCCCCCACGGCACCCAAGGTCTCGGTAGTCAGAGACGTCGCAGGCAGGAACATCATTTTTCTCGAGGCCAGCTTCGGTCGGGACAAAGTTGTCACACAGTATGGGC
Organism: Cytospora chrysosperma; assembly: GCA_016808195.1. NCBI lineage: Eukaryota > Fungi > Ascomycota > Sordariomycetes > Diaporthales > Cytosporaceae > Cytospora > Cytospora chrysosperma. The sequence goes on from JAEQMF010000012.1 coordinate 1,119,788, forward strand.
CGAGTTACCAGTGAGTGATCCCAAACATACCATAATTTGAAAACGAGTTCTTATGGCCTTTGAAGGGAGTACGTTCTCAGAGGTGGCCCAGTCACCATTCACTATGATGTTCAGCTTGACATGTTTCGATTGAGCCCAATGAGCTTGAAGGACAGTCTGCACGACCCCCGCTACCAGCACATCATTGATCTGCCGGAGTTCCCAAATCACAGCGACGAAGACTCCGGCGAAGAGTCCGACACAGGAATTCAAGACGATATGGATGTCGACGGAGGAGACTCCAGTGATGCTATTCCGCCTCCATCCTCCGTCAAGATTCCACGCCCACCAAATTCATGGATCCTTTATCGAAAGGACAAGTCAAAGCAGCTGCGCGAGGCAAACCCGGGCATTTCAGCAGGAGAAATCTGTGAGTTGAGATGATCGTTGATATTTTCAGCTTTGACGGCTATGAAAACTCTTACTGACCTTAACATAGCAACGGAAGCATCTCGCCAGTGGAAAGTCGAGCGGCAGGGGATCAAGGACTACTACCAGACTCTTGCGGATGAGGCGGCTCGTCTGCACAAAATGAAGTACCCCAACTACCGTTACAAGCCTGGACGAAAGTAGACTTGCGTCCAAATCAACGTCTTCGCCTTGCGAGCTCTGTCGACAACCTTGTCGTTTGTCAGCAATCAATCTGGAAATGGACGTTGCCGTCATTGCAACCTTGACAACTCCCCGGCATGTGTCTTTCCTTCACCGACTGTCAACGGCAAAACCACGGTCAAATGAATATCTGGAACTCGTCACCAGCACCGCTGTGGAACTTGTGCTCGTTCGACCAATACTTTCCCTAGTCTTGATGATAGGGCGAGTTGATTGAAGCACTTCAACGGCGGTGGTTAGGCGCCAAAACACTCCCAAAATCCAACAAAAAACCAATAAAACTTGGCCTCCTGTATTTTAATTTCTTTCGGTTCGGCTTCTCAATGGCGTATCACGATTCATGGCGTACGGAATGCATGAAACATCGTTCAGCATACTGCATTCCGAGGGTACATCATCGCATGGATGGTAGACACATGCAACATGGCTGCCTTCTTTCATAAAGGATTTAGGACTGGACTGCACGGTGTGCCTTGCTCTTGATTGAGGGAGCGCATATCTTTGGCCTGCTCTTGATTGAGTGGGATTTCATCCAAGGAACCGGTAGTGGACTGCCTTCTCCGAGTATGGGAAGCACAATAATATCTGGCATGGGTTAAAGAGTATGGCACACGGCGTCGGAAAGGATTCATATGATGCGGGAAGATACCCACCGTTTCCCAAGATCATATGGCATGCATTCTGATATGGACGGCATGCATTTCAAGTCTTCTAGCATGCTATCCCTAGGTTTCAGGTAGTCAATCAATATCAAAAGGGTTTGCGCCCACAGGATTTGTGGAATGTGATACTCTAATAGGCTCTAAGCTACTGTGACTGCTGTGATGTGCCCGCGTCCTTCGAATCCGCATTGCGCGCCCATATAAAAGTAGCGCATCGCCACTGGGTGTTCTTCTCCTTCTGCCCGCTGGGCCCTAGAGGCCGCGAGCACATGTAGAACGTCCTCCCGCAGTTGATACCAGGCTTCTTGACAACGTAGCTGATGCAAGGCTGGCCATGTTCACACAATGGTGCGGCCCTCTTCCCCCTCAGTAGTTTCGACCAAGACTCTTTGGATTGTATCGGGTCAATAAGCTTCGTGTCATCATGCGCATCCAGCTTGTCACCAGTCTCCTTACTATTATTCGCAGTTCGGCCTGCCTCCTCGTTGGCATCATCGCCCGCACCACATTTTTGTGCTATGCCGGCCGGCCCCTTCTTGGCCGGAGACGACAGAGCTCCAACATCCGGCACAGCTTCCAATTCACGTTCCTGCTGATTCGACTCTTCCTTGATTGCATTCGGCGGGGCAATCTTGGGCCTGAAGAATCCCTTCAAGGTGCTCTGCGCGGGACCAGGTTTGCCTTTGTCTTTCGACAGCGCTGCCTTCAACCTCTTGTGTGGTTGGCTCGAAGCACTTGGCGTGGCGCGTTTGGAGGAAGCCTTCGGAGATATGCCCTTGCTTGGAGATTTGAGATTCGCTGTCGAGGGAGCTTCGGCGCTCACGGGTGCAGCAGGAGATGGTGACGGCTTGGTATTTGGTAATGGCATGGCCGGGGAGTCGTCGGTGTCAGTATTTGATTCGATGAATGCGCTATCATTCAAATCTTGTTGTGGCTTCGGTGTTGCGAGCTTCTTGGTAAACATGTCCTTGATACTGCGGCGGCGGTCAAATTCGGTCAGGAGCTTTGCAGATTGCGGTAGCATGTCCCTTGTACTCCACTCTCGCATGCGCGTCCCTTCCTTGAACATGCCTTCGGGGTTCACTAGGTCTGTGATGTGGACATCTTTGCTATCAATCTTGATGCGGTCGGCCATGGTGGCGTAGACAGGGCAGTGGTCGGAACCCATCAAGCCCTCTTGTATATTGGAGTCCTCGAACCATTCCTTTAGGCCATTAGTGCACAGGATGTAGTCTATTCGACTCCCAAAGTTGCCGGGTCGGGCGTTCTTCTTGGTTTCCCAGCAGGTGAACATGCCTTGCCTGTTAGGATGGAAAGTCCGAGTTATGTCCCACATGACAGGGTTCTCCCGGCCCTCATCCCTCTCACCAAATACTTGGCCTTCGAATATAAGTTGATTGAAGAAGCGGCGTGATGGCATGGAAAGAAAAGCGTCGAGCGTCATACCCTCCTTGCGGAGGTGCTCCGCACAGCCTGCGGTGTCAATATCGGTTCGTATGATGTTGAGGTCCCCAGCAAGAATCACCTGCTTGCCCATGGCAACAAGATTCCGGATCCTTGCATCAAGGAGACTCATGAAGCCCATTCGGAAGTCAGTTCTAGTATCGTCTCGTGTCGCAGGGACATATACGCCGATGAGGACGAAGGCAGGGAATTCGAGAACAACAGCCCGGCCCTCAGAGTCAAGCATGACTTCGTCGATGGGCCCAATGAGCTGGCCCTCTCGGGGGTACCCGCCGATCTGTTGATCCGTCGGTAGGTCTCGAAACTTGGTCGTCGACTTTGGAGGGCAAAGCACACCGGTGAGGCCCTCCTCGGCACGAATGGGACAGCATTTGGAATTCCTGGTGTAGATTGCTACTCCCGAGTATCCTGCGACGGGTGTTAGACAGCTGTACACAGAAACAGACGTGGGGATCTTGCCTTTCTTATCCTTGGGCAGGCTGAAAAAGACATCCCAGCCTGGAACGAGTACCATATCGTCGGTAAGATCCTTGCGTTGGATCTTGGCCTCCTGCATGATGACAACATCTGCCTCTAAGGTGTCGAACATGGCCTGAACGTCGTCAGACTAGGGAGTATTCAAGTTGAATGGGGACAACTTGCCTGGTAGGTCCGCTTCTGATTCCATGGTGCATATCCAAACGGATTCCTAGGTGAAGATGCATCAGCACATGGTCCTGGTCACTTTGTGCATCAACAAGCCGGAGCAGTAAATTCGTAGCAGATCCCAAGATGACTACCTCGTCGGATTTGCCTTTGAGACCATCACGTACCTGATACCGTTCACTATGAAACTAGTTAGTCATAGGTATAGAACTAACATGAGCCAAGAATCTGAACTTACCATTCCAGGTGGTTATGCGCAGCCCCATTGTGTCGGTTGTGGAGGGTTACTTTGATCAAGGCTCTGGTATCTTCAGTTCCCCGTTTTAACCTCCCGTCGTCTCACTGAACCGGCCATGCGAGTACTTGAGTTGCTGAGCGGGCGCAGACATTCCACAAAGCCCAGATTCGAAGACAGCCGGCGGGTTGTGTGGACTGAGCAGACCATCAGTGATCTCTGGTAAAGTGAACGAGTGTATGTCGGCCACACAATCTTGGGTGTGTACGATGCACCATGTACTGTGTACTAAGTACATATGGCAGGTACGCAGGTACGCAGGTACGCAGGCACGGAGCAGGTAGTTGCGATAGTAGCGATGGCACCTACCTCCCGACTCGCGTTTCGCCAATGAATGACGTCTCAGCACGACTCGCTGGCTCACGTAGGCACGTGCACTACTGATGATTGAGCGACCCACCCAAACATGGCTGACTAAGCGCTGTGGAGGCTCGAAAGGAGCAGCTCCAATCGAAAATCGACTGATTCCAAGACCTCATTCCGACTCTCCACGATCCCGGATATCCATTCGACGAACGAACACGAAACCTCTCCACTTCAAAATTGTCAAACCCCGACCGTCATCGAGATACACAATGTTTCTGCAACGAGAGATTCTGCGCAATGCGCCACGCTTCCTGCGTGCCACCGCCCAGCGCCGGCTCATGAGCTCCGGTGCCGCGAAGGCCGGAGAGAGCGCATTCGCCAAGGAGCGCCAGGCCGTCAAGGAGCACGCCGCCGGTAGCACTGGTCAGTTCACTTCTGCAGGAGGGCAACGGGGTATTCGAGGACGAGTTTCACTAACGAATGGTGTCATTCAGCGCTCTGGAAGAAGATCTCCGTCTAGTATGACATCACCCCAGTTTCATTTCAACGTCTGATTCCCGAGCTGCGTTATTTCCTGTGCTGCGTCCCGGAATACGTTTATAGGAGGTGGATGAGAGGAGGAGCAGGAGGGGGGTGGAGAAGAACAGGAATAACAATAGGAAAGAAACGAGCGACGCGGATGTCTGCGACGAGAAGGGCTGCACCAGGCAGCGCAGAGGAAAGGACCGCCAGAGCAAGACACGACACGGTGAACGTGAACGCAAAACATGAACGAAGGCTGACCATTGTTCTCTCCCTACTAATAGTGGCTGCATCCCCGCCCTTGCCCTCACTTCCGCCAACTGCTACTATCTGTGGAATGAGCACTGGGAGCACTGGTCCCACATGCCTCCTCTGGAGGAGCGTGTCGAGTACCCTTACCAGAACATCCGGACCAAGAACTTCCCCTGGGGAGATGGCGACAAGACTCTCTTGTAGGTCCCACTAAGGCATTCCCCGTCCCACGTCACACCCCATATGGGCTACGGGGACTAGCCTCCCTCTCAAGCATCGCTGAGCCCCGGCCTAGAGCACACATGAGCTGCCCAGATCCACCGTACTGACCTCCTTCACAGCTGGAACGACAGCGTCAACTACCACAGGAAGGACAAGGCGGCCTAAGCTTGCTTGCAACTTATGGCAGCATGGGGAGGAGCATCACGCGCGTGGCATTCCCCAGATAGAACGATGGATAGTTGTCAATGACGAATTGACTTGTGTCTGGTGTCCTAGTGTCACAGTAATCGATTTGATAGTTCATGCACCGAGATGAATCAATTGTGCCGTTAAGAACAGGTACAATCCCCTGTCCGGCGATTACTATCTACCCGAGCAAGCCGATATCAGTTCTGAAGTCGAATACAAGTACACTCCCCCTTGGCCCTGTAATCATTATCAACCCGCCAAAGGTCAAACACAAGCCAAAACAAGTTCATTCTCCACTGGCCCCCAGCGGAGACTGCCACATCATTCCTTCCCGTGCCCTCCCTCTTCTCGTCGCCATGCGATGACACACTGTCTCTTGTCTCGCTTGTGAGAATGAGGAATTCTGGTTCATGCTACTTCCTAGTCCCAAAGAACTATGATAGTGGCACTCAAGATGAAAACAACGAAAGAGAGGGTCGAAAGGCAGATTGGAAAACCCAAAGCAGTGACCGTCTTAGTCCCACATGAGACGGTCCATCTTGATGCACATGCCTTCGTCGATAGTCTTCACATGGGGATGCTCTCCAGTGAGTGCGACATTGTAGATACGATTCAAATCCTCGGGTTTGAACGTTCCCGAGCCGTCGCCGAAGTTGACCCGTCTGGTCGCCGTTCCAGGGCAACGGTAGATGTAAGGGTCGGTAGCTGCCTCAATGTTCTCCTGGTGGGGGAACTTGTCCTATGAACGTTCAGTAATTCGACTATGAAGGACAAATCAAATTGGGCGACTTACCACGATAGAGAAGAGATCGTAATTCTCACCCGACTGCTCTGCCAAGAACTTGCCGAGAGCCTAAAAGGGAATTGTCAGCGTAGTAAGAAAGTATGCTTGGAGTGGCACAAACCTTCTTCCGCAGGAGTAGTTCAGCGGCTTCTTCGTCGTTTCTAGGCTGCGGCAGTCGACCTGTCGCAATGAAGTTCTGAGTGACTTGATCATACTTGCGCACGTAGTGATACAAGATCAGCGTCGTGGCCTCCGGCAGGAAGAAATGATCGTATGGGTCCTGAGGATCATGACGGGGTGCAAAGTATGGACCGGGAAAGCGTAGGAATTTGCAGTGTTGCGATCCTGGTACTTTGAAGCCTGGGTCGTATCTCCAATTGACCGGTCTCAAATGGCCGGTCGTCAGGCTGACATCCATCACAGGCACGGGCTTGCCGTCGCGAAAAGAACGGAAGTCTTGCTCTTCAGGATTGGAGACACCCTCAGGCTAAACAAAGAAGTAAGAAGTTAGAATGATGGCCTCCAATATGTGCGCGGCAAGAAAGAAAGAAGTAATGAAGAAGAATTGTGAAGCGGAACAGTGGAGGAGGGAATATTACGAGGCAAGAGGCATGAAACGTACGTGGCCGTAGGGCAGTGAAGCAGGTCCTGGAGGCGGGCGAACGTCAAGGGCCATTTCTTTGATGACGCTCCATCTCGCTGCAAAGATCAACTCCTTCTGCGTCGTCATGCTCGTCTGGAGAGTGAGCCTCGCGCTGTCGTCCATTTTGGAGCCTGTAGTGCGAAGGTGCTCGAGGTAGAGTAGGATCCTCTTCGCGTGTTCATACACATAGTCCGCGGCGCGGTCCATGTTCTTCTTCAGGTCTTCCAGCTGGTGGTGAGAGTCTCTGTAACGGCGGGGGTCTTTGGCGCAGATCTCAAAGGCATCGTCGCAAACTTTGCAGAACTGCTTCGCATACTTGTTCAGCCCTTCCAATAACTGGGCGATTCTCTTGATGCGCAAATCCTTGGTGCCTGTCTCTCCGATGAGATCAATGAAGAAATTGTTACCCGCAATCCTTACTTGCAACTTCGCGAGATTGTCAAGGCCAGCCGCCTTGCTGGCATCAATGGTTTTGCCATCAGGCAGGTAGACGAGGTCGTACGCCTTACCGCTCATGGTGACGGTCAGGTGTGTTTTGTGTGGATGGTTGATAGGAAAGTCAAAAGAAAGAGTCTGGTAGATGAAAAGTAGTCGAATATTTACAAGTGAAGCTGACTTCTGTGGTAGACGTTATTTGGTGTGGGTGATCAGAGCTCTGGGCGTAGGCGTAGGGGTGCTGGTTAGCCACACCCCTCCCATCAGACGATTCAGCCAATAATAAAATTTGGGTTCTAGTAGGTACCTTTGCCTTTGTACAAATTACTTCCCAATCTCCTGCGTACAAAGCCCCAACCTTTTCTACTCACCCGTCAACTTCCCTCTTCTATCTTCTCCCTCCTTCTGAAAGTCGACTTTTCCCAGCCACTTCAACTTTCCCAACTTTGCCAACCACAACTTTCCACAACTGCCAACCACAAAGTTTGCGATGGCTGATAGAACGATTCGCATGACGCCCGCAATGGCGGATGTGCTTGGTGGACCAGCCAGAGCCCAGGACCTTCTTGAGCGCAAGGTTAAGAATGGCAGAATTGGCAAGGCAAACACCGTTCAGGGCGTCCGCAAGGTCGTCAAAGCTCATCACCACAAGAACATCCCCAAGAAGAAGGGTGTGAACAACTTTCTTCTATTCAGAAGTAAGTGCAATTCCTCCCAGCCTCGTGATGTACGGTTTGCTCATACATCTTAGGAATGGCGATGATGTTGTTCCACGACCGACCTCAGAGTGAACGCAGTGCAATCATTCGAGTCATGTGGGAGAAAGAGCGCCACAAGTCTTCCTGGTCCTTGATGGCTCGCGTCTGGACGTTCATCAGAGATCACACTGATTACGACAACATTTGGCAGTACTTGTGCTGTGCCATTGATCTCATCAGAACCGTTCCACCCGAGGCTTGGCTCCGTACTTACAACATGCTTCTCGTCGAGGGAGATGACGGCAACGTGACGCTCCGTCAATACGCCGAGCCCACTCGCATCGGCGTGCCTCGCGACCTCAGTGATTTTGAGCTCCTGAAGGGCGTCGTCATGCGAGGCCTTGCTGTTGAGGAGCCCGAGAGACTTCTTCGCAAGATGCTTCAGCATTCCAACCATCTGATGACTATCACGACCTTCGATGGCAATGCTACCACTGATGACCCTGCCAAGGCTGATGACATGTTCGTCAACTCAATGAATCAAGACCCTCTCGCCACTTTCGCAGAGCTCCTGGGCTTGCCAGCCAACAATGATGCCTTCAACTTCGGTGTCAACGTCATTGATGTCGAGGATGTCACCAACTTTGATGACACTTTGGTCAACAGCACTGGCAGTCACACCCATCTGCGCTACCAATACGACACTTCTACTGCGCACCTTGCCCGACCCCAGGCTGGCTCTCTCAACCTGGACTCTCAGCATGGTAACATTTTGTTCGATCTGGAAATGCCGCAACAGTGGCAGAACTACAGCGGACAGATTTCTCAGAGCAATTACCAGACTTGTATGTTCTCCTCGGTGTATATTTCATATAAATGCTAATACAAGTTTCTAGCTACCGGTGTTGTCCCAACCAATGCGCCTCCCTACTTCTTGAACGAGGATTTCACCGATTACTACCCCGCCTATGACCTCCAGTAGGCACTCGACGAGGAAACAGAAAACGGGTGTGCAAGAAGGACAGAGCGAGGAGCATACCTGAACGCGAAACAAAGCATGCAGACTTCATGATAATGGAACACCAGGACAGTGGTCTGTCTCGGGCTACAAGCCAGCTTGAGACAGTGGAACGTCCAGATTGCCTTTCACGCACGGGAGACTGCACAAAGAAAACAGAAATCAAACGCAAAACCAAAAAAACAAAACAAAAAACACCACAAATCGATGTGCGGCTGCGGAGGACATGTTAGAGATTCTGGACAGTGGTCTGTCTCAGCTGCTTGCTGCTTGAGATGGTGGAACATTCGGAGTTCCCTTACGTACGCAGTATTCTGCAAGCCCGCACAGCGAGAAAGCAGAAAGGAAGGGGGGACATGAAAAGAAATCGAAAGGGAGGAGAGTAAGAGAGAAAAAGAGAAAGGGGAGGGAGATAGTTACTGAACTCATGCAACTGGAATAGCTTCCTAAGATCATGACACTAGGTCGATACATAGGAAGCCACCACTGGAATTGAGACTTGACGATGGAATTCGTTGAAAGACCCATATAGAGAAGAGTGCTCGTCTGTCGTGTGTGTTGTAGCGCAATTTCCCCGCGTGTTCCAGCCCGCATTCCCATCCCTTGGTTGCGAGGCCGCGGTCAAGAACCTAGATTCCTTGCGTGAACGGGCACACTCATTTCTGCCCCAATCGCCCTCTCCCACGCAGTCACTTGACGGGCGGGGTGCTGGCGGCGTGGCGAAGGCCGATGTCCCGTCTGGCGACAAAGGGACATGACATATCAGCAAAAGAACCAAGGGGACGAAAAGGGACAAGAGGGACGGGAACTGGGCATGATGACATGTCGTTGAATTAGGCTGCCAAGACCCCGCGCTACTGCATGGCGGATCCCCGGGTTGCATTTGCGGCTCAAAGGTTACCCGTCGTATGTGGGACCAATGTAACGCTATCCCGCAAAGTGTAACGGCCCCAGAAAACCAGAACCCAGGACCATGGAGAAGGCCAGAATTAAGGCTGTCTGGCTGTGATACGATGTTTCTATATTCTAGAATGCATGTCCGAGGCGTGGTCCTCGTTCCCCCTGTGGAATACATGCCGTGCATGCATGCAGAAAACTACCCTGAAGTCCCCAGATCCCACGATGCGGATGTTGCACACACACGTCCCAGATCCTCGAGCTGCCTCCCCTACCGCATGCATGGCCCTGTCATGCCTCCCATGCAGACCATCAACCACCACTTTTGCAACAGCTGCCTGCCCCTTGCCTGCCGGCACTACCGGCCACACCCCCTCCCCCACAATTGATGCCAAAAATTCACTGAGCCTGGGGAGCTCCGGCCAATTGTTTTTTTTTGGCGGGGGGTGCGCCCGCTCGCCGGCCAATGAGAATATTTGGGGCTCCGGCCAATGGCAAAATTTCGCGGGGCCGCACGGACCTGCCAAGTATTCAAGTGTTCCCATTGGCCCGGCAGCCCAGCGCACAGAAACACTACTACACCCACACCCTCCCAGCCCTGCCAGCTCTCTGGTGTGTTGGTGCGTGCACAGCAACCGGCTGGTGAGTGGTGGGTTAGGGCTCTCAGGGCATGAGGCTGCACTTGCACCTGTCGAGCTGCTTCCATGGCAGAGCAGGGCCAGAATTTGGAGACGGGTGAGGTCGAGCGAATAGCACGAGGGGCATGACACATGCCGTACTTTTCTATATTCCTTGACAGGAGAGCAATCATGACTCCTGCAAGCAGCCAGATTTGTGTCATGCCCAGAGGCCCGCCCAGCATGTCCATGGACTGGACAGAGGAGCAGGAAAACAGGGGAATCGACATGCTGTATGATACACGAGTCCCCGATTACAGACGGAAGATCAGGTCGACATCCAAGCCCAACCTCGAATCGACAACCACCCGTGACGCATCTACCCTGCGCGGGCCCAAGGGGTTCCCGACGCCACCAACACCCGCATGCAAAGGGCCTCCTTTGTGCACAATCCGTACTAATCGCGGTACTTCCGCTCCCTCACCCGTCCCTTAGTGCTTGTGTTGTCTGGCCCCAGCTCTGTGGCACCCGAGCTCCTTTCTCCCACCATCTCCACATCCACCAAGTGGCTTGAGCTAAGTTAACCTGGCCCGTTCCCGCTCCCGTCAATGCTGGCGCGGGCGGGTCTCAAATGCATAGATGAACCCTGGAGGAGCCCTGGGGGCGTCAAGCCACAATCTGGCTTGGCTCAAGGTGTCATGGAAAAAAGATGTGTATACATCGATGAGTATCATCTCATGTCGCGGATGGTATACCGCGTGTAGCCAGCCTTTGGGCGCTTTCCAGACAAACACACCATGATGACAGAGTCAGGAATGGCCATGTGAAGGTCCCTCGGCGTCCTCGATCCGTTGAAGAATGCCCGACATCTGGGTCTCGCATGTGTAAAGGTCAGGGGGAAAAGTACACTTGTTCCAGCCTTCAGCGGATGCTCAAAAATCCCCATATGTATGTCTCTGAATGACAACGACCGTAGGAGGGGGGATTGGTACGGAGTGGTATGGCCTGTCGACATTTCTGTCTGTCTTGGATATGTCCACAGTGTCACGGACCATGGCGTCCTCATTGCTGTCCAAATGGCATGCGCAACAGCTTTCTTCGGGCCTGTATAGGAACAGGCGTGTCTGGCGGTGCGCATATATCTCGCTTGTTCTTGCGAATGGTTGTCAGCCCCTGTCGAGCTTCACAGATTGGCTTCTGGCAGGCACCGGCAGGGTCATCAAGCAAGTCGTGACTTTCCTGACATTGGTAATAGTGGTGGGCTATGGATATGCAAGTGGGCAAGATTTGGCCAGGAAGGAAGAATCAGAGGCCACGGTGTGTGACAGGCCAGCGGCAACCTCGAGACTTTACCATCAGTATCGCATATGACAAGAAGCTCCGGCGGCAAGAGACGAGAGACTGGATTACGACCTCGAACTTTGCCGACGATTCAGCCGAACGCCACCACCACCACCACCACGACGGAGACTTCCCAAGCGCCGTCCACCCGTGGCTCCCGAGAGCTGATCGTGACCAGGCATCGAAACGTCAAACCTTTGTGAATCCTCACAGCCTTGCCCCTACTGCCCAAGAAGGATGACGACGGTGTCGGGGGAAAGTGGCCACGGCGATGCAGTTTGCATTGCAGCACTGCTCCGCATCCACCAGCGGCACACGGCCTGGACCGCGAGAAGCCAGGGCGGGGGCGAGGTTTGCTTGTCAATGGTGATCACGAGAACAACAGCCACCAAGACGCCACGGTACACAGCCCTCTGTGATAGTATCTATCTCCTGTTCGTGTCAGTCGGTTATTCATGCATCAGCCAGGCTATGGTACGAATCAGGAGTTGCGACTGCGACATAGACCCGGCAGCTCTCCCCTTCCCTCCCTACCAGCAGTTGTCACAGATGCCTACTTAGTACATATCACCCAGGAAGCTTGGCAGACAGGGAGGAATGACGAATCCCGGTTGATGATCCGCAGTGCCAGCAGGACGATTCGCACTGTTATCGCCTTCGGCTGAAGACTACTGCGGTGTACATTCACGCGTGGCACATGGCCGGTGTGTACTCCACACGATAATTGATGTGTATGTGACGGCGGTGCCATGAGCGGGGCTAGTTGCTCCATCAGACTTGCTATCTCCGCCCTTTCCCTCCCCAGCAAACCATGCTGCCAGGTTATGATACGTCGATGATATTAACAAGAGATGCGAAATCCCAACCAAGTATGAGCATCCCTCCTCTCTTTTGCCCCCCGGCCGGTTCGGAACCGAACGTTTGTACACCCCGGTTCCTCTGTGCCGCATCTTACTCCTCCTGATACGAGATCTTGCGCATCTCGCCCAGCCGATGCCGAGCAGCCGAAAGGGCGTTCTCGAGCTGTAGGATCTCGACCTGTAAAGCACAAGAGCGTCAGTAAAACATCCACCTCGAGCTGCGAGCTTGAAGAGCCGACGACCAACGGGGAAGGAGAACTTACCTGCTGCTCCATCTCCCGCACCTTGAACTCGTGCGCGCCCAGCTTGGAGTAGTCCACCTGATCCTCCTCGCCCTGCCTGTCTCTGATCATGGCCTGCACCTGCCTCACCAGAGACCGGCACGCCGCGCCCACCGCCTTGCTCGCCTGCTCCAGGCTCTCCTGGGACTTGCTCATGAAGCCGGCCTTGACACGGGACGCGGCCACCAGTTGGGCCGTGGACGCAGCGACGTCGTTGGACGCCACGATGAGCTGCTCCGGGCTGTTGCGTCCCGAGAGAACACCGTCTGCCGTCTCGATCAGCGTGTTCGTGGATGTCGCGACGGCCTTGGCGGCGGAGATGAGACCCTCCGTCCACCGGTTGTTCTTCTTGTAGAATGCCTGTCGGGAAGACGATCCGCGGCCGGCTTGCACGATCTCCTCCTGTGTTGCTGTCGCAGCCTTGATGAGCCGTGCGATGGCGTCTGTGATGGCCAGGGCAGCATCGAGGATTGAATCGTGCACCTTGAGCTCATACGTCGAGTACCCATCGCGAGGCTTGTTCCTCAGCTTGGCAAGGCGGGCAGCAGCAGCAGCGATCGCGTCAGCAGCCTTGCTGAGTTCTGACTCGACGAGATCTCCCAGGTCGCCCTTGTTTGCAAGCTTGCCGAAGCCCGGGGCGAAGGTCTCGACCAGCTTGTTCAGCTTCTGCAGGTTCATCTGGGCTTCATTGTTGTTGTTGATAACGACGTCGGTCTTCTGGATAGGATCCATACCCTCCAGTCGAAAGCTCTGAAGACCTCTGAAGAACTTGACGGCTGCCTGCGCAGACAGACGAGCACCGTTCATCAGCTGCTCACCCTTCTTCTCGTCTGTTGCGAGCCGGGTAAGACCCTTCGTGTTGTTGCAGACGTCCGCCATGGAGCTGGAGTACACATTGATCGCCTTGATGAGTTCACCGTAGGCAGCATTTGGGCCGTCGGCGATGAAGTTGTTGAAGGCAGTTGCGAACTCCATAGCGCTGGAAGACGCCTTCTCAATCTGAGAGAGTACATACGAAGGAGATGCGTTCTGGTTACCAGCCTGCATGGTGGAGTCGAGCTCGTAGATGGCATCATCCACACGAGCGACGCCAGATTGGAGAACCGAGTCAATGATCTCGTTGATTTTGTCCAAGTTTGCCATGACAAGAGCGTCAATCTGGCTATCAATTACCTGGTCGGTGTCTCCCTGGTTCATCTTGAGCTCGTTGAGCTCGACCAAGGCCTGGTCCATGCCGGCCTTGTAGACCTCCAGCTCTTCCTCCTTGTCGCGCAGGAGCTGCTCGAGGTCGGAGCTGCCATCGCGAACCTTGGCCTGAGCCTCCTCCAACGCACGGTTCTTGTTCCGCAGCGCCTCCTCGAGGTCTGACATCTCGCGGTTGTACTTGGCCAGCATTGTGGAGAGCTCATTGCCCTTGCTGCGCTCGAGATTGTCAGCGCGATCGTTCGCCATCCGCAGCTCGCGCTTCAGCTTCTCGAGCTCATCTTTGTTGGAACCGGTGAGTCGATCCTTGTCGTGGAGTGCACGGTCTCTCTCACGGATCATATCTGCCAGTTCGAGGTTCTTCGTCTTGATCTCGCGCTCAAGCTTTTCTCGTCGGTCAATGGCTTCTTGGGCCGATGCTGCCTTCAACTGCACAGACTTGAACTTCTGGAGTAGGTCAAGATGCTCGTGACGCAACTGTGAGTATAGCTTCGCGAGCGCCTCGTACTTCGTCCGCCATGTATTCACCTGCTCTTGCAGAGCCCGTATCTGGTCATCCTTGCTCCCAATTTGCTGCCCGTAATTGCTCTGCAATTGGTGCAGCTCACCCTCGAGGGCCTTCACTCTTTGGTCATATTGTTGTAGCATCAGCTGGTCACGTTCGTACTGGGCTCTTGCGTTGAGGTTCTCTTGTTCCAGCTCCGCCAGGCGTCCTTGCGTAAAGGACTGTGCCTGCTGAGACATCAGAGCTTCATGCTGCATTCGCTGCTGCTCGGCCAACTGTCGCTGCTGCTCCTCAAAGTCGCGCTGTGCTTGGAGCGCGGCTTGCTGTTGAGCTTGTTGTTGAGCTAGCTGCTGAGCCTCCAAGACTCGCTGTTGCTCCTCGTACTCCCGGTTTTGACGCTCCAGCTCGTTCTTCCAGAATTCCGAAATCTCATCTGGCTCTTCCGTCTTCGGCTGCCGCGGAGGAGTTGGCGCCCGTTCAATCTCCTGCTTTGGCCTTGCCGGCAGACTGGGCGCATTTTCGTCCTCAGCCAGCAGGTTCGGTGGATCTTGAGGCAGTTTGGGAATTGTGATCAGACTAGTCAGATAACGAAGGTTTGAGCATTCATAGTAGAATTTGACCAGTCGGTAGTGCTGAGCATCATAACGAGAACGGAGTGGTTCCAACGCTTCGGTGTCTCCTGTCATCGAATGCATGGCCCGCAGCATGCTAGTGATGAACTTGTATATGCCATAACTTTCTGCGACAAGTGGTACCAGGGCAGATATTCTGCACTCGTTGCTACCGACATTGCGGAAGTGGGAGAAGATGAGCTTCTGGAACTGGTCTATCTTGTCTTGTAAGGTCATAAGATCTGTAATCGTTTCGTATCCCTCGTTCGGGTCGTTGGTGGCCTTCAAGCTGAGGTATTCTTCATACTCGAAGGTTCCGTTGAACTCAGGGTGTTGCGAATGGAAAGCCAGCTTCGCAAGGAGGAAGTAGACGTATTCCTGGATGAGAGCTCCATATCCACGCATGCCCTCTCCGGCCATACCTCTGTTGAGGCTTTCGATCCATCCTCGGTTAGCTAGAGCTTCCTTGATCACGTTGGGGTGACCTTCTTGAAGAACTTTGTGCACCGTAATTAGTGCCTTGAAGGTCTGGACTTCATCGGCAAGAATTGGCTGCCTGGAGAGGAATATTAGCAACTTGTACAGACCGCAACGAGATAAGCAACAACGGCAGGCGCGCATGCAGCTTCCACTTGAAGGCTGAACTTGATCCGCTCTTGCCGGTTTCGGTCCCAGGCAGAGCCTTGCTGTGGACAGTGATTCACTCGACTTATCACCAGCAGCCCAGCCACCTGACACCGCAATTGTCCGTATACTCCTGGCACGGCACGGCTTCTCCTGACATATATCATGTTCTCCCAGTCTGATGTAGGAAGCGCCGCGCGCCGGCCTCGTTTGGGGAGGAAAGCGGATGTAGTAGGGATCTAGACGCACACTTTCAAGGCAGCCCAGAAGGCGTGGCCGGACTTGTGATCCCATGTATATACGATACAGCTTCGCACATGTTTGCGCTTCGGTGCTGTCTCCTCCGGGCTGGTCGCCTTCTTGATGCCGATGGAGAGATCTGTCTCGGACCTGCACAGACGAGTCGATCAGTACTTTGCCCACACGGAGGAACGCCACGGCAGTGGATAGGTTGAGCGCACTTGGTGTGAGACGCCATGGTGGTGGACCGGTTGAGCCCTCAGGCAACTTGATCGAGGTATTTGTCCCCCTGATGAAGCCACCCGCAAAGAAGCTGTGGGTCGCGTACTCGTCGTAGATAGGAGGAGGTACGGAGAGGATGCAATAAAGAGGACAGTACGGCAATGAGAATGCCGGACTCCTTTGCCTTAAGAAGAGAGTGGCTATAGAATGGCTGCCAATCAATGGAGGCGATGGGGGCGTCGTCAGCTACTGTAGGTAGTCTGCGTATGTTGGGCAGTCAATCATCAATGCTAGGCTGTCATGGCGGCTCACGGCTGTTCTGCACTGCCACCTGGGCACTAATACAGCAGGCACTACCGCGGTACATTACACCACGCAGGAAGGCTCATCCGCGTTGTTCCCAGCAAGTCGGAACCTTGGAAGGCTCAGGGGCAGGCCGTTACGTAATAATACAATGTACACGAGGCCCGGGTGAACCTTAGACGGTCCGTGACGGCCTCCTGAATGGTGAAATTACATTACTGTCACCCAAGGGAGCCGAAATGAAGGTGACTGTGAGTAATGAACATCTTAGTTTACATGCTCGTAAATGCTCGACCCTGTACGATTCGATGTCCTTGCCACAAGAAGAGGCTCATGCCTGAAGAGACTCACTTAACACTCACTCAACTCTCAAGGTGTACTTAGTTAGATACTCCAGGACCATACAAGGGAACCTTGGGAAGAGGGGAAGTCTTGAGCACGGGGCATCGTCCAGACTTCAACAGCCACGGGCTCAGTAGTTTACCTGGGGTTTCATTGCGCATTGACTATTCGTGCTGATCTGTCCACATAAGAATTGTGATACCTACGCCCATCGTCAAAGCCGTAGCAAGACGATAGTCGATACTGTGTGCCACCGAACATCCTCAAAACTCCATTTCAACGCCAAGAAGAAAACCAAGCCAGCTACGTAAATGAATGCTCGAAGTGAAGCCGAGAGAGGTGCCGGGAAAGAATGAATGCAAATTGTCGTTACCGCTAAACACCCATCGTGAAATCGTGCTCGATGCCTGGTGTCACGCTTGCGATGAACTATCCCCGAGATTAGTTTGATGTCTCTTGGTGCTGTCTCGAGGAACGATATGACACTTACCTTGAGGAACACCACCAAATACTGATCCACCCGAATGGCAACCTCGTCAACCGCCTCATGACCAACCTCCTCCCACTCATCTCCACTCCCCTTGCTCTCGGCCGCATCAGATGCCGCACCGCTCACATCCAGCTTGTTGATCTCATCAGCAAGGCCTTCCATGCCCTTATCAACCGAGCCAGAAGCCGTGCCGGCCTTGAGCTTGTCCCGCCGGATCTTCAGCGCGGCGTCCGCACGGTCCAGCAATGTCTTCATGACCGAGGCGTGCTTGCAGGGATGCACCGAGGCCATCTTGATGTTGTTGGCGAAGAAAGGGAAGTCTTCTAGCGTCACGGTCTTGTCCTTGTAGTCACCCACGATGTCCTCCATCATCAGGTGTGGTGGCAGGGGCTGACCATTCGGCAGGTAGCCGGACATGTAGAGCCGGGGTGTGCGGTAGTAGGGCGAGTACATGATGTAGAGGGTGTACGTTCGGCGGCCACTATCGGGAAGTATATATTAGTCAGAGGTTCGTCGCCTGTTCCCACGCAGCATTGCTTCTTGTGCAAGGGGGCAAGACTGTGTGTTGGGATAGAACCGCGGCGGCAAACGTACCTGTTCATACCATCTCCCTCCGCGTCTCGAATGATAGCCTCGTCATCATCCTCATCCTCCATGTCGGGGATGTCGTCATCATCCTCCACGACCTGGCCATCACCCACATTGCCCGCATCATCCACCGTCCTGATCTCCCTAACCTTCAGCGGCTGGGAACTCGACAGACCTCCCGTTCGTAGCCAACCATCCTCGTCCCCACCTGTAGCACCCTTGAAATCGTCGCCATCGTGGACGAGCGCTTCCTCATGGCCCGCGTCTCCGGCAAAGTCGGCGTCCAACCGGCGTTGGCAGGGCACGTTGCGGGTCACGAGGAACTGCTTCCCGGGAGGCAGGTAGTTTGCGCGCTTGGAAGGAGAGTCGGCATCCGCCCATGACCAGGTTGGGAACTTGAAGACGAGGTAGTCGCCTGCTGCGAGGAACTCCTCGGGCGTGATCTGGCCGGTCTTGCGGAAGGTCGAGGTGTTGCTGACGGGGGTGTAGGTGTCCCGCAGCTTGTTGACAAACGAGTAGAGTGGGTTGCCGATGTTCATGGTTCGGGATGTTTGGATCGGCCGGAGCCTTGCTTTCGGTAATTAGGTTGTTGGGGAGAGACAAGGATCGCCGTATTTGGTTGAAAGGTGGAAAGTTACTGCAGAGAGGGTTGTAGAGTACGAAGCAAAGGTTGTTTTAGGAAAAAAGGGATGGCTGGCTGTCTGGCTGGGTGAAGTTGCTATGGTCATCCACGGTTTTGGCCGTTTGATAGATAAGAGGTCCGATCCGATGATGCAGTTGCTCCAACACAGACGAGATCACATGCGGAGGAGGGGCAGAAGTGGGATGGCAGCTGCAGCCTGCCTGAGACAACCCTGGAGGGCCGCCTGCAGGGCTGCTTTATAGGTGGGGCACCCCTGAAAGTGTACGGCATCTAGCGGATCGGCCGCCCTACGGATGTAACTCATCGTCACTGTGAGTGCTTAGTCCCTACAACACACACTACATGAGCAGGCAAGCAGGTATCAGACAGCGGCTTTGGTCACTTATACAGGTCTTCGGCAATTCCGAAATTTGGTTTGTCTGCCTCACATACGCTCACGTGGGTCTTGAACCAGAAACTGCCTTGAATCCAAAAAGCAGCACAAAGCCACGCCGTCTGTCCCCGTGTTTGCTGGCCTCTTGCTCCGAGATGGCACCGCTCTTGTCAGCGGCTACTCATCTCCGCACCTTCGTCCTCTTCGTCACTGACCTCCTCTCCCCTCTCGATTGCTTCTTGCCGTGCCTTGGCAGCCCGCTCCTTTTTCCTATCCAAAAGCTTCTGTAGCCGTTTGCCGGAGTTGAACACCCCATTGGTGCCAGAGCCGCACTGCGCACAGCTCGGGTCTCGCCGGTATCTGGTCAGTGCGCAGGGCTCACAGAAGTAATGGCCACATCGCGTAATTACGGGTGCCTTATAAGGACCACGGCAGATAAGACACACGAAGGGAATGCTCTCCAACATGGCCTCCTCTGCCTCGTCCTCCTCTTCCGCCGTCCTGTTCTTCCGGTCCGCGCTGGCGACTACGGTGCCACCGAGGTTCTTCTTGCCTTTTGTGACATCCTCCCACTCCCGATCCAGAGCCCAAGATTGCTTGTAGTCTTCTCTGCTATGGAGAAACTTGCAGTTATCTCCGAAGCCGCAGAAGCCGGTCTGCTTATAGTCTTTGCACACATCTGGAGCATAGTCCATGACGGTAATGGTCCGAATATTCGTGGGTGCCTTGACTGGGCCTACTGTTCGTTGAGGCGCATTGGGGTTCTTCTGGATAAAGGAGGATTGGTTCGCCAGCCCCTTGTATGTACCATCAGGTCCCTGAGACTCTTTTGGCATCGTGCGTGTTGATCCCAGAAGATTTTTCGCAGACAGAGCATCATTGGGGTCTTGGTCATACCAGTTGCTCTGTTTCGTAGCATCGTTGGAGTCGGTTATGGGCACATTGCGGTCGGCGCTGAAGACGGTAGCGGGCAAATCCTTCTCGGGAGCTGTGTTTTCCTTCGATGAGACTTTCACCGTGCCCGTGTTCTTCTTCCTGCGTTTGACATTTCTACCTTGGTCGTCTTCTGCAGAGGAATAGTCGGAATCATCGCTGTCGCTGTTTGCGGGTGGCGGGGTGGCGGGCCTCTTCCTGAAGTTTGCCTTTGCCTTTGCGCCTCGTTTCTTGAAGACGGCAACGGGGCCCGTAGGTGTCTCAGCAGCAGTATTCTCTGTTTCCCCCATGATGTTCCTTTTGAGTAGTATGATGTAGTATAATGAAGTGTCGTCGGGGTCGAGGTGCAACGTTTGCGACAGGGCGTTTGGAGGCGGCGTGTTTCGATTCCAATCTAACGGCTGATTAGAAACGGCGGGCGAAAAAGACGTCAGAGGACGGACCGGGGGGGGGACCCCTGGAACGTTCCAAAAAGGCCCGTGTTGAGACGGAGCGTCTACTAGTGCAATCTGTAGGTACTGTGGTGATGACGACCTAGCCGGCTAGGTACCTAGGTAGTCCTGATAGTCTGTTGGTGGGCTGTGTAAACCTTGGAAAGCCCAATCACAAGGTTGGGCTGCCCCTGAATGCTGCTGAAATGAGTGTGTGCACGATTCGTTATGCTGTGTGCCACTCTCTGCCAGCACATCGATGCAATGCAGCGTTGAGCAATTGCTTCTTCAGGATGCTTGTGTCTTGGTCTAAGGAAAGGGTCGAACTCTGAGAGCGGTTAGTAGGACGGGAACTTGGTTGCCATGGTGAAGGAGAGACAAGCTGGAAAGAGACCGCGTGTACGGATTCGTATACCGTACTACATACGGACGCACAGTAGGCACAGTAGGTGCCTATCAGGGTTTCTTGGCCAGCAACAGTTGAACTTGGAGGGGTTGCAAGCTTTCACAACTTGATCCTCTCAAGGCTCACATGACAGATCGCCGACTGACGTTCCAACACTGCCCAGGTACCGTACTCGAATACGGTTTCTCACGTGGCCGAGAGCAAGGACAACAACACCTAGTCATAGGTACCGCACCTACACCGACATAATAATATCATCCATGGTTGGCAGAGAGACAGACAGTGATGGTTTTGTCGGTACCCAATCGCGCTTGGGACTTGAACGTCGAGACGGACGGATGCTTTATCATTGTGACAGTATAAGTAACCCGTACTCCGTATTAAGTATATTGATGTTGACTCGATTTGAGACTGGGTGTCCCTGATGATATCTATGACCCTGCACTAAATTACACATCCCACCTGTCCCACACTCTGACTTGGCTCGTGAGGGATTCTGGAATGCCCGGGGGGCATCAAGATGAAGATGGCCCCCCCTGGTAAATTGTACATAGCGTCGGTAGTAAACAGTGGATCTCGGGGCTCATCAGTGCACTCATGGCTATTTGGCAGTTTGGCTATTTTGCTTCTCGAAGCTATCTATCAAGGATCCACCTCACCGCGCTTCCCGTTCTGGTTGAGAGCCACCTGAGGCCCGTTCTCTCCTTCTGCTCACCCTCAATCTCTCTGTTTTTGCACCGGGTCTTGTCTGTTACAGTTACAGTCACTGTCACTGCTACGGTACAGTTTACTGTTGCTGTGGTTGTTGTTGTCCTCCTCCTCCTCCTCCCAAACCCCCCATCCTTTTCCCTTTCCTCCTTTCCCGTCTCTTCCTCCCACCGAGTCAAGTCCAGTTGAGACGATCCGGCTTCTTTCTACCTGTAGCTCCGGCCAGTCTCTGCCTTCCGCGCTGCTGGGCTGCTTGTATTCATTCGTACCGCCCACAATTGTTTATTGTTGTTGCCTCTCTCTATCCTTCTGTCTCTGTCTCTATCTGTCTGTCCCTCTCTCTCTTGTTCCATTATTATCACTACCTACTTGATCTGTACTTCGTACTTTGTACCTTATCACCCTGTTCTTTTTCCTTTTTTTCTGCTTGCCTGGGTACTCTGCTCTTCACGGCCCTTCCGTCTCCTCTTCACGAGTCGGATCAGTCAGTGACCAATTGTTGTTCTTTCGCCCCATTCATTCGCTCTCTCCCGCAATTGCGACCGACCGACCCTGCCAACTCTACTCCTCGCAGTCGTCTTCATCGACTGATACTGCGGTGGCTTCCTTCTTTAATTCTCTATTAATCGATTTGTCAATAAGCTACGATACGATACGACACGATACCGCTAAATCAACGCCGGTTTCTTCTGCTGTTGTCTGTCGTGGCCCTCTTCTTTTCCCTCGGTCCTTGAACCCGCCCACGTCCTGCCACAATCAGAACACGAGAGCCGCCCGGGATCTGCCACGGATCTACCTAGGTACCCTACCCAGGAAGAGATAGCGGCACAGGATTGAGGGGCGCCCATCTGCTGTCAGGTCCAGACACCTACTGCAGCCAGGTTCAATCAAGAGGTGTGTGTGTGCCCGTGCCGTGTGCGACTGCTACCTGAGCCACACCACGTCCAGCCTGCACACGTCCAGGCGGTCTTGCGCCTATCAGGCAAGCCTGCTGATACTTGTACTGTAGTTAGGACCGACAAGTCAACAACACAACAACAACACACGGCTCCTTCATTCTTTCCATACCTGCCCGTCGCCGACATCCCCGTTTTTGCCACCGGTCGCGATTTGTTTACCTTCTTGACTTCTTGCTCGCGCCGCTTGTGCTGTTTCGTATCTTCACTGCAAAAACTTGTTTCGTTTGGCAGACCGGGTCTGCTTGCTTCTGCCCATCACCGGCCTGCGGGGAACTTTTGTCGCATATAAGGAAGTGGGGGAAAAAGGGGGAATTCTATCGAGGAACATCGAACAGATCCGCGTCGGCGCCCCGCGATTTTTCCATTTCGCGTGCTCATGGTCTGACCACGGCTCGGGCTTCGAAGGCATCGTGTGCTTTTTGTGTCGCTAAAACACAATGGCTACCTCGATGGCTTCCGACGAGCCCCTGGTCATTGGCCAGGAGGAGCCTGATCCTTTCGTCTCTAGCTCCAGCTCCAACCCTATAAACCACCGATTTCCCAACTACGACTCTCAGGCCTTTGCCCTTGGCCCTGGCGCCTCACCCGCCTCCGCGAAACAAGCCTTAGAGGCGCATATTGCTGACACCGATCGGCGCATGGAGGAGGCGGGCAAACTCGGCACGGCTTTGGTCCAACAGCGCAAGGAGCTCGAGGAGCGACTTAAAGAGGTGGAACAACTAGAGACCGAGGACGAGCTTTCGCCAGACCTCAAGCAAAAGCTCATGGTCATTGAAAAGGACTACAACGAGGTTGCCCGAGATAGTGCTAGGGCCTTTATCCCCAAGCAGCGCATGTCAAGTTATGAAGTGTCCGCGGGTATGCCGTTTACCCCGGACAAGGGCCTTGTCAGGGTGAGTTACTGCGCTTCAACAGACAAGTGTTCCAAAATTGACCATGTGTTCAGAGGTCCGTCAGCCCTTCCAAATTCGAAAAATTCGAAAGCCTAGCCACAGGTTCCCCGAGCAAGTTCAGTGTTCCGAACCGCAAGATGCGCAATCAACCCGCCAACCGCATTCACGACATCGAATTTGCTGCCGAAATCAGCACATCCCTAATCACTCAGGTCCGAAACCTGCAGGCTCTCCTGCAAGAGAGGGATGAAGAGGTCAAAGATCTAAAGGCGGATAAGTCGGATCTCCAGGTGGAAGTGGAAGGCTTCCAGCAGCGCATGAGAAACCTGGATGAGAGCGAGAGTCGGTACAAGGATGAGAACTGGAATCTGGAGACGCAGATCCAGGAGCTCATGGCCGCTCAGAGGGAGGCAGCTGACCGCGAAAAGAAGCTGACCAACTCACTGAACCTCCTTCAGGCCGACAAGAACTCGACTCAGCGAGAGCTGGACGAAATCAAATCGGCGCACTCAAAGCTTGCTGAGGACCATGCAGCGGCCATCAAACACCACGACATAGAGCTTGGCACGGCCAAGCGCAATGCTGTCATGGCTGAGGCTGAGCGCGTAGCCCTGCAGCGCAGAATTGAGGAATTGGCCAGCCAGAACCAGGAGCTTGCCAAGGCTATCTCGCTCGAAAGGGGCAGGGCCAGCACACGCAACACTCCCTCCGGAAGCAGTGAGGATGACCTGGAGAACGCCGGTGGCAACATGACTCCGGAGCACTCTCCGCCTCCTTCGCCAATCAAGCCGACTCCCAGACACTCAATGCTCGAGACTGAGACCTTGAAGACCTCTCTACAGCATGCTCAGCGCACTATCCAGAGTCTTCGCACAAACGTCCACCGAGAGAAGACCGAGAAGCTTGAACTGAAGCGACTCTTGCAGGATGCCCGAGATGAAGTCGAGAAGATGCGCAGTGATCCAGTTGAACGGCCTCACCAGAGGCGTGCCCGTGAAGCTAAGTCTCGAGAGTTCAAGAAGCCCGCGAAACTTGACAAGTTGGGTACTGCTCGTACTCCTAAGGCCGAGATCTTGCACTTTGAAGATCCGGAGTGGGAGGAGGTAGCAACCCAAAAGGGCTCCCCCCCTACAGGAGGATTCTTGTCTCAGATGGCCGATATTCCCCTGCCATCTACGGAAACGGATGAGTTCGAAACGGCCAATGAGGCGAACGAGACCACTGATGCCTTCGAGACTGCTCATGAACGTGGCACCGAGACAGAAGAATTCCAAACTGGTGCTGAGAACTTCACCGACTCTGACGACACAGAGACTGAGAGTCCTTCGAGGAGGGCCGGGGCAAGATCCAACGCCCTCAAGCGGGCACCCATATTCGCGGCTACTAAGGGGTACAGCTATGAGAGTACTGCTTCTACGTCTGCTAGTGAAGATGAGGGAGACTATATGGACCCCACAAGAACCCCGGGCTCACCCAGTCAAAGAGCGAGGCTGCGTGTCGGTCGCGGTACTCTTTCCCGGCGGTCTAGACAATTCAGCGAGGGGACTTCCGTACAGGATAGCCCCTTGAGCCACCCCAACAGCAGCTTCTCCGGCCCTAGTGGCATGCCGCAACAGAGCTTGTTCGCCGAGCTTAATGAGTTCGAAGGCAGCGATGAGGACTCAATCAACAACACACCAGGCCAGAGAAGCATTCGCTCTGTTAGCATTCGCTCTGTTACGCCGGGCTCTACTGCCAGAGGCCGGACCACGTCGCCAGCTTCTACCGTACCAGCAGTACCCGCTATACCTAAATTCATCATGGTGGACAGTGGTATGATGACGGAACCGGTGGAGATGCAACCAGTCGCAGAATCTCTGTCACCTTCTGTGGCTTCTGTTCCTTCCCAGAGACCCATGTCTTTGGATACAGTCGTCAGCGCTGTTCAAGACCGGCCTATGTCGATGTATAGCGATGCCAGCGCTCAGTACGACATGGATGAGAGACTTGCCCAGTTCCCAACCCCACCCGCTGCGCCAACAATCATCGGCAATATCCCAACGCCGTTCCTCCCTCCGCCTCAAAGACTTGAAATATCCAATGTCTACGCCGAGGAGATCGTGCCTCAGGCTGAACCTGAACCTGAGCCTACCCTTCCTCCCAGGCTTGGTCTTTCTAACGTGGTATTCGAGCATATTGAGCCACTTGCTGAGCCTCAGACGTCGCCTCCAAGCCTCAGCATGTCCCACATGGTAGCCGAAGACATCGAGCCGATCGCTGAGCCAGAAGTTCCGCCCCCAACACCACCAACTTTGTCGGTGTCGCCAATTGTTGCGGAGCATGTTGAACCGGTGGCTGAGCCTGAGAAGACACTGCCTCCGCCACCAACCCTGGCATACTCATTGATCTCCTCCTCAGAAGTTGAGCCCATAGCCGAGCCTGAACGTGAGCCGAAGATTGTGCGTGTCGTCGAATACGTGGAAGCGCCTAGGCCCCCACCACCGACACTGGAGTTCTCCTCAATCTCCTCTTCAGAAGTCGAGCCTATAGCTGAAGCTGAGCGCGAGCCAGAGATTGTTCGTGTCGTCGAATACGTGGAAGCGCCTAAGCCTCCACCACAGACCCTAGAGCTCTCTCCAATCTCCTCTCTAGAAGTTGAGCCAGTGGCTGAGGAAGAGCGCGAGCCAGAGATCGTCCGTGTTGTCGAATACGTGGACGCACCCAAGTCTCCACCGCCGACATTAGTGTTTTCTCAAATCTCATCTGCAGAAGTTGAGCCTCTAGCTACACCTGAGCGCGAGCCGCAGATTGTCCGCGTTGTCGAATACGTGGATGCTCCAAAGCCGCCCCCCGCAGAGCTGTCTTACTCCGCGCTTGTGGCTGAGGGTATTGAACCACAGGCAGAGCCTGAAGCTCCTCTACCTATCCTATCCGTGTCTTCGATAACATCGGAGCAAGTGGAGCCAAGAGCTGAGCCTCAACCACTCCCACCAAGTCTTTCCCTGTCTTCTGTCGTAACACAGGATATTGAGCCAAAGGCCGAGCCTCAGCCGGCACTCTCCGTCTCGGCCATTGCCGCGGAGCAAGTGGAGCCGGTGTCTGAGCCTCAAAGCCTGCCGCCACCCTTGTCTGTGTCGACAATTGTATCTGAGCAGGTTGAGCCTGTCAGTCCTGTGGAGGCCAAGGTTATTCCAGGCCTGCCTAGGGCTGCTATGCTCGACTTCTCGACGATTCAGTCATTGGAGACTGCGCCCATCGAGCCTGAACATTCTATCCTCAGCAAGCCCGTCCTTGCGCCTCTCGGCTTCTCTGCCATCGAAGCTCTGGAGACCGAGCCTATTTCACCTAGAAGTCCGAAGAGGCATGGTTTCATCATCCCCCGCGACCACGAAGATCACCCAGTGACCCCGTCAAAGGGTATCTTCGGGTCTATCTTTGGATATGGCAAGAGTAAAGAACCGGAAAC
Organism: Cytospora chrysosperma; assembly: GCA_016808195.1. Classification (NCBI taxonomy): domain Eukaryota; kingdom Fungi; phylum Ascomycota; class Sordariomycetes; order Diaporthales; family Cytosporaceae; genus Cytospora; species Cytospora chrysosperma. Next base: position 1,146,489 of record JAEQMF010000012.1, read on the forward strand.
CCCATTCATCGCCGAAGATGAAACCAGGCAATCACCGAGTGATAGTCCTTTGGTCGAGACGCCTGAGTCTCAGCGTCCCTTCAAGGAGATCTCGGCAAATACTGGTGGCAAACCTAATCGCAAGGCAGACGTCCAGCTGTCTGACTCTGCTGCTCAGACTTCTTTGACTGCCGAAGCAATCGATCAAATGCTCCAGGCTAAGCGCCGACCACTGCCACAGCTTGCTCACCAAAAGTCAGACTCACTCGCGAGCGTGATCAGCATGGGATCGCCAGGTACAGTTCGCCTTCAGAGATCACAAGAAAGTCTCGACAATATTATCAGGCCCAAGGGTAGGATGGTGGACGCAGGCGCTGAGGCTGCCTCTGAGGCTGCCTCGCGGAGACCGGGTAGTGCAATGAGCACTCGAGCATCGTTGAAGAATGCGCCACCACTGCCGCCAAACCACAGGGAGGCCATCGAGGCCGCAAGAACAGGCACTGCTAACAGTGGTCATGGTACAATCGGCAGTATGGGTCCGCCACTCTACCCTGCATCTGCATACAAGAATCCGATGACTAGGCCTAGAACACCGGTGTCTCAGCACCTTTCCGTCAGTAACAGTGGCAAGGGCAGCCCCACGCCTCGACCAGATAGGATGAACTCTGCTCATGGAATGGCTGATCTTCACTCGCCAAACCGCCTCACTGCGAGAAGTCGAAAGTCATCCGTCTCATCCTTCGCATCCGAGGTGGATGCTCGTTTCAGTGGAATCGGCGGGATGGGCATGGGTGCACACGGCTTCGGACCCAACACGGATCCGCGCATGATCCAAGCAATCACTCAGACCATGATCGGTGAATACTTGTGGAAGTACACTCGTAAGACAGGCCGTGGCGAAATGTCGGAGAACAGACATCGTCGATATTTCTGGGTTCACCCGTACACCCGTACACTGTACTGGTGTGACAGGGACCCAACAACTGCTGGCAGGTCGGAGCTCCGGGCCAAGAGCGTGCCCATCGAGGCGGTACGTGTCGTCACGGACGACAACCCTATGCCTCCTGGGCTGCATCGCAAGAGTCTCGTCATCATCTCACCAGGACGAAGTGTCAAGTTCACCTGTACGACAGGTCAACGGCACGAGACTTGGTTTAACGCCCTCTCTTACCTGCTGCTCCGCACCAATAGTGAAGGTGAGGCAGATGCGGAGGAGCTGGCGAATGGTATCACCAGAGAGGACGTTGATGAGTTCAACCCTGGGAATCGATCCCGTGCAGCTCCCTCCATCTCATCGTACAACTCGCACAGAACTCGCAACAACCACCACATGAACCTGGACGTGCCTACCTTGACTCCCAACAACAAGAAAGCAACGTCAGCGGAGAGTGTCTCGAAAGCAACACTCACAGGACGGCTCAGCGGGTATTGGAAGTCGACCCAAGACTCTTTAAGCGGCCTAAGAACCCGCAGCGGTGTCCATGATCAAACTAGCCTCTACGGGAACGATGAGGTGCACGACAGCGCTGAGGATTTGAGACAGATGTACGAGAAACAGGACAGGGAGTCTGACAGGTTGGATAACGTCAGAGCATGCTGCGAAGGTAAGCAAAACCTCCGGGAGTTATCTTCTGCATACTTGTAAGCTAACAAACGATGCCAGGGAGACATGATGTCGGCACTCTAACCAAGAGCAAAGGCAGTCGCCAATCGCACCACCCTCACACGCATGAGGGTGCATCTATCCACTCACATCAAAGCCGCGCAAGCACACCCGGCCCTTCGTTGGGCACGGTCACATCTAGGACATGATCGAGAACTATCATCACTGCCTAGACTTAAGTCACTCATTGATTAATTTTCTTTTTATCAACCACATATACGGCATCTAGCAGGTCGCCAATATCCAGAAACTGCTGCGCCTGCCATGACCACCTCATTGGAGTCTCCTATCTTTTAATTGCGAAAAAAAAGCAAACGAACTCAACGCCTCAGATCTCATGAAGTTGACGATGCCAATTTTCCTTTGCGTGCCCAGCATGGAAACACATTCAGCATCCAATCTACCCTGCCCCTACAAATGGTCACAAAACCCACACTCATCAGCAAAACCGCTGGGTCTCGTCACTTGTGCTTGTTTCCCTCGGGGTCCTGCTTACCGTTCATCTGTTCGGTTCACCTATTTGTACCAAAGAAAATGAAGCAAAAAACACAACAAAAAAAAACGGGAACGGTCGAGATGTTATACCCACAAAGGCATCTTTCACTGTCTTTGAGTGCAATCAGGAGTGGCAGGCTGGAAAGGAGGAGTTCATGGAGCACGACCCCAAGCTAATAACCTGGGACTTTCTACTAGAAAGCTTTTCTATCTTGTCACTATCCTTGTGGCTTTTTTCCCTTTTCCTATTTCTCTCTTGGTCGCCACAATGGTGATTAATACCTTTGGGCTGCGATTCGGAACTGTGTATATCTCCGGCATCGAGGCACGAGATTGCTCGTTATTGCATCGGGACCGGAGACGGACGAGGCTCAAGCCAGACGAGGGAGGAGGTAGTAGTAGTCTTCCATTTGTGTGGGCGGGCGGTTGATATAATCGCAGCAGCAGGGGTAGACCTGTTTTTGATGACTGAATGATGATTCCAAATTACCAAATTTTTCAATAGCGATCTAATGTCCCTGTGCCTGCGAATTGTTCTCTGCGTGTATTGCGCCAATCATGCATCCTTCCCGTAGCCATAGTATGCAGACTCCGACCATTTCCAGTTCCTACCATGTTCCATTTTCCAACCCGAGGCCGGGGTATCTCTTTGTCATATTAAAGGTTGCCACCTGCTCCTTCCTGTCCATGCACCCATCCATCCATGCCATCCATCCATCCAAAACCGTAACCCAGACGAAGACAAAAAGAAGAAAAAAAACATGGAGCCCTCCCTCACCACTCCAGGTCCGCCGGCCCAACACCCAAGCCCGCAAGCCGCTTGACGGCCGGCTCCACAATGCCCCTCTCGCTCCTCAGCCTGGCCTCCTGCTTCTTCCGCGTGTAGAAGACGGGGCAGTCCTTGCTGTCACAGCGCACCTCGTCCAACGGCGACAAGGCCGCACAGCTCTGGCAGACCTTGACGACCTCCCTAAGCCTCCTCTCCTCCGTGTTCAGCCGGCTCTGGAGCTGCAGCAGCGAGCCGGCCGAGTCGCGCTTGCACCGTCCGCACAGCACAATGCCGTCACTGCTTCCGGCGTTGTTGGTGTTGTTGTTGTTGTTGTTGACCCTCACCTTGGCACCGCAGACGACACAGCTCGCCGAGCGGAGGTAGCTCTCCAGCGTGAACTTCTTCCTTGCAGCGCCGCCCGGCCCGTTGACAGCGGCAGCCGCCGCCGCGGCAACGTCCACGCGACGGATCCGCTGGACCTTGGGCATCTCGTCGTACCACTGCCTGACGTTGGCGCCGACAAGGTTGAAGATGCGCTCCAGGGGCGGTATCAGGTTCTTGGTGATGTAGTACTCGGCGTCCAGGGTGCAGTGGTCGTTGTCCAGCAGGTCCTCGGGCGCGACGCACCGGTCGATGAGTCTCGCGCCGGGCCCGCCCGTGGTGACCACGTACGGCACGCGCTCGCCGTACTGGGGCTCCGCACGGGCGTCCTCGAGCATCCGGCGTGTGGAGATGAGCGCGCCGGGGGGCGGCGGGCCTTTGCCCGAGTAGGTTCCCAGGCGGACCTCCTTGGCGAAGCAGAAGTCCTGTACCGAGACCTGCCCGCGCATGATCTTGTCGCACTGGCGCTGGAAGTACGCCTTGACCTGGCTCAGATCGGCCGTCTCGAAGAGCAGCTTGAGCGCCTTCTCCTCCATCTTCTGCTCCGCGGGGGTCCCGTCGCGGCGGACCGTCTCGATGCCCTTCGCGTCGAAGTCGGGCTTGACCTGGTCGCGGCTCTCGTATTTGTACCCGACGTAGCGCTTCTTGGCGAGGAGGACGCACGGGTGGTAGACCTTCTCGAACTTGAGCTTGATGGGCCGTGGGTTCATGTCCGTGATGGCCTTGGAGATCTCTTGCCCGATGTCGAAGGCTTGGTCCCGCGTCCGACCTTTGAGGTAGATAAAGAGGCTGTCTGTGTCGCCGTAGACAACCTCGGCACCCCATTTGTCCACGGAGTGGATGTATGCGATGGCTCGCTCGAGTGTCTCGCGACCTGTCTGAACGATGCTGTCTGCTATCTCAGAGCAGGGCATGCGCCCAGAGAATGATGCTGATGTGTAGCCGTATGTGACGTTTGCAAGAAGCTTTAAAGCCAACTGTCTGTTGTTCAGGAGCTGCTGGAGAGTTTTATCTTCCTTGTCTTGCTTCATGCCACTCTTGACCATGACTCTGGTCTCCAGGATTTCAGTAAGCATCTTGGCCAGCAGCGACTTCCGGATGTCCACCTTCGCATACATCATGCCGTTGGGTGCAATGTTGATGTAGTTTTGGAGGAGCTCAAGAAGCCTCTCTTGGCGCTTGTAGTCAGTAAACCCCATCTTGTTTGTGCCCCGCCAGTTCACAATGCGTCCCAAGAAAGTCGAGTAACAGTAGTTGTAGGCAATCATCACGCTGGGATACAAGCTCTGGAAGTCCAAGACTAACAGGGGGCTGTTGTAGAAGGCGCTCTGGGGCTCCATAACCAATGGCAGACACTCAAGAGCATTTTGGCCGCCGACTTGCTTCCTGCTTGGAGAGACCAGCACAAAGTTCTCCGGCTTCGCGATCCGATACATGATTGACTCGACCTTATACTGCGAGCCTCTGGAGAACACAGAGAAGAAGTCGACACCAAGCAGACGGGCTTGCTCGCTGGTACGAGGGATCAGCTCATTCTCCTCGAGAATTTGTATGTCCATCTTGGTCCTTGTGATGTAATACCTAAGAACCTTGGCCAGGTCTCTATGACGGCCGTTTGAGTACCAATCCGATAGCGTCCGCCATGTGTAATGCGGAATACGTCGATGGAGCAAATGCCACACCACATTCTCCATGGTGTACTGAAGGAGGTTCAACTCGCCTCGCATGGATCTCCAGATGTTGATCATATGCCGGCCGGTGACGCGTATGGTCGAGGTGGTGTTGAAACCCCAGCGATCGGCCTCTTTTCCGAATCTGCCATGAGACTGTGTTTTCATCCGTGAGAATTCATCGCATAGATTGTAGTCGTACTTGTGCCTCGCTCTCTCAATCAAGTAGCCCCACGAGCTACCGTGCACTTCATAGCCGGTAAGAACGTCTGGATCACGGGTCCTGACGATTTCAACCATCCTGACCATGGCATCAAGCTCTGTTGATTCCTCTATCACTTCCACCTTCGCCTGGGCACGTATCCTATGCGCTAATACGCCGTCCTCAGATACCACAATGATCCCTAACACGGTGGTATCTGACGACTGGGAGCCATCTTGGAAATCTTCGTCCGACTTGGTGGCCCAGAAGATACACTGTACTTCGTCCTCTTCAGGGTTTGGAACAAGATTACCTCTCGTGTTGACATGGACCTCTAGACTCATTGTACTCATGTATTGAGCTTCGTGCTGAACACTGGTAGTTCTCTTCTTTTGAGAATACTTGAAACCATGCTTATCTTTGGGCGTGGATCCAACTACCTGCGAGATGAAAGGTCTTTGCGTTGCAACCACTTCGCTGGGTTTGCCTTCCTGTACTGGAGTCGCACCACGCGTGTACTCCTTCTTTTGCTTCGCTGTCCACCAGCCACTGACTTCTTGGAAAGTGGGTGGAGGGTTTGAAATTTCCCAGCTGAGCAATGAGCACTGCCGGCCTTTTCTTCGATACTCCAGCTCAGTCTGCTTCTTGTTGTTCGAATTGACCTCTACGTTGCGACTGAATGTAGCTGGCGATTGACCTGTTTCATCGAACTCTGGGAGGAATGGCAAGGTATTGCCATCAATACGAAATTCTCTGCCCGCGTACTCTTTCATCCTCGGAGGCACATCTTGCTCCTGGCTGTAATATGCGTCTTGGTATATGACGTCCGGGAGGTTATTTTCCTGCATGGATGCGCAGACTTCCGCAGCCGACGGAGGAGCACGGTTCAGAACGCTCACCAAAGACCCCTTCGCTGCCGAGACTACCGCGGGTGGTAGTCGCGAAACTAGATTCGAGGATGGAGTCATGATGGATGAAGCTGAAGAAGAAAGGACATGAGGTTTTGCACCACTGGGTGTGACAGGCGACGCTTTCTCGGTCGAGCTAGAACGTCGGTCAGACTTGCCATTTTCCTTCCAAGTATCATCCTCGCTTTTCTGCGAGTTGGATTGTTGACTCAGGCGCAGCTTTGTGCTCGGGTCATTGGGATCCTTAACGACGATAAAATTGAGCTTCTGGTTGTCTTGTGTCTTGGACTTCACCCCAGTGATGCTCTGTTTCGCGATCTGTGATGATTGGAATCTCACATGTCTTGGAGATTTTGCTGCTGGACGCTCTGTTGTAGCCGATGCGCCAGCCCCCTCAGTCTTCTGTCGTTTACCAGCGGACGATTCCCAACTTGAGTTCGGTCGTTTCAGAGTAAAGCAGCTGCCCTTCGATGCTGCCTGGATCGTGGGATTCTTGCTTATCAGGCCCCTTTGATCAGCAGCTTCGAGTAGCTCTTCCGTGATGGGAAGGATAGGAATCTGACCAGTCCTTTGACCACTCAAGCAAATACCCCGAGGGAAACCGTGAAGGGGTTGAGATACGCCCCTATCTTTTGATATGGACACAGGGCCATGTCTGGCCCGTTTCGCGTAGGAAACTGTAGTCGACAGATTGTTGATTGTGGTCTTCAAAGGGTGAGTAGGTCTGACCATTTCGCTATCGACATCAGATGCCCGCTGGGATGCCTTCCGCGTAAGAGTGGCCTCAGGGAACAGCTCGTCATCCGAATCGTCCGGAAAGAGATCATTGTCGTCCTCTTGAGCCGCAAGGATGCTTTTTTCATCAACTTCGACGCTACTGGTTGGCGTCTGATCGGGGTCGACTAGTTGTGAAGATAAGCCCAATGCAGGCAGCAATTTATGGGGGTACAGATCTTCGACGGCTTCCAGTGTCGTATTTACGGTGTCTTCCAAAGGCCTCGGCTGTACAAAGTCTTCGAAGGACGGTTTTGAGCCACCACTTGTTCTCGCCTCCTCCAAGATCAGCTCATTGATCTGCTCCAGGTACTCCTCCTCGTGAATCCAACCTTGGGGTTGAGATTCTCGAGGATCGGCAGACATGGATACAAGAACCTCAGGAGGAAAGGGGCTGCTTCCTGGGTCTGCAATGTGCATTCTCCGTTTCCGCCGTCTAGTCTCGTCCCTCCACAGCCCAGCCATACTGTGAACAAGCTTCATGCTTGCTGACACTGGATGGTCCTTCTCAACGAAATCATGATGCAGCCGTCGTTCTTTCACCACTTTCCGGTTCAGGATGTCTTGGACACACAAGTCCACCTCTAGCGAGCAGTGACTTGAGCGAGGTAGAGCGTGGTCGTCTGTGATGTTAAGATGGGAGATCGACTTGTCGTGCCAGACATGCAGAAGGTCCTCATCTTCATCAAATTGAGGCACAGGCGAGCGGAAAAAAACTTTGCTAGTCTCGAGGTAATCGCAACCGTAAAGATTGTAGTCGCACATGAACTGTAGCAGATACTGCAGATGAGCCTCATATGGCTGGAATTTCCTCTTCATAATGACTCCTTGATGGAGCAGATCGGCCAACCTGGTCATGACAATCGGGTTGAGCATGTAGATCTTGAGAAAGAAGCGGTAGCCAACATGGAAGCCATAGAATGGCACACCCTTGGTGAGAGTGATCCGGGCCACATATTTGGCGTGACTGCTATAGTTATCCTGACGGTAGCTCACAGCAAGAGCATGGTCGATGGAGAGGTGCAAGCGATATATGTATGCGCCGACTTCCTCAGGGGCAAGACTGCCCGTGTATTCGATATACAGGTAGGGAAATGCTCCATGAATATGGGCGCAGACCTTTTGTCCAGTCTGGGTTGAACCAAATACCCGGATGACAGGGACTTTCGGCTCCTTGGCCAACTTTTCCCGCTGGATATCATTGCGAAGCTGAGGATCATATCTCGTGGGCACTGATTGGTAGAAATCGATGCAGTTCAATCGAACCTTGAAGGAAAAAGCATCCATGACGACTTGGATGCGACTTCATGAATCCCGGGAACGGGGCGCGAGGACTGGCGGCGCATTATCCGTCTACTTGAGGGTCGAAGAAGAAAAGGAAGGAAAGAAGATGTCATGACATCGTGGGAATGGTCCTGGCCAACTTGCCTCTCCAGGTCTCGCCCGTCTATTTGTCTCCTTTGTGGTTGTAAGACGCGCTCACTAGATCGCGTTAGTGAGTCGCGGCTGCACATACAGTCTCTGTCGCTTGCCGTATAACTGTCACCCCTGTGTACTGCGCGCGAGCACGTGCTGTGGAGATAAGATAACATGGATACGCTGCGGATTAAGTACTCCAACTTGATAAAACCACCCGGGCAGGCAACCTTCACAGCATCGTCAACGTCCTCGAGGAAGCAAGTCCGATTGTCCGCCCCCACTAAAGCACACCTCAAGGTTCTCCAAGGGGTAGACGACTTCCTTTTTCCCTTTCCCATCTCTCAGGAGCTCAAGATTCGCGTTCACCATGCCTCCACCACCGCCCCCTCCACCACGGCGAGATGCCCCCCAAGCCACATCAACGGCGCCCAATAAGGAAGAAAACGCATACATCCCCTCCTTCATCTCCAAAAGACCCTTCTATGCCGGCGAGGGCGAGGAGGCCGACTACCTGGAGCATCAGCGTCTCCACAAACAAAAGCAAGATTCGACATGGTACGACCGGGGCAAGAAGGGCACAGCCGCCACCAAATACCGGAAGGGCGCATGCGAAAACTGTGGCGCCATGGGCCATAAGGTAAAAGACTGCCTCGAGCGCCCCCGGAAGAAGGGTGCCAAGTTCACCGGCAAGAACATCCAAGCCGACGACGTGGTACAAGACGTACAGTTGAGCTGGGATGCGAAGCGCGACAGGTGGAACGGGTACGACCCCAAGAACTATAAACACATCGTGGAGGAGTACAACCAGATGGAGGAGCTCCGGAGGGAGATGCAGAAGAAGAACGCGGGCGAGAATGGGGACGAGGCGGACGATGACAACGCTGGCGACAAGTACGCCGAGGAGTCGGATATGAGCAAGCACCAGCCCACCTCGACGAGGCAGCTGCGTATACGCGAGGACACGGCCAAGTATCTCCTCAACCTGGACCTTGAGTCGGCCAAGTACGACCCCAAGACAAGGACGCTGGTGGACGCCGGCGCGACGGCCGACAAAGCGGCGGAGCTGTTCGCGGAGGAGGGCTTCGTGCGCGCCTCGGGTGATGCGGCCGAGTTCGAGAAAGCAACAAAGTATGCTTGGGAAGCGCAGGAGAACAAGGGTGACACGAGTCAGCATCTGCAGGCCAACCCGACGGCGGGTGAATTTTACCGGAGGAAGGAGAAGGAGGAAGCGGAGAGGAAGAGGCTGGAGAGGGAGGAGCAGCTGCGCGAGATGTACGGCGACGGGGCGAGAGCGATGCCGGATGCGCTCAAGGAACTCACCGTCACCGAGAATGAGCATTTTGTCGAGTACGACGAGCATGGTCTCGTCAAGGGGGCCAAGGCCTCGGCCAAGTCAAAGTATCCGGAAGACATCTACATCAACAACCACACATCGATCTGGGGCAGTTGGTGGTCAAATTTCCAATGGGGCTACGAGTGCTGCCACTCCACGATCAAGAACAGCTACTGTACTGGTGAGGATGGCAAGCGAGCCTGGGAAGCCTCAGAGCGGCAAAGAACAGGCAGGAACCTTATCGAGGAAGCAGGCGAGGCCGAGGCCGAGGAGGAGGCTGCGACAGCAGAGGATGACCGAAGGGATGAGAGCAAGAATGAGAAACAGAACCTCAAGCGGACGAGGGAAGAGATGGCGAGTGGTGTCACAGAAGAGGAAATGGACGAATATCGACGGAAACGCACTGTTGCAGACGATCCTATGGCCAAGTTTCTAGGCAAAGACGAACTTGTATGATAGAATATCTGAGGGGAGCGTCAACAAATTTCAAATGCATGAGATACCAGAGGTGAAAGCCCTCAAACGGACTATCTACTTTTGCCAGTTGACTTCATCAAGGATGATTTATCCCGGGGGACAAGGTATTGCACTTACTCTAAGGTCATCATGTGAGGTGTCGACATTGAGTCTCGAAGGCAGTGCCATAACGCACGGAAGACTTTGATTGAGGTCACATTGAGACGTCGCAGATGATACAACACTAACGGGGCCGTACAGCACGATCCAGGATACTCACAACACCAGTCCCGTGTGTGCAATGTGGATGTTCACAAATCCTAAACGTGGGAAGAAACGTGTCTTGTCATTCATTGATTCCATTGACCTATGGCCTCACATCGCATGCCTTTTATCGATGACGCAAAACTCCGTTTCCCGTGACCAGCAAAACCTAGCTGCCCAAGCCCAAATTTTTGTTCAATTCATCCTGAGGATGTCCTTGATGGTATCGTGCACGTTGCATTTACTCCTCCTCCTCCTCCTCACCCTCGCCACTGCCACCCTCGGCAGCCTTGGCCTTCTTTCTGCGGACACGACCGGGGCGGCCGCCACCGAAGGGCGAAGTCAGGGCGAAGTCGATGTGCTTCTGGGAGTCGAGACGGACCATGAAGGAAGGAACGTTGACGATCTGCTTGCCGACACGGATGTGGCGCTGGCGGATGAGGACACGGGCGTGGTGGATGGACTTGGCAAGACCGAGCTTGTAGACACAGGTCTGGAGACGACGCTCAAGGAAATCCTCGACCTTCAGGGCAAGAACGTAATCGAGCTTCATGCGGGACTCGTCGAGGACACCGACACGCACAAGACGGCGAATCAGGGCGTTTCCTTCGAAGAGACGCTTGGGGTCCTTCTCGTCGAGGGTGAGCAGCTGACTGTAATGGCTGTTAGTTTTCCAAACTATTCCCGCAAACTGGTTTCCTTTTGGTGTTCATGAACTGCCTTCGCAGACACTTGTAAGGGAGAGAAAAAGCTTACCGGGCAGCACGACGAATCTTGGACAGGGTGAGCTGGACACGCCAGACCTCACGCTTGTTCTTCAGACCATACTCGCCAACGAGCTTCAGCTCAGAGTCCCTACGCAGTAAAAGTCAGTTCGGTGCACCTTCGACGTAAGCAGAGACAAGCTGCTGCTCAGTGGCCGGGCAATACTGACAGACGAGCGGCCTCGAAGGGTCTGTAAAATCATGAGTTAGCAAGACGTCGCAGAAATGAGGAATTGAATCTCTTGATGGATTGATGAATTGACTGTACCTTCTTGGCACCTTGGCCGTCTTAGAGTAGGAGAGGGGCGCCATTGTTGATGGTTTTGGGCTACGGAGTGTGTTCTCAAACGCAACGGTCGCTGGTCTCGAGTGGAAAAGTTCGCGAAGTTCAAGTGGTTTGATTGATTTTTGGTGGAGAGAGATCCAAAAGCGCGCTAAGGAAGTACGGTCACGTGCAGGGCTGCTGATTGGCACAGCCAGGGCTGGCTTTAGGGTTGGCCTGAGTGGGGCCAGATCCAGCTCGAAAAAAGTCCACCAGACCTCAGCGACCGTACTTTGCGATCCTCGACCCAGCAGGCCCCAGCAAACAGTCGACGACCACCACAACTACCTCAACTAACCGCCCAACAATCAAATCAAGATGGGTCACGCCGCTGGTCTTCGTGCGGGCACTCGCGTACGTTTACACCTTTGGGGGGACATTGGAACGGCTCTGCTCATTGAGATATCGAAATGCTGACGGCTCGCAAAACAACAGTATGCCTTCTCGCGGGATTTCCGCAAGAAGGGAATGATCGCCCTGTCCACCTACCTGCGTCAGTACAAGTATGTCGAAACCGAATTCAAATCCGAAGAATCTCGCGGGAGAATGGAATAATCTGACTGTTTAATGCAGGGTCGGTGACATCGTCGACATTAAGGCCAACGGTGCTGTTCAGAAGGGGTAAGTCGATATCGAAGCATCTTGGGTCAAACCACAGCGAAATCCTCGACAGGATCACGGAATCCTGACATTGGAATTACAGTATGCCCCACAAGGTCTACCACGGAAAGACCGGTGTTGTCTACAACGTCACCAAGACCTCCGTTGGTGTCATCATCTACAAGAAGGTCAAGCACCGATACATCGAGAAGCGCGTCAACCTGCGCGTCGAGCACGTCAGCCAGTCGCGATCCCGAGAGGACTTCATCCGCCGGGTGAAGCAGAACGCCGTCCTGAAGGCCAAGGCCAAGGCCGACGGCACCACCGTCCAGGTCAAGAGACTCGCCACCATGCCCCGTGAGGCACGGACGATCTCCATCAAGGAGCAGCGCCCCGAGACCCTGGCGCCTGTCGCCTACGACACCCACATCTAAAGGAGTGGAGTTTCTTGGACGGGGTTCTGGTGGTTACGATTGATTGCTTTGTCTTTGCATGGGGTTCACGTACGGCACGGAAAGATTTCTAGCATGGTCCGGCATGGAATGTGGCAATGCTTTTAGGGAAAATAAAACATGAACCAACGGCACCTACCGACGCTTCCAGTCTATGCTTGGTGACAAGAGGGACGGGTGTGGGGATGTTTTCTATGTGGAGGACGTGGATGTCCTCAAGACGGAGTCTAGGGGGCCGTGTACACTCGGAAGAGTGAAAATTCCCCAGCCGCGTGCAATGCGACAATCAAACCAACTTCTCGATACCTGTTCGTGTGTTCGCATGTTGTGTGAGACGGCCCCAAGAGTGCTACGAAACTGCTGCGAAGTTTGCTTGGGCCTCTGTTGATTTTCTTTTGTCTGGCCACTGTTCTGGCCTTTTGTACTTGAGTGTCTTTGGAAAAGCAGAGTTCAAACGTGCGACGACACTGAAGTATTAAATTGGTTCGCCTGATCCCAAAAACAATGGGTCGAAAGTACAGTATGCGCTATGGTATCCTAACCTTTGCCGGTGATCCGGGAAACCTTGGAAGCTTTTTACATTCTAGTCTCTATACTTCTATAGTAATGTTTCCCTGAGAGTTTGGGTCACCCACACCCGACCTTTGATCCAACAGAAGTAGTGCGCTTATAGTTTCCACAGCCACTTTTTGTAATCAGTGTATATCTATATTACTATACGCATCTCTCCTGTTCCTCCCAGATATAGTCCAGTGATGCGTATCCAACCCATCAGTGCATAGCAACATACATAAAAGGTTGGATGCTTGAGTCACCAAGATTTCAGTGCAAAGAAATAGCCTAAAAGAATGCTCCTTCGACGGCTCGAACAAGCGTAGCGAACACTTCATGAAACGCAATCGTCTGGGCCATCATGGCCAGGTCAATAAACATGAGACATATGCCTTTCCTAAAATCCAACGTCAATGTTGGCTTACCAGACAGACCACCCCGTATTTGCGTATTTCCTGCCCCTGAAATCCCGGTCGTGTGGCTGCGGCCCGCCCACTGTTCCAGGGGTGCGTCACCGAAGGGCTGGACTCGGCAGGCAGGCAGTGCCATACTTGGCTTCTGGGCTGGTCTTTCAGAGCTTCAACCGGGGTGCAACTCCCTGCCGAGAAACCGCCCAAAATAAGGACTCCAGCACGGGCTTGTCAGACAACATCTAACATCAATAGCCACGTTGACCCTGATCCTCATTCCTTGCCCTTCCTCAACTTCCTCCATGCTTGGTGCACAAACCCTCCACTACCTGGGCAATGTAATGATCAATCTGGACCTGCCACCTAGACTCCATCTGTCTGAATGGTTTCGTACTGCGTGGTGGTGAAGCAGGGAAGAGCGTAACACCTCAGCCGACCTCCCAAACACGCGCTGGCTGGCCTTTGGTCCCCTACTCCCACCCCGACTTCAAGCCAAACCGAAGAGATGGGGAGCTGGTCCGCTTTCCTCTTGACATACCTTTTTGGTGGTGTCACGTTTCTGCCTCTTGTTATCCTCCTAGTTCTGGCGCATGCCCACTTCACCCTTCCTCGCCGAGACGATGCGCATCATACGATCAAGGATACCGAAGATGACGATCTGGTCCAACCCAACGATGACCTCGCACCTCTCAAGGCTGTCCAGAAAGATCTGAAGGAGCAGAAAAAGCCAAGGATCTCCAATCACCATGAAATCGAGACCGCAGCCGGCTACTTCGCCGTATGTCGAGAGTACAAGCCCATGGGAATCAACGCCAAGCCTATCGAACGGTCAACTCCCGTCGGCTCCACGACAGTCGCCGCCCCGAGTCAAAGTGTCTACCAGACCATGTACCGAAGCATATTTGATAGGAAGCAGGTACCTGGGCCGCTGGACAACGGCAAGAACATCAGCCAGCGGCCAAAGAAGGCTGGTAATGTCTTCTACGTGGTGTTGAGGTAGCTACTATTCCTGAAGCCCCAGAGAGAGACGTGGGTATCCCTGTCTGACCCAATTCCCCAACAGGCACGGCCATCTCATGTTATTCGACGACGACGAGCAACTCGAGGTTCGGCATGTCATATCACTTGCACATCACCATGTCAGCATCTATTCGGGTGGCGATGTGACACCGGAAGGAGAGCTGTTCATCAAGAGGAACGCTATATGTCTCTCGCGACGGACTATGGGCGGACTCGACTTGCCACTAGACACCCAGATTTCGAAGCCTTTCTTTCTGTTCTCAGAAAACTGCTCGGCAAAGGAAGACTTCTACTTTGCCCTGTTGCGCAACCAAGAACAGGCGTTTCAAACGGAGGAGCGAGCGCCAGCGCCCCTTTCGTTCGATGTCAAGCACGTCATTTCTCTGGTCCAGAGGCTTCACTCCTCCGAGGAGTATATGCAGAGTAGATGGCTCAACGCTATGATTGGGAGAATCTTCTTGGGGCTGTACAAGACCGCCGACATAGAGGCCGCCATCCGAGAGAAGCTCACCAAGAAGATAAGCCGGGTCAAGCGCCCAGCCTTCTTGTCCAATATCGAAATTCGCAAGATAGATACTGGGGAATCCGCTCCTATTTTCACTAACCTTCGCCATAAGGATCTCACAGTGGAAGGAGAATTCTGCATGGAAGCTGATGTGCGCTATACTGGGAATTTCCGCATTGAGGTCGCTGCTGTGGCTCGGATCGACCTTGGGACACGCTTGAAGGCCCGTGAGGTCAACCTGGTTCTGTCGGTTGCGCTGCGGAAGCTTGATGGTCACCTGCTGATGAAGATCAAGCCGCCCCCAAGCAACCGGTTGTGGTTTTCCTTTTCGCAAATGCCAAAGATGGAGATGACGATCGAACCTATCGTTAGCTCCAGGCAGATTACGTATACCGTGATCTTGCGTCAGATTGAGGCTCGGATCAAAGAGGTAGTTGCGGAGACACTCGTTCTGCCTTTCTGGGACGACACACCTTTCTTCAAGACCGAGCACAAGAAATGGAGAGGTGGCATCTTTGCTGGTGATGATGCTGTAGAGTCGTCTGTGGACTCGGAGACTACAGAGGCACAAATGGGAGAAGTAGATGAGGTGGAAGCACTTGAAAATAGTGCACCTCCTACCACAGAACTGCCGCCTCATGTGGAGAAGACTCAGAGTATGCCGGTGATTGCAACTGCACAGACTGCACCACCGACGAGCCCCACTGGCCTCTTCGGGCTCAAGCTTGCGGGCAGAGGAAACAAAGGCGCCCAGGTCAACGTATCGTCTCCTACTATAGACGCTCCGGGGTCAAACCAGTCGAACGCGAAGGCATCATCTACCAGCGTCGACACCAAAAAGGAGATACCGGCAAAGCATCGCCTTGAAAGATCTAGCTCCTTCTTCAATGAGCCTACAACGATTGTCTCGACCGAGACTGTGAACGCGGATGCGTTCAAACCATCGCCTCCGCCAGGTGAGAGCCTGGCGGCTAGTGCCATGGCCAGGCTCACATCTAAATCGAAAACGGCGTCTGCATCCGGCTCGCCTCTGGTATCTCCACTAAGAGATTCGTTCATATCCAACACATCGGCGCAGGCAACTCCATCATTGCAAGAGGATGCAGACAGGGAGGGCGATACTGATGAAACGTCGAAGTGGCCACGCCGTGGTACTGCATCTTCATCAAACAGTAATACTGGCGAACGGAGCCCGGGGAAGAGCTCTCCAACATCTTCCGTCAAATCTTACACGACACAAACTGGATCCAGCATCCGTGGATCCTTCCTCAAAAGGGAGAACACTACAGATACCACGTCCACGGCTTCGACCACGAATCACAACGGGCACTCGCCCAAGCGAATTACTACTGGACTGGCTGCAGTGTCCAGCGCTGCGGGGGCGGCCAAGAGATGGGGCCTGAATGCACTGCAGCGACATGGCAATGACACAGGAAAGAATGGACAAAGCGCCGGTCCTGGGCCTGAGTTTGACTTGAGTAAGCCAATGGGCGGCGGCCGACCACTTCCGCCTCCTGGCTGTCCTCTGCCGATGCCGGAGAGGAAGACCAAGACAGCGATACCCGTCCCCAAGAGGAAGCCGGTGCCTCCTCCGGACCTGCCAGAGCGACCATCTGTGGGTGCAAAGTCCCCATCCAAAACCAAGCGACGCTCTGTCCCGCCCCCTCCGCTGCCTAGGCGGCGGCGATATACCGATGATGGCATGGAAGAGCAGGGTGAAGAATTGCTCGTTGTTGCCGCTCCGATCCCTGAGTCGGAACCAGCGTCTCCGCTTCCAGACACTATGCAAACATATCGACAGCCGTACGCGGAGGACGCGGAGGAGGGCGAGGGCGAGCCCGACTCGTATCGAGCGGAGGGATCATATGCGAACGACAGCAGTGAGACACCTCCTTCCATGCCCTCGGAGGAAAGCCAGCGCTCTTCCGGCACGTCAGAACCCCAGTCCGAGTATGGCAACGACGATGAGTATGCCGCCTGGATGGAGAACACTGGAGAAACTGACCCTCCAGGACATGTCGCCAGTGAGGATTCATCTCGCTAGAAAAGCCGGACTTGGTCCTGGTGCAAGGTGGACTGAGACGAGATGGGTCAGACCTCTCATGGTTCCAAGCATGTATAAACAATATATAGATGATTGTAACAAGATCCTGGGTCGTTATAGGATAAGGGCAAGGGCATGGTCGCGGTCACGGTCAAGGTCAAGGTCAAGGTCAACAGAGGTTAGGAGTTTGTGGCGGTTTCATCAAGGCAAACGAGCATCTACTGTTATAGGCATACTACATTACATACCCCAAATCAAGTTCAAGGGTCTCAACAAGGCCCCTCGAGAAGATGCGTGCGCAACTATCCTCTTACGGACGCGTCATCCCCAGTGCGCCTTTCAGGGCGGGACGGATCTATCTGTGGCTTTGGGGGTGCACATTGTCCCTTGGCATCAATGCGTGTGACAACGATCTCTATCCAGCATCTCTCGCCCCTCGGGAACATGTAGAGCTCTCGACTGCCGCGCCAAGATGGCCACTTGCAGGATCGGGCGCTGGGGCGAGCTTGGCAATGTCCCACATATAGAAGGAGGGTTTCTGCCCTTTCTTCGTGACAGCACGTTGGCACGTTCTTGTCGTAGCCAAGCGTCGCATTCCACGGCGACTTGGCGGCTTGACCAGACCCAGTAACCGCCGATTGGCGCCAAGTCGCCTGCGCAGATGAAGCCAAGCCGACCATGTAACCCGGGCCCCAAGCAAGGGCGATGCGGATTGATTGCCGCTCATCCATACATGGTGCAGAGCGTGCCTCATCGAGGACACACACATATACACACACACACACACACACGAAACAAGTGCACCCGGGATCAGTACCACCCTGTCCAGAGATCCCATCTCACCGGCAACGAACGAGATCAGACAAGATCTGGCTGCTAGAGGCTTGGCTGACAGACATGCTGATTGTCGAATCGGGCATCACTCGCCGCTTGGCTGGTGCCAATCGTTTCTTGGCCGGGCTCGCCGCCCTCGCGGGCGGTCCTGTAGAACGTCGTCCAAGACGCGACGCATCACAAGTGGCTTGGGTCGTGTCTTGTCAGGCAGGCAGCCAACCTGGTTCTGGTAATTCTTTTGTCTGTTCACCTCCCTTTTTTTGCTGCTCCCTTCCTTTACGTTATTGTTTCTGGCCTCAGCTGGTCCCGTGCTGCTGGTATGCGGATCTTTGTTCAACGTCCCAAGGCGTTGTTTGGCTGGGCTGGGCTGGGCGGAAATGCGCAGACGTTACATAGCCCGCATAGGCGACTGGCCATGGGGTTCAATTGTTGTTTCTTCTGGCTAGGTACACTGACTGATCGACGCTACATACAGCAGCCCCGGGCCGTCTAATCCTCAGATTTACACAGTAGCACAAGAGACGTTGGGAAAACGGTGCCCAGACGGAGAGATGGTCACACGTGGGGGTGATTTTCCCCAGACATGCATACGGGATTATCGCATATCTCGCACCCAATGCTCGAGGGCTGTCGTGGCACGACTTGGTCATGTCTCTGGAGGCAGACACACCTTTTTGGGGCTGACGAATTACTTTTGCTCCGCATGATAGCTTCACCTGAAGAAGTTCCGACCAGTCAATGCCGCTCCCTCCACGTCGGAGCTGCCGATCGACCGCTCAGGTCTGGCAGATCGGTGGACGATCACGGTACTCATTGGTGTGGCATCCATCACCTCAGACGCACACTCTTCCAAGACCATGGCAATTAAAGCCGTATAACGTGAGGGATGAAGGCGAGCCTACTCCACCTGGGCATCCATCTACCTTCCAGCTGATGAGGATACAATCACTGGGTACAAGTCTGGCCCAAAACACCATGCAGCCTGGACAGAACACGACAGCGCATTCCATAGCCTGCTGAGTCTGTATCAATCCCCCTGGAGCTAAGATCTGCACTTGCGGTATGTGTGTCCAGCTCGTCACCATTGTTGTTTTCTTTTCCCCCGGCCGAGGAAGTCATATGCGGACATATGCAAGGCAGGCAGCTTGATGGTAATGGCCGACCGGTCAAGGAGTACTTGTAATACGGCAGGAAGCAAGGAGGACTCCTCGAGGAAAAGAACATAGTCGGTGTGAATGGCTGCAGATGGATGTGCATGCGTGCTTATTGTCTCTGGTTTATAAGATTAGCCCTGGGATAGTGTAGATGTATGATATGAGAAGGGAGACAAAGCATAAGCACAAGGAGACGGAACTAAGTAAACGAGGGCTCAGTAAAGGACTTCCCCAGTTTGCAGTCCTCAAGACTGGCCATCGGCCGGACAACAGACACCCAACCAGCCAAGAGCCAGCCGCCCAGCCCGACGCCTCCCTCAACATCATCATCGCGATCCAGCCCGCTAGGCCATGCAGCATCTGAACCTGCCTGCCCGCCTGCTCGAGCCATTGACGTATGGAACGAACGGACCGGCGGAGGAGACCAAATCAAGTACGTCCGTACTATACCCAGGAATGTACGGATCCGTACATATGAATGGTACCTACTCTCCTGCCCCCACAGGCATTGCAAAGTTTCTGACGAAAAAGAAACCAGCTTTTTTGCGGCGGTCACATTTTCCATCCCTGCGAACCACTCACGCTACTGCTGTGCGACGTGAGTGAAAAGCGGGGGATTGTCGAGTAAAAGCAGCTAGAAGATCCGGGGAAAGAAACATGGGGGGAAGGCCCAGGGGGGGGGTGAGGAGGACAGGGGGAGGGGAGGGCAGAGAAACTCGTATGGCCTGCCCAGCTGCTTCGAAACCTTCCTCTCTTCCAAGGTTCTTTGGAGGCGCGTTTGTGTGGTTGTGCGGTATTAACTAGAACGAGGGTGGAACTCTGTGGACTGGAGATTCCAATCATGATAAACAGAAATGACAGGCCAAGGAAGACTATGATGCTGCCTCCGTGGGGGTGATCTGGGCTTTTCCAGAACTCATTACCTACTTAGTATGTACATGGCAAGCAACTCGTGGGTGGGTTCCCAGCGATACTGACGTGGCGTTGTCCTCATCGAACCTGTCATGGAAGCTGGGAAGGTGATCAAATGATCTAGGACGAGGACCTATTGCACTGGTGACCGGCAAGTAAAGTTCAGAGCAGGCCAGACCGACGGGCCCGAACCACTGCAGGTGCTTTCACTGTTGGTAAGAACAGGCTTAGATAGTGGCAACACCCCGGAGAGCCCAGCCCAATCAAGGGGAAACAACTTGTTGTCGAGTGATATTATCGGACCGGCCCCGCCGTCTCCTCAGCGCGGTAATGCGGCAACCTGGGTGAACATCATGGATCACATAGGTATTCTTTGGTGTGCAATACCAACCCTCTAGGCCGTGTCAGGCAAGAGCACAAGCTCTAAGCTAGTTTCAAGCTTCTGGTCACACCATGTGTGCTTTGCATATTGTCAACTAGTGTCCCAGAAGTCCATTGTTTCTGGGCATGCCTGTGGACCCGAAGTCAAAAGAGTGTGTGATCGAAGGGTCTGATGATCCAGATGAGAAATCAGGCAGTAGTGGGATAGCAGCTAGTGCTGCTGTTCAATTAGAAAAATATCTAAGTAAACGACCGGATCTGGTGGTGCTATGTACAAATTGTAATCTCGATTCTTCTCATCATGTCCCTTCCTCTTGGTATCTAGGTAAGGTGTAGTAGGGACTGAAAGAGAGGACATAGAATAGATGTGTTCGTGATTCGAGGGCTATCTCAACAGAAGCCCATCATACCAGAAAGAACACCAACTGTCCAAGTGTGTATGTATCAGATGCCGGTCGTGATAAAAGGGCGGTTGTGCGACAATCATTCGCCCTGCCCGAAAAGCATTCCCTCAACTCGTAAACGCCACCAGCAGCTGTAAATGCTTTGTTTGTTTCGCCTGGTTTGCCTTGCCTTGCCAACTCTGTGAAACCCCATCCGTGAACCCTCCACTAGCCCCTCGTGTCGTGTCTTTTGACGACAGATAATGCGACCGTCACAAAACAGAAACCTTCCCCCTACACGATAGTGTGTAGAAGGGTGCATCAGGGTCGATGCAGCCATCTTGACCGCCATATCTGGCATTATTAATAGCCAGCCTGGCCAGGCATTGCTCCCAAGCTGTGGCCCTTCGGTGTGCTGGACCCAGGAGGCATGTGGTTGTGGCAGAATGTCTTCCGGACACCCTTTGCGTTGAATGTCGAGCTCTTTGTGGCATCAATGACCACAGCGGCGTCTTCATAACTCTCTGGCTGACAACACTCAATGTTCTTCACCCATCGGTAGTTGGCAATCTGATCGATGGTGGCCCGCTTTTCGGGATCAGGGTTCAGCATCATCAGCAGAACCCGACGCAGTGGTGGCCTCTCGATAAAGAAGTCGAAGAACTTGTAACTGGGGTAGTCGCTCTCGGTGAATGACGAAGGCCCGTCGGTGGCATCGCGATGTTTGGCGTTCCACTTCTCAAAGGTCTTGACCAGAGCAGTGTAGTTCTGGCAACCAGGTGCATTCTCCTCGGCCTTGTCCCACAGCAAGCCCCCACAGATAAGGGCAATCATCACGAGACCTGCACTCCAGACGTCAAGCTTGCGGGGATCGTACTCTTTCTCTTTTGCGAGCACCTCTGGCGCCATCCATGGCTGGCTGCCACAAACACCAGGCTTGCAGAGCCGAACCTCGCCCATCTGGCGGCCACATTCGCCACCTGATTCCCTGGCAGCTGGGTGTATGCCGGTAAAGACCTCACAGACGCCAAAGTCAGTGATCTTCAGCTTGCTGTCCTTGGTGAGAAGCAGGTTTTCCAGCTTGATATCCCTGTGCGCAATACCGTTGCTATGCAGGTAATTGAGCCCTTGAATCAGCTGCTTGAACAGGCACAGCCGGTCACTTTCTCGCTCCTCAGTCTTGAGATAATTGTGCTTCTTGACGAGAGTGTGCAAGTCACCCCCGGAGCAGTATTCCATGACATGACACCACCGATTATGGTCGATGCAAAGGCGGACCGCCTCAACAACGTTGGGGTGGTGTAGACTCTTGGCGAGACTGAATTCAGACTTGACCTTCTTGTCATACTCGTCCTTCGTCTCGCCATTACTCTTGCCCCTAAACGTCTTAACCGCATACAACTCGTCAGGGAAGCTCTTCCTCGCCATAACTCTGACAGTTGCTGTTGCGCCCTTGCCGACCTTCCTGGTGGCTATTCGTGCAAAGGGAGTGTTGGCAAGGACCTTCTTGTTTGAGTATTCAAACTCGGACGTGAGCTCCACCACCTCGACATTAATCTCGTCCGGTAGACTCAAGCTCAGACGTCGCGCCTTGACTCCCACACCCGTTTCTGGTCCAGCATAGAAGACATTGCGAGGACCGACATCAGGTTCACCGCTTTGATGCCGTTTCTCGTGGCCGGCATTGAAACTGTTGGCACGCCTGCGACCGGTTGGCGGCTTTGCGCTCCTTCCATTTCCCGTGGCGAAATTGACGGCACGAGTTCGGAGCGTAAGGCCTGTCAATGAGCGACCCTTCTTGCCCAGTTGATCATCTGGCCCAGGCACCAAATAGTTCTGCCTGCTTTCGAAAGTCTGCGAAGCAGGGGATGGAGGCGAGTTTGAGCCAGAGGTGGTGGCCGATGACCTGTTCATTGACCATCTCCGGACAGGCTCCGCTGGATCCTGGTTGGCTACGACGAGGAAGGGCTGCTGGCCGTCGGAAGACGGAGCGCTGCGCTTAAACACGTTCAGATTCGACATGGTGCGCTTGAAGCTCGACACAGACTTGCGTCGGTAATCTTGAGGGTACCCTTGAGGGTACTCTTGAGTTGGAGTTGGTTGTATGTCTTCGGCTGAGGTTCTGACAGTAGAGGGTGTCGATATCGGTCTTGTCGATATACTTGCCCTCGGATCTGCTACTGAGTCGTTGAAATTGAGTGGGTTTTCAATACCAGTGCCTGTGTTGATGTCAATCTTGGAGTTTAGGTTGGTGGACGGTCTTCCGCGCAGGTCGATCTTCGGGTTGGGGACAGCGGTCGTACTCTCAAGTTGTGTTGAGGGGAAAGGAGCCAGGGAACCGTCAGCAATGACGGGCTGATAGTCGTGGTCTGGGATCCGTTGTTCCTGGAAATCCGAAGATTGTCTGCCGCTCACAGGTGTGACGGGCTCGTTATGTGAGATGCACTCGGACTCCTCATCGCTCTCCTCGTAGATTGGACTGGACAATTGTGTAGGATACTGAGGGGGAGATGACGACAATGAGCTACCGTCGTCTTGTGTGGGTTCTAGAGTAATTGTAGGAGTTGAGTTATCATGTATATCTTAGGAAGCTGTGAGCAGGACATGGTGGTAATAAAGGGTGGAAATACCTGAAGGTGACGCTGAAGCTGGGACGGCAGAGCTGGGAGGTTGAGACACCGCAGGAGAGAGGACGGCCGAGAATGCCATGGTGGGCGACGGGAAGGAAGGAGGTAGTGAGTCTTGGGGCGTTGTCTTGGTCGTGGGTAGTGTCTCCAGTCAAATTCCAAGGCGCGCCTTCACCCCTCACCTCAGTGTCGGGAGACTAAGACGTCAGGAGGATGGGCTGCTTAGAAAAGGCTGGTTTGAAAGGCAGACACCGGCTTGTTGGATCGGGGATAAAAAGCCCGCAACCTTATTCCTAGTTTCTTGGTGGCTGCAAGCACGAGACAAAAGCCAACTCAAGGCAGGTAGGTTGTGTGTGGTAAAGACAGGTGAGCGGGATATATTGTAGTCGGCGAGTCGAAAGTCACGGGTGTAGACCACATAAAAACACCCAGGTTGACAGAGGGGCTAAGCTGGCTTTGGAAGACGGTTTTGGTGGGATGCTCCGTTTAGTCTAGTTCAGTAGCGTGGAGTCGAGGGGACCAGGACAGATTAACGGAGAGATACCAAGTTTATCGATGGCAGTCGACTCTCTTAAATTCAACGAGAGAGGTTTGAGGCTGATACAGGTACAACCAGTGCCGAGAAAGAGATGCTCTACCGCCAAGTGGTTGAGCGAGATTTGTGTAGCTAGTGGTCGAGCACTAACGGTGAGATACGGTGCGGTACGGTACGGCAGGCTGTGGCAGCGTCTCAGAATGCTAGATGAAACAGTGCAAGATGTACACAACGGGGATGACAGCACGCTTGGCAAGAGGCGAGATAGAGCGTGGGGGAAGTCGTTGAGAGCCAAGAGCCAAGAATAGTATCTTTGGGGGTATAGTTGGAATTGAGATGTGCGTGCGATCAAGGCAGCCTGGGCAGGTGGTTGTAGATGAAATAAATCAGTCTGGCAGGACAAGAAAGAAGAAAAGAAAAAAAAAGGCAAGGGGTGGGTAGCAAAGGGCAGGACAAGTGGGAATGGGAGGCAATTCAACCTGCAGGTTAGAGGTCTGATAATGCAGGAAAAGGAGGGCCGGACTAGGTGTGTTATTGGGTGTGAGTGGGAATCAGCGGCTCTTTCGTCTGTCACTGTGGTATAGCAGCCAGTCCTGGGGGGGGGGAAAGACTGCAGGAAATTGTGGGTGAACACCCCCAAAGGTTCATTGTCCGCTACAGTACCACTGCAGAACATGTACTTTACTATACTGCTATAGTACAGGTATCGAGTGCTCACAATAACATATCCGTTCAACTAGAGCTCCTTGCGCAGTAGTGCTGCGACTGGTAAACCTTAGGGCTTCCAAGACTGTCTGAGACGCCCGAGGTCTCGAGGTGTTTATAATCCAAACGAGGTTCATATTATATACCAAGGAACCCAGGCAAATACTAGGTATAAACTAAAAGTATGGACCTGGGCAAGTCATTCAGATTGATGGCCAACTGTCAATGCGGGTGCTGCTTCTGGCATATATGCGCTTCATCAATTTATCCTCACTGATCATCTCGAGGGAACCTCGGAAAGTCAGAAAGTGAGGTTGATGTGGAATCCGGTACGTACAAGTGAGTGATTTTTGGTGCTCCAAAACGGGGGGCGCAGTTACAATACCCGACACTTGCTTATTGCCGTGAGCCAGACAGTCCATACTCCGTTGACGGACGTTACAATAGGCCGGAAAGCCGCACGGTGCCTGCAGCCTACAATACTGTCATTCGCAAACTGAACGGGGCCCTTGCCAATGAATCAACGGTACGGAGTGCTAAGTGGCCTATCGCCTATCTCGACTTCTGGCTCTGCTGCCGCCGTGTATTCCGTACCGCCGACAATAATAGCGAACCATTTGAAGCATGGGCGACTCTAAGCGACCATTGGCGGGACGAGTTGACGCGCCAGAATGGGCCATGCCATACACTGACACCTTCCTATACTACTTTTTCATTGATGAATGAGCTGGATGAGTTCGCCCGAGGCGGCAAAACTGCACGGAAACTTATTGTTCAGAATTATATCAAGGATCGAGGCGTTACCTAACTAGGTAGGTATCTTGAATCCACCGCATATGCGCTAACATCATTGTATCGAGGACAGCCAATACCGCCCCGGCATTACGGATCTGTACACCAGTTTGTCCCCTCTTATTAGTCTCGTGGACTTCATCTATCGAACATTGTCATCGACGGGGCCGGGGCTTTTGTACCCAAAGCTCAAGCCATTTATAGGGCTTCCATAGATTCCATAATGTTGGGGTTATTCGTTCATCTTGCTTTGCCCAGGTGGTCCCTCTTGTATCCACCTGCCTGGGTACGCATCCGTACTGTGTTTTCTGTGTGTTGTAAGTACATAAGTATATACAAAAGTACATGCACATGCAGCGAGACCTAAGCAACACTGCCACCTGCCACCTCACAACTACTTACTGCTATAACATTGAAATGTCTCTGGCGCTCAGCGAGGTCTTTACTTCATTCCATTCCCAACTGCCAAGAAGCCAAGATAAAGCCGCCCCTGGAGGTTTCTCGGCGTGGAGGCAGAACGAAAGAAGGAAGGAAGGAATGAAAAAGTCAAAACGGAGGTTGCTTGGGAACAGCGAAACGCCGAGGCACCGTTTCGTTTCCCTCCCCGGCCCGGTTCCCAAGCAGTCTGCAGCAGCAGGTGACACAAAGGGTAAGCCGCAATCGGCTACCCCACCAGGCTAGCCTGGCTAGTACATAGTGCTGTACTATGTAGCCAACCCACGAGAGAAGGTGCATGGTTCAGGGTTTGTCAGGGTCCTCGGTTGGCTTAGCATGTCAGGCATGCAGGCATGCAGGGTATCACACGAACTCACTCCGGACTGGGATCAGGGGCTTCCTCTGTCGTCATTGCGGATGAATGGGGGAAAGTGCAGGCTGCATCCTTGCCCGCCTCGAGACTTGCTACCATCCAGCCATTTGGTCACTCTAAATTGGTTCCCCATTCCATTACCATTGTCACATACGTACAAAGAACGCCTTCAAGTGGCTGGCTGCTTGGCTGCTTGGGTTGATATCATTGCATCATTCTGCTCCTTCTACCCACGACGCTCGTCAAACAACAGGTCCGAGCAAGAAGCGAAGCCTCGTCCTTGTGGTGGTTCTGTCAACCAAATACCTGACTATCGAATCTCGACTCGGTCCGTCAGTCTGGCAGTCTGGCCATGACGAATGAGCTCAGACAAGGGCAGTTGTGGGAGGATGCCCGCGCCATATCAACTAGCCTTGCTCTCCTGGCCGAATTACAGTCAAACCTCGGCAGAGGGGGCCGAGTGGCTCGTGAGATTCTGATTCTCACCGCCGCTGCCGTCGTCGACCACAGCGCAGTTTATCTGGAAAATTCCAGCAGCAATGAATCTTGGTCGCCATCAATCGCGCGCTCGGGTTATGGCCCAAAGGCCGACGGCACATCGCATATCTGCCTTTGCTAGGAAGTGGTTGGTGTTGACCATGGCGAGTTCCTGGCCCCCTACCTGCGTCCTGCGTCCTCCATCACTTTCGTCTCGAAGTGTTCTCCAAACCCGATGCCCAGCCCTTCGAGAAACATCTCCAGCAGAATGGGACGATCTGCTCATGCAGGAGAGCCCTTGGGAGGGGGGCTGCCAGGCACAACTGGCACACTACGTACTGGTCCACAGCGTTTGCCAAGTTGGACTAATTAAAGTATCCAACCTGAATGACGAAACATTAAAGGTGGCAACCCATCAAAGTTTCAAATGTGGCGATTCTGGTTTCCAGGCTGTTAAAACACAGTAAACTTTATTCAAGGTTGAAACGAAAGAGTCTGGAGATGCGGCCCGATGCCTGCATACGCCAATGGTCATGCGGTTGCGAGGAATCTTTCGGCTGTGTCAACAACCGGCCCAGTCCTACGACCACCAGATTGTGTCTGTCGGGGGATACATTAAACAAGGCAAACCGTGGTTCCCTTGTGCCGGTGGTCTGGATGGCAACAGGTGCCTGCTTCCCCAGGATGACTTCATATCACTGATGCTGACTGGCTCGCTTAGGATGCAGGGTTGCTGCACACCCTCCCCCCCCCCCCAATTCACATCGGCCTTGCTGCAGCTTCAGAAGATGAGTGACAGGCCGGCACGCATCCCGTCCCCTGAAGAAGTTGCTTGGCTCCCGCATATAAGCGCTCCTATACCGGGACGTGCCTGTGGCCAGTACCATAGCCCGGCCGCATCCAGCGCGACTTGCCGATCGGCGGACGACGCAGAAAGATGAAAGCTTGTCTCTCTGACCAGTCTTGGCCCCGCTGACCACAAGGCTGAAGAGGAGACAATAAGAAGGGTCGGTTAGCCAAGTGGTCTATGGATTGTCTATCGAAGTTCATATAAGATGCATCTCGAAGGCATATTTCATCCAAGCCGCTTGGATACACCGGGAGTTGACGACCTCGAAGGTCATCCCACATCCGTTACATCGGCGTCACCCGAAACGACTACATATAACCGCAGACGTATGTACTGTCGTGCCTGGCTCAATTGCAATGCTATTGGGCGACTATCTGCACTCTGCACGTTGCAGGATGTCACAGACTGCAGCTCACCGACGGTTTCAGGCCCCATGGGGTATCGGTACCAGGCACTGCTGGATGAAAGGAACTGGCTCTAGGGGCCACTGTCAGACCGACCGCCATCTGTCCCCTTCCGCCCTGATCAGGCCCCAATAAGCGGTGAGGTGCAGCTGAGATCAGCGGTTAATTTGTTGTTATGGTCGGCTGGATTTTGCTCCTGCCACGGGGCACGCAACCATGTGCATGCGAGGATGAAGTCCTGGGAATGCCGCCTTGCCCTCGTGACCACTTACTGGTTTTGCACAGCGGCTGCAGGCCATGTTTGAGCCTTCTACTCCTCGAACTGGTGCTGGTTTCACAACAGAACAAGCTGTTGTTCTCCAGCACGAAGTCGTGTTGCGACGGGCATTTAAATGCCTCAAATGCTCGACGGAGGCAAACTGCAAATCCGCAATTGGTAGGTAATACATCATCCAGGTATCAAGCACGAGTCGCTGTACTGCCAAGATCGTTACATGTCAATGATACTAGGCCGCTAGCACCCTAATATCTTCTTTTACTTTGCATCGACATAGCCGGCTCGTGTGCATCGAAGCAAGTGGTGCTATGGCCCTAGGTCGCCATCAGCTTCTCACTTGTGTAAACGGCCCTAGGCAGAGGCCGTTTGTCACTCGGATTGTTCAATCACAAATAGAGTTGCATGCCTAGATGGGTGTGCTCTTCTGGGCACTGGCTGTAGACTTCGCAGTACGGTACTGGGTTGCGCTGGGCAGGCCTCGGGGCGTCAAGGTGCTATTTAGGACTATCGCAGCACCGTCGCCTCTGGACAACAGGATGGTAAATCGAGGACGACCAGGTTTTGCACGGAGTCTTACTGTGTTTGTGGTGCACCGGTCATCATTACGTCTTGGAGGAAACCCGGACCTATTGTGGACGGACTCGTCTATGTATCTATGCCGGCGCCATCGCCCGCCAATACTAGATGTAGCAGGAAAGCCAATAGGATGTATCCCGTGATGGCTGCTATAATGGCTGTTATAGGATGAGATAGAGTGGTACAGGTCTCCGTCGTTGGACTAGATCAGGTCGTGTTCACTATCATCTAATCCTTCTAGTGAGATGCGGACTACCATCCCCAAATCTCGAGCTCGGTCCGCCTCTTGGGGAACCTTCCTGCCTTCTTGTCACCAAAGCCGTGACGCCCTCAAACAGCTTTGATTGGAGGAATATTTATTGGTTCCGAGGCCCTCGACACCTGTAGGGTCTCAGTAGGGCCCTGCGTAGCGACTCACCAGCCCAGCCTGGACCACTGGCCCGGGAGCTCAGGATGTCAACTGCCACAG
Source organism: Cytospora chrysosperma (assembly GCA_016808195.1). Lineage (NCBI taxonomy): Eukaryota > Fungi > Ascomycota > Sordariomycetes > Diaporthales > Cytosporaceae > Cytospora > Cytospora chrysosperma. Next base: position 1,175,655 of record JAEQMF010000012.1, read on the forward strand.
AACAGCTCGAGACAGGCCGGCCCCCTTCCAGACTTGGGTTGCAAGTGCAGTTTCAACATTGACAGCATGACAGTGACCAGCGTCAGCACGGATAGCCACATGTATGTGCCGGCCGTGGGGGCCCTGGGGACCCTGGGTCTAAAAATCGGCATCCCAAGTGCTACCGAATCGTTGGTGGCTTTGCCTCGGCGGCAAGTACACGAAGGCTGGTTCAAACACCGGGAGATGCATGTTGTTCCCCTATACCAGCTTTGAGATGAGCACCTGAGAGGTTAAAGCGGGGGAGAGCCGTGGTTGTGGGGCAGCGAATTAGTAACTACCTAGGTATTGTATATTGCCCTCGGTGGACATCGCCCAGCACGCCCAGCAAGCCTCATCGCGGAGATGTGAAGATGAGATGTATTCGGCCGTCGTCCACCAACCCGCCAACCCGCGTCTCGCCAATGAGGCCTGTCAAGAAGCTATCTGGCGCCGGCACATGTATGTATGTATGTATGTCTGTCTGTCTGTATGTATGTATATGATGCAGTGGGACTCCGTGGGTCCCTTCAAACCGGTGTGACCCGCAGGGGCGCCGTACACTACTGTGCACAATAACCGTCCCGTGATCGAGGGCTCCGCCGGCCCCGCCGGACGGTCCGGGGCACTCACGGAAGGCCCAGGGGGGGACATATCCGCTGACCGCCCCCTCCCCCCCTCCCCGGGCATCCTGAGCTCCTCAGTCGCAGCACTCTTGGCCGTGGGGACCAGAGGGAGAGAGTTTTTCACTGTAACGGTGGCGCTGGGATGAAGATCCTCTATGTATGTAGGCAGGCAGATAGACCGCACGCGTGCGCGAGGTGAGTGAGAGGATGGATGGGTTTGGGCCGGGCGAGGCTCGGAAACCTTATGGCCGTTGCCATATTTACATACGTACGAAGAGACATACGCGGCATCGCACATGCCATGACCATCTGACGACGGTCTCTTGGATCCTCGTGTGCATCTGGGGAAGGGGACCACTCAAAGGAAGTCCACCACACAGTGTGCTGCCTAGTGTGTGTATGTACTACATACACACATACATATACCAAGATCTCGTAGGGCTGACTCTGGGAAGTCGACAACGTCCTTGCCGCAGTCTATTAGTGTAGGGCCGGCCTCTTCTGCAAGGGGCTGGCTGGCTCCCACCAAAGCGGCCCACGTGTACATTCCGTACGTACCGTACCTACAGTACCAGGTGATGTTTACTATGACTGTGTAGGTAGCCCCTGTGGCACTGGCCGCTGTTCCCTGCGTCCCACGCAGTCGGGCGTTTCTCGCAACTCCGTCCTTTTGGGGTCCCGACTCGTGGCAATCTCGGAGCCCGGGGGGTGGGTTGCAAAAGGGTTCTGGAACTTTCCCGTGGTTCCCTGAGGTGGGAGAGGGGGGGAGAGGAGGATGGAAGACCCGTGAGCAGCAAGAAATGATGGCCAGGCCCGGAGAGTGGCCGCCGCAAAAGGTACTTACTGTACACAAGACTGACTCGTCATGGAGAAGGGCCGAATTAATGCTTCCGCGGCGCCTCAGCGCTGCTCGGGGAGTCTGATGGGCCCGCTGCGAATCTCTACTACGGAGGCAGTGGGAATCCGAGGCAGCCGGTAGGTAGTGGTTTACTGTCTGTGTAAGTACTTAGGTGTGTATGCATGAATGTAGTGTACTTATGTAGAATGCAAAGAAGCAGGCTCCAGGTTGGCAGGAAGAAATAGACAAAAAGCAAGACAAGGATCCTGACACCGACGAACGGGAAGAAAACCCGGGACGGCGGTACATAGCAAAGGGTGGTCCGGCGGAGGCCGGCGTGCTACATATAGTCATGACGACCGAGTGGCTATCCACTGAAGCCATGCATTACTGCTGGTGCTATATTTATACCGGCGGGATAGGACCGTGAGATGATCTTGATGCTGTGGGTTTCCGCCATACATACAGGCACTCTCTCACAGTATGCATTGAGCCAAGTCCTCACTGATCTAGTTACCTTTACGCAGTACACCAGCATGCAGATGCGAAACGGCCTGTCCGTCCTCCTGGACAACCGCAATCTCGACTTCCTGTTGGCTATGCCTCTTTGATGAGACTATTCATCAATAGTAGGGCAAGCCTGGCAAGCCTAGGCCAGCCAGCCACTGAGGGGGCACACATGATCGATCCCCCTTCCCCCCGGGTTTTTACCCCAGGTAAGAGCAATTTGGGCCCTGGAGATCACTCTGAATCAAGGGTCCAGATCACTAGCGAGGACCCGGGGTTCATCTGACACACACACACACACACACAAACACACACCCACCCATGCTGCCATGGCATTCCCAATTCCAGGGCGCGGGGAGGGAAATGAGAGACGACGTTTGTGATTGATATTATCCGGGGAAGACCGGGGGCATGGGCAGAGAGAGCATGGGCAGCATGGCCAGGCTGGGCTGCTGGGCTGCTGGTCTGATATAGGTACTGCTCACTGTACCGGTACCTGACCACACGGCACTGAGGCCCGACGAGGCAAGGCCTGATGGAATGGAATTGCCGGGACGGGCATCCAGGAGAACACCATCAGCTCTTCCACCATTCCCCGTGCTGGTGTGACGGGAATGCAGGCAATCGGCATACGAAGCAATGCACTGTGAAGAAGAAGAAGACCCCGGCGGGAAAGGATCTGGATGAATCACTGTCGAAAAGGGGAAAAGGGTATCGGATCGAACAAGGGGGGGGGGGAGAGGACCAATTGAAGCTGCAAGGAACAGCAACGACAAGTGCCGTTCCTGGCATCCGTCGAGATCTTTCACGGCAGGGCGGGAATATAGTGAGCGATGGACGACCCTGTGTTCCAGGCTCAAGTGGTTGTCTGCCACGTCTCCTCCTCTACCAAGCCACCAGAGCCAGCGAGGCTCGTTCGTCGTGGACCCTTCCTTGTCACTGTGATGAGATGAGATGAGATTAGATGAGATGACTGTGCCCTGCCATGGCTGCCCTGCGGCTTGGTACATGAGCTGTATCCAGTGTCCCCGTTGATTGGGAGTAGGTGTAGTAGGTGTTCTTGACAGAAGATACTTGATGTAGGCTTATATTGTTGTTATTGTTGTTGTTGTTGTCCTTCTGTTTCTTATTATTACACTTACATACACTACTTGAGTACTAGGGTAGGTACTGTATCTAAGTAGGTAGTACTGTGTACTGTGTGGTCTGGCTATGTGCGGTATGTACTCTAGACTCTGGGAGGAGGCGGCCTGCCGGATGAGCATCCGCGTTGAACCCCCAGGCGCCCCCCCCACCCTGGGGCTGAATCCACGCCAGCCGTGGTGGTCGGAAGAGGGACCTGACAGCCTGACTGACTGGTACCTATAGTGCAGATTACAGTAGGCATGGCTGCACATGCCACCTGCCACCTGCAAATGCACCTGTCATCAGCCCCGAGCCACTACGTAACTACTATGTACATAGCTATTACTGGGTAATTAGTATACTGATCCCGTACACAGTACTCGGTACACTGCATACATAGTACCGAGCTACATCCTGGTTGCCCCTTCCCACGAACCACAACGTGACAGCTCACGATCTTTTTCTGTTCCTGCTTGAAGCCCGCTCCCTTCATTTGCTGTCACAAATATCCCACATCAGCCTTTACCGACACCGAATCTTTGGGAACCCTATATACCTTGTACTGTACTGTACATGGCTGCCCAGGTGCATACATAGCACATTTTGACTCTGCTCCTGCCTGGCAGCACCCGCGACCGCGCTCCACTGCTGAGGCAAGCCCAGATCTGTCATGAGTCCACACTGATCAGCATCAACGCCCAATCCCTCGAGCCCTGCACCAAACCGAGAAAGTGTCCTCGTGAGATAGCTCCGAGCTTTTTCCAGACCGCTCGCTACCAAGCAAAAGACGGCCAACAACGAAAGAACTGCTCGTCATATAACACATTTCACTACTGCTCTTGCCTGCTATCCTGCCATCCTACACACCTCTTGCGACAATCCATTGTGTGTGTGTGTATGAGAGAGCGTGCACTGCTTCGAATGGACCGTTCCTTGCTCTCGGGTCTGCAAATGCAACTGCAATTGCACTACGCATTGTCACCTACAATCCGCCATACCCACCACCAGCACAGCTCCTTGACCGCCTTGGAGTGCGTGCCTCGTGCCTCTTCTCCTCCGTGCTCCTCATGTCAATAGCAGCAATGACGCGGTTGCCATCCGACTCGTTCTTGCCTTCGGGTGCTCTCGACGGCGACCACCAAGTCCGGGGCCACCTGTCGCTGCCCGAGCTCGCCAGCAACGCCTCGTCCTCCGTCATCTCCCCCCTCAGTCTGCCTGGGGCTATCCACTACTTCGACCCAGCTCCTCGCCCGTCTGTCACGAGCCACCCGACCTCCCTGGCGAACCACGCATATCCACATCTGAACGGGACGAGTCGAGATCCACCCCAAGCTCAACCCGCCACTTTCTTCTCCCCTCATCTGACTCCCATCCCCTCCCACGCCCAACGTCAACTACAGTTCCAGCGCCAGCCTCAGCAGCGCTCCGCAAGCCTTTCGCCGACCAGGAGGCCCCTGGCAGGGAGATACGGCATGATGGAGGGAAGGCGACAATACGACGTCGACCTGTCACCGAGAATCACATCAGGTGTCTCTGTTCCCGTCGATACAATATCAGGGACCGGGTCTGGAGTCATGACAGTGCGGCGGCCGGCTGTACGGGCCTTCTCCCCAGACACGGCATCTGTCGACTCACAGTCGTCGTCTTTAGAGTACGTACAATGATTTAGCTGGTGATCATGTCTCGTTTGGGACTGCGGCTAACAGAGGCATCAGGGCCAAAATGCGGCAAGCATGGGACGACGAGAGGAGAGCTTTGCAAGCGAACCGCGACAGGGCAGAGGAGGTTTACAGAGACACAATCGAAGCGTTGAGGCGGGAGCACGCCCAGGAGCATTCTCAGTGGGAGACCGAGAGGTACAATTTACAGACACAGATTATGCAACTGCAACATCGGCTCAAAGAAGCCGAGGCACACGGGAACGAAACGTCGCTTAGGGGCGGCGGGTCAGGTTCTAGGCCAAGGTCGGTCTCGTTCCAGCGTGGGTCATCCTCGATAAGTCCAGCAAGATACACGGATTCTTCGCCCCTCGACCCCCGCGATACATATTCCATGGATTCGGTGGTAGCCATGGACAACGAACAACCGTCAAAAGTAATCGACGTACAGGAGTACCACAGGGACCTCGAGGGTATCCATCTCAAAGAAAATGCTGTCAAGAAGGCGACCTTTACCGACACGCCGTCGGATAGTGGCTCAAAACCATCCAGTGGGAACGTCTCACCGCCCCCTCAGCTTGAGATACGGGGACAAAGTGCAAGAGAGCGCTCGATGCAGGCTATCAAAGCGGATGAGTGTTCAAGGCTCACCATCCATGCTGGGCACACCCCGACTGTATCTCTGTCAATTGTGAGCACCAGTGTCAGCAACACTGTCGTTAGTAGCGGGTCTAACACCCCAACACTGACAAGTGGCGACGGGGCCTTGAGCGATGGGAATGACAACAACTTGGAGTTTAGCGAGCCTGCTGAGCCAATCCCGACCGGTCAGGACGACGAGGACTATGAGCCCGCCATCTTTGAGCCTTCGGATGAGGATCCGGAGCTCAAGGGCCCGCTCACACTTCGCAACCTCCCGGCCAAGGACGAGATCTTCCTCAAGAGATTGGCCGATAAGCTTGAGAAAGTCGGTTCGGGTGGGGAAGATGCAACGCCCACCGTCCTCAGACATTCCGATGCGGAAGAGGACGAGGACGAGGACGAAGTCGAGTCGAGTGCTTCCGCTGCCCCCGCTGCCGTCGAGGGCGACAGCGAGGGCGTCGAGGGCGTTGAGGAGGACATCCCATTGAAGATCAAGATGACCTCGAACTTCGGGAAGCCACTTGGTTCGCTGTGAATGCACACCAGGAAAGGATCTGACTCATGTACATAGATCAGACTCCCACTCGACGAATCGGCCAGCGGGGATCACGGCATCTCGCCCGCCACTTTCTGCGCCCACCGGGACCCAGCAGCCGGTGTCAGGCACCGTTACATTGCTCTGGTCTGGGTGCAGGGGCGAGTCTGATCTTTCCTTCAACGTCAACAGCGGACAGGATACTCTGGCAGTCTGGTGTTAAAAGAGGAGATGGACCGGAGATGGTGGTGGTGGACTTTGGCCAACACGGGAGAAACTAAACTTGCTCGGCCCTTTTTTTTTTCTTGGTTTTTTCTCTGCACAATACCCCAGATACAACATCAAATTTTGAATACCCCCTTGGTTCTTCCTTGATTCACTCCTAATGCGTCCTCAGTGACCAATAAGTGAAGCGAACCAATATATGAACAAAGCCTTGACCAGCTAGTATCAAGCAGCGTGATGTGATGTATCACTTCCCGGCTATTCCCTGGTGGACTCCGTATCATGATTTTCAAGATTGGGCTCAAGCTATAACTGGGCATCAGGTCTCGACCGTATTTGAGATGTCACATCGATCATGTCTGGTTACTTCGAAGCATCAACAATGACAATCAAGTGGCCTATAACACCCAACCTTCATAACGACATTCATAACGACATAATAAGACGCGAGTTAATCCCAGAGAGTTATGCCGGCCTATCTTATCTACGTAAGTTCCCCGTTATCACATGTACAGACAAAGTAACAAGGACAACGACGACAACAACACCACCAAGAAACCCCATAGACTCCCGATATGAATTCTAGATTGTCGATCGTCAACCCATTTCAACCTCCTCGCTGGCAGTCTCTGGCCCAACCACGCGCATACAGTATGTGAGAAGATGCAATGCGACCCCCATAACGCCCAGCAGCCAAGAGGAAGAGAGAAAGAGAGAAAGATATAAAAAGAAGATAGAAAGAAAAAAGAAAGAAAAAAATGACAAGCAACCAATAAAGAAGAGAGCATAGAAATCGTTATCCTGCCTTATCTCGATCCATTACCCACGCACCCACGCACCCACCCGTCCATCCGCCCACCCGTATCATTTCTCGCACATTTCACAGCTGTCGTGTCCTTTTCTTCGCCACCTCCCCCCCCCGGGCACCCGTTCACCCGGCAGTGGTCTGCTCCTTGCTTCTTCCTCGCATGCAGTCTCATGTACGTACCCAAACCCTGGCCCACACCAGGTGGCAGGGTGGTTGGGTTAAGGTAAATAAGTAGGTAAGCAAGGTAGACAGGCACCAGGGGGAGGGGGAGGGGGAGGGTGTCTGCTGTCTCTTGTTTCCCTTCCTGAGAGGTTGTTGGGAAGGGGGGGGGGGAGAGAGAGAAAGAGACAAATCAGGTGAGCTTCTTCCCCATCAGGTCCGCCAGCTCGTCCAGCAGCTCCACCGTCTCCTCGGGGCTAGCGATCCAGGCCGTGGTGCCGACGCTGCGCGCCCGGAAGTCGTTGGCCCCGCGCTCAGGAACTGGTCGCCCACGTGGAGCGTGCTCTCCGGGCCGATCTCGAACCCGTGCCCGTGGGCCCCGTGCTCGCCGTTGGCCCGGCTCTGGTTCTCAAAGTACTTCTGGCACACGGTCACGCCCCAGGACTTGTCGCCTATGTCGACGAAGACGTCGCGGCCGCCGTTGCTGTTTTGGGGGGAAGAAGGGGGTGCTGTTGTCAGCGTCTCGTTCAAGGGCTCTTATCGGCTTGGTTGTAGGGAGTTTGGAGGAACTAATGGATAGACGGTTTGTTTGAGGGGGGGTGGGGGCGTGGTCAGGAGCAGGGGAAGGGAGGAAGGAAGGCAGCCGGCTCACAATGCACAGAAGGGGACCCTCTTCGCCCTGCCGGCCAGGGACAGCTCCAGGATCTTCTGGGTGACGAGGACCGTCTCCTCGAGCGACTCGCGCGGGATCCTGACGTTGGGCGGGTCCGGGACGATGCCGACGGCGCGGTCCTTGCGCATCAGCGCGGCGGGGAGGTTCATGCCCTTGACGCACTCGCGCAGGGCGGCCTCGGCGTCGTCGAGGAGGGCGGCGATGTCGGCCTCGGACCAGGCCGCCATCTCGGGCGTGAGCCACTCGGCGCGCGGCACGGGCCTGAGCAGGTGCGGCCCCGCCGACGCGTCGAAGGCGAAGAGGTAGTTGGCCTCGCCGCCCATGACGAGCAGGTTGCCCTTGTGCGAGGGCGGCACGTCGCCCGCGGCCGCCAGCGCGTCCAGCAGGCCGTGCAGCCGCTCGTAGTACCGGTCCGCCGTCGTGTACCCGGCCGCCGTGACGATGCCGACGCGGACGCCCTTGCGGAGCAGGTCCAGCAGCCGCGGCACGAGCGGGCTCGTCGGCTCGAGCGACTGCCCGTCGTCGTACAGCGTCACGTCCCCGTCAAAGGTGGCCAGCCGCAGCGTGCTGTACGTGGTCACGGCCATGGACTGGGCCGAGTTGAGGATGAGGCGCACGTCGTTGAACGAGGGCGAGACGAAGCGCCGCCGCGAGATGTAGCGCTTGCGGTCCTGGTACTTGAAGGCCGCCTCGAGCGGGAGCCGCGTGAAGAAGGGCCCGACGGTGGGCACGAGCAGCTTCAGCTTGGACGGGAAGGGCGAGTCCTCGTTCTGCAGGATGATGTGGTCGTCGATCATGACCTCGACGTCCCTCATGATCTCGGCGTAGCGCCGTGCGGCCTCGTCCGACATGTGCTCGAGGCTCAGCGTGCTGCCGCCGCTCTGGAAGACGCCATGCGGCTGCGAGTGTAGGACGAAGGGCACTGCCAGGAGGCCCTTGATCCACTCTGTTGTATAGATGTCAGCAGGCCGTAGCAGACCTTGTAATGCATGTGATGTGTTGGGCATCCATCTCTAGCCATTGAGTCCATCGCCATGCCACTGAACGGCAGAAGCGGTGAAGACGGGGGATGATGGATCGATGACTCGCTCGCTGCACTTGGAACTTCCAAGCCATGCGTTACTTTACAAGACGGTGTGTCGATACACTCTCAGCAGACACGGGAGGGAGACTTCCTCACCTATAAACTGATCCCTCCTGTGAGTCTTGAGGGCATCTGCGAGTATCGAGTTAGTAACGGCTCATCGGACCCTTGTTCCTACAGCGGCGTTTAACCGGAGAGGAGCAGATGGGGATGGGGTATCTTGTCTCACATTCGACTCTGTACCGTGTAGTCATGATGGATGATGATTCGTGTTAACCCGACCAATTCGCAATTGGTCTCGGATTTAACAACAAAACGAGGTTATCTGACGAGGGGGAATTCACTCTGGGTCTGGATATGTTTATATACATATATATACCATATATATATATACGCGTGTGTGTTTTACCCTTGAACGAACAAAAGGGGGCGAGACAGAAGCGGCACAACATCCGCTGTCCAGAGTTACTTGTCCTGATGTAGTAACGCTTGGACCATGTGAGCCCCATCATCTTCACCGTCGCTGAAGCCACCAACAACAACCTTGGGACTTTGTTTATACGCAGCCCCTGAAATTCCGGAACCCATAGCCACAAAAACTCTCGAACATGAACACGGTTGCTTCTCTAGAAGGAAAAACACATGCTTGGGCATTGTTAGCGCACCCGCTCACCCGCTCACACCAAACTCACCGTTCATGGACGCTGGTTGGGTCATATGCCCCCCCTCTCTCCCCGGGCGAGACCACCAACACTGAAAAGAAACGACCCCTGTTCTATATGGACATGTTCTTCTGCTTGGGGTAAATTGAATTTAAATTGTGTTTGCACCTTCTAGTGTCTTCCTTCTCTTCCTCTTTTTCCTGACATGTCTCTTCATGGGATAGCTTTGGTGGGATAATGCTCCTCATAACAAAACATACAGTACAGCCAAGGGCCGGGAGACAAGCCGTCATCATGGACTCTCATGTCCATTTGGCAGTCTCTCTCTCTCTTTCTCTCCCGTTCACGCCCACCCCTCTCTCTATACCTGGCTTGAGGCGCAACCAGTCACCGTAATCAAAACCTAAAACAGCCCCCTTTCGCCTCGTGGTTTGTCCCCAAGCTCTTGCAATGCTTCTTTGGTATCACTTGATAACCTCTCCATGAATGTCGCCTTGTGAACTTGAAGGCCCTGCTTCCATCCCATATGCCTTCTGTACTGGCCCCCATACTCGACCTTCTATTGCCTGGAAACGGCGGGTTTCCCGCTCCGCATCACCAATCTATTCAGCGTCGGGGTTTGCCCCTGCACCGTTATATTACCCTTGTACTGGGCACGTGCGGGCTCTTACAGCGTTCCGGTCATTGTCGAGCTGACTCTAGCTAGCACCGCCGTTGGCTGCTGCTGCAAGCTGCTGCTGCTGTGCCAGGGCTTGATTTGCCTCGGCCTGCTGGACCACTGACTGGATAACGCCCTGCTCCTCTGCTGATAGATGGGATGATAGCCCGCTATAGAATTGTGGTTGTTCTTGTTGCAGCCCTGGAAATTGTCATTAGACACAGGCACAAACAGCGTGAAAAGAGACAAACTTACTCATCAAGCATGAGCTGAAAATCTGGTACGGCTCGAGCTTATCCAGAGGAGACTCGAGCAGCACACTATGCTCGCCAAGCTCATCGTCTGAATCTTCCTCGTCCAGGTGGCCGATCTTTTGGGCCTATCACAACGTCAGCAAGGAGCCAGATATCGTCTTGGATGGGCAGAATTGGCCTACCTCCTCATTGAGGAACTCCAGATATGCCGTGCTCTCGTCCTTGGCATCTCCAGTCTCCTCCTCGTCCAATTCATCCTCTGCAGCCCAAGCGGCCTCATCGTCACCCCACTCCTCATCGTCATCGTAGGAGTAGCTCGCGTCAAGGCCGTAGTCGTCCTTCATGGCATCCTCACGGTCTAAACTCATGTCATTATACGTATAGTAACCATTACAAGAGATTTGGGGCTTACTCTTCAGAGCCGCTGGCAGACCCTTGAATAGTAGGGTGATTCCCTTTAGCAAAGTTAGCATGCATCGCCAAGCAGCGTATGGCTGCGTTCTGAAACTGATCTGAGCTTACCTGAAGCAACCTCGGCCATCCGACAGAGACACTCGGGGGGATGTGGTCCGGGTTGAGACCCAGGAGCGCCACGATGGCTACGATGCAGAGCTTCTTGTCATGCACCCGGCCAAACATATCCATGCTTCCGAACCACAGGCTGAAGAACTTGTTCGTCCAGCCCTTGGTTTCGAGAACCTGAAGTGTGAGGATAGGGTTGTAGTAGATAGCGTTGATGACCATCTCCATCAAGTGGATCTTGTATGACTTGATCTTGATATCCCCAGAGCTGAGTTGAGTCATTGCCATGTTGATGAACCCGTTGACGCAGTTGTCGATGTGACCTGGCAGGCTAAGCATCATGGCCTCGGCCAACTTGCAGGCACAGATTCTGTCAATGCCGCCAACCTTGGGGTCGTTGAACATATCTGCAACCATGGAGTACAGGGCCTCCACGTATTGAGGGTTTTGGATGAGCTGCGGGACACCGAACTGGACGAAGTTATCGAGGGCAGGAAGCATATCCTCAAGGTAAAGCTCCGCACCGGCCTTGAACGTGCGGTGGATGAGCTCGAAGGCCTGCCACATTGTAGGCGAGATGGCCTTAGCCGCAAAAGTACAGCTGTCGATGATCTCAAACACCTCGTTGTACAAATCTGGGAAACGTCAGCGAAAACCCGAAAACATGGGTGGTGGCTTCCAACATACCATAAAGCTTGTTGTCGAGCGTAATTTGGATGACCGGCATGAGAACCGCCTCTATGTGCAACAGAACATCGGGGGTGCTCTCGAGTGTGAGAATCAGGGTACCAATGGTTTGCAACACACCCAATGCCGTTATGCTCTTGTCATCAAGGAAGTCGCTGTAGTCATCGTCATCCCGCGAGTTGTTCCTCTCCAGTAGCTCGGTCACTATCCTGAGGTAAGTATCACGGAGCTGCTCACTGAGGGCAACGGCGAAAGGTGTCAGTTCGGTGGCGAAAACCTCGACGAAGTCCTCCATGACGTTGGCGAGGGCATCGATATCAGCCTCGTTTGCGAGCTTCAGAAGCTGCTGCATGATGGTAGGGATAGCCGTCTGCATGCTGGTACGAATGATGTCGTGTCGGATAAGAGGCTGGAGGGCAAGGGCGGCCGTCACACGGACTGGCAGCGCAGGGTCGGCCATGCAGTCCAGGATGTGGCGGTAAATGGTGAGCAGGTGGTTCTGGTCCTTGAAGTCGAGCTGCTCGAACTTCTCGATTGTGTCACATGCGCGGGCGCGCAGGTACCCCTGGGGGCTGGTGAAGTCTGGGAAGACGTATCGAACGAGGAAGTACTCGACCTGGTCAGCGATGGGAGACTTCTTGCCCAGGATGACGGGTGCGAGAGTTCCTATCATGCGCAAGGCGCCTTCCTTGGAGATGTGGTCCTTCTTGTCCGCCGGCGCGGATTCGTAGGTGCTCACAACATTGTTGATGAACTGCAAGAGCTCGAAAGTCTGCTTCCGGCGGTTCTTGGTCAGTGTCACGAGGAAGTTGGTGGCTGAGACGTCTGGAGCCGAAACTTCTTCGTAGAAGTTGAGTTTCCGGTGGAGGTACTCCTCAGGCTCATCCTCGAACTTCTCCACGTCCTCCTCGGACAGGCAGAGGACGGGAAAGATGAAGTGAGTGACGAGGTTCGTGAGATGAGGCCGCAGGTGAGACCACATCTCCTTCGGCCGTACACACTCGTCGAGAAATACTATAGTGTAAGACAAACACGGCTTGCTCAGCCATGACGTCTTTGCAACCCATTTTTCGATCTCCTGGAGGTAGTGTTTGAGGATTTCGGGCGCGACGTTGGCGGAGAAAAAGTTGGCGAAAACCATCTGATCGCCCTCCTGCTTGGTAATAGCCTGAGGGTTGCCGTGTCTGGCTCACAGTCAGCGCTTGGCACAGGAGCATTGGAATGCGGACACCAATACCTTATATAGAGACGGTTAAGGTTGAAATATGCCCATTTCTTTGCCTTCCACCAATGATTTCGTTCACGATCGAGGGGGTCTTCCGACATGGCGATCGCGGGGGGAGCCTTGGAAACGGTTTGCAGGAAGACAGTGCACCAGCCGATGGTGTTCTGCTGCTGACGAAGGAATGCGGACAGGTCGAGCTGTAGCCAAGGGTTAGAGACACGCTCCACCACGCCCAACAACCCAACATAAGGAGACAACTGACCCAGGTGGCGTGTTTGTACGCCTTCAAGGCAATGTGAAGCATCTCTCCCGCCTCTTCACTCTCCTGCGCAATGAGTTCGGTAGAGATCGCCAGCAACCTGGGGAAACTGGCTTCGATGATCTTGTCGAAATGCGTCCTGTTCTCCCCATCGCCTGCCTTGAAACGATACGCACGGCAGATGGCTAGCAGGCATTGCAAACCGGCGAGGACTGAAGGCGGGTCGTTCGTGTGGAGGAGTTGGATGGTGAAGTCCATGAATGTAGGCCATTTTTCGGGGAAGTCCCAGTGCAGGATCCTCTGCAGGATGGGTATGAGCTGTTGTCGGATCAGGCCCTGGGAGGACGCCAGAATAGGCAGTAATCGATCGCGGACTCTCGACTTCTCATCCTCGGGTATGGGATGTTCGTTGGGGAAGTGGTCGGTTCCGGCCCACGCCCGGTTGACCCGGTTCTTGATGTAGATTACAGCTGGAGATATGTATAAGTTATCATGTCTGGTACCAGGATGTGCGTTGGTCCCCCTTGAGCAACCAGCAACGGCTGGGGCGAGGCACGCTGGAACGGGTTGGAGGTGTGATCGTGGGACATACTGGAAAGGCGGTAGTTGGTATCCTGCTCCGACTGTAGGATGTCGAGCAGGGCATCAAGAAATCCATTATGTTCCTCGGCCTGTAGACGCGATGAGGATTAGCAGTGCACGCGTCCATGGAGAGACGTAGGACCGGGGAAAGGAAGGGTGGGAGCGCCAGGACGACGACATGGCATGCAGCAAAGACATAGCATGTCATCGACAAGGGGTACGAGGGTGGGGGGGACGAAGAGGGAGAAGGAGAGAGAGGTGTAGAGAAAGAGGATAGAGAGGAGGTTGTGCGGTCGTACCTGTTTGAGTTGCAACTCAGCCCTCCTGCGGACGTCGGCATCGGCATCCAGAGTTGCTATTATGCAACTTCTAATGGCAGCGGCATCCATCTTGGGGTCAAGGTGCAGGCCTGGACATACAGAAGTTCAGAGTTGATTGCCTCGAGGCAGAAAGGGGGGGGGGGTGGTACTGCTAAGAGGATGTTTGTTGTTGTCGTCGAAATTGTGCGCCAACCCGAGGATGGAAACCGCTGCTGGTATTTTTTGGCGGGGCAAGGATGTTGGCTGTTCCAAAGGGGACCAATGGTTAGGGGTCTTCCAGGCTGACTACAGCAGTATTTAATGGACTGCCTGGATTGCCTAGGTGGGGCTAAAAACGTGGGGTTTTACGATGTCGACGGCGACTTGGCTTGGAACGGAGAAGCGGATGATGATGAACTTGGAGTTGCAAATTCAGATACTATTTGGTGGATAGTGAACTGCCCAAAGGTGGTGTAGGATGGGATGTGATGCGTACTGTACCTCCTATGCCGGAGACGTCAGGAAGAATGAAATGCATGGACCTGGAATGGTCGTTGCTGTAAAGTACCTACGACTAAGTAGGTAGCAGGGTAGCAGGGTAGGTATTACTTTGTCGTAAGAGTAGTACCTACATACACTATGAAGGTTCTGAGGGCACCGGCCGGCAAGTTTGCAGTGCGGAACTACGGATTAGACAGCAACAGGCAGGACAGGGCAAGGCAGAGGCTTGTCATGGGCATGGCTCACAGCCATCATCATCATCATCACATGTTCTCAGTCCCAAATCCACTCACTCATCAACCATATATATCTATCTGATTCAACCTAAGGACGTCCGTCCACCCCTTACACTCCCTCCTACCTACCTAGGTACTCAACCCCTCACCATATGAAGAAGAAAAAAGGGTTGGTTCCTCAACATCATCTTCCCTCCAAGCCATTGCCCCCTCCCCCCCCCCCAAAAAAAAGAACCCACCTTAAGCTCATTCATATGAAGTACAGCACCTAATCAGACAAAACCACCTTGGCAGCTTGGTGAAGAAGGCACGAAGCAGAAGTGGACTTCACGCTGGGACATCTGGACCCATGGGAAGCAGATATACCAAACCTGATTGGTTGGGGATGGGACCACTCTGCCCACATGTAATGTACGGGGAGCATTGGGCTCTCTGGATCAGTGAACCCAACCTCCCACCTCTCCTCCCGTCCGTCTGGCCAGGTAGCTAGGCCTCTACTACCTATACCGGTAGTATGCGCGCCGACTTGTTTCGACCACCGCGCTTGGCCCCTGAGGCCTGACGATGCTACTGCTACTGCTGCTGCTGGTGGTTCTGTGTCTACTGCGGATACCGCGCTTCCGTCATTTTGTGTTTCGCCCCCTGTTTACTCGGGCCGCTCGGGTGGTCCTTGAAGGCATCCCAGCCATATCTGAAAATTTGTGTTGGAGGATCGTCGTCCATCCTACGGCGTATAGAGACGGTGTGCGGCTGTGGACTTTCGGGACGTTGCGTCTTTATCAGGTACTCGCCCTTCACCTGGGCGAGAAGAAAAGCATCGCCAATATGTCAGCCTGATGCAGGGCGGCCAAGACCCTGGGCAGCCAGGCAGGGGGGGTTGGACTGCGGGTTTCTGTAACACCAGAAATACAGTTCAACGTGTCACATGTTTCCTTGTTGTGAAGCTCAAGGGTCTGGATTCCCTTGGCTGGGCGGTGCGGATAAGTGCCTCCTCCTTAAGTGACCCGGCTCCCCCAAATTAACTCTCTCCACTGCTTGTCCACCTTTGCCCCGTAGCGCCGCAATTCATGTTAGTTCACCGTCAGTGTTCATTGTTCAGTGTTCAGTCCGTCAGTGTATTCAAGTGCTCAGCGCAGTGGCTTCCACGTGTGATCCTCGATTCATTCCACAAGCCATCCCCGATAGCTCGTACAGATCCCATGCCAGTTATTAAAAGATGCCTAATTCCACCGTACATCCTCAACCATAACTCATCCCCTCTATCCTGAACACCAATACAGAAAGCTGCGTATCCCAGCCTTGGAGCCCAAAGCCATGCAAATCCAGACCCTCCTCAAACGTCAATGCCGTACCATCCCGCAAGAAAATGCTCGCACCAAGGACCTAGTAGCCAGGAGATTATCATCATGCCAAGCACACGTGGCCTTTGATGTCCGTCCCCGTACCAATCCCATGTTGAACTTGATTCAAGGCGCTGGAAGTTTCCTATAGTCAGCCATCCGTCCTTCGGGTCCACGATCAAAACCTCCGACCCGCGTCCAATCAAATTGGCTCTCGGAAAGAGGATTTTGGCGAGAAGAAAAGAGAAACCTTGGTCGAGAGGAGAGTAAAAGACCAGGAAAACATACGCTATGAGACCAACCAAGTCATGACATGGAACAGGTGACTTGGGGAAGGTCCGGTCGTCCATCGGCTGTCCTTGCCTATATTTGTCCGTGGGGGTGTCCCGGTAGATGATTGGTTTCCAGAGAAGGTTCAGTCCAAATGGAGTGGATATTGCAGGAGCGTTGAGCAGTCCCCACAAAGCAGAAATAGTAGTCCAAGATCCCGGATAATTTGCGGATTGAACGTGGAGTGAAAAACCTATCGCCTGCGTCTGCTTGACTGTTGCCAATCCCACAGCGGCCAGGCCAAGAAAGTAGTCCACGCCTCCTTGGAAAATCGACATCGTCAAGGCCACGAATGGCTGGAACAAAGATCATCGATCTATGCGAGGCGCGCAAAATCCGTAGACATGGAATTCCCAGTTGATGGGACCCAAGGACAGAAGTCCACGCCAGCATTGTTCTCCGCTCAATCTCAGCGGATGGCCAAGGTCCGTGAAGCTTACCATCGATGATGAGCAGAAGAGACAGGTGTCTCCCCACTTCAGTCTTATGGTTTTTCTGTTTTGTTCTCTCCAAGAGTGGCCTCTAGTACTGAAAGACTAGATGTGATGCATCGATCAAGCGCTCCTGCGGGATGCTGTCCATGGGAGAAGATGCCTGGGTTCTGTGTTCCATCGCAAGCTCCATTGGGGAAGAGATATACAGACGCCCTTTCAAGCGTGTTGCAGGTCCCATGAGACGACTCGTCTCATCCAAACAATGGTCCGCCGCGGGTCCGAAGGGTAATCCAGATAGGTATGTTCCATGGAATCCAGGCCATTACAGGAGTGACTAGTCCTCTGGCAAGGCATGCCTGACTGATTGAGGCGATGCCTGTGGTCTGTCAGCTGCTGGCGAGCGTCAGGGAGAAGGATCCAATTTGGACGATCCAGATCGTTCAAGTTTGAGGTTTGGACGGTAATCTTTCGATGTGAAGCTTCAGCAGTATGTAGAGAATGTCCGTGACCCACCTTGCTGTCCAGAACCCGACCTTACCGATCTATCAGGGAGCTACCGGTATGAACATCTCCGGAGTTTGACACGTATAATCCTTTCCCGGATTACTGGGGCGCGCCGTGGTTAGTGGGCCGCATGTAGCGAGCCCATACCAGCGACGGTCGGTTCCAGACAGCAAAATGCAGAAGACGGCTCCAATAGAATACCAACTGAGGGTCCAAAAAAGGTGCGTGCGCTCTTTTCCCAAAAAGCCCCGGGTCCTGGTAAAAAGCAAACGCAACAACAAAGTTGGGAGGGTCGCAGAATATCATGTATGTCATCAACGTAGCGTCTTCGTCCAGCCAGAATGCGGGTCGTCGTAATCATCCAGGGAAATGTGACAATAAATCCAGGTCCAGGAGAAACGTCCAGGGAGTATCTTTGGGACCGAGGCGCCTTGCCAAAAGGAACCGATGCCGCCAGGTTGGAGAAGTCCAGTCGATTGTCAAAAGAGAAGCAAAACTTTGCAACTCGGAAAGGTTTGCACCGAAACCTTGTCACCCATTTGGAGCAAATTTCAAACAGCAGCACAAACGCCATTCCCAGGTAAAACAAAACAGCACAAGGAGTCCAGATCAAACATGGGGCCGTATCATCAAGTATCACTCACGAGATCTTGTTTCCCGTGCGGCGAGCCATCATGGAAAGGTTATCGGCGTCGGTGCCTGTCTGCGTCACGGTCCCGTTCGCGGTCGCCGCGGCGTGAGTGAGATGATCCACTGTTTCCCGTCTGAGCCTGTGAACTGGAAGGAGTGGACGCAACTGCGCGGGGAGGAGGGGAGGACTGGTTCTCGTACTGGGGCTCATACTGGTCTTGGTATATTGGCTGGCCTGTGGGGGAGCCGACGTAGTCCGCCTGGGTAGTTGCAGGATAAGGTGGGCGGCCAATGAAGGGCTCCCCGGACTGTGCAGGATATGAGCCTTGGGCGTAAGGAGCAGAATAGTAGGCCTGGCCTTGGTTTCCGTAGGCAGAGCCTGGGGTAGCGTAGGCGCGACTACTAGAAGCGTCTAGCCTGGGGTCCTGGTACTCCGGTTGGCGCGACTGCATGTGATGGCCGCCAATGTAAGGCTGCTCCGGAACCTGAGCATTTGTGGGATGGCTGGGATAGGGCTGTGCACCGTATACACTGGCACCGGCCGGTCCTGGAGTAGCAAACCTGTTGTCCGCTGTCTGGGGAGGAAAAGCAGTCTGAGGGGGGTACTGGCCGCCATATCCTGACTGCCTGTTGTCCGGGAACGTTGATCCGACACTGGCACTGTATCCTGGGGCGTCGCTTCCCGGGTACCTAGGCACACACGCATAAGAATCACGCTTTGGACCACTTGGGTAGGGCGCTCCAGAAGTGTCATACTGTGAGGAAGCTGCACCACTGAAGCGGTTCTGAGAATCGCTGTATCTCGCTGTTGGTGAGTTAGATATTGACCTTCTCGTGGAAAAATCGGACGAATCGCGCGAGGTGGTTGTACCTCCAGAATGATTCCGTCTCTCCTGTTCCCATCGAGCCGAGTCGGCCTTGAGATCGGCGATCATGGCCTAGCAAGGCGACGTTTAGTAAGGTTCTAGATATATCGATCGAGGCGGTCACAACAACGTACTGATGTCAGGTTCCTGTAGGCCGTGACGAAGTATCCTTGTATTACGCGGCCGGTCTTCTTGTCCTGTTGCGGAAGCGGTCATTAGCAGTGTGGTGGTGGGTGTGGTGGGAGACGACGAGCTTGCTCAGGTGCTGCTCGATGTAGCCAAGGACAGGACAGCCGTACTTCGTAGTTTCCAGGACGAACGAGTGCATCATTTCCTAGATAACGACAGATGTCGGCGGTAATAACCTCACGATCTATGCCATCGCGAGGAATGAAGTACTCGTTCTGGCGGTTTGAAGGGGGTGCGTTCGACGGCGTGCCGCTGCCACCATGATCTCTTCTTGACGACATTTTGAGTTGTGAGGAAAGGTTGGCCGGGTCAAGGTTTTAGGCTAGAAGAGTCCGCGCAGGCGAAAGTTTGGGAGTGGTGATGATTAATTAGTATGGAAAGCGGGGGGACGAAATATGTCCTGGCAGATGGTCCTGGCAGGTTGCTGGTAGTACGAGGAAAAAGGAAGTTGAGGAAAAAAGATTGAAAGAGTGCGGATGGTGGAGGGGGAAACATTGAAGAGACGGGGAGGACGTGGATGAAAAGGGCAGCGGGGGCCACCTGAGCATGGGCAGGGGCAGGGCAGACCCAGACACCGGTTGACCCAACAAGCACCGCCTGGGAGGCAGGGGGAGGGGGGATGGGGGAGGGAGACCCTTGGGGGGAGGGGGCGCTTGCTGGTCGGTGCGAATGACAGGGCGAGACCCACCAGCAGACGAGAGCTCAATCCAGAACACCGCCAGACCAGACCAGCTTTCCGGGCTCATCAGCTGTCAGGCAGATCAGGCTGCTTCCAGTGGGTGAGTGGCCCAGCAAAAGGTTCCCTGTGTAGGAGGGGAGGGTAGCGACGCAGGTAACTGCTTGGTAGGCAGTACTACCTTGCTAGGTACCTGGGTACCTGGGTATGTATGCAGCACGCAGTTACCTGTCCGTACCTTACCTTACCTTGCCTTACCTGGACCACGGTACTACGTTAGGTACCTACCTATGCCCACCTGGTGGTACCTACACTACTGTGTAGAGATCTGGGCATTTACTGCCCAGATGCATGGTGGTGCCTAAGCGGCAGTGGCCTGTTTAAACTTCAGCAAAACTGGTTGGCAGCTCGGCTAAATGCCCTCCCTGGTGGTGACTCGCAGCTTAGCTAGGGGGGGTGGCCCCTGTGGGACCCCCTGACCCGACATCTGGGAGCCTGACGGCGGCAGACCTCCCCCTGGACTCTGGGAGGCTGGTGGGCCGGTGGGCTGGTCGCGGCACACTGCTCTGGTGATGATCCATGGATGATCGTGAATTACATACTACCTACACTTCCTAGTACCTGGATTAACCCGGCACCACCTAGGTACCTACCTGTAGGTATGTATGTATATAGTACCGTAGCACATGTAGTGCTGTACCTTTCTAGGCAGACGAGTAGTACATTACCTAGGTATATCTCTCAATATACTGTTCTAGACTGCCGGCTGTGTGGCCCAGTAGAGGAAGTGATATGCTTCTTGCAACCTGAAGAGACTGATTATATGGATGTACGTACCGATCCGTTCTTGGCTCAAATTCGCCGATGATCGAGGGCGCGTTTCCACCTCCCCAGCCCTGAAACTGGGGAGACAACCAAGAACCGGATACAAAACAAACAAGTTGGCCGCGGCAAAGTGGTGGTCGAGCATGCCTGCCTGGTGTGTGAGCTCGCTCTCGCTCCAGAAATAAAAAGCCAGGCGACAAAGATTCATTGGGTATGCCTTAATCCTCTATTTAGGTACAAACACAAAAGAGCCCGGGGATCATGTTGGTTGTTGCGGGCGATCGCCGCGTGCGTGGGCATGCTTGATAGGCCAGATAGGCCAGATAGGGCCGGCTACTCTTGATCCATGTGCTTCAAACGTCTACGCACTTTACTGTAAGAGAGCAAGCGTTGCAACGGCCGACATTGATTGTTGACCTCACCTGACACGGCAGACCAGCCTTGAACGTTTGGCCTGCCTGGCCTGGACGACCTACAAGAATGACGAAACTGAGGGATAACTGGACGACTATCTGTCTACATAGCATCTAGTAATCAACACTCGCTGTTATTTCCCATTCCGGGTACCTTTCAACGAGCGGTGACGCCTGGTCGGGTTTGCCGCTCCCATGATCTTTAACGTGGGGTGTTTATCATCGCTTTCGGTGACCAGGTATCATACGGCTTACATACCAGGCTCTCCTTGGACCTTCAACCAGGCAGGCAAGTGAGGAGGACACCATGTCACTGCGTGTCTGACAAGTTGATGGGGGGTGTACAAGCGAGATGGATCCTGTGTGCCTTGTCCGGCCAACAGGACGTCGTCTATCCTCCCAGGCTTCTCGCGAAATATCACTGAGCCTGGGTGAAGCAGCATCAAGTCCGCCTCTCCTCGCGGCCTCGCCTAACTGGCCCTGTTATGGCGGTGAGGGACCACTTCCAAGACCATCTATGTAGGTGAGTAGACATGTATCGCAGTATTATGCTTTGATATTGGCCATTGTTGATGTCGGATATGATGGTACGTGGGTGACTGGGTGACTGACTGACTGACGACTTCGCAGAGGTTGAGCCCGCACCAGGCGCCGGGTGCGACGTTACCTGGTACTTTGTAAGGCTCGGTTGGACCTGCTTCTCAAACGGACCCAAGCAGAGTGAGAATGTGAGAGAGACATTAAGACGCTCTCCTATTACATTGAATAATCGATGAGGTTGAGGGATCTCAACTACTCACCAGTCGACCCCCAGCCAGGCCCTTTCCATGCCGGTTCTTTTCCCTGTTTTCCTCCTTCTCCCCCTTTTTGTATATTTGTTGGTGATTTTTTATGGTTGACCTTCCCTCCCTAGCGACGACATCAGCGAGGCCGCATGGTGGCGAGAACCCTGGGGTCCTCGTCAAGGAGCAAAAGCTCCGCATGCAGTTTGTTTTGTGCGCAGTTAGGATTTTTTTATTTCCACAGCCACGTCCGTCACCCATCGTCCCTTTCTGCGCCCACGAGGAACTTGATCGTTGATGGAATTGCTTGGAAATGGCCGAGAAGCCACCATTACACAAGTCTCTCTCTTCTGGTCATACCTATCATATACTCGTCTATTATATTGGATCGATGTTTGTCACGGCTGTCCAGATTGGCTGGGGGGGAAAGGTGGGATTCGGTGATGTTTGTTGCTCTTGTGTTTGCTTTGCTGCGGGTGCGTTGTTGGGTTGGGTAGCAATGCCCAATGCCTCAGTGCCTAACCTGACCTCCAAGCAGGGATGAGGGCCATCATCGCCGGGGCTCCTGAGACCAATCAGCATTGAGACTACACAGTACAAATCGTCTCACATCAGTATTTTCATTTTCCAACTACTCGGTGGTGGCCGCGATGGCTCATTCGTGCCCCGATCCGTCTCACACACCTAGTCACGCCCTGCAGTGTGTACTTTCGCGGAGGTATCATGGCTCGAAAGCATAGGGGGCTTCTATTTGACACTGAAGGTAGTCCTAACCCTAAGAAAATCAGGCCACCCAGTAATCGAGTTGCCAATGGTCGCTGGTTTTCAGGATTTCAGGAGTCCGGCTCGGCCGAGTTGCACGATGGCCATCGCATGATGAAAATGATGAAAATCATCCACCATGTCAGCCTATTCCATTTGTCGTAGTATGACCCTCACAGCTTGTCGCGGTGCGTTACAGGGTGCTCGTCCAACGACGTACGTGCTCCTTATTGATGGGACGCCTCCATCCTCGGGGACGTAGTATCCCGTGGCATCCCAGGCTCGCCCGTTGTGAGACGATCCAAGCGACTTCAGGCGCTACCGTGATGACCTCGGCGCGCAGTCCAGCAGACCACCGGTACATGACGACTCCGTGAGACATCGGTCTCATGTGGCCAACCGGATGTGAAGCCCAGTTGAATGGGTGTGCGATAGTCCCGTGGGTTATAGCCCGCCTGTACTGAATTCGACGACGACATATGTCGTGGCACGCACGATTCAGCTTGGTGCTGTCTTCTAGCGAATTCGAAGTTGACATCTGTCGCCTCATGCAAACTTCAATTTGGTTTGTCCTGCCTCCGTCTTCTTCCTTTTTGTGGGCCGTGTCGACGACGCAGCTGTGTCTCTATTGCTGACGGGCGTTATGATTGCAGAAGAATGTTGCGCAGCAAATGTCTGTCTGCCACGTTCTTCTTCCTGGAGGTCCCTGGCAAGGTGCTCATCTTGATGATACTGCAGCTCGTCGGCATCCTTGAGGCGAGTGTGGCAGCGGCTACACATGTGAGCATCAATTGGTTCCTGCATTTGGTCCTCACCGTCTGGTTGAATCCGTGCACCACCGCCTGCGCGTTTCCCTCCGTGACCGTGTGGTATCTCACTGCCGTTTAATGCCCAAGTAGCAGCTGTATGTGAGACAGCTTCCTCCTGGTTGTTTGATGATGCTTTAGAGAAGAATCGGCGGATGCTCGCTCTCTCTGCTTTCATTTCCCTCTCGGGCGGCTTGAACGGCGGCGGTCCAGTTGAGCCCTCGCGAGAGCTCCTTTTCAGGGACTGCGCCTCTTCGCCCTTTACTAGAAATGCGCCGATGCCCATATTGCCGGTGACGCCCTCATCGAAGCCCCCAACACTCAGAGACAAATTTGCACCTAACAATATGTTGGGCGTCAGCAATGGCTTATGCCTGAAGGTGTATGCGACGTTATGACGCGGATGTTCCAGAGGCTTGGACGAATCTAACAAGGTTGAGAATCAGAACCGGGATGTGCTCACATGGCCAGACGTTGCCTTCAAGGACAATCTGGTTTAGGAGATTCTTGGCTAGTTCGAAAAGCATCTCTTTGTCGATTGGCCTTCCCTGAGGAATTGGGCCCTGCCTCGATCGCATTTGACCACCATGCCGATGATGGAGATTGATGGTTCGGGGCCGTCGCTTGTTCTCGAGAACACCCTCCTCGACTAAGCGGGAGAAGATGTCACCCACGAATATCCTTAGCCATCTCAAAGCCTGCTCGACGCTATTGATGCTGGGACGAAATGACTTCGCTGACAGCATTGACTTGATTTGGACCCGCGAATTGACTTCACTCGTGTCAAAGCCTCTGATAGTGTTGTAGACCCAGACTCCGGTGTCATCTCCTAGCTTTGATTTGAGCTGTTCCACGGGTACCAGTAGAAGGTCGCCAACGGCTTCAGTGCCAACCAATTGTACGACTTGGTCACCGAGCTTTCCGCCTAGGTTCCGGATCTTGGTGAACTTGAAGCCCGACAAAAATTGTCGAATAGCTCGGTTTCTTATGACTGTTTGCCCATTAGGCTTCTTATGACCGGAACCCAGCTTGCTGAGCATTTTATTGCTAGCAATACCCTGTCCAACAGCGTATAATTATCAGTAAGGGGGCCAGTCCTCTTGCCATACCAAACTCGATAGCTATGATAACGGAACTGGCATACCGCTGAACATGTGTACTTGAGTTGGGCACGGATGGCTGCCCGCACGTCACGAACAATCTCAGATCCGATTAGGATGGCCACATCATTCCAGTCTGGATCGTCGGTTTCCGTTTCTGTATCGTTAAGGTCTACCAGTGCGTCTGCTTGCCAGTCCAGAGCTGTAATTGACGGCATCGGCAATTTTGCACTTGGGTCGTCGTGAGGAGGCGGGCTCCTCAGCTCAGGGAAACGTTCCAAAAGGATAGCATGCACTTGGGCAGAGAGGTCGAGAAACTAGAGCAAGTAAGCATTCCTTTTGAGCATTCGCATATCAAATTTATCTATATGAAAAAAATGGACGGCAAGAAGGGCTCAGCTCACCACTTCGTCTATAGAAGCCTTCTCGACCCTCTGGAGGCTCGACGGGAGCGACTCTTTGATGACAGCAAGTATCTTCCTGGATTGCATGCGGTATCTGCATCACTTAAGGATTAGCATCCGCCTCGGAGAAGTCAAGGCAGTTCCGAGGTTGATGTATCCGTATCCAAAACCAAGTGAACTCACGGGTCCAAAGACACCTTATCGGTGTTGACCATGGGATCATCGCGGTAGGCCCAATTCTCCTCGCCCTCTCTCCATGTTGCAACATGCTGGCAGATGAGGTTGTCACACATCTTCTTGGCTTCCTTTATGTCGGTAAATCTCCCAACACCACGGTCGCGAGCTGGGTAGTTCACCGCGATCAAGCCTTGCCTGGAGGTTAGATTTAGCAACCATTGACTTCTTCGTATATTTTCCTTCTTTTTCTTTCTTTTGTGTGGTTCCTTACCATTGCTGCACAGCAAGTGGCTGGTCGTCCGGTATATCCAGACGGCGCATCTCACACTGGGCGTAGAAGGCATCCAGATCGATGTGGGCGATGACCCTCAGAGGACAGGATGCCGAGTACGAGGCCAGTGTGCTTAGGTGACGATATGTGAACTGAGATGTCCTCTTTCCGAGAGCCCCGGCTGGAGACGACTCCCGAAAGCTTCGCGGAGGTGAGGACATGGTCGAACACACGGAGAGTTTTCAAGTTCTACTAGGAAGTCAAGGCATGGTGGCGGCTTGCACATTGTCGTTGAAGCCACCAAGGAAAGAAAAGGGTTCACGGCGCGTCTGTCCGGGTTAGAGATGAAGTCGGCGCGTCATCGGCGGCCGCGTTGCAGCTGGCACGGCACTACCTCTTAGGGGGGTTCAGGGGGTCCTGGCTAGCGAGCAGTTATAGTAGCCGCCTATCAGTTTAGTGTTTCGAGCACACCATTTAGTGTTAGTTGGGTCTCTTATCAGGCGACCTTACTCAGCTGGGCTTTGCTATGAGGCTCCTTTGTCCCAACTTCACCTTACTTACTATCTAGGTATCTATTTGAGTATCTTTCTTCTACATCACAAATGCTCGAAAACTCACTCATGGCTGACTTGATGATATTGTAGACTCGACCACGAAGAGTTGCGGGCCGCCTCGCGTCCCTACTTATTACCTCAGGAAGGAAGTCTTTTTCAAAGCCACTACTGGGACGACTGGCTGGATTGTACCGCCGCTGGCAGCCTGCGATCTATCAGAGCCGATGATCAAGACAACAACCACCACCACCATAACAACAACAAAGGAATCCTATGAAGTTATACAGCTTAGGCACCAGCAAACCTGTATCCATCGCTAATATGAATCCGCTTCTGGTCACCACAGTAGCATCCATGACGGCAAGGCGTCTCCAGGATAGGACTGCTACATGCACCATACCCGTTTGGTCCATATGCACCTGCACTGCATATAGTGTAGATGGCAAGGTGGTGTGCTCTCTGAGAAACACCATCTGAGATGTCGAATAAGAAGCCGTTGTTCTCTCAGGATTACTGGCAGGATAGCTCAATTCGGAAGGCCAAGGTCAAGGGGCTTGAGCAGCCCGAGCAGCATCCGCTCTTATGGCGTCCCCTACCAATTTCGTTCTTATCTCCCCGAGGGCGTGGCCAAAATTGTGCTGTCCGGCATACCACCATCTGGGTCGGAAGCGATAAACATCGGTCCTCGTGCCCTTGTCGTTTGTGATCCTTGAATCTACACCACGTGAGGGTCATGAAATATCAACAACCACACGAGAAACAACTTGATCACATAATGCCCTTGCGTTTCATCCAGTACTGGCGGGCGCGGTCGTTGCTTAACCAGATCTCCCCCCTGCCACCCACTTCACGGTTATGTCCTGGCCTGAGAGACTCACAAGCGTATGAGATCAAGACGCCTCCCGGGCGTATCGTCGCGATCGTAGATCTGGGCAGAAGGTGTGAGGGTGTTTGCCTCAGACCACTTTCGCCAGGGGTTGGAGACAGAGCTCCATCCGTACCTTGGGGCGCGAGACCGGTTGAAGCATGGCGTGGAATCGACAAAGAACCACCAGCATCCGGGTCTCAAGCCATTGATGGCTGGACGCTGATAGAAGCATATTTCCCCGCACCCTGCGGTGGAAAGGGCACGATGGTATTCCAGGGTCAACTTTCGAAACTCTTGCCTTCACGTCTCGTTCTTCTCAAGCCTGAGTTCCAGCATTATTTGCCCCAAAGTAAAACCAGCCTCGCCTCTTCTATTAGAAAGCTTCCTTTTCGCCGGCCTTGATCTCGCGTTAGTCAGGTATAAGCTGCTCTCAGGTGCGCTGCGGCGGCCCTGTCTGATATTCTGCAGCGCCACTCGGGCGAGATTGAAGCTAGATAGCCAACATCGTCACCCCTCAAAGGTCAGTTGAATCGATCTTCCAAGCCCAAGCACGAGTAGAATGCTCCACAAAAGCATCGCCCGTACTATTTGATATCAAGCAACATCACCCGCTGACCCTGAATTGGCAGTGCAAAGAAGCATCGCCTGGTTCTGCTCCTCGGGCACCCATGGGCGCTCGCAAACTATTGGGACAACAGCGAAGAAAAGGAACCGCAGTGATACTCTCTCGTGGATATCTGGATGATTATACCATCCATGGCTCTACCGAGCTCTTCGGCTTACTCCCCGCATGTCTATGTTGCCGGGTCTGCTGCAGGCTCGCCTTCTTGGCCGACCGTCAAGTGGTGCCCGACAAGGCTCTGACCTCCAAGCAACGCAGCGACCTCGCATAATTTTGCCGCCAAATACACATGGTTTACATATGCCGCTCAAGCCCGGTTACTTTGGGACTCGGAGCTACCCGTCTCTTCTTGTAGGGCATCGGCGAACATGGTGGGCCAAGTCAGTCAGGCAATCAAGCCTGCTAGTGCATCTAACTGTTCGCAGTGGCCTCGCGTAAAAAGGAAGTGCTGTATCAAATGGTTACCGACACACTTGAAACATGAGGCCAGATCTTATGTGATAGTGGCTGCGGAAGTATGGACCATGTCATACGGGACTGGAGCGCACCTGAATCGCCCAAGGCCTGACTGACGGCTATCCCGGACCGGGGGGGGGGGGCCTGTTGCACGACTACGAAAGGAAATGTTATGCTCACAGGAAAGTCTTGACGAGGCTGTGGAAGAATCGCCCAGAGTCCTTGCGGCCCAAGAAAGGACGTCAAGTACTTCTTCGACTGACCAGTATATCACCTACTCTACAGTTACTCCTGGTGAGCATCTCAACGCCCAGCTGTGAGATTCAATGAGCACATACTTACCCCGGCCCGATAGCACAGCCGACATCTCGACAGCCTCCTTCTCATTATTACCCACGAGTTACCCACGAGTCGGGCCCGATGTGTGCTCAGCTCTGCTCCAGCTGTCCGAGCAAGGTCGACCGAGGAGCAACCTGCAATGCAACCCCCTGACCATCCCTCCGGGCCTCAATTTCTCGCCTCACCCAACCAGTCGCTTTCTTCCAATATTCTTCTCGAAGCACTTCTACCGCGCCTCCTTCAGACATCCCCGATGATGCTCCAAGCCGCTTCGTCAGATACTAGAAGACGATCTTGTGTCGATATTACCCAACGGCCACTTGCGTAGCAACGTCGCATCGTGCTCTCCGTGGGTCGTGGGGTCCATCATCAATCCTCGAGAGGCTTGGGGTGCCCGGATCTCTACGATGACGGGTCTCTGAATCGTTGGAAACCGACAAGATCATCTCGCTTGTGCTACGAGGCTGTTGTGATGCCACTCGATGGCTGGCAGGATGGCTTTCCTTGTCGCTGGCAGACGGAGACATCGACAGCATCAGCAATGAGGCTCTTGACATGCAATCCACGGGCGAGGAAAGGCCGTGGAGCTCGAGTATAAGATGTCGGCGTCGCGAGGGCAAGTTGGTATGGAGGTGGATAGCAACCATCAGAATCACCAGATACTCAAACCGACCCTCCTCATCGAAGCATCGAAGACACAGGCTCCAGCCTTTCTCAAGCATTCCTCGAACGAGAATCTCAGCTTCACGCAGACCATCTTACTCTAACATTCATCTGACTCCACCAATTCTCTCCTCATGTATGGCTGCTACTGCGCTCGAGATCTACAGCGAAGCGAGACTAACGTCACATATCAAGGGCCTACGAACAGCAATTCTCAGGTAACTGGTACTGTTGCCAGTGCACACGACGCAAGCAGTTGATTTCGAATGCGAACAGCCAGCACAGCACCGCCTGTGAAGACAGTCAATGCTCGCACAAAAGATGCAGCGAATGCAAGGAGGCCTAGGCGCCCATTGGTTTACGATCCGGAGTTGGAGGTGACCGAGTGTGAACGTTGAAGGGGTGAGATATGGAGAGGAGGAGTGCCAGGAGAGAGAAAATGGGATGGATGTCTCACCAATGCTATTAGTGCTGCTCTTATGGAAGCCTTGGGGGCCACCTGTATAGTGCCAAATCCAGCGAGAACATTCATCCGATCTGCTCTTCCCATCCCCCATTCCTGGAAATTCTTGCTACCAGACAAGAAGGTCTTGCCGAGCAACAGAAGCCTTGAGAATACACCTGTTAGAGTTTCTCGGGAATTTCCGGTCTCACCGTCGATCGAATAGACCATCACACATGTAGCCAACCGCCATGGCCTTCATCGAGAAGAATAGCCAGCAGGACTCCACTGCGGCTGCTCATCTGTTGCAAGAAAGAACGGCAACGGCCAACCGAAAAATGGCTACTGCTCGCGTCCTGACCAATAGCATCTATTTGCTTGTTTCGTCTTGTCGCGCGTGCAATCTTCCTTGTTCAATATTCTTTTTCCTTACCACATACAGCCTTCTCCCTTTCGTTCTCTCGTCAACGCAGGCTTTGGGGAAGGAGGGGTGCAAGAGAGGCAGCGGTTCTGGAGGTTCGAGCTGACCTCCCTGGCATGATTCGGGCCCATTCTTGTGTATCCGTCAGACGGAGCCGTCCTACCCTTATGTGCTCCTTGACTCGAAATACGTTTGTTTGTGGTTAGCATCTCCGAATATCTGTGTTGGATGTTGTATTTGCCACCCTTGAAGTTCACGGCGTTACAATCGATGAATTTCACTTACACCATCCACTGCGGTAGCCTTCTTGGAATTCGCCCCTGAAACCCTCAACGACAGTGACCTCAAGGCTCTGTATTCTGTCGAGAGATCCCAGAGCGGGTGGAAGGCTATATTACATGTATCTCCATGATTATCCTTTGTGACAAGAGTAGGGGGGCTCAGCTGTAAGCAGGTGATGTGAAGCCGACGCCAGGCATGACAGAGACTTCCCACGAGGCATGACAGAGACAGTATTGGCAAGGCGATTCCTCAACTATTACCGTCGTTATACTCTGTTTCTTCCTTTTTCCCCTTGCCTTCCAAAAGCTTCTAGATGTTTTGAGGAAGACGGATCCTACGCGGCTCTCTGTCAGACGTTGTCCTCCCCCCCTCCCAACTGTATCATTGGACGACAGGGGTCACACAGCCTTGCGGCTCTTCTCCAGTGAGAAGACTCGAGTAAGTCGATCTTGTCCACTTGAATACACGGATGACCATTCTGCCATAATTAAGGGGGGAACTGCAGCTTGAGCCGAAATTAATAGGTATCATTGCCATGTGGACTTCGTTGCGTACCACCCTCGGCTGTCAACAACAGTTAGCTCACCCACCAACCACACTTAAGTCTTCGAATCTCTTACTCAAGAGCACGAGAAAAAAAGAATTCGCCGAATTGCGATAATATGTGGACTGATGTAGATGGAATTCTGGGGTGGTTGACTCCGGGTACTTCTGTCTCTTTGTTCGTTTGTTCAGCCAGCGAATGAGAACAATATCAAGCCATGCTGCAGAACAATACTACTACTACCCGAGGCTCTAGATATTGTCATAAAGTCCAGCAGATATAACTTCAGCTCTCTCTGTCTTCCGACAAAGAATGGAATTCGGCACCCACCGAAAGCAGAAGGTAGGATTTAGATAGAAAGGGAGGCCCCCCAATGCAATGCAATGCAGACGAACATAGGATGTAAGTAGTTGTGCCCCTGAACTTGTTCCTGAGCCTCTTCACTACCCAAAGAAACACTGGCACGAATACTCACCCATCCCGGTCATGAACCAGCACCAGCACCATGGCCACCCTACACATCACCACAGCGATCCTGCTCACGGTCCTCGTCCCGCTCCTCTACCTCTACCGGCGTGCGTTCCACCGCCGCCCGTATCATGGCATCCCGTACAACCCCCACTCGACACGCCGGCTCTTTGGCGACATCCCCGAGCTGACCGCTGAGGCGCAGCGGGCCGGCGACCCGTCCAAGATGACCTTTGTCCAGTTCGCCCGGCTGGGGTCGCCCGTCATCCAGCTCTTCCTCATGCCCTTCTGGAAGCCCATGGTCTACGTCAGCGACACGCGCGAGGTCGAGGACCTGCTGCAGAACCGGTCCAGGGAGTTTGACAAGTCGCAGGCCACCGTCGCGCCGTTCCGCCCGCTCGTCCCCGGCGCCAGCATCTGCAAGGTCAAGGGCCCGCAGTGGAAGGCGCAGGTGAGGCTGTGGACCGACATCATCAGTGTGGGCTTCCTGAAGAACCAGGCCGCCCCGATCATGTATCACTCTGCTCTAGAGCTGGTCGATCTGTTCAAGGCCAAGGCCAAGGTTTCGGATGGCAGGCCGTTCTATGTCGCCGAGGACTTCAAGATCGCCACGTTCGATGTCATCTGGAAGGCCATGCTGGGGTCAGACCAGAACGGCATCAACAAGGAACGGGAGATGGTCCTCGAGTGGGCTGATGCCATCAAGCAGCCAGAGTCCAAGGACGAGCCCTCGGAGCTGGCCATGGCGCCCAAGTCGGACGAGTGGGAGGCGGCCGTATACTTCCTTTCTTTGATCCCGTCAACCTTGATGTCGCCCATCCCGGGACTCCTCCATTTCGTCTACTCGCTGACGCCAACGTGGAGACGGCACTGGGCAACCAAGAAGCGGTTGATGAGGGAGCTGATCGAGCAGTCGATGGCCAGATTTGCTGACCTTGGTGATGCGAAGAATGACGACAGTGTCGCCGAGACTCGGGATATCTGCGCCCTGGACAGAGCACTGCGAAGGTTCGCAAAAGTCTCACCGTCTGACGTCTATCGGCCAACAACGGACGACATGTACGATGAGTTGTTCCTGCTTTTGATGTCGGTAAGTAAACATTCAGTCCCTCCCCAGGCCGGACCCCTAACCTGTGTCCTCTTGAACTGTGAGAAAATGGCTGCTGACTTATTGTACCCGCTGCCCAGGGCCACGAGACCACGGCGACACTCATGGCCTGGATGGCCAAGATCCTGACCAACGCGCCCGCAGAGCAGGCCAGGCTCCGCGACGCCCTGCGGGCCTACTTCCCCGCGTCGCCCAGGACCCCGCCCGTCGAGGCCATCCTCGCGGCCGACATCCCCTACCTCGACGCGTCCATCGAGGAGCTCGTGCGCGTGGGCAACATCATCCCCGAGGTCGTCCGCGAGGCCTCGTGTGACACGGAGCTCCTGGGCCGGCGCATCCCCAAGGGCGCGACCGTCGTGTGCAGCACGTACGTGGCGCACAAGCCCTTCGGCGAGGAGACGGTCCCGGAGAGCGCGCGGAGCGCCAACAGCAGGCTCAACAAGATGGGCTACGGGGCGGTCTGGCAGCAGGATATGGACGAGTACCACCCGGAGAGGTGGATGAGGGGCGATGGTTCATTCGATGCGAAGGCGGTTCCGAAGCTGGCGTTTTCGGCCGGGCCCAGGGGCTGCTTTGGTAAGTGTCTCTTGTTGTTCAGTTTCCATCGACATCCTCCGTGAGCCGTGCAGTGCAACTAACACGAGACTCAAAGGACGTAAATTCGCCCAGCAGCAGTTCCGCATCATGCTCGTCGTCATGGTGCTGAACTTCGAATACCTGTCAATCCCTGAGGAGCTGAATAGTTACGACGCGTTTTCCAAGCTCACTCGGAGCCCTTGCCAGTGCTTCGTACGCATGAAGCCAATCTAGACGGACGCAGTATATGACAGCATGACTGTATCTGGTCGACTCCAGGCAGGTAATCAGGAATTCGAAACATGAGTCTGCCCAAAGGAGGACCCTTGCAACAGATAGCCATATAGTCCCCTAGGAGCTGTTCACGTGTAGTCAATCTCCAGAACCCTAAAGTTCTTTCACCTTTCTGCCTGAGAGTCCAATATTTGGGATGCCGTATTTGCTGACCATGCGCGCCGCGATTTTCTTGTTTCAAGAGCTATTTGGAGCCGAGATATCACGACTGAGAGTACTGCGTAAGGGCTGGAAAGAGGGTGTCGAAATGTGACAGATTTGTCCTAGGACAGGGGTATCAGTTTAAACATAAAAGTTACTATTCTATTCGCTTCCTTCATTCAACCGCTCACGGAGTTTAGCCACCACTGGTCCGACAGGATATGCACCACCGTAGTCGCAACACGGAGACAGCCGAAGGGGCAGCAGCCAGTCCACTGGGCCCCGATCACCCATCACTGAGGTCCAGTTTGTGTAATGACTGCCTGTATCCCATGGGTTATCACCGACGTCGGTAGTTACAATAGCAAATTTGTGCTCCGCGGGCCTGTTTCCGCTAGCGGTGTTGTTCTCGTATATATACTGGTTCCCATCGAAGTTGGGATCTGCCAGGGGATAAGTAATGGTCGCGTAATCAATCGCTTTGGAGGGATTGCCAGGATTTGGCGTCTGGTTGAGCGGGATGCGGATTGCTAGCTGGATCGCCTTGGAGCCTCGAGAAAGGTCTTCGACAGTGGTTAAATTGGACAGAGCGAAGCCGTGTGACCTGACTGCCATGGTAAAGGCAAATAGCCCGAAAAATCCGGCCAGGGCCATTTCAACAATAGCTGGGACCGATATGGCAGCGCCGGCCCGGGCGAGTCGGCTGGTCACATACGCCGCTGCGGATAGGCACACGATGCCATAACAGGCCGCATATGTGGCGAATTGTATAAAGAATTTGAAGGCTGTGAACACTGTTAGCTAAGAGCTCAAGGTCTAGGAGGGTTCGCGCCGGTAATTCTTCCATTGAATTGTCTCCCAGTTGCGCATTTCGGTAGCGAACTCTCTTGCTCACTGGATAAAACTTACATGTCTCTCCGATCATGCCGCCAGCCCAAGGGCAATAGTGGTCCATCTTCTTCACACATCGCTGTATCTCACCAGAATGGTGGACCCGATCCGGCTTCCAGTTCTGGCATTCGGAGCACCATATCGGCAGACCATCACTTCGACAGGCGTAGACATCTCTCGTGTAGAACGACTCCAAGCGGAGCTTTGGTTCAAGAGGCACAAGTCCCGGGTTGAAGCTGACAGTCTGGAGAGTGCGCGCATAGCAAACTAGCATTAATATTAAAAATAAGTAGTGGAGGACGAGAAAGGCAATGGCTCTGCCGTATTCGTGCCTCGCGATGAAGAAATCGACTAGACAAAACTCGGGTCAGCAACTTGATGGTCCGTATGCCATCAACCACCAACCACCAACCACACGCCACAGGCGTGGTCAGGCTTGTCAAAGGGGACGGGAGGGCGGTAACGCACTGCAAATAGGTTTAGTGGTAGCCCAGCAGCCATAGACAATGACTCCAAGGACAAAGATGGGAACTATACGGGTGGACCATCGGACGGCGGACTTGTGGCTTCTGGCCTGCGACCGAGGACACAGCTCCCAAGCCATGACGGCGCCACGACGAGCGGACGTCGCAATGGACAGGAGGAGGTGTCGTGCTTCGGCGCAGAGGACATGAACCAGGGCGATGGTGATGCTGCTTGTGGTGTTGTTGTTGCGGTCCGGGAAATAATAGTAGTAATAAGACGACGACGATGACGAATGACGTTGATCGGCAGCCTGCCGTGCCTGCCTAAGCAGAAAGGTGCGGCAGAGCCGTAGAGTCACCCTTGGACCCTGCATGGGTGATCCCGCTTCCCTCCCCGTTGCAGTGTAGCGTGCCGCAAATGAGCTGCACAGGGGGCACCCCTGTAGCACCCGCCACTAAAACCAAGCTTTAATATTGGGCCAACTGCCTGCCTGACTCCTCTGCAGCTTCTGCTGCTCCTGCTGCAGCAGGCTGAACCTGGACCTGAGCCACACCTGGCCGCAGGAGGGAGTCACCTGTCAGGAGAGACGCAAAGACGTCGAATTATAAAGTCGAATATGACAATGAATGACTATAAAGTGGTGGTACTGGGCACCTCGAGTAATGCTGATGTGCTGGCGGCGATGCCGTGGCCCAAAGGACGAGGCACTGACTGGGACGAGGTCGAGGACGTGGCTCCATACGCACACAAGTCCAGCTTCTACAGCTCTGGCATAAAAGAGACAAAACCGCCCGTGGGAAGAAGGGAAGGGACGAGAAGAGTCATGCCTACCCATCACGGTCTTTAGTCTCTTCTGCCCTCTCCTATTTGACGAGTGCAAGAACAGGTCCAAGGCCCGGGTAGGTTATTAAGTAATCTCGCCTTTATTAAGTTTTGCGGCGTGGGCAAGATTTGACCTCATCTCCAATATATACGAACACGACACGCTTTTAAATGCGAATTTAAATACGGAGATACCCTGGCTGCATCTTTACCTTGTAGCCGAGGTTTACCATTCCCGGTGGCCAAAGTCGCCTCCTGCTTCGAATTGTCGCTGTCGCCAGAGAATACAAGAGTGCTCCAGTTGGCTTACCCCCTTCCGAGAAGAGAACCAACAGCAGCCATCTTATCGCCATGTTCTAGCGACTTCTATGCGAAGTGGGCATCTGGCGCTATGGCCATAGTTTATCTTCACTTCAAAATCTTCGCTTAACGCTGGTCCTTTCCCCCTCCCCAAAACAAAAGAGAACGGATTACGATACCAGCTCATAAGACCTCGGGACGAGAGTTGCCTGAAGCACCATTAATACAGTCAACAGGCTACCAACACACCAAGTTTATGGGCTTAGAAATCCTCATTGGTCGGATGACTAGCACATTCAACTGGAATGGTCCTTGTGGCCATGCCGCTCTGCTGTGGGGTTGACTACATCCTGCATTTGAGGCTCAACAGCCTCATGGTCCTGCAGCTAACATGGTCAGGGCCTTTTTCCTTTTCTGGCTTATCAAAGCCTTGGCAGAGGAGTACAATCCTTCACAGTAGCCACCTCCACGATGATACTGGGCAAAATTGAACGTCTAGGGTAACTGACCATATGTGGTTTGCTTCGAGTGCTCACTCGCCGCAGGCATAACGTGCGAGCACTGAACCCCGGAGGACGTCAGGTCATATCTGACTACGGAAACTAGACTTAGAAACCAGGTCAGAAGTTACGCAAAAAAATCCCAATATCACGAAATGCTAGGCCGCAGTTCCACCATGTCAGGTTCCCAGGGTTCTAGGGTGGCCGCTTCATACTTCACCAACGGACATGCAACTGGCCGGTAAGCTCACTCAGAGACCGACCAACATATCGGAAAGTGTGTACTTGACAGTGTGGGAGCCTAGAGAAATATTCTGTAAATGGCAACTCGGTTGGCTGCATCATATCCCCGATGGTACACACCCTCGCCAGCTCTGGGCAAAAAGAGAGCATTGCTGCCTTTTGTTCAATCGAGTTGGTCCTCTTCACCACGTGATATTTCTCAGCCTGCAGCACCATCACTCATGAGTATAAAAAGCGACAACACCCCCAGCTTCAACTCGAAAGGCCTGCCACTACTCCTGCCATATGTGACGATGCAGCTAGCCCTGAAGTACGTGATGCGTACCCAGGTGTAATCGGCGCCTGACTCCCAAACGACAAGCAAAATATGCTGGATCCGTCATGCCAACTTTACATCAACCACGGTGAGGTGAGTAAAGGTTTCGCCTTTGTCTTGATGTTTCGACGTCTTCTGGTTCCCAGCCCTCGGCGCGCGCGCACCTGTGCAGTCGACGGATCTTGCAATGCAGATCATGAAAAGGTCAGACGACCTTATCACAACAAAATATATCCTTTCCTCCTCCCTCCCAGTCTGAACACAGTGGATAGCAGCAAGGCCCACTCCTTCGAATATATGTATGCATGCCTTCAAGTTGAATGGTATCAGCAGCAGTCATTCGAGGATCAAATGGTATCGGAGAGTACTGCTACCAGTATTCCAAACCCAGAGACCATCACGCCTAGGATTTCTTTGAAGCAATCATATGAGGTTGAGCAATCTCTTTGAACTTGAGCACTGTCGTCAGTTCTAAGATTGACGTCCGGAATGCGCATAAAAGCGTGCAAAGCTATCGGGAATTTCATCTTTGAGTCTCACAGGAGCAGGGGCGTTGTCATGGCATCACTCCTCTGTCGAAGACGCAACCGTCGCGAGCGCGTTGATCACCAACATGTTCCATCCCTCCTATCTTCTACGCAAAGAGGCGGAGGGCGTCTTGGGACCGGGTGTGTCTAAGGGGGAATCTGGTGCTCATCGTTGTTCCTCACCGAGTATAGACACCAAGGCAACATCGATGGCAAGTGTCATCACTCAAGACGCGGGCGTCTTATGCTCGAACTTCCGGCATCCCATATGAGGATCTGAGAAACTCATGTACTGTTCGTTGTCTGGGCGGTGACGGGTTTTCGAGCAGGCAATCACTATAGGTCACCCCTATACATACTTCAATCATATGGCTGCTGCCCTTTCCCGCCCAAACAGCTAGCTCTGGAATCAGCTGACAACGGCTTGGGCGCGGACATCTATCTGGTATCGTGGAAGTGGTAACGGGAAGGGGGGGCCGAAACCACAGGCCATTGTGCCAAAGGTGTCGAAGGAGAGAAAAGAAAGGAAAGGAAAGAGATAAGGGGGCCAGTCCACTTTCTTCCTCCCCACGCCGAAAACAACCAGGGAATGCAGCTCAACTGCCAGAGGGGGCCATATGCGCCGTTGCGCATGCAACAACACAAAGATGACTGCAGCCAATTCAGCCTTATAAGGCAACCATCCAAAGAACAGGGGGCCGGGTGGAAGAGATGTTGGCAAGTCACCAGGCAGCAGGGGTTAATGGGCATTCCAGCCAGAGTCCTGTACCAAGTAGGACTCCTGGGAGGACGGCCGCCTGGGGATGTCCAATTGCCGAGGATACCCATTACGGCTCTGCGATCGATCAAAATGCCCTGTTCATCCTGTGAGCCAGGTGATGAGTCAGGCCTGTTGGCCGGAAGAGAGAAAGAAGTCAATTAGATGGACGAAGGTTGACATGCACAGGCGCAGGCTTTCTAGGAACGTTGAAGGGAGAGCGTTGAGCGGTGGATCCACACTCCTGCCTGGGCTCTTGGTTGGTTGGCTTTCCGTCCACCGAGAATGGCTGGGAGTCAAGAGACAGGTATCTTGGAGGTCAGAGTACGCCTGCACGCTTGCAATATGCACACCAAAGTACTAGGGCAAAGTACTAGCAATGGCTATGCTATTGGTAGGTTGTTTTTCCAGTTCTTGTTTCCTTTCTTTTTCCCCCTCTTGCTCTGAGAGGCTCGCGGGCTGCATTTCTCACTGATTGAGATGTGCATCGCTGCTGCCTGACTAATCTTTGCATCGTCTAGTGCCAACTGAAACAGAGACTCCAAATATTTGCGGGGAGCACTTGAGCCGCATCTACGTACCCTGCGTACCTAGGTACCTCTCTACACTACAGCAGGTACCTGGGTAGTCTGGGTTATGGGACAGGGTTTAGTACCCGTGTTTTAGTATCGACCTGACCAAACATACTTAGTATGTTGAAACCTTTCTTCCACTTCCACTTCCACTCAATACTTCCACTTGCGCTTGAACTTGCTCCTGTACTTTCATTTACAATTGAACAGCCACTTTGCCTTATGGCTCACTTTCCGAGCTAACTGAGGCCAATGTTACAGTTTCCATCATGTCAAAGACTGCGAGACCCCACTCGGCAGGCTCACCAGCTCTAGCAGCCCACTCCAAAGTCTCCCCCTTCTCTCACGGTATGACCTCAGTCTCCTTCGGCCTGCCTAGCAGCCTAGGTATACCGAACCTTATACTTAGCCTCCCGGTTCTCTGCCAATGACTAATCTCCGTGTTCCCGGGCATATTGCTGCCTTACTTGTTACCGAATCTGCAACAATTCGACTACACCCATCCATCACCAGTGCGGCGTACCCGTATCCGCCCGTCATCTTCTCTGAGGCTGCTCTTACTTCACTCCCGCCCCGGGCTGGAACGCGCCCATGGCTATGAGATGCGGCGTATACGACGGATGACTCTTTTGCGCAGCGAGGCATATAGATGGGAGAAGTGAGAATGAAGCTGTTGGCGAGCCCTGACTGGATATCCGTAGCATATGTCCCCCTCCGAGAGAGGCTGTTCTCGGCCCTAGCCATGAGTCCTCAAGGCATCTTTGATTCAGCTGCCTGTTATTACATCTCAGATGGTGTCTTCAGGTGCTGCGGCTGGCTACGGCTACTTCATTCCTGGCCAGGTCAAGCTGAACTGCGGATGTATATATAGGTTCCATTTTCGGTGAGGTTATATATTGCATGACATCTTTACTTCCCTCTGTGCTCTCTTGTGAATCTTGAGGATATAAGAGACCTGGACTTCTCTCTTCACTCTGCTTCATCACCTAAATCAACAACTCTCTCTTCTTCACTACAACAGCTCCACTTTACAACTATATTCCAGTATTTTTGCCTACGTTCAAAGAGTCCACCAACAAACAAAATGGGCGGTAGACTTCAGCTCTGGAGATGCTCCTACTGTGGGCACGCAGGCATGAACGTGGCGACGACCCTGGCCTGTGTCATGTGCGGCCACCAGCGGTGTCGCGATTGCGATGTCGAAACCCACAAGAGCCCTCGCCGTTAGAGAGGACTGTCATGGTAAGTACTTCCATTTCTACCGAGCTCTTGAGTTGGCAAATGTCTGACAAATATATTCAGAGACATGCCCTGATAGAGCAATTCGATGGAGGGAGAGGTAAAGGCCGGCATCGTGTCATCATGATCCGGCCTGTTGCCAACTTTCATTGGGACGGGCGGAGGTTTCGATTCTCTCGCTGGTAAGAGATTCGAGAACAAACTCTGCTCCTTACTGGCAAATCTTCTCGACTGGACAATCTCGCCGCTCAAGTCCTCTGAGCAAACAATAGGGGACTTGGCCCGCGGTGTAAACTTGTGCTTTGGCATTAGACGGCGACACACAGACTGCAGAGATCCCCGTTCCCGACCCTCTGCTCGCCTTCCATCCATACTCTTTCCTTATTTCTTATATCTCTTATGGACCATGGTCGCCAAGGCGTTGGACAACAAGCGTGGACGTTTCTTTTTGGAGTTACAGACAGGCCACACGGCACACGGCGCATCGAAGACACACCAAGGACTCACTGTCCGCTATCGGTTTCCCAGACACAGAGACAAAATATCGCTACGGATGGTCGTTATCTGGCTATGAATTAGCTCCGCATGATCGAGGAGTTGTTATGTGGCATATAGGATGGGATAACTTGTGACTTTTTTTTTTTGGGAGGAGGGGAGGAGTTTCAAATGTTCTGGGAGGACTGGATCCTACCCTTGCGTTATCGTACCTCTATACACTGACACTAAATGGAATATCGGTTTTCCTATATCAGACTCTGCTACCATGCTGACGACGGTACTGTACACCATTATGTGTGGATCCTCCCTCCGGGCTCCCATCATTGCGACAAGTTGCCACGCGTGGAAGACAACGCCTCACTCTACACACTCAGCCAGGCGACACATGCATATCAAACGTGGAAAACAGGCAAGGAAAACCCTCGTCAGAAAGAATTTTCTGGCTATTAATTAGCATGCAGCCGATATAGCTCACGTACTCACGCACATACACCTCACCGTTCTACCGTAGGGGCTGGCTATGTGCGTGTATGTGTGTATGCATATGCGGTGCTCAGATCCCTCCTCTACCCCCAAGAGTGCATTTTCTTTCAGCGACATGTTCTTCTGTAAGAGCCCCGAAGGAAAACCACAAGAAAAACAAAAAGGGAAATCAAAATCACCCAGCAAAAAAAAAAAAAACCTTTCCCAATATTCGCCGACCTGAATCTTACATACATACCCAAATCTTTAGCGAGGTTCCTCAGCCGCCCCCTCCTCCCCCAAAGCAAAAACCCCAAAAGGGGGGGGGGCGGACGGAGTGTAGGATATTACTTACCTACATTGATTGTACTTAAGCGACTTCCCCATCAAGCAGGTTCAGCCTCAGCCTTACAACACCCACCTACATACATATATGTAACCTACTTTAACTCAGCAGGGTACTTACACACGTGTGATAGAGGGGTGACGGGCCGTGGCATGCATACATTCTGTACATGTACTCGCGTGGCTGCTGCGTCAGCTATGTACTTAGTATGCAACTGGACAGATCAAGCAGCGAGGCCAGGCCAGGCCAGGCCGGCCAGGCCTGGGAAAGGTAACTCAGGGCAGCAACTCAGTGGCTGATCAATTGCCCTTCAGGCCAGACCACAGCCAGCGCCTCTTTCTTGGCACAAGCTCACATGAAATAGGTATGTGTAAGATTGGTGATTTTATTTTTCTTACTTCTTCCCACAGAAAGCCAAATACTAAACAAATGCACACCGAAGATGAAGCGACGTCTAGACCTGGAAGAGCCTCATACCTCTTACACGGTAGGCATTGTTACCCTACCTACGTATGTTGCATAACACCGCCCCTTCCTAGAGCCTCAATTCACACGAGGAACTATTGCATTCCTAATCTGTGCCCGAGCAACTTCGCCACACCCAGCTTCCAACAGACTGGCAGTATGAGGCTCTCGCATGTCAGACCAGTGAAATATTCACTACAGAGCCGCAGAGCCTCGGGCGATTAGCTAAAGCATCATATTATCATATCCTCTTTGTATCTGCCGCAGAGAAGAAAGCGAGCGGTGGGGGCGCAGCCAGGCCACGGCAGCGACCCTCTTGTTCGCCTTGAGCTGATCGAACGCACCCTCCTCCGTTCGCCCTGCCAGCTCCGATTCAGGTCCAGGTCCAGGTTCAGGTCCAGCTCCTCCTCAGCATTAGAAGCACATGTTTGTGACATAAAAGTTTGTCCACTGCAAGTCCACCCGGCCCTCCTTCGCCATAATCAATATCCCGCATACTCTTACATGGGGGCCTCCCACCACGCATTCACGCTCCTTGACCCTTCCCTCTTCCCGTGTTCCCTCCCGTCGTCCGTGTACAATTTTGGGGACGCAGACTTCGCTGCAGCCTCGTTCTGCAGCTGCGGGAGGAAAGAGCAGGTGTCGCAGCAGACACAATACAACAATAGCCTTCCATGTGTTGAACACCGTGACCACGAACCTCGGACCATCTTCTCTAAGTTATTCACTCCTTACCGTGCCCGATGTCGTCTACTCATAATCCGTCGCAACGCGAATCTTATTCTGCGTCTGCGACACCTCGAGAGCCTTCCTCGGGTTATCGACGCTGATGGACTCTGCCACAGCAGACAAGGCACGGTCCACATCATCCTTCTCGATGTCGTCCAATATGCTCTTCTTAGCAATCTGCCTTGGCCTCACAGGCTTGCTGCTTGTCTTCTTTCCAGCAGACTTGCTGATGGTGTGCTTTGCGCTCTTGATCGTCTTTTTGATACTACTCTTGCCAGCAGTGCGGGTCGTGGTGGCCTTGACGCCGCCCTTGCCGGCCTTGGCCACCGAAGCCTTGGTGGATGGCGCCGTCTTCCTAGCAGTTGAAGTGGACTTCACAGTCCCTGGCGTCGCGACAATCATCGTGGCGTTCGAGGTGAGACTGGCAGCAAGCATCAACTTCTTACCATTCTTGGTGAGCGTCTTGCTTGCCTTCTTGAGCTCTGCCTTGCGTACGGAGACAGCCTTGGCTGGCGCCTTTGGCGCTGCCGCTGAGGCAAGAGCAGCTTTGGCGTTGACGGAGATGCTGTTGGCCGTCTTCTTCACCACCGCCGCAGCCTTCTGGCTCAGGGTTCGCTTCACACCTGCGGCTTTGATAACCTTGCGCTTCTTGCTAGAACTGCCCGTCTCATCATCATCGCCCAGGATGGCCTGGAGCTTCCGCTTTCCAGCCTTGGTCGCGGCCTTTACGACCTCCTTGATGCTGCTGCCCTTGGCACCCTTAGGCTGAGCCTCACCCTTGGGAATAGCTGTAACCTTAGGGCCTAGGACGCCGCGGCAGTTTACACTGCCGCAGAGACACTTTTGGACGTTCTTTGCGGAGAACGGATCAAAGTTGTAGTCGTAGGTCAGTTCATCTCCAGTCATGATGGGGCGGTCGCCAGCGAAGAGGGCCATCCGCGGCTGGCCACCCACTATCCACTTCTCCATGCGACAGTTTGGATTGCATGAATGATTCACAAATCTGGCAATGCTGCCAGTTGTTGCATCAATGATCATGTTCTGGTCAAAGGCCATGAGGTAATAGCACTTCAGATAGATATCACATGTCAGCCCAGGATGCTCATCGCTCGTTAGGGGGCGCACAATTTACCTCATTGTCCTTGTACTTTTCGTTCATCCGTCGTTCACATTCTGCCTGTGTGATGATCTCACCAGTGTATTCCATGATGATCTGGTTAGGTTCAAAGCACCTGTTGCTTCTTACGCCGTAGCCGCGATCTGTGGTCTTGACAACCTCGACGCCCACACGATATCGGCCACCCTGCTTGGTGCGCGCAGTCAATTTCTGGAATGCGCGGTTTTGGCAATGATCCTTGCCAACGTTGCAATTCGTCTCATCACACTCATACAGCATGATGCGGTTTTGGCAGTCCTCAGCGCATCCGTCTTCGGGCTTGCAAACACACTTAGACTGGTAGTCCTTGAAGTGATCAGTCTTTCTCCAGTATGTCCCAGCATCGCCGACGAATCGGTCTGGAAGCCTTCATTAGCGCACAATCTACAACGTCAGGCTTGAAAAGTGTCTCTTACTCTTTGTCATCTTACGCCACTCATCCGGCTTCGGCTGGCCAGGTGGGAGGGGGTTGCACACGTCGAATGGCAACTTGAAATCCCGACCATTAATCAGGAGCCTCAGGCCGGCAAACATAGGCAAGGGGAGGGCCTTATTGACCTTCCCGCTTGGCGCAAGTTCAGGCAGCTGGGCAAGTTTCTTCTTCTCGGCGGCGCTCAATCCCGTGGTGTAATCCAAGGGAGCAGGCTGACCGGCATACAGGCCCTTGTCCAGCCACTTCTTGGAGCGTCTCTGCCTGGTCGCAACTGTTGGGGTTGCTTCCTTGGCGGCCTCGGGCTCTTCTTCAGCCTCTGGTTGCGCCTCCGAGGTATGCCTCTTGCCCCGTTTGCTACTGATGGGGTCGCCGTTCTCGTCCAGGTCATTGGGGTCGATGTACTTTCCGTTGCTCCAGATGGTATGGAGGACAGGCTTTGACTCGAGGCCGGCAAACTCGGCAGTATCCTGGAGTCTCCTGAGCTCACGGGGTATGCGCGTGTTCTCAAACATCTTGCGACTCCGCTTGCCGAGGGAGCTCGCCTTACTGACTATCGCTTCTGCGGCAGCAGCCGCACCGGAGGAGCGCGTAGAAATCCGCGGGGCGGGGTTAGAGGTTGCCTTCTCTTTCTTGATCTTCTTGTTGTCCGTGGTGGGCCTAGTCTTCGCTTCGTCGCGTGCACTCTGGGGCGTGTTGGGGCCAGATAGGGACCAATCGATGTTCAACGCGTCGATACCGCGCTCCACAACGCTGTCCATACTGGGATTGGAACCTGCATTATCGTTTGCGACAAGGGTGTCTCCCGAAATGGTTCGCCTGCGCTTCCCCCGTACAATATCGCCATTTGCTCGCCTCTTGCCATGAATGTGGGTGCCAGAAAGTTTAGCTATGTTGTAGATTGGGGTGCGCGCGCTCGCACGCGAGGATCGACCGCGTCGGGGAGTGGGGCTCTCCTCAGAGGCCGACGGTTGAGGTGTTTGTTGTTGTGCTGGGTCGGGCACGTGCTCGATGGAATCTTGGACGGCATCTTCAATGCGCTCTATGGGTTCTGTGGGCTCTGTGGACTCTGTGGGTGCCTGGGGATCGTCGAGAGTGGGCAGAGCAGCGGTGATGTCTGACTTGGAAGGTTCAGAGGCAATGCTAGCGGCGTCAGCAACAGTGGTCGGGGGCGTCGAGGTGAAGGACGCGTTGTTTGACGAT
Organism: Cytospora chrysosperma; assembly: GCA_016808195.1. Classification (NCBI taxonomy): domain Eukaryota; kingdom Fungi; phylum Ascomycota; class Sordariomycetes; order Diaporthales; family Cytosporaceae; genus Cytospora; species Cytospora chrysosperma. Next base: position 1,220,646 of record JAEQMF010000012.1, read on the forward strand.
GCATCGGTTGGTATGCCAGAGAACTGGAAGCTCGACTCGGAAGGGAGTGCAGGAAGCTCAACCGCGAGCTCAATCGCGTCAGGCACGAGATCAGGCACAGGCACAGGCTCATGCACCGACAGAGATGGCTCCTCAGGCGTAACCGAAGCCATCTCTGCGAGGAGGCCGGCCATCTCGAGTAAGCAGGTAACAGACGCGTCGGCAACAGGTTTGAATAGGAGAATAAAAGCGCGGTCTTGGTAATTGATGGGATCGACGCGTCGTTTTGATGCCAGAAAGGTGAGAAAAAAAAGGGGAGTCGTGTGTGATAAGGCTGGAGAGGCAGTGTTGCCTAAGTAGGAAGTCGGGTTTGGGGACGCGCTGGGCGGGCGGATAAAGTGAGCAGTTGAGGATGCAGTGTGCTCTTCTCAGGTAATGAATGAGAATGAGTGGTTGTGTGGATGAATGGTGAGTGGCTAGCGCGAACCGTGGAACAAAGTCCGCGCGCAAAGTTCCTTCCTCCCTCGCAAACACACTCTCAACTCAGGCACGCACACACGCACACGCACACGCACACGCACATACACACACACCACCGTACCGCACCGTACCGCACCGTACCGTACCGTAAAGTGACGGACCGACCGACCGACCGAGACTCATGTAAGATCCACAGCTGCAAGGGGGGAGACCAGGTGCGCCAAGGATGAGATTCGATGGCAAACAGTAATCTGGATCGTAAGGGGCAGGGATAGGCGACGATGCAGCTCGGGTGGCTCTTGCTAACAATTTGCTGCCGTGAAGGAGCGGTGATGAGAGATGAGAGCTGTAGAGTTGCAGAGATGCAGAGATGCAGAGGGGTGGTGTGGTGATATGTGGTGATGTGGAAGAAGGGGGGAAGAGGAGAAAAGGGAGCGAAGAGTGACAAGACGAGAACCCCGGGGAGGTTGGTGGTTGGTTGGTGGTTGTTGCTGCTTGTGAGTGGTTGTTAGTGGTGGTGGTTATTGTTGCTGTTGTTGTTGTTGTTGGCCTTCTTCTTGTTGTTGTTGTTGTTGTCAAGTGACTTGGTAACAAAATTGATGGATGGGGAATTCAGGGAATTCACTCAAACCTGCAGGGAGCAGGTGGAAGGAGACAAGGGAAGGAGGGAGAGGATGGCTGGCTTGTGCTCGAGCGGAGAGGAGGAGAAAACTTAATAATATATAAACTGCCTACCTAAGCAGGTAGACCACGGCCGTCCATTGTATGTACAGTATCTACGTAAACACACACTCTCTCACTCTTCTCACACACTCCCTCTCACACACACCTCCACTCTTTTTCTCTTGTGTGTGTGTGTGTGTGTGTGTGTGTGTGTATGTGTGTGTATCTATCCGTATGGCGCACATTCCAGTCCAGCCCTATCTCTCCGTTCAGTCGATAAGCACTACTGTCACCTCCAGCTGGCTGCCCCATCCCAACCTCTTTACCTGCGTACTTGGTAGCCTAGAGCCCATATCCTCTGGAGGACGACATGCACCACCGACAATCGCATCCCCAACCCGGATCGGTCATGGTGTCCCCTTCCTCCAGGATGCACACACCGGTCGGCTGTTGCGGGACACCGGAACAGGTAGCCGTCGATCCCTTACCTCAGGGCAACCCCCGGGGCCCTCCCTACTTAGCCGCCGGTAGTCTAGACAGTGGCGTGGCATTGTGGCTGGCCTCCTGTGTCCAGGGGTGGGTTGTTGGCTCCTGGGGAACCATCCCGCTGGGTTTCCTTTCTCCTTGCAGGGCATCGTACCGGAGTCATCGTGAAGCCGTGGGCTGATTCGAGCCCCTGGCCCACGGGCCCTGGTCTTGATCGTGGTCCCCTGCTATCTTGTTGTTTCCTTCCGGCTGGCTTCTGCCATATCAAAAGAAGCATGGCGACGCTACCACCGACGTCGTATCTTCCCCCAATGGTCACTTGGGGAGAGGGGGAGGGGAGGGGAGGGGGAGAGAGAGGTGGAGGTGGAGGGAATGGCGGCGGTTAGGCTGAACGGGATCGACCTGCCTAAAGGTGGGAGACGGGCACTACTACAACTCGAGGTCTCAGGTCAGAACCCTCGAGAGGCTCGTACCCAGGTAGTGACACTCACTCTGCCCCTCGCCAGCCAAGGGTTGACCACCGCACCGTAACGCCATGCGATAAGACGCTCCCGGACTTGTTCGCAAAGCGCAGGATACTCCGCGGGACATTCAGGTAGGTTCACTGTAGCGCGATTGTGTCCTCCATCTTGATCCTACCTGACGACGGACAGACATATTGCCACATGGCCAGATACCTAGTTGACCCCGGCTGGACCCAGAAGGACTACGTGATACATCACGGCGCAGAACCCATTTTGCTCCATACACCTCGTGCCCACCATCCGCTTCGTCGTACCCAGCACCAGCATAAATCCGTGAGTTACCCCGTGCCCAACAGGGTGAGCATATGGAAAGTCACGTTAACATGCTTTGCAGTGACCTCGAGTTCGGGTGTCTGACGACCAGCGTATCTGGTCCAGTAGATATTCACCTGCCATCACAACTAGTTTGTAAATCAGCGATATCAGTGGCCAACAGGTTTACAGCAATCATTTTGATTCATCACTGCCTTCTCGCGAATATATTCAATCCTCAAATACTTGACCCTTCACCTGGCATGATACAAGTGGCTTGTTAAGGACGGGCGGGTGGCAGATGGACAGACAGGTGGGCACAATATAGCACCTCGAGCATCTCAAGGAAAAGGCACTGTCTTCTCGTACAGAGAACAACTTCATTCCATGCAGAGCATATATTAGGTTGAGGCGGACAATAATGTAGCGCAGCGCGAGGCAGGCCATGATAGAGCCCGGGGCAGCGAGGAAACACTCGGAATTTCTGGTACCGACTTATATTATTTCCTCCCAGGCCTGCCCACGCCGGACTCGGATTTGGTTAATAAATCTCGAATTTGTGGCCTTGGATGGATACAAGAAGCATGTTGAGAGAGCGAGTTGTCCGTTCGAGGGAGTGGGCACGTCCGCTTGCGGCGGCTGCAGACCCGGAGCCCCGGAGACCACACACGGCCACTCCCTGGATCTTCACCATTTACCTACAAACAGGACGAGTGTCCCACGATCTCCGAGATCCACCCCTCAGCCTTTGGGGGAAACCGCCACGGCAAGTGACCGTCGCGTGTGAGAAGAGAGGAGGGGAAGATCAGGACGTACGTAGAATTGACGTACACCTCTCTCCCTCGCACACTTACACACACACACACGCACACACACGTTTGATCTTATTGAGGCAAACCGCACGCTGCAGCCGCCACCAGTTCCGACTAACCTCAACCCAATAGTGGAAGTTTCGCGTCCTAAAAGTGCTTCAAAAATATACAGTAACCAGAGGCTTGGTATGAGAATTATGTGAGTGGCATATATTAACAAGAAAAGCAATAGATCAGGACATATATTCGGTGAAGACCCAAACAGCCAAACATAGGTGGCGTCAACTGGCAGTTTGCGACATGTCACTCTCTGACCCTGACCCCATATCGTACAAACACGGCACCACAAAGTATCTCAAATATCTGTTTATGCCAGATTCTCATCATTATGGATTTACTGTCCTCTAGGGCTGCCAAGAAAGCATATGCAGCGTATGGTACATTGGAGATGTGATGGTTCCACCCCCAAGCCCTTCCTGTTCGTTGTCTACCTTACAACTGAGTGTGTCAGCAACCTTGAAATGCCACACTCGCCAAAATATGACAAAACACCGTCGAAAAATATTATGTATTGCTCAAAGCGCTATATTGCAGAACCCTCCAAGACCTTCCCAGATCCGTCTAGGGCAGCCTGCCCTCAAGTCCCAAGGTCACCCCTCTGTCGAGTCGATGGAGGGCATGAACAATCTGGTGACGAAGCCTAGGACACACTGCTCGACACCGCAGGGTTATATGGAGGGAGGTTTGAAGCACGGTCGATATGCCCACGGAACCCACCTCCCCCAGTGGTATGGAACCCGACCTGAACACGCCTTGCAAGGTCATTGGGCGACCCTGCCCGCCAGTTCGTTTCCTGTCCCATCGATTCTCGTGAGCCTCGGACCTCAACAGAGACGAAACCTGGCACGACCCAGGGTTGAAGTCACGTTTCGGGATGGTAGGGCATGGTAAGCCATATGTGCCAATGCCTATCTTTCCGTACATTCAAAGCGCCAGGAATGGGCCCCTACGACCGGCTCGGGAAACAACGGTTGCTACAACATAGTACACATATCATACAAGAGAGAACGGGTGATCACGAATGACGGGTACAGTCCCTCCCTTTCCCACCTCAGAAGTTCTCAGGGGTCCTCCCGGGTTTTGGCAGTGCTTTCACCCACCGGCACCACCCCAGTCGAGCGCGCATGACCGACGTCCCGACCTTCTGTCAACGGTGTTGCTGCATCTCATATCATGCCTACACGGTATGGTCCTACAGCAAGAACAGTTCCCTGTTGAGGGTCTTGGGAACGCCTGGAGTCTCCTTCCAAGGCCATAAGCCTATTACGCATTTATCTCATCTGGCATGACAGTTTATCAGAGACACCATTCCGCCTCCTCTTGCCTACCCACGCGCTCAGGGATACTCCGGACAACTACAAACTACCTTTTTATTTCTGACACGATTTTTCCTTCTTCGTCTCAAAGACCCGCTAAGCAAGTTCCTCCCCCTCCCCCTCCCCTACTCCGTGATATAATCCATGACAATACGGGCCCTCCTGGCTCCGGGTAAACATGTACGGTGGGTGCTGTGGGCCCTAAATAATCGTTCCTCCCGGGCCAGACTCGACAACAGCAATCATATCAGTCGAGCTTTTCTGCCTGTGGTGTGAGCCGGACGTTGGCGCGCCAATTACTATCCGCCCTCAACAGCTCCCCGGCCCGCTGGAAGTTTCTACAGAATGGGCTCAGTCCCTCGGTGCACTAGTCCCTCTCAAGATTGCGTTCTGCGGATGCTGGTGCTGCTCTCCCGTCTCGGCACCCAGAGCCTCATTCGCCATGTGACTTAGTCGGTAGTGGTCAGCGTGGGAAGGAGACGAAGGACGCTGCTCCCTGAGACCGAAGCCCACGATGTTTCTGTCATGAGCTCGTAGGTCACCAGTACCTACGCCGTCACCATTGCTGTTGGGAGGAGCGGCAATCCTCGTATCGACTCGTTCCCCATACCTCGTTGGCTGCGCAAGAGGACCATTTGAGTTGACGGGTTGGTGATCTGGTGTACGTCCGCCGCTTCCACTCCCACCCTCTTCGGCTTCCGTTGCTTCCCCGATACTGCCAGCCTCACGCTTCAGCCAAGCAACTTCCTCGTCCATCATACCCTTCCAGCTGCACTTAGCATGCTTCTTCGTGCAGCCTTGGCAAGCTGTAAGATGTTTGGTGCATTGCACACGCAACCGTCGACACCTTCCAATACTATTAGCAAACGTCTTGTTAGACGGTAAGAAAAGGATCCAGGTAAGGGAAAAGGCTGTCTGGTGAAGGTGAAAGGCCTACGAGCAGTACCGTTGCGTTGAACAAGCTACTCAGGAGCCACGGCCGAGGTGGATCGGGATATGTGGAAAGATATAAGGGAAGAGCAGTACCTATCGCATGGAGGGTAGATTGTATCTCCTCTGCCAAGCTTTTCGACGCGAGCGGTGATCAAGGGTCGATGAGCGTCGGCTGGATCATAGGACTGAGTTATTGATCGTTGCTGTGTCTGGTGCGAGTCGGAACCACCGGGAGACGGACGGCTATTTTGAGGGTTGGCCGGTTGGACAGCCACTTTTGAATTGAGTGGCCCATGCTGTAACGATATATTAACGAGGCTTCTCCTCCAGCGAGTGATTGTGCGCCAACTAAATAACAAGAGGTGGTAGCAATGGTAATCTCCGCACCGAACAAGACGTGTGATGAGGGTGGAATTTCATAGCCTCTATGGGCAGTTGCTATTCAAGCACAGGCTTGCTTACCTGGATGATGGGCGTTGTGGGCAGTGAGACTGAATTTTGAGCGGACACTCGGGGAGGCTGAGAAGATGTGAACTGCTGAAGGAGATCGGCATGGAGGTCGTACGTAGATTTGGGGCTTGAAACCTGGCTGTGCTGGTGGTTTAGAGGCTGGAATCCGGCATTCCGAGCTGGGGGCGAGGGCACTGTACGCCGGGAGTTTATGGCCGCCTTACGACCGCTGAGGTGATATTTCAGCTGCCGCGCCTTGCGCGCAACCTCGTCGGCCCTCTTGATCAGAATCTGAAGTCTCAGTTCAAGAATCTCAAGAGTCGCAAGTTCCGAGTTTTCATCTTCCTCAAGTGGTTGTGGAGGAGCAAGGTTGAACCTATCGAGGGTTCCAGACATGATCAGGCGCCAGTCGTCTTCGGTGATTTCGACCTGGTTCCCCTTCAGGTAAAAGGTGCAGTAGCGGCCACGGTCCGGCGAAGACATAAGGGTTAATTCATTGGGATTCGACTTGGCGAACTGGACGACGTCTAACCACGCCACAGGCTCCGAGTTGTATGGGTCTCTGCGTGTGATTCTGATCGGTTCTTCGAATAGCCCTTCCATAGCCCTGACCAGTCTGGGACCGGTGAGTTTGGCGCCAAGATTGCCAGCCAAGCTCTCATGACGGCTCAAGACACCTTCATATTCGCCTATGAGGCTTAGCACATCTGAGAACACTTCGTCATCTCCCTGGATGAGTTTTAGTCTGGTCGAAGAAGCCCTGGACAGATAATTGATGTGTGCGCCATTGCCTGGGGTATGTGTCAATACATAGCTTCATGCAGGAGAAGAGCAATCAGAAAAGGACACCAGAGGTGTCGCAAACAAGAGGGACGGGTGGTCCGGATCTTGAGGTTCAAGAACACTGATGACACCAAAAGGCAGGCCAAAAGAGCACGTCTCGCAAGCTTTCACGGGCTCGTCATCCTTGATGAACAATGCATGACACCTGGTCCCGACAACGTGACCAAGCACTCAATGTTGCCCACAACAATTGGATTTTTTTTGAATACCAAAAAAATTCCAATAAAAAAGATGAGAAATAGAAGACGCCCGAAGAACGCCGCAGCGGGGGAAGGGGGACGTACCAGACTGAGGCGGAGGAGGTTGTGGAATTCTATCACGGGGCTGCTGGCCATTGTCATCAGTGTCGCGCTTCCGCTTATGAAGTGGTTCGGTCGAGAGGCCTTCCGAGTGTGCCATACTGGGCAGCTCGAAAGCACAACAACGTTTAGCTATGCAGCTAACTTGAGATTTGAGGGATGCACGGCTATGGAGAAGGCGAAACACAGGGTGTCGAGACACAATAAGTTGGACTGGCGCAAGGGGCACAGGTATCCACGGGTGACCATCGGATGGCGGAAGGGGGGTAACGAGACGAATAGGCAACAGTTCGCATGAGACAAGAGTTGGCTGTCGGGGGAAGCACTGTCGAGCCGCGATTGGCAAGACAAGAAGGTCGCGTCGTGCTATTCGAAGAAGACCCAAGTCCAAGTCTCTCGGGATATCCGGCAGGCTGGCGGGCGTTCCGGTACAAAGCTGCTTCCAACTGGGGGGGTTTTGAATGGCGAAGATACGCTGAAAAATCACCACGAAGCTTGCGACGCGTGAAAATTGTCAAGATTGTAAAGAGTGTTTGCTGGCCAAGGTTGGTTGAGTACTTTTTTCTCCCCTCTTCCAGATTTGTTGGCGTGTCTTGGTCCGTCTTTGTCCGCAATAATCCGTAGAAGGGAGAAGAGAGAAGTTAACCTGGAAGTCACTGGCGTCGGGTCGGCGGGAAAAAGAAATAAAGGAGGGTATGGAGTAAGCAGGAATCAAGTGCGCCAAGAGTCCAGAATCCTCTGAAGAACTGATTCTCTGTCTGTACGGCAGTTCTCCCTCCACAGGCACTTCTCTCACTGCCGTTGGTGTTGGTGAAGAAAGACAACAGTTGATGTGTGAGATATGTATGTACTGTGCGCAGTGAGTGAGTGTATCAGTATAAGTTTATATGGCCTCCAAGCGTGGCTGCATCTGATGTGTCCAATGGCCGGCCGAGTTGGAGATTGCAGGGTTGATGATCGAGCCGAGGGTAGTGCGGTGTGGGGTCAGAGAGGTTATGTACCAAGTACCTAGGCGAGCCCTTGGTGCTGGGGGCAGTCGACACGCGACGCGATGCGATGCGATGCGATGGCCGGAAAGGGGGCGGAGTGGGACGGCGAGGTTGTGTGCGGGTAACAAGGAAGTAGATCTGGAACGGATTGAGATGTTGATTGAAAGAAGAGAAGAGGAGAAGAGGAAAGAGAAGAATTAAATGGGACAGGCGGAGGAGGAGGCAACAGATCCAAGGAAAGGACTGTTCGTTGGGTTTCAAAGTACACACAGGAGTAGTAATAGTAATAATAGTAATAGTGGTGGTAGTAGTGGTAGTAGCAAGTAGCAGTAGCAGTACCAGTAGCAGCAGTAGTAAGTAGTACTAGCAGATACCTACCTACCTCCTCTCAAGCAGGGAGATATTCCTTGGCCCTCAAGCTGTTCGTCGTGGACTCGTCATGATCCACCCCGAGTGCCCAACAGAGTAATCCGGACGCCATCCATGGCAGCTGCCCACGCGTCTGTCGCCATTGACATGTTAGTTCCGGGTGCCGGACTGGGTTGGATAACAGCACTTTGGAAAGTAAGCTGGAAAGCAATATTGGAAGGATGTGCGTGTGTGTATGTGTGTGTATGTGTGTGTGTGCTGCTGGATCGTGCACCACAATGCGGCGACTACCTACTGTGGTACCTACCTAGGTAGGTAGGCAAGGTACCCAGGTACCTATGTACTCAGTACATACATGCAGTCAATCCTCTTCCGCCGATGATGAGAGTTCCGCCCCATTCCCTACCTACACACACACACACACATACATACATACATACCTACATACACCAGAACAACGCAGCGCAGCGGGACACAGGCTCGTGTGTCTGGGTATTATTAGTCGCAGCCACAACGGTCATCTCCCTCCTGTCTCGGTGACTACCAATGATACGGCAAGGCTCCCCAGAACTACTGAAATTGACCAGTTTCGCCTTTCGCCTCTCGCCATCAGTGTCGTAGCCACCAGCCACACACCTTTCCCTCTCTATCTCTTGATCATTCCGGTGGTTTTGACTGTTGAGATCGGCAAGCCTCCATTTCCGCCTCTGCTGTGATATGACGCCCGAATCGAACCACTTTCGTCCCGTGGTCGCATTTGGGGAGGTGGTGGGGGGGCCGGGGGCCCTGTCCATCCGGGCGGACACTAGACCCTCCGCCCCGGTTGGGAAAGGAAGGGGGGGGGGGGAGAGAAGGAATGACAAGGAAAAAAAAAAAAAAGGGCATCCCCCCCTCTCCCCCCAAAAAAAACCTGGGACACGCATTTCTGTTTTGTTTGCTTACTCGCTTGCTCGCTTGCGATCGACATGCCGTCTTGGTCCGTCGGCTCCGGCGCAACGTCCCCTGCTGCCTGCTACTGTTGTAGTGTACGTTAGTACATATGTACTTAAAATACATACGGATGGATGTATGTATGTATGTACCAACAGCAATAGCATCGACGGCAGCTTCTGGCCTGCTGAGCAGATATATTGATCTTTGTGTGACAGCCTGTAGAGACCCCTATGACGTCCTTTTCTCCCAAGAAGGCTGACATGTGTGGCCTCCGGAATCCACACCTACCTACTGACCTACCTACCTCATACCTAACTTTAGGTATGTATGTATGTAACTACCTAGGTAACGTCGTAGGTAACCTAATAATAGATACTTACCTAGGTAGGTATTTATGTACGCATGTACATGCCGAACTGCTTCCGGAGTTGGAGCTTCGTGTCGGAACTTCGTGACGTTGATGTAGCGACCAAGAACTGTCTGTCTCCCCCCACGTTTCGACTGCTAACCTTGGATTCCGGTAGCAGCACGTACCTACTGAAAGAACTTTAAAAACCATGGTGAGCGGGCCATGGTGAATTGGTCTTCTCCCTTCCGCCACGAACTCACGTCTACATGCGGCGGCGCCTGACGAATTGGTCTCCCAGGGTCGGAATTCCAGCTTGCTGGCAAGACACAAACCTGCTGTCAGACGATAGCGATCCAATTGACCGACCGGGTAGATAACGAACTGCTCCATGCCCGTTTCTTTCAGGACGTCTTCCGATGGGAATAATCCGTAGATACCAGAGTGTACTGCCAGGGTACCCAGGTACTTTAGGTAATCCGTACATGACCTACCTGGTAGGTCCCTTGGTACTGGCTGGGGAGGTAGGTACCTAGATACCTACCTAGGTAGATACCTAGGTACTTAGTAACACGCTATGTGGCCCGTGCACGGGTCAGGGTTGCATCCCGTGCTTCCCCACCTCAAAAACGACCAGCAACCCTGACATCAATCAATCCAGGCCTGGGGCCGGCCGCATATGCAATCTGCTCGGATCCCAACTCAAGCTCTACAAACGTCCCACGCGCGCCTGAATTCCCAACGCCCACCCGCAGCTCAGCTCAACCAACGCCCACAACCTTTTTTTGCCACTCTCACACACACACACACACCCACACCCACACCATTCACACAGTCACACACACACATATACATACGACCAATCATGGCTGACAGAGGAAGTCACCGAGGCGGCGGCCGTGGAGGAGGAGGAGGAGGAGGAGGCGGCAACTTCCGCGGACGAGGAGGCGGCCGCGGGGGCCACCACGGACCCGGGCGAGGAGGTGGGCACGGCAGCCACCACCAGAACCAGCACAGCCAGGGCGAGGGCGAGTCGAGGCCCAAGAAGGAGAACATCCTGGACCTGTCCAAGTACAGCGACAAGCGGATCACGGTCAAGTTCAACGGCGGTCGCGAAGGTACGTCCTTGTGTCCTCCCTCCCTCCCTCCCTTCCACTGCAACCCTCACCCCCAACCCACTTCTTCCCCCCCCGCCTTTTCCCCCCCAAACCAAATCCGCGGCGTTGGGTTCGGGCTCAACAATTGCCTGGCGGGTATCATGATGCTGACGAAACCCCTCTTCGTGTCCGTCACAGTCACCGGCGTCCTCAAGGGATACGACCCACTGATGAACCTCGTCCTGGACGAGGTCAAGGAGACGATGCGCGACGACGAGGGCAAGGAGACCACCCGGGACCTGGGCCTGACCGTCGCGCGCGGCACCATGATCGTGCTGATCAGCCCCGTCGACGGCAGCGAGGAGATTGCGAACCCCTTTGCGCAGACCGAGGACTGAGCGGGCGGTGTGCCTGGGGCGGGGGATTTACACATGAACTAAGGGGGGATCGCCTTTGGGGTGCAACCGACGGCCCGACCAGAGCTGGGTTGTGCGTCGGGTTGTGCGCAGGCCATGAACACGGTTGGAAGATCACGAGTGAGGTGGAATTCTAAAAAGAATATTGACACCCACGAGATGGGAGACATGATGAGAATTGGGGGCGACAGGCTCCCGCGGCAGGAGTCTGCTTGTCTATACGTACTGTACGTTTAGAGAGAAGCACACAAGATCTAAGGGAGAACAAGTGTTGGGCACTTGGACGGCAGCATCGAGCAGGAGCTATGGTCAGGAAAAGTGCATGAATAGATACCCCATGGAAATGTTTTCCAGGCATCTGGTGGGCGCAGAGTTACGACTCGTTTGCAGCATTTCAATGACCCAAATCATGTCATTCTTGAACTAACCTACGTCCGGAAGATAACTTGTCAAGCAAGTATGGAAGAGCCTGGGGTCCCGGAGGACTTCCAGGGTAATAGCTGTCACACATCATTTATTCTTCGGGATATCACTTACACAAGTCTTCCCGGACCTAGCTTTTCTTCGGGACATAGTCACGGTGCATTCCACCCACAAATGGACATTCATCATCATACCAGAGACGCAACACTGTGTAAATTTTGAACTGAAACTCAAGGAAATTGCCTGGTGAGCAGCGAGTTTTGTGAGTGTAGATGTAAGACACGAGAGCCCAGAGGACCGACCACCAAGTCCTGTCCAGTCCTGATCGCCAAGAAAATGCCATGCCCTGCTCTTTGGCCCTGTTCGCCTTTTTGGAAAATCCGCCCACACAGATTCATCACCGAGTAAAGAAAAGTGGTGGTACCGTACACCTAGCTAGCCGGGACCTTGGTAAAACGAGTACGTAGGAAGAAGGAATGGGCCCGGAGTCCTCTATGACTGCGAGCTCGCCTCATTCTTCTCGCTAGCCGGCTTCGCAGCCTTGGCCTTGGCCTCATGGTCACCCTCGACACTCTCCTTCACAGGCGGGACAGACTCCTCGCCGTCAGCCTTCTTGACTGTCTGCGAGTCAAGACCCTCGACGTCAGGATGGGGCGGTGCCACTCCAGAGTTAGCCAGTTCCTCAGCCAGCAGCTCGTTCCCCTCGCTGTCGAGGATGCGGGTCCGGGTTTCGTAGCGCGTCTTGAATTCGACCTTACCCTCCAAGGACTTTACTTGTTCCTCGTTGAGGATGTTGCCGTTCTGGTCGCGGTACTCGATACGCTCCTCGCGCTTCAAGAGGCGCTGGCCAGGTGGAATGGGCGCGCCACTGATGATTGCGTCCTGGAAGAACTCATCCTGGTCGTGGATAGGCTGCTGCGCACCGTCGTCACCGACCGCTTCTGGAGCCTTGGGGCTCGGCGCTGAGACCTTAGGAGTCATGGGAGCAGCTGGACTGCCGAGCGTGGAGTACTGGGAGTACTGTATCCGGTGTTAGCTACCGAGTAGTGGAAGCATTGCGCATTGTTCCAGACTGTTGTGCTCAAAGTCATTGTCCCTGTAGCCACGAGGCTTCCAGGTCGGCGAAAAACATGAGCCAGTCTTGCGTGGCAAATAGTATAAAGAATTTGCTCGAGCTCTCACATGTTTCTTGCTTCTATCTCTGGCCCCTTTGGGACAAAACTCTTTTGGGCACCTGCTCAGGGGAGAACACAGTGGATGTACTTACGTCGTTCAGAAACGTGTTGCAGTCGAAGTCCCATGTGTCAATGAGCTTTGCACGCTTGCATTCAGATTTCGTCCACGCGTTGCCGTACGCGAGAGGTGCGTACACCATGAACACGGCAGCCGACAGAACCAAGAAGCTCATCGTGGTCGTCTTGTTGATAATGGAGTTGTCCCGGCCTCCCAGTATCGCGACACGGGCCGTCACAAAATCGAAGATTTGACACAGAGCGATGATGGCGAAGACAAGAGCCGGGAAGTAGTGGTGCAGGAAGAGTTGACGCTGCATGAGGTAGAAGGGGAAGTAGTGCAGCGCCCAGCCCAGCACGGAGGTTCCGATCTCGTAGTCGAATCGCTTGAAAGTGACGTTGTCGTAGTCCTTGAAGCTGCGTTGCCATCGGAGGATAGCGATGCCCTTGAAGAGAACATAGACGACGATAGCCAAGGTGGAGCTCCACCAGATGATCGGATTGCCGAGAAGATAGACCTGGCGGTGATCCTTACCCCAGAAATTGATGCCTCGTCTGAGAACGGGCCAGGAGGGCGGGCGAGAATCCCAAGCATGCGACTCAACGAGGCCGGCATTGGTCTTCCACATCACCTGTTGGAGCTCCCAGAATTTGCCAAAGAAGCCTGGGTGATCATAGTTCACCTTCTCGGCATCCGCGCCAAGAAGTGGGTGCTCGTTGGACTCGACATACCACAAGCTATTTGGAAGCGTACCACCTCTAGCGCAGGTTACTTCCTGCTGCTCGGAGGCCCATTCAGGCAACTTGACCTTATGAGAGAACAAAACACAGCCGGTCATAATGTGAACCAGTTTGAACTTGGTCTCAATAGTACGCAACCGCTCTTGGGCGACGCCAGCCTTGGAGCTCTTTGCGACAATCTCGACACGGAAGTAGTCGTTTGCGTCACCCTCGAATCCTTCATAACCGTATGCAGATACCTCGTTTTGCCAATCGGCCTCGGTGACCGGGGGGCGAACGTCGTGAGAATGAAGTCGGCGATGCGTAGGAGCGTGGTACAGGCGAAGAACATCGCCATCCTTGATGAAAGCCGGCTCAGGGAGCGCATCCCAGGCGTAAGTGCCATTGATAGGCTCTCCGTTGATGTCCAGGGGTTGAGTCTGGTTCTCCAGAAGCCAGATGTTGTTCTCATCTTTGTGAGGGTACAATGTGATCTGCTGCTGCTTGCTTCCCGTGGGGTACATCAGAGGGTGCGAGTGGAGATAACCACCTTGGCTGTTCGCGTGGCGAATCGTAACCCGGCTACCCATGAGGACGTCGGCGGGGACATCCTGCATACTCTTAGAGTTCAAAGTGGACTGGAACTCGGAGCTCATGAAGCCGTCACCCTCTCCGGGGTTGACCAGGCAGGCGAAGTGAATGGCAAACATGGCCAGGTAGAACGTAGCAGGTATCACAATGAGGCAGAAGAAGCGCGCCATGAAGTGCTTGAACCAAATGCGCATGGTGACGGTCTTGGTGTCACCAAGCAAGACCCAAAGCTGGACGAGCGTCAAGCTTCCTACCCAGGCAATTGTGAAGAGACCGACCCATTTGATGCTGAAGGTAGCGCCCAGACCCAGGCCAGTCATGACAAGCCAAAACCACCAACTTGGCTGGAAAGCCCTGGTAGGGCCCAACTCATGTTGGTTGGTGAAGGAGACGAAGGCCATGGAGGTGAAAGCCGTGGCAAGCACCAGGGGCGAGTCAAGGAGAATCAAGCGAGCCTGAGTGAGGAGACCGTTCTCTGGAAGCAGTTGAGTCAGTGCGTGTACGCCTACTATCATGATAGGGTTCACCTACCAAAAATGATCAGGCCAGCTCCCATAGCAGAAGTAAAGGTTCGGCATCCAGCAGCCTTCAGGGTCAGGAACAAGACCGGGACCAGAAGGATACCGCAGATGGCGGGAAACATTCGCATAGCGACATAGGGAACGTGATTTTCAATATAGTCCTTTCCAATCTCCTTGAAATCGAATTCACCGTCAAAGCCGCCAAGCCAACCGAAAAGTGTGATCAGAAGCTTGGCCAAGGGAGGGTGAACGTCCATAAAGAACCTTCCCTTGATGTACTTGGATGCGAAACCACCGAAGCTAGCGAGGTACACTGATTAGCTCGAGTCGCGCAAGTCAAGAAAGTAGTGACAACGGTGGCACATACTGGACCTCATCGAAGACGACACTAGACGGCTGGTAGATCCGGAAGAGTCGAACAATAGCACCAAGAATAGTAAGACCAAACATGACCTTGTAGTCGGAAACAGGGAGAAGGAAGACATCGTTGTCGTCGACACCCTCAGAGGAGTAGTCGTCGGGTCGTCGCTTTGCCTTGCCGTTGGACACACCATTCTGAGGTGGAAGTGGGGAAGGCGATCTCGCGCCCGGCGGCGATGCGCCGGCTGGGCGAGCCATGCTGACGGCGTATGGAAGGTCGAGATTATTCGGGACGAGTCGCAGGAGATATGATTGTTGTGGTTGGAATCGACGACTTCGAGTTTCGGCTACGACTCAGGTGACGAAAGTCTATAGGCGCAGCAGGAAAAAGGTTGGGATGAAGGAAATAGAGGAGCGAGTGTCAAGAAGTTAAGGTGGTCTCATTACAACGAGGTTATGGAAGAAGGTGGGATTAGGCAGGTGTTGCTTGAGAAAAGGAAGAGGGGGAAAGTTGGGAAAGGTTGAAGAAGAAAAAAGAAGCTTCTCCTTCCTATCACCGGTACTGACGATGCAGTAAAACTGGCAGGCCTCTCTCTCTCTCTCTTCTGTTGGTGAGAAGAAGTTATGAAAAGGGGTCGACAAGAGGGTTGAATGGAAAGAAGCTTGATGTCGGAAGGTTGGCCGTATCGATATACGCAGTAGGTAATAGAAGATGTATGGGGTACTCAGGATTAGGTGTGGTCTGGCCCAAATTTCCAAAGTTGTATACGTGGCAACCCTGTCAACTTTACGCGCTCACAGCAGGGTTCATTTCACCCACTTTCAGCCACGTTCAGGCAAGGGGGGGAGGGGACCTGGGCCTTTTTTGGATGTGAGATCGATGGAATGTCAATGCCAATGCCAATGCCAATGCCAATGCTAATAATGGCATGCAGGCTGGCAGGTGCCAGTCAGGCCAGTGCTTCTGAAGATCTTCCCGCTTCTTATCCACCCGCAGTAAACCATCCCTTGGCCTACCTCGCCTGTTTCCCTCCCTAGCAGCCTGGCAGCCGAGCAGCTGGGGGGTTTACAAGGTACCTACCGAGGTCCCTACTGACCTCAGGAGCTATCTAGCTACCTAGGTAGTTACTATCTACAGCTACTGTATACCTCTGGTATACAACATAGACATCAATGTTAGCT
The DNA here is from genome assembly GCA_016808195.1 of Cytospora chrysosperma. NCBI lineage: Eukaryota > Fungi > Ascomycota > Sordariomycetes > Diaporthales > Cytosporaceae > Cytospora > Cytospora chrysosperma. Next base: position 1,236,922 of record JAEQMF010000012.1, read on the forward strand.
ACGGGGTGCTCGACCTCGAAGTTGGTAATACCTCGGTAAAGAAGGGACCAGGGCGGGCACGTACAAGAGAACGAGGACCGCCGGCTGCTATAGGTCCTCCTCAGCTTGTGGACCGAGACATACACTACCGGTAACACTCGTAACAAAACTACCATAGCATTGTATTTCCTCAGGTAGGCATGGGTGCTCGGACCATAAGGCACCATCCAGGTACCTAGGTATTGTAAGTATCAATGAGGATACCAAGGTACCTGTGTAGATCCGGGGTCCCTTCGGTTCCATGTACTGCATCAAGCTGAATTGTTTGCTTGTCACCAGAAAGCTTGAGTGACTGGTAGCAAGCAACAAGCAGCTACTCACGCAGTGTCTGTATCAATGGCCTTTAATTCCCAATCTCAATTCTAAGTCAGTGGAAACTGCCTTGGTCACTTGTGTGATGCATGTGTAACAAGCTAAATATTTGCCTGGACTGTCATTAGCGACCTTGGGAGGGGCCTCGGGGAGCCACTACTGACTGCAAGGAGCTTGGGCAGGGAGGTACGGAGGTACCTACATCAGCCCCTGTGCACTTGATCTCGTCGTACTGTCTATTTTACTGCTTCGTTGTATTTCCACTGGGCTTAAAGCCATCCGTTTGTTTAGCTTAGCTTTCCGCGTCAATCAATTTTAGGAACATCAACATCAAACTTCGACGTTGAATTCACCTCCTCCTGCACCACCACCTCCACCACCAAGTCACCTATCGAGCAGTAGTGAGCCACCGCACGTCTCAAGCCATGGCCACACCCAACGGCGATGCAGTAGCGGCTGCTTCTGCTGAGCTCGACAAGATCAAGCCGCCTCCAGGCGTCGTTGTCCCTCCGCCTGGCGAGATTCGCGAAGCCATCGAAAAGACTGCTGGCTTCGTAGCCCGACGTGGAGTAAGTTTCGAGGAGCGAATCCGCGAGAGCCATGGAGCCAACCCCAAATTTAGCTTCTTGATGGGTGACTCCGACCCCTATAACGCCTGGTACGAATGGCGCAAGGAACTGTACAAGTCTGGCAACGCCACTGCCCTCGCCGCCGGTCGCGCCGGTGAGGCATTCCAAACCCCTGCGAAGGAGGAGCCGAAGGGACCCCCCAAGCCACCCGACTTCCTGTTCTCTGCACGCATGCCGCGAATCAACCAGAAGGACCTGGAAATACTACGATTGACGGCCCTGTTCGTTGCGAGGAACGGACGCCAATTCATGACGACGCTGGCGCAGCGCGAGGCTGGTAACCCGCAGTTCCAGTTCTTGATCCAAAATCATACCTTCCACAACTACTTCCAGCACATGATCGACCAATACTCAATATTACTACGAGAGAGCGGCGGTACTGGCGAGGGTACGAAAGCGCAACAGGAGCGCATGGAGGAGTTGCAGCGGAGCGTTGATGATAAGTATTATGTGCTCGCGCGGGCCAGGCAGAGGGCGGAGTGGGCCAAGTATCAGGAAGCCGAGAAGATCAAGAGGGAAGAGGAGGAGGAACAGAAGAAGATCGACTTTGCGCGGATCGATTGGAATGACTTCGTGGTGGTCGAAACCATCACCTTCAATGAGTCTGACGACCAAGCCAACCTCCCGCCCCCTACGTCCCTGCACGACCTGCAGTACGCCTCATTGGAGGAGAAGAACAACGTCGCGATCAGCTCCAATCTCCGCCTCGAGGAGGCCTTCCCCTTCGACGACAACACCTTCATCCCAGCAGCCCAGCAGAGCCTTCCCGTCCACCCCGCTCCAGCTCCTCAGGCAACACCAACGCCACCACAGTTCCAGCCCGTCATGCCACCGCCCTCACACAGCCCTACCCCACCCAGTGGAAGACCAGCGTACGAGGAAGAGGAAAACCAGAGGATTCAGGAACGAGAACAAGCGCGGGCCCGCATGCAGCAAGCCCAAGCAGAAGCGAGAGGAGGTGCCGGCCAGGTCAAGATCAGGGAGCAGCCCGTGCCAAGAGCAGCAGCACGAAACGCCAACAGGGCAGGCGCCCAGGTGGCTATCTGCCCGAACTGCAGGCAGCAGATACCTCTCAACGAGCTCCAGGAACACATGCGCATCGAGCTGTTGGATCCACGGTGGAAAGAGCAGAAGGCCAAGGCCGAGTCTCGTTATGCCACGACCAACCTGTCGACGGCGGATGTGGCCAACAACCTCAAGCGACTTGCAAGCCAGCGGAGCGATGTCTTCGACGGAGTCACTGGACTGCCTCTTGCTGAGGAAGAGGCAGCGCGGCGGAAGAAGATTGCTGTCAATTCCTTTGATGGCAATCCGGACGGGAAGAGCCAGTCCCATATGAACCACCTGCAAACGGTCAATGTCGATGAGCAGATCAAGGCCATCCACCAGAAGTTTGCAGAAGACAAGAGCTGAGGAGCCGAGGAGCTAATGAGCTGATGAGCTGATGTGTAAGAAAGTGTTTGTGGCTTGATAAAGGCGCTGTCGAGGCTCAGACATGTCATTTAGATGCAGCGCTGATGTCACACTGGACTGTCTCCAGAGGGAATGACCAGCCAGGGATGGGCACGACGCTGGGAGATGAAAGGGCTTGACGCCAGGATGATAGGTGAGGAAACATGATTGCTTCCTGTCTATGTGTTTTTGTCAAAGCTTATACCAACCAATGGAACAGGTTGCCATACCATCCAATGCCTCCTCCATCGTGCTTGTTATGAGATTTGTTAAAAGGCAACTGACGGCATGCTATCTTGCCGGAACGGCCTCAGAGGCCCAGTGTCCCCGTCGTAACCGGCTCAGTGCCTACGCCCGCTGCCCCTGGGAGCCCGTAGTCTGTACATTCAGGAAAGGGCAAGTACGTATCGTATGTTCTGTATGCTCGCGCTGATAAAGTGGTCCTAGCCTGCCTGCATACGTGAGTAAGTGGAGGATCACGCGGGGCATATAAGGCTGTGGTATTTGTACGAGGAGTACGATATTCGAGCGCGGGCTGTGTAGCAATCATGATCAGACAAAGCGTTGATAATACCCAGATGAGATGACTTACTTAGTAGACTGGTAGATTGATGCATGAATGTTTGATCGACAAATGTTTGCTAGGCCTATGTACGTACATCATCAAAATCCGGGTCATCAGCTCAAGGATGTCGGAACGATATGCGGAAGTGACGCAGTTGGTACGTCGCCAAGAAACAGGGTCCCCAGAAATTCCATTCCCAAGCTGCCATTGAGCTGTGGGATTGCCTACCTAGGTACCTCTAGGCAGGTAGATAGCAGGATAGGTACTGTACTAAGTACGGAGTAGAGCGTTGAAGCCAGCTCGTGCCGGGTTTGCCAGGTCAAGGTCAACTCAGTGCTTGGTCAAGGGCCCCATAGCTTCGGTGGCTTACGCGGAGAAAGCGTTAATGTTTCCCTCTCCCCCACCCCGCGCTTATTACGAGCCTCCCACATACAAACAATAATTCGATACGTAAACCCCACCTGTTACTACCCAACATCACACTTCACTTTACTTCACACTCCACCTCACGCTTCACTTCACCACACCTCACCTCACCTCACCTGACGACGAGCCTCTCCCGCGAGACCAACGGCCTGCCTCGACCATCTGCGAGGTTGAGACACTACCAGGGGAAAGAGACTCACTCCCATTCTTGAGAGAGCAACATTCACCCTTCCACCCTCCCCTCCCCTCCCGGGAGACCCCCAAAACCACCTCATTATAGTGAAACCCTCGACAGAACCGCCAAAACGGCTTCCAACGGCGAAAACGCCCCGCGCGCCGATGGCGCTGCGGCCGCGCCTGGCTCGGCGCCCGTGTCTCCCACATCGCCCGGCGGCACGTCGACGGGGCCCAACAGGATGCCTCAGTCCCGCTTCCCCAGGCCCATAATGTCGTCCATGTCGAGCCTGCCGGACACCCGCCAGCAGTCGTTTGACGAGATCTACGGCCCGCCCGAGAACTTCCTCGAGATCGAGGTATGTGTGCAGTGTAGCGCAGCGCAGCGCAGCGCAGTCTTGCCCGCTCCCGCCCTCATATCCATGTAGCATGTAGCCGCGGCTGCCTCGGGCGCACCTATCTATCCGCCTGCTTGTGACTGACACGACGGCCAAAACCCCAATACAGGTCCGCAACCCCCGGACGCACGGCATCGGCCGCCACATGTACACCGACTACGAGATCGTCTGCCGGACCAACATCCCCGCCTTCAAGCTGCGGCAGAGCACCGTCCGCCGCAGGTACTCGGACTTTGAGTACTTCCGCGACATCCTGGAGCGGGAGAGCGCGCGCGTCACCATACCCCCGCTGCCCGGCAAGGTGTTTACGAACCGGTTCAGCGACGACGTGATCGAGGGGAGGAGGGCGGGCCTGGAGAAGTTCCTCAAGATCGTGGTGGGACATCCCCTCCTGCAGACGGGGAGTAAGGTGCTTGCGGCCTTTGTGCAAGGTGAGTCTTCTTTCCTTTTTCTTTTGGTTGGTTGAAGGGGAGGGGGGGGGAGGGCAGAAGTAGGGTGCCGATGGCTAACACAGAAAAACCACAACAAGATCCAAACTGGGATCGCAACGCATGGTGACTACCCAAAATGTTCGCCCGTTTGACCGCAGCGTCTTCCTCCAGTTCCTCCTCCTCGAGCCATTCACAACCATCACAACCACAACCACAGCACCAAGCACCACCTCGCACGCCCCGGAAGCTGCGCAAACGACCTCCCAAGGGGTGGGCCGAGCATCAGGCCCTCGGCAAACTGGCGGACGACGACGACGGAAGATGACTCCACTACGGGATCTGATGGTCATGAGGCAATGCTATAAGGGTACATGAGGTAATGAGAAAACTTTCCAAGGCAGGCAGGCAGGCAGTTGAGCAGATTGGTAAATGGAGAAGGAGGTTGGGGCAGAGGAGAGGGGGGTGGGAGCCAGGGGGCTGGACTGGTGGGAGATTGCCCCTTTCGATTTCGGTTATCATTCCCAGCATCCAGTTTCTGTTCCAATGCGATATACCATACTAGGTTCCTTTTGTTCTCCTTTACGTTCTCGAGCCTTGCGCTCGCGTCCTTCATTCACAAGGTGTCCGGTCGGTCCATCGTCACATAGCGCCCTAGGGTCAAAAGCTGCGCGTGTGTTGGCCTGAAAATAGGGGGCAGAGGAAGGAGGTGAGGAGGTTTGATGTGTCTGAGTTCAGCGCCGCAATTATCTGTGTTACTACGGCATTTCCTGCCGTGGTGCATGACTTGCCTCTTCGGGTGCCTACCTCAAGTCGGTAGTTGAGGTTGATATATTCGTATCTAGTACGTGAGTTTGATATCACTCCTTGGGGCATACCTAGGTAAATTCGATGGTTAGTTGTAAGGCGTAGAGTGAGTTAGGTTAGTAATGTATGTACGTGATGGGAAACCATAGTGAACAACAGGTCGGGCCTAAACAGCATATTACATGAAACAAACATTAAAAGTTTCCGATAGTTTCAATACGGCCATGAGCTCTGGGGCTGACGCTTGGTTACTATCTGTCTGCCTGCTACACCCACCCACTAATCGGCGTACACGCTCACTCCATCACGGTCACTATCCAGACCTTATGGTCCCTCCTCGTTTTCCCGTCTTCGAAAAACTCGACCAAGTCGGCAATCTGCCGTCAGAACACAAACAATCCTCTGGGACATCAGCCCTTGCGCCTCCTACTGCGAGTCCTCCTTTTCACTCTGAGCTACGACAGACATGGTCCAGAAGTCCCCAGATACAAAAGATCCATGACTTGCTCCGAGTGTGGGGGAAACATTCAGTTGATGCTGGGTATTTTCCTTTTTATTTCCTTTTTGTTTTCTTCTCTCTACGTTTTCCTGTATCCACCAACGCCGAGCAGGTAACCATCCAACCCCCCATCCCGATCTATAACCTAGTATGAATAGGCCCCGAGATATATGCAAAAAGGTTGACATGAAGTCAACCATGAACAGAAGATGAGAAAAACTGAGTAGTGTGTGGTCGGTCGGTCCCCGGGGGGGTGGGGGGGGGAAGATTCCATCGTAGATCCATCCCTCCCTCATAGATCTTACATCGTCTCTCATACATGATCCTCAACTGCCCTCGCCCCGTGCTGTAAACTTCATTTCTGCTGCTTCTAAGACGGGGTCTCGAGGAAGCGGAGGATGACCTCGTACATGCCAAACATAATGGCGGCACTCGGCACCGTCCGCATAAGATGGGGAGTCAGACCGCCATACAGACCGATGACGCCCTCCTGCTTCCATACAAGCTTGAAGCATTGGACCAGGCCGGTATACTTTGGCTGCCCACCCTCCATGGGAGCCTGCCGTAACCTCGTCCTCGCGACCTACGGATACCACGTTAGCAGGGTCAATCCACAATCGCTCTGGGAATGGAGAGCCACAAACCTCATGCGGATACGCCAGCACCGCGGCAAAGAGCTTCGCCCCGCCTGCCGCTCCCGCCTTACCCGTGTAATCTACAGTGCGGTCCCACCAGGTCTTCTCCCTCCCGCTCGCCGCGATCATCTCCTCCCGGTGCCGCAGCGACTTCTTCATCTGCTCGTACAGCACCCACTGCAGCGTGGACTCGGTAACGCCCAGGTAGCTGGCGCTCAGGCCCTTGAAGAAGCCTTTGTACCCCTCATTCCGCAGCACCTGGCGCACGCAGTCCAGGCTGTTCTTGTACTGCCTATGCGCCACGCCGCCGCTCTTCTCCGCGACGTTCTTGTCCAGCTGCAGGCGGGTCTTGACCATCCAGATGGGGTTCGTCGCCGTGCCCGTCGCCACACCCGCGACGACGGCTGCGCTCAGGTGCACCCAGGCGGCCTCCTGTCCGTGGTTGAGGTACTCTGAGATCAGGCGCTTGCCGTTGCCGTACACGTAGAAGTTGATGGCCCTCGCGGGGATCACGCCGACGAGATTCGGGCCGAGACCCTTGAAGAGGGCTCTCCAGCCTTCTTGTTTGGGCACGGACGAGAGGATCTGGAGGGTCTCGGAGAGGTGATACATGCCGGCGCGCAGGGGGTTCATGCCAGCCTGCGCGTGGGCTGCGCGGGCGACTCGGAGCTGTGTTTGGTAGAAGTCGGACTGGAGGCGGGTTTTTAGGACGTCGAGGGGCGCGGTGAGAGCCGAGGCTGTCATTCCGCCGATACTATGAGCCCAGAAGAAAAATGGAACGTTGGTCAGCCAACCCAAGTTCCAACGAGGAGAAGGAGGAGTGCTTCAGATCCTTTGGGCTCGGGCTCGAGCTCCAGGAGGGGTTGTCTCACGCTCCTGCTATCATGTGATGCCATGATTTTGCGAAGGGCAAAGCCTTGACAGGCTGTGCTTGCCCATTTTGACGCGCCTCTGGTATCGATCCGCCGGTTTCCCTCGATTGTAGCAACGGAGAGAGCTGCTCTGTGGACGTTTGACCATGTCGTCCGTCTGGCTTGTCGGAGGCCATTCTGTAAGTGGAGGGCGCAACGTTTTGCGCCATAGCCGCCTGTGGCTGTGGATTCTGCGAAATGCGACCTGCGGCAGGGAGACTTTGATTATGGAACCCTGGTACACATGTCGTTCCCGACTATAACCATACAGGCGGAAATTGTTGCTGAGAGCGAGGTTTGGTTGTTTGGAGGAAAGAACTTTAGCTCATGATGATCAGTGACGGATATCGAATCGCCGATAAGCAATAAATTTTGGTCGGGCGAAGATTAGCTAAGCAGCTATCTTATCTCACTCCATCTCACTGCACCTGTTTACTTCAATACATGCTTACCTAAGTATCTAGGTATCCAAGTACGGATTACTGCGACCTGAACCCACCAGCACCGACCTGCCTTCAAACATACATATGTATTCATTCCCTCCGTTCAGCATGCTTCTTCCTCACTATTGCGTCTTGAATTAATGAGAGAAACATGGCAGAGTCTTAAACACCTCATTGCTGAACCTCACCAAACCACTTATAAGAATAAACTCCTTCCCATTTCGGTCTATCGTAGCAATGTTCTATGAACCCGTCATGTCGTCCAGCATCGTCAACTTCATGGCGCAAGCCGAAATTCTGTCACTCAGTCCTGCCCAGTCCTGGAGGCGGGCGACAAGATAGAGCACCCATCCTGAAGACGATGTGATCATCCATCTCGTTCCTGTGTGTCCCCATTATCGTCACCACAAATCATCACCACAAATTGTGGGAGAACAACCACTCAAAAACGCCTTCCCGCAGCGAAAACTATCAACCAGCGTAAAGACAAGAAAAAAGGCCAACCAACAACTCCGCATGATGGGTTTTCTTCCGTTGCATATCAACTCAAATAGGGAACAAAGCCTCCCGGTTCTCGACCATAGACGAGATGAAGATCCCTTGCCGAACCCTTTGCGTCATCTTGGCCTCGTCGGCCGTAGTCGAGCAAAAGCATGCAGTAGAAGAAGGACCACAACTGGCGATTCGATCCAGCATGGAACAAACAGGAACCTGGACGCAGCAACAACGTTTCGATCCGGATAGAAGCCGACATGCCTCCGGTACGGCACTTAGGGTTTCGATCGTGCATGGGAAACAGGCTAGGCCGACAGGGCACGCGCAAGGATGTTCGTGATGCAACCAAACTCCAAGTCGGCCATCTGCGCAAGGGTGATGTTGTCGAAGTCAGGCCCGTGGGGCAGGTTCAGCTCCTTGTAGTAGAAGCCCCAGTACAAGTTGGTCAGGGCGCCCTCCTTTTGAATCTGGGCCTGGATGTTGGGCAGCTGAAGGCCGACAGTGCGATCGGTCTCCTCGCGGATGAGGGCAATGTACCACTGTTTTGAGGAGGTGTCGGTCAGCTAAGGCGCGACCGATGTCAAAGGGATCGGTGTCGACTTACCTCGAGAACATCGAGAGGGGTGCCGGGCTTCGGAGCCAGGGTGTACGAGTGCACCCACATATTGGCGAAGCGAGGCATGTTGAACTCGCGCAGGCGATCATCAGGGAGACCAACCTGGAAGGCGATGTTGTCCTTCATGACCACAGTGAAGCCGTGACAGAGCATGGCAGAGGTCCACAGGCGTCTGAATAGCTGCTCTGTCAGGAAACCATCGTTCTTCTTCTCCCTGATGGCGTGCTGGAGGAGACGGAGGAGCTTGATGCAAGCGTTGTAGATGGAGTGGCGCTGCTTGATGGTGATACACTCAGTCTTGTACCAGGGGAACTTGCGAAGCGTCGAGATCATGCACTCAAAGGGACGCTGGGGGCAATCACGAGAGAAGGGCGACTGGCAAAATAAAAGCAATCAGCAAACGAACACATCATCGAGGAAGGGGATACACTTACGCGCTGTGGAATCTCAACATGCTTCACCAGCATCGACATCTAGGATCGAGTCAGTTTTGAGCCTAACAAAAACGCTGGAAAGGTGTATACTCACCTCCTCCTCGGTGATGAATCCCTTGAAGCACTTCCATGGCTCGGAAGGGTGGTCCTGGAGAACAACCGGGACAGGTCCCTCCCAACGGACACCCTTGGCAAGAGGGAAAAGGTCCTTCATGAGGGCCGACTGGCTGGAAAGCTCCACGTCGATTGGGCGGTCCCCGAGACGGCTTAGACGGCCGCCCGCCACGGTCTTCTGGTGCTTCTCAACCGCACTGACAGCGGCCTGCATGCTCATAAACTCTACGTACGCATCATTCGTCTTGCTAGTAACGCGTTCCATAATGATGTGAACGGGTTCCTGACTATCATTCAGGACCTTGGAGTTGCGTCCAAGGAAAGCGATGATTTCTGAGCGCTTTGTGCTGAACGGGATCTAAGCAAGCTGTGTCAGATCTTGTCATTGCTTATGGCCGGGGGGAGGGGGATGTTGCTCCGTAGGGGAACGATGAAGGCTTACATTCTTGAGCTTGATAACACCATAGGTGTTGGTAGGCTGAGCATTGTGGGCGCTGTCAACGAACGGGAAGTTGTCAGTAGACAGGGCGACCCCCAGGCTGGGGCGTCTAGTCGGGCCCTCGGTCAACTCATTCAGCTGTTTCGATCGCATGTTGCGAATGTGGGGAGGGACAGGATTGTCGTGAAGAACGAGGGCATTCTGAAGAGGCTCGATGGGCTCTATAGGCTGAATAGGCTGGATAGGCTGGATGACGCGAGGCAGAGCAGGTCCGTTGAAAGGGTCCACGGCAGGAGGCGAGAACGGATCGCCACCGGCAGAGGAAGGCGTGATCACGTTGTTGTAGACCTGCTGGTGGATGGGCACAGGAGTCTGCAGAGCAAAGCGAGGCGGAGGCTGGTTGGTGACAGCCCCGTTGCTGCGCGGAGCAAAGTTGGGAGGCTCTGTGCGTCCAAGCTTCCTTCCGTTCGTCGGGGACCCCATATACTGAGATGGGGTGAGGTCGCTTTGTCCATGACTGAACACAGTGGACGATGCAGGAGTGAATTGGCCAGGCGGGTTGGCCAGTCCAGTGCGCATTGGAGTGTTCATGCCGCCCTGCTGCTGTATGGTCATGCCATTCTGGAGCTGATTTGGGGCGGGCTGGTAGCTGGGCTGGGACTGTGGCTGGCTCATTGCAGCCTGTGGGAAGGTAGGCTTCATGCCGGAGTCTGCCCGAGGGTAGTTGTTCAGCTTCACGCCAGCGAGGTGGGCCTGAAGCGTATCCATGGAAAGCTGCAACTGCTCCTGAGTGCTGCCGTTCGTGCCGTTCGCACCATTCATCCCGGTGTAGCTACCGCTCTGGACTGCGCCGCTGGCCATGGCCATGCCATTGGCATCGTTGCCTGTCTGCTGGACACCGCCGCCATTAGGCATACTGAAGGCCAGTCCGTTTGTTCCAATTGTACCATTGGCAGGCTGCTGAACACCGTTACCACTGTAAGTGCCGAAACCCAGTCCATTTTGTCCGTTGGTGCCATTGACGGGCTGCTGGAAACCGCTGCCAGCTTGACCATTACGGTTTATTCCGCTGGAGCCGTACACACCATTGTTCGCAGAATTGGCCTGGGAAAGCATGTAGTTCTGGGCCTGAGAGGCAGCTGACATGCTGGCGAAACTGCTGGTTCGAGGCTGGAAAGTACCGTATCCAGTAGATGCGGCATTGGCAGGTGCGTTGAATGAACCGCTGCTCTGGGGCTGGAAGGTGTTCGATCCATTGGAAGCGCCAGTCGCACACACGGGAGCAAGATGACCATGCTGGCCATTGTTCTGATAAGAGTTCTCCGACAGCATGGAAGGAGCCTTGTCGGCAGCAGTAGGCTGGAATTCTGCAGTAGCGGGGTTCGGACCTGGAGGAGATTCAAGTCTGGCTCGAGCCAACTTCTCCATCAGATCCATCTCATCCTGGCATCCCTTGATGTGGTTCCTCAGGTCAGTGGGATCGCTGAACCGAGAAGAGGGCTGGTGGGCCTGGGAACCGTCAGAAGCGGTCGACACAGGAGAAGTGTAGGCACTCTGGGTCTGCGGACGGAGCGCAGCGAAAGGCTCTTTGTTAGTACGTGGAACAAGAGGAGCGCCTCCGTCGATAGACTCAATAGACGCCTCATTGACAGTCGGGAGCGAGATTCGAACCTTGCGACCGGTGGTGTAGGTGCGATTCATTTCGGCCAACATCTGGTGGACGTTGGTCTCTGTCGTGGTGGCGGTCGGGGAGGAAGCCATCGTGTCTGGAGCAGGAGGAGCTATGTCCTACAAGACGAGTGAGGTTAGAACAGTGCGACTGCCAACAAGGACCAACTGATGGGGAAAGCGGTAGAAGAGGACGTGAGGTAGCGTGAGGTGCGATTTCCTTCTGTAACGGGGCTTTACTTTTGTGACTTCAGTGTCCTACTTGAAGTCACTTTCCACGCGTTGTCACGCGTTCGCACGTGTTCACAAAGCGCAAGGTTTTGTGCGAATATGAATTGATAGGTAGGCTTTGACGATCTGGAGGCACTGCCACCGTCTTAAAAATGGAGTTTTTGGGAGGTTGGATGGCGACGAAGCTCCAACTCAGGTGTGGAAGGTGCAAGTAGACTGAAGTCCAAGAGGGGGAAGGAAGCAAAATGGAGCAAAATGGATGCGTTGGACATACAGAGGGTCCTGCAGCCTGGGGTCCATGGAGATGGGATGAAGGGGGAGATAAGGTAGGGTGGGAAGGCGGAATTGAGGCACTGGGGGATTAAGGTCGCCTCTTATGGGACGAGAGTTGAAACGGCACAGGGGCAAGTATAAGGAAAGTCTGGAAGGAGAGGAAGAAGCTTACCCAAGCTGGAGGTGACAGCGATAGTCAGATTACGCCGGTGGTGATCCTGTCGACGGTGTTGCTTGAGTGCAGCCGTCGATATCGAATATCTAGATTCGAGAGGTTTTGTCTGCGGAAACAGTGTGTTAGAAAATTGTGTGCAACACAGAGCCATAGATGCCTACCTACAGTACAAGCTGAAAAGTAAAGTAGGAGTAGCAGGAGTAAGAAAGAAGAGAAAGTGGCTGTGGAGGTATATGGACGTCAGTATGGTGGGAGGAGGTTGTGGGCTTTGTAGGCAGTGATTGTCGACGTTCAAGTAATCTACCACCAAGCCACCTGGAAGTGCAAATTTACATGGTCAAGGCAATTAATTGTTCAACAATTGTGTAGTCTGGTTATAGGATGACCAAGGAATGTAATGTATTTGAGGTAAGTTACTTGACCTATGGTGCAGTCCAGTGGTTTGTCTATGACTGAATGTTCATTGATAACTAGCTTCGAACATTCATCGACAACTAATCAAGATTGTTTCATGGCGACGATTGGATCATTCGAAGGCCCCAAGAGATACATAGTACCACAAATTGAAACTATTGTCCTGATTGTTGGGTGAGGGGAGGGCAGGGCATGAACTTGGGACGACTAAAGTCAGGCGAGGCTGTTAAACAACCAGGGGAAACAAATGGCCAGGGCGTTTCGTCTGACGTCCAGACATATGATTATCCAAGGGTCCAGAGAAGAGTGACAGCAGCATTGTCCCAAGGAATACTGTCACTGTTCAACAAGGAGAGACTATATATGTTGTTGAAGGTGGAGCTCTAGAATCACAAACCATCCGCCTCTGGTGTCTGGCCAGACACATCGACAGGTGTTTAGAGACAGACCAACGAACACAAAGATTTCCAAGGCACGCTTGGACTCCAAGACAGGATTGGGGACTAAGCTCACTCCTACTATCACACTCAGAGAGGCCAGCAAGGCCGGCATCAGCAGCAAGGCTGGTGTAGCAAAGACTGTGTTAGTAGCCTCCCAATCCACACAGATCAAACAGCCTGGCCTGTTTAAGCCACGGGAAGGAGAATTCCAATGTCCAATGAGCCTGTACTGTACGAGATAGGCAGAATCGACATTCTCCATTGCCTGCCGAGTGCAAAGCCGCCGAGTGGGTACCAGAAGCAACGGACTTTCAAAGCCATTCGGCTCTCACGATTAGTATCGGATTCTCCAGGTATTCCCTGTAATATTCAGTGGTTGTATCTTTCTAATTCTCAATTGCGCTCCACCAAATGTAACTCGCATGGCCGATATGTACAAAACGGCTGTAGAGGCCTCATTGCTTCATCTCCGGCCTTCTGCGTGTCTGCCCGGTTCGAGACGGAAGATGGCTTGTCGTGCTCTCTCAGAGGACCCCTCCATCTCCATCTATACACCTCAGGTTCCATGCCAGGGGTCAATTTAAAGCAAAGAGCCGAGGATGCTGATATATGTCCTCCCCCGAACGCCAGACACCGGGCACCACAGCACCTCTGTGATCCTGAGAAAGCCAAGGAGCATAACTTAGTCGAAAGGAGTCAGGAAAGACTCTGCCACGAATCGAGCTCTTGCGTTGAGCTGTGGGAAGTCAGTAACACGCTCTCGTAAACAGGGTTGCTGCATTACTTACGAAGAGCTTCATCTCAGAGATCTCCTTGTCAACCTCCTCCATGAACTGAATGATGAAGTCCACCAGTTTATGCTTCAACATCTCCTCCGTGTGGAAGTTTGTAATCAAAAACGAGATGTCGTATCCCTTCACCTGAAAGTTAGCCTGACCAGCTCGGGGGAGTGGAGGGCGGGCGCTGGCAGTTGGACTGTCTAACGGGAATAGCACAGCAACTCAGCCACCAGACCCATGGGGACGGCACAACGGCTGATTCCATCACGCACCTTGATAGGCTTCCTCCGCAGGATGAAGAAGGACTCGGCCCTCTGCTCCAAAAACCGCGTAAACTTGTGTACCAGGATATGCTCGATCTCGTCGGCCTGCTTGATCTTGATGCTGATCCGCACGCTGTTGATGCTGGGCTCGATGAGGACACGCTCGTTCTCGTTTCGTGAGATGGTCAGGGGGGTCAAAAGGACCTCGGGCGACGTCTGGGCCTCAACCTCGGGCACATTGTGTCGCTCGGCGGTCTGGGATGCGAAGTTGGACAGACAGAGGGCGGCCGTCAGGCTGCTGCGGACGGCCTGGAGATATGGACGGAGGGATTGAGACTGTGAGGTATTATTAGCTTTGCAATCGGGAGTCGAGAATCGAGAGGCGACCGTACCATCTTGAAGTTGTGGGAGCTCTGCCAAATGCTTCCAAGATGTCGTCCTCACGTGTTGAAGTTGAAGTAGGTGTCTCCAAGGGGGCACAGCTCCTGAGGCCGACGTCAATGGGAGGAGTGGATTCGGGCGGGGCGGAACAGGGGGTCAGCACGGAGCTCCCAAAGGGCCCCAGGTACCATGATTGCACAGTCAGACAGCCCTGGAGTGCGTTGTAGTACCCTCTGTACCCTTGTACCCTTGTACCCTGTTAGCGCCATTCCCTGCCTGCCTGCCAGACCCCGCCATTCACGGATTACGATGACAGAAGGTGCCTGGCGGCTGCTTGTCCATTTGTTTTCGCAGCTCGCCTCTTAATAATAACCTGGTAGCCCTACGTCGCTGTACTCGAGGCACAACAACAAACCCAAAACCACTACCAAACTTTCTGTGATACCTCCCAGGTTTTCTTTGTTCTTCATCTTTACATTCTTCCGTGCATGAGATTCCACTCCTAAAGACAGGTTAACCCCACCACGACCAACATCATGGCGGCAGTCAATGGTAGGTTTGTTCGAAGCCCCGCCACGAACCAAACACACCCCCCCCCCCCAAACTGCCAACACTCTTGTCGCATCCCTCCAAACCCTGGCTGATAGCTGACAACCTCGTCCACAGTTGTTATCAAGCACCAAGGCAACAAGTACGATGTCGAGGTCGAGCCCTCTTTCACCGGCGAGGAGTTCAAGGAGATCCTGTACAGCCTGACTGGCGTGGAGCCCGACCGACAGAAGATCCTGGTCAAGGGTGGCCAGCTGAAGAATGATGCGGACATGGGCAAGCTGGGCCTCAAGTCTGGCCAACAAATCATGATGCTGGGCACCCCCAGTGCTGGCGGTGGCGACCTTCTGCGGCCCAAGGAAAAGATCAAGTTTGTGGAGGATATGACCGATGCCGAGGTCGCGCAGCAAGAGGGTGCCATGCCTGGCGGTCTGACGAATCTGGGCAATACCTGCTACCTCAACTCGACACTGCAGGCCCTCCGAGCCATTCCCGAGCTCCAGGAATCGCTGGTCAAGTACAATAGCCAGGATGGTACCGGCGCTATGTCCCAATTCGACGTCACGACACAACTGAAGAAGCTCTACAAATCCATGAGTGAGACCCAACAGAGCTTTGCCCCGTTTACTTTCATCCAGGCTTTGCGCCAGGCATACCCTCAGTTCGCGGAGAGATCCAGGACTGGTGAGGGCTTTGCGCAGCAGGATGCCGAAGAGGCCTGGACGAACATCCTCTCCCAGGTGCGGAACAGCCTCAAGATCACGGACAAGGATGGCTCCTCCTCCGTATCGTGGGTGGACAAGTACATGTCCCTCCAGTTCGTTTCGAAACTCGAGTGTGATGAGCCCGAGGCCAAGGAGCGTGGCGAACAGCCTATCGAGTCGACCGAGAGCTTCCTCAAGCTGAACTGCCACATCGACGCCGAGACAAACCACCTTCGAGATGGCATCCTGAACGGGCTCAAGGAGAAGATCGAGAAGAGGTCAGAGGCCCTTGGCAGAGATGCTTCTTACACAAAGACGTCCAAGATCTCCAGACTGCCCGTCTACCTCACCGTCCATTTCGTTCGCTTCTTCTGGAGACGCGACACCCAGAAGAAGGCCAAGATTCTCCGAAAAGTCACCTTCCCCAAGGAGCTTGACATAATGGAGTTCTGCACAGACTCCCTCAAGGAGAAGCTCATCCCCGTCCGGGATAGACTTCGAGAGGTTGTCAAGGATGAGGAGGACATCGAGCGCGCCCGTAAGAGGAGAAAGACGCACTTTGCCGCTGCTCAGGCTGAGGCGTCGCAGCCCGCCAAGGAGGAGAAGAAGGACAAGAAGGAGGATAAGAAGCCAGCGACGGATGGCGATGGAGACACAGCAATGGAGACGTTCAAGACAGATGCCGAGTGGGAGGAGGAGAAGGCTTCAGCGCTCCGTACCGCCAAGAGGGAGCTTCTTTCACTGGTGAACCAGGACCTGGCCAGTGACGAGGGCGCGAACCAGTCTGGCCTGTACGAGCTTCGAGGTGTCATCACCCACCAGGGTTCCAGCGCCGATAGCGGTCACTACACGTCGTATGTGAAGAAGCCAGCTCCCAAGGACCCCAAGACTGGCAAGCCTGGCGAGGAGGACGGCAACTGGTACTGGTTCAATGACGACAGCGTTACGGAGGTCGCCGGAGACAAGATCGAGACGCTGTCCGGTGGTGGAGAGTCTCACTCTGCCCTGATTCTGCTTTACAAGGCCGTCCCACTGCCTACCGCGGATGAGGTCCGCGAGTAGAGCCATCGCGGGCAAAACCGGGGAGCCGTTCCGTTCAACGTGCCTTTCCGGCCCGAATCGGTCGGTGCGGTGACCCGGACTACCTACTTGGGGTCTGAGTCCTTCAACGCGAAGCATCGGCGTAGCAGGTGTGAGGGTACATGGTTTAGAGTTTGGAGAGCGAGGCATATGGACGATTGATAGACCAAAAGGCTACTACGAAAATTCATGACTTGATATGCCCCTGGTACCAGATCCGTGTGGCTCCTGAAAGTAGATGCTCCCTCCAGCGTGGCTTAGGTTGCCCATGTGTGCAACCTCAGCCTCGTTCTGCCGTGTGACGCGCCAGCCCGCAAGAGTTGAGCCAGTTAATCTGTACCTACATGACGGCCGGCCGAGTGCTGCCAAGGCACCATCAAAGAAGAGGGTGAAGGCGTAGGCAGATACTTATTGGCTGTTAGCTGAGACGGGCTTGCGTGGCCGCGAGGCTGTGCGGCAAGAAAGAACGGTACCAGGTGACAGATGGACAACTTATCCAGAGATACACCTGATGAAACCTCTCAGCATGTTCCCTGTACTGTCTTGGGGACACCCATCTCCTTTTAGATGTAGATAGCAGTTTGATAAAACACGGCACAGGGGGGGCCTCAAACGGCGGGCCGTTGTTGAAACCGTCAGTGGTCTCCTTATTCTTAGTCCTGGTTTCTTGTCTCTGTCTCGACACAACCACCACCCAGCTGGGCAGGAGTTTGCAGTGATCTTGATGTCAGTAGAATACAATGTTTGCACTGTACATATGACACATGTAGTGGTTGACAGAACTGGTGAAGGTAGTCAGTACCTGGGTAGTGTAGAGTGGCACAGTGGGGCACGACACGACACAGCTACACTACATACTATGGTACATAGTAAGGACCCTTGCCGATCGTCACACTAACAGGCGACGCGACAGTCGCGGGAACTCTACCTTAGTGTACGGATTACATACTACAGCAGTGGCTCACTAGGTACCGCTCGGTAAGCTCTAGGCAGCTTTCCCCCATCATCAGCATTACATAGATAGTCAGCTGGTCTGCTTGTTATCATCATCATCTTCTTCCTATCCTACCCAGCACCACCATCATCTCTTATTATTCTTTGCCATTCTTGATACCCCTCTCTCTGCTTCTTTGCAAGTGTGCCTGCGTTTCTGTCTTGTCAAAACCATTCAGAGGATCGCTCACATCAGAACCTTAACAAGGCCCGACTATACCATACCTACCATACGTGCAGCATCTTTCTGCATAGCGATAATCGACCCCTCCAAACACATTACCGCCCCACCCTCCTCCTCTCCCTCTATCCTTCTCGATCATCCATACAAATAACGACTTCACTACCACTACTACTACTACTACAATCACCAACGACCCGACCGCCACATCTCGCCACGATGAGGTCCATGAAGGGGCTTAGCAATAAGATGCTTGGCAGCATCAAGAAGAGGACTAATGACCCTCCCGGAGATAACACCAGTGCCGCCGGGAGCGACTCAGCCTCGGCTGTCGAACAGCTCGGCGATACCCCTGAGGTTGTTGCTGCGAGGAGTGTGGTACGCATCATGATATGAATCAGAACGAACAAGAGCAAGGAAAGCAATGCTGATACGAGGTTGCAGAGAGCCTTCTGCGAGTCGGGCGGTCCAGACAATGCGGTACGTGTGCAATGTGAAGGAGGATCTATTGCTTGCCCCTTCGAAGTTCTTGGAATCCGTGAGATACCTCGCATGTATGCACGTTGTAGCCATGCGCGACATCCTACATGACATTTGGAGGTGGTCTGTAGCCCGATAGGCTGCCACCCCCTAACTCTCAAGGCGCATCACTGGTGGTGTTGGCGTGAGAGGTGGCGCGACAGCCTTTGGGCATGCTGTGAAGCGCCCACCGTACCATGGTCTTTTGATGTGTATCTACACTTATGGAGGATATGAGTCTGACCTTCTGTGAATAGGGCGAAGAGGTCACCTTCCTCCCGCCGATTGTCGAGTCCGCTGAGTCTTCCCCAGCAGCCGCAGCAGAATGCGCGAGGACGATACGCAAGTTCCTCAAGAAGGACTACTGGACCAAGCCGTCATACCAATACAACGCCCTCATGCTCATGCGAATTCTCACCGATAACCCAGGACCGACCTTCACGCGTAATCTAGATGGCAAATTTGTTGATACCGTAAAGGACCTGCTGCGGAACGGCCGCGACCTTTCCGTGAAGCAGATGCTCATGGAGATGCTTGACTCGTTCGAGCATCAGAAGGGCTGGGACGAGGGCCTGGAGCCTCTTATTGAACTATGGAGGAAGGAGAAAGACAAGGCGTACAAGGCATACGGCGTAGGTCCATGCTTGTATCCCGGCCTGAAGAGGGCATTGCTGACCGTTGCAGGGACATCCGCCGCCGCCGCCACAACCCCGAAACATCAATGCGCCTCCCTCAGACCCTCATTCGCAGAACTACTTTGCGAGGAGTCACAGTAACAAGCGCCTGCCCGATCCTGCCGAGCTGGCTAACCGCCTGGAGGAAGCAAGGACATCGTCTAATCTCCTGATCCAGCTGGTCGCCAACACGCCGTCGACCGAGGTTCTCGATAACGACCTGATCAAAGAGTTCGCGGACAGGTGTCTCTCCGCGTCGCGCAGCATACAGGGCTACATGACTGCCGAAAACCCCGGCCCGGACAACGAAACGATGGAGAGTCTGATCGACGTGAACGAGGAGTTGCAGCGGGCACTGAATAGCCAGAAGCGAGCAATGCTGAGCGCGAGAAAAGAGCTAGGGCTCGGGGACCGCTCGCAGAACGCGAGTCCACAGCCGCCGGAGGTAAATGGGTCGACCCGGCCGCCAATGCCCGGCCAAGCGGGTTCAACTTATGGCGCAGCAACAACAACGGCGCGGAACCCGGTCGAAAATGGGAAGGGGAAGGGGAGGCAGGAGCCCCGTGGCGAGTACGTCCCGCCGCCATCCGGACCTCCGCCGGGACATTCGCAGGCGGGTCCGTCTCGATCCGCGAATGTGACGCCGCCTTCCGCCGACGAGGGACGAGATCCTTTCCGCGACCCGGAGGCGGCCGTGTCATCACATTCTTCCAGAAAAGGCAAGGGAGCTGCAAGGTCAGGGGCGCCACCACCGGAGGAGGCCATGTTTGCCCAGGAGCCCTTCCACCCGGGGTTTAGCGAGCCGACAAAGAGCTACCTCGGCCGACAAGACAGTGCCATGGACAAGGTCACCATGCACGGCGCTGACTCGGGGTCGTCGGGCTACCAGGGTGGCAGCAGGGAAGCCGGGCGGTCCAATCACTACTCGTCCGGCGCGGCCGTGGGTGGCTCCTCGTTGAGCTCCAGGCCAGAGGACGTGGCGGAGCTGGGCGATGATATCTACGGCGCGCCGCCGGCAGACTCGTACGGCGGGTCATCGTCGGGGAAGAAACCTGTATATCGGTACTGAGGCGACATAGGGTTCACGGGAGGAGCATTTTCTTTCCGTTCTGTTCTGGTTCTTGTTCTTGGCCCTGGGGGAGGGGGGTGGCGAGGACTGTATGATAAACAAGGTCAAAGCATTGTATCTCGAAGTGGGCGGATGGATGGATGGATGGATGGATGGAGCATAACCGATGCGTCACAGTCCGACGGACAGCAGCAGCAGAGTCATGGAGCATGTCATAATGCAAGCAAGACGGAGAGAGGGTGACGGTGCCCTCTGTGATCTCCACCCCCTACCCTACTCTGGCGTTTCGGTGTTTCCTGGGGTTCGAGACATTGCAAGTGAAGCATGTGAAGCATGTGATGCATGTGATGCATGTGAAGCATGCGTGTCTGCCCTCCCCCTCCCCCTTCCTGCGTCCTCAGCAGCCCAGCCTGATATGGGTAGGTATGTCCTGGGAAGGTAGCATGCGGGTCGTTGGGCGGGAGAGGGAAAGCAAGCGATGCAGCACAGCAGACAGCCAGCCAGCCAGCCAGCCATGGACAGACAGGCGCCTGCCTCTAGCCCCTTGCTATCATGTTCAGCTTGGGCAGCTCTACTACTACTACTACTACTACTACTACTACCACTACCACTACCACTACCACTACCACTACCACTACCACTACCACTACCACTACCACTACCACTACTACTGCTACTGCTACTGCCACTACTGCTGCTGTGGTACACCGGCGTCCTGTGTAATTGTCCAAATGGAGAGTGCCCCGCATGTAGGACATGGCTCGTGATGGAATGATCTGCGCGTCTAGTAGCTCGGATTGGCATGTGCACCCGTTTTGGGCATCTTGCTCGTGCAAGGGAGGAGAAATTTGGGTTTGTTGTGGGGGGCGGAGGTGGGAGTGTTTGGCTCAGGGTAGACACACATGTATGTATGTATGTATGTATGTATGTATGTAGGTAGGTAGGTAGGTAGGTAGGTAGCCATATAGAATGGTACCGACCTGTTGGCAGGGGGGGTCCCCTTGTGGGGGAACATCTGGAGGGAGTAGGAGGAGTGGATTGGCGGGGAGGTGTCTTGTTTCGAGCTTCGTCTAGTGTACCTACCTGAGGAGTTTATGTAGGTATGTTACTGCATCATGCACACACTATGTATTATCAAACCTTGCAAGGAGGGGAGATCTTGTGGGACCTCGGCGCGATGCAACTCCCCGTGTATCGCCAAGCAGCTTCGCCCCGTGCAGTCAATTAGCCAAGAAACCCCGGCCTTGTTTCTTCTCTTCTCTTTCCTGGCAGTAGTGTGGTGGTAGTGGTGGTAGTGGTGGTAGTGGTGTTGGTATTAGTAGTAGCAGTAGCAGTAGCAGTAGCAGCAGCAGCAGTAGTAGTAGTACTAGTATTAGTAGTAGTGTGTAGGTAGGTAGGTAGGTAGTGGTATGGATGTCATGTACATACATATTACTACGCTAATCATATAATATCTAAGCTATAGTATGAGGCTGAATTGTGGGGATGAACTCAGAATATGCACTGTACCGTATCGTATGTAGTTGCGATCGCAAAGCGTGTTCGGATCGGGTGAGAGCAAGAAGCAGGACCTTACATTGTCTGTCTATCTGTTTTACTGTCTCCCTTCCTTGTTCCTTTTTTCTTCTTCTTTCTTCTTCTTCTTCTTCTTCTTCTACTTTTTCCATGTTATTGGTGCCTATGGATCTTTCTACTCATGCATACATATATATGATCAGATGCGATTGGGCCGGGATCCCACGAGAGCGACCATGGTACGGCGTACACATATACGTGGACCCTGATAGTGGATGATATTCGGGAGCGCACAGGTTGCCACCGGGGGAATAGTCTGGAACTTTATATAAACCCACTCATTCTTCTTTTCCCGCCCACCCCCCCCCCCTCTGGTCCTTCCCTCTGTACCCGTATAGGTTAGGTATGGGCTTACTTGCCATGCCTACTGCAACGTTGTTGAATCCTCCCGAAGGAAGAGAGGAGAGGTAAAGCGGAAGAAGAAGAAGAAAAAAAGATGATAACCGGGGCGGGGGGGTGTCTTCCCACGGCGGTGAAGCAGTGAGAGAAAAAGAATGTGCCAATCGGCCATCCTTTCAATATGTAAAGTAAAGTATTACGCCAAAAAGAGGGTCGTCCACTGGCAGATACATACATATTATACTAGCATCATCTGCGACTCCACAGCAGAGTACCTTGAATACACCTGAATATGTCCACAGCCCTTTTCTCCCCTATGATCACTTCCCAAAGCCGGGGGCGTGGGGGGGGGGGCGGAGGATGTTGGGAACTGTTGGCAAGAAGTTGAGAAATAGCAAACCTATTCAACCTGGAGGGGCCATATGATGAATCAAGGAATGGACGGATGAATGAATGATGACCAAGTCGGTAGGGGGGCCACATGCGTCAAATCCAAGTCACCCCCAAGACATGTCATGCCCCGTGAAGTCATTTTGACGGCCGGGGAGTCGGGTTCTTTGCTGCAGTGCGACTCGCTGGCGTGCGCCATGTTTTGGCTGCAGTGTAACCCCTCGTCTAATTATGTAGTGTGAGTATAAGTAAAAGTATAAAACCTGGGAGGGCAAGTGTAAGTGGCAGTGAGAGCGAGAGCGAGTGGGTGAGAGTGGGTGGGTGCCAACACGTATGAGTAGAAGCATACATACATGTTGCCGCGGGTCGATGACGATGGGAAGCCGCGTCGAGGCCGTGGGACGTTGGGATACGGGACGTCGGACTGGATATTATTATGTATGCAAATGCCTCCTTGCTTGACTAGGTACCAAGTAGGTACTCACGGTGTCGTCCTCGGCAGTGTGGCCGGTCGCCATTGGCCGTGTGGTTCTTGTGGCTTGTTGGGCAGGGAGACACGATACCTACCTGGTACTAGACTAGCAGACTAGGTACCTAGGGATGTATTTATATACGCAAGACGTGAAGAAGTATATGTATATGCAGGCTTGCCGGGCTGCCGAAAAGGTCCTTGCATCTAATTATATAGACTATACCACAGTGGTAAACTGCCTAACTACCTAGATTACACCATACCACATTGCATGCCTACATACATTGTAGTTAGGTGTATGTTCGATGTATACCCTAGGCTACTCGGTACTGGCAGCTTGGGTAAAGTCCTACACGTACATATGTATGTAGTAGGGACTGTGCATGACCTGTTTGCTTACCGGTAATCCGTACGTATATATTCGTACTATGACCACTTTACTCATACATACATGCACACATCATGATATGTATGTACATAATTAGGAAGCAAGGTATGTATCCACCGGCACGGCAGCGAACAAGGGGTCGTCAACCGAGGCGCATCTGCCGAGCATCTGAACCCAAGATCAGGGTCGCCGGCACATTGCGATTGGCCCACTCTGGGCAGTTAGTTCCCAGCACGGTGGACCGGCGCGCACAGGGGAGGTCTGGAGTGTTCGGATGCGTACCTAGGTAGTGCACACTGCTGTTGTAGCAGGCGGTGTTATGGGCGTGTTTTAGGGGGGGGGCGTTGACGTGTACCGTATTACTTACCCTAGGGTACCTACATATATTGATTACTTACTTGAGTGAACATGTAGATACTCCTGATACTAGAGTACTTGAGCATGTATACTAGCAGCAGGGCAGCAAGGTTCTGTGCTAGTTAGTGTATGTACAGATGTATGTATGTACAATGCAAATGCACACCAAAAGGTCTCAGGCAGCCTGTCTGCAAAGAGTGGTCCAGACATTCTGGATGCGGCTTGAGCCAATCGATGTTGCATGGCAGATAGAATAAAACTGGGCCAGAGCCACTTGCTTCTTTGGGCGGACCTTGCGAACTCGAGGTCAACAACCAACATTGATCTCACACCTCAACGTCTTGGAACAGTCAAGCCAGTCCGCCTTTTTTTTTCTTCCTTTTTTCCTTTCTCCCGATGCTCCTTTTTTCCCCCCATATCTTTTTCATCTTCCTTCTTCTCCTTCCGTCCCTTTCCTAGAGGGGTCTTTTTAATATTCCCCGGGCCCCTGTGCATCCGACAGCTCGGAAAGGTTCTATCTGTGTCCACAGGCCCCTGAGCAGAGAGAGCCTGGACTTAGATGCATGCATGCACGTACATACTTAGTAATATATACTTAAGTACATGTCTAGATTACTACATAGTAATTTACATGTATGCTTACCCATAAGTCAAACCTGGATACCATCCATCTACTTGAGCATCTCCCGGGGGAAAAAGGAACAATAAATATAAAATTAAAATGCAAAAAACAAACTCCAGCATCGGTACCGGCACCGGCACCGAGATGCCCCAAGCTCCTTAACCTACCCACCCACAGCGAGAGCCCGGTTATTATGGTGCCATTATCCCGTGCGCAGACCTTCTCGAACAGCCGCAATCCTCCCCTTCTGTGGACCGCTTTCCCTATTGTTCCACACATCTATGTACCTAGACCACACACGTATGCGCACACCAGCTGGGTCTCTTTCCAGCAGGGACGGGCGGATCAGATAGGTAGGTAGGTACATACATGGCCCTTGCTTCACGCCCTCCTCCTCCTCCTCCTCCTCCTCCTCCTCCTCCTCCTTCAAGCCAAACCCGTCCATCCTATGTGGTGCCACGTCTTCTCTGCTCTTGCAAGACACCTCAGTACACCGGTGATATATTGTCATGGATGTTTTCATTGGCATCATCATCACCATCACCGTCACCGTCACCGTCACCGTCAAAGGTGGGCAGCATGAAATCTGGGTGGAATCCATAAAATGCTTCGGCCGTTAAAAGTACGCCCGCACATACCCAGGCCCATAACTACATGCCCATGCCCATGGCCATACATACATACATACATACATACATACATGGTCCATACCTGGTATATTACCCATACCTGATCCCATGCCCATATGTACTTTTCGTGCCCCACAACAACATGACCCCCGATGATCCCCCTTCGGGCGGTAGCCATGGTAAGCTTCGTCATTCCCGGTCACTACCGGCCCAGCCTTAACTGCCCTATTTTCCACCACTGTCTTGTCTGTCAGCCTGCCTGTCTCTTCGCAACTTCTACTCCAAACGGGGTGGATTCGTTTCGTCAAGGGCTGGCTGGTCGGGTTCATGGCTGTCGGCAGAACTCGCCGTTGATGTAACCCTCTTCCTCCCCCCCCTTCAGCCTCCTATTCGCCCCGCCTCTTCGTGACTTTGCCCGAAAAAAGCATAGTCGTTTGTATGTCTTATGTCTACCGTGTCTACCGTGTCTACCGCCCTCCAGGGCCATGGTAGATAAATACACATGGGCTAAAATCCTTCCATGACTGCTTACATATATACATACATACATACATCCAGCATCCGTCCATCCATATATACATGCAAACATACACACACAAAACACACACACACACACACACTTACTTACATGCTTGACCTCGGGAGTACATACCCAGTACATATTCAGTACATACTTGTCGAGTACTTATATACTGCTGTGATAACAAGTCCCCCAGAGGGTACCCACCCATGCTTGTGCCCTACTGTACCTATCATTCATCCCTTTTATTGTGACTCGTCCGTATTAAATTATTGTGTCCTCGAAAAAGAAAGTATGCCTTCTTAAGGATCAACATTTTGTCCCGTTGTTACCCCCCCCCCCCCCAACAGCCCTGCTTAGTGCCAGACACCCTGAGGCCTTCTTCTCCGCGAGGGTCCTCCTCCCTTATGACTGCGGTCCAAGGTCATCCCTTTCTTCCAGGAGAACTGGCTGGATGTGCTTGCCATCCGAGAAAGCGAATGGCTACATATGCCCCTGGCCAAGGCCGGCCCTCCTCCCACAACCACAACCCACAACAACAGCAGCAGCAGCAGCAGCAGCAGCACCACCACAAGCAGAAGCACCACCAAGACCATCATCACCGGCCTAGATGGTCCCTGAACGACTTGAGCACCGAGCTCCTGGCCATGATATTCGAGCAGGTCAGTACACGAGAACCTTGTGTGAGCTGGCTGACAGTGACAAGACCTCAGTGGCCGTTATGTGGCACTGTTGGATTCTTGTTGTCTTTACGTCCGTCTCTCCGTACGAGGCAACGCCAAATTCTGATCTTCTCTGGTCCTCACACAGCTCCGGGATATCGATACCCAACATGTTTCCACGGCTCGACTGCTCTGCCGGCGGTTCCACCAGATAGCAACGCCCATCACGTACAAGACGCTCGTCCTGACGGAACGCATCATCTCTCGCGATGCCGAACGGCAGTTCCCCCACGCTCTCGCGCACATATACGCATACACAAACAATGTCGTCGCCACAAGTAACCTTGACCCGGCCGGGACCAGGAGGATCCTGCAGAGGATCCGGAACCTTTGCACCGTCAGGTAGGCGATCCTCCCCTCTCGCCGCCATCTCTCGTCCCTCTTCCGCGAAGGACAAGAATCCACCCCCTTCAGCCGTCCTCCTCCTGCGTGCTGACACTAATTTGCTTTCCAACAAAAAAAACAGATGGCGATATATAGAGAGGGAAGTCGACCCGGAACAGTTCTGGATGCCTGCCGACGTGCTCAACGCGGAGCAGACGCGCCACCACAACACGAAGCTGTACGTAGAGGAGCTCCCGCTCCGGGACTTTGAGGGCGAGCTGCGCGACATCTACACGCGTGCCATACCCGTCGACCTGCTCGTGTCGCTGAAGACGGCCTGCCCGACCCCGCCGCTGGTGACGCGGCTGAACTCGCTCAAGCACCTGCTCGTGGCCGCCCGGCGGCTCGAGGTGCTGCGCTTCGAGGACCGCGGCCAGGGGACGCAGTTCGACTTCCTCCCGCACGAGCGGCTCCCCGCGCTCCGCGAGCTGAGCCTGCAGTCGTACGACTGGCGGCACACGCGCGACGAGGTGGCGCGGCACTGGGACTTCTCGCGCATCGCGCGGCTGGAGCTCGTGTCGGTGCCCATCTACAACTTCCTGCGGTCCGTCGACTTCAGCGACCTGGCCGGGCTCCGGGTGCTGCACTGCGAGGACTTCAGCGCGCACCACGCGGCTCCCGACGCGCGGGCCGACGCCACGCGGGCGCTGCACGCGCTGGTGCGGTCGCACGTGCGGGCGCTCACGGCGCTGCGCGTCACGGTGCACACGGCCGACTTCCCGGCGGCCGACGCGCTGCTGCCGCACGCGGCGTCGCTGACGGCGCTCGGCCTGCGCGACCACACGGGCTTCGACGAGGAGGACCGCCGCTGCCCGACCATGGCGCACGCCGACCTGGCCCTGCTGGCGCGCCACCTGCGCCGGCTGCGCGTGCTCGAGCTCGACATGGACACGGCGCACGCCGACCCGCCGCTGTTCCTCGCCGCCGCCTGCGCCTTCCCGGCCCTGCACACCCTCACCCTGCACGTCCAGACCGTCCTCCACCCGTTCGAGGAGGCCGAGGTCCGCCACGGCCACGGCCACGGCCGCCGCGGCGCCGACCGCGACTACGAGGCCGCCGTCTGGGCCTTCCGCTTCCTCGTGCGCAACAAGCCCGCCGGGTCGGCGCCCTGGAGGTCCATCACCATCAACGTCGGCGGCTGGAAGAGGGTCCTGGTCAGGAGGCTGAGCGAGGCCTGGAGGGGGCTGAACGAGCGGGGCATCTTTGCCGAGAGGTGCTTCGTCATGGAGAGGGCGGCTGGTGGTAGTGGTGGTGCTGAGGGAATGGTCATCAGGGAGGAGTTCCCCGTAGAGCCGAGTCGGCATGTCACGCCGGAGTCTGAAGTACGAGGTGAAGGAGGAGAAGAAGAAGATGATGATGGTGGAGAAGATGATGGAAGATAAGAGACGGAAGACGAGGACACAGGCAACAACGATTTATTAGGACGACGACGACGACGACGACGACGACGACGACGACGACGACGACGACGACGACGACGACGACGACGACGCTGACGACCGGGGAGTTTTCCAGCACAACAGCATCATTGGGCGAACAGGTTGAATACATGCAAAAGGCAGGGAGATCTTGTGAGGAAAGGGAAGGGGGAAAAACAGCGTTTGAGAACCATTCTTCACTCATCATCTTCGGCGTAACAATCTGGACCTTGGGGGCAACTCTCCAGCGGGCGACTCGAAAAGGGGCAAAGCAGTACCAAGCTTTATCTTCGTTTACTTTCCTCAGTCGCTCCAGATGTCCTTGCGTTTCTTTCTTTGCACGTGCTTCTTATCTTCCTTGGGATTGTGACACATCGTTGCGGCGCCCGGAGGCGAAGCTGGGCATTTCGAGCTTGGGCGTTGGGATACAATCAGCAAGCAATGTGGTGAAGGGCATATCACAGGTGGTAATTGAAAAAGTGTGAGAGATTATCGAAGGGTATCGGAGCTGGCCATGCAATGTACTAAAAAATATACCCATATACGTGCCTGCTTTGGTTCAGTTTGCCTCCATGGTTAGTGGGATAGACAAAACGTGAAGAAAAGATGGCAACTTGGGTCTGAAATGGCGTTGGGTATAACAGCGAAAGTTTTCTGAACAAGTACTTTCCTCGATGTATATCACTACATGGACCCTTCGATCATTGAAACCGTTTCGAGTAGGCACAGCCTCTCAAGTCTATAGTGGCCAATTCCACCAATCTCGGTAACATATACACCAAGAATAAGTAGATCATGCCATACAGGGTTGCACTTCTCAACCGGGGGGGGGGGGTTCTATCCCAAGTGATGCGGTACTATTTACAAACTCGAATGTAATTTGTGGACACCCAGCTGTACCCAAAGATAAAGATAAAGCCGAGATGGCTGGCGATGATGGAGACTGACTTGACTGCCTGTTGCACACTTTCGAACCTCCTGGGACACTAGAGGAGAAGTGTTGGCATTTGGTACATAAAGCGGTCTGTTATACTAGCTAGCCTGCAGTGCGCAGTGGTCTTTCGTCTTCCAGTATGAACGGGCTGGGAAACATGTGCCGAGCAATGAAGAGGGTGATAGGGAACTGGCTGCTTGCCTCCCACCCCTTCCCCCTCTCTTCCTCGGGTGCGAAGAACTACCAGCCCAGTTGCGGAAAGGAGACAAGAATTGGACATGATAGGTCAGGTCGCCGACACTTCTCGTGACTCTTTGCACTGGCCGATCCAGTCCATGCTCGGGGACAGGCTAGCTTGCACACATACAATTTGGCCTGTAAATACCAATCCAGTCAAGGCCGGTTGGCCCCAATGAGTCTCACAGTTTCCAAGAAGTGACCAAAAGTCTCGCCATCCGGCGCTGTAGTGTGCCGCAAGCGAAAGGCGAGCAGACCACCGCAACAGCCTTCCTCGTTGGACATGGCCTGGCTTTCTTCTGTAGAGTTGCGCTGTTGGAGACTGCAACGTGGGATGAGCTGGGGCTGGACATGGCCGTTTCGAGAAAAGCAGAAGAGGGTGTCCATCTTCGTCCCCACCCACCTCCCTCACTATCCAGGATACTGGCATGTCGAAGAGTTGACCTCCAGTCTTCACGCATCAGTGATCCTGGGTCCGTTGGAACGGCATCGTCATATCTCACCCACAAAAGCTGTACCAAAAATATCCACGGTATACCCTACCCTCCAGAGAACTTGGACCCCGTAAAAGTACAAGGAAGCCGTCACAAACAGATACACAGTACGTACGTACGAAACCAAACGCCCCCCCCCCGGGTCACCATGTATACGTATGTCCTCGTCGATACTGTGTACTCGCCCAGCGTCGGCCCGATAGACAGGGTACACTGTGCGGGTTTCCGATCAGAAGTGTGTTTTCCTCCAGCCCATGTTCCACATCCAAACTCCAATCTCGGGCCGGTGCGCAGGCCAGGGCGAGGAGGTGAAGGAAGAATAAACCCAAAAAAATGAACGCGACGCGCCGGGGTCTTAGATGGAGATGGCGATGGGCATTGATCAGGCGAGCCGGCACCGATATCTGTCCAGGCTGTCTCACCACCTCATCACAGGGCTTCATCATAGCTCCACAGGTGTCCCATCGAGATCATCACACAGTGGGACATTTGCCCCCCCCCTTCGTCTCCGTGACCTTGGGCTTCTTGCGATGAAGCAAAAACACTGTTCCACCAGGCCAGAACCACCAATAAAAGTACGCACTTGCACGTTATATTTCTCACCATTCCTCCCCCATTCAGGCGTCACATGTGCATACCTACTCTCCTCCCCCCCTCTTTTCTTCGAACCCACCGACGCAAAGCCACGTGGCTCCCGTCGTGTCAGAATCCAAGAACCATAAAATAATCAAGATAAAAACCGCGGAACAGAGGAGGGGGCCAAAAAAAACGGCACTCAGCTTCCCGAGACACAGAATTCACGGCCTGCCCGGAACCCTCGACCTTGTCAGTGAAAGCGGGGGCGGGAAATCTATGCGATTTGGCGGGATCTCCCTTCGGGTCGAGCCCTCCTCTCACGTGCCCCAGCCAGATCTGCGGGTGGTTGAAAACCTGGCCAACCACATATCCTTGTCAGCTTTGACGAACCTGCTACGTCCCCTGCTGATAGAAACACACCCCTTTGAGTCTCGCTCGCACATGCTCCGCCAATCGCTGCGTGCCGTTCCGTTCCCTGTCCCGTCAGTCTGGTCTTTCCGCAGACGGCTTGTCGCACGGGCCTGGGAGGGGATCTGCGCGAGATGCTCCCCTTGCCTCGTGGCTGATGTTTCTCCCGAAAAGCTTGAGATGCAAGGGCTTTCGACTTTGAGCAGTAATGCCAGCTTGATGGCAATCAGGTGAGCCAGGTCATGGGGCCAGGCGAGTTGACGACGTGTGACGAGAGAGAGCTGTGAATAGATATACGGCCTAGTCTCACGAACCATACATAGTAGTTTGAGATGCACTCACATCTGCGTTCGGTCCGTGTTGCCCAAAGCCAAGTAAGTACATATAAGCAAATTGAATGGGCATGAGCGAGAGAAGCTCCTCCCTCGCGGATCACACCCATAGAATACAGCCAGGGGAACAGTGTTCAGTCGCGAAAACCCACGGACCGACAATGACCCTGAACTCCTCGAAATCTGTTGATCGGCTCGAAGAGCCGCGGATGGAGGAAGTTCAAGTGACGCCTATTGAAGAGTCTTGGGTCTCTTGAACAAGTCTTCGCAACTGACAAACGGCGAGGCGGTGTGGCCCAAATCTCTTCGCAACTCAAACTGCCAGAGTACCCACCTGGTCGCATAGACTCGACCACATGGGCGAGCCCACTATACGGCCAGTGAAATCCATGTGTAATAGTGTGAAGAGACTTGCGAGATGGCTCAGAGTCTTCGCAATTCCGTACGGACGTGCCACAGTTACCTCCGTGCCAAGTGTCGTGGTAGATTGGCAGTTACCCGGTTTGCTTTGTCACCTTTCAGTGAGAACCTGAAAGACACAATTGGCGTTGGCAACTTGTTGAGGAGGCATTGTACACAACTGGAGGCGTTGACTTAACACGTCGAAAGAACTTCGTCGGGGAGCTGTGCAGCATCCACGCACACGTTCTCCAGCAACAGCGCAGCGGAAATCCAATTGCGAGAGCTGCCATTTATAGTGACCAGCACAGCGTCCACTTGGACGGTAAACTGTTCTGCACAGGGCAACACACCAAATGCTGAAAGATGGACGGTTCCTATGCCCTGTTCTAGCATCCCCGAAGCCTCAGCGCCGCGAACGATCCTCATGCGTGTGGCATTTTCTCCTCTTGTGCATTGTTTTCCTGTCCAAGGTTTGTGGACGACTTGTCCTGGGCAACACTTTGTGTAAGGGACCACGAGCTGATCAGAGCGCAGTCTGTGCTCAATTCGCCAATTCATGGTCGACTGCCAACGTCAGGATCCTGTTTCCGGATAGTCGTGGGCCGACTTTTGTGCTAATTGCCGCCTTTTTATTAGCTCTCGACACGTATCGAGTAGCAACAATGGCAACTCCCAGAATATTGCAGTCTTGGATTTCGAGGTAATCCCATCACTCGACAAGTAATCGAGTCTTTATGGTCATTCCCGCACCTCTGTAGCTGTTACAGACACGAGTGTTCCAATCAGTCGCCGTTAATCGCTCGGCAGAAAGCTCGACAAGGCTGAGCTCAGTCACCAGTCAAGGCTGACCGTTCGTGCTCGAAGGTCGCTCGGCTCATCCGTACAGGAGGAAGAACAACGTAGCAATTCGAACAATCGTTATTGGAGATCGGTAACGAGAAGGTGTCGTCTAGAAAATGGAGATTCGCACTATCGTGGGCAATGTATGCATCAGTCGACCATGAACACAAACGCCGACTGCATATTCGCAGAATCCTGGGCCATGATCTGGTGCACGCAACAATTGCTTGCAGCGAACGCAAGTAAGCGCATGACTAGGGAAAGCAACTTCAACAGATCGTCCTGAGCTCAGGGCCTGAATTGGTAGTGATAATAGCAATGGCGAAAGAGACGGCTAAGAGGCGGTCAAGACGGGCAGGCAGTTTGCCGCTATGCTATTGGGAAAGCAATGAGGCACTGGAAACAGGCAAGACCTGGACGTACCTGTACATGCTTTGGATATCGCGAGACTGAACCAAGTGTGCAATTGTACAAGTCTACACAGTGGACGGTGTACTTCTTGTGCCCACTGTCCAGTCCGCTTTCTTCTGTTTTCCATTCACGTGCCCGATGAGCCTTGCCCAATCACCCTACTTCCCTGGCCACAACCTGGCGCAGCCGCCGGGTCTTTTCCCCAAAACTGAACAGAGGGGTAGCAACTTTCCATGGGTATCGCAGCATCGAGGTGGAAGAGTTTTGAACCGAGTTCTCGCCGAGCAAGTTAATATGTTCTTACTGTTCGGAAGCCCAACAAGAGGAGGCAAGGCCGGCCAAGGGGAACGGTAGAAACCTTGGCCACCTTTGCGAAGCGCATGCCGTAGGACTTTTTTGGTCATGCCCGTATCACGCGGGCGACTGCGTTTTCCTCGAGCCCTTGGCCAGTGGCACTAGGCTGGAGTCCTTCGGGCCTACGTGGACGGCGCCCCGTGACGGACCGCAAGGCTCGATGTTCGTATGTCGCTACAATTTACCGATCGCCTCTCGACTGACAAGATCTTGACTGAGATTGGACCCTTATGATCTGTTCACGGGCACCCCTCTGAGCAAATTTTCTTGGACGGGCCGCGGGCCGTGGCTCCAACACGGTGCTGTCCACAAGGTTCTCGTCGAGCAGAGATAGGAAGTTCATCATGCTGGGATATCCCAGGTCTTTCTGATGGCAGCGTCCCTTTGCTAGCATGTGACTGGTGGTATTCCTATAGCACATACTGAATCCGTGCTGCCGCGGTTCGGGTTGGATCGGACCGCTAGGGTAACGATGGGAACGACGCGGCCAAGGACGCGGCCAGACGTTATTAAGGACATGCGGGATCAAGCGTGCAGGGCGGCGTATCGTCCAGCCCGCCGAAAGAAGTCGGCACTACCCAGGAGGGTCCAGCGCTTGCTTGCGTTTGATTAGTTTCATCCCCGTGACCCGTGGGCCAAGGTCGTGACGGACTTCTTGACGATGTCCGCTGTTGGCCGCGATTTTCGGGATGTTCCTGGTGGCCTCGATTGCGCCAAAGCTGATAGCTTGATAGTCTGATAGTTTCTGATGCGGCTCGCCTCCACTGACACGGCGACGAGCAGGAGTGCTTTGTTCAATGGATGAGAACGACAATCTCTGATTGGCTTTGGAAGTCGGTTCGGTTCGAACGGAGTCTGCTGCTGGCGTGTCATGGTTGAGTTAGACTTTGCGATTCGGGCTCTGGCTTGACTGGATGGAGGATAAAAAGGATAATGGATGATGGATGATGGATAATGGATGACGACGTCAAAACGAGTGTTCACACTGACACAGTAGCAGTTTTGGTTCTGCTTTTTCTTCTTTCGCGCCGCGCCACATCACGAGTCTAAACCCAATATGATTCGGGTAGGCACTTGCGAGATCAACCTGCACCAGCTGGGAAGACCACGCATACCCGCTTGCTTGATCGGCGACCGTAGTTTAGAGAGGAGGGCTGTGGCTCGCATCAGATGGTTTGAATTGTCATGATGGATAGACTAGTTGATAGTTCATGTCCAAAGACGAAACGGGATGGACGGGATAGACTTGGCAAGCAGCTTTTACCGCTTTGCAGGGGCTAACAAGGGAGGGAAGGACCTGGGCAGCTCGACGAGGGAAGAAGGTACGATGTCGTAGTAGTCTACAGTCACTCGCACTTGCCTACTAAGTAAGGATACGTGGGTCACACAGGAACCCACGTACTGTACTTGATACCTGCTAAGCACCTGAGCAAGTACCTACTTGGGTACCTACTAGATATACCTACCTAGGTAGGTATACGTAGTGGCAGTCTATGTACCTATCTAGGTAGGTACTAAGGCACCCGAGTAGGTACCCAGGTAGTTCTGGATGCTATCTCCATCCGCCAGCTCGCCCGGTGCAGACGCTTACGGGCTCACGGGTTAAACTCAACCTGATTATCAAGTGACTATTTGCTATTGATTGATGCTAATGCGGACATCTGGTCAGCCCCGTTCCCCGTCGACACCTCCTTATCTTTTACCAATACCTAGGTGACTGCCTAAGTACACTTGGACCCCGAAGGAGGCCCATCACGCCCGTTCCCGTGCCCGTCTCCGTCCCCCGGGTTCCCCTGCAGGATGCGCACGTTGGACCGAGATCTCATATTTCGAGCAAAGACGCCACGCCCGGCCCCAATGCGGAGTCGTGCCCGCCACTTCCGTACTCGGCAAGGATACCGCTGCTGACTATACTGTGTAGTATGAACGGCTTTCTCTACAGTGTAAACTCTCTTTCCAGAAAACATCAAGAGAGACAGATAACGGAGAGACGGCAGGGAAAGGGGGAAGGTCAGGGGACAGATATACCTTGGGTAAACTGTAGATGCCAGACTGTGTAACACAGACAATATCCCTGATTGGCCGTAGATCAACATAATTTTTAATGCAGACATACATGCGCAAAATACGGGATGTTGCAAGTTCGTGGGCGACAAATCCAACACAATCGTCCGCCCACCACTGAGCCTCTCTTTCACCCCAGCCTTGCGCTCTCAGGAAGGGAAAAGGGGTCCGCACCCTGCACCTGCACCTGTTTCTGGCAAGGCGCCGTGGAGGGGGGAGAGAGAGGGGGGGGGGTTGCAACAAGGAAGCCAGGGACGAACCTGATCTCTCGGCTTACTATCGCCGGGTATCGCAGAGTGACGGCCAGAAGACTCATTATCCAGATTCAATAACAGAGAGTACCCAGGGGGTCGGTCGGTTGGTGGTGATAACGTCTTCACAGGCCGCGTTGCATAACTTTCGTGTCCTCGTATCCTCGTGTTCCATCTTCAGGTGGTAGGTTACTGACGGCTTTGATTCGGGAGATTGGTAAGTTGACGGAGCATGCTTAGAGAAAAAAAAGACCACCAAAGAAAAACAGAAACAAAAACCCACAAAAAAGCGAAAAATGGCACACACAAAACAAGCGTTTGTGGCGTCGTCGCGTAATTCCATGATTTTCGTAATAGAGCCAAAATATATCTCCATTTTGCAGATTTTAGCGAAGGGGGCATTTGTACAAAAAACAACAACCAAGACCATGCATACTTGAAACTTCCTTTGCCGTGAGGCAGCCCCCCCGCTCCCTTGTTTTTTTTTGTTACCCCTTTGCTGTGCTTGTGCAAAAGACCAAAGAAATAACCCCCCAAAGCAATACAGAGCGATTCAAACAAAACAAAACAGTTTTGACGTTGTAGTCTCTGTCGCCAAACCTTTGAGTAGGTTTAAGTCGCTGTTCCCCTCGCCTAACTCATTTTTGCCAGTTTCGCTGGTTTCGTATCCCTTCCTGCTCTTCCCTGGTATATCCGTCCAGCCCGATCAACAGTCGACTGCCCAGCGTATTGGACTTGTTTCCCTTCAATATTCTCTTCGTTTCATTCCGTCCAGCTTCCTAATACCCATACCGGAGCGGCCAAGCCATCCACTCATCGCCCAATTATTCGGGGGTATCGTAGTAGCTCCAGACCAGCAAACCTTGCTGTCAATGAAAGTGAGAGGCGATGATATTGAAAAGTTAGATAAAGGAGGAAAACCGCCTCTGAGAAAAAAGATGAAAATGGATTATTAACGGATGATGTGAGCTGTCCAGCAGAGTGATGACTACGCCGTCAGTCGGCCTAGCCATTATTGCGTGACAGTCTTCAGAGTCCTGCTTATTTTCGCATAGCGCCGCAGAATTCCCTCAGATCCCCCTTGACATGTCTTGCCTTCTGAACACGGCGTCTTCGAGGCGGTCGTGGAAGCTTCGTAGTTCCATTCGAGTCCGTGGAGAGCACCAAGCACACCTCGTAGATGCGCCGAAGCTCCTGCAGAGTGGATTTGTTCGTTTTCAAGTCTGTTCCTA
Organism: Cytospora chrysosperma; assembly: GCA_016808195.1. Taxonomy (NCBI): domain Eukaryota; kingdom Fungi; phylum Ascomycota; class Sordariomycetes; order Diaporthales; family Cytosporaceae; genus Cytospora; species Cytospora chrysosperma. Next base: position 1,273,482 of record JAEQMF010000012.1, read on the forward strand.
TCATGTCCGTCTGTTCAAACGTCCCAGCATGTTCTGGTCAATGTCGCGGTTGGAATCGGAGCTTGGACGAGGTCGTGGTGGTGGATGTTCCATCAAGCTACTCAAACTCATCACACCACCAGGCCCAGCACCTTGCTGGCCAGCGGGAGGCGGTCCATTCGGGCTGTCTCGACGAGGGCTTCCAGTGCCGTCGGGTAGTGGAAGCTCATACTGAGGAGGCGGGGTGTTGGCTGGCGCAGAAGACGCAGGAGAGCGTCGGCGAGCATCCGCATCGCCGTACATATTTGGAGGAGGCAAGCGTGGTGCGTGATCCTCTTCGTGCCGCCGACGTTGTGGAATCGAAGACCTGTCTTCTTGGGGTGGCGGATAATACGAAGCAGTGGGAGATGGTAGAGCATAGTTTTCTGAGGGATAAGGCTGCTGCGCCCCACCGGCGGATGGCGGCTGTGGCGCCCCTCCAGGCTGTCCTCCAGGACTTGCGCCTTGCGGTAGCGGTTGTCCAAACGCACCAAAAAGAGGCGTACCAGGGGGGACACCTCCAGGAACAGCCGACACAGGCACGAAAGCTGTCGTGGACGATGATGAAACTGGCTGAAAGATGCACTCGTTACCTGTCTTTCTGCAGTTTATACACTTTCCATCCGGAGTCTGACTATAGCCACTGCATCGGATCTAAATTCACCCCTGTCAGCAAGGGTTTTGCCGTGTAAAATCAAAGTAGGTGGTTTAAGTCGGGTTTGGTACTAACCTTGCGTTTCCTGCAGTAACGGCAGGCAATTGACGTCCTCTGCCGAGGCGGTGCCTGTGGTGGTGGTGGGGCACCAACGCCGCGCCCGTATTCAGGAGGATAGGCGCCGAAGGGAGGACCAGAGACAGGTCGGAAAGGGGCAAAGTTGAACGAGTCTGGGGGAGGTGGTGCGAAAGATCCGCCGCGCGGGTAGTACTCGCGTGGCTCAACGCCGTAATGCCGCTGGTCTGGAGCCTGGACAGGAGGCAAGTTATACATACCACCAGGCGGGGGAGGATATCCGTTGGAACCACTACCAGGGGGAGGCGGATACCCATTAGGACTGCCCGACGGAGGCGGATACGTATTGGGAACCAAAGTGGGAGAAGCTGAGTATGCGCCTCTGGATCCAGAATCTGGAGGCGGAGGGTAGCGACTTGCTCCGTAAGCGGGAGGTGCGTCCTGGATTGGTGGAAGTGTCACGCTCGTTGGAGGAGGTAGATGGTGATATGGTGGTCTCGGACGGTCGTCTTCTTCTTCACCTGGAGGTGGTGGATAGGCAGACTCTTGGTTCTCGACAGGGGGGTGGCTGCTGCCACCATCTTGATCCGACATCTTGGACTGACGAGATGTGCAACTTTGCAGCGCGCACCAGCTTGGAACCAGCTTCAATAAAGCCACAAATCAAGCCTGCTAGATGGTCAAGGCTGCCTGAAGCGCGGAATCCTTAAGAGACGTGTCGTTTCGCTCAAGATTATTATATATTGCGACACAGGCAATGTGGCACACGACAGTAGTCAGTGTTTGATAGAACCCCCAGTTCGGAGAGTCTGTCGTTTGTTGTTGTATTCTGGTCGCAGTCGCGGTAGTCGCGTGCAAAGGACTAAGTGATGTTGGTCTCTTTGCCTTGACCTTAATCTCTATCTCTCTGGCTTGGTGGTAATTGCTGACCAGGGCACAATGCGAAGGGCCAATGCAAGAAACCCCAAGTGTGGAGAAATCGGTCGGGGCGGGAAGAACCTTGGGCTTAATAGTCTCTCGGAAGCACCCTTGGGACAGGCCAACAGGCTTCACGAGCGGGAGAGCCCGGATGGATGTGAGTGGTTGACGAGTCACAAGTGTGATCAAGTGGCCCTCAGATGGAACACTCGGACACCAGAAACAGATGATAGAGGAAGAATAAGGAAGGTCAAGAGAGAAGGAAATAGAATAAAGAAGGCTCAAAACACAAGACGGCACGGGCGGACGGGGGCCCGAGGCGTGCACGGTTTTGATCTGACACGGCCCAGCTCCAATTCCAAGGTCCTCGTCGGGTCGGCTCCAGTTTCCAGGATGCACCTGCCGGGTTCCTTAAGGGATGTCAGCCTTCAATTGTTGGGGTGGTTAAACGCCAGGATCATCATGACACACAAAAATAATATGAGAGGCCAACTGGAGCAAGGCCGGAATGTGGCGTGTATCTGCGGCCAAACCGCAGTGCAGTGCAGTGCAGTGTATGTAGTGTGCAAGGGGAGGAAAGGAGGGAGACAAAGGGCGGGCAATATTAATGTGGTGTGTGGTAATGCGTGTGTGTGTGTGTAGTAATATGTGTATGTGTAAGTGTATGTGAGTGTGAGTGTGAGTGTGTGTGTGTGTGTTTGTGAAAGAGAGAAAGATGTGGTGTGGTGTGTATTTCGTTAGATACATATGAGTACAAGCGAGTACGTGTTGGGTTGGGAATGGAAATGAGTCTCGGGCGTTGATGTGAGAGGCGTGACCTGAGCAAGCGAGAGAGCGATGCTGCGTCCTGTACTTCAGTAGCTAGCTTACCTTTTTTCTTCTTCTTTTTTTAATCCTCGTACCTCTGTGCGAGCTGCAAGCGGGTACGGACGGACGGACCCGATTCCGGAAGACAGAACAACGGGACGATAGATGATAGCGTCTTGAAAGGGGAGGAAGAAGGAGGAGGAGGAGGAGGAGGAGGAGCAGCAGCAGCAGCAGCAGGAGGAGGAGGAGGAGGAGGAGGGGGAAGAGAGATTGGGAGGAGATGGGAAGAGCGGGAAGGATGGCGAGGATAATGTACTACAAACCGACCCAAGTGTTTCCAAGCGTAAGAGTTGGTCAAGTCAGTCATCTGGTATGGGTTAAAAGATGGACGTATGGAGTAAAACGAAGGAATACTGTGGTAGAAAAGCGCGAGTAGGCCGCTCCACCTTGAAAGCCAAGCCCAGTCAGTCCAGGGAAGGCAAGCCAAGGAGAAGGAAAGGTTCGATGCGAAGGAGGAGAGGGACCAGGGCAAGGGGAGATGCACTGCAGCAGTGCATGGGAAGGAAGCAGGGGTCGTACATGTACCGTGCCGTGTGTGTTCTAGCAGTAAAAGGAAAACGGAAGGGGATCCCATGGGAAGTCCCATATCCCATGTTGCCCTGTCCCCGTCCCTGCCTGTTCCCTGCACATCCCGTCTTCTCGCGTACGTGCAGGTACTTGTACAGTTACGTACCCAGCTACATGGTACTTCCCACCTTCCCTGCAGGTACCTGTACCCGCCTAGGGTGTCATCCCGTGAGATTGCCCGTACCGCAAGCCTCAAGCGATCCTGAACAAGTCTTCTTGTCTTTGTGTCATATACTACACGCCTTGCCTTGGGAGGTCGGCGACCACGCCCAAGGTTTGAATTGTCCTTGGAATCGTCGGGCCGGGTCGAGTCGAGCCCAGTCGAGTCGGGCAGACGATGAGGAAAGCGTAATACTTACTACGCAGTACCTAGGTAGCCAAAGACGTCATGGGCTGCCAGAGTGAGACCAGATGTCGAGTACTTGATGATGCGGACTCCAGGTAGGCCTGCAGAGAGGTTGAACACGAGGTCCAAAATAAGCCCGTGTCTAGCCACATCACCACAGTTGGATACCTACTCATTTGGTATGCGTCTTGTGTGAGGCGCGGAAGGGAGGTAGATGGCAGACCAAGATGACCGTCAGAGACAGCACTGTGCCTTGCAGGTCCTACTGTCTTCGAGGCATCACGCTGCCATCATGCCAGTGTCGCGGAGAACAAGGGAGAATCGCTCGAACATCAATAGAGGCCTCGATCTGTCCTCGCCATTGTCGGGCTGTTCCTCCAGTACGCAGGAGGGGAGCTTGATCTGCAGTCGTGGCCAATTCGACATTAGGTTTGTGGGTGACAGCAGCTGGGAAGGGGGTAGTCTGTAAATATGTAGATAGTAGAGCATCGACAAGAGGTTCTTGCCATTGGTAATAACGTTGGAAACCTTGGAGGGTTACGGGGAAGCCACAGGAAGCCAGCACGGAGAGAAGAGGTAGGTACCTAGGTTTGTAGGTAGGGCGTGCAAGTGACACGGCCTACTACATAGCATACCAAGTAAATAGGCGGATAGAACAGGAAGGGACGCCATCTGGAATCATTCACGGCTTAAACTCTCCACAATTTGTAACGTACCCTTGTGACAGTGATTCGTGAAAGCGCTCGTTCGGTTTTGGTTTGGTTTTTTTTTTTTTTTTGGGCGGTGGCTTGAGCCGTCAGAAATCCCCAAACATCGGATCCTAGTGTACCTAGGTACCTAGGTAGTGCTAGGCCGCAGCGGCCACCACTCCACTGCATCAATTTGATCCCACCCCCATCCCACCCCGTCCCACCCCACTGGCACATACATACTGTGTACTCCGTATCAGATGGTACATAGAAGACTGGCCAAGCCGAAGAACATACCACACTGTGCCGGCTCTGGACACGGCCTCTCTCTGCTGGCGAGATAGTTATTGCGGAGGCAGCCGGCCAGCTTGGCACCTTGGGAAAAAAGGTTCGAGTGTTCGGCAAATCTCAATTGGAAATGCTGTAAACTCGGTTTCGGCAGGGAATCAAGGACGGGACAGAGCGAAAAGATTTTCCCTCTCCGGGTCCCTCGCGGTCCCTGGTCTTTGTCTTGTTGACCCCGTTAAAGAAAACGGACAGTGAGTGGTACTGTGGTAGCGGTAGCGGTAGCGGTAGCGGCAGCGGTAGCGAGTAGCGGCAGTGGGTGGTACATGGTGAGCCGAACCCCGACCGACTCAGGGCGAGCCTCGACGTTCCCGCCGTGACTCGCTGGCAGGGGCAGGAATGCGGGATTGCAGGCGGGCCGCTTCGGCGCGCAGTCCTTTTTTCTCTAAACCGGACGGGGAAATGCGCAGAACGAGGGGAATCTATGGTGCCCAATGGCGCGTTGTCTTGGTCTCATCCGTCTAACATACTGCGGTAGTGCCATTTTGGCGGCCCTGACGGCACACTCTCTCTGCAAGTAAAGCACACGCAGGACGGCAGGCGGACAGATGAATGAGGAGCCGCTGTTTCGTTGATTGACAAGCCAAAGCTTCATTCCACCGACTGTCTGTCTTTTCTCTGGCCACGCTATGTTGCCACTCAACGGCATGCGCCGAGGCAGTCTCGCTCCATCTCGAAAGCGCGGGCTCCGGGAAGGCCTTGACAACAGTCAGAATCGTCCCATGTGCCCGATCGGAACACGTCATCGAAGCCGGCTTGTCGATGTCCTCGCGTATTTGTTTAACTATCATTTTTCTGGGTTTTTTTGCCCCAAGCCAGGTGTCCGGTAGAAAGAAATGGGACACCGTGGATAGTGATCAGGCATCACCGAGCGTAGATCGTCCCTATGCTGCTGCAGTGTTGAGCATAGTAGCCCGCATGTTTATCAAGGTGGCTGATTCTCCACGACCGGAGAAATCTGCAGCAGACGAGCGGGTTCGATGGCTGTATAGAGTTTGACTGTTGGCCCTGTTGCTTGCGTACCGAGGTATGGATGGCCTGCAAGGTGCTGTGCATCGCAAGTGGTAGGGAGTCTATATGCATGTGTTGCTGAGTGTGTGCCTTGCTAATAACACATCCCGCCAAGTCAGGTCAACGCGTGATGTTGGGGTCACCAGACCCGCCATGTCCGAGCGCCAAAGAGGAGTGATTGGCGAGGCTCATATCTCAAAGGAAAATGGCCGTTTCTGAGCCCCCTTGTTCCAATCACGTCCTGCCCGGTGGCCATCAAGATTCCCAAGGGTAGATGTAGTAAAGTATAGACTGCATTTGGTGGGGCCGCTCCCATCCCACCTCCACGGGCCCTATATGTATGTGCGGTCGCATTTTGGGCCGCAGAAACTGATGAGATTGTGCGCCGTGCCAATAGTGATTAGTGGTCTTGCCGCAGGGTAAGCAGGCAGAGCCAAAGGATTGGGGCACCCTGTCGCACCTGTGTGTGGGTGTGTGAGCGGGGGAGGAAGGGGGGAGGGCAAGGTATATTTGAATGTCGATATAGCCAGCCGTCGCAAATCCCTCGCTCTCTCCAAGCAGCAGACAATGGTGCGTCCGGCCCCATTATGAAGCTGACCATAGCAGCAACAAAAGGGAATTCCACCTCCCGACCCCTGCCCAAAGGAGGATCACTACACTCCATTCCCAAGCCGGGAGAAGAGGGCCTGCTTTTTCACCGCTGGTTCCCAGTGCACTGCTCTTTTGGTCGGGGCCCCGCGGGTCCCACTGGTAACCGACACACCCTTTCCAGACCGGCGCCAAATTCGGCAACCGTGGAAGAGCGAGAAGGTGCCAGTGGAATGGATGGAGTTGTTGCCAGGCGAGTGTGCTGCATTGTACTGCGCACGGGTATCTGTGTGGTACATGCTTAGTATGTGTTCCTAGGTGGTATACCTGGGTGAGGAAAGGGTACCGGTCTGGGGTAGGCATGCTTTTGTACCCAAGTATTTTCTGGAGCCCATCAACTTCGCCCACGCGAGTCTACTACGTACATACCTACTGTGCCTAGGTAGGTAATCTAAAGAGAGGCTCGAGACAAGCATGTGTTTGTTTCCTGAGTGGTCCCAAGGCACTGGTACTGCGCAGTGTACTAGTAGACTAATGGCAAGTATTGTCGAGAAATCATCGAAGAAGGCGGCCGCGCTAAATCGATCGGACTTGATGGGCAGGGGTGTGGACGGCTCGACACGAGACGTCCGGAAGTCATTGGATCTCTCGGGACCATAACTGTGGGGTCTCGAGAAAAGCTGGCCAGGAAGTTGCAGTTGGACGGACTTCAGGAACAAATCACGTTCCAGCTCACATATGTGAGATGTCGGGGGGCGAAGGACCAGAGCATTTTCTTACCTGGCTGCCCTGGTGAGTTCTACCCATCATTACTCTGGGGACGAATCAAGTGGCTTGACAGCTTTGTGTACTCGAAATCCAAATTGCCCCCCGAGCAGTTGGAAGTCGGTCGAAGTCCGGTATTAGTTCTGCCCCATCATCATCATCATCATCGACATCATCATCATCATCATCAGTCCTCTCAACCATCGTGGCGCCAGACAGGGTGGGCTGGCAGGGTTTGGTATGGTAATGTTGTAGGGTACATACCTAGGGGTAGGGTAGGGAAGGGTAGGGCCTCCCGATGGTCCTCGTGGCCAGCAGGGGTTTTGCAGAATCTCTGCTGCAGGATTTGCGGCAGCGCCCGCGAACCCTTTCTGTGTCATGACCGGGAACAAACGGCCGCCGTGCCCACATTCAGGGGTGACACACAGTGACCCAGCCAAACGGCCCAGACCAGCTTCACCCAGGTACCTAGAAATGTATGTACATAGTCGAGTGTGTACGTACTGTACTGCGTACATACTACTACAGGCTTGCACAGTATACATAAGTATGGCAATTCCGTCATCCCGTGCGGGAATTCAATCGTGTCAGATAATCTGGGTCCTGGGGAAAAAGCACTGCCACATTTTCTTACCAACCTCTCACTGTGTGTGCTTCGTACCTACCTAGGTGGGCACGTACTTGTGAAAAGCGGCTTCGAGCATGCTGAATCGGCTCCTTCCCATGTGGCTCGTGATGCTAAGTTTTCGGCGAGAGCCAAGTTGATTGAGAGCGGCTGGACTCAGCGGAGGTTCCCAACACAAAAAATTGCCTTATTGGAAGAAGGGATGTGGGGATGTACCCAGGTATTCCACACATAGAAATATCTGCGGAAGTATCCCGTGCACCACATCAGCAAGCAGCGCTCTTTGGCGTGGGCGTTCTCGAACCGAAACCTTACTTCCAAGGTTCCATCAGCAAAAGGTATGGGGTTCTGAAGGTCCTAATAAGCACGTACATCACAGAGAGCGTTGTAGTGTCGGGTTGCTTTGATGGCAGTACACACTTACTTACCTATTGCCTACTTTTTGCTGCTTCCTGAACCGTTTACCCTGCCTGCCTACCTGCTCTATGGGTACCTACTTACTTAGTAGGTATTATATGTACCTAGGTACCTAGGTATGTATCACTGTCATTTACTTCAGTAGTTGGGGTGCTACGCTGCCCAGGTACCGAATTGGAAAGGCTGGCTGCCTTGACCCCCTGCCCCTTGCCCCGTGCCCCGCGCCCCTTGCCCACCCTTCCTTCCACTTGATCCCGTGCCTTCCCTTCCTCGAATGATCTATGGATTCCAAGTATTGTGTACACTCCATAATCCGACGGAGATTTGTGCCCGCATTCGACTTGTCAACCTGTCATCCTTCTAAAAGTTCCCGACTTTCCCAATTTCACAGCTGCCCGTCTGCCCGAGTATGCTGGCGTCGGGCTCGGGTTCGGATGCTGCATGCTGCACGCACCTCGAATCTTATGTCCTGCAAGGGAAGTCTTTATAGTAGTCTCGCTCTCCCGCCATTCTGTTTCCACTTCGACCCCAACCCACTTGAGCGCCTTCTCCATGCGGCTGCCATACGATATTCTGGCTCGTCAGCTGGTCAGTCTGACTTGATGACCCCACTGGGTTCGAAGCCGTGTGGGTTTTGGAAGGAAGGGCGCTTCCTTAACTCGGCTTCTCATGCGCCTTGAAGGTTCATGCCCATCCATGCCAGTCCAAGACAACTTATTCCGTTAGGGCGGCTCATCTGCGACACAAACCACCCGACGGCAGCCTGGGAATTCCCAATCTGAACATTCGTACATCTCGGCTGTGTCTTTGCGCGACACGTCGCATTTGCCTGCACCCTGCTGCGTGGCTGCGACAATGCGAGCTTTCTCCGCCACCGAGTACGATTCCATGCCCGCCAGTCTCTTACCTGAAGTACAGCATGAACCATTTTGTCCAAATTTGCATAGTAAGAAGGATCTTTCTGTCACTTGAGATATCTACACGTACTATTTGACGTCTTTGGAACGGGGGTCAGCGTTACCAAGCACAATTGATGGTACCCCTCACCTTAAAGCTCATCCTTCGGCCCTCGAGAGAATAACCGAATGCTCGTTTAGGGTTTCGGTTCCCGGAGGACAGTCCAAAGTCACGTCGAGGGATCTCTCGCTGCTTGTCGACGACTCGTCAACCCGAATACCTAGACCGTCGAAAGATTACTGGTGCCAACGCCATTGGACCCGGCTTCTTGGGAAACGTCAGGCGGTAATGCACGAGCGGGCGGAGAGACGGAAAGCGGTTAATCTGTGATCTGTCAGATCGTACCATCATCCTTCGGGTCCTGGGCCAACACCCGTTGCCGCAGTCTCCCGCAGCGTGCCGTCCAATGACTTTTATGCCCAGCCGTGTGCCGTTGTAAACCATATGGAAAGAGTATCGGTGCATATGTAAGAGACCCAGAACGGTGGCGTGACTGGCGTTCTTGTCTCCAGGATCCTGTCAATGGGTGGCTTGCACCCCATACTTTGTACATACATAGTCCCCGGAACTTGTACTATGTATGTACAGGGTTCATATCGAAACGGAGGTCAGTAAAGGTGCTGTCACTGGCTGTCTTGATCTCTCCATCATCCTCCCCACCGTCCACGCGACATCTGGCCTTCTATGTACCCCTGTCTAACCCACATGCACCGCTTACCCGATTCCGGAGGCACAGCAGCCAGCCACTCAGAGGAACCCACTGTGGGATACTATTCTCCTATATCCTTTTTCGGCGCAATTCAGAATACCGGGATGATCAAGCATCAAAAGCATCAGCCCCGCTTGCGGATTCCGTTGAGAGAGCCGGATATCAGTGGCATACGAGAGAACTCACAAAAACCGGTTCTGCGCTCAGTGCTTCGATCGTCCATGCATCTTACTGTTTGATGTCGATGCACTTTGACCCCCAAGCGGCAGGTGGCCATCGTTGCGACAGTGCGAGAGGAAGTGATTCGAACAGAAGGCACACCCTGTTCCACAGCCGTTCCCACAGTGCAGACTTTTCAAGAGCAAAAAGCATCTCCTGTGCCGCGATATGCGCATGGCAAGACTTTGATGGAGCACCCCCTGCTCAACATTTCCCTTGATGACCCTCTTTGAAAAGGCAATGCGGTGTACTGGGGCACTACAGGTCGAGGGGCAAGAAGAGACTGTGATGCTATCGCTGTTTAGATACCCTCAGCATTCTGTCTCGTCGCCTCACCATCCATCTCGTAGGCCAGAGAGGTCCTCCATGCTTGTTATTGCAAATTAGCTTTTACTCGCAGCATGTCCCACTATCGTCGGTCACCACTGTTGTGCAACCATTGCAGCCCAGGAGGAAAAAACGGACGACAACGGCGGGATCTCGGTCATCGTGGCTTGGGCAGAAGCAGCACTATCTGCGTTGGTCTATCAATAATTTCCACAGGCCTCATCCAGCTCTACCAGCTTTCCAGCAATACGTAGCACCACCGTCACAGCTGTCGAAGGAGTAACGGACAAGTACTTATTATTGAAAGATCTCCGCCTCCCCGCAATGCCCAGATGCCAACACTCCAGCTACCAACCACAGAGGCTCTGTCTGCCGTTGTCTTACCTTGTCACAAGTACTAGGTGAGGCTAGCCCATCGCCCGGGCTGTGCCGCACCGAAGGGTAACACTAAATTGACGTCTTCACGCCGGGGTGATTCCATCCGTTTCACGAAACGACCTCATGTGCGCCGTCGACTTGCTTTTACGGTTTTTTGGGCCTACACACGCAAAATTCTTCAGAAATCGAAATGTTGAAGCAAACGGACGCGGCGGTGTTACCACATTCTGTTCTGTCGAGGCGCAGAAGTGCATACATTCCGGTAAGATTCCGATACGAAGAAGTACAACAGCACGAAACCAAGGCAGTTGGCCTTTGCGAAGCTCTTCATGCTCGAATCATGTAACGCGACCGCAGAACTCCGAGATCTGAAAGCCTATCATGGCCGGTTCAATGCTGCAAGCCCAGGTCAATGAGTTGCCGCCTAGCCGTTGACCCTGGTGAGGTGCGACGGGATATGGTTGACCGCGCAAGCCGAGGAAACTCCAGGGAATAGGTACTGTTGTACCACGCCGGCCTCCTTGAAAGAAGCGGAGGTCGTCCCTATCTACCAGACCTTTACGGAGTCAGCTCCCCGCGATCTTCAGAGCATTCAGACCAGCATGTGGGGTGTACGTCTACCATATTCACGAAGAAAATGCTGCACTTGCAATCCATCGGCAGCCATCAAACGTAACTTTGCTCGACTGACGCCATATGCGAATCGATCAAACCATGACAGGGAGACTAGTGTCCGTAGCCGCAATCTGAGTCCATAACTACGGACTACAGCATAGACACAAACTTCTCTTGCCTCGATATCCTACGAAATGGAAGTTCGCCAGCAGAGTTCTCTTCGATGCCCAAGACAGCAGCACGACAAGGCTATCGGCGGTGGCTTTGCGCTCAAGGACGATTCAGTATCATGCATAGCATTCTAGGCGCTTCAGGCAGTCGTCCACTTGCATCAATATGCCACGTATCGGCGAATCGCCCTCTCCATTGACTGTTATGCATTGCATGGGATCCGCTGGCGGTACGCAAGTATCGACGAACCAGGACTTGTCTCGTGTTAGGAGCTGCGTGGACTGCGAGGGCTGCATGCCCGACATGTAGACGACCCAGGTAGTCGACGCTATCCGCGCCACTGCGGTTTGTTCCACCGAGCATTGCGTGCCCCAGCAGAAGCAGAGTAAAAATACTGTACCATCTTGGAGATTGAGACCAAGCAGTACGGAGTCTCCTACCATATGCATCGACTACCGCCTTATTTTAACACAGCTCTATCATTGGTGTGTATCAAGGTCCTTTTACGACGAGCTAGCATAGCCTTGGGGTCCTGGGGTTGGCCAGGGGCGATCCTACGACTGACTGTACGGTTACCACGGCACCAACTTGCCATCGAGACAGGGACTGAGAAGACGGTAGGTCAATGCATGTGGTAGGAACAATCATACCTACCGCATGAGAGTTCAGTTCTGCTACACAAGTCTCAGGGCAATCAATGTAGCGGAGAAAGAACCAAGTTCTAGTGGTCTGAGACTAGGGGGAAGCTACTCAGCTCAGACCCTAAAATTAAGGCCTGACGTCTGTGGAAAGTCATTTTCGCACCTAAGAAATGTTCAAGCGGCATACAATTTGAGCGAACAAGGGACTTGTGACTTCTGGCCAAACACAGCCCAACGACTGAAATACAATCCACGAGGCACAGAACTGCGCAGCTGCCGGGAATATAAGGGTCCAAGTATCCGTACAAAGGCTCCTGGGGAACGGCCAATTCTGGCACAAGCGAGATTTGCAGCTATGTGCTACAGTGCTGTCGAACCTTACAGCCTCACGAGAACCGTCCGACCAGCAAAAGAAGCCCTTGAGGCCGAGTATGGCAAGTCAGGCCGTGACAGTCAAGCAGCCATGTACTCTTGGTGCTCTGCTTACGATTGGGAGCGGCTATTACCCGAGTACAAAGGGAGCAGCACTTTCAAAGAGGAGCGTGTGCAGACATATACTGTGGTTCCATCACGTCTGTATGAAGGGATAGATCTGTCGCTCGTGCGGCTCTCCGTTCAATGGAGCATTCTTTGCTGTCTTACCACTCGAGACACAGCAGTGTTCGCATCCTTTACCGTTTTTGGGGATATGGGAGATTGTCAAAGTCTAGACCTCCATGCGGCTGCATACAATCATCTCCGGAGAAGACGAAAAGAGGGCCAAAGTGCTTTTGTGGTATCTGGCATACATCGCCGTGTTTCATTCGAACGCCCGGGCATGTGTCGACCAACATGCAATCAGAACCCACCTTAGGCAGCCTCCACGGATCCAAGGCGCTAAATCTCGCCCGAGCCCCAGGGGGACCTTGAGAGAACATCTGAAAGATAGAAGCGCAGACCCACCTCCATCCTCTGCTGTGAGAAGAGCGACTTGAACCTTCTCAACGGTTGGTCGGCAGCGCATGCTGCTATTGGCGAGAACAAGCCAAAGAAGAATCGACGCACGGGGATGCCGCTCTTCAGAAGCTGCCAATGGGCGGGCGCCCTTGAGAAGGGGGCACATTATGGCTGACGTTTTTTCAAGCCATTGTTTGGCCATGTGCCTCAGCACCGCCAACTTTATCTTACCTGACCCTTCCTAGTGCACAAAGACAAAGCGAGTGATGGCCTGAATGGTGTCTTCTGGCAAGGGCGGGACTTACAAAGCCATTATCAACCTCGTCATCTGAACCCCGTGGCTCGACCACTTGGTGCCAACGTGTGGTGCCAGTGGTGGTCAGCTTGAGGTACTGATGCGCCATGGCAGACGAGACTCATTGGTGTCAGGCAAGTTCCCAGACCAAGCACGGATGATCACTACAAGTCGGCAAATGTCTTGTGGCCTCAGCTGAGGGCATTCACTACAAGCATCTTCCTCTTTAGCACGGTCACGTGCGCAATGGCAGCTGCAGTTGCCCGCTTACCCGTCCACGGCCCCGATTTTTTCAGGCTGAATCTGTGATCCGGTTGGTAGTTGCTCATGGGACCTACCTGGACCCGTGTGGACATCAGGGAAAACCCATGATGGTACAGAGACCAGACACGACGGAGGGATACGAGCCTGAGACGAGGGGGAGACTCGTCAAGCTACCATGTTTTTCAGTCATCAGAAACGGCCACAGATAGGCAGAGGGGGGGGGGGTATACTAGGTATGTAAGCCACGTCCCCACTCTTTATCGTTCAGGGTACATATGTACAGCATGTACTATGTAGTACCGACATCTGGACGCACCTCGAGGGGCCCGCCCCGCCCATGGACAATTTGAGCCTCGTGCATACTGTACATGGCTCCTTGTTATGCACCTCGCCTGCGACACAAGACTGGACACACACGGACACCCTGGTCCGAGATGCAGTCAGGGCTAGGTCTCATATACTATGTGCCTGTGCGCTTGCAGGTGCATAAATGTACTATAGTCTTGATGCTGCCACGTTGTTTGCAGTATGTACATGTTTGGCTTGACCCCAGGACTGCTCGAGTTGCACCGAGGCGGGAAAAAGCGGTGGAGCACCGTTGGGGAACAAGTACAAGTACATTGTTGTACCTCCCGGCCCCCCCTCTCGTGGCGGGCGCGGAACTTTGCTGCAGGTCATCTCAGCTAGGGTTGCACTGCGGAGGACCCGTCATGTACACTGCGTACGGAGTACAAACGGCCAGAAGGCCACTCGAGTCAATCCGCACTGTGCCATCCTCAAAGTTGGTGCTTAGAGAAGCAGGCAGCCCACCCACCATCACTACCAGCTGCAACCGCCAAAGGAAGGAGGCTGGAGGGAGGAAGGGCGTTGGTGAGTGAAAGAAGATGATGGTCACAGTCATCACACCATCAGGAGCCAGATCCCATGCTGGATTTCTATGGTCTCCAGCGGCCGCCCTTCCGTCCTGCTGCAGCGCAAATGCTGCAACCTTCCCCCCCCCCCTTCCCCCCTGCCCATGTGCGAGCAAAAAGTCTCCGTGCCATCAAGCAAACATGAGCAGATTTTAGCCGAGACATACATACATTCGTCGCATCACACAGGAAGAGCGATTGCGCACAGGAGTATGCACAAGGCGACATGTCTCGCCCGACCTTCCATTACCAGGTGTGGTGGTGGTGTTGTCTGGTTTGTCTGGGTGGGTGTGGTGTCACTTACTCTATGTATTACTCTGCATGGTGCCACAGCCACCGGGCCGCTTCCAGATAGATTTGAGTCCCGTGCACTCGGCATTTCTGGTGCTGTGGAAACGAGGGTTCTTTTCCTTTGCGGGGGGGTGGTGGCGCCTTTGTTTCTTCTCCGCCTCCTTCTCCTCCTCCTCCTCGTCGTCATCGGCAGCATCAGCATCAGCATCATCACACAGATCACACAGATCACACCGAGCACAGCGCCCGTCACGAGGCGTGAAGCACAGCGTACAGCGTGTGCGTCGGAAACAGCCGTGATGACTCCGCCACCGTATCGGATGATGCACATATCTACCTAGATACATATGCAGTGCCGTGGACGGATGGGCGTCCGTGGGTACACACATTGTGTCGTTGCGCAGGGCCAGACATGAGCCGCAGAGCATCGAGGAAGGTGATCGAAGAACAGCCCCGGGCCTGCAGGCTTCGAGAGAGCTCGTGAGCCGTGACAAAACCCTCACTGCCATCGAAATGGCAGGCGAGGTTGCGGGAGGCTCGACGGAAACGGCGTCTTCCCATCACGTTGTCTGCCATCCCACGGCCGGCCTTCCTCCCCCCCGCGTTCCCTGTGCGTACTAACGAGCCCGCCCTCGGGCACATCCCACGGTCGGTTCTATCCACTCAACCCACACCCTCCCCGAAGGAAAAGCAACGTGGCTCGGCAGGTTACATCGCAGATCTGGGGGGGGGCGGGGGGCATGGACAACACATCGAGGTGCGATCCACAAGCCTTGTCTGAGACCGCATCCTCGGGCCTGGCTCGCGCAGCTTTGCCAGCTCGCTCGAGCCTCGAGCCCGATGCTGACTCGGTCCGCCGCTAGCCTTGGCGATCCATTGCGAGACGTCGGCGGACTCGGCGCGGACACTGTTTTCGGTGGTGATGGGCCATGGTGCATCGTACATCGCATAACTAAATTTATACCTGATCACTTAGGTGCGTAGCATACGGGTTGATCCTCACCTTTCGGTGCCGGCATATTCACCAGCTGGCCGCATGGAGTGCTCCCAAATCCCATGGAATCCTACAGGCACCCGGCCTATGCAGGTTCTTGCTGTTGGTGAGCAGTGAATATGGCAAAGCTTCCGGAACGGGTTCACTACATGGGAACTATGTAGTAGCAGCAAGTCTGTCGCTGTGGGACCCGTGGCCCCGTCCCCCTAGGTCATGCGAGATCAGCCACGCGCGCCATCCCCTCCTTCGGATTACCACCCTAGCTCGACAGGTTTGAATCAGTCCTGGCTCAGAGTTGCCCTGTGATTCGTGAACTCCGAGGAATGACGAAGAATGTCGCCGTTCATCTGGATTGGGACCTGTTTGTGGTGCCACGGCAATCATGTGCATCTTCGGCAAAGCGGCGGTGAAGATGGGGCACCAGGAAGCAGGATTCGCTCGCTCGCTGAACTTATACCGTATACGGTGTACGGGTGCGGAACATCACGTCTCAGTCACTCACGCCCTTCTCCCATCCATATCCCATAATACAACCATGTATGCTGCTGCTGCTGCTGTCACGACTCACCAAACACGCCAAGATGCGTGCGACCGGCGACTGTGAAGCAACCTCGGTCTTGGGATAACGCCGGCCCAGGGATGCTACTGAAAATGATATGCAACCGACGGACGCGTACACGCCGCAGCTGAAGCTCGACCAACGGCTTCCGTCGCCCCCAAGTGCCGCCGCCCGATCTCCCCTCGCGCCCCCCCCCCGGGCGCCTTTGTATTGGGCGGCATCACATCCAATTCGGCCGCGGGCAGGGCCGGCGCTGCGGAAACCCGACGGGCGAGAGTAACCGACGGTGCCCCCGACCTTGGCCGGCGGGAGGCCGCCTGCTGCTCATCATCAAGACATAACTAACGACAGGACCCGCGACCTGGGGCCTCTGTGGCTGGCTGTCACACAACGCCCACTGCATAGTACACATTTCTTATAGCCATAACCGGCCTGGCACTTCGCACATACATACCTACCTATAAAGGGCACCCTCCTAATAGGGTCTCCCGAAATATGATATCTGACGAGGCCCTGGCAGTGGTCGCAACATCCGATGGGATTATCCACCGCTGGGTAGCTTCCCGCGAAGGGGTCGCATCAAACACACGCACACACGCACGCACATACGCACGGGAAGGGTTACGATCAGGTCGACAAGCCACCTCCGTCGATGGCCTGCAGCAGGCAGGTGCATGGAGCCCGACAGAAGAGGCCACATTTGTAAGTAAGTGCGAGGGTGTGAGACTCTGAGAGAGAGAAAAAGAGAGGGAGAGGGAGGGCGAAAGGGAGAGAGAGACAGCAAAGAGGCGAGTGGCAATCTGCAATCTATCGACGCAGCGCATTTGGAGACATTACGACGCAAACAAGGTGGCCTTGATATTCTTCTCATCGTTACCACCACCACCATCATCATCATCATCATCAGTGGCTTGTCTGTCATCAACGACCAGACATGATGCTTGCCAGCCAGCTCCGTCAAGCCAATCCCCGGAACGCCGAGACGGGACCCGTAGCTCGACCGATGCAACGCGACCAAGACCCCATCTTAGACGGAACCCAGGCCGCCAGTGAACCCCGTCACCGCTGTTGGCGTCGCCCCGTTTGTCTCCTGTCTGCTGCTGTTGGTTCCTGTTTGTTGTGTCCTCTCCTGCAGATGCCGTCGTAGCGCTAGTGCTATCGGTTAGGCAAACATGTCGGGTTCGACTTCCAATCGCGGGTTGTCGCCTGCGTCCAAGTCGACCCCCCCTCCTCTTCTTCTTCCTTTCTTTTTTCTTCCTGTGATTATTCATGGCCTCTGCACCGTCAGTCATGTTACCTGATTATTCCCTGCCGCCAGGCGAGGCAGGACTGCAGGGCAGGCTGAGAGGGGAAGGTACAAGAAACGAGATGAGCAGTAGGGTTCTCCTGAAAGAGCCAGGTGCATGCGTACCTGGGTTAGATATGTGTAACAGTGTGACGATGAGATGAGATGGGAGAAGTAGTCCAGTCCGAACACCTACACTCCCCCCCACCCCTCCCCAAACCAAAACACACCAGCGGAACGAAACATACGGACAGAAACATTCCAGTGGCAGTAGTAGACACTACCACGGAATATCTAAAGCTTTGCACGACCAGCGAGCGGTCGAGCCAACGGTACGGCCCTGTCGCTTCCCGTGGGGGGCCCCTTGTACGTACATTACATACGAAAGTGTACCACGTACCACACCACGCAGTTGGCGCTGGACACTTGGCTACTCTTGGTATCATACTGGGACGCGATTAGCCTGGGCCACATTGTGGATTTCCCCTTGTGATCGCGGACCGATGCGAGGGGTTGCAGCTTGTCTGGGATCGGATCCTCTTTCCTCCCCCCCCCCTTTTTTTTTTCTTTCTTTTGTTTGGTACCGCTCCCTTGCCCCTTGTTGTTTCTTCTCCCTCCTCCCCCCCCCCCTGTGGCACAACAGGCACAGACAACAACAAAGTCAAGCAGTGCCTACCTATGTACATCCATCCATCCCCTATTTACTTCCTCTCTGTGCACCGTACAGGGTCGTACCAACCGTGCCGTTCCCGCCTGCGTACCGCCGTCTGTCTGTGCCACCCTCGCTGGGCCTCTCGTTGCCATCCTGCCATCTCTGTGTCGAGTGGGTGGGTGTGTCGACTGACGGGGAGAGGGTTTTTCATTTTCTTGGTTGGGGGGGCCCAATTGGTTGCGTTATTGGCATCGGCTGTTACTAGGCTCGCCTCGTCTTGGTATCGATCTTCTCCCGTTGGGAAGACTCGTGTGTGCTTCGCACGACGCAGGTGGGCGGGGTTCCGCTTTCTCCTTCGGCTGTGTATGGATTACCAGAGTAGGTGCTCACACACACAGTCTTTGCTCTGCCAGGTTGTCGTGACTTCCTCTGTCTTGTTATTTGTATGTATGTATGTACTATACTTGGTCGAGTAATCCGTTGCTACGTTCACTCCGGGGGGGGGGGGCGTCGCCTGGTGTCAGTCAGGCTGTGAAAGGTTGCCTGGTACAGAAATGGCGATGACCTCGAGGCGCAACACACGAGGCTGAGATAAAAAGTTATTCGTCCTCATTGAATGAAGAGGGAGTGATGACTCTGTTTTTTTTGTCCCAGATCCTCCTTGTATCTGTAAGCTGGATGAGCCGGATGCCTTGTCTTTCATTAGTCGTGGAGACAACACAAGGCTTATTCCGCAAAAGTGTCCGAGAGGCGGGTTGATGATGGGTCATGAC
The DNA here is from genome assembly GCA_016808195.1 of Cytospora chrysosperma. Lineage (NCBI taxonomy): Eukaryota > Fungi > Ascomycota > Sordariomycetes > Diaporthales > Cytosporaceae > Cytospora > Cytospora chrysosperma. The sequence goes on from JAEQMF010000012.1 coordinate 1,292,345, forward strand.
CCGAAAAGTCGCCGGCGACTGCGTATATTAATCCCTATCACCTGGGCAGGATTTCTCCAATATTTGAAAGCCGACACAACTTTTGCCAGCCTCAGTTTTCCATGAAGAATCCATCGTGCCGGCAGTTTTCTCATTGAACATAGACTGACAAGATCATCTACCAGACGAAGGCAGTTGGATAAGGCTAGAAGCACAAGCTAGCATGGAGGAACCAACGGACTTCACGAGGCTCAATCAGGACCACTTTGAGTAAGTCAGGGTCACTGGAGTTTTTGATGTTTCTGGTATTTATTCATTTCAATGACGAAGATGTTCTTCGTTATCACCAGTCACGGCCTATCGTTGTCTCGATGGCCGCAGCATGAGACGTTCGATCTCGTGAGGCCAGGGCGGCCGGCAGACTTTTGTCTCGATTTCCAAAGAAGGCTGACATGGTGATACTTCAGCAACGAGGCAGCCAGTTATGACGCGAAGCATGAGAGAACCACAGAAGAGATTGCAAGGCGCATAGAGGCCAGGAGGGACTTTATCGGCCTGGACTGGGTCGAGGATGACGACAGCTCCGAGGACGAGGGCGACGACGCCCGCGGGCAGCCGAGCAGGACCGTCAGGATCCTGGATTATGCCTGTGGCACGGGGTCGATGTCTCGAGTGAGTATGCTCCCAGCCGCCATCGCAGTGCCTTGAGCGAGGAAAGGCCTTGATGGAAGCCCTTTGCTCTTCTGTCACAGCTGCTGATTGGGTCTTGTTCTTTCTTTCGTTCCCGGGTAGGCTCTGGCGCCCTATATCACTCAGTCCATCGGCATTGATCTCTCCGAGAAGATGGTGGCTGCCTATAACGCTCGGGCGCGAAACCAGGTAAGTGTTGAAAGTAAACGGTCTATAGACCTTCCCTGGGCTGTCTGAACCAGAATCAACATGCTCACACACCATCACCCGCGGGCAAGGGGCTGGCCGAAGACGAGATGGTCGCCTTCCATGGCAACCTCTGCGTGCCGGGGGACGAGGACCCAGCCGCCTTCAGGGACGCCAAGTTCTTCGGCTTTGACCTCGCCGTGGTCGGCCTCGGGTTCCACCACTTCGACGACCCCGCGCTCGCAGCGAGGCGGCTCGTTGCCCGCCTGAGGCCCGGGGGCGTCTTGATGATCATCGACTTCTTGCCTCATGGGCCCGCCCACGGGCCTGACCACGACCACGGACACGACCGTCACGACGACCATGCTCATCATGGTCATCATCACCATGAGGGGCACGGGCATAAGGGTGAGGAAGCCGGTGGCGATGCCGCGGCCGACAAGGCCATGAAGACCGTGACGCACCATGGCTTCTCGGAGGAACACATCAAGGAGATATTTCTCAGCGCCGGGGCGGGACAGGACTTTGCGCTTGACGATATGGGACAGGTCGTGTTTGGGCCTCGACATGGGAAGAGGACATTGTTCATGGCCCGAGGGACCAAGCCTTGATTGAATTTTTGAGTTGATGCGACAATCGACTGTGTTTTTTCTTCCTTACTTCGGAGAGGACCAATTGTTTGGCCAGGAATTGAGAAGCCGGTTGTGTTCTTTCGCGGACCAAGTATCAGTATTGTCAAGTACTAGCTATAGTGACGGATACTGTCCATATTAAAGAGCATTTCTCAATGCAGAATGGTCTCAACAAAGATGAATCCTGGGATACGTCAAGAGCGGATCACGGCAAGCATCAACCATCCCAGACACAATGAGCTGCAATGCAAGCCCCTTATATCCTTAAGCACCTAGGTAGACTCTAGCCTCCATACCGCCATAGTATCATCCCTCTCTAGGGAAGAAGTTTCGGAGATCAGCTTACAAATTATTTCCTGATCTTCAAGGAAAACAATATACACCCCTAGCTTTGGTGACTTGAGCTACCCCGATATCCATGCCCGAACAACACAATGGCGAGCACATGCAGCTGGTAAGTAGGAAGCTTGGATGGACAAAGGAGATGTTTATTCAAGTCGCTATCTAGATATATGCCAAACTGTTTCTATCTCTACGCGTTCAGAAACACATGAAACTCTAGCCACTGTATGTACAGTACAGGCCCCAGGCCCCCACGTTATAAATATTGGTGTCTGCCAATCGGATGGGTATCAGGAAGGTTACAGTCTCGGCTCGGCACGCATGCTGAGGTATGATCCTGTCGGGCAAGGCGAGCACCAGCGGCTCGCAGAACACGTCGCCGACTCCCGCCCGGTATACATCATCTGGCCGAGCCATCCTGATCGTCGCTCAGAAGGGGTCAAGATGAAGTTGGTTGCAGGGGCGGGACTGCTGGCTCCACGACTGACACATTCCCCGCCCGAGACGGCCCACCCTTTCAAGGGTCAACAACACCGAATCGCAACCCATCGAGAGCGTCCTCGTACCTGGCGGGGTTATGATCCGTCAACATCGTCGCGCCGAACCTGAGCTCCCTGAACCGGGTCTCCACGTCCCTCACGTACTTGAGCACGATCCTCCTCGCAGGGCTGCCGATGTACTTGTAGGCCTTCTGCTGAGCCTTGCCCTTCCCGCCCCCGTTGTGCTTGCTGTCGTCGTCGTCGTCGTCGTCGTCGTTCTCGCCCGGCTTGACAAAGGCGTCCCTCCTCAGCACCTTCTCCGTCTCTACCACAAAGACTTCCCCCGGCGGCAGCAGCTTGATGCTCATCATGCTCGCGCGGAGAGTCTTGAACGCCGCAAAGGCCCATTCCTCGTCTTCCGCGTTGACGTGGCCTTCTTTCTTGGAGGAAGTGCTGCCTCTCCACTTGTCCATCAGCCCGCCCTGCAAGGCCTCCCACACCCTTTGCTTGATCTCCTGCTTCGCATCTCCGTTGTCTGCCTTGAAGGCCAGGGCCACAGCCTGGAAGTCATGCAGAACCCCGAGCGATAGGTAGGGCACAAGGTCCTGCCCATGCACGACGGAGGTGATGAGCCCACGTGTTGCTATTCGAAGGGCGGGAGACATGGTTGACGGTGGTCCGTAGGCGTACACGTGGATCGGCCGGCCGGAGGGGAGACATATGTGCGATGGTGTCGTCCCGGAGGCCATAGATGGGAGGAGCCGGCTGTGTGGCTCGTCTGAGGTGACGAAAGACGTTGCGCCATCCAGTGGCTCGGATAGCATAACACCTAACAATGCCGTAACTGCGCCGCCTAGAGAGTGCCCGCACAAGACGAGGCCGTAGTCCGGGTTTTGCTCCAGCGCCGCTTTGATGGTAACCAAGACTCTCCCGTCCCCACCGTACAAAAGTCTCCGTGCAGAGGCATGGACCCCTTTGTGCACCTTGTAGCTTTGCCCCCGCCAAACAAGGTCATCGTAGTCGCATGTCATATCAGTCAAGACATCTTCGAAGCCCAAAGTCCCACGACAGACCAGCACCACCGCCTTGGACTCGTCGTCCAACGATATATAGTGCACGAGCGGTACACCTGTCTCAGTTGATCCGGAGGAATCGCTACCACCCTGTGCGTCGACGAAAGACGACAGCAGGATGGACTGAGGCCGGGACTGAGTATGATGTGCAAACATCCGGAGCTCGTGGTGCGTGTCGTCCACCGCCTTGAGTCCGGTTGGTATTGTCTTGGCTATGCCGAAGACCTTGAGGAAGTTTGAACCATAAGAGGCAGAAGAGAACCGCATGTAACGTGTGATATTACGGAGAATATGGAAGCGGGGGAAGATTGTATCGATGGTACCAGTGCGACGGAGGGTTGATAGCGCTTCGGCGTTGCCAAATGGACTTCGCTGGTAGTAAGGCACGAGAGACGTCTGCGAGTCGGTCGTTCGGAGGGTGTATATGCTAGGCGAGTAAAGATGTGATACAGCTCTTGAATGATTTCGTGAAGGTGACGGTGGAGGTAGCTGCTTGTTATGCCTTGCAATTGTGGGAGAGACGGGTCGAAGGTTGTCCGCATAGCGTATAGAAAATGTGTCCGTCTGAGAGACGAGCGAGTCCCTTTTCCGCTGATGAATAGATATAAGACTGGCTCGAGAAGGACTGCGCGGTGTCACTCCGCTGTTATCGTACTCAGCTAAAGCTCGTGGCGTTAATTGACCTCCGTATGATCCCCCTTGGGGTGGGCTCGGCACTTTTCGTCTCGGGTCCAGTGACGAGTCCCGGCCGGGTACTGCGAGCTGTTGCTTTGCGGCAGCAGACGGTGATTTTAGGTGGCGTTGCTGGGTCTCACGACGACTGTCCTTAATTGGTTGCTTTCCCTTAGAAGCTACCGAGGCACTCGAGGCTGTAACGTCTTTTCCATCTTTAGCCACAAGACTGGAAAGGGTCGTGCCTGAACCCCTCTTCAAGGCATTGCGCAAGCCGCCTTTCTTTTCGCCTGACGAGTTCATCGAGTTGGACGGCGTCGTGTCAGCCTTCGGCTTTCTCGACAACAATTTGGATACGGACTGCATCGACTGCTGCTTCTTGCGTGGGTGACCAATACTGCTCGATGAAGTCTGAGGCGATGGCGGCATCCTGGGGCGCTTCTGATTCGCAGAGGTCTCTAGGCTCTGCCTGGGCAGTGGTCGATGTGAAGTTATGTCGACGCTTCCCTTACGGGTGTGGCCAGGGGACTGTCGACCTTGACCCGAGCGTGGGGCACGAGCATGTGCTTCATCTACCCGGCGGGGCGTCTCGGGCGAAGACTCCTGCTGCATTCGTGGGGGCGACTTTGGTGGCGGCGGGGGTGGTGCATCTTGCTCTTCATCGTCGGAACTCGCGAGATCATCCACAGAATAATCAGTATCTGTATCGTCAATCTGCTCAACAAAACGAGGGACCTTGTCCTCTTCAGCCTCCCGGGCCATCTCTGTGCCTCTCAGCTTGTTCTTGCTGACCCGATAAACAACACGATAAGTAGCATCAGACGTGCTCGAATCATCCAGACGTTTATCTGAAGACATTGACCATCCCTGACTTCCTTTAGATGAAGCTGGGAGTAGGCGGCTCTCCTCGATCAGCTCTACTCCTGCAGGCAGTGCCAACGTGCTCGGCTGTGTGCCAGAGATGTCCACGGTGATGGTCTTCGTAGTCTTTGTTTCCGTAGTGATGGAGACCTTTGAGCCAGCAGGCAGCGTACGCATAATCTGTTGTTTGAGCCGTGTTTCCGGGAGGTCATCTTCGTCGCTACTGTCGTCAGCCCCGTGCTGTTGAATAGTCTGTATCACCTCGTCATTCGGGCCGCCACCGTGCTCATCGCCCTCTCGTTTCCCGTTGTGGACTCTGCTGTAGTCCATCATCTCTTCGTCATTGAGAATCACAACATCCCACAGTACCTCTTCGACCTGCAACCGACGATTTTCTTCCTCGATCAATTTCCAAGCGCACCCTTGGAAGTAAGCCATACCGACCATTCCAACAATCAGGTCGAAGACTCCAACCTTTTCCCCTAGTTGACCGGTTGCAGGGTTACTGAACTCGCGCCGTATCAGGGTGATGATGCTGGCGATTGCCCTGGAAGACTCGGTCGAGCCCAATATGGAGTCAAGGTATGAGAGGGTCAGTTGTGATACATCCGAGATTGTGGAGATGGTGGTCCCGGTTAGCTGAAAGCCAGCAGTCGTCCAGAACACCACTTGAGACATTGCCGTGTGCAAACTCTCCAGGCTCTTCTCCATGACGGTCTCAGCGTCTGCCCTCCCAAGCTCAGAGTTGGACCTGAGGAATGCCTCATTGCCTGCACGATGCAAAATCCCCTCTATGATGCCCCGTCCCAGCTCCAGGCTGGACAGTGTGGTCGCTTTGGCTGCACCGAGGCCATATCCACCGATCACGGTACCAACACGGAGGGCGAGGCTTGTTGAGCGTGTCCAAAGACTTATGGCGCTGGCAATAGGGCTTGGGAGGAGGGTCCTCCCCGGGACCGGAGTAGGGGGCAACTGATGTTGTTGGGCTTCGAGGTCGCCAGGGATCGAGGTCGCGAGTTGGTCATCTCCCAAGAGGCTGTCATCTTTCTCCCGAGCCCTGGCCATGGTCGATGAAACAGGTCAAAGGGCTGTTGAGGGAATTCACGTCGGGGGTTTAGCAGTAAGCCTGGAAACAAGAGTACACGATCCAAGTATTTGTCGGCGGCTTGCGCATTATTATATCAACAGCAAGAAATCACAGGTTGGCCCGACTGAGATGTCGATACGGGCATGTATGCATGCATGCATGTAGGTAGGTAGATAGTTATACAGGAGCAACAGAGCAGATGTCGACCAGGTTGGGGAGGCAAAAATGACTGCATGAATTTGGGTAAGAGTGGAAACTTGTCAGCAGTCCTGGCCGCTATGATAATGCATGTTCGTGTGTCAAGGGTCAATTGACAGGTTCAGGAGAAGCCTGGCCGTTCCAGACGTGTTCGTGGTCAGTCGTGAGAGCAACAAGCGTTGTGTTTGTCGAGCATGTGAAAGGCAATGCAAAGTCGTGCTGTGTGTGTTGTCTTTGAAGGCAGGGGCGACAGGATAGAATGCCTAAAGCGCGAAGTACTACTCCGTAAGTAGGTAGGTATTGGGGTCACCGTTTTTGACGTGTATCAGCGGGATGCCCTCCGAACCAGTAGCATAGATACAGGTAATCGGTGCAGATAATGACCCAATGTGGAGGATTGGTATGGTGTGATATAGACTGATACTGCAATCTTCCTGTGCGTCTTGTAGAGCCACCTGGGCATGTATGGGCGGATAACTTCACATTATGGATTACATATGTACCTAGGCACTCAGAAACGGATCCATGCACCTGCGTTTTGCCTAGACGGACGAGCATGTGACGGTGATGACAATTGATGGGGGGACTCGGTAAGGGTTCAGGTTGACATCAGGCTAGGTGGGGGGGGGGGGTGGTATGTGTGTGTTGGGGACAACAGACGGTGACATCATTCACAGATGGCTGAGAGTTACCTACTACCTAGGTACTGTAAGTGTTAGTTAAACTGTGTAGTTGATAGTGCCTACATACTACCTAGGTACTTCGTACACTATATAATGACCTTGGAAGTACCTACTTAAGTAGGCAGCCAAGGTTGTTCAACAGACATTGGTTCTACACAGTACCTAGTGTAGCATATGAGGCCCTTTGCTCCCCCGTATTCCAGAACTCTTCTTCCAGGGTTCTGTATGCGCACTACAGATGTTATGTACCTACGGATTACGGATACAGTAGCGCACCCAGGCCAAGCCTGGTGAGGCTGTGGCTGTGGGCTCCCGACGCTTCGGGACCAAAAATAGCACTGCAGTCCATGTAGTTCAGGGGCTGCCGCGGATCGACAACTCCAATACGGAGAAACGCTTACCGTAGTAGAATAAATAAATACACTTTACACTTCACACTTGACCCAGATGTCTACATAGACTTATTCACTTATTGTCTTGCCTTGTCTTGCCTTGCCTTCTCCTTTTCCACGTCACTCGTTCAGTCATCAAAAGTCCTCCTTTGTTACTGCCATCGCCCCTGCCGTTGAATCTTATTCGCACTATTTCCCTTTGTTGGCTGTCCCTTCCAGCTCCAACGAATACAGCCTCGAACAGACACGATGGACGGCACGACACAGACCGCCACGACACCAGCAGCATCTGCTTCCACCCAGACCACAGAACCCGTCAAGACGAATGGAATGGCCAACAACGTCGATGCAGGCCTCTTCGGCGACGAGCTGATCTCCCCCGCCGTCGCCGCCGCCCTGCCCCAGGGCTATACGATCCGCGCCCTGCGCCAGTCCGACTACCACGCCGGCTTCCTCGAGTGCCTCCGTGTCCTCACTACTGTTGGGGACATCACCGAGGACCAGTTCACGGACCGCTTTGAGTGGATAAAAAAGCAGGACGGAGGATACTACATTCTGTGTATTGAGGACGGTGGAAAGGTCGTTGGCACGGGTGCCCTCATTGTTGAGCGCAAGTTGTAAGTCCTTTGCACCGTGGCCGACAGGTCGCCAAAAAAAGTGCACGCGAAGCTCTACTCCTCCCTGCGGTAGCTCCGGCCCTCGTGTATGCTAACATAAGCCCGGCTGTCCAGTATCCACAGTCTCGGCTCGGTTGCCCACATCGAAGACATCGCGGTCGCGCAGGATCAGCAGGGAAAGAAATTGGGACTTCGGCTGATCCAGGCCCTCGACTTCATTGCCGAGAAGGTTGGCTGCTACAAGACCATACTCGACTGCAGCGAGGCCAACGAGGGCTTCTACATCAAGTGCGGCTTCAAGAGGGCCGGGCTCGAGATGGCGCACTACCACAACAAGAAATAAGTTTGCCCTGTCAGTAACCCTCTCGCCGTCAGAAGCCCACTTCGCTGTCCTCCGGTATGGATACGACGAGGTGATGCGGTCTCTGATGGAGACGAGGGCAAATGAGCTGGAACAACACGGACTGATGGTTGGCCAGAACCACAGAGGCGAGGCTATGATGGTTTCGCATCTCCATAAGACGATATCGCTGTGGCTTCGTGGAACACCGCCGAAGAGACGAGCCCAAGGGTCCCATCGAGCCGAACAAGGTTGTAAGTTATAGGGCGAAAGAGCTGGGAAGGCGGGGAGTTATCGTGATGCAGCAGCTATAGTTCCGCATCACTCCCGTGCGGAACCAAGAGAAGTGCGAGGAGGTCAGACGACACGGAAAGGGAACGCAAGGCAAGGAGAGGCAAAAGGCATTTTGGGTTATGGGGAGTACTCAAGCGTTTCAACCGAAAGATCGGACACTTTGTGGACACGGTCCGGCAGTCGGCCAGGTTTCGAAATGCAACGGTCTGAACTAATTAGGTAGTTCGGGAGGTTTCGTGAAACAAAGGAACCAAAAAGAATCGAAGACAACCCCAAAAAGCTCCCGAAGCCCAGACGACCTTCATGACCTTCCTCGAATCACGACTGGCTCACCTGGCTCGACTGATAATAGGAACACTAAGTAGCTGTTCGGGTTCCGAATACCTGGGGTGATACCGGCCGCTTCTATTGCTTCCCTGCAGCTCGCCACAACGTCACATGTCCTGCGTTGAAGCATATCCTTGGCTGAACCGAGGCTGCTAAGCTAAATATATTGTCACTGCAGCATATTCGTGGGACTCACAATGAGTTGTCTCATACGCTTCAGACGGCTGAGCCGACTGTCCATCGGACGTCCTCCCAAGGACGATGAATCTACTGAGCGCCCCTACCAACAGCCCAATGTTACCAAGCCGCGAGAGAGAGGCGTACCAGTCTGGACAACACTCCTCAAAGTCTCACATGTGCACATGACTGTATCTGAAAGCCTGCATGGTGCTACATTGCTTACTATCTACTTGAGACGGTATGCTTTTGTCTGATATTGGTGGAGAGAAGACGTAGAACAGACGTGTATAAGTCATACGGCTGCCTCACCCCCCCCCCCTTCTTCCCCTTTCTCATCTATGCCCAGAACAGGAACTCGCCTGGATTCCTTCGGGGTTCAAAGAACACATTGGACCACTCATTCGATACTCCGATACCTCATAACTCATACCCCCTAGAGACTCCGAGCCCATCTTCTACTACTACCTGCCCTTTCAGCCTTGCCCGCGCTCCGGAGATCCCCAGCCCGACAGCCGTACGGATACAATTACAACATCTCGGACTTTCTCTCTAGCTGTCTCTTTGTGAGTGGCTTGTTTCTTGAGCAGATTACACCTGTTTTGCATATCATCTCTCTTATCTGATAACTCTTTGCAGATCTGCACTCGGGTTTGCCGCACAGTATAGTGCTTGCTGTCAGACGAGGAACGAGATGCATCGGTTCAAGCAGAGGCTTAGTAACAACGTGGAAGATGACGAGGAATACGTGAAGGATTTATACTTGACCATCGACAGGATTCGAATTGCTTCTCTTCGGGCAGAGTAAGAAAATCCTCTTTTTTTCCCCCTTTCGACCCCAGTCGTGGAGCACGAGCACCTTCGGGGCATAAAACACCGCCGATCCGATCTTGATCTTTTACTCTCATACATACTGCCCGACTCCATCTATTCCTTTCTTACTGTTCTGGCACTTTCTTTCGGCTTACACCACTTTTCTTCTACCTGCAACAGAGCCCGCCGTTCCCTCAGCGGACATATCGGTAGTCAACCACACATTCGCATCCGCAGGTGCAGCGTGGTGTACCAGAGACCCACCGGCGAGTTTTGCAAGTATCATATCAACAAGGTCGTATCCTTCAACACACCGTAGGCTCACCTTGCGGGCCTCATAACCGCCTCACCGGCCAAGTTTCACCGGCAAGAGCCCTCAACAGGAGGGAAGAAGCAGACCACCATGTCGCCTCACCGCGTCCTCACCCCCGAGGCCTCACCAGAGCCTGAGCTACCCCAGTGCAAGGGTCTGTGGCAGGCTGCAACCCATAAGCACAAGCCATCATGGCCCGCGATGGAGGCGTCTGGCGGTGTTCGGGCGTTGTGGGAGAACAAGTGGAGATCCGCCTGCCAGCAGAGCACACACCCCTTCCAGGACGGGAGATACGAGGACTTCGAACCCATCTTTGACGACCTGATCGAAGGCCACATCGACGACCCCAGCTCGCCCGAGTACACCCTCACCTTCCTCCCCAGGGCCCAGGAACTCGCGTCAGAAGCCGAGGACGCCCTCCTCCGCGGCGACCGGATCCTGACGACCGAGTTCTACCTCCGCGCCTGCGCGGTCCTCCGGATCGCCCGGTGCCCTCCACCGACCCGCCGCGACGGCGCATGCCCGGCCAGGCAGGAGGCATGGCAGCTCCAGAAGGCCCTGTACCTCCGGGCCGGGCGGCTCTGGGAGAGCCCGGTGGACGAGGCCGTGGTCCCGCACATCTACGACACCAAGACGCACCCCCACCAGCAGATCCACGGCTGCGGCGGCAAGGCGGGCTGGGCCAGGCCGCGGATCCCGACGTACGTGCGCCTCCCCATGGACACGCTGCGCGCCGGCCGGCCGTGCCCCGCCGTGCTGATCGTCAGCGACGACCGGACGTCGCACACGGCGCAGTGCGAGGAGGCGCTGGCCAGGGGGTGGGGCTGCGTCGTGGTCGAGGTCCCGGGGGCGGGCGACTGCCCCGTGTCCCCGTCCGACGACCCCGGGGCCGAGGGCGGCGAGGCCGCCGCCGACGAGGTGTGGAGCTCCGTCCTGGACTGGATGCGCGCCATCAGGGTGTTCGACATGGGCAGGGTCGCGGCGTGGGGGCTGGGCGAGGCCGTGGTCCGCCTGGCGGCGACGCACGGGGACCGGCTGAGGGGCTGTGTGGCCATGCTGGGCCGTGCCGGTGGCAGGGACCTCTCCATGCTGGACGAGATATCGTGCCGGCTGTTGCTCGTTACCGAGAGCGAGTCGACTGTGCAGTCGAACGGACTATGGACGCCGGTTGTCGAGGGGCGGGATGAGGGCAAGCTGGCGCTGTTTGAGTACGGGGTTCCCGGCACTTCGGTAGTCCAGTATCCTGTGGCTGATATGCGGACGGTTTACAAATGGGTTGGAGATGTTGTCAGCTGAGTTTGATGAGATGGATGTGCAGCTTTTGGTTGTAGCTCTTGTATGATCTGTTTTGATTGAATTTAAACCAGGATAGCGTCTGTCTGGCAGGAGTTTGGCATCAGAATAGCCTTTGTTCCTGAATTTCGATACCTCCAAGTCTTTTTGAGTTCTATCTCCTATACTCTGCCCAATATTCACATGTTCACCATGACTTTCAACACTAGATTTCCCTCGTCATCCTTGACCTTGCCCGCCATGTCAAAAGCAGGCGGGATGCTGTCGAGTGACCCATATCTGTGGGTGATCAACTCCTCCACCGGCGGCAGCAGGGGGTTCTTGCTTGCCAGCAGCTCGATCACCCTGGGATACGTGTTTGCGTATCGGAAGACGCCGACAAGGTCGACTTCCTTCAGTGATGCGGCTGATATGGGCAGGGTCTGGATTGGGTTGCCCATTCCAATGATCATGATCTTGCCGCCTGGTCTCGTAGCCTACATATATACATCGTCAGCCATATACGAGTATTTTTAACGAGGGAACAACTCGTAGAGTACCAAACCAATAAGAGGAAGGGAAAGAACACAGAAAAATGAGACAGAAAAGAGACTTACATAGATAGCAGATTGCATACAACTCTCCACGCCCGTACACTCAAACGTGACATCCACATCCCCTATCTCCTCGCCCCCCTTCCCCTTAGCAGCCGCAACCAGCTCCGCAACCTCCCTCGCAAACTCCAGCTTCGCCTCGATCCCATCAGGCCTCTTCATGGGCACCACGACCTTTGCGTCGGCAAAGCCCCTGTCGAGCGCCCACTGCACCCTGTCGGCGTTGATGTCCGCCACGACAACCCTGCCCGCGCCCAGGACCTTGCTGACGGCACAGCACAGCAGGCCCACGGCGCCGGCGCCCAGGACCAGCACGGTGGCGCCGGCGGGGAGCTGGGCGCGGTCGCCGGCGTGCAGGGCGACGGACAGCGGCTCGGCGAGGGCGCCGAGCTCGAGGCCCACGGCGTCGGGCAGCTTGTGGCAGTAGGCGGCCGGGTGGGCGATGACCTCCTGGAGGGTGCCCTGGGCGTGGGGGAAGCTCTTGGCCGACGAGCGGAAGCTCATGGCCCGGCAGATGTTGTAGCGGCCCGCGGCGCACAGCGCGCACCGCGCGCACGGCAGGCCCACCTCGAGGGCCACCTTGTCGCCCGGCTGGAAGAGGTGGCCGGCCTCGGAGCCGACGGCCGTGACGACGCCGGCCGACTCGTGGCCCAGCGTCATGGGCTGCCGCACCTGGATGTCGCCGTTGCGGTAGTGGCTGAAGTAGTGCAGGTCGGAGCCGCACAGCCCGGTGGACTTGACGGCTACCAGAACCTCGTCTGGCTTGGGGGCTGGGACGGGGCGCTCTTCCTTTGAAGATGAAGGGTTAATGAGAGGGTGTATCTTTGGGATTAGAGGTCGCTGTGTGTGTGTGTGTGTGTGTTTTACTTACTACCCTGAGGTCTTTGGCCCCATGGAGCACGGAGGCTCTAACTGTTTGTGTTGACATGGTGGCTGGCTGGCAGTGATGTGAAGTAAGCTATGCTTCTACGAGAGAGTAATCCTGACTACGACAGATATGAGGCTCACGATGAGGAAGAAGGGCGGTTAGTTATGGAGTATAGAGAGATTTCAAGAGAACATTGAAGCAAGTGAGTGGAGCTCGGTTGTGGCTCATTGACAGACACAGTGAGACAGGGAGACAGGCAGACACATCCCAGGCTCCGATATCGATCCTGAATTACTGTGTTACTCTGAAAGGCCAAGGGAGAGAGGTGTATTGGCCCGAAGAGAGAATTGTCACCGTCAAAGTCACCAGTTTCAGTACATACAAAAAGAGGTACGTACTCCGTACTAAGGTACCAAGTATGTGGACCAGGTACTTAGTCTCTATTACCCCGCGGGTATTCCACACCCCTATCGTACTCACTGTGTATACCATAGTAGTATATACATACCTAATTTAGTACATAATGAGTGCAGGCCATCGACTTATTACATACACGATGCACGCATGTGGTCAGTCAGTCTTCTCCAAACTCCAAAGTCGACGTCACACGGCAGCGGTGGACCACTTCGCTACTCCGCACCAACCCCACTTGGCCCCCCAGGTGTACCTAGTTACTTGAGTACTTTGATACTTGGAGAAAATGAGGGGTCGAAGAGGTGCCCAGGTGGGCAATTCTCGCCGATGCTAACCACAAGATGGAGAGCAACATCGTCTTGACCATCCGCCCGCCTGCATCGGAGCTTCATTTATGTATGGATGGGATTGTTAGAATACGACCAACAGCGACCTAGTCTCTCTTTCTGTCTTCCCTACTTGCTTGCACACATGACCGTTACACTGAAACATCCAGCTGGCTGTGACTGATGTGACAGTGACAAGAACGGGTACCCGTACAAGTGACGACCGACCTGAGTGAGAGAGAGAGAGAGCCTTAGCACTCTCCCCATAGAGGAAGCCATCGTGAACAAATACCCACCCACTACTTTGAACTGTGTGTGAACCCGAGTTCAGGAGTACAACAAAATTACCATGTCTTCTGCTACCAATGCTCTCTTCTCCCTCGAAGGGCAGACAGCCCTCATAACAGGCGGCACAAGGGGCATTGGCCAGGCTGTCGCAATAGCCCTCGCTGAGGCCGGTGCAGACATCCTCTTGATCCAGGTAAAACTCACCTCATATCATATCATTCATAACATTTTGCTTCACATCGAACCATGACATCCATAATAGTCCCAACGAAACAGACCCCACCCCTCCTCCCCCGAACCCAATGCTAACCAGCTCTTACCCAGAGAGACACGTCCAACCAGTCCACCCTGAAGGCCATCGAGGCCCTAGGCCGCAAGGCCACAATCTACACGGCGGACCTGGCCTCGCCCGCCGAGGTCGCCAACCTGTTCCCCACCGTCCTGGCCGACGGGCACCAGGTGCGCATCCTGGTCAACTGCGCGGGCATCCAGCGGCGGCACCCGTCCGAGGCCTTCCCCGACGCCGACTTCGCCGAGGTCATCCAGGTGAACCTGAACACGCCCTTTGCCCTCTGCCGCGACGCCGCCGCCCACATGCTGGGCCTGCCCGAGCACGCCACCACCGGCCGCCGGGGCTCCATCGTCAACTTCGGCAGCCTGCTCAGCTTCCAGGGCGGCATCACCGTGCCCGCCTACGCCGCCAGCAAGGGCGGCGTCGCCCAGATGACAAAGACGTTTGCCAACGAGTGGACGAGCCGCGGCATCACCGTCAACTGCGTCGCCCCCGGCTACATCGCCACCGACATGAACGAGGCGCTGCTGAACAACCCGGAGAGGCTGAGGAGTATCTCGGAGAGGATACCGGCGGGGCGCTGGGGGACGCCCGAGGACTTCAAGGGGCCCCTCGTGTTCTTGACGAGTAAGGCCGGGGCGTATGTTAGTGGACATACCATGGTTGTTGATGGTGGGTGGATGGGTAGGTAGGTAGGTAGCTAGTGGGAAGGATCGATACGACAAAATAGCAGTGTATATCTATCTGTAAATCGTTGGCGATTGCACAGAGGGAAGTGAATATTTGAATCTATGGCTTGAATCATCGTAAATGTGTGATTGAAAATTCATATACAAGTCTTTTCCACTCTATCTATCCATCATAACCCACCACCACTCGCCAATCATGACTTGTCGGGGAAACCAAAGTCGATGCCGAATGGCGGGTAGACAAACCGCTGCACCTTGCCCGTCTTCTCCAGCTCCTCGGCGTAGCCGTCCAGGAGCTTGACATCCTCGTCATCCAGCTTGACGATCTTCAGGTTCGACTCGATGCGCGAGGGCGTGACGGACTTGGCCAGCACGGTGCTCCCACGAGGAACTGTCAAAAAAAAATGGTCAGTCAGTCAGCCGGCCGGCCTCCATTCGTCAACAAGACACATCGGGGGGAAGGCAATCAATCCTCTTGAACTTACTGTGCCAGCTCAGCAACACGTTCGCCGGCTCGGCCCCGTGCTTCTTCGCGACCTTCACGACGGCCTCCTCCTTGAACAGCGGCCCGCCGGTCGACCCCAGCGGGCTGTACGCCATGATGTGGATGCCCTTCTCCTTGCACAGCCGCACGATGTCGTTCTGCGGCAGCGCGGGGTGGTTCTCGATCTGGTTCACGGCGGGCACGACCTTTGCGGCGGCGAGCAGCTCCCCGAGGTACCTGGTGCTGTAGTTGGACACGCCCACGGCGCGGGCCTGCCTGCCGGCGCCGCGCGCCGGGTCGACCAGCTCCTCCATCTGGCGCCACGTGTCGGTGTGGTGGTAGCCGTCGCGGACGATGTCGCGCGACCCGTCGGGCAGCTTGGGGAACTTGTCGTCGTTGCCCTCCGGGTTCATCAGCAGCGGCCAGTGCACGAGGAACAGGTCGACGTGGCCCAGCCCCAGGTTGGCCAGCGACTTGTCGAGCGCGAGCTGCACCCGCGTGTTGTACGTCGCCCACACCTTGGTCACGACGAAGACGTCCTCGCGGGCGACGACGCCCTCGGAGATGGCGCGCGCCAGGCCCTGGCCCACCTCGGCCTCGTTGCCGTAGCAGTAGGCGCAGTCGAGGAGGCGGTAGCCCGCCTTGAGCGCGTGGTAGACGCCGTCGGCCACGACGCCCGGCGCGGCCTGCCAGGTGCCGTAGCCAACGGCGGGGATCTTTGCGCCGGTGTTCAGGGTGAAGGTCAGATCGGCCATTGTAGCTGTCTTCGTTCTGGGGTGTGGTGTTTTCCTAGTGATAAGGTGTAGTGAGCTTTGGTATGGTGGGAAGAGAGTCTCGAGAGGTGTGTGTTGGCTGAAGAGGAAAGTGAAGAATTAGAATTTCTTTCAAAGGACAAACCACTCAAATGAGAGAAGCAGACAGCCAGCACCAGCGAAGAAGACGTTCGGCTTAATGACACCCCTCGAGGGCGACAGGCTCCATTCTGTTGCCCCTCCCCCCACGTTGATTGCCCTGGTTCGATGTTGCCAAGGCTGGGGTAACATGGTCCGTTTTCTAGCCGCCCCAGCCCGTTTTATGGGGCCCACCGAGAAAGGACCGTTTCGGCGAAGCTTTGAACCGACCTGATGATTCCCCTTTGAAGGAGATACGGTGCTGTGTACCTAGACAATTGTCATGACCCATGCCACCACCTACTAGTGGGTTCTCTCAGAAATTCCAGACACTTCCTACCCCAGTGTTAAAAGCAGTGCGAAGGAAGGGGAAAAGAGGGAAGGGAAGGGAGAAACGAGTGGAACGGTTTCCTGGTGGTAAAAAGGGGCGGCCTCGAACCCGCCGCCATGCATTTATTCATGGTTTCCTGAGCATTACATCAAGTACGCCGTAAAGTCTTTCTATGCCCCAAAGTGGCCTAAGTGCTGCCCTGCGACCCAAGACAGTCATCAACTGATGTGGTAGTGTTACAGAAAGAAAAATTGGTATCGAAACTCTTGAAACGTGCTGCCTATCCAGCAATCAATACCCAGAGTCTGGACATGACGTTAGCCGATTGTTCGTTGTGTGTAAGGTAAGAGGGAGAGAGGTTGGGAGGGGAGGGGACCCACAGGAAGAAAATCATTATCACGCCGAACATCTTGGCAAACAGCCACCGGTTCGAGGATACACGGCCCCAGTACTTAAGGAGTTCTCTCTGGGCGCCGCCCACATTGTCCACGACGTCTTCTGTGTTGGCATCGATCCTCTCAATCATCTCTGTCTGCTCCGAGACCATAGTCGCCAGCTGCCCAAAGATACTTCCGAGTTCCGTGATCGTCTTCTCGATGGCCTCGATGGCCTCGCCACGTTGTTGTATATACGTGTTCTGCGGTTGCGCCTCCTCCATCATCAACAACTGCTGATCGCCCACCGGGTTCAGCGACAGCGTATCCCCGCCAGGTACCGGTGTCCCGGACTTGGGCGTGCCGTACAGCGGGGATGCGGACTGCTGCAGGGGCAGCTGTGCCTGCGTCGAGACGGAGCTCAGGAAGTTCTCCTGCCTGCTCCGGCTCGCCTGTATCGTCTTGGTGCGCATCTCCAGCGTCTCCCGGAAGCTGGCCGACACGTCCGTCAGCTTGCCCTGCAGCAGCAGGACCACGTTCTTGTTGTGCTCCGACTCCTGGGACTTGCCCCCCTGCTGCGACGACCTGACGACGTTCTGGAGCCCGGCGATCTGCTGGTTCAGCGACGACAGGTCCTGCTTGATGACGAAGGTGAGCTCGTTGATCTCGACGGGGTTGTCGAAAAGGGTCTTGCGCCGGGCCAGCTGCGCCAGCTTCTCCAGCTTGCCCATGGTCCCGCTGATACCCCGCCCTATATCTGCGGCCTTGCGCGCAAAGTCGGAGCGTCGGGGCTGTCTCGTGCCATCTGCGTCTGCCTTTTGGGCGTCGGTGAGGAGGGAGCGCCGTTGGGAGCCGACTTTGGCCTGGGCTTGCCTCCGTTGGGTCTGGATTAATATGGATTTGAACTGCGATCAAGAAGACATGTCAGCCAGTTCGAACTCGATAGTCTGGTAGTCCGGGGTCGATGGACTTGACGCTGCGTACCTCTGCAGTTCGGTCTTGGATATTTGTGACAGCCATCACGGCGGTGTTTCAAATTAAGCGGTGATGTCGGTATAGGTGGGATTGTATGGCGTAGGGAAGATGCTCGAAGGGAGTGACTCGTAGGTGCTGCCAAGCAAACAGAAGCGCAGCTGGCGCAGCAATTCTAGGTGAAGCGACCTGCGCGGCTTTAAGAATCGGGATTTGATGAAAAGCGACGTTATGCGTCGGATGTGCGGGCTAAGGTGTCTCGTCGGTGGTCGCTTGTGACGGTTCGGTGTCAAACGCAGCTATCAAGATTTCGTTTGCGATAGGCACAAGAATCAGGTTCTAGGCTGTCATGGACGTGGACGTGGATGTGGACGTTGGTGATTGTGATTGTGATTGTGATAAGCTTTCGAATGTGGATGATGTCGGTACTGCGTAGTTGCAAGTCGCAAGATTGTGGGCCGTGGGTCGCAACAACGGGGTCTCGTATTAAAAGTTGGTATACTTGGTACGTGCTTGAGCTCTATCGTCTTGGTTGAATGGGCTGCCGTATTATTACAATTGTTGTTGTGAAGTGGACAGGTGGTGAAAGTTAAATTGAAAAGGAATAAATTGATACGACCGGGAGTTTGAAGTCCGTCTCTCGTCGCAGAAACGTGGTGTTTTCTAACAAAGCACATGGGCAGTGCTAGTGATTCAGTTTCAGAGCATGCCGTGCCTGCCTCAGGCACTAACTCCATACGGAGGCCGCCAGAAGCCACTGGCACTGCACTGCATTGCACTACCGGTATACTACTGCATTGCCCGTCATCAGCCACTGGACATTTGCCCAATCGCCTGGCCCCTTTTATTTGCCTCGGCGCTGCACTCCTGAAAATCACAACAGACCTACAAAGTGCCATCAAGACACTTGTTGCCTATCTATCTGCCTAAGTAGGTACTTAGGTATGTAGACCTGGACACCGGGCCATCTGCCGTCAGCAAGTTTACAATGCCCTCTGGTCTAGTTTTCCGCATGAGAGACAGCGAGGAAGCGAGGGAGAAGGGGATTTGTGTTGAGGGACTTGAATCCAGGGATTGAACATTATTATCAAGCCATTCCCGACCAGAGTCCATCCAGGAGCAAGGCATAGCCGGTTCTAATTGCAGAGGCACGAATCTACAGGCGACAAGTGATGAGGGCATTGACGAATGAATTGCCAAGCTGCATGTCACGTCTCGTGGTGTGCGTAGATCTCAGATGAGCCATGAGTAGGCGGATCGCCAGCAGCAGTAAGTAAAGTAACAGACTGCTTGGACGACATACACAGTACAATAATACAGGCCGTATTATAGGCATGATACACTATGTCACGGGTTACCCCAGGACGTCATCACGGCGCCCTTGACATCCATCTACCGGTATATATGTACACATGTACAGGCGTAGTGATACCACCCACCTGCACCCGTATTCCCTTGGTGAAGATTGACATTGGATCAGCCCTTGCAACCTGGGTGGCGGCCCTGGTGGCGGTTGTTTTTTCATTAGCAACATGGTAGATCTGCCCAATTCCATACATCTGCAATAATCCCATGCATCTCAGAGTGCTGCTGCTCTTCGTATTCTTCTCTGGCAATATCTGTACTTTTCTTTCACTTTGACTTCCACTTCCTGTCTCCCAACAAGTCCTCCAGTTGGGTCCCGTATATGTTTCAACGGTCTGTGGATCATTTCGTGGGAAGCATTCCGAGCGCTTGACTTTAATTATTTATAAACCCCTTGTCATCTCCAGTTGCTCCACCCGATCTTAAGTGGCTCCACGACTCGTCACTCCTCATACCTTCTACATACACACGAATCCCGTACACCACGCTACTACTATATGCAGTAGTCTTCTCTTGGTCTGTTCCTTACTGCGCCGTGCTGCTGCTCTTTGTTTCACGGCCCCCCCTCGTGTGCAGCGTTGGACAATTGCAACACTGTCTTCGTCTGCGTTGCGCCACGTCAACGAGGCGAGAATGACAATTTGACGACACCGAGCGCATCACAGTGACCCCCCTCCAGTACGAGAGCCGACCGGATATTTAGCATTCCAGGCAGCGCAGCCCGCAGAGACATAACGAAGAGAAAGAGAAGGAGAAGGAGAGAAGGAGATAGCCAAGATGGACGCCCGTTCTCCATCGTAAGTGTCTGTCCATGCAACCAACCGGCTCGGATGTTGTCCCATGATTCGCGCCGCCTGCCAATGCCATCCAAGTGCCCAACTCTAACCCCTCTTGTCATGGTGCAGAACCCCTTACGGCCAGAACCCAAGCCAGTATAAAGTGAACGTGAGCCGGCAAAAGACGAGGAAATGGGTCGAGGCTAAGACGCAGAATTACGACGGTGACGACTGGGGAGCAGAGGATGAGTTCGACGATGATGACAACGACGACGATACCGGCCCTCAACTACAAGTACAGCCACAGAGGCCAGGCAGATTGACGGCGGGCCTGCGCGCAGTCTCTGCAAGCGGCACGTCCACGCCAGCCTCGGGATCCTCAGGATCGTCGCCGAGCCTGAGACCGAGCGAGCGGATTGCGCTGGAAAGACAGCAGGCTGCAATTCAGAGGAGTGTGACAGGGCCACCCGCATTGCATATCCATACACCACCCCGGTCACAGACGTCGCCGATACCACAGATCATGGGGCCAACGGGACCAACTGGGCCAACGGGACCAACTGGGCCAACTATTGCCGCAACATCATCATTCCCACCGCGGAAGAGTAGCATGGCGAGTCAAGAGAGACCCGACTTCGGGGACTCGGTCGCACATCCGCCCCGAACGAGCTCGAGGCAAGAATCGCCTGCAGGAGGGGTGAGATCGCCGGTCTCTGCCACAGCATCACCCAAGATTGTCAGGCCAGCTGACATTTACAAGAGAATGGGGCATGAGAGAGAAAAGGAGCAGAGGTCGTCGTCGGATTCGGCGCAACGGCCCAGCTTCGACAGTATTGGACGAAACGATGGCGAAACCGAAACATCGACGAAACCCCCGCGGCGACCGAGTTTTGGCGTTAACGACAACGGTGACGGCAGTCGCGGCCTGCGCCCTCTGGAGTCAGTTGCAGAGAGAAAGAGCGAGTATGGCTTTGATGGGTTGATGGTCAACCCTGGCGGCCCGCCTCCGCCAGATGTGTCGAATAACGTCGAGCCTGGGACAGCAAGAGGCGCCCAAGGTTCAACGCCCACGACTTCGTCCCAACCACAACTGCCGGCATTGCAACACCCACAAGCAAGAAAAGAGTTGGCTTCAGGAGCCGAGCCGATGAAACGTTACTCGACGAGCCCAAAGTTGCCGCTGCTGTCACGCCTGTCTGGGTTTGGAGGTGAATTCTTGGGTCTGATGAGCGATTCCCCGAAGGAACCCAACCCACCCGCAGAGAGTACGCCAGAGCAGCCACAGACAACCTCCATTGTAGCTGGTTCCATCAATAACCCCGCAGCGCGCAACTCTCCCTCTCCTTCCATCAACCCAGCACACCCGACTCCTAGCCCGCCCAGTCGCGACTTTGAGGGGCAATCTGGCGCATCAGGACAAACATCGACAGTTGGCGCTTCGGCCTCGGAGCCTAAACAGGCAAACCCGATTCGGCCGTCGTTTCCTGGGGGTTGGGTCACTGAGACGGCTACACCAGCAGAGATGGCTACTCCTAGTAGCGAACAGGACAGGTACGGCGGTGGCTTGTTTGTCAAGGCTAGCGACGTACCAAGTATCAACGAACAATCGAAAGATGCACAAATGCGACCAGCACCATTGAGAACCCCCACACCAAGCGGCGCAAGTGCGGGACATGCTGGTGACGAAAGTCAGCATAACAAGTCTGGTCGGGCTTCGCCTGCCAACCTGCCGTCCTTCAGAACCTCACCCATTCCACGGCCAGCCGGGGAGCGATCTGCCTCCCAAGAAGCCTCAGGAGGTGCCACCCCGGTGAAGGACAACCTTGACAAACATGATCATCATCAACCTACCTCCGACGTGGATACTCTTGGAATAGCTCCTCTACAGCCGCGCAAAGGTTCAACATCCGGGTCATCCCCACAAGACCTCCGACCCCACGTCATGAGAGTGGAGACATACAGCACCACAGATAATTCGTCGCCACTTAAGGAGAGCGACTTCCTGCGCGACGAGATCATGCGAAGCCTCAGCCCGGCTCATCCGGCTGGTGACGGGCTCAAGGACACGCCCCAGGATGAGGGTGCGGACCGCGAAAGTGCCTACTTGAGCGATGTCTACGGAGACTACTGGTCTGGAGATGACAACAAGCCAGAGGCTGCGACCATTGATGAGCAAAGGGGGAGAGACGCTGGTGGGCCCGAGCCCACGCCTAAGAGCAGGGAGATGTCAGGTACAACGCCAACATTGCCTGCTCCCGCGTGGACTTCTGAACCTCCAGCAACGAGTGCCGAGCCAACAACTGCTCCCGCTGTTGAGCTGGAGACTGCTAGATCTGGACTGAACCGAGACCGCTTCTCCTGGGAGATGGGTAATGAGAACAAGTCTGTCCAGTCATCAGCTACAAAGACATCGCTGCCCCAGTCTCTTGAGGAGTTGACCAGTGCCATCTCAGCTGGGCCCCCGGATCTTGCCCTGCCAACCCTGAACTTCGACGAAAGCAACTCGCGAGCGGTATCAGCAATAAGTACAGCACCTCCAGGTCATCCCTATTCGACAGCCGAACCACCGTCACCTGTATCGAATACCGGCGACCGTGAGAACCCCTACATCGCCCCTGGTGAACATGAGAGTAAGATGTTCTACCCCGAGGACAAGGTGCTCCTCCAGTCACCAATGTCACCAATGTCGCCAATGGAGCCTATCGGCGGTATCGTGGACAACGAAGAGGAGCCGACAGAAGCCGCCCCGGAGGGCGTGCCCCTACCTCGCAGTCCGTCCCCCACCAAGCCCCGGTCGCAGCCGACCTACAGCTCGATGACGTTGAAGCAGATCCTGCAGCTCCCCACGCCAGGCGACCGTGTGCAGAAGATGCGGGAGGAGCGCGAACACTTGGCCCAGCTCGACAGCGGCCTGTCCGAGTGGCTGGCAGAGATGTGTTCGCGGGAGCAGCACGAGAACGCCATGTCGACCTACAACTACGCGCTGTCCGGCGCCGACGCCGAGCTCTGGGGTACCAAGGGCGGTGCCCGGATCCCGCTCAACGCCGTCCCGGCGGAGGAGGGAGGCGCAGGGCAGGGTGGCGGTGGCGCAGGGGCTGGGGCCGGCCAGTCGCACGGCGGGGGCGGGACAAATGCCCTGTCGCATATGGGACGGTCGGCCAGCGGGAGTGTCAACCTGGGTCACCTGGTGATCCACAGCGGACAGGCGGGGGCTAAGGGCAAGGAGCTGCTTCACAGCGCGGGCAAGCTGAGCAAGGGGCTGCTGAGCAAGGGGAAGAACAAGCTGAGGGAGAGGGC
Organism: Cytospora chrysosperma; assembly: GCA_016808195.1. Taxonomy (NCBI): domain Eukaryota; kingdom Fungi; phylum Ascomycota; class Sordariomycetes; order Diaporthales; family Cytosporaceae; genus Cytospora; species Cytospora chrysosperma. The sequence continues at coordinate 1,315,752 of JAEQMF010000012.1, forward strand.
GGAGTCGAAGAAGGCCTGAGCCTGCTCTGTCTCTGTTCGTCACACGTTCCATACCGACTTGAGGGTGTTTTGTCTATTTTCTTTTGCTTATTGTTCAGGCCAGGGTCATACCAGCATGAATATTTATTCTTTCTTAGGGGGAACGGAAGGGCATAGCGTATTCCTCAAATTGTGCCTTGGAAGAGGATTGGGAGGGGAGGGGAGGGGGGGAGTACAGGTTCAAGCTGGCTTATTTCTGTCATTTTATGGGACTTCTTATGGTGGACTGTAATAATATGTCGGGATACCATGTGGTGGTGTAGGGAAGATAATGAAGACGTGATATCTCAAGAACTCCAGAACCCCTTCTATTTACACAGTAATCTAGGAGTTTGGTGAATTGGTCGTGATGCAGAACCTCGAACCGACGACGCTCGGCCCGTGGCCGTCTTGTCTCCCTTGTCGGCCATGTCGTCTAAATGCTGTTTCAAAACTCAGGTTCATCCCCACTTCGAGAGTGGATGTTACCGTAGCTTGGGGGAAACCATTGATCACTACCTATTCAGAACAAGACGCCCCGTCCCGTCCGTCCATTCTTTGTTTTGTTGACCACGGACCAAACTGTGGTCTGGTTGCCCCGAACCTTATCTTATTAATGATCTGATTCAAGAGAATCAAGGTTACATGAAGAAGTCCTTCTCAGCCCTATAGGGCTAGAGAGATCCAATGCTGATCATGTAGAGAAGGAAAAAAAAAAAAGAGAAAAAGGAAAAGAAAAAAAGAAGAACAAGAAGAAGGAAGGAAAGAAAAGAAAGGGGGGGGGGCCAAAAACGTCTGTACATAGTGCATCAATGAGCGGGCTTGATGATCTGTCAAACCTCAAAACGGTGTGTGATACCTGCAAGTCACACAGGCACATAACCGCAGTAGAGAAAAAAGGGCGGCGATACGCCAATACACCCATGTGTCCCACCGGCCCAACTACCAACAGTCGCACTGAAATCCTTCAATGCTACTCTACAAGCACAGAAAGATTGTAAGCCCCGGTTTTTTTCATTATAAATCTCCAGCGATCTGGGTCCTCTCTTGTATTCCAATCTCGCCTACTAGGAATGCCTGGGATAGCATGTTTGGGTGCCTGCGGCTCGGCTCCGTTGACTTATGTACATGTCGCTGTTGCTTATTACTGCTGCTGCTGCTGCTGCTGCTGCTGCTACTGCCGGGCCGCTGCTGCCTGCAGGTCTCAGCTGGGCGGGTTCGGGAAGGTAATGAATGAATGCCCTTCTGTGTGCCGCAAAGTGTGCAATCCGTACTCATCCCACTAAGTAACTCATCCTACTACGTATCATATGGAGTGGTTTCGTGGCCATCGCCAGGCCCCTTCTTCTGGTATGCATACATAGGCACATATACATGCACACGCCTTGTTTCTGCTTGTTGGGCGTTAAAATCTGAAGTCATAACCAACCGACTGCAACTGACTGACTGGTCAGCAACGACACAGCAAAGCAGCGACGTTGAGTGCCTAGGTAGTTGGTTCCAATGGGCATGCCTGCCTCAAGTAGGCTAAGGTGAGTGCTTAAATCGGTACTCAAATCCATTCGACGCATTCCCAGCCAGTCCACGTAGGCGGGTCTCGATCTCGACTGCCCATGCGGATAGGTATCTATGTATCTGCCTGCCTAGGTGCTTGGTGGGCTTGGTATCTACCTACCCAGGTAAATGGGGAATCCTTCCCGTCAATCTTCATCAATTGATCACCTCCTGCTCGTGTACCATTGAAAAAAAAACACGAAAAACCACTCCCAGTCCAAACCAGGCTGCCGGATTGTAAGCCCAGTCAGTCTCGTGATCGCAGATGCAGCTGCAGCAGCCGGGCCCCGTCAAGCCAAATCCTTCCGATCAATCTATCTCTCCTTCTCTCTCTCTCATCAACATCAACGACGACAGACATCATCATCATTTCTCAATTTCTCTGTCTCCATCCCTGTCTCTCAGGCACTCGCAGTCGCAGTCACAGTCACAGTCGCATTCAGACGGGCTGACAGTCTCATATCATATCATCCCTACGTGCATAGTACATTAGATACCTACGTATCATCACACACCTGCACTGCACACCACCATTTAGTCGCTTACGACTTACTTAGCTGCTGGTTGGTACCTTACCTGCTCCGTAACCTCCGTTGTTACATTGCTTTACTTTTCTTCTCCCCTGCTGGCTCGTGGTCCCGTCATTCTCACCCAATCAATGGTGGTTGTTGGTTGCCCTCGTCTCCTCTTTCCAATACTCGCTTGCATCTCAGCCGCAGCAGCGCATCTTCTCGTCAGGTTTGGTTGTGTCGGTGAGGTGAGAGCACACGACGACAATGTCAGTGTTCAACAACCCAGCCGAGTCGCAGCTGCCACATCGTCAACCCTCCTTCGTTGGCCTCCCGCCCATCAGTCCCGGCCCTGAGTTTGGTTCTGTATTGGGCCTCTCGACTGCCGACTTTGACGCATTCTATTATGACGCCCATCGCAACAACAGCAGTCCTTCTCCACCCGCTCAGAGCTCTTCTCCACATCCCTCATCACATCTCAACGGCCGCCGCGGCAATCAGCACAACGGCCCCGGCCCCGGTCCCATCATGAACCAGTTTCACTCAGCCTCTCCTCCTCCACAAGGTGTCTACATGCAGGGCCAATATGTGGTGATGCAGGGCCAGCAGCCTGTTACCAATCAGTACCCTCCTCCTGGCTCCCAGTTCAATGGCAATGGCAATGGCAATCTCAATGGCAATGGCATGCATCAGCAGTCCGGCTCCCCGCCTCCAGGGCACGATGGCCAGCCCGGAGTCTACATGAGCCGTCAAGCCATGAAAGCCCCTGTTGGACATCAGCAAGTCGCATTTCCTCCCGGAACACCACCAGGCATGCCATCGCCCAGTATGATGTCCAACGGCCAGTTCGCCCCGCCGCCCGGCTGGAAGATGGAGTCGTCTCAACTGCAGCAACCTCTCACAACTCAGAGACACCGCCCGTCGCCCAGCATCTCATCCCTGAGACAGCAGAACCAGTCTTATGAGATCGATAAGGAAACCGGTCTTTCTACCAGACCCTTCTCACCTCCTGCTGAGTCCCCGATAGACACGCGCCTGCCTGGGCAACCCGCCCTGGTCCAGTCGGCGGGTCAGTCTTCACAGCAGAACGGCTTCCAACCTCCAAACCCGCCATATGCGCAGCAGCAACAACAGCACCAACAACAGAGCCCTACTCTGGCGCGTACTTCCACTAGCCTCACTCAAGACTCGCAACATCACGACGAGCATGATGGGAGGCGTACCTCGAACATGTTCACGAGTATCCGCAGCAGACTTGCCGGAAATGGGACCGACCGACCTAGCTCCATGGGCGGCCGAGCCCAGGGCAATGGAGTAACTGAAGATGGGGTTTCTGAGGCAAGCATCCCAATTGAAGGGCAAGGAAGGGGGGCTGCCAAATTTTTTGGTCTCGGTGGTTATGGCCAGCCCGCCAGTGAGGGGGCACCGAGGCCGAGCCAGGACATGCGTGGCAGCAGCCCACCGCCAGTCGGTGGTGCGCCTTTCAGTCCACCAAGGGAAAAGCGATCACTCTTCACGCGCCCAAGCGGACCGGGCACCGGAACGCAATCTGCCCAAGAATTCCGGCGGCCTTCCACGGCCGAAGGTGCAACAAGCCAAGCACCCATTGTAGGTTTCGGCCCTGGACAGCCAAAGAAACGGTTCTCTAAGCTCACTGGCATGTTGAACCGCGACAACAAGACAGAAGGTCAGCTTTCGCAACCCCAAGGACAACCTACTTTCATGCACGGCCAGAGACCCTCGTTCCAGGGCCAGCGTACTATGCCGCCCGGGGTTCCGATGGGAGCTCCAGGCCAGATGGGCCACCCAGGTGGACCCGGGAGTGATCATTCTATGTCTGATTTTGTGCGCCCGAGGAGTGCGACGGCAGGGGCAACGGGAGGGGCGAGGCCTAGTATCTCGGACCACAGCCGAAGTCCCTCTGCCCAGGGCTTCGGGTCGCCCCCGCCCATGGGTGCGATACGTGAGGAAGAAAGGGGAAGGAAACCCTCCGGGAATTTTCTGGCGGGGATCTTTGGAAAAAGATCCGAATCTAGAACCAGAGACCAGAGGCCGTCACAATCACCATCTGGGCTTGGCCAGCCGCAGAGTATGAACCCGCAGGGACAGATGATGATGGGGCACCGACCTGTACAGTCCGGTTCATTCTTGCCAATACAAGGGCAGACGCTGAATATGCAAGGCCAGCCGATGGCCCCGCCACAGGGTCAATATGCAGGGTTGATTAATCAGGCTCAACAACAATTCTTGGGACAGCCCGGGAGGCAAGGGCTGCCAAATAACCAGGTCTTCATGCAGGGCCAGAATTTGGTAAACTCGATCATGAATCAGCAAGGACAACCATCGCCTGGCATTTCTCCTGTCACGCAGTCGTCTGGAAGCCCTATGGCCACACAACCACAAGGAGGGATTGGTAGTCGGCAACCTCCCACCACACAGCAGGGTCAGCAAGGTTACACCCCACAGAGACCACAGGACCAGCCACCGAGCTTGGGTGTTGTTCAAGTTGCGACGGCAGTACCTATACGCCAGGTCAGCAACTCTCCGAATGGCAACACTGGTCAAATCTCAGCGGGACCCTCACCAGGCGGACAGAGTGATTCATCACGGCAACGGTCTGCGTCTGTTGTAAACCAGATCGAAGTTGGAGGAAACCGTAAGCAGAATATGGACGTGCAAGCTACTCGAGGCCGTTCTGCGTCTCAATCTGTGCAGCAACAAAGTCCTGTCCATATTGCCTCTCTTCAAGCACTTGCCAGAAAGCCTGTCCACTCGACATCACCAAGGAGCAGTGGCCAAATCGTGGACCGTAATCAGATTGGCGATGATACCATCTCAGCCGGCCAGCAAAATGGTATGGCATCAACACAGGACTCATCACAGAACAGAAGGGTGTCTCAGGGTCTTGCTTCAGGCCAGCAGCAGCAAAGTTTGAGTCAGCATCAAAGCGTTTCTCTGCAGTCGAGTCCTAGAGACTCTCCAGCTCCTAACTCAGAACAACAATCTGGACCTCCTGGCGTGCCTCCGAAGGATTCACCGGCACCAGACCAAGGCCAGGGATTTGGCTTGCCCCAGCCACAGTCGTGGCAGAACCCAGGTGGTGCTAGCCAGCCGTCCCCGATATCCCAGCAAGCATCGGTCTACAGACCTTCAGGTCCCCAAATCGCTGCCGTTGTTCAGAGTTTCTCGCAACAGCAACCACAATCGCCTTGGAGTATCGGCCGACAGAATACGGGTGGACAACCTGGCCAGCTGGGGCAGCAGTTCCCGCCGGGTCAGTCACCACAGAGCATGATGATGACGCCGGCTGCTCAGGAGCAAAGACCCGAGAAGGAGGGCGCCTTCTCCAAACTGCTCGGGAAAAGTAAGACGTTCGTGTACCAAATCTCCGAGCCACAGCCATCGAACGACAAGGCCAAACATGAGAAGGAAAGCAAAGGCGTCAAGGGCATGTTGGGCGCCTTCAAGCGAGACAAGCCCAAGGCGCAGCAGCAGCAGCAACCAGAAGTGGGCAAGGCCCCGCCAGGCGGCCCCCAATGGAACATACAATCCGGTCAGACCCCTCTTGGTACGCAGCAGCAGCAGCAGCAGCAACCGGGCTACATGCCGCATGGCCAGCCGATGCCTCAGAGGCTACCACAAATGCAAATGCCGCCAAAAGCCCAGCAGGTAATGGGAATAGGGGAGGGAGAGCAGAAGATAGTGTCGACCCCGGACGAAATGTTTCCGCCTCAGAACCAGATTCAGAATCAGCCGCCCCAAGGTCCGGCCCCTAGCCAGCCTTTGCCCCCACAGCCGCGACCCGAGCAACAAAGGACGAATTCTCAGCCGTACCTGAACTATCAGAAAGAGCGACAGTCGCCCCCAAAGACAAGCCAACCTGCTACTCAACAACTACAGCAGCAGCAACAACAACAACAACATAATCATCATCACCATCAACCACAGCAAAGCCAGGCTCAGGCTGGCCAGCAGCCCATCGGACGGTCATCGATTGGTGGCTCAGCACCAACCCGGGAGGGTTCACCATCACAACAGCAGCAGCCCCAACATCAGCAGCAGCCCCAACAATCCATGGGACAGAACCGCTCACAGATGGCAGCTCCTGCTTCCACTATGAGGGCGCAGAACACGAAGCAGCATGTTGCACCACATGCTCCGGAGCCTCAATACGCTCCAGTGCCCATCCCTCAGGGATATGTACCTGTCTATGGAGGGGAAAAGCCCGAGATGATGAGAGCACCGTCTTACGGCCAACCTTATCCAGGTATGGTTTACCAAGGTCATACGCAGCAATGGGTATACCCTGGTATGCTACCAGGCCAAGTGCCTCAGGGTGTTCCTCCTCACATGGTCCAGCAGGGATGGCCACAATACCCTTACCAGGGAACTCCACCGCCTATGATGATGGCGCAACACCCTCCTCCGCCTCAACAATACATGCAGGGACAACAAGCCTCGCCTCCTCCGATACAAGGACAGACACCTCCGCCTCAGATGTCGATGCAGCACCCACCCATGCACGCTCAAGCTATGGCGCCCCAAACTGGTCAGGGTCAGATGGCTACTCAGCAGGTCGTCAATTCGCCCCATTCCGCTGGTTTTGCGCCTTCTCAGCAAGGTCCACCCATCTCTTTTGACCAAATGCAGGCCATGCAGCATAACGGCCAACTCGTTGCTCCTCAGGCCGGACAGCACTTTGCGGTTGTGCCTGAATCAGCGCCCGCACCTGCCCAGACGAGCAATGACAACCAGCCTCAATCTTATACACTAGAGTCTACGAGGGTGGAGTCACATCATTCACCCAGCCAGGCCGTGCCGCGGAGTACCTTCGCTGTAATGAAGCCCATGACTGGACAAGACCAACTTCAGCCTCCTCAAGACCCTGCTGGCCATCTTGTGCCACAACGACAGCTGAGCGGAGCCAGTGAAGTCTCCTCTCTGACATCTGGGCCTGCCACAAGTCAAGGATCGACGGGCGCACACAGCGATCACACAGTGAGTCAGGTACAACAGCCGAATGGTATGCTTGAGAGGAGTGCCGCCAGTCCCGAGCCTGCATATGAGAGACCGCCTGTTACTCTCAAGGATGAAGGCATAAGGATGGACACGCCTGTTACCTCTACGTCGATGGAGAAAGACGACATATATGGTGCCACGCCGAGACAGTCTGTCCATGCTACACCGGTACAGCCACAAGCGCAACACACTGTCGAACATGTCATTGTTCCAGAGCCCACCATCCAGGAGCACTCGAGAGAACCCGAAGTTAAATTTTCTGGTCCTCCGCCAAACAACAGGAGCCCGGAATCCAAGCCTACGTTCAAGGTTGAGCCTCCCTCACAGCACACTTACGTCGTCGACGCGCCTCCCGTCACTGGCGAGCCCGCCACGCCCTCGACCATACCAGCACCAGACTCAGCCCCTCCCTCTTCTACCCTGTCCTCTTCTGGCCCGGTGGCCACATCCAAGTCCCCGTCGCACTCGGAAGAAGAACCCCCCTCACCGACAGAGTCCGAGCTGGGTAGGAAGGACAAGGCAGGGGTCGAGACGGTCGAGACAGGTGAGGACGACAAGGCGATGGCCAACGGCAAACCGGTGCAGTCGTCGGCGGAGATCTTCGAGGAACACAAGCGCAAGCAGCTGCTCCGGGACATGGAGGAGAAGATTGCCATCTTCCCGACGGAGCCGCAGGCGCTGGAGCCCAAGAAGAAGGATGACGATGCGCCCATGATGAGCGCCACGAGTTATCCGGGGCAGGAGTGGAATCCATATGGGGACGGGTGGGTTGAGGATGATCTATGAACCATTGTGATGTGATGTGATGTGATGTGATGTGTGGGTTGTTTTCTTCTTCTTGTCGATACAAAAGCGTTGAGCATTGTTGTGTTCTTCTTTCTATTTGTGTTCACATCTACTGCCATCTCTTTCTACATATGTTCGAAATCTTTTGTTTCCGTTGTTCCTTGGGGACAACTACATATAGTAATGTTTGGTTATCTTCTGGATATAAAGACGGAAAATTGGCAGCATTGGCAATCGATGTCCATAGAGCGAGCCATGCTCGAGTGCAAAATACTGTTCATACCCCCTGCTATTTGTTTTCACTCTTTCGAGTATACCTGCTTTCTTGGACGGGATGGGAGCTTCTGCTGTCTTGATGGAGCAACGAGTATATAGAATGCATGTCTTCACCGCAGCCTATTGCATGTCTTCTTCTTCCATACCAGCTTGTCTACCGACTTGCGGTGCGTCTGATGACCTACACATGATACATACAGCAAGCATCTATCCCGGCTCCTCATGCGAGCCCCGCGGATCTCTGGTGAGACTCTCTTGGAGAAGAAGCTATATGTCCCGCCTAGACATGCCGGTTAAATAGGGATAAACGGAACAGTTCCCGAAAACCCCATCTGGAAAGCATACCACTCATCCTGCTCGCCCCCACCTCGGTAGATGTCTTGCGCATTGGAATCAAGACAATTAGGGAGCTTATATAGATCGCCAAGCTTCATCATATATCTCGCTTGACAGAATATCCAAACCCAATTCCGCTACGAACTCCACCCACTATGCCTCCCCTCATCACCCACCTCTACACAGCCGACCCCTCGGCACACGTCTTCAACGGCAAGATCTACATCTACCCATCCCACGACCGGGACACGGACATCGAGTTCAACGACAATGGGGACCAGTATGACATGGCAGACTACCACGTCTTCTCCCTCGACACCCTGGACCCCAGCACCGACCCGGACGCGACCAGCCCGGGCCCTCCCAGGGTAGTCGACCACGGCGCCGTCCTCAGGCTGGAGGACGTGTCCTGGGCCAGCAGGCAGCTGTGGGCGCCCGACGCGGCGTACAACCCCAGGGACGGCAGGTACTACCTGTTCTTCCCGGCGAGGGACAAGGACGGCATCTTCAGGATCGGCGCCGCGGCGGGCGACCGGCCCGAGGGCCCCTTCACGCCCGACGACGGCCCCATCCCGGGCACCTACTCGATCGACCCGGCCGTGCTCGTGGACGACGACGGCCAGGCCTACCTCTACTTCGGGGGCCTCTGGGGCGGCCAGCTGCAGTGCTACCAGGGTGGCGGCGACGGCGGCGACGGCGCCTTCGACGCGGGCTGGGCCGGGCCCAAGGAGCCGTCGGGCGCGGGCGTCGCGGCGCTGGGGCCGCGGGTGGCGCGGCTGGGCGGCGACATGCGGACGCTGGCGTCGGGGCCGCGCGAGGTGGACATCGTGGACGCCGACACGGGCGCGCGCATCGCGGCCGACGACCACGACAGGCGCTTCTTCGAGGCGGCGTGGTGCCACAAGCGCGCGGGCAGGTATTACCTCTCGTACTCGACGGGCGACACGCACTACCTGTGCTGGGCGGTGGGGGACAGGCCCGAGGGGCCGTTCGCGTACGGAGGGAGGATGTTGGGACCCGTGCTGGGCTGGACGACGCACCACTCTGTCGTCGAGTTCCCTCTCGGGAGTGATAGGTGGTGGCTGTTTTATCATGACTGCGAGATGAGCGGTGGGGTGAGCCATCTTAGGAACGTGAAGGTCCGGGAGATCTGGTATGATGGGGATAGGATTGTTGGGGAGAAGCCGTCGTCGTTGACGTCGTCGTCGTAGGATGGGGAATCAGAGGGAAGGATGGGGGATAGGGGGTGCAGTGTATAATTGGGAATATCTTCGCGACGGGGGGAGGGGGGCGGATTATTTCATTATGGTTGATAATTAGTCGGCTCAAACCAGATGGCCATCGTATCGTCTGATCCGGCTCATTAGTAGTCCTGCACTCCCGTCTGGCCCGTCAGTATCTTCTCCCTCTTCCCTTTCCTCGGCTCTGCACCGCCTTGTCGACGGTCACCCATCATCACATCGGCCTCTTGCTCTTCCTCATCACCCTCACCCTCACCCTCACTGTCATCATCAGCCCACTCCGGGTCTTCCTCGTCAAACCACTCCTCCTCGCGGTCCCGATGCTCCATCTCGTCAAGCTCCTCATTGCCGTCCACCTGAGCATAGTCGAACTCCTCGTCCGCCCCCGCCACAAACCTCTCACGCAGGAACTCCTCCCACGCGGCCCGCCCTTCCTCCTTGGTCGTCGGCTTGGAGTCCACCAGGCCGGCGTCGACGGCGGTGGCGGCGGCGGCGGCGGCAGCCATGTCCCCGCTCGTCACCTCTGACAGGGAAGTCTTTCGTGCTGACGAGGTGGTAGAATGAGGATGAGGAGGCCGTGGCAGCGGTGCGTCGCCGGTGAGCGACGAGGCGACCCTCTCGAGGCGCGCCTCACCGCGCATCAGCGACGACTCCAGGACCTTGCCCCAGCCCCTGGAACGGCCCTCGGCCTCGCGCTCCGCGGGCGTCTGGAAGCGCCGGACGACTGTGTCGTAGAGGTCTGGGTCTGTGCTGGCCTCGTTAGTGACTGGTCTCCTGCCACATCCATCGCCCTCCCCCCCTCCCCTTCCTCCCCTCCTCCTCGTCTTCGTGGCATGAAGAGGTAGGTTATCATTATGGGACACGTCGTCTGTTGGTGCGGTCGAGGACAAGGAACCACCCACGTTGACCCCCCTCCCCCCCTCCTCCGCTAGCCAAAAGAAGAATCTGCCTATCACTCATAAGTCCTTACCTGCGAATTCATGCTCCACTGAGTCAAAGTAGCTCGGGTTCTTCTGCAGGTACTCCCGCCGCCTGTTCTGAACTCTTATCTTGGCGGCCTGTTCGGGCGACCTCTGTGGCCGCGGGCGTGGCCTGGAGAAGTCGTGCGGACTGGATGGGGGAGAGGTCTGGTTCGGCATCCCTTCCGCGGTGCTGTTGGAAGGCATGGTTGTGGCTTAAGGAGGGGGGGGGGGGCGAAGAAAACCAAGGTCACCGGAAGACAGGGGATGGTGGTGCCGAGGAGGCCTTCCTGGTCTAAGCAACAACTATGATTCCCCTGCAAGATTGCGGGCGCGAAGAAATGGATAATGTGTGAGTCACCTGTGTCATCTGCTCGACGGCGATGTTGGTTGTTCAGGTGATTGGTGATGAAGTGAGGTCGGTTTCCAGGCCTGTGATGGTGGCGAAGTGAAGCTGATGGTGACTTTTTCGAAAAAAAGCTGAGAGTTTCAGCTGCCCTTGTCGAGTTTGTCTTGCTAAAACACCTTGACGGATGGATTGTGATGTTGCTTGGATGTTCTGCTCATCGCTGACGCTTACGAGGGTGGAGGATATGTTCCGTAGGAATGTCATGACTTGTAAGTCCCTTACCAGAGGAATTTGTATTTTACGTAAAAAATCATTCCCGTTCTCGACCCGCCAGTCTGGCACGCTGGGCTAATTGATCCCGCTTGGTAAATGGCGGGCCGTCCCGGTCATTGCGACCTGGACCTTGCGCATTCAGTGGGCCATCATAGCCTGTGGATGATGTCGTATTTTACAATGTGTAGGAGGCCTACCACATGCACAAGATGAGAGACAACCTCAGACACCCACCTAGGTAGTAGCGTACTCAGTAGATATACGCACATATTTGAATACGATAGGCAGGGACATCAAGGGGGACCGTAATTTTGCACGCGTCACCTTCACACACCTGGGGAGACTAGCTATCAGAAATCAGCTGCTTGATGTACTTCTACCGAGGGCTGTACCGGTATCTCACAGCGCCCTCTCATGATACGCATATCCACGGGGATGACCCTTACTCAGTAATAATACACAGTAAGGCAGAAGAAGCATACAACCCACTGACAATAACCCAAGACTTCAGCCGGGGTCAATGCTACATTTCGGCATCACGGCTGAAGGATTTTGCGGCATACACAAAAGAAAGAGGCCCACTTGACTGCATTGGTTTCCTATTCCCCAGACCGCGAATTTTTCCCTGTGTTTCCTACCTACCTAAACCATCAACAAACCATACAAGCGGCTTGATCTTGATCTTGATCCTTGCGACGAGACAAGTAACGCAAAGTCAAAGTTGTCAATTCTGCCATCAATCGATGCAGATAGGCGGTAGAGCAGCCTCCAAGTAATACAAACTGTTACTTGCGGATTCTGAGAGCTGCCTGCCCTGTTGTCACTTTGAGCTCAAGGGAAGGACCATCTATCGGCCTGACCCTTCGGGACCTCAATACATACACGTCTCTGTACTGTAGATTGCCCGTCCTGGTGGTGCCTTGTGCCTCGTGACTCGACGTTACCGTCGGGTGTGTCTCGGGTCCGAACACCTATTGAGGAGCCTTAGCCTGTACGGTAGGCCTCACGCGTTGGTAGCTCTGCGCTCACTGCCACTCTCCGTGACTTGTGGGTGGGCCGGCCGCTGTCTGGCCTCATTACCTTTGCCGCTTTATCGCGGAGGCCACACTCCTGGTCCCAGGGGTTGATCATTCTGCCTGTCAGCCCGGTTTACCACCACCATTCATCGTGATTGTCCGGCTTTCATTTTGAGGCCTACTGCAGGGAGACAACCAAAGAAGTATCGTCACTGAGGCCTTCCATCCCTTTCTTCGTACCTCTGGTTAGGAGCCTCGTCTTACCTGGGCGCGTTTAGCTCTCCTTCTACTTACCGGCCCCTGTCTCTTCCTGCCGCCTTGCTGCCTATATCTGACCTTGTTCAGTCCGCAGTCATGGCATCTATAAGTTCGGATCACCCGCAGCCAGCAAGCAAGGCGAGTCCAGCCTCAGCATCAACCTTCGCTCCGCAGCTTTCCTCTGACCCTTCTCTCCCGAAGATTGACTGGAAGCAGGACTGGTGTTACAGAAGACCGAAGATTGACTGGAAGCCGGACTGTGACAGACCGAAGTTTGACTTTGCCGCTTCAACTTTGTCTGTGGACGGCAAGAAGGCCTCGTTCCTGTTTTCTGCGCAGCCACAACCTTCTTGCTCCTTGCCCGACCCCCAACAGCAAGACAGGGACGGCAGCTCACCAACAGAACCTACCTCATCTGCTCTCTCTGAAGACAAAACCCAAAAGCCAAGAGAAGCCTTGCTTGCCCCGACTTTGTCCCTAGCAGGCTTGATACAGAAGCAAAAAATGGACCGCCGCCGCCTCCTCCTCGAGCGCTCCGACCAGGAGCACGATGGCTTCCATGAGATAAAGTCTGCGCCGATGTTCACCGAGGGTGCTCGTGTCGGCGCGGAAACAAAGGCTACCCCGTCGAAAAATCAAGTGTTCTCGCAGTATGGCCTCCTCGCCGGCGTTCAGAGTGGCGCCGGTGCTGAGGAGATGTTGCACTTCAATATCGCGGCGCCCTCGAGCATATTCATCTGCGGTAGCCAGGGTTCCGGAAAGAGCCATACCTTGTCGTGCCTCCTTGAGAACTGCCTGTTTCCATCCCAGGCCAATGAGCTGCCGCGCCCGCTCACGGGGATCGTCTTTCATTATGGTCAGTATTCTCCGGGCCTGTGTTTTCTTGTGCATATAACATCCGGACTTGGAAGATAAGCTGGTCGACAAGACTTGTCGCCCCTGTGATATTTTCCTGTGCCATCCGTGTCTTTGTGTGATCTACGCATCCGTAGAATCGGTCGGTTTCAGAGCATAGCTAATCAGCGATTCAAACAGACACTTTCATCTCAGATGACTCGGGTAGCCCGTGTGAGGCTGCCTTCTTGTCAACCAACCCGCTGGTTAAGGTGCGTGTGCTATGCGCGCCGACCAACGTCAAGACCATCCGGCAAACCTATGGTCGTTTCCCGATGGTCACCGTCGAAGAGTTGCGGATCAACGAAAAGGATCTGAACACAAAGCGAATGATGGATCTCATGTCGGTCAAGACCGGAGGCAACACACCTCTTTACATGCATGTTGCCAAGCGTATCCTCAAGCAGCTGCGCTACATGGAGCAGCACAGCACCGGGGGAGGATTCAGTTACGAAGCCTTCCGCCAAATGCTCGACAAGGAGGACCTGACTGACCAGCAGCGGGTGCCACTCGAGCAACGGCTGGAGAACCTGGAGTCGTTCATGTCCCGCGCCCAGCAACCCAGTGGCAAGAAGAAGCATCAGACCGTCCAGCCCCGCGGCAACGACTGGGCCCCCTGCCCCGGGCAGCTGACCATCGTGGACCTCTCATGCCCAACTATGGACCCAGAGGGAGCCTGTCAGTTGTTCAACATCTGCCTTTCCTTGTTCCTCGAGCAGGACCCCAGCAAGGTCGGCAGGATAATCGCACTCGACGAGGCCCATAAGTATATGAACGAGAGCGGCGAGGCTTCCGCCCTCACCGAGCAGCTGCTGGCCACCATCCGCCTGCAGCGCCACCTGGGCGCCCGGGTGGTCATCTCCACCCAGGAGCCCACCGTGTCGCCGAAGCTGCTGGACCTCTGCTCGGTCACCATCGTCCATCGTTTCACGTCGCCGGAATGGCTGCGTGCGCTGCAGAGACACCTCGCCGGCGTGTCAGGGTCTGCCAAGTTCCTGGAGCAGGCCAGCGACAGCGGCAGCGTGGCCGAGTCTTCCGGAGATGACGCCGACAGTGGGGTGGGCGGCTTGGCAGACGGTGTCAAGGCCTTGAGCCTCGGAGGCGTCAACAGCGGGCAGGTTGCCATGGGCCTGTTCGCACAGATCGTGGAGTTGCATGTCGGCGAGGCGTTGCTGTTTGCCCCGAATGCCATTCTGGACGTCAGTGGGACTACTGCCCGGGTGAAGAAACTGAGCAATGGCGTGCTCAAGGTTCGGATCCGCAACAGGGTGACGGAGGATGGTGGACGAAGCGTGATGGCTGGTTGAGAGCCACCGTGATGACGACCATGGGTATGACGGCGCTCTTTGCAGGGAGCGGGCATGCCCAAGTGGGGTAGTTTGTTGTGTATGTGAGGAGATGCCAGACTGATCTTTAGGCATCTGCTAAGAGATGGGAACAAAGATGGTAGACAGTCTCGAGATAGAAAGAATCGACAGAAAGACAGACAGATGTCTTGGGGGTTTCAACCAGCGTTGGTGTCTCCAGTCTGATCAAGGTTCGAGGCGGGCGATCTCGATCTGCAATTCGATACAAGGAATGGGCGGATCTGTACTATGTGTAATGTGTAAGTACTCTGGATAATACTTACCTACCTATACGAAGTCGGGTACTATTTGATGTAAGCCTCGCAAATGGTGAGAAAGAATAGAAGTGGATAACTTGGGTTAATGCAGGACGGTGGTGTCTTTCCCCAATCTACGGCATGATGCTTGGAGCCCAAACGGGGAGGGGTGGCTGGACGGTCTGGACGGTCCAAACGGGGCTGGCTGGACGGGCAGAAACGGGGCCCCGTTTTGAGAGGGGGGGAACGAACAAGCAGCCTGACAGGCCTGACAAAGCCAAGGGACCCAGCTGTCAGGAGAGATTAGAGGCTAGAAGAAGCTAGGGAAGGCCTGCTGAACCGCGGTTTCCCCTGTCAAGCGCTGTTTTAATTTCTATTGAGCGACAGCAAGCAGAGCACATCAGCACCACAGCACCACAGTAAGTACAGTACCTAGCTCTTTGGGAGGGTTGCATGGCATTGCATTGCATGGAACTGCTGCATCGCCATCGCCTCATCGGGCCATGTTGAAGAAGACCATGCGAACATAGATTTAGTTACTCTGGTTGGTAACTCTCTGCTGCTACTACTGCTACTGCCACTGCCGTGGGAGTAGTTGCTGGAGGTCCCGTACACGCCCTCGAATCAGCTTTGGCGTGCGTGGCAAGGCAAAAGCTCATCAAACTGCTGTCGCCATCCGCTCGTCTATTTGTCTTGTCTTGTCCTGTCTGTCTTTCCAAGGTTTTGTGTCTGTCAATCTTGTTGAAGACCAGGCCAGGCCAGTCTACTTACTTGTTCATCTCGAAAGCCAGTCTTATACTCTCGTGGTTTGTTCCGGACGCGGACGCGATCTCCATCATATTATCATCATTATCCTCATCATCATCATCAACTACAACAACAACAGCCTCCTCCTCATCGTCATTATTATTACTGCCATTGTTATTATTACTATCGTCATCATCGCCTTCTTATCAGTCAGCCACTCAGAATCAAGCCCTGTCGAGCCCTGTCAAGCCCTGTCAAGCCGAGTCAGCCAGCCATTCAGCATCTCAATCAAAAAGTCATCGTGAAGAGTGCCGACTTCCACAGATCCGCCCCTTGGTATTTCTTTCCAGGGGCTCACTCAAACAAGGTCCCATCCAAATCCGAGACGGCAAAGGGAGGGCACCTCATGAGTTGAATTGCAGGATCTGGAAAACGGACAGGAAATAACTCCTCGTTTTCCTTTTCTTTCCCAAGCCCAAAGGCCGGTATGGCGGACTTGGCCGCCAAAATCAGGGCCAAGTTCAGGAGGCGACACTCTGCCATCCCTTCTGCAATTGGCATCCCGTCTGTCCTCAGCAGCTCGTCCATCAGGTCGACTGCCAGCCACAACAGCAGCATCCTTCGCCCGTCCGCCTTCCGCAGCCGCAGCCACAATGCCGATCATCCCATAGTTGACAGCGACGCCAAGTCTCCGACGTGGAACCCACGGGTCTCCGTGACCGACCTGGACAAGCAACTGGAACAGCCACTGCAGCCCACGCCCGCGCCGGCGCCCGACGGAGGGATAGGACTAGGTACAGAGCCAGACACAGAGACAGAGACAGCTGCCGCTGCAGCTGCAGGTCACCAGGGAGAGCAGGCAGCCGCCGACCTGGTAGTACAGGAAAAAGGAGGAGAAGAAGAAAAAGAAGCAGAAAAGGAAGAACAAGGGGGCCCAGCTGAAGCATCACTCGCACAACAAGACGGCTCACACCACCAGCAACACCATTCACCTGCTAACACCCCCCCACTCTCCCCTGTACAGGATGATGCCAGTTTGGTTCCGGAACTTTCTTCATCAGCATCCTTTCTAGAAGAATCCCATACCGATGCTCCTACAACGACAGCTCCAGCTCCAGCTTCTCCTCCAGTATCCTCGGCTTCATCCTCTCCGGCTCTGCCAGCCATTCCCACGCCGCTAGAAAGCACGGCCGACTGCGCAGCAAACAACACCCTGGCCTGTGGTGCTGCCGTAGCAGCAGACGGACCTGCCCGGGCCACCCAGGCCTCCCGCCTAAAAGACATGGAAAAGTCGGGCAGCGATCTGCAATCCCCGTCATCTAAACAACAACTTCGACAACTCTCATGCATCAGTGAACATCCCTCCCCAGACCAGCCCCAGACAACACAACCCACCGCTGCTCCTCCTCCACCTGCAACCAAGGTCATCCTGCCCACCGATGCAACCTCGACCCAATCCCGCATAGCAGACCATGCCGCCGATGCTAAACCATCCTCTGCTGTTCCTCTTTCGACTCCTAAACTAGGCGCTGGCCATTCTGCGGCGACCACAAAAAGACCTTTTCACATCCCATTTTCGAACCTGTCCCCCTCCGCCGCCCTCACTTCTCCCTCCTCCGCCGCCCGTCTCTCACCAAACGCCGCGTATAGTACAATCGGCACTACAGCTCCCTCTTCTCCCCTCGCCCGCAACCCGTCTCTTACTCCGAACTCGAACTCGAACTCGGCCTCGACCTCGAGACCTACTGGTCCAATTCGCCGCCAATCCCTCATATCCAACAGGCAGTCCACCCTCATACAGACACTGCTGCGCGGATCACAAGCCGACGAGGCCGGTGCCCCCACTGAACAGTTGCTCCCTATCAGCGGCAACATGGTCACCCGGAAGATCTGGGTGAAGCGGCCCGGCGCTTCGGCCACGCTGGTCACAATCAACGAGGATGACCTGGTGGACGACGTGCGAGAAATGATCCTGCGCAAATATGCCAACTCCCTGGGTCGCCAATTCGATGCGCCAGACCTCACACTCCGCATAAAACCACATGGCCACCAGCAGGAACGGTTGCTGGGGCCTGAGGAACCCATGTCGAGAACTTTAGATGCTTATTACCCAGGTGGACAGGCAGTAGATGACGCTCTCATCATCGATGTGCCCTTGCGGAAAACGCCCCGAGCATCCCCTCGGGCCGGTCCTCCACATGCCCCTCATGTGCAATATTACGAAGAGACACGGCCATCTGAGGCCGGCAACGACTACTTCGGACCGGGTGCTCTGACCACAACACACGTACCAGTCACATTGACGGCGCCCTCTAATGGCTCCGCGCCGGCCCATGCCATTTCAATCCTCCAGACCGGCCACATACCACAGCTCCCATCCCCAGGTGGCACGCGTTCGAGGAATTACAGGGAAAGACCAGAGCGGCCACGGTTGGGCCGACAGCATACCTCCTCCCCAACCTTGATCAATATGGCATCCGGCGCAACACACCAGGCCTCCATGACAGCCGCAGCAGCTCCTCACGGTACGCAAGTAATGCATCCTATGCATCCTCTGTTCTCAGCTCGTCCTCGATCAAGAACTCATTCCAATGCTTCAGACCAGCCACAGAACGCGCCGCCGCCCATGTCGACCCCACCCGCACCCGACGCCACGGCCGTCCCTCAGCAAGTAGCCACCCCACCACCGAGAGTCTCGTCGCCAAGGCTCAAGGCCCCCAAGAAAAATAAGAAGAATGCGGATCATCCGTCTCTTCCCAAGGGAATGCTTAACGGTAGCGTCCCTCCCATCAATGTGCTGATCGTGGAGGACAACATCATCAACCTGAAACTTCTCGAGGCCTTTGTCAAGCGCCTGAAAGTCAGATGGCAGACTGCCATGAACGGCCGAGATGCAGTCACCAAGTGGCGCGGCGGCGGGTTCCATCTGGTTCTGATGGACATCCAGCTCCCCGTCATGAGCGGCCTCGACGCGACACGCGAGATCCGCAGGTTAGAACGGGTCAATTCCATTGGTGTGTTCAGCTCCGCGGCGAGCACGGCACCGGACGAAGTCAAGGCTGAGCCAGATGAGCAAGACAAACTTGAAAACATGCATCTGTTCAGGTCCCCGGTCATCATCGTAGCCTTGACCGCGAGTTCCCTGCAGAGTGATCGGCACGAAGCGCTGGCGGCGGGCTGTAATGACTTTTTGACCAAGGTGGGTATTCCATTCGGAGCATGAAGGAGTTGTGACCCTACTGCTGTATGCTAACATTGATTAATAGCCGGTGAACTTCGTCTGGCTCGAGCGCAAGGTCATGGAGTGGGGGTGCATGCAGGCACTTATTGACTTTGATGGCTGGAGGAAGTGGAAGGATTTCTCGCAGAAACTCGAGGATGACAAGAAGACGACCGCGGCTGCCGCCGTGGCTGCTGCCGCGCAGAAGGCGGCGAGGAATAAGAAGAACCGGTCAAGTCTGACGCAGGCCGTGACGGCAGGTGCTTGATTCGATTCCGCCAGTGTGAAGACGGCAAGAGAGCTGGGAACGACAACTTTGGCTACTTGACACGATCGATTACGGTGCCGCACGATCCTGTCGAGGACGACAGTGGCGTTGGAGACCACAACGAGCCGAGATCGAGAAGTCAGCAGCACGACTACGATGTACTAATTGCTGTACCAGAGGCGGTCGGAGGCAGTCAACGGCCGTTGCAACTCTTATTTAATCACCACATTTATTCATGCGAACACGATATTTTCAGGGGGTTTTACGGGCAGGTTGGCGTTGTCATTCCAGCGATGGAGTGAAAGGAAGAGGCATGGAAACGCAAGAGAGGCATAAACATGACTGTATCAGCATTCATTCTCAAGAATACGACTTTTTTTTCTCTTCAGAATAATATAAAGAGAAGTTTGTATTCACAAGAGGCGTTTTGAGTAAGCCTGGAAGAAAGAGTTTTTGGTATCATATATAGGTACGAAGCCAACAGACTTAATGGAACTCTATTCATGTGAGATTGCTACTCTCGAGGTGAAGGCAGATTTCATGTTGTTCACCAGCGTCAGTCTTGCCAGTGGCCAAACCCCCAATTTGCCTTCGGTCCCAGGCCCATTACAACGGCCCAGCGCTCGATCTACTGGGAGGGCCCGCCGCTCCCCGGCTGCTCGCCAGAGTATGTGGTCGTTGTTGCTAGCTACCTAACCACGAGTTTGATTAATCGCTCAGAAGGATCGATCTGCTTCCTGCCACATCTGCCCCTTGAAAAGGGGATGATCGGCACGTTGTGGGGGTGGCCGCCATAGGGGGCACATCTATCTCGTCTTGTACGGGTGTATATCAGCTTGGACAAGCATTCCTACTGTGGGCAAACCACACCCTTGATCCCCCTGGCGGAAGGACGCATGTTTTGACTTGTTGAATACCGGGCTGGGCGAGCCTCGTATCGCGCGCGCGATGCATGCATGCAAGACAGACGGCGACTGGCCGGGAGGGAGGCCCTGACGGCGACGGGGGCTGGCCTCGGGGGACAGGACAGGACAGGAAGAGCTGCCGTCCTATGGCGAGGCGGCCGGGAGGACGGGGATGCCATCCGCCACGAGAGGCTGGGCGAGAGCAGACGGCTATCACTCAGGTGCCGATGGTGCGGTATGATGATAGCGCGGGGTTTACATCATCGTAGTGAGGGCGTTGGTCAAAGCCTGAACATAACCACCAGACAAGGAGGGCGGGGAGCCTGTATTCACGCTGACGGGGCAGCTGCTTACTGGAGGACCGGCCGAGGGTCCGAAGGTCGGGGCGAAGGAACAGGTAACGAGCGAGGCTTCGGGGTGTTTGCAGTGGAGTCAGCCGTAGATACAACTGCGAAGCACTGGACTCATTGATTCCATTATTCCAGGCACTTGCTTGGAGCCAACGCTACAGATCTGCTCAGGCCCCGCTCTTGATCAGTATCTAGCCTGAATTCAAGCATTGTTTCGATGGAGGGACAATGTGGGTAAGACACTGGTGACTGGTCGGCTGACCTATCTTGGCACTGCGAGCGCCTCTTCCCGCAGCTGTACGCTGATCACATGTTTGTCTGAACCAAAGATATCCCCTGTCAGTCATGAGAGACATAGGTCCCTCTGCGGTTGACACCACCCCTGCCATGAAGCCACAGTTGCAGGTGGATCGCCTGTATCATAGTCGGGTGAAAGGGCCCCCAGGTCGCACTCGCAAGGCGAGACGGCAAGACATTATCAAGTGATTGGGGGTTCGATGAGGCTCACACGAGGCTGGAGATGAGACCAGCTCGCTGCTGGTTCTGGAAGCCTCACCCGCCTGGGCATGGCCGAAGTAGGCTGGTGTGGGCTGAAATTGGAAGCAATCAGAAAGACCCTGAGATTTTTTGAAAAAGCAAAAAGAACATTTGACGAATCGGCGTGGAAATTTGGTCAAAAGTGGACGAAAGCTCGAAGACAACAAGGGAGACGGAGTGCTTCCATCCGCAAGTAATCTCAAAGTGCAGCGCCCGTGCTGCCATGTGGCCGACGACATATTTCGGGAAGATGGCTTCACGGGATGCACGCACGCCATTAACGGCCCCCAGAGCTCGTCCCATCATGGGTGGGAAATGGCCCAGTTCAACATTGCGAACTATAAGTCTGACAGCCCCTTGTAGAACCAACGCAGCATGTCTTCGCCGTAGGGAAAAGCAACCTTGGGAACAACCATGTCAAGCGTGCCTGAGGTGTTGTTGCCGTTGCCATTTGTGTATATGCACGTTGGCTGTGCCACAAATAGCACATCCTACTATAGGTAGGTATGCCACCTGCAAGGAACCGTCACCAGGCTGCCAGGGCTGCCAGGGCGGTCTCGAGATCTGCGAGCAGCCGACGTGGCCCCCAATGTACGGATATAGTACCTACATACAGGTGTAGACGATCAGAGCTGACAGTTGGTTGTGTGCGGCGTTACAACGCTCGCTAGTTGGATGCAGGCACGCAGGCAGGCTGGCAGGGTGCGAGGTGGCTCGCTTGAGCTGGCCGTTGCACTCTTCAGATGATGCCACCAATCACGTCGAACGTTGTCGTAAAGTGCTCGCCCTCCCGCTGGCAGTCAACCATGGGATGGATGTTTCTGCACCTTGATGGACATCGATTCCCTGTTCGGTGCTAAGAAGGTATGGATCCGAATTTGGGCATACGACTTTCCCGGATGCGATGGATGCTTCGAGGCTATTCGGGCCTAAATGGCCATGATCGGAGCCCGACAGAAGCTTGTTAGGTTTTTTCCCTTCTTTTCTTTCAGGTGACTTTCGCACAGAAACTGAGAGAGGAGAGAGCTTGTTGAGTTGCGCTGTTGTGCAGGTGACACGATGGCATGTCGTGATTGTCCTGTTGTGCGATGGCGAAAACTACCCATGTCTCTTTTTTCGTCCAAACTTTGCCCTCTCCCTCACTTTCTCTCTTTTTCCCTCCTTCCTCTCTCTTCTTCTCTCGGTCGGCGGCACATGAGTGAGTGGGACGAGTGTGAAACAAGCCTGACAGGGTGGTCATTGCAATAAACTAGCATCCGTGGCAGTCCACCGGTCCACGTGGTGTGGTCGGACCAAGGCAAAGTATGCACTGCAGAGTGCAGACTGTTGTTTGGCAGACTTGGGAAAAGGGCATGTTGTTATGACGTGTCGAGTGGAAGAACCTGGATGGACCTCCGTCTTGAATCTTGGATGATGTGCTTGTCAGTATAGCGGTGGTTGCTGGCGATACTGTAGATCCTCTCTCGCTACCGGATTTGTGACCCTCAATGATACCGTAGGATACTGGGTAATAAAGATAGTCTCGTATGCAGAGAGACGGCACAAGTATGGCATTTTGCCGAGGCTCTCACAGCAAAGCACCTCCAGAGTGAGTGGATTTGACCAAGAGCGCGCGCCAAATACACAGAAATCCGTACTGCGTGATACCTACCGTACACACGAAATACCTATCCAGGCTAGCTCCTAACTATAAGTAGGCTGATGACTGCATAATAGTACGCAACTAAGCTATGTCGTTTCCCCGCACGAACAACAATGTGACACTTGACGGTTGGTGTTTTTTTTTAACGGTACTAAGTATTCTTACCCATGATAACGACTGAGTTGGCTGCAGCGGAATCGAGCCGAGTGCCGAAACAAAGAGGAAAGGATGCCGTGCAGTGCCAAGACTGCAAATACGCTCCAAATACGCTGAAATACGCCTAGACCAGACCAGACCAGAACGGGCCCCGAGAGCGGCCAAAGTGGCACAACCTTGGAAGTCCAGAGCAGAGATACGGAAGATCTTGTGATGAGGGAGATTTGGGAGGGTTTGGCCAGGGGTCGAGATATCTAGTGTACGTGTATATCTTGACAGCATCACGCCGTTCATTATCTCCATTGCCAGCTAGTGTGTTATGTACAACAGGCCTGCAGGCCTGAAATTAGAATCTACTACGGGTCAAGTACTGTGGCAGGTAGCAGAGAAGGAGGATTCCATTGCCTGCAGATGATGACGTTGGTTTCAACCTTGGAAATCCTGTCCACTCTCTCTGACTCTCAGGCTCCAGAGGCTCCTCCATACCCCGGGCGCTATGTGTGCACAGTAGGCGCTAAACACGGCTGTCCTTACGGATTAGTGGTGCTAATGCATCTAGGTACCTGGGTACATAGCTAGATTCCCTGTACGTACGTACCCGTATGTGCCCAGGTGAGATGGGATGACACTCTTACCTACCTGGGTAGGTACCTCCACCTTGGACCAATGTCTATGTAAACACTCAACTACAGTAGTTGTGGTCTTCTCTGCTTCTACGAATTATAATTGTGGTGCAATACACGAGCGTCTGTACCTCAAATCAGGAATATTCAAGTCCAAACAAAAGAAGAAACTCTGCATCTGCTTAGATAGCATCGGAGACCTCGGGGCGGAGTGCATGGTACACACCGAAGGCTGAATCGCTACACATACCTGGGGTACGTAAGTACTCTTAGTGGTACTATATACTTTGCCGGGCCTTGGAACCAATCACCAGGGTCAGTGCCCGTTCTTGGCCTCCAATCTGGGTTTGTTCGCTTGGATCGCCCCTGCCGATGCTGCTGATACTGATTTCTGATTGTCCTGATTGTCGCTGATTATTACTTTACCTATTGTGCACTTTTACCCTTCTTTCTTCTGTGAGCCTGTGAGCCACCTAGCTATTGTGGCCAGAAGCCAGCAGGTCTAAAAACCCGCACCTCCGCTTTCTACGCTTGCACGCCTGCAGCGCCAGCGCCCTGCTACCCGCCGGCATCCGACCCAGTCCAGCAGGGCAGGCAGGCAGGTAGGCAGGCAGGTCTGACAGGCTGATATGTACTCAGTACTCCGTACGTACCCAGTCAGTACTAAGTACCCAAGGTACCTACACCAGCTAGAAGTACTCGCCGTCTGGGCCAACCAGCCCGGACACGGACTTGCGTTCTCTCTTTTCTTTTCTCTGCCTCGCCTCGCCTCGACTCGCTTCGCCTCGCTTCGCCTCTATCAAATCGCACTCTCCTTTAAACATTTCCCCCCCTTCGCAAATACCCTCGAACCTCGACCTTTACTTACTTGTCATTACCATTGACAGACCCTCTCACCAAAAATAATTCTACTTCCTACGCTCCCTTTTTTATACTACTTTCTCATTAACTCCTTACTCCGCTTCCGAGCTCCCCACAAATCCAGCTCCCACAGTACTATCAAACCAGCCCGGTTCTATCATACCTCACCTTTTTTCCGGGTAGCTCCCTCGTAATGTTAATTTGTCTCTAAACGCCATCTCCTCCGGCAGAGAGGTCTCACGCTGAGGATCACTCCTATCTCTGTCTCCCACAAGTTGGCTTGCCGGACTCGAACCGCTACACCCATTTATCTACCAGAATCCTTGGGCTATACGGATCCCTGGCAAACCACCATCATCGCTCCTCTCGACCATCGCCCGAGTCCCGAGCTCCCTTCGATCTGCGAGACATTCGCTTGTCTCTCTCCCTCCCTCCGTCTGTGTCTGTCTGTCTCCCTGCTCTCCGATATACGAGCTCGCCTGTGTCCTTCCTCAAGATCCGTCAAACGCATCTGCTAGCATTCCCCAAACTCTGCCGATTGCTGAGCAGGACCAGCCTGGCTCTGGTTCTGTCCATCATCCGACAATCTGGATTCGTACGTGCCGCTCCTTCCCGTCTTTCCTTCCATTCCGCCCAACTTTCCAAAATGTCACTGCTTTTTCGTCATGTGCTGTCGTGTATGGGGACGCCTCACATTCTTCGCGTCTACTTCACCACTATTTGTGTTTTTTTGCACTCCCTAAGAATTTCTATTATTGCGGGCCACGTCCCCTATATTGGATCTACCTCGCTTCAGCCTCGACCTCATGGAGGTACAATCGTCTAACTTGCTATGGCGCAGTTTTATGAGCGTGGCCGCAGGATGGGGTCAATACCACCATAGCTCGAGTTCGAGCCCAGCTTCTCAATCGCGAAGGCTCGGTCATCTACGCTCCCAATCAAATACCAGCACCCACACTATTAGCTCTCGATCCGCCTCCACGAAGCCCAGGTCAAATACGCAAGCCTCCACCATGTCCGCCGACGGGCCCTCCCTGGCTCCGCCTGCTACCCCTCGATCGCAAACGAGGAGAGTCTACGCCGGCATTTCCGAAAGCGATTTCGACTTGTCCACTATCCCCGATCCCCGAAGTAGATCACTTACTCCCGCGAATATCGATGGCAATGCGAGCCCCCGGCAACATTCCGATCACGACGACGAAGTCGCAACCTTGAGTTCGAAGCTTATTCATGCTATAAACCACCAGACGACCCTCGACGACAATCTATCCCAGACCAGACTCGAGCTCGAAAGGGCCCGAGAGCAGATTCAATCCATGGACGTCCAGCTTGCAAAGCAAAGAGAAATGTTGGTTGGCGATATTTGGATCCGGCGGAAGTCGGTTGAAGCTGAGAAGACTAACCTGTTGCATAGAATCGCTGAGGAAAAAAGACTTCGAATAGAGGCCCAACAGGAGAAGAAGAGGATCGAACAGGAACTGGAGAACCTGACGGCCGAACTTTTTGAGGAGGCGAACAAGATGGTCATCTCAGCGAAGGAGGATTCACGCAGGGATCAGGAGATCTTGCACCGGAAGAATGATGCGCTCAAGGCCCAGTTGGCAGACACTGAAGGGTTGCTCAAGTCTCAACAAGAGCAGCTGACCGAGCTGAAGCAAGTTATGGAACAAATGCAGATGAGCCTAGACCATGACAACGATACCGCGACCACCACGCCCTCTTCCCCAGGCTGCAGCAAATTCGACTCCCGAGAAGACGATACGCCCACATCGGATATTGGCTCTCAGTCTGGCTTGTCAGACCTCATTACTCCATCATACCCTACGAGTTTCACCCACCTCCTGCAACCAGTCCTGCGGAACGATATCAACGCGTACGATGACTTTGTCGGGCTTTGCAAAGCATCAAGAAGGCCAGCGACAGCGAGCCGACCGCCTTCGGGGTCGCAAAGCGGTCTCGGCCTCGGACTCATGGGACCAGTTGCCAGTGTGACTTCGATAGGCATACCCTTGACTCACTCTACAATATCGCTATCATCCGTGGGGTCGCAGGCTCCTTCTTCCACGTTCTCCTTGCAGGCGCCGACGACTCCCAACTCGTCCTTGAGCGGCTCAGCCAACTCACCCATGCTTTCGATTCCAGCATTGAAAGATACTAAGTTCTACAAGCGAGTTCTCACTGAAGACGTCGAGCCAACTCTACGTCTCGACATGGCTCCGGGCCTCTCTTGGCTCGCTCGACGCTCGGTGATCTCCGCCATGTCCGAGGGATCTTTGGTTGTTGAGCCCGTCCCGACTACTGGCACATACGCTCGGCTTTCTCAGCCTCAACTGTACCCTTGCTCGCTCTGCGGTGAGAATCGGAAGGAAGAGCAATATCTGCGAATGTATCGTTTCCGCACCAGCGAAAATAGCTCATCACAGCGGTACCCTCTGTGCAGGTACTGTCTTAACCGTGTCAGGGCAACCTGCGACTTTCTTGGCTTCCTCAGGATCATCAAGGATGGCCATTGGAGGACTGATGACGAAGATGCTGAGAAGGCTGCATGGGAGGAGAGCGTAAGGCTCCGTGAGAACATGTTCTGGGCTCGCATAGGCGGCGGCGTCCGCCCGGTTTCTCAGGGCTTTCACGGGCACTCCCATAGTATCGAGAAGAGCCCTCGCCTGAGCCAGGAAGAATCTTCTCGTCAGGGGAAGGACATGATCGTCGCAGCCGAGGAACCCGCCGCTGTACAGGATGAAATGCGAGTATCAAGTCCCGAGGGTGAGGACAAGACCGAGGAATTTTCAACTCCAGCGGAGACGACACCTCAACCCACACCAGCACCCGAATCTTCAGGACTGGAAGACAAGGTCGACACCGTTGACGACAAAACAGCCGTTGTTCATGACCAACCCGCGGTTGAAGTTGAGCAGATACCCGAAGTGGAGAAGCCGGTCGAGGACGAACTGGCTGTTGAAGATGATCAGACTGTTGAAGACGAGCAGCCTGCTGAAGACGACGAGGCTGCTGAAGTTGACCAGGCTGCCGACGTCGACCAGCCTGCTGAAGACGAACAGCCAGCCGAACTCGAACAGCCGGCCGTGTCGGAGCAGCCTGTTCAAGACGAACAGCCGGTCGAAGTCCAAGAGCCTGCTGAAGCCGGAGACAAGGGAAAGGCCAAATGGATTCTAGAGCGACCCCAGACCCCTCCGCCGACCAATAGCAACCGTCTGTCAACGCAGTCTCTCACGCCAAAGTCCTCGGAAAGCAAGAACAGACTTTCGGTGCGCATCTTCGGCTCTCCATGAACGCTAAAACCCATGTCTTGTGGGCGTTTCTTCTCAGATCTCACTTTTTGATCATATATTTTTAATCTTGAAATTGCGCTGGCGAATGGGAGCATGACGATCGAAATCTATTTTTCTTGGGATGAATCAGAGGTCACGTCCTGGCCTCTTTTTCTCGGGCGTTTTTGGGCCATTCTACAATGAACGCTCTCCCAACACACCCATCGGTGTCTGGGTTGGTTGGAGCATAGGGCAAACACGGGTCGAGGTTTGGGAAAGCATTCGCTGAGGCAGCATCTGGGACCGGTTGGTCATTGGCACGGCTGGGATAGAAGCTGCCTCGAGGACGTCGGATAGCTCCTCGAAGGCACTTCAGATATGCAAACGGACGGGCTGGCCTGGACGGGAACGCGACCAATCTGGGGCGGAATGTTCACGGGCTGGGCTGGGTTTGAGCAGGACCCGGGTCGGGTTCGGCGCGACGGTAGACAAATTCTTGCGTCTGCAAAAAGAAACTTAGTAGTTTTAATGATACCAGAGAAATGGCATAGGCGCCTCGCTGCGCCCCATCACAGCAACAATGGCCATGGATTTTCAACAGTCTGATTCGTCCTCGAGCTTGGTGGTGATAGAAGCAAGTTGATGATGGCCCCCTGGCGGTACTTTGAGCTTTGAGTGTCCGGACCCACCCACGTAGGGGGCGCTCGCGAGGCTGCGAAAGTGCAAATGTGTACTCAGGGGAGAGTGAAGGCCCACTCCTCAAAAGGGGTAGGGTTTTGAGTATAGAACCCAATATAATCCTGCTGAAGCATGTTTTGAGCACGTTCTCACCCGGGAAGCATCGAAGCGACAAACCTTATGATGATCCAGAACTCACTGTGCTCACGCAATAGGGGTCACTACTCTACTGTAGTCTAATAACATCATTGTAGAAAAGTCTTGGGAACCAAAGGAGTGGCTTCATATAGGTAGCAGTGACGACGGGTAGGATATTCATACTTGATGCCTACCTAACTATTCAGGGGGAAGGGGGGAGGCGAGGTTCGTGTGTACTCTCTGGAGAACATGAAACGGTCCAATCTTGTGCCGGCTGTCTTGCCGGCAGAGCTCGTGATGTGATAATCTTGCCAGGCTTGTAGGCAGGCGCCTGGAAGCCGCTTAGGCTGGTCGTCCTGGGTTGTCACGTCGTTGCGGCCGCCGGTCGTACTCAAATGAGGGTACACATGCATGGGGAGAGTTCAGAACAGGAGCAACACCCTGGCAGAGATGGTTCTCTTGGTTGTGGGGTAGGTATATCCTATATATTTACTGACGATCGGAGCTTCTCGTAGATAGCCTGTCCCCCAGCTGATGTACACGTCCGGCGCACCCGGCGCTTGTGGGAGATGTGCTTCAGGGGGCGAGGAGATGGTGACCGAGAGAAAATCGACCAGATGGGTGTACACGGGCAGGGGTGACTGAGCCTTCTTACTATGACTTGATCTTCTTTGCTTCTGTTTCCTCAGTGAAACACCGAGGTAAAAAAAAAAATTTAACATGTAAATATCCTTCCTCGTTCCCTTGGCTGACGTTCACACCGGAACCTCCACCCATTGTTGAAGTTGGCACGTGCTGGGATATCATGCCGCTGTGCCGACTCTTGTGTGGAAAACAGGGTGCTACCTCGGACCGCCTCCTCGGAATATATCCTTCTGTCAACGATACGCCGGCCGGGTTGATGTTTTCACCTCAAGGCTGGGCGAGGCCCGGTATCCTCCATCAAACCTCTCGGCGATCCCCTCGGCGGCGATGTTGCACCCTAGGTAGACAGAAATACTACCATCTGTTGTCGGTGTTGTGTGTGTGCTCTGCACAGCCATCGTGAGACAGTTTCATACCAATATTTCTGTCGAGCACGTTGTTCGTCTCAATCTGGCAGAGAGCTTTCCCACAGGTCTCCCGTTGGCAAACCCCTACCGGTCAAAATTCCAGACCTATTGTCTCGAGCTGGGACAAGGCTCATGAAGCCTTGGTGGTTGAGTGAAGGCCAGAGTTGCTTCGGACGTGACCCTTCCTTTCCAACTTGGTTCCGTGCTGTGGGACAATCGCTCTGGCAGTCCCAAGATCAATCGCCCGATTGATCGACCTCTTGAGAGCTCTTCTGGCCATCCCATAGCTGAGATGTCTGCCGTGAGTTTCATTTTTTTCGGCCTGCGACGTAGATCTGCCATCTCATAGACTTTCTGGGATAGGAGCTGGGGCGTTGTAGGTAGCAGTATGATACGCCTCACGCATCGCAGTTCTAGGAATCGCGGGACCCTAGAGTTGGGACGTCGACAGTTGTTGTACGCTATACGCGTCCATAAGTGACGGAACGTTCCTATGCTCCTATACCTTCGGGGACATGTCGATAGTGCGCATTCCAAGAGACCTCATCACTGGTCACCGGCCCCCCTGCTGCTCTTCCCTCTCGTTCTTTGCCTGCATCCTTGTCCTCAAATCTTCGAGCTTCCTCTCCAAGGGCATCTTCATGGTCACCAAGGCAGAACGGCGGTCCTCGAGTATGGCTATCCGGTCGTCGATCGTGATCTCCTGGACTGCTTTCTTCTTCATCTGTTTGGCAGGGTCGTTGTCCATACTCAGCCACGCACCGGTCATGACGCCGCTGATGGTGATGAGGGCCACGGCGCCGGTGAGGACCATGCTGTGGATGGTCTTGTAGCGCGAGCCGGTGGAGGCGTGCCGTATGCCCTTGAGGGCGGTTGGGGGCAGAGCACGTCTGAACATGGTGATAGGATAGGGTCTGACACGTTGTACTGTATTGGTTTCTGTTTGCCGAGTGCTGCAGCCAGGCTTCCTTAGTCGCTTAGTACCAGAAGTCTCTCCAGATGGTCTCCGACTTGAGGAGTTGTTTCGACTTCAGATCCCGCTTTGCCTTGCTCCTCTTAGGCTTCTGCTGCTTTTGCCCCAAAGGCAGCTCTGCCTGCGATACGGTCGAGGTCGAGGTTGACGCCGACGTGGATGTGGACGTCGACAGCCAAGACGAGGCCGAAGCAACGCTTCCAATCGAAGAGTTGCGCGCGTGTCTATGGTCGTGTCCTGTTGCGGGAGACGGCGGGCTTATTGAGTTTGCTGGGGTCGAGGCAGCTGTGGTAGTCGGTGCTGCAACACGTCGTTGCGGTGGGGAACGGTGAGCTGGATCTCGCGTTGCGGCTCCAAGCTGTGGAGGCGGTTCGAGTAGATCCAATTCGATGGCTGCCATCAAGGTTGCATTCGGACCCCGGCTGAACTTGGGCGGTGGGGGGGGGAGTGACAGTGACAGCAATGTTTTGGTGGCACGTGAGTGCAGCAGCTGTGAGTGATAAGTGATGAGACAAGACAAATGAGACAGACCCAGTGAGGGTGAGGCCTGGAGACAGGGCATTTAGAGGGGTGTGCCCCGGGAGCCTCGGCAGGGTTAGCTTGGCAGGTTCTAAGCTACGGCACGGTGAAGCGTGGTCAGCAGGGCCAGTGGCCGGTAACAGCGGCTGTTGCAGTGGGGCAGTCGTTGATCTGATTCCCAAGCGAGTGAGTAGGTACAGCTACTGTATCTACCCTAAGTACTAAGTAGGTCGTGTACGATATCGCGTTGATCGGCGTGATGACGATGGTGACGGAATTTCGGGGTTTGAATTGACTTGCCTGGTACTCCGTAGGTTGTAGCTACATAGATAGTATCTAGAATACGATAGAGTTTCTCGTCACGTCTTTACCACTTTAGGCATTGCTGTCTTCTCATTCGGAACCTTCCACGATCGTGTTACCCACCGAGCACCTCTCAGAATACTGCGGACAGGGTACTTAAGGACACAAGCACTCAAGTATACATTCCCAAGGCTTCGTGCGTTAGAGCCACGCTGTTTGACTCGATACCTTGAGTATCAGCCACCACCAGACACCATGTCGACACCCCGCGTCTTCATCGCTCGTCACGGCGAGACAGAATGGTCTCTGACTGGCCGGCACACCGGTGTTACGGATATTCCTCTCACTGCCAATGGAGAGAAGAGAGTTGAAGCAACTGGAAGGGCCCTGGTCGGCAACGACAGGCTCATTGTCCCAAAGAAACTCACTCACATGTCAGTTACAAAGTCATCTGTTCCCTGTCCTCTTGTCCATAAATCATATGCAGGTACTCACACACACACCACAGCTACGTCTCCCCTCGCAGGCGAGCCCAGCGCACCTTTGAGCTGCTCAACCTGGGCTTCAGAGACCTGCCCTGGAAGCCCCACGGGCCCGCCTCGGGCGCCCCGTGCCTGGACTGCAACGCCCGCATCGAGATCACCGAGGACATCCGCGAGTGGGACTACGGCGACTACGAGGGCATCACCACCGTCGACATCCGCAAGATGAGGAAGGAGCAGGGCCTCGGCGAGGACTGGGACATCTGGAGGGACGGCTGCCCTGGAGGCGAGACCCCCGAGGACGTCACGGAGCGGATGGACCGGCTCATCGCCGACATCCGCACAAAGTACCAGGGGCCACACATGAACAGGACCGCCCCTTCGTCGCACGATGGCACAGGCGACATCTTGGTCGTGGGCCACGGTCATATACTACGCGCATTTGCCATGAGATGGGTCGGCAAGAACCTGCAGGATGGTCCGACTTTCCTGATGGAGGCTGGCGGTGTGGGCACTCTCAGGTATGAACCGTTCCCTCTCCCTCCCAAACTCAACACTCAAGGCCGCACATGACTAATTGGAGCCGCATTCTGGATAGTTACGAGCACCACAGCATCGACGAGCCGGCCATCCTGCTCGGAGGTGCCTTCGTAGTCAACTCTGCCGAGGAGGAGATCGCAGAAGCAGCCAAGAACTAGGGGGTTGCCGGCAAGCACCATGGGGCCGTGGGGCCCTAAGTCGTTGGTCTTATTCTGGTTCCTCAGAGCGCAGACCTCTCTTAGCTGATGGATTTGAGGTTGATGTGCCCGAAATCAAGACCAGGATATTCCCGCGTGGGACGCACGCACTTGCGGAATCATGCCGCCCACGGCGACTTCTACAGTCGAGGAGCTGTATCGGGAAGATGTCCAATCCACAGCAAGCCTCCACGGCGACCGATTTCCAGTCTATACCATCTGCGTTGCAACCATTATACGCCATATCGAAATTGAAGAAGTATGAGAAGAGAATCAAGATCCCTGTGCCTAAGATCTCTCTACCTTTGAGCCGCTACCCGCGGAAGATGCTGGGTGTAGTGATTGGACACCTTGGACCACCAGCACAAGGGGTTAAGCAATTGTTGATCGCTACAAGAGGTATTCAGAGATGATATTTGGATCGGCGCGTTCAGGCGTTTGGAGGACCATGGTACGATGATGAGCTAGATGTGGCTGGATTTGGGTCGGAGTCAAGCGTCTAGAGACTGGTTGTGAGGATATCTTACGCGGCTAGTCCAATGCATATCATGACGGATCAAATTGAGCAGGGTTGAACCCACGGCAGCATTGACATGGGCCTACATCTCAACATGGTTATCAGTAGATTCGTAGCAGCATATGCGAGCGACTTAGGAACAGAGTTGTTATCAACGCACGCTGGGGCACTGTATACCTTCGCACAGAAAATTCAGCAGTCCGGTAATGCGGAGAGATACATCACTGTATATAGGGGGGCTATGAGGTGGATACGAAGGCCACAAAGTTTGGTCTAGTTAGTATATGTGAGAATATGTGCTTACTCTATACACAACCGACGTGGGCAGGAACGCGGCCATTACCCAATATCAAAACATCATGATGTCTCCTCCGCGGCCTCTTCCTCTTCTTCTTCTTCAATAACATCCTCAACAATCAGATTCCCTGATTTCCCGATAGTTTCCCTCAGCGTCTTTTCCTTACTCGGCTCATACACCTCCCTCGGCATCAAACTGGCCAAGCGGAAGCTATACAAATGCTCATACCCCTCGGGCGCACCGTCCTTCTCGTCAAGCTCGGACTCGTCCGCCGGCCCCGAGAGCAGGTCGTGGCACTCCACAAACGCGTACAGCTCCTCGACGGTCGTGTCGCCGGCGAAGCGGCGGATCACGCGGCCCGCACCCGTCTCCTCAGGCATCTTGACGGCCAGGCGCACCACGTCCTTGTCGCTCGCGGGCGGCTCGGGCGCGATCGTCGTCGCGCGCCACCGCCGCCACAGCTGCTTCTTGCGCTGCAGCTCCGCGGCCTGCTCGGCAGCCTCGAGGGCCCTCTTCTCGGCCTCGGCGGCGGCTGCCTCGGCCTCGCGCTTCTGCCGCGCGCGCTCGCGGTCCCTCGCCAGGGAGCGCTCGTAAGCGGAGTCCTGCTCGGTCCTCAGGTCCCTTGACGTCTGCTGGACGATGCGCTCTGCCCTCAGGCCCTCGAGGTCGGGCGTGTACTTGCTCATCGCGGTCTGGATCCCGCTCAGGAAAGTGCTCTCTGTTACGTTACCGGCCAGCCTCTTGATGACCCCCATCTTTGTGCTCCCCTCCTTCGGGGTCAGGCTGATCAGTACCGAGAATGGAAATTTGGTACAGTTGTACTCCTGGCTCACGATGTACGCCTCGCTATCGAGGACGTTGCCGCCCCAGAGGAGGATGTTGTTGGCCGGGTCGGTCAGGAACGCGACCACATCTGGCGCGAGCAGGACGTCACGCGCGAAGGGGGCGGTGTCGTCGTGCTCGGGCGACATGAGCACCACCAGTAGAAACTTCAGGTCCTTCTTGGCTTGGTCGTGCGCCTGCGCAAATCCACCCTCGAACCATGGCAGCGGGTTGCTGCCGTACTCTTCCTCAAACTCCCTCCTGAACCGTGCAGCAGAATCCCTGGGCAACAACATCTTCCGCCCGTTGGTGTTCCGTAGCCCCCTTGTAATCGAGTTCGACACGGCTCTTGGTCGAAGTGACTGTGGCAAGAAGGACAATATATACCATACTGGCCTAAAGAGGGTCGAGAACAGTTTCCAGCCTAGTTGGAAGGGCGCAAAGAGGAGTGTGAGGAGCCATGGTGCTCGATATGTCGTCGAGGGTTGCGGCACAATCCGCGGTGCAGGTTCCGTCCTTTCCCTGCGAGGTATCCTTCCTGAGGGCACGTAGAAGCTCTCTTGCAGATTCTCGTGTCGCCCGGCCGGCCGAGGGGTGCTTGTCTGGGCGGCCTGAGCCTCCGCGACGGGGTCAGGCCCCTCTCCGTCGAAGAACTTGGTTATTGCTATCTGTACATTCCATTGTGACCTCTCAAGCAGTGGAATGGCATCTTTGGGTTCCTGGTTGGTGAGCTGCGTGTATTGCTGCAGAGCTTCCTGCTGCGTTGGGGACAACTGGGCCGGGTCAAAGGCGGTCGATGCGCTCGCCATGTTGGATCTGGCCTATAGAGAAGGTTCTTTCCCTACCGAGTCTGTTCTTCTGCTTCTTCCTTCCCCTTCGTTATCGATGTATTTGATTTCAGAAGTCCATCAAGGCCCGGGTGGTTTCATAGAATAAAGTTTGCTTTAGGATGGGATCGACAGTGGCGCTGGAGAGAGCTCGGTGTATCGTGTGGGCATTCGAAAATGCTTGAAATATTATCGAGTGGTCAGGAGAGAGGACAAGCGAGCGAGAGCTCCGTAGTAGACCTGTGCGAAGTTTTACAATACTTTCGGATGTGACAAGGCGAAAGGCTGAGAGATGTCAGGCCTCTCGGGGAGTGAAAGTGTTATGGTTTTGGTAACGTGTGAAGTTTGGCGAGTCTAAAGAGGTGCTCACCGACGTCAGTGACAACACAGGGGGGCAGCTGGGGGGGTGGATTTACCTACTTAGGTACTTACTGTATAGGTGAGTTGCTGTGTCACCTAAGTACCTAGCTACCTAGGTACATATCCAGGTAGCTATGACCCTAACCCTTGAATCGCGCTCGAGTCAGACTACCCGACGTCGGAAGATGACAAGCACGGGCCAGTCAGTCAGGTCAGTGGGTGAACAACCCTGGAAGAAACCTGGAACAGCGGCGGGTGACAATTGCTCCCCACCCCCCGTGCCT
The DNA here is from genome assembly GCA_016808195.1 of Cytospora chrysosperma. Lineage (NCBI taxonomy): Eukaryota > Fungi > Ascomycota > Sordariomycetes > Diaporthales > Cytosporaceae > Cytospora > Cytospora chrysosperma. The sequence goes on from JAEQMF010000012.1 coordinate 1,351,411, forward strand.
TTTCCACCTCAATGTCTTCGACACGCACACGCATACGCACACACACACACACCTACACCAAAGACCAGACCAAAGGACCATCGAGTCTGTAACCTCGCCCCCAACATTCGTTTCTCTTTCTCCCAATATTCTCACGTTACGTCGGGTCGATGGGAATACAAGCTACTTGTCGAATTAGGCCATGGGAAACAATTCTCAGATCCAAGTAAGCTCTGCATTGCCCCATCCACCCAAAGCAGCACTGCGCTGCATAGCACAGTGGCCGTGGCAGTAGCAGTAGCTGTCCCCTCGAAACCCCCCACTACGGACCTCCATCAACTATCACGAGTGGCAACAACCGTCCCTTCAACACACGACTGCCCACCCACCCTCTGCCGAGCTCAACAGCCCTCCCTTGGGTTCAAAGACTATTGCGTCTATCTACCTTCGCGGAATACGCTTGACTGACCAAGCGCATGGGATAGGCGTCGTAAATCCGGTCCAAGGGCTGCCGCCTTCGTCGTCGCCGCCGCCATCGCATCACAGAACTGATCGGGTGTGCTCCCCTCTTCCATACCGCAACAATGGCCGGCGCTCCCGATTTGCGGCGGCAAGTCGGGTCGCCAGGGCCTAAGAGGCGCGGTGAGTCTTGGGGACCGACCTCGTCTGGCCTTACCTCACTTCGTTTCCGTGTTGTGCTGGTCTGCCCTTTTTATCATTGCTCGTCCCGCTGACATCCCTTCGCACCAATAGACAAAGACAGCACCTTGTGTAGGAATATTTTAATATATGGCAAATGCCGATACGAAAACCAAGGCTGCAATTTCAACCATGACGGCTCGAGGAATAATCATGCTAGCAGCAGCAACAACAGCAACAATAGCAATACCAGCAACAGCTCCGATGCTGCCAAGAGGGCCCTCAACGGGGACTCTCCCTCCTTCACGCCCTCGAGTCTAATCACCCAATCCACAAAGAAATCCACTCTACCGTCCCAGGCTGCAAGCGCCGCTGTCTTCACTCCCAGGGGCGTCGGTGCTACCACACCTGCCACTCCCGCCAGCTCCGAGCCTGAACGTCTGTTCAACCCTGCTGCCATCAAAGAGTTCACCCCTCAGAACAATTACGACCTCGGGAGTGCGAATCCTCCCCCCGCCACCCCGGACTCAACCATGCCCTCCTACGATCCCTTCTCGACGCCCGTGCCTGCTGCCCCTCAGTTTAACCCGTATGCTAATGATCACGCGAGTTTGGCGGGGTCCTCCACCGCCGCGTACTACCAGGGACAGGGCGCATTTCCTACTCCCTTGCAACCGCCACCATACCATCTGTACGCCAACACCGGGCCTTACCGGGAAGATCTACTACCATACCAGCGGCAGACACGGGACTTCTTCATTCCGGATGATATGAGGGAGGAGCTGCAAAAGAGGAACCATGCCGCGAATCAGGTGCTGGCTAGCACCATTCAGTTGGAAAACTATCATTCTCTTGTGCCCTTGGATAAACTTGACACGCCGCATCGAAAGAACACGGGCATTTTCGGCTGGACGAGTTGGCTGTTCAAGGCGTTCTCTACCAAGACTGGCAGGATTTACTGCCTTCGAAGGATCCAAGACTATCGTCTGGGCGATCGCGAAGCAACGCAAGCCATCGAAACCATTAAGAAATGGAAGCAGATCAACAACGGAAACGTCGTCATGGTCCATGATGCCTTCACTACGTCTGCTTTTGGTGACAGGTCCCTTGTCTTTGTCCAGGACTACTTTCCCCTGGCTCAAACCCTTGTTGAAGCCCATCTCACGGGACAACCGCAGAAGGATCACAGGTTCCGCGGTACCAATGGGCCTAGCAAGATCCCTGAGGCAGTCATATGGTCCTATGTCGTTCAGATAGCCAATGCGCTGAGAGCTATCCATTCGAAGGATCTTGCTGCGAGGTGTCTCGACCCAAGCAAGATCATCCTTACCGACAAGGATAGGATACGATTGACCGCATGCGCCATCCTTGATGTGGTACAATACCAGGCCACCCGATCGACAAAAGAGCTCCAACAAGACGACTTTGTCCAACTAGGAAAACTCATCTTGTCCCTGGGCACCGGCAAGCTTCCAAGCCAACTTGTCGACGTGAATGGCGAGATGGCTACACTGGCCAGGAAGTATCCCTCTGGGTCCAAAGGGGAATCGGCGTTGAGGGATCTGGTTGTGTGGCTCCTTACGCCAGGAGAGAAGAGCGCCGACCAGCTCATTACAGGCATGCCTCACCATGTCATCGAGAACTTCGACAAGAACCTACAGAATATCGACACGCTCACCACCATACTTTCCCGTGAACTTGAAAACGCCCGGGCCATACGCCTTGTCATGAAACTGGGTATGATCAACGAGCGAGGAGAGTCCGATGGCGATCCAAACTGGTCAGAAAACGGCGAGCGATACCTACTGAAGCTATTCCGGGATTATGTCTTCCACCGCGTCGACGAGAACGGGAGGGCGGTCTTCGACATTGGCCACATGTTGTCCTGCCTGAACAAGCTGGATGCCGGGGTTAATGAACGCATCCGCCTGACGAGCAGGAACAATGAGACGGACTTCATAATAACATATGCCGAGCTCAAGAAACAGCTCAACAACGCGTTCTCCGACCTTATGAAGCATAATAGGCGGGCTTAGATAGACGCATCTACTAGCCCCTGGTTTTCAAGAGGACGTTTCCCGTTCCACGGAATGACGCGAGCCCATGGGGGCCCTGCCGCACCAAGGGCAATCCAGCCACCTACATATCTTCCACCTTTTCCACGTTCTAGAGGTTTTCCCATCACTTCCACCGTGCCAATGACACCATGGCAGCCGCGCGGCGGTGCTTGGAATGGCTCCAGAGGCAGTATCATGGGAGTACGGCAGCAACAACCAAGTTTTCACTGGGGACAACGGGGACACATAGGCAGGGGCTTCGGTCGTGGCCGAATTATGAACTATGGAGTGGACCGAGGCGACCAGTCTTCGACCCCACAAGAGCAACATATCGATAGCCAACCAGCAGGTGGAGCGGGACAGCAGGAGACTGGTATAAGAGACAGACAAGGGGCAGTGCAGGGACAGCTAAGCTGGGCGGACGTAGCCAAGAAGTAATCCGCAGCTGGCTATATAGGAGGTGGGCTCCCTGGGTGGTAATGAGATAGGACACAAAAGAGAGGAGGGGGTTTGCGGTTGTGGTGATCGGCCAACGTTGTCCGGCCTTGCCCGTTGGATTCAAAGACGCCTGTCGCCGACGTTTTGAAAGAAGAGAGTCTGAGGACATTTTGGAGAGCCGGACCAGGCGAGTTAGCACAAAGAAGGAAACAAAGTTCAGCGACGTTCTCAGAATCGAAAACCTTATACGAAAGATGCATCCTTATCTGAACATAGGGTAGAAGTATAATACCACACGGCAGCTCGTCGGTGGGATGCTACGCAGGGCGTCGAACAAACGGAGGTCTGTTAGAGAAGGAACTGGGCAGCGAGAAAAGTAGATTATGTGGTCTAGCAGGACAAGCAAAGAAGAGTCTGTCACAGCGAGTAACAATTGTTGGGTATGAGGATCAACCTGTAAATCCTGTGGCATCGTACAACCGAAGTGTCGCAATGAAGGGGGCGGAGTACTTGGTACCTTAGAGGTCGTTCCTTTTGGCCAAGTAACCGGTACAAATGTATGTTCAATGAAGCCTAATCCGCATTTGACCAAGATGAACCACTGCAGCTGAGAAGGCTTGCCCAATGGCTTCCTGACCTCACTCACCCTTGACCGGCCATGTGGTTACACTTCACTTGAAGATGTCGTCGCAACGAATAAGAAGTGCCAGACTACGCCACCGTAAGCATGCAAACAGATTTTGGACAGTGCCATGTTATGCATCGATACCTGAGGCTGCTGGAATTGCATATTCGAACCGATTGAGGCTCTGGCCAGGTGAAGTCTGCGTTGCACTGCTGGGATAAATAGCAGACGGTCTTCCTGGGTTTTTATTATTTCTGTTCCTTCTTGTCTCCACAAGAGATGAGACAGTTCTACCTAGTTGTGTCCTTTTACCAATAATTACAATTGCTCCTACTCCAAACCTGTTTCCGTATCTCCTCGTCAGCAACCAGCACTGCTCCCACCTGAAGTCGTCCAACGTCTCTTGTCAAATTACCATGCCTACTTCCAGGGTTGCGTCTGCTACTGCTGGAACTGATCCATGGCGACATAACGAACGCTTGATTCGCAAGCTTTACCAGGATGAGAGGAAGACACTGGAGCAGGTCAAGCTGATCATGGAGACGGAATATAACTTCCCACAAATTCCGTAAGTATCCCAAAGCAACTCCCCTTCCCCGGCCCACCTTTGTCACTCTCCATCCCCAGCTTGGCCGTTACATAAACGGGTTTCCAGGAATCTTGCCATTAATATCTTCTTAACCATTGTCATCCAATAGTTTGTCGACCTGGGAGACAAAGCTGAGGGACGTCCTCGGACTTCGGAAGAAGATGAAAATGAAGGACTGGCCGATAATCTACAGCCATGTTCGCCCACGCCTTGAGCAGAAGAAGGAGACAGCCATTTACCTCAATGGCACTCGGATGGAATGGAAAAGAGCCTGGAAGGAGATGAGAAGAAACCGCACCACCTCTCAACCCGCCCAGCAAGGTATGTGAGACTATCAATACGCAAAGCTTAACGATACTGACATATTCCAGAACAACTACATCCTGCTCCTCTTCCTCCTGGCGTAGTTGTGCGAACACCATCCCCTGCTCAACTTATGCCAACAAACAACGCCCCGCTACAATCAAATCATAGTGACACCCAGTCAGGCTTTGTGTTTTCTTCATGCTATGATCTTGAAACACAATGCTCATCGACATTAGCCAAGTCGACCAGGCTGGAACGACATCAATCAAACCCAACATCTTTACCCGCCTATCAAGCAGAGGCAGACCGGGTTTACAGACTATGTCTTGAGACCATACCCTTCGTCCTGTTAGCAAGGTATCTGGCGCGTACAGGTGTGTAAGATTTATGTTGATGATGTACTTGCAACGTCGAACTGATTGATCTCGGAAGGTACGAACACGATCTCGGCCCTCGATGGGCAGTGGCCTGCCATTTTCTCACCGAATCATCAACTTCATGATCTTAGGCTGCACAGCAGCACCGTGGACTCATCCGGCGGCCTTGCTCTTGCAGCGTCCCTGTCTCACCTGGCGCTAGAATGCAGTCCTGCATTACGGCGTACATTGTCTTTGGAAATCTCGACCAACTTTGATGTACAACACTATATCGCCATGGCGGTATATACCCTTTCGAACGACTTGTACGCGTCACATAACGGCAGCATTTCTTATATCATTGAATTTCTCTTTGATCGGGTCCCTCGCACATCCCTTGTGGCCTTCTTTCGGAGTGGCTCTTCAAGTATGAGAGCCGCATGGGAGCGATTGATCGACCATGTGTTTCGGCGCATCTGCCACAACAAGCATCTCAACAAGCATCTCAACAAGCCATTGATTACCCTCATAGAAATCGGCTTCGATCATGATTGGATGGATGATCGAATAGGAAGCGACTGTTTCTACGCCGTTGTTCACATGGATTGTGCCGACATTGTTCAGAAGTTTCTGGCCCAGGGCTACGTTTCGGTCAGGGTTCACCTAAATGATGACTTCAGCATAAATTACCCCTATACATCCACAATCGTTGCAGCCCTGGACAACAAGAACCTTGAATGCGCAAGGCTTTTGATCCAACACTGCAATGTCAGCAACGTGCCATTACATGAAAATGGTGTTCACATATCATCTGCAGATAATTTCAGTATCTTAATTGGCCGCTTTCGCAACGAGGATGAAGTTTACAACGAGGCATTGGAGATGTTCTTGAGTTATGATCCAGATGTCGATGCACCATTTTTCAGACCTTTCGGCAACCAGTACGAATATCAATGTGACTGGGACCGGTTTTGCAATGAAAATGACATACTCAAAGAGCGGCACATCTCAGTACTGGATTACTGTTTCTATTTCAATCGTCCACTGTTCAAGCGATTGAGATCTTACAGCAAAGCGTGGCCCTCACGAATGACAAGAGCCGGAATCTTGGGCGCCCTGGAGCTTGGATTACATTCCCTCCGAGGCTATCTGCAACGTGTCTGCCACGACGACACTGATGCCAAGGAACGGTATCTGGAATTCATTCTTGCGGAGCAATTCTTAAAAATGTGCTGTTACCCACGTGGCGGATATGTAGCCATGGATCCGCATGTTACTCTAGCACTGCTGGAACTCGACGTTGACCCGACCCTTCCGTTGATAAAAAACCCACCCGATGCGGGATGCTGCGCGATCCGACAGATACACGTAGCAGAGAACAGTGATACACGACGGCTTTGGATGAGTGTTTTGGAGCTTCTCCTCCTGAGTGGTGCTACTCTAGGCTCCGAAGCTCTGGTGATCGCAGTCGACAATCATGACATCAGCTTGTTGCAATATTTGATCAGCTGTACAGCCAACCTCGCCGAGGAAGGGCGCGAGGCACTTGCGTGGGCAGCCAGTCGGAACGATTTCGAGGCCGTGGACTTACTCCTTCAAGCGGGTGTCGATATCAACTGCTATGTACAAGGAGCTAAACAAAGTCTCACAATTCTGGCCTACGCTATCAGCGACCACATGACTTGTAGGGTTTCAGATCAAACTGCATCTTACGAGATGATGAAATACTTAATCGAAAACGGGGCAGTTCCCAAGGCATTGCCAGACGATTGGCATCCATGTCATTTTCTCCAGTTCCTCCTCCGATACACAGAGGCAGGCTTTGAGATTGTCCAGAAAGTCCAGTATATCGTGGAGACTTTTGATATCGACTTCGGGGATCCCTCCACCCCCTCCGACGGTCTTCTGGAAGCCTGTCTTTGGGGAACCTTGGACTTCAGCGATGATGACTCTCGGGAGCGATTAGCAACCTTCGAATATCTTCTCCAGAAATTCCCAGTCTGTATCGGCGCTTCCCTTGCTCCGCTCATTATGAGGGGAGGCCGACAGCAGCTCATTCAAGACCTGATTAGTGCCGGAGCTGATATCCGCACTTATTCTTTCTCAGGCACGAATTATTTCTATATCGATATGGGTTGCATGTCTCCCCTTCAAGCCGCAGCTTGGAGGGGAGATGAACAATTAGTCCAGCAACTATTGGACTTGGGTGTTGAAGTGGATGGAAAGCCATTACCTGGTAACGCAGCAACCGCCCTCGAATGCATCTGTAAATGGAAACCGTTAACGTCGGAGGAGGGCTTGCGGAGACTCAGAATCATTCAGACTCTTCTCAATCATGGGGCGGAAGTCAATGCCTCGGGTAGCAATGCCTCGGGTATTAATGCCTATCGTGGCGGTACGGCTCTGCATGAAGCAGTCAGACAAGGCGCCTTGGATGTCACAACCCTTTTGCTTTGTCATGGTGCGAATGCCAGCGTCACGACAGATGATGGGGATTCCGCCTTAGATATCGCCGCCGACTGGGGATGTATCGATATAGCTCAATTCCTCTTGAATGCCAATGCAGTCAGCGGCCGACCGGGAAAAACTGGGTATGACGGCGCCATCCAGCGGGCTAGAGAAAGGGGGCACTTCGCCTTGGCAGATGTGATAGTAAAACATGCAGAAAGCAATTTGAGACTGGGAATCGTTGTGCCTTTCCTCTCTTCTTGACATAAACACCGGAGAGAAGACACGAACTATGGTTTGGGATCGGACGATGAGGTAAATAGTCTACAGCCATTGGGTTGCGTGCTCACAGTTTGTGACTGACACTCTGTTTACTGCATTTGTCTAGGACAAGGAAGGCAGCGTGGAAGAAATGGGCCCGGAGGAAGATGGCCCCGACTAGAAATGTATGCAAGGCACAGACTCGGCAGTCCGATGAACAGAGGCAAGGGAGAATAATGATGGCGTGCCAGAAAATGTCTTGAAAAACGAACGGGTTAGTCCCAATCGCAGGTGCTGATATACGTAGAACAGACCTTAAGGAATTCGCACCAAGATCACAATAGGTTCATAGTGTAAGAGTGACCAACAGGGACAATCAAGGGTGAGTTTGACGATGAGTGTAAGAAGTAATCCCTTGATGTTGAAGGTAACAGATTTAACTGGTGAGCCTGAGGGAAGGGAAGCCCCTGTACATATCCGAGTATTATAGTCCACTCAGGGTCTCATGACCCTGCGAGGATTACCTATTAGCTGCTTTATTGATCAAAGCTATATTCCTGTTTCCAATCAAGCTTTTGATCAAAGAATCAATTCAACTGAATTTACAGCCACGCCTGTATGCGAAGGGACAGCGGCAGTGGGAGACTATGCATCTCCACAAGACAGGACATTGGGAAGAGAGCCAGCGTTAATTGAAAGACATGGTGAGGCCGAGGGCGACGAGCGCTTCGAAGTCGCTACGGGTGTCGTACTCCAGAACCCAAAAATGGAAAAGGAAATCGAATATCTAACTCATCCGACGTTTGATGCCATCGACGGCGGGCTGACGCCGTGCCTTGATCATTCATGTCTAAGATGGAGGAGTATGAGCAAGTACCTACGCAATCGTACATGAAGTCTCCAGCACAGAGAATTCCGGCCTTCTGCCAGTGCGGAAAGATACAGCTGAAAATCTCGCCTCCCTAGGGCGTGTTCTCAAGTAGGGGGGCTAATATCATTACTCGCTTTGCTTCGACTTACTGTGCTCTTTCAAGATGTCCCCAGGTTCGACGGTGGGCAACCGACCAGACGAAGGATGTTCCCCCGCCACGGTAATACAAAACACCTTGCTGGACCGTACGGGCTGGCTTGATGGGTGGGCTGAGGGTTTGATTGAAGGGTTAGAATATTAGGAGTTAGCAAAGCAGACTTTACTTATGAGATGATGGGGGAGCACATGGTTTTGTACGACGGAGGCAATAGGGCAGTATAATTACTCATGAAAAAACAACCAAACATGTGCGGTGTTCCGTGACGTTGAGAGTCTGTTGGGAATTTGTGCGTGTTGATGAAATCAGAGCGACTCATGAAGACGCGGATGGGAGCAGTTTGCTCGGACCGGCTGAAGTGTGTGATTTAGAGACGGTCTCCGAGATCTGACTGGCATGATGCCTATATATTCCCAGTGATTCAGGAGGGAGTATGATTCGTCTCCTCACACCATCTGTACAGCAGTCTGCAAAATATCTCGTGCAAGTCTCAACTATTCGGACAAGAAAAGGACATCATGTACACCTCAGAGAGTAAGGATAGCAAGAGCAAGACATCCAAGAAGAATATGGATGACACTTCCGTCTCCAAGCATGATACACGGAAGACGGTGCTGCAGACAAAGGGAGATGTCGTCTCTGTGGAGGTCCGAAGGGAATAGAATATGGCAGGGCAACAAAGAATCGATGCCTCAGTGCAAATCAATGAGGACGGCAACGGATAGGTGACCCAGGGTGGAACGGCGACTTGATGTAGATGCAAACGAAGCAGATGAATGAAAGCACTGATTGCTGTACTATTCTATAACGCTCAGTGTGACAGTGAGGTGGATATTTAGTTCATAGACTCAGGATGGAAATAATGCCAGTGGATCCTTCTGATTATTGAATACCTAAGGCAACTGTGATATTCAAAGCTTCCAGTGACTGTGGCAAGGCTGAGCATGCGGGCTTGTTGCACAGTCACCGTTTGGACATTAGTGATTGACCAAGTTGAGTGACAGGCCGAAGTCAGTGATTCACTCATCAACAGTCCGTTGTGTTACCAGTAACTGATACTCACCCTATTATTTAAAATGTATATAAGTGACCAGTAGTCTGAAGCTACTGTTATGTTCAGACTGACAACTTGAACACTATGAAGAAACTCAAGATGTGCTTAGGACTCTGCCGTCGGCGCGACGATGATGTGGACGAGGCCACCGAACTTGATCATGCAAACGCTGCAAGGCGAATGGAAGCTGGGAGGCAAATCGACCAGTTCATCGACCAGTCGACAGATCCGCAAGGACGTCCTCAACATCAGCCTCGTTACGCATGAAGGACGCTCGCGGATTAATATGCACGGATTGTACATGTGCCAAATGAAAAAAAAAATCTGTTTATTGCATATGGAACAGGTTATTCTCTAATGAGACAACAATTGTAAGTATTATAGTATCAATGATCAACTGTTGTTGTTTGCTTATGATATAACTATAGTGAGAAACTTGTCCCCTGGTTGTCGGCCACGAACATGCATAAGGAGTGAAGAGAAATGTGTATTTGGAGACCACAAGACCATCCTTGGCGGGCACTGGCTGTCTTCAAATGTTCAGGACATTGAATGTGGTTTCTCTATCTTGTGGTCGTTCAATGTTCCATAGGGTTGATAATCTGACCCAGGTCACCATGCCTCATTTGCTCCCAGTGGAATACGAACTCATGCATGTATATTCTTAAAGCCAAACCATAAGTCATGATCTATAAAACCAGTCGAGCAACGACAGGAGATACTGAGGCATCAAATGTGACCTGTTTTTCATCTCAAATAAGCAGCTTACATATGTATCCTGCCATATAGCCCTCTCCCAACCCACGAAGACAACTAGAACCCGGAGCCAATCAGTTGCCCTGGGAAATGAATACAAGCTGAACGCTCATGAACCTGATTTTAGGTCAGCAAAACCCCCTCGGTGAAATCCATCTCGGATAGGACTCACGCAGCAGTCGCTGCAAATATCTCTATTCTCCTAGCCTTGGTCAAGAGGCTCAAGAGGAGACAGAAGACCATCGCGAAGACACAGACGAGGCCAACCCTCAGGTTAGGATTGCGGACGGCAAAGAGGGTAATGATCGAGGCCATAGGCACGACGGCTGAAGACAGTGCGCCAATGATCCTGTTGGCTGCGGAATATGTCCTCTTGGAGTACTGGTAGACTCGGCCGTCCACGATGGCGAGGTTACCCCCTAGGCCACTTTCGATGTCCTCTTGTTGGATGAGTTTCTCCATCAGAGACATACACCAGTCAGCGGGAAGCTCGAGTCTTGAGCGAGTGGGGGAAGTTCTATAATATTGTGTCCCTCCGTGGTCGAAGACGTGTAGTCGATATGCTGGAGCTGGGGGCTGACTTATACAGGCATGATCCAAACTCACCATTCTGCACCCACCAAGAGCCCGAAACAGCCTCAGTACCGAGCGGACGCCAAATCTCTCCAGCGGATCGTTTTCCTCATCAGCTGCTTCGAGCAACACCAGGTCATCGAGGAAGTCCTCTCTATACACCTCTGGCTCCAGGCCCATCAGTTCCGGAGAGCAAAATGCAAACGTGCCCTGACTGAGGGAGTCCCTGCCCACGATGTTGGCCAAGACCCGCCGCTGGTCATTAGTAGGCCCGGCCATCGAGGCGACTTTGGAGTGCCTTTGTATTGCGTCCTCTCCAGGGTGCCACTGTTAGTTAGCCTGGCTCAATGCTGAACCCATGAATCAAAAGCTCTGCCTGTAGTATCCACCGGAAGAAACGAAGTACCTGATCAGAGTGAACTTATACTCACGATACTCATATAACCTCTCCCTCAACCGCAACCAGATCTTCCACCTCTTCCCTTCCGTCCTCAGGCCGCTCGTCGCCAACAGCCGCCAGTGATAGTCCCAATCGCTCCTCCCATTGTTCCCGGGACAACGCATGTCAGCGGCTGTCTCGCGGTCCAGCTCATACTTGAGCTGGTACAGCTCGGCCTGGAGGTACAAGAGGTTGAGGGTCGACAAGTCCCTGAACCGCCTCATCATCCCGTGGTGTGTCTTGGTCATGAACTCGGCGAGGTGGGCGTAGCCACGGGTGGGCTGGGGCCTGTTGCCGCCGTCCTGGCTGGCTGCTTGGCCTTGTCGCTCGGAGCCTTCCTCCTGAGGCTTCTCGGCGTCCGAGTCTTGGTTCTGTTCCATGGTGGGCGAGATCGGTGCTTTTGCCGGTGTGAGGTAGAAATCTGGGAAAAAAACAGGCTTGGGTGATAAGAAGAAACACTGTAGTCTCGAGGGAGAAGCGGTTGAATGGTGATAACAATGAGGCAAATCCGGATCAGTCCTCGTCCAACTCGAGTGCTCCAGCATCTGCAGCCCTCGATACGGCTGGACAAGGCATGTTTGCTACCACGCGTCATGGGCAGGCCAGACGGGCGAGTACAGCCTCTTGACTTGTATCACAAAACCACTGCTGGGGATGCATGTGGCCGCTTCAAGGAGCTTTGGGCCAATCCATTGGTCATTGTCAAGAATCAGGCATCTTCGTCCACGCGAGAAGACTTCGGATTGTTTCGAGGCACAAATCTGCCTCGCATGAGGCACTGGCTATCACAACGCTCAACGGAGGCCTCACTTCCCTGCTCGTCCGTTGTGTTGCAAGATCAAGCATGGGAGATACCGAAGAACAACACTGCATTAGTCACCGAGACGACGACGACGACGACGGACACTTGTTGTCAATTCAGAAGCTGTCTCATGAACATATACTTACCTCCCATCACTCAGCCACGTTACGCAAGATTATTTCGACACCACGTTCCCCGATGACGAGGGTTGCACAGCGAATCTTGGCAGTCAGTGAATCACAAATGTCTGCGGGACAGTCTGGTAATGAGAGCGCATTTATCTTTCCTTCCTTTGCAAAAGCCTTCTAGAGATATGGCCCGTACGTGCCGCAATGATACCGCCCTGATGTTCCATATCCACGCCATGCAGTTGATTATATTACTTTGCAAAAGGATGCAGAAATCAAAGAAGGAGTAATACACGAGTAGAATCTGGTGGTTGCTATGCAAGTTCCACTCCCCAGACAGGCCATGAATCATACTCTTCTTGGTCCTCATTAGTGCGAGAGCTTGAGAATTTCGACCACATGAATTCCAAATTGAGTGTGATCGCTCCGAATGCTCACCCTCATAGCTCGCATAGTTCTTGACAACGGATCCGCCAGTGATGGCGCGCTAAGATCGATGTCGTGCATGTCAATGTAAAAACCACCCAGAAGATGTTCATCGTGAAGGATAGGTGGTGAAGGAACGATGGTCGATTAACGCCGGCGGTACTCAGTGTAACCCACACGTTTTCCTGAAAATACTTGAAAAGAACGTGGGCCACAACCGTATGGCGTGGAACTATCAGGCCGCACCTTTTCCAGTGCTAGGAGCTGAGTTTTGGGTATTTTGGCCAGCTGTTCCCGTCAGAGCGTCGAAGGTCATCTCAAAGCAGAATCGTTCAACTGAAGCTGCTGACCACGGGATATGTCCATATTGGCTGTCTCCTCCGGGGAATCGTCGTAAACCATCGGCAGGATGAAATCATAATTCGGATGTCGAGCCATTGTAAATCGCAGCAGCTACCGATGAATCGAGGATCATGGTATTACCCTGCTAGGGCATTAAGCCGCAATCCACTCTTACAGAGGCCGGTCAGCCTCATCGCGCTCTCCAGTCTGAGTGCCCTTGGCCTCCTGATTCTCCGCTGTTGCGGCCTGGTCCAACGCTTCTACCTGTCCGTTGGCACCGTTCTGATCGGTGTCCTTGTCGACGCTGGGCTGCTCACCGCCGGCATCCTCACCGGGAGCCATCTCTGAGGCCTCTCGTTCCTGTTGAAGTACACCCTCAAGAGCTGTGCCCTCTGTAGACATGCCTTGGCTCTCCATCATGGCGGCGAGACGAGCTGCGCGACCTTCTTTCTTTCGCGGTACAGGTGCTGTGATACGCATTTAGCATTATTACTTGCCAGTGGCTGTCAGGGAATGGACACCTACCTCTGCCATTTTCCTGGACGTAGAATTGTCTCAGCAGGTTGACTGCCTCATCTCGGCGCCAACCACCCTCGGCCTCAAATCCAACCTCCACGTTTCCGCCATGGCCCTTAGACGTGTTCGAGACGGGGACGGGTGGTTCAGTAAACGTGAACCCGTTGACCTGCTTGACCTCACCTACCGGAGCTGGACCCTCTTGAGATCCAGTGCTCGAAACAGATGGTGCAGTGGAAGCAGGCTTGTGGGCCAGAGGTGGGCGAGGCAACTGGTTCGCAATGGGCCGGTGGATAGGTGTCGCTGGGGCAGTCGCAGCATGGACAGGATCGGAGTTCATGTGGATACAGAAAACACCACCAGTGCCACCAAACTTGTCGTTGACAGCACCAAAGTAAACCTTCTTGATTCCGAATTGGCGGAGCATCGATGCGCACATGACGCAAGGCTCGACGGTGACATAGAGGATACACTCTGAGATCAAAGACCGGTCGACCACAGGGGCGGGGTGGAGTTTTTGGCCGTAAGGATAGATGTGGCCATCCTTTGGGTCGATATCACCCCAGTCCTGCTCAGTGTAGCTGCTGGGTGGTGGAATTCCATCGCCCTGCTTGCTGCTCTGCTTATTCTTCTTCTTCCCCTTGACCTTGTTCTTGGGCTGCTCCTTCTCGATGTCTGCCTTAGAGGTGAACGATAGGAGAGCAGTCAGGGCCATCAGCTCGGCGTGTCGGGTTCCATTGCGGGTGACGTTGGTCGCGTTCATTCCCCTGGCGATTACTCTTCCGTTGTGAACGAGCACGCAGCCGACGGGAGTCTCATTGGTCTTCAGAGCCAGGCGGGCCTGTGACAATGTTAGTTAGCATGGATGCAGCTAGCGGTTGATATCGGCAGTGACTATTAGCGGCGGAATAATCAATTCCAACGGTGAAAACAGGGGGAAAGCTTCGGCAGGAAGGTCTGGTGCGCAGAGGTATGACGAGACAGGACTCAGCGCGGGGATGGATGGTGCTGTAACATGGCGTACAGCCTCGAAACGCTGCAGCGCCAATGCGTGTGGAACAGCAGAGAGTAACGATACTACACATCTCAAAAAGCAATCTTGACTTGTATATAGAGCGAGATTTCAATCTGAACATAGTATGCATGCGACTTTGGGCGGCGTGCCCGTGAAAGAACAAAAAAATGGGAGGGGGGGAAAAATAGAAAAACAAAGGCGCAGGATGCTGGAAGAGCAGCGGAAAACGTACCATATCCAATGCCTCCTCCATAAAACCAAAATGAATCTCCCGCTCGGCAGCCTGCACAGGATCCTCGGGCTCTTCGAGAGGCTGAACAGCTGGTGGCAAGGTGAAATTGTCTTGACGATCCTCGATGGTCTCAGTGTCGCCAGTGGCATCGACGCGCTGGATGTCGATGTTGTTGGTGACGTCGCCGAGAGCAGTCTTGATCGTTTTGCCATTCACGGGCGCAATCTGCTTGACGTGTCCATTCTCAGTAGCTGGCGCGACCTTCATGCTGGATCGGTCATCGAGGATGGCATCCTTAGGACCGTAAGGGTGTTGAGGCCTTGTGGTGGTAGCCGTGCGTGGGCCCTGCATGGTGTCTGGATTGCCGTCGTGGTCGCCGTTGTCGATATTCTGGTCCTTGGTAGTGTCGTCACTATTCCTATCTCGGTTTTGGTTGTTGTGTTGTCGTGGTTTGGAGGGAAGAATATGCGTGGCCAGGAAGTGAAAGACAGGTTGGAAAATACCAACAACGAAGGCGAGTATGGTGTCAAGAAACGTCGAGGCCCTGCCACCTGGACCGTCTGAAGATTTGGCGTCTCCACCTGCCGCCATATTTGCAGACATTGGTACCGTTTTCCCCCCCTTAAGCCTTTAGAAACTGGCAGCCACTTAGCTGCTTGTGTTGGTGCTGCTGGCTGCTGGCTGCTGGCTGTTGTTGCCTTCACACTTCAATCTGCTAGGCGCCAAGGGTCGCTGATAGAGTAAGGCCCCCGCTGCGTCACTTCCTCTTTCTTTGCCTTTTCCCAGATCCTTCCAAATTTGTTCAATCTCAGGCAGAAACAGCCCACTCAGGCTCCTTCCAGGATCAGATGGATCAAGGATTCTCTATGTCTTTCCCTGTCTCTCCCTTCTTCCCTTTGTCTCTCTTCCTCTCTTCCCTTTTCAAACCTCACAGTCAACCATTTCAGCAAAAGTAACAAATCTCAAAGTGTGAATGTCATATCATTATCAGAAATTGTCCGGATGTGAAAGAATAGCCGGCTTTGAGGAGAAGTATCATGGGGATAATCCAAAAGTGTCACAAAAGGAGAAGGTGCGGTTTGCAAAGGCCGAACTTGGCTGAATTTTTGTATGATATGGGCTAACCGGGGTTGTACGTATCCCCAGTTGCATATTGGCCCCTGTAGTTGCATGATAGGGACCGTGCTCCAATTTTGTATGCAAGTAAAGGTGAAGCCGGTAGCGAGAAAGAGTTCGCAGCACAAACGGTGGACGGTGTGAGACAACAGCAAACACGCCCTCAAACCCCTCGCTCGGTGCTCCCTCTCTTCAAAACTCCATCATTTTCTTGTTTCTTTATTTTGCTCCTCAGGAGGTCTCTTGCCCAAAAACTATCAATGCAATGCCAATTCCAGAGCTTCAGCCTCACCTACGCGGGCCCATTGCCGATGTGCATCAAAGTATAGGTTTCAATACCCCTAACCCTGAAGATTCCCATGCCTCTTCTTTTCTGGCTTCCTACTTGAACTCCAGGCATGCATGCGATGCATCTTGGTAGTGAATCCGTGATATCTACGAGGCCTTCGGGCACCTGGGAATATTACCACTGAACCTGGTCTGTTGCTGTTCGAGTCGAACTTGACGGCAAGCTCGGCAGCGGTGATTGCATCGATATAATTACCATCCGCTCTGGAAATTTCCAATAGAAGCATCAGGACACAAGGCACAAGGCACAAGGCACACATCAAGTTCGGCCACCAAAGTATCTTAATTTTCCAAATGCCAGATCTGCGTTCTAACAATACAGAAACAAAAAGAGACCTCAAAGACCAGCCTTCCTCCCTTCACACCGTTGCGCGGCACAACCACCATCGTAGCAAACTTCGCGAAGACGACAGAAAACACACACGCTCAGGCTCAAGTGAAGAGGAATGAAGTTATTGTTTTCCGAAATCTGAATGAAAAATGGGGGGTATCACAAAATGCTCAAATGCAAAACGCTGAAAACGAAGACCATCTCATCGCCATCACCATGGCTCCAAAGGAACCAAGAAGCCACCTCCTCCTCAGCTCAACATGGGCGT
Source organism: Cytospora chrysosperma (assembly GCA_016808195.1). Taxonomy (NCBI): domain Eukaryota; kingdom Fungi; phylum Ascomycota; class Sordariomycetes; order Diaporthales; family Cytosporaceae; genus Cytospora; species Cytospora chrysosperma. The sequence goes on from JAEQMF010000012.1 coordinate 1,368,483, forward strand.
ACAACCGACGAAGCCTGCCCAAAAGGGCCGGCTTTTTCGACAGTTTGGCGCTGTGATGCTGGACTTGCTCCTTACGCTGCCGCCGATAGCACCACCAGAGGACTTGGCCCGGAGGCGCTGGTGGGCCGACACGGTCGACAGGAGGGAGTGGAGGGTTATAGGTATGCTCGGTGGTTTGGCGAGGATGGGCGTTTGCGTTTGCATTGGCAAAATGGACATGACCAACATCATCATCATCAGTAGGGAAACAAGGCCAAGTACGACCAGCTGGGAGCTCAACGGGGAGCTTGCCAGCAGTTGTCGCACCGGCGGGGTGGAGAGTAGCGCGCCGACGGCGAGAAGAATCTCGAGCGGGCGCAGTTGGGTGTTTGCAGCGGGGCGTAGCAGTCCCTGGCTTAGTACTCCTAGGCCGTGGACTGGTAGAGCTGCGTTGACATTGTTCGAGCCAGCGCTCGAGGGCAGGCTCTGGGCGGCGAGGTTGAGGCCATTTCCAGCAACAACAGCCTGGCTTGGCCGGCTTTGCGAGCTGACCTCCAGTAGGTTGCTTAGGCCCTGGAGTCCGCCGGCTGGTGAGACCAGGGGTAGGCTCATTTGGCTTAGACTGCCGCTGCTTGGCGATGTGGCAGCATGGGTCATTGCCGCCGACAGTGGTAGAGAGGCATGTGTCGTTGAGCGAATAGGACGACGGGGGCGTGAATCTAGGGCTTGGAGTTCCTTTTCGGGAGTCAGTATACAGTTCAAAGACATAAAGTCGGTAGGAGGATCGTACAGTTGAACTAACTGTCTGTGAGCTCACGTGGGCATTCGCGGTGCCTTCTGGAATAATATCCTGGCGGGATACGTGTGGTATCACTGTCTGGGCGAGCATTGGCGCCGAGGAAGTGGCAGCGGAGGAGCCGCCCAGGCCGGTGCCTCCTGTGAGGCTCTCGCCCTTCTGGGCAACGGTAGCCACTGGGGAGCCCTTGCGCATAGACTCAGGGCATTGAGACCTTGTCACGGCATGCATAGACCGAATGGTGCCTTGCCCAGCATCGTTCGCGTGGTATGGCTGTGAGCCAGCGTAGACGCATCGTTCGCCATCAACGGTAGCTAGCTGTCGGGCGGAGACCTCGCCATCTGGAACCAACCACTCGGACTGGCCGGGGCTGAGAGTGAAGTGAGACTGATCAAAGAGCCAATCCTGATCGCTGACCAGGCCGGTGCTGGACACTGACGCATCTGAGCTGCCGGCAGACTGAGTTGGAGAAGCGGCGGCGCTCCTCTTGCCACCAGATTTGAGTAGCTTTGGCTCCTCGTCAACAAAGCTGGAAGACGGCGAGAAGAGGTTGAAGTCCACATAGTTGCTGCCATATTGGCCAGCTGGGTTGAGGTATGGTAGGCCTGGCTCTAGGCTGTTGTCCTCTGATTGAAGGAAGGCTAGTGGCCTGTCGTGGCCGAATACGGCGAAGTCGTCGACCTGTGGGACCATACCAGAGCTGACTGGAGTTACTGGCTGGATCGGAGAGACAGAAGAGCCAGATGCCGACGGAGAGAAGTTGTTGTTGTTCTCCGCGCCAAAGAAGAAATCGAATTCTTGTGGGATGGCGCCATAGAAGTCCTGCGGGATGGTGGCGGCGGCAGGCTCGTCGTTGAAGGTCAAGAACTGCTCCCAAGACTCATCCACAGGAGTAGAGAAGTCCATGCTGAGACCGATGTCATCCATCTGGAAAAGGGTCTCTGATGGAGGTGGCTTGGAGACTGTGCGCTCCGTCAAAGGCATTGACGTTGTCTTCTTCGTCTTCTTCACTGGCTTGGCAGCCTCGGACTTGGATTCTGAATTCATTTGAGAAGCGGCTCGCTTCTTGTGGCTAGGGTCGCAACGGATCTTCTTCTTCTTGCAGGCGTCGCAGGCCTTGAGTATCCGCATGAGATGAGCATGGTCGCGCTGCTCCTTAGACTTGCAGCCCCTGGATACAGAATTGGTCACGTCGGTGCCGTCTTTCGTCAGGATCTTCATGCCGGGCAGGTTAGAGAAATCGCTCTTCTCCTGCTTGGCTACGGGCTTCCAGGCTGCAACACGAGACTTCTTCACTGCTCCACCAGCGGCAGGTGTGGAAGCCTGTGAAGGGGAGCTGTAAGAGCCGAGGTCGGACGTGGCTGGGGAGACACTGTAGGAAGATTGTGCGGACTCTGGGGTTGCGACTGGGGTGTAGACGGCATAGTACTTGAAGTTCTCGCCTGTCTGACCATAGTGGTCAAAGAAGTCCATGGAGATACTGGCCCGCTTCTCCGGGGCGGACGCTGGGCCAGGGAGGTAAGCGTCGACGAGCCGCTCAAGCTCCTTGGTGCCGACAGCCGGCAAGAACTGAAGGGGAGCACCGAGGGCAGGCTGGTAGACGGAGAAGCCCTGGAAAGGGCTGGTGGGGGTAGTTTGCGCCATGCTGGCCATTGCTACAGGGTTGTCACTGGAGCAATGCGAGAAGAGATTCAGGTTGGCGTATGGGATAAATGGTATGAACTGTTTTTGTGCAACTGTCCGTTTTGGTGTTTTGATGTTTCTTCCGCTTGGGAGTTTCGGATAGGCTACTCGATTAGCCTTTGCAATTCCGAGCTGCTTTGGAATGAGACGTTGAGCGCCTTTTGAGGTTGCTTTCGAGCTGGGTATTTGCGCCTGTGCGATGGTGCTGACAGGTGGTAATAGTGTGAGTAAGCGGTAGGCGGAAGAGCTGGAGGGAGGAGGGCTGAGAGGCAAGTAATCAGTGTGTTCTCTGATTGCTGGTTCCTTGACTGCTTCCGGAGCTCTTCAGTCCTGGCGAAAACACGAAATAATTGTATGCTTTCGACCGAATCAATTAGTTGGAGAAAGAGAAAGGAGAAAGACGATAGCAGCCTGGTCTCGGGAGGAAACTCATATTGATATCCTTAAACCTCTGGCGGTCTTGAACCTGGGGAACCAGGAACACCCAGGCGCAGTCACCGGCGAGCTCAAAAAGGAATGGTTCGTCCATTTTAATGTGTACAAAGGATCTTACGCTGGTCTGGTAGTGCAGGACTGTGCAGGCCGCGGGTTTGAATCATGTAGCAGTAGCAGATGCTTACACGCTCACAAGTAGCTGATCATCTCGGCGGGGCATTCTGCCACAATGTGATTGGATTGCTACCCCCTAACATGCCGTGGTTTTCGGCGTGTGTCCCAGAATCCGCCCATCTTCATGCCCGCCAATCTGCACGGTCGACTGGTTGATGACGGACCTTTTGGGGCACTACATACACAGCACAGCAGTATGAGTGGGAATACTGCATTTCCCAAATCTCGAGGTCGTTCCATTGGCCAATAGCCAGCCACCCGAGATACCTGAGATATGAGTCAACAACCCCATGAGGAAGCTGGCGCGCACTGGTGCGACCCTGATGATCTTTGCGAGCCCCAGACAAGAAGTGTGACTCCTCTTGGATGCCAGGATGCCATCAAATCGTCAGACGGATCCATTTGATCCACTTTGTATTGCAGAGCCTCAACCACTGCGCAACTGAGCACTTACTTGAGCCACTCTTGCAATGCAGAGGGATTCTGGAGAATTGACATGTTGCATGGTGTGGTGCTTCTTATCACGGTGTACGTACGCTCTCTCAAATTGCAATTGGATCGACTGAGTATCAACTCCATTCCCGCCATGTAGGGCAAAGGTTGTCGACTGTGTCTAAATTCGTGGAAGGTGAATCTCGTCGGGCCGGGCATTCGGAGCCGAGTGCTCGGGTACGTCCCAGACCGCTTTCCTTTCATGCTATTGGATCTGGCCTGGTCTGGTGGAATGCCGTTCACCAATTGACTGACTGATGTGCAGAAATCGATATTGGCTGGTTCTAGGTATCGTTGTAACCCTAATCGAGTATTAACATGGTCATCTCTGGTGTGAGTGACTTTCTATGATATGTGGTTTTCTTTGGCAAACCTCCCTGGGTCGTGATACCTCGCAGAGAGAGTGAGCTTCGAGGTAGTGACCGCCGTATATACCCAGGTACTGTTCAACCAAACAGTTCCTCCTACCCCGCCTTTTCTATGGTCCTTGTTCCATGATGCCCCTGTGGACATTATTTAAGTCCCTACCCTGACCCAATGTCAACCTGTCGCACGTCGGCCCAATTTGCAATGCTTGAACAAACTCTCGACAACTTCTACCGACATTTGCAGGGATCAGATTGGAAGGCGGTTTTCCTGATCGGCAGCCTGTAACTAAGCAGGCTTGCAATAGTTCGCAGGGAAAGCTCCTTTCCTGCCGTCAAGCTCGCCTGTCCACCAGTCCTGGTCTGTCTGCGTCTTCTTGACAATTTTGATCCGATCGCCTTCTCGGAAAGACAGATCCCCAGCTCCCTGGCCCACGAAATCGTACTGCGCAATAACAAACTCCTCTGGCTTGCTACTGGGTACCCGCTTGGGTGGCGGCGGAGGTGGCTTCTTCTTCTTCGCTGCCGCGGCGCTGCTGCTGCTTTGCGAGTAGTTTGATGCTATTGTCGAGGCCGGAGAGGGTGGCGGGCGGCTGCCGAAGTAGTCGGTTGCGGAGGCCCGACGGAGCTGTGAGGGAGAAACGTTGTCGGAGGATTTTCCCAAGTCGCTTGCGGTTGTAAAGTCGGTGGGCCGCAGCAACTCGCCATAACCGGGACTCTTCAGATCCGGTCTCGGGCCAATCCTGGGACTGGGTTGTGGTGATAGAATTGGTGACGTAGCAGAAGTAGCCATAGAGCCTGAGGAAGGTATCCGCCCCCGTCCCGGGATCAGACCTGATGACGTGCGGCGGACACCAGCCTCTCCGGGCGAGGGAGGTGCGGCAAGCCTATTGCCAGGTTGGTCCTCATTGTTGAGATTCAAGGGTTCCCTGATGCCCCTGCCCCGAGCAATCAGTGGTAGGGACTCCACGTCTTTCTTTCCAGGCTGGAAATCGCTGGCCCACTGCGCGATCACATCGTCCATAGGTGGCGCCGGAGAGGGAAAGCCAGTCTCCTCACAATAGCCATGTAGGACGGTATAGTACAGGCCAAGCAGTCGATTTTGGATGAGAACATGTACAGATAGCAGAGGGGGTACGAGACTGAACGCTGCCTGGACAACGGGAGGCAGGGTCTCTCGTAGATGAGCATCGGCGATCTCAAACTCCTGACACATAAGTTAGTAGACTTCTCCTGAAATGCCTAGCCGAAGATCGTACCTCTGTCAAAGCAGCCAGTTCGCCCTCGGCCTTTGCCAATGCAGATTCCTCTTTCGGAGTGCGACAGGTCTTCCTGTGGAGCTTGTGCACTTTCTCTTGGGTCCTCTCGACGTCGAATCTCTTGTCCTCCCTCTTCTTTATAGTCTTGCGTATTGGGGCGATGGCTTGCCGAGCGTCGTTGCCTGGCCGGATGATGCGCTCCTCAATGGATTTAATATCCTCGTTGAGCTCTGTCCTCAGGTCGGAATAAGCCTCCTTCAATTTGAATGTGCGATGGAGCTGGAGCTCAGGCGTCTGGGCAGATGGGCGCCCATGGCCATCAGATGCGCCGACTATGGGGTCGTAGAGGTTCGCATAAACGTCGGCGATGTCGAACTGGGAGTTCACGAGGCTAATCCATGATTCTTGCCAGGACTTTGCACATTCAATTATCTGGACCACAGAGCATTAGCATTGTCAAGGACGGAGGGGCGTGATGGTAAACAGGTGCCCATTACCTTTGTGAGAACACGGTCAGCATCCTCGTAGTCGTTCAGCAGGACGGAGACTTTGGCATTGTCGCCTGGATTCTTGTTCAGTAGCCTGCCAAACTTCCTTTGCATTGAATGCATATTGGTCCAACAATGCGGATCTTGCCCACGGATACTACAGGAGGAGGTTTGGAACGAAGGCGGGAGAAAGCAGGTGTGGTTGCACACCTCACAAGGGGCAGTCAAGTGTTGGTTGGTGGCAGTATGGGGCAATCAGGCAACACTTAGCGAAAGTGGAGAAGCTCGGACCACATTTGAAATGATAGCAGTGCTGGTTTACACGAGAAAGAAGATGAGCAGGTCGAGACCGGCTCAGAGAGCATGGAGTGGATTACTGGTCGTTGGATTTACAATGACAAAAGTCTGGTCAAAGGCCCAGAGCATCTGAGCATCTGCGCTTGAGGGGTCGAGGTTGAGAGGGAGAAAAACGGAAGCAAGGTACTGGGATGGAATAGCGGCGACGAGAACGGGGAAATGGGAGCTGAACTTAAAACCCAGCTGTTGCTCAGCTGCTCGTGTTGTGCTTGTGTCGCTCTTCAGGCGCCTGATGGAGGGAGACCAATGATCGAGCAAATTCCGTGGCGGTGCATGTATAGTACTATGCAGTGTTTGAGGTAATCGGCAGAGGATCCATGGGTCTCCATACCTGCCTGCCTGCCTACTTGACACGAAGAATTGAGAGAGGGGCCAGAAGATAGGTACGGATTACTGTGGATGCAATGGCAGCCTGCAGCGTATGAACCCCTGTATGAATACCTGGGTACCTACTTGAGTACCTAAAAGTAAGTACCTAAGTACTTACTTAGGCTGAAACCAAGAAAACAATGCGACGTTGAGGCCTCGGCTCGCACCGACTCGGCAAAAAGGTCACCTGACCTCGCGGCTTCCAGTCTTGACGACGCGTCAAACACGGCACCCAACCCTTTATTGACTATGATTTATGACGCGTCTCTTATCAGCGACCACCGCAACGCGCCATATCGCCCAACACCCGTGGGTCTGCACAGAGGACGAGGCATGATACTGTTCCAGCCTTTCAGGGGCTTATAGAGAGCGTACTACTACCGTGTGGGCACACGTCCATTCAGCCACGGACTATTGCCTATCATGTCGACTTGCCCTCCATCAGCCGCCGCCGCCGTCCTCGAGTACCTGTGCCTCTTCACACATGACCTGCGCCGCAAGCAGAAACGATGGCAAGATGGCCGACTCAAATATCACACTTTCAACAAGCGCGTTATGGTCTATGATGAGCGCGGGAACTCCGTTGGCGACATGCATTGGCGATTTGACTATGCTTTCGACGAAGGCGAGGAACTCGAGCTAGAGCGTGGAGGTGTCATTGTTCAAGTCTCTACCTTGGTCGCTCGTAACGAGGCCGACCTGTCTGAGCTCTTGGATAAGAGAGTCAAAGAAAAAGAGCAGCGCCATCTCCAGAAGCTTGCTCGCTCACCGGCTCCTATTGTCGCCCTTCCACGTCCCGGGCCTCGACCCTCGGCTATACCACCAGATCATTTCCAGTTGCGACATCGACCGCTTCATCAAGTCATTGGAACTCCGACTGGTCACCATGGAAGGGCCCTAGTGCCAAATGAATCACCCTTTGAGCAGCGACAGCAGGCCGCTGCTGAATCATCCGATGAACGAGCTGCAAAAAGAAGGAAGCAAGCAGATCAGCCCTCAAGCAAGAGTGGTTATGCAACATCACTATTTGGGCAATCTTTGACCCTCAGTGCCACACCTGCGAATTCTGTCTCTGTAAAGCGTCACCAGAGGCCGGAGCTGAACTTGGACCCTCCTGTTCACGCCAATGGCTCAAGTTCGAGAGGAGAGCCGGGACCAGTCCCTCGTGAACAGTCGAGAGTGTCTCGCCATCTCAATCAAAAGAGTGGCTATGCACAGGGCCTTTTCGGGCAATCTTTGACTTTGAGCCATACACCCGTGAGCTCCGTGCCGTCTAGACGCCAGCTACGGCAAGAATATAGCTCTGACTCCACTCTCGATGCGGATACACGTCAAGGTCGTGGCGATGCCCAGCCAGCTCTACGAGAACAGCCAAAGGCATCCCGTCACTTCAATCAGCCTGCCAGCCGGATTCAGACCGGTATATTAGCGAACGAGACCATTGCGAATCGCAATGCTTCAACCATAGGTCACGAATTGGCACAAGGTATTATACCACGCGGGAAACTCAAAGAGATTCTCACCTTACCTCGAAACCGCCGCATCGAAGGATTCATGCACGCGACTCCGGGTGATGACGATGTCATCGAAATCGATGACCCGAGTTCAGTTTCAATCCAGTCTGTCCAGCAACCGAGAAGAGATAAGGGCACCCGAGACACAGCTAGAATTCGTAAGAGAACGGACGATATGTCAAAAGGGACGAAGCCAAGGCAGAACTTCGATCGCGAGAACTCGATTTCTGGTCGCTCGGCCGAGCACGAGGATGAGCAGGAGAGTAAGCCTGAGAAGAGACAGATACCCGCCCAGCCCAAGAGGACAAAGCCAGTCGCAATCAAGCCTGCGACGAAGAAGAAGACAGCCGACCGGATCTCCCCCAGAACGGATGAGGAACCGTCGCGTCCGATTGGCATCTCAAGGCGGACAGACGAGCATGTCACGGAGCTCAAGTTGAGGTCCAGAAAGCGTGGCCTCCTGATGATTTCTGACGCACCTAGAAAACCTCGTCAACCGGCGATTGCTAGCTCAACTAGACCCTTCTGTGGGACAGAGGTACAGAGCGCAGATGAAACACATGACGGTATTTGCAAGCATCCTACGCAGGACGCAAATGGCGAACTGGAAGACCAAGAACCTGGTGAAGACATAATGAGGGCCCAACCCCAACGCGCAAACTCAACAGAGCTTGGGGAATCCACCGATCCTTTCCGGTCGTCATCACCTGCACCTCAGGAAGAGTCAGTTCTTGAGGGTATAGCATTGACCAAAGACAGCAGTGGCCAACAAACGCAGCCGAGCACAGAGATGTTGCCAGAGCCTGACAAAGAGATAGCCGATGATGGCCACGTCTTCGGGAAGGACGTCACTATTAATCAGGCCATGAAAGATCCATCGTTGCCAGTCAACACAGTATATGATCCTTACCGAATCCCGTCTTGTTCTGAGGAAGATGATCACTATTCTTGGCCGGCATCGAGTCCGAGAAACGGGCTTCCTTCAAACAACAGCGGCCCCAAAAAGGGGCCTGCAGATAGTGTCCGTGGCGCTCGTAAGATCGGACAAAAGCCCAATACGGCTATCAAAACAAGGAAGCAAAGACCGTCGAGAAGGATGTATATTCTTGAAGACGATGAGGAGCCGGCTGCGGGGCCCGGATCTGAAGAGAAGTCTTTGGTTAGCCACGACGCTCCTGCCGAAAGTGATGTTCCTGCAATGGACGAGGAGCCTCCGGTGAAACGGTCGAAGAAGACGGTGGAAGACAAACAGAGGAAATCTGAAATTCAGGATGGTATGACAGACTCCGAGGAGGATGGCAATGAGCCTGTTAAAGCTACCAGAGGGAGGGCCAAGAAGCAGCACAGTCGAACAAATCCAGACCCGCGAGACGAACAAGCGGGTAAGCGCCGCACTTCATCAAGACAGAGACGGAATCGAGTCGACGATTTCGAAGAGTCATCCTTGGCCAGCGAGCTGGATGTCTCCGAGGAAGAGCAGGCCCCGAAGAAACGACAATGCACAACCTCCAAGGCGTCGGTGAACAGGCCCCGCCTGGAAAAGATAAGGAAGAACATCAAGAGCAGAGAGCTGATTGGTTTTAATCTCGCGGCCCTGAATGCGCCTCTTGGTCCTAGAGCAATCGGAATGCCATTCAGTATTCTTTCTTCGCCGGTTGATGAGTCGATCCAAAGACGGATATCGAACCAAGTCGTGATGGAGGCGTCACCTGATTCCGTCCTCGAGAATAACAATGACCAGATGTCAACTGCTGCCTTGAAAATCGATCCGACGAACGCTGGGCTGAACCGGATCATCGCCGATGATACTTCGGCTGCAGTGCTCAGCGGGCAGCCTACCAACTCTACCTCTGGCCTCCCAGTTTCCATCACCCAAGTCTCTGGGCCCAGCACGAAGACTGAAGAACCCCCTCGAGTCGTCGGACCTTCACTCCAGACGAGATCCGCACTACAAGCCTCGTATGAGGCTATGATGGCAGGGGTCAAGGAAACTCCGACGGCAAATAAGGTACCAGCAGATGCATCTGGGAGGGATGGAACAGACACGATGAACAACAGATCAGGTGGAAGTTCGGTTGCCCCTCCAACGAAGAATTTAGCAAGCATCGTTCCGTCACGGGACCATAGCATCATCATCCAACAGAGAGCGAACGACTGCGATGCGAAAGCGGCCCAAGCAAAGATACACATGCTGCAAGCTATCATGGATGAGAATTTGGCTATGTCAGCTGTCGCGATTGATAGCCCAGCTGCTCAAGGACTCGAATTCAATGGTCAAACGCAACGGTCGGACGCAGCAAGAGACTATTGCCAAGAAAAGGAAGCGTGTCACGTACAAGTAATCTCAGAATCAGCAGGAACCACCGAAACGGCCTCAGCACTGCCAATCGCAACCGCAACATCCACTGTTTCACTGCAAACGTCTATAAATGGTCTCCATCGACGACTGTCCACAAGTGAGACTGGCAATGATGCCAACCCTGAATCTAGACGGTGTAAGACGGGGACCACAGGATCTACACCAAGCAGTGAATCTGCTACTTCCCTGGCCCAGATGCCCCTAGATTCGTCAGCACAGAAGTCGACTTCCGCCCAGGAGGAGGGTGGCAAGCTAGAAGGCGGGGACGATAAGCCAGCTGCATCGGAAGATGTTCGAGTCCAGCGAGCCGCTGGTTCAACCTCCCGGTCACGTATGACCGCGCCTTTCAAAAGGCCGACTCCTGCCATGCAAAGGCAACCATCAATGACCACAACTGCGAATGAAAAACATACTAGCTTCACAGGAGAGGGGCCAGACCCGACAGGAGATGATCAGAGCATTCCTACATACGCCTCAGCCACCACATGCACCATCGATGCACCATTACAAGAACAAACGCTCACGTCTGTGCGGCCGTCTCTAAATGAGGTGGATAGCATGAAGGGCGGATCTGAGACATCAGGAGAGAAGCCGGAGACTGAGCAGGTGCCCGCTGGCCCAATTGGAAGACAGACGTCCATCGGTCTCCGTCGACCGAACGCAGCCTCACGGCGTGTCAACAATATCACACGCGTGCGAGCACAGGTTGAAGTTCCTGACCAGACGGCAGACAGGGCTGTAAAGGCAATCGTCAAGATAGTGAACCCAGCGTCTCGAGGCCGCAAGGCAGCATTGGCATCCGACGCTGTGGGTCAGTTACCACAACGAGTTCTTCCTCCGAGCCAGCCTCCTTTACTGGTTCCAATATCTACTGCAGACTTAGCCTGCACACCATACGAGCCGCCCACAAAGGAGCCCGAGCGACCGAAGAGGAAAATGAAGTTCCCTGGATTTCAGTCGGCGAGGAGCGAGGGGCCTTGGAGTAGGGAAGCTTTTGATCTGCTTGAGAGTGGGAGGCCTGACTAAGACACGGTGGGACATCTGGAGTAGCAGTCACGCACTGGGCCACATTCGCATTCGCACAGGGACGGGTGTGTCTTGAATCTTCCACGACTTGCAACAAATTTTGATGCAATCTTCTAACGATGGCTGTTTGGCTACAAGATATAGAGGATAGTGCTTGGGAATGAACGCTTATACGAGGCAGAGCATTGGGTTTGACAGTCAATCACTGGCAAACGCATTGTTGCCGGAAGAAGCAAACATTAGCAATTGGTGATAAGTTTTCAACAATCATTCTACCACGTTGTTCTCAGCCACTTTTATACCCGTTCTTCAGTCCATGATTAATACTTTACACCACTTTCTCAACCAAGTCAGGGTGTCCACTTGGGCTTTCGTCATCACTCCTTCGCAGGATCGCATCTGTACTCGCATGGCTGTCACTCGCCACGCCCATTGACACATGCGTACTCGTACTGGTAGTCACCAGAATCCGTCCCTTTTGGATCCACGCATTTTCGCCAATCATGGAAGCCCCATCATCACCACCCACCCCTTCATCGCCGCCCGACCTGCTCCCGTTACCAGTCCCGAATCCATTCTCCCGTCCAATGCTGTGCAGCTGGTAGCTTGACCTGCTGCCTCGCCCGTTCCCAAACCGCGCATCACTATCCCTCGCCTTCCCGCTGTAATTACCACCGCTGACAACGCCGATAAGGCTCACCAGCCAGGGCATATGGCGGCGCACAAAGGGCTTCATTGTCGCGAGGCAGTTGCACAGGATACCGATGTTGATCTCCACGGCGCTCCACACCGCGGCGGCTCCCTGGGTATAGAGCACATCCGTATTGTCGATCATAGCACGCACGTAGGCTATACGGACGCACGAGGCTATACAAGCGCTTTTTATGTGTCTCATCAGCACTCCTGGTCCAGACATTTCCATGAGGGAGGGTGGTGGAAGGCTTACCCGCTGCCCATGGCTAGGATGCATCCAACTGTGATTTTCTGCCTTCGAGTGATTTGGAGGTTCCACCTGTATGTGTGTGGTCAGTGTCCATTACTACAGACGATACAAAGCCCGTGTTCTAGGTTTGTTCAGGGACACATCAAGCGCCTGGGAAACCAGGGCTGTTCAGGGCTCTGTGTAGACGTACAGGGTAAACGCTGGCATGATGACCAAGATGCCGTCGGTTGTAATGTTCAGAACGGCCTGCGCCAGTGCGACGTTGTTGAGACACGTGTTGCTGCCGACACTCAGTGGATTACATGGCCCGGAGAGGATGACGGTGAACACGATTGTATACGCGATAACCGTGCAAGCGACTATGTACAGGGCTAATCGGAAACCTAGCCTGACGTCGATGCGGTGGTATAGTGCGATGAGGGAGAGCTTGGCCAGCGTGGGCGGCCAGAAGTATGTTATTGCGAGAAAGAGAAGCGACTGCACATGTAAATCAGCATCTTTGATTGAGGGTAACCGAGAGGATTGTGATGGGACATGCACATATTCCTTTGATTGTGACGTACATCCACGTAGCATTGAAATTGCTCATTAGTAACACTCCAGAGATGTTTGCCAAAGCCACAAGGGTAGACTTTCAGCATGCCAACAAAAGATGCCAGATAGACCGCCCATGATGCGAGGAGAAAGACTGTAATAGAACTCTAGGTTAGTTTCTGATAGTTACAAAGTTATGCAGGGTCGTTTTTGCGACCAGTTATATCCCCTGTGGATGTGAACAAACAAACCGCAGTATTATAATGCATGATTTGGATCCGTCATCCTATTTCCCCCTCCCATAGGACCGTATCAGAGGAAGAACACAACGTACAAGCATCGGCACCCAGATTTCGGACAATAAAAGCGCCGGTGTAGAATCGTAGAGCAAGACCAATGGTTGCTAAGGCAGACGTCACCACGTATACTGTCAAGATAATGACTTGAAGTCCCGACAAGCTATCGAAATTGGCAGTCTGTCCCGGCGGGACCGGCTCGATCCCGATCTTGGTCATGGTCGCTCAGTCTCTGTGCCTTATGATTAGTGACAAATCTGGAAGAGGTGGGTAGCTCAGATAATGGTTGCTCAATAATGGTTGTCCAAATAATGGTTGTCTAAAGCAGAGACGAGAAGGCTAGGCCAGGATGGTTTCCAGACTGGAGTGCCTCTTGCATTTCTATCCCCAGCACATTTTCCTCTTTGAGGTCCCGGAACTACTCCAGGCTATGATCTGCAACTGATAGTCAAGCCCAGGAAAAAGAAATGTTGCAGGCGCCACTGCACAGACATCCCGCAGATATTGTCGTGCTTTCTTTTCCCAAAGGGCGATGGTACCAACGGTCGTGGGGAACCGTCCACATCTTCCTCAACTTCCGGGAAAGCATTGGGGTGTTCAATGCTGGTTGAGCTTCCTAATATCCGGCGGCGGACACTGGGTATGGCAATCTCCGAACCGTGTCCGGTTGAAAGCCAGCTTCAAGACTAAATACTATTCTGTTCGGGACTCAATAGTCCTCTCGCGATTCTATTAGCTTCGGACAGTTGTGGTGACAATACGACAAGATACCGCGGATCACCGGCACGCTGGGGTAGACCTTGGAAAATTCGATCCAAACCGGCTCATCTTTCCTTGTACACATGCGATATCTGGCCAACATCAGCAGCTGCTCTACGCACAGAAGGTACAGTCACACCACATCTTCCCACACGAATGCAGGAACAACAATGCGACCCGAGCAGCCAAATTGAGCTGAAGAAGCGGTCACTAATTGGTTCCCGCCCACCCCTGGACTAACATGTCCTTCGTCGTCTCAACGGATCTACAAATGGCAGATCTACACGGGCTGCTTTCCCAAATCAGCATACCTTGCGACTTCCAAACGTTGCTTCTCGTGCAGTGAAACAATCTGCACCCTCTAGGACTGCAAAATGCTGGCCCAAATCAGACATCACCTGGGCAGCGGGAGACACCTGGCCGCCCGGGCGGATGATCCTTCTGGGCCTACTTTTCAGCGTTGGGATGTTCTGCTTGCCCCTCCCAGTTCTTTTGCTTTTTCCAGCCACCTGGCGCTTATTCCGCCTCCTCACACGTTCCGATTCGATACCATAACCAACCTTGGAAAACGGTGTTTCTGCACATGGTTAGATTCTGGTCTACTGATTGCCGTCCCCGTGGACAGATATCGTATATCATTCGTCCATCATCGCTCTCTGGATCTTGCCGAATCCGCTCTGCCCATAAGCCTTCTATCCCTTTCCCCTGAATGCCTCACTTGATCTGTACTTAGTGGGGATGGCCACGACCAATATCCATGAATGTCTCGAATTCGAACAACGAGGCTGCACCTTTTGTGCCCCGGCATTGGAAGTTCCGGTATGGCCATATAGAATATCCTCGAGGTCGAAACTCGAAGGGTTCAGGGGATAGTTTGCGACCCAGAGACAAACGCCTTCATGAGGGTGGCGTATGCTGAAGACAATGGCTCCTTCTAAAGTGCAAAACCCTATCGGCCCGTTGAGTGTATTCGTGCCGATCTGACGCAGTTCGCTAAGCTTATATACGCATGTGGGATGCGATTGAGGCGGATTCCCCTGGAACCTGTACGGAAGTTCGAAATACGAGATGTCGCTACGGGAACATTGGATCCTGAACACTTGGTTGAGGCGATTCCGATAGCTCTGGAACCAATGGTGCAGTGCCAATTTCGCAAAATATGCCCTGCAGTGGTAGAGACTTGACTAATTATACATCTAGGTAGTAAGGGGGCACCCATGGACTGGGCAGCTTGCAATAGTGTGGGTGTATAGTCCCTCGAGATAGACAATACTTTGGCCGATGCAACTGATCATTTCTGGGCTCAGGTCAAAGACTACCCACTAAGTAGGTAGCACTGGTATATGTGCTTCTAACCAGCTCTCAACTACCCTGTCATATACATCTGGACCGAAGCATTCACAGCTGGGGAAAGCACCTGAATACCGTAGAGTGATTCTCTTGGTTATATATCCAGGAGATGGAATCAAGCCCAGGTTCTCAGTTGCTACTATGTACTTGTAAGCTCAGCCGCACTGATTGTAATGTAAATAGTTTATACTTCGATGGACAGAGTCGGCATTGCTGCACTTACACCTGTGGACTGAGGTATAGATAAAAAGATATTACTGGACGATAAGTGTAGATAATTCCATGTGTTTTACCGATGTCATGTGTGTAATCTCATATATATGGACTGGAATTACCTGTTAATAATTGCAGCCATACTCACTTGGTTAATAATAAAACCTTTACTGAGCATATACTTAGATATCACACACTTGAAATTATCACTATAGACCGAAGCCTACCCTAGGGTACCTACTATATATGGCCATCAAACGACCCTAATTCGAGCAGCTAAAGAGCTTACTTGGATGAACAGTCCACACTTTGGGCTATATGACCAAAACTTCTTTCTCGCCACCGTCAACATGAGGATAGTCAGTCGTCACCGGGCTTCCCAGTGTTGTGATTAACGACGCACAGCTAAGCTTTTACATCAATTACTTCAAGCTTTGATCTACACAATTGAAACCCTGTGGGGCCCACCTCAAGTATTACCGGGGAAAGTATAGCTAAACAGCCTGGAACTGCGAATAGACTATCGGTCAGCTATAGAGACTCATGCCAGTATAGGTTTATCATGTTGGGCGTACAATAACTGGCTTCTATAACAACAAAGAAATAAACAAAGCATTGTTTACTTGAGTCTTGGTGATATGTCAATCAACCTCATTCGGCCAACGAGCTCTGGCTGCAGCAACCCAGACTATATACATTATCCAGGTGGCCTTTACGAAAGAGCTGCACTATTGATAGGTGTGAATAAGCACGAAACTCGGACCACAATTCTCATGGTTACATACTACGTACTTGTTAGCTAAGAATGCTGTAATTCTCGTATATAGCCTGGTGGCTGAGACCTCGAGAGTCGTCGTGGGATCAACCGTACCTGGGTATGAATTTCAATCACAGCTCGTTGTCTAAATTCTAGTATTAGATCGGTGAGAGTGAAGAGAGCCTCTGATAACTTGAATTGCCCATGATGACTTGCCCATTGATCTTTGGTGATTCTGCTCCAGATGTCCTTGGGTACCTAGGTACTAAGTAAGTACTTAAGTACTTAAGTAGGTAGGCATATGCTCTGGTGCCCACCACCACCCCCCCCCCTCTACCCCAAGATAACGATGAGTTTCCGACCCTAACCCTAATATTAAAAGGGGTTCTTTGAATATATGCAGGGGCCCCTGTGCGACAGTGGAGATTGTGGTGGCTCGCCCCTTCTCAACCCGCAGAACTGGGAATGATGCACATGCATACAAAGTGAGGAGCTGAGTGGCTGCACAACTCTTCTTCATCCTCACTACTCTCACTCATTCTGTCATCAGTCATTACTCCATACGCCCAAAACCAATAGTGCCACTATTGTCAAGATTCTGTCCACATCCGAGACATAGGTAGCATGACAGCGGCCCGCATACGCCATGAGGAAACGGTTAGCAGGGACATCTCTCAACGACAGGCGCCGTCGCTCGTATCTAGATTGGTTCAGGCGGCGAGAGTCACACTGGCACTTCTTGGCTCCCTCCGTTGTACAAAGGTCCCCTAACACGACATTGGACTCAACGCGATAATGCAGGCAAACCATGGTATGGCACTATTGCGACACAATAGAAATGGAGCAGGTACTGTAGTGCGTAGGGTGCCGCCCGTGGATGAGGTCCAAAAACGGCCTCGCCGAATACCACCACCGCCCGACCATGACCCATGCGTTACGGGACCATCTCTCCTATCTTGGTCTCTTGCTGCGTTGCAGTCATTTGAGGATCGCGATGCTGTCACAAGGTTTCCTTGCCAAGGCGAGGAACAAACTCGGGGCATCTGAGACGCTGTCTGAGTCTCCCTCAGAGAACATTCGAGGCTTGGATCTGTCACCAATATGCTGCGACTCGTGAAACGCCCAGGCAACCAGCAACGACATCCAGTGTTTCCCAGCGGCCTGGTTCAGCCTCTTTCACGGACGTAGATCAACAACAAGCCGGATTGCATCTCGGTTCGGCTCCGTCGGGGGTGCGGGGATGAGCGCACAGCAGCTGCTTTGAAACATCGCGCCTCTGCTGACGACTCAAAATATGAGACAAATCTCACCTTATGAAGTGAAGAGCCTCTTATCTCCATTCGGACTTTCGAAGCCCCTCTCACTAAACGCTCAGGACGATGACGGCTTGACGATGGCCTGTCTTTGCTTCTTTCTCGCACCCTTCGGCACGCACCCCTGAAATCCACCGAGGACACTCAAGCTTTGATCAGATGCTGCACAGAGCCCACCGGGAGCCTGTCATGCTATTGGCTGGCTTGTTGCAGAGTGCCATTGTTTCGAAACGCTCGATGGCAGCGGTGCCTGCGGTGATTCTCCTAGGCGTGTTTCAGGTGCAACGCTCCACCGCAAGCTCGTCAATTCCACCTTTCAGCTTCGGGAAACGTCGACGACAGGGACCCCAGCCCTGCAGCGAGACGCAATGGCCCTTGTGAGATCAAAGATGACCCTGGCCCTCGTTTCCTGCCCCTTGCACGCGTCGGCCGGGTAGCTTTAGCTCTTCTCGAGGGACCTGGCCCTGCTCGACAACCATTCCCCAAGAAACATTCGAAACTTCACGACTAAGGCCCGTTTCTTGCCTCGAGCCTTTCAATTTCTCTTCTATCCAGCTGGTCTGAACCTCGGCGCGCCTGGGATAGCGACATTAGTCCGCTCGAGTTAGATTACTACGAGCTAAACGGACACTGCCTCCGGTCTCGTTTCTTAGCAGTTACAGGACGGAACTCACTGGATTGAGCTCCCATTCACCCTTCCCTTCTTCCATCGAGCACGAACGACCGACGCAGTCGTGCTCAATTGCGCATTCGTCATCCTCCGCCTTCCTGCCCCAGTAGCTGGGCTTTCTGGCTTACAAGGCGCTCTCGACCGCTCGCGGCCGCCGACCCGCGACGATCGCATACAACCTTGTTCATTGAGGTTCAGCTACGAAGCACGGATGGATAATCAGCGTCAGCCCTCTCGGGATAGTTTGGCTCTTGCCAGGAAACACGTCCGGGCCCTCACCGATGGCGGTGTGTCACGACAGGCGTTGCTGCGCGCCTTGCTAGAACAAGAAGAGGCCAACAACGAGCTACCGCCTCTCCCCTCTCCAGTTTCACCACAACCTCAATTGAAGTCGCATTCGTCCCTTTCTCGGACGCTTTCCCTCTCTCACGCGAGGTTTCAGAAACCCACCTGGTCTAGCTCTACAACCGGTACGTGCCTGCTTCTATCTCAACGTAATCAGTCTTCGTCTCAGAACATCTCGTGTAACCCGTATCTTCCATGACACAAGCTGAATGTTTTACAGATTGTCACAAGCATGAGGAAGATGTTAGGCCCTCCAGCCCAGACCAGTTTTCGACATCGACGGCGAACTCTGGATCAAGGCACAGCGTCTTGTCCAGCCAAACTTCTCTGTCCTCACGATCAAGCACCATTACTCAGTTCCCAGGTCCTGAGCTGCCCGGAAGCAGACCAATCTCAGCAAGCACCAGGGCTTACTGGTGCACATCGTAAGCCTGCACCATATACTCTTTTCAATCATACCTCAGCATCGAGCTCGTCTACACAGGCTTTCAACCTACGCATTCCAGCTGCTGACACTTAATTTAGCTGTGACACTGAGTTCAAGCGGAAATTCGACTGGAAAAGGCATGAAGACGAGTTCCATGAGCGGTACAAGAAGTACCCGTGCCCAGACTGCAACCGCGTGTTCTGGGGAGCAAACACGTTCAACCAACATCACAAGACACGTCACAATTGCAAAACGTGCCCCCATGCCGACAAAGTCATCAAGTACACGCGGAAGAAGCGTGCTTGGGCTTGTGGTTTCTGCGCCGCGTTTCTCCCTTCCATGGACCGGTATATCGACCACATCGGTCTCCACTACGAAGCAGGTAGGACCAAGGCCCATTGGTACCATTCCAATGTCCTGTATGGACTTCTCCACCAGACTGGAGTGAACGCCGCATGGAAGAACATGATTGGTGCCAGGTTCAGTCATATTCCAAAGGATCAACAACCAAGATATGGATGGGACCCCAAGACAACAGGAAGGAAGCAAGGTTTCCTGGAAAACGAGACAGCGGGAAATCTCCAGGATCTCTTGGAATTCTTCGATCCGACGAAGGATGACCCAAATGAAATCGTCCGGCTAGCATTTGAGATGGCACAGTTGACACCTGCTGACCAGGCCCCGGGAAGGTCGAGCCTGGATATGCCTGACAAACCACCACAACCTCCACCACCGCCAAAGCGAGAGAAGTCTTCGAAACGAAGCCACAGTGGAACTCAAAAGGAACTCGCTCCACTACCGCTTGTGAAAGAAAGGCCCATAACACAATGGCCCGGCAGCATCCCTGAGGCCAGATTCCGCGAGCTGCCAGGATCCAAGCTGAGCAAGCACAGCGCCGAGGTGAACGTGCCAATGCCCGACTTCGATGCGACTGCCGTCCCTCAGCCTCTCTTTGCCAACTCAATCTCACCTCCTCCTCAACGAACTCAATTCGCCCACGCTCCCGGCCCCAGCATCTCCATATCGACCGCTTCCGATCCACCACCTTATGCGACACCGACGACACCATTCCCTAGCATCCCGCGAGATACGGTCGTCGATATTCTCAACGACTATATGGCAAGAGACCAGTTCCACGCCGGCAACACCGTTGACATGCCCGATATGCCTCCGCCCTTTGGTCAGTATAATGATTGGAACAGCATGTGCTCGACGATGGTGGACGACGTGGCCTCTCCCAGAGGACCCTCTTTACCCCTCGTACCTCACGAGCGGCAGCAGCCGCAGCATGTTCGCCGTTCCGACGTCTGGGCCGCCACGGAAGATCATGTCGAATCGATGTACGTCGACAATGTCCAGGCCTGCGATATCGCATGCGGTGACCTGCGGGATGCACCCCCACTTCCGATCCGAGAGGACAATGTGAGGCCGCCTGATGTATGGACTTCATCCGGGCCGACGGATTACGAAGGGCTGGACTATGACCAGGAAATTGCGCCACCGCCGCCGCATGTGAGCTGGTTGTGAATGGGGCTGATGGATGCCGAGTTGTCGCTGTAATAAGGCCAGCCGACAGTCTAGGCGATCGGTCCACATGCAAGACATCCGCCAGAAGCATGATCGTTTCGGAACCTACTCGAAGCAGTATCCAGACCCTGTGAGGTCATGAGACTTTCTTGGTGTTCATCACAGACGTAGCCAACGGAACGCAACGGCCTGGCAGAAAGGGAAAGATTCATGATGCTCGTACTGTGCATATAATTATTCTTTGACAACACTTGACCGCTCTTGGCAACGTTTTCTGCATATACCCGGGTATTTTGTTTATTTTCTCTTTCCGTATATCGAAGATGACATCAGGGATTTGCCTGCTCCTTTTCAGAGAGATGACGGGCATTTCAAATCATAATAGTAATTAAAGTGTCACTAATCATGCATGGTATAGTAGTGCTCAACTACTCTGTATAATCGAAGTGTACAGGCTAGAGTGAGGGGCAGAAACGAAGTCGATTTGATAACAGGATTATGGCAGGTTTTTGTCAGGATTGGTCATTTCGAGGTCGCATTCTTAGTGATTCAACATGTCGTCCATGGCTGGATGCGCTCCGGTGCGTGAGCCAACGATGGTATCATCTCCACTGCTTGAAAGCAGTCCCTCAAAGATGAGCCTCACGATTTATGTCACCGACATCCTCGCCACCCTCCCCCCCCTGGAGCCTCGGAACAGTGCTCTGACAGCAGAGGTAGAATACGAGACCTTCATCTTAGGACTGCATAATTGCAATACTGCGTGCTATTCTCGAAATTCCACCAAAACTATGTGTGCATTGGAATGCTAAAAAGTCCACCACATTTCGATGTTACGCTTGGCCACAGGACACGAATTGTTTGCCATGGGAGATGCCCGATATGCAGCCTGTTGGCAAGACTGAGGATGGTCTAAGGCTGTGACATCAGTTGCAGACAGACACGGTTTTCCCTTTGCTTGAATCACTACCAACCACTGCCAGCCTGGGTAATCACTGCCTCGTTCTTAGGGTAATCCTATTGAGACCAGTGGAGATTCCGTTCCAGTGACAGGTTGAAGGCATCTTCCAAGTACCTAGATTCCTAGGTATCTTCGAAGCCAGTTGATATGTGTAATCTAGGAGCACTAACACTACCTCCACTACCTACCTACCTACCTACGTACCTACCTGCCTGCCTGCCTGCCTGCCTACATACCTAGCTGCCCGCCTGCCTACCTACTTAGCCTTGGGCTTCGAATGTTTTTGCTACAGGGGCAGATGGACGCAAGGTAAGCTAGCATATCAACATTTGAAACTCTTAATCGCCGGTGATAGTGAGCCTCGAAGAAAGGAAGTCTCTGTTTCTGCGGTTCTTCTTCTTCTTCTTTCTCACAGAGCAATGGGCACGTGAACACTCTCTACTTGGTACACTTAAATGCTTCGATAACTTGCAGAGCTCCAAGAACATATTCTGAGATATTCTGTCAGATTTAGTTTCCGAAGTTGCTGGCTGTTGGGATAAGTAGTAAAGTAATCGAGCGTTTTAGGCACTTAGGCATAGGGCCTTATATACAATCACAGTAATTAATCCCGAGTAACAGGCTTATTTGAGAATGTAGTAAGTCTGTGCTCGACCTGTCTTATCAAGGTTGGGAGGGGAAGGGGGTGTGCTCGATGCTCATGTGCAACACTGAACGAAGATGCAGGCATTTTACCAACAGCTCGTCCAGAGCATCAGACCTATCGCAACCCCAAGAGTCAAGCAGGAGCCAAAAATTGGTCAAGCGCAATCATTACGACGATGATATTCAAATATTTAAATAGGCTGGCAACTACTTGGACTGCAGAGTGTTGATGATTGCATACAAGGAAATTTTGCGAAAACTGATGACACCGATTGAGGCAGTAACGCAAATAGCCTTCATTTCAATAAAACTACAAATGATATATGTAATATCCCCCGAACTCCTTGCTCAACTAAAAGCCCATGGTCCAGAACTTATTTTTCAACCAACGGAGCCGGCGCACCCAGGTCATACTTCGTGCCCACCAGCGCGGATCCAGGTCCTCTGCTAAGATCAATCTGATCCAGCGGCGTCATGCCGTGTGCGCGACCCGTCTTAACGCAGTAGATGCGGAAACCAAGCCATGCAAGGCCAAATACGGGGATGGTGATGTAACTGGCGAAGAAGTCCGACACGCTGAAGCCGCCCAGGAACGAGCTGAATCCGTTGAAGAATATGATAAGCACGAACCAGAAGAGGCAGAAGTAGGCCATGTACGGCTGGCACCATGACCGAAGCGTGAGGTTGCGGCGGTCAATGCCCTGTGCGTCGAGGGCGCCCTTGAAGCGAATGTAGCAGCAGCAGATGCAAGCCCACGCGATCAGGGAGCTGAGGGCCGACAGGTTAGACAGCCAGGTGAACGCCTGGGAAGATCCGCTGGACACGGACAGGAAGGCCAGGAGGCCGAAGCAGAAGGCGACGATGACACCGTAGTAGGGGGTTCCGACGCGGCTGGTCTTGAGGAAGAAGGCAGGCATGGACCGCTGGCGGGCGAGGGCCATCATCGTGCGGGACAGACCATAGGCGTTCTCGTTGCCGGAGGACAGTGCCGAGGTCATGACTATGGCGTTGATGATGGAGGGGAGGATCTTGACGCCAGTCTGCTGGCAGATGACGACGAATGGAGAGGACGCGGCCGTGTGGCCACCCTTGCTGACGGCGTCGAGGAGGTCTGGGGAGTTCTGGCTGACGTTGAGGCCGATGATGATGACGGCGACGACGTACAGGCCGACAATACGGTAGAAGACAGTCTTGGTGGCGTTCTTCATGGTCTTGCGGGGATCGTGGGCCTCTCCGGCGATGACACCGATGGACTCAACACCACCGTAAGCAAAAGCGGCCTGGGTGAGAACCTTCCAGAAGCCGAGGAAGCGGGCGGTGTTAACGGGGGTGATGTTGTGGTAGTCATCGTTCCAGGGCTCCTCGCGCCAGTACTTTCCTCCGGTGTAGACTCCGTCGACACCTCCAACGTTGGCAACAATACCGAAGATGATGAGGCCGACCAGGAGGGCTATCTTGAGACAGGCGAACCAGAATTCGGTCTCTCCGTAGTATTTAACTCCGAGGAAGTTGATGGCGATGCAGACGATGAGGAAGACGATGATGTATATGGCGAGATGAGACGAATTATCATCCCAGAAACCAAGCATAAGGCCGATTGCTGTGATTTCAGTCGGCACTGTGAAACCAGTAAGGAGGATGTAGTTTATGCCCATAGCGAAACCAATCTCAGGCGAGACGTATTTGTTGCCCATTTCGATGAAGCCACCAATGTTGGGCGCGAAGACGGTCTTGTTAAGATGTTAGTATTTGCTGATCACAGAACAATCGGATTGCAATAACGAACCATCTCGCCCAGACAGTAAATCATCATTCCTATTAAACAACCGACGATGGTGTATCCAAGGAAGAAACCGACAGGTCCTCCATTTGCCAGAGCAGCGCCGGAGCCGAGGAAGAGACCAGTTCCGATCGTACCAGCGAGTGCAATCATAGAGACATGGCGAGCTTTCTAAGGAAATGTTAGCACTGGAAGAAGGTAAGAGCCACCCAAGAGAGGCTAATTATCAACTCAAGTATCAAGGAGACGTACCAGATCACGTTTTGTGCCGAACTCTCCCATATGTGTGTCCTCAGGTTGCATCAAGGCATTAGGGTCCTCGTAGACACCCGCACGGGTCGAGATGACCGGCGCGAGGGTGTTGCCGACCTTCTCCTTCTCCGAGCTGTCATGGGCCGACGACTCGGAGTCGGTCGGGCTGCGGTGGATATCATGCATGGTGACTGGCTGTTGTCGAGGTCGAGGACTGAGCCAGGTCTAAGGGTGGGAAAGACAGAAGTGCTAGGGATAGAAGAAAACAGAACAGACAAAGGCCCGTGAACAATGGCGTCCTCTGCGCTTGTTATAACTTGGAAATCATGGTCAACTCTTGGCTACTGTAACAATGCCAGGGTATTCACTACCACACGCGCTTATCCTCTTGGTCAGCACGGCTACATAATTTATTCAGCCCTATCCCGTTCCGTCCCTATCTTATCCATCCAGGGACGGGTCCGAGGCGCTGGTACAGACCACGCTTTGTCAAGCCCTTTACTTCATTATCCAGTCACGGGGGAATTGTCTCGAATGGGAAGGGCCGCGTGTATCGGATGTAATATCCTGTATTGGGGCTGGCCAGAAGCCCGGACTAGTTGTCCAGGTTGCCTTGCAGGCCTTCCCTTGAAATCGGGCCGTCCTGGGACCTGACGGTTTGATGAAGACCAGTTGAAAGCCGCAGAGAGTCTGGGGAGCGGTGCTTATCTCGCGGGTCTCCGCCGCAGTAACGATACATGGGGCAAGGACGGTACGACCATGGGGCACCGTGCCATGCTAGTGTAGGATGCCAAACATGCGTGTGTGGTCCGTCAACCTATGAAGGCGGATCGCGGCTAAAGCTGGGGCAGCAACGCTGCCTTGAATCGCGGACAGCATCGTATAGGCAATAGCCGTGGTAGCGTGGCTCGGCATTGAGCTTCAAGGTTTCTGTACGTAAATCTCCAAAGTCTATTTTGCATTGTTTGCGGCAGCGAGGCCTGAGACCCTTAAATCTTGGGACCTGGGGAAGGAGGCACGCGATGCGTTATGATACTGGTACTCTCTGGAGTCCTTGACCTGGTCCGCATCCTGTCGTAGTTGAAGTCCTTCCGTATACGGATACAGGCAGCGTAATCCTGAGACTGTGAGAGGCGGTCCTCACCAATCTCTGTTATCTCTCGCCCCCCTGAGTCGTGCGTGTCTCAATGTTCGGCCGAATATAAGGTATTTGTGACCAATGCACTTTCTTATCTCGTGGGAAAGCGGGTCGGAGCGGGTCGTTTACACACTCGGTGACATAAAAACTCAATTCGCCACCGTTGGGGGTTCCAAAGGGACCTGAGGGATCGATACTTAGCCTTGTGTCGGGGGTGTTAGAGACGACATTTGGGATCGCCAACCATGGTTACCGTTTGCCACGGCCCTGCCTGGTCGCCTGCCTATCGACCTAGTACGACGAGAACGTTGGGGGATCTTCTGGAAATTGGAGAATAATGACTTTGAGGCTTGACCTAGCTTCAGACACCAGACAGGGTTTTTGTGAAAGCATGGAAGGGCGGCTTCACCCCGCGGGATGGACTGACTGGCCGATATGCCTGAGATGGACTGAGAGAAGGTGTGACGCGACGAGCTCGACAACGCAGCCCTGGAGGCTTCGCTCGTCACCTGGTTGAGTACCGCAGTGTGTCACTGCTTTATGATGAGCTGTTGAGCGGTGACGAAGACCTATCGTGGGTACAAATTGCAGAGCTCTGGTTGAGGAGAAGGTAGTCCAATTGCAAAAGACTAAAACCTGCTCATGTGCTGAAGGGCATCAGTGCCGTCGTTTTGGTTCCACAACAAACACGCAGAGACCAACGAAGAAAAGCACCTACTTCGACAAGAGACATACCCAACATAGCGAGGACCGGGTAAGCGAGATTGACCTTGCAACGATTGACGACTGTTCTACTTCCACTGCCCACATTGTGCGCTGGCATTTACTTTCGCACATAAAGGTGCGGACATATAGTACGATCAACTACTCACAAGTGCGTACAAGAGCTTTCAGAAAATGACAGCAACGAAGGTTGCCAGCAAGGCAGCCAAGGCTCTCAGCTGGGCAATGTTCTTCACCATCGGCGGATCAGTGTACGGCGCAATCCTGGCAATTGGACTTGTCGGCCTCATCTTCTACAACAGGTGGAACTACCGAAGGATGAAGGAAGAACGCGAAGCGGAGGATGAGTACTTTGCGAGGCTTTTCGAAGAAGAGAAAGCAAGAGGAAGCATCCACTCGTGGCGCGACTCGATCTATGGGAGATTCGGCGGGCAAAGGGCATCCGTCCAGACCATGTCGGACAGTAGTATGGGTGATGGCATGCATCTTGGAAGGCCAAGAGAACCACAGAGCGTTGATACGGCGTTAGACATGCGCGGCCGGCCGAGAGAGTTGGATCAAAAGATATTGACACTGGAAGAGGGAGAGGACATAACTGACGGGAGGAACAGTTTGCGCAAGGGGACAAGCCCAACGGCGACACATCTTCCATATTCGCACCCTGGAAAGAGTGGCCGACGCCGTTCGAGTTTGGAGTCGATAGAATCATGGGAGGCCTAGCAGTGGTGAAACTGACAATAACAAATAAAGACAATGGATTGATTGTGTGCCTCTGCCAAGTTATTTTCCCCTCCCTTTGCCCTTTTTTGAAACTCGTCAATTGTTGGAATAGCTGCCCAGATGGATGTGCCCGCAGAACAATAGAAACAAGCCTATTGTCGACTGCAAGCGGCCACTTGGCAACACTTAGCCACTACTTGGGTACGAGTATATAAAGGTAAACATTTAAAGGAACCTCAAGAGGCCTCAATCTTTTGGCTCTTTTTTCCTTCTTGATGCAAAAGTGTCAGGCTAACAAGCTCAGTACACCATCGTGCATCTATCTTGAACAATATTGAGAACACCCGCACTTTTTGTCAGGGGCTTTTTTGTGCACGGACCACCACCAGCCAAGGAACCCTGCAACTCTTTTTACTGTGGCCCACATAGAGAAGCTTTTCCTCTCACTCACCACACAAGACACCAGAGATCTCCACACACAACAACACCGCAGGACCTCACTGCACCAACCAATCAATTCACGATGCCTCCAAGAGCATCAACTCGTGTGCGCGCACCGCGCAATGTCGCGCCTGCTGCGCCTGTGGTCAATGGCACCTCTACCAAGTCCAATACCTCCAAGAAGCGCAAGTCCGCCGACAACAACCGAGACGATGAGCCAAAAGCGACTGCGAAGAGGGCCAAGACCTCCCAAGAGCCCACCCAAAAGAACATTGCGAAGCGACCAAAGACTACCAAGGCGACTACCAAGGCCGCCCCCAAGCCTTCCCCGAAGGTAGTTCCTGCCAGTGCGTCCTTCTCGACCGTACCGACAGACACCCTTTCGAGCTTTACATCCTCGCCCCCCGATGCCTCAGACCTCCCCATCATCAACAAGGCTCCCACCGAGGTCCTCACCGTCTTCGCCTTTGGCACCGGTGACATGAGTGGCGAGCTCGGCCTGGGCCCCAAGAAGAAGGAGGCCAAGCGCGCCATCGCCATTCCTAAGCTGGACGGCAGAGAGAAGGACGTGTACCGCGTGGTGCAGCTCGACTGCGGTGGAATGCACATAATAGCCCTCACCGAAGACAACAAAATTGTTACCTGGGGAGGAAACGACAAGGGAGCGCTGGGTCGAGATACCAACTGGGACGGCGGACTTCGGGACATGGACGCAGAGAAGTCAGGATCCGACAGTGACTCGGATGACGAGTCTCTGAACCCTGTCGAGTCTACACCTACACACATCCCCGAGAGCGCCTTCCCCAAGGGTACAAAGTTCACATCTGTCGCCGCTGGCGATAGCTGCAGTTTCGCCGTTACCGATACTGGCCTTGTCTACGGATGGGGAACCTTCTTGGTAAGCATTGGCACTCCAAGCCACCACCTCACCTTTTCTGGCTGCATTTACTGACTCCAGCCTGCCGCAACAGGATAGTGAGGCCCACGAGACTTTCCTCTTGTACAAGGATGAGCACATAAAGGTACAACACAAGCCTACCCTGATACCCCATCTCCAAAACATCACCAAGGTCGTCTGTGGATCAAATCATGCCCTCGCCCTCGATGTCAAGGGCAATGTGTGGACCTGGGGCGTCAACGAGCAGAACCAAGTTGGCCGCCGGGCGCGCCGGACACGGACCGACCAACAGGACAACTACTACCCGGCCATCCTCGAGCTGAGCCGACACCCTGTCAAGCTCATCGCCTCCGGCCCTTACCACTCCTTTGCAGTGGACAAGCTGGACAGAGTCTTCGCCTGGGGCTTGAACAGCTACGGCCAGGCAGGATACGCCAAAGATGCAGGCAGCGACAACGCCATCCTCCCGTACCCCCTGCAGATCCGCTCCCTGTCCAAGCAGGGCATTGTTGTCATGGACGGCGGAGAACAACACACGACAGCTGTCAGCAGCGACGGACGGTTCCTTGTCTGGGGCCGGATAGACGGTGGCCACCTGGGGCTCAAGCTTACCGAGGAGCAACTCCAAGACCCGAAGCTGGTCCGCCGGGACGAGCACGACCGGCCCCGTATCCTGCTCCAGCCTGCCGCCGTGCCCAACATTGGCGTGGGAGCATTCGTGGCTTGCTCGAGGGGCCACACCATCTTTGTCAACAAGGAGGGCAAGGCTTACGCGTCAGGGTTCAACGGCCAACTACAGCTCGGCAACGGAACGGATGACGAC
Source organism: Cytospora chrysosperma (assembly GCA_016808195.1). Taxonomy (NCBI): domain Eukaryota; kingdom Fungi; phylum Ascomycota; class Sordariomycetes; order Diaporthales; family Cytosporaceae; genus Cytospora; species Cytospora chrysosperma. Next base: position 1,397,294 of record JAEQMF010000012.1, read on the forward strand.
ACCGAGGTCGCGGAGGAGGTCAAGGCCAAGGCCTTGAAGGGCGCCAAGCTCACTTGGTGCGGAACGGGCGGGCAGTTCAGTATGGTTGCCGGACCTGCTGCGGAGTGTAGGGTTGAGGCTTGACAACATGGGATAATGTGTTAGCATAGCACGGACGGGATGGGAAGCATGACTGTTTAAGCGCGTGAGCACAACAAGAAAAAAAGGGATTATTGCCGCGGGGTGCAAGGTCGCGGCTCGGAAGCATGGCATGACACGATAGCATAGCATGGTCGGGAAGCATGACTGGTCGAGCGTGTGAGCATCAAAATGGATTCACTGGATCTGTAGCATACTGGTGCATCTTATATCTTAATCCATCATATCTGTCAAACCGGTCAAATCCCAGCAAATCCTGGTGCTCCGTATGCCTAATCGTCGACGAACATCCCCCGTATCCTTGGATATTCCTCAGCCTTCGAATCTGTCATAATGGTAGAATTGACAGTATTATATACAGTCCCAAGTTCCACTAGTCCAAACATTTGTTCATGTGAGTGAGTTTGACGAAGTGTCCAAAACCCATGTACCGCGCGGACAACACACAACACCTCAAATGCGGCTCAACAGAACCAGACTCACATATCGTATAGTCCAAGTTTCCGGTATTTGGGCGGTGCACAGTATATCATAATCCAAGTTTATATGGGCTCTGAGATTACATAACTTTGGTGGAGATCATGTGCCATTAAATTGGACCGGTGAGCATTTTCAAGATGCGAGACATCCAGTGGAGTGAAAGCTAACACGAGATAGCGTCGCATCGAGTATCGTCTAGTTGGACACATCATACGCAGGTGTACTCGTCTCAATAGTGAGGCTCAGTCGACGAGGCTAACCGTCAAAGCGTACTCAACTAGTAACCTAAACCGACACAGAACAGGGTGAAATCAAACAAATTGAGCATAATTATGTACACATAATACTAATCAATAATATAAAGTTTCCTGGTCTCCTTCGCTGGGAAATTCTTAGGTTCAAATCCCATTCATTCTCACTGTTCTCATCACACATTTTTTCACATCTAAAGCACACCCACACTTCAACAATGCCGCCCTTAAACAGAAGACTTGGATTGCTTTCCCGACCGATCATGGTTTCTTTCACCGGAGCCCAAGCGGTGCGGGCCGGCTGTTTTTGCCTGAGTATCTTTGCCAACATCTTTGTGGTCCCTGCTGTGGAGATACATCTTGACACCGGCATTCCATACTCCCAGATCATACTTTACCTTTCGAGAGATCTACAGGAATCGCTCGAGAGGAATGCTCCGCAAAGGCTGGAGAACTTCCTCAAACTATGCCGCAAATTGGGTATCCCGCCACCACGATGGGATTAATGCTGCTCCCGAAGTCGCTTCAAGCCTCACCCTTGTGGCAATGATATCTGTGGGTCTTCAAGTTAACTCAACCTCAAAAGGTAACAGAATATACCCACTCTCTGCGGTGTTCATAAGTACTGACCGCATCTGCTCAGGATCTTAATGGTCACCGGCATGTTGATGATATCAAGCTGGTGATATGGTTTTGTGAAGTCGAATCTGCGGCTGCATACTGATGATTGAGAGGTTTAAGGGGGGATACCAGATAGGGAAGCGAGCATCAATAGGCACAGGGCCGGAGCCGAAGATATCAATGCGTGTAAGCATCGCGAGACATCCAATCTTCATTGGAAATTTCTGGGTTGACTCGCTGTGTTCATCTATGGCACAGCAGGTCATGTGTACTTAGGTAGGAAAGCCGCGCATGATTTACATACGAGTCAACACTGTTGGGCCCGAGAAGACATTTTGTATAGTCTGCCTCAATTCATTGTGTTCTCCTACATCCGGAGAAGAAATCCCAGAATGACAAGTTGGTATCACGAAAAGAGTCTCGACGTTTGTCAGCACATCAGGCCTTGGACGCTGGTCTTGTCCAACCAGCTGGTCATTACCAAGTAGGTGGAAGTAAGACTCAATTAGATGCATATAATCCTGCTGTGTTTTACCCATAGCTACTAGTAATTCTCGGCCGAGTGACTCGGGCCCTAGGCTCTAAACGCGCGGGAATATTCCCATCCGGCACGTCACTTCCGGGCGTCCGACGACACTTGTCATTTACTCGAAGCTCACTATGTCTTGTTATCTTTCATATCATTCGAATTCAGTGAAACTTGCCCTCCCTCATAGACAGGCCATTTACTGCGTGGAATACAGCAACGATGGAGCTGGACGACACCCAACGCACCATCCTCGCAGCGCTGCACCGCAACTTCATCGACGGATGTCACATCCTGCACTCCCACGGCGTCCTCGATGCCTACGGCCATCTATCCGTCCGGCACCCTTTCAACCCGCAAGTCTTCATCATGTCCAGATCTATGGCGCCCGGCACAATCTCCAGTCCCGACGACCTGATCGAATATCACATCAGCAACGCGGAGCCCTTGGACCCGGGATCAGTCAAGGGGTTCGCGGAACGGCATATACACAGTGAAGTGTACAAGCGGCACGCGGACGTGCAGGCTGTCATCCATAGCCACGCGGAGAGTGTGATCCCCTACACGATATCAGGTGTCCCGTTGAGACCCTGTTACCACATGGCTGGGTTCCTTGGCCTGGGGGAGCAGGGGTGGCCAGCTGTCTACGACGCAGCCGACTTTTTCCTGGAAGACGACGTCCCTGACATGCTGGTCCGGAACTCGCACCTAGGCGTGGCCCTGGCGGCGTGCTTTGACAGCGGGAGTGTGGTGACGCTGATGAGGGGTCATGGGCTGACGGTCATCGGCGGTGGCATCGAGGAGGTCGTCTCCAGGGCGGTTTATACGATGAAGAATGCTAGTATTCAGACAGCGGCATTGATGACGCAGACTGCGTTTGCGGCGCAGAGCGGTCAGGATGTGCAGAGTGGCTTGAAGTTTTTGAATATGAAGGAATCAAGGGCTGCAACGAACATGTCGAAATGGTCAGCGCAGCGACCATGGAAGTTGTGGGTGAGGGAGGTAGAAGCCTGTGGTCTCTACCTAAATTCGGCCTGAAAAATTGTCACTGTTTTCTAGCTCATGACAGATAAGTATAGGGTGGGCTTGGAAGGGAGGGAACAGCGTTCGTGATATATTAAAAAAAGTCGAGGCCTCCATATGCACTTTGTCTAGAACTTGATAGATACGAGCTCCGTTTCAATTTGTGATGCAAACAGCATTTAGGTCAACTTCATTCTCGAATACCCGGTGCTAAGTCCTCTGGTAGTAAAATATTAACCAGTTGACAACTAAAGGTATCTTCATTGCGTAGACAAGTACTTAGGCGGGTAGTTCACCTAATCAGAGTCAATACCTTCCGTAACTAGGTTTTGATCTTAAGACTTTGCGTGAAGTTTGTCCTTCCGTGTATCCTCACCGTCCTAACTAGGGTAGACTTGCCTTCGATGGTTCTGATGGTGTCTACGGCAAGATTCGCCAATGCAGACTTGCACAATAAATTGGCAATGGATTCTCGGAATTTTTGTCACGATCAGGCTAATATTTCCTGCATCTGGCAGCCATCTACACATGGTCTGTGGATGTGTAACACAACAGTCATGGCCCTCTAACCTGACCTACATACTTGGGTATTTAAGTACTATGCTGGACCAACTAGAACAAAGCATTCTTGGTTCCGAGAGAGAACCAGTCATGTGCCCAACTTTTCCCTAGTTCCAAGCGCCAAGTAATTACCAAGTAAGTGTCAAGCTCTGAAAAAGCAGAAACCATTGACACCAGTTGACCAGAAACGGAATAGCTGCTGCAACTGTGTGAATCTTCCCATCTTGCCGCCCAAGTTCACTTGGAAGGCTATATTGATTTAGCAGCCGCATCGGCTTGATCACTAAGTACCCTAGGGTCGTGGATAATTTCTTGAAGTTAGCAGCTGCCTGAGAATCATGCAACCTTGAGATGCCCAAGCATACTAAACTTCGAGTGCAAGTCCAACTTGACCGAACGAAACCGTGATCTTTTACTCATCTAATTTGTCAGGTGGACGGGTCGGGTGGCATAGTAGTAATGTGGCAGATACTGAATTTAGCCTATGTAGAAATCGGGTGTGTAGCATTATACCTATGTACATATCTTAGGGTGGATGGTGGCAAGGATAGATTTAGGCTAGTTGTGGGGATATCATGCAAGAGATATTGTTCCCCAGAACTAGTTCTTTGCTAGGTCTTACATCTATCACAGCTGGATAATTTTGAATTGCTGTCTACCATAATATGTGGTGAGACTCTCATGTACATGGTCATGCTTGCTGTGGCCTAGTCCAAATGTCAGGTAGGTAATAAGTGATGCTCACGTGTGACTTCCGACTACTGGGCATTCTTAGATTTATCAATTGTCAGAAATTCGATTCCGATGCCTGTATAGATCCCGAATCTTTGGTCCTGATATCCGGTCTACCAATCCTGAGGGAGAACAAAGGTCCTCCTGAATTTAGGAGATCCAATGTTGATGTGTCAGAGCTGGAAGAGCACGATACAAGCAATTTCAAAACAGCATTCGTTGTTCCGTTGCACTATCTGCTGCTCCCATATATTGCTAGCGTCAATTTGTTGCTCCGGACACATGATAGCACATACACAGAGAGGTCGTCATCAGCATGCTACAGTAAGTCGTCATCGCCATCATCGTCATCTCCATCGTCTCCATCGTCCCCATCGTCCTCGTCGTCCCCATCATCCTGATCATCCTGATCGTCGTCATCACCACCATCTCCGCCACTGCCGCTGCCGCCGCCGCCACCACCGCCGCCGCCGCCGTTCTGAACATCTCGGGATGCAACAGTGGACGCCAGCAGGTCTGAGATGAGAAGTGTTAGCACAATGTTCAGATCTACAGTACTTGCACAGACTGGGCAATATAGCTGTCTTACCGCGGACCGAGTTCTCCACTGGCACCGCCGCGATCGCTGTGCAGGCGGCAGCCAGGGCGAGAATGATTTTGAGTTGCATTCTGGGTGATATTGTAATGAGAGCTGTATTCAATATTGTATGGGTTCTTGTACTGTGGGAAGTAGATTGATCGAGATGGCTATAATCTCGGACTTGATCTCAAGGAGGGTTGATCTTCTTTATACCTGACTGGAGTTCTGCTTGTATCGCCCGTTTCTCTTCTACAGCTTATGGTAATATCCATTCCCCTCCCTCATGGCCCGTTCCATCAACCTCCAAATTCTAGTCGGAAACATACCGCTCGTGTCAGCAATTGTCGCATTTTCGAAGGGTGTAATGCCAATATGCCAGTCATGCCTTTTATTCTACTAACCATTTCGGAATGAATTCCGTCTCCGACGAGAAGTGGCGTTTTGGAGACAAGGCTACGGGTAATGAAGATGTACTTGATAGGCTTGTGGTCATGAGACTTCATCGCATCAGGTTGCTTTTTATGACGACAGTTCCAATAGTTCAGACTCGCCTAAGCATGTCAGTGGTACTGATCCTGCGAGAATGCTGTTCATAGCCTCTTCGCCGTGAGTTGTTCTCGTATTGAGGACAGCGATTGGTACCATCCTGCTCGCTCACCGAGTCTATTATTGAATCGCCAAGGCATGTGGCGGATGGTGTCTTCTCAAAGTGGACGTCGGAAGGGAACTCGTGATGCTTCCTGAGATTCAGGCCGCTTTGTATCCAGAGATATGTAGCTGACTTCAATGTTGATCCGACAGACCAGCTTCCCGTGGTTATAGCCACACCATGGCACTTGGTCCCTATCAATTTTAACAAACATTTTGCGGTCCCCGTACTATCAACGCCGAGCTGGACCTCTGGCGTGGTCATAGCAAAGCGGCGGCTAAATGTGGAAAGCAGCTACTGATTCCTGTATTAAACCATTACGAGGTCCTAGTTGAATGCAGGGTATGATCGTGTGGCACTGTGCAGAAGGTTTGTCACACATTGACCACCATGGCAGTCCGACTTTTATATCAGATTGTTGTCTGGGGAATGCCAAACCACGTGAGACCATGAGATTCCTTGCTCCTTCTTCTTAACATATTTCTGTTTGTAAAATTCTCGGTGAACTTCTCACCCACTTTCACCTGTTCTCACAACTGACCTATGCTTGTCGGCGAGCTACGCTGCTCTGTCACCTTCAGGACGTAAATATCATCATGACTTTGGCGTCCAAGCCTCATCTGAAGTATCATCTACTAGATGATGAGTCAGAGAAGGGGGAGACCGACAACTTCCTGTCCCAGAGATCCAGTTCAAGCGATGATGGCCCTCGATCATGGTACAAGCCACAACAACTCCGCATGAGAAGTATGCTCACCATCCTTCCTTGGGTGCTGAGCTCAGTCTTGGCGGCTCTGTGCCTAGTGCTGTTATCAAAGCTTCAGCGCATATCGGGCAAGTTTGGGTCATATGAAGCGGGCTTTCATACGGACATGAGCAAGTTATATAACCCCAATCTGATACGTAGGCCAAGTATCCAACTATACAGCCCACTGACTGTGCCATCAACCTCCAGGCTTCCTTAACAATGTGCCACTCGAAGAAGTCCGCTTCAGTGGAAGTCCTCACTTCTACGACAATGGCTCCTCGTGGCGGGACCCTGTCGATCCAAGCGTGCCGTGGCCAGAGAACATGCAACTTCTCGGCAATCCCAGTCCTGAGGTCGATAGAAACTGGAAGGAGTACATTGGAAAGAGATACTTCTCCATCTCAGAAGAAGAGGCCACCCGGGCCTGGGGAGACAAGCGTCATGAATATGTCGATCAGAGATATGGTGGCTACACAGCCGGGTGAGTCCATCACAATTGCCTCTGCGGAACTCAACACGCCTGACGATAATTGCTAGACTAGATGTATTCCATAGTCTTCACTGCATTGTAAGTCTCAAGTTTATTGGACACGATTACTCTGATCAAATGTCCGAATGTTTATTAATGATGAGTACTAGAACGCCATCCGCAAAGCTCTTCACCCGGAGTATTATCAGATGACCACATCTAAACACGGTCATAACCACCTGGGACACACAGGTAAGGTCTTTTCTCATCTTCATATAGCCTTCTGAGCCCCCTATGAGATACGGCTTGAGAATTCTGCAGTCTATATCAGTGCGACTAACTAATACTTCTCCCTGGTAGAGCATTGTCTCGACGTCCTTCGTCAAGCCATCCAATGCTATGGGAGTACAACATTGATTCCGACGAAATTCTTCGAGGGCTTGGAGCGTAACTACATTGATTCTGACCAGGTCCATGTCTGTCGCGATTTCAATTATTTGAGAGAGTTTGCGACGTCACGAGCGAGGGGACAGGATGCATACGTCCCCAGAGATCGCTCACTTCTCGATGCAAGGAAGCATGCCATTGCTGAACAACACTTTTCTGAGAAGAAGGCCAAGCAGAAAGAGAAATATCCTTGATGTTGAGCGAATATAGGCGAATTTAAGTCCACTGAGAGCGGGTCAGGAGGAGTCGAGAAAGTACTGACATAAGTAGAAGTGAATGTTGTCTTTAGATTGTCAGGACGATCCGTATTTCCTTGTTACTCAAGTTGGAGTAACTGAATTGTCGAGGATTATGTAAATTGAGTTAAGTTGAAAGATGTAAAAGATCTAAGGTGACAACTTCTATGGTTATAAGTAAGGACCCGGGGTGATGGTTCATATGGTCCGTGCGCAGGTCGGCGTGATGGGTCACGCTAATCGGGGTAGGTACGGACTACTTAGTGGGGTTAGCGTGAACGGTTGGCCCGGGCGCTAACCGCTCCACCTACGTGTGGTACAAAGTACCTGGCATCTGTAATGGGCCTACGAATCTCGATATTTATTCATGCCATTTTCCAGATTTGGCTAATTCTGCTTTCTCTTTCTTACAACCACCTTTGCGCTCTCAATTACTACCCCGGCCAGTGTTGACATTGACTTACCTTGAATGGCTTAATAGGGACGGCGAAATGGCAGACTCGCCCCCTGCCCCCGAGGCCGCCACGCCTCAGCCCAAACCCGCCAGGCCGCCTAAGCCCAAGGCCACAAGAAAACCCAAGGGCAAAGCCCCCAAGACTCCTGCCGTTGTTGTTGGAGATGACGACGAGCCAGATGGCACGGGAGACGGTATGTCCGAAGACCAAGGTCACCCAGGTCCAAGTGCAGGCAGCACTGCCCGAGGCCAGAGACGGCGCACCGGCAAGGCGCCCAAGACTGCAGCAACTACTCTCGAATCCGAGCAAGAACAGGATCAGAATAGTCCTCGCAAAAACAAAACTAAGCCCGATGCCAAGGGAAAAGTCCCTCCCGCTGGCCACCTTGGTTCTTACAAATTTGCGGATGGCAACCAGGGCGTGCAGGATCTCAACATTTCTTCCATGTTCCCTGATGATCACACTGTTTGGCAAAACGGCGAAGCTGTGATCCCAAAACCAAGTTGGATGGTCCACACCTACGGCCCTCTCCCTATTGATTCCAGTTCCAAGTTTGGCAACGACAAGCGATCATCAGGCAAGCAGCCACAGACAGATGCACAGAGATTAGTGGCATGGAGAAAATCCGAAAACCATATTGCTGGTGCCAGGAATCTCTACGTCTGGTCCACTGCGAACATTCCTGCGTCCTACATCATGCCATACCTTGGATTCCCATCGACAGCCGCACTTGCATCATTCGTCCTCACAGAGGGTAAGTCACAATTCGTCCCAGGACAAAACACGGACTTGTATATACATTTGATCCAATTGGATCAAGAGGGACACGATGTCCTTGCATGGTAATTTGGTCAATACTAACAAGATGTACAGGACTTGAGTTATTGGGACCCTTTTTCATGGCAATCAAACAATACACCGCACCAGACGCCAAGTTCTATCCGGCTCGTATAGCAGAGGCCATCAACTCACGACGCAATAGTCCATACCTCCATCGTATTCTTGACCGCGTCAGGAAAGATGAGTCTTATCAACCACTGGTCATGCAAGAGTTCATTGAAACCGTTCAAGAGAGAGATGTTGGTGGTGAAGTCAGCATCAGTTGGACCGGCCTGTGCTATGTCTACAAGATCCTGTGCCACATGACAAAGGGCAGTGATTGGGATGCGGCAGCTGCAACAAGTTCATGGGCCAAGAACATGCCTCCGGGTCAGGTCCCCCTTGACCTATACGACTCGCGACTGGATGACACGCACCGATTCACATACCATTCGGAAATTGAACAAGACGATCCCACGCTGTTCTATCTGGGTTATACCGTTGAGGATTGGAACCGAGCATTCGCCCTCTTGAACTATGTGAGGATCGCACGAGAGAAGCCTTGGACTCAGTTATCATTGAAGCGAGGCATATCCGTCCATCTACAATTTTGGGCCCCAGCCGACGACACTGCCAGGAAGGCCCAAGAGGAGGAGGACAACAGACAGGCAAAGGCTGAAAGCACTGACAATTTCGTTGAATACCTACATGACCTTCAAGCCAAGGCCCACTCAACTCCCGATAAGGATCAAGTTTGGGAGCCCACCAGGATACTCAACAAGGCGGAGGAGGCCGGGATCCCCATTTCTTTTAACACAGTGAAGGAACAAGTCTCTAGGGAACTGGATCGCATCAATACATACCTTGCGTCTGTGGACAGACGATATGCCCATAAGAACCCCCCTCTCAACAAGGAACGATTGGTCACCATATGGAAAGGCATCCACGCCCGAGTAAGCCGACATGTAGGCCCAGTCCGCAACGGCAAACCTGACGAGTTTGTGCCCAACCCACACATTGCCAATTTTGCCAAGAAGGCATTGCCGCATTACATGGCCGAGAGTGAGGCTGCTTGCCAAGTCGTGGCAGCGTCGCTCAAACAAGACAATTCAGAGTTGCCTGATGAGGTCGCACAGCTTCAGGCAGAGGCCATCATGAGATCCGCATATTCTATGTCTGTCATCACATCTGGAAAACCACCATTGGAAGTTGACTACGATGAAGCCATCGATGCTATCGAATTTGAGCGCCACGACGGCGACAGGAACACGCTCGATTTTAACCGCAAGAGGGCGACAATCACGCACTCACAGTCACAGGCAGCGTCCGACCAGAGGACCGTTGACAGAGATGTATCAGATCTTGACAACGTCAAGGAAAGGGTCTTGCGTAAACCGTTCCGATTCTTCATTCACCAGATATTCGGTAAGTATTACCTTACCCCAATCGGATTTACGAGGCCCATGGCAATTAGTCTAATCAAAATGACAAGGCCAATCTGTTACTGTATTGACAATTTATTAGATGCTCACATTATCAACATAGCCCTGTCTAGCCCGTTGCGCTGCTTCATCCTTGGCAACGATATGGGGGTGGGTAAGACGATCACGTTCGAGACGTCTTTCCATATACATGCTTCTCGCCTCCAACGAGAATTTGAAACTGGTCAGGCCGTACCTGGCCGCACCTATGGGCCGCACATCATAGTCACCAAGCAGGAGCTGTGGAATCAAGGGCTTGCCGACTTCCTCAAGGCCTTTGTAGGCATTCGGCAGTATCATGTTTTCAGCCTGAGCGGGCGGGCGCCCGTTCCAAACACAAGAATGATCACTACGGATGAGGAATGGCTTCACACCATGACGAAACTATTTGATGATCGCTTCAAACCCGAGGTATGTTGTGTCCAGACTTGCCAGCATTGGTTCAATTGAGCCAATGGGGCCAGGTGTGCCCTGGCAGTCACCGATTGAAAACATAACTGACTATGTTCATTAGGTCCTCAATCACACGATCGTGCTTACATACGGGCTTCTGACAGCGCGGATACTCGACCGTGATACATATTTTACACTTGCCAATGGCAAGACCATGCGTGTCAGGAAAATGCCACGACGAATCAAGGGCACTCAGAAAGAGACCGACTGGTCCAAGCAAATCAAATCTCTTGACAACGCGTATACCCAGAAGCTCCAGAAGACCACCCACATGCCCAAGCCTACCCTGGATGCGGTTCTGGATCCTGATGTTCCTGTGTCCCCAGGCGGCCCGTCCGGGGGAGCGGTCCAAGATTATGGATCATTCTATGGAGAGTGTGTCAAGATATGGGATGAAATCAAGGCGAGGCTGAAACAAAAGTCGGGCAAGGATGCCTATACTTCTGATGACGACGAAGAAGTGGATCTCGATGAGGAGATTGAGGAGCAAGACGAACGGAAATACGTCACTGAAACGGTCAACTCTACCAGAATGGTCAAGCTCTTCTTCGTCGAAAAGGGCATCAAGACTGCGAAAGAGGCACGCAATTGGGCACTCAAGCATCCACATCTGCTGCCCGTCAAGGCCGAGTTTCGCAACAAACTCTCTGCCAGATTCTTCGACGAGAAGCTGTTGAAGCAGGGTACGGTGCCTTGTTTTGAACAGATCACTTTCGACGAGGCTCATATGATCCGTCACCCGAAGTCCAACTACCACATATGCGCAATCTTGCTCCCCAAGTCAAGGCTGCTATTATCAACTGGCACGGCGCTATACAACGACATCACAGACGTCAAGGGTTACTCGTCACTCTTTGCTCACCATTGCAACATTGACAAGCATTTCACCTTCAAGTCCTCCAAGGCCGACATGTTGGATGTGGTGACATGGTCGCATGACCTAGTTGAGGAGGGCCACATCGAACTCAAAGAGGGCCACGATCGTGTCTTCGTGAAGTCTCTGTACGAGTGGGCCAATCAGAATTTGGACAGGCGCCAGTGGTGGTCCCTTCTCTCGGGATTCCGCAGCAGGCTAAACAGCTCCATCAAGCTGGTGCAGAATCGTGCTGCCAATGCCTTCCTCGACACGTTCGTTACCACTCGCAAGATGAACACACCCCTGGTCCTCCCCTCTGGCAAAGTCACGTACCCATCATCATCTCTCCCACCTGCTCAGGTTCGTACGGTAGAAGTATCACACTGCCCCGACATTGAAAAGGAGCTCAATTTTGCAGTCGATGTCATGTATGCCAATCTTCACACCAAGGCCATTTCTGGTACTGAGGATGGGGTCGAGGGCAGGGAGCTATCCAGCAAGCACCCGAAGCAGAGTTCAAACACTGGCGGCGACGAACGTGGTCCCATACTCAACATGGCAATTCATCGTCTCTTGACACTCATCAGCTTTGATATGAGAAACCACGCCCTCTTCTTCGACCCAAATGTCCGAAGGAAGGACCCTCTGGCCCGACTTGGCGACAATGAGGTAGCGGAATTGAAGAAGCTCGCAGCCGACCGTGATGTGGCTATCGTGGATGACAGCCCTACTGCCAGCGACTCGCGAGCCCATCTCGGCAGCCTGGATGTGCACAAACTCGCCAGTATGGACATATACGGTGGCCTCTTCTGGCGTTACACCATCATGGCCCCCCCAGATCACACACCTGTGGACGATGCCACTCACATGCTGAACTGGGCTTTATTCCGGTCACCTGTCATGTTAGAGGCAGTGGATCGCGTGGTTAAAGCCGTGACTACCCCGAACTCGGTGGCCGGGCACTTGTGCTGGTCGACAGCCCCTTTGCTCAACTGTAAGTCACCCCCCCCCCCCAGTCACCCCCCCCCCACACCAATCACATTTCAGCCCTATCCTGTGCCTTACTAATAAGGTTATGTTGTATTAACTGGTATGTAGTACGCTTGCCGGTATATTGCGCTACCTTGGGCTCACGGTCCTATCCTACACTTCGGAACTCAAGGATGATGAGCGTATTGAGATGATCGCCAAGTTCAACAATTCAAACGCGCCCGTCCACGTGTTACTCCTATCTCTATCGTTCAACGTTACCGGCCTCAATCTTCACTTGGCTTGTCATTATGGTATCTGCACGATGTTTTATTTCAATCCATCTCAGATCCAACAGGCATTCGCCCGCCTTTGCCGTATTGGTCAGGAGCACAAGGTTGAATGGTACGTTATCAAACAGACGGGCTCATATGCGGAGATTCAAGAGCGAACGATACACGAGAAGGAGTCGATTTTTCACCTTGCTCGCTCTGTTGTACCATGGTGGCTTGGAGACGACATTCGCAAGATTGTCTCCTTTGAATTTGCAAGGGAGAATTGGGGCACGATGGAGTCCAAGTATGCCTACGAGAAGTATCATCGCATTTTGGAATCGGTGTCGCAGTGGTCGGACACTTGGATCCGGCGCTTCGCAAAGTACTATTCCATGGTCGCCTCTCTTGTTCTACAGTCGATCCACGACGACATGACCAACGACGACCAGCGCCAACTTCACTCTAGGCTGGACATCCTACGCCAAAATTTCAGGGCTATTGTGCTTGTGTAGGAAACCAGCGCAGAGTCATTCAACGAAATCGACAAGAAGATCAACATCCAGAGCGTCTCATGGGATATGGTCGACGAGGTAATGAGGGCGCTTGTTGAGTTGCGGCGCACATTCTCTCAAGAGAATGGTTCGGATGCGGAGAAGCATCTCGTTAAAGAGCTCAAGCGTTTGCATCCTGGAGAGTCAGCGCACTACTACAGGATGGATGTCTCCTTCGAGATGCCCCCTCTGATGAGCGATGGTCCCGCTGACAGGCCAGAGGACGAGGAGATGCCAGATAGCGATGGCGGTGGTCTCGACGACTTGGATGAAAAGCTGTGTGACCCTGTGGACGGCACGCCGGGTGACCGCCAGGGGTTTTACAAGCTACTTGGGGTCGACACCAAGGCAGAGACGCGGGCCATCAGGAAAGCATACCGCATCCTTGCCCTCCGTCATCATACGGACAAGAACAACGACGACAACGCTCAAGAGATGTTCTGCAGGGTACAAGAGGCATTCGACGTATTGGTCCATAAAGAGGTCCGCCGTATTTACGACGCGGGACGGGACTACAAGGCTGCACTCGCAAAGCATGAGGCCGTCACAGAGTATCGTCGATCGCAACGTCAACCTGAGCAGCCGGAGGCCGACCAAGGGCCTGAGGCTGATGAGCAGGATGGAGGTTCCGATGATGAAGAATAAGTTTGCGTTTTTCTGTTCTTTTGTTTTTTGTTCGTGCTTGTGGGTTCAGATGGATGGACAATATGGTCCCCTTATCCTCGCGTTGACGTTTCGAATCCTCGACATTCCATTCCATTAGGCTAATAGCATTAGGACGGAGAGCCAGATAAATGGCTAGATGGATAGCCTTTGCGTGTAGTACTAGATCAAGAAACAAATCATACAATACTACTTTGCGATGCAATCAGTCACTCGATATACTTCTCTTAAATGAATTCTAAGTAAGCTTATAGTCAAGGTATTTCCACTTGTGACCAGAGTTGAGACCCTCGTTGCAGTGCAGCGCATCAAAGGCTTACCGTCTTACAATGGGTGACATGAATGGCTTACTTCAAATCCACCGACCCAGTCGTTTCAAACCGGAGACCAGATGTCCATGTTTCTGCATCCATCATGCAGAAGTGTTACTGTACATACCAAGTTACTTTCCAAAATGAGCAGAGCTACTCCGCACGGCTTACTCGCACTTACTTACCTTAAGTATGTAACCTCGAATACTAATGCATCATCTATATCTGTAGGCTCGGAACCTTATTCTACCTAGGTAGCCCCATACCTAGTCTTGGATCATAATTAATGAACGATGATAGCAGGTATAACTAGCAGTGGTGCAAATGCTGGCAGACAAAATTGCAAGTGGTAGCCATCGGCGTATAATTGCAATCATAGCCTTCAACTTCAGTCCAGCTTGGTTTGCGGTGGGCCGTACATGTATGCCTGTTAAACCTCTTAAGCCTCTGATGAGTGGGGCAAAGGATTTCTCCAAAGCCTGAGCGAGCATCTCAGATCTGTATAAATATAGATTACCGAAGGCCTGCGGTTCCTAGTCACTCAAGTGTTACCTACTTAGGTAGGTACCCTGGGGTAGGTCACATGAGGAGCGACGTATCGTAGGTGGGCCCAGAATCCTGCGTGCATTCAGCCATCAGGTCATTAAAGCACCGTAATGAAACGTGTTTGTGTGTTACTACATATGTACCGGATATCGTGAAGTTTATAACAAGACAGAGGCAGTGAAGATGATTAGCAGACGAGCCAAACCCTCGGAAACCTTGTAAGTACTGATACGAAACAAGGACCCATCTAATACATGTCTAATCCACCAGACGAAACGACCCAGAATCTTGGAAAATAGCAGAGTTTTCAGTCATTGTCCCTTACAAACTCTCACCGATAGCTTCGCGACAAACAGCCACAACCCGATCAGGCATACTCAAGAAAGGCGAGTGCGAAGCCTCCAAGGTCACGGTGTCAATCTTGGCACCCGCTTTTCGTGCAGTCTCAACCATAGTCTCCTGCGCAGGCATTGAAACAGCATTGTCTTTGGTGCAGTGCAGGTATGTCGTAGGGATATGCTTGTATGCAGCATATGTGACCTTGGAGGTGAAGCACCGATAGCTATGGTGCGCCAGTGTATCGATGGACTTCTGCGCCTCCTCACGGCTGAGATCGTTGTAGAAGATCTCTTCTGGCTTGTCAGGACTGACTCGTTTACCATCGTCTGAGAGGATGAACCAGGGAAGAGGCTGGTGATTGAACAAGTCCATAGGCGAGGTACCTGCCGATAAATGTAAGTCATTGTCAAGTGGTTCATATCGGGTCTCGATCGGGACAAGCTTACCCTCATCTATCATGAAAGCGCAGCAATAAATCAGTCTTACGACACCACCCTTCTTCCCCGAGGCCTCTCTCTCCTTCTTGCCAAGACCTCGACAGGCTTCGGCTCCCACGACACCACCGTAGCTGTGCATGAAGACGACTACATCTTGGCCCTTGTTCACTGCCTCTTCAATTGCCTTCTTGATCACATCGACATCCGGCTGGAAGTTCTCCAGGGGCGGCTCCGCGCCATAACAGGCTAGATCGATGCCCCTGACGTCGTAACCTGCAGTTTTGAGGGGCTTCACGATGGGGTCGAAAGATGAAGCTGGGTGCCAAGCGCCAGGCACGAGAAGGAAAGTTGTGTTGGACGTCATTGTCGGTGCAACATCAGTACTGATTTGGTGACTCTTGGTGACTCGTATGTAGAGGTCAGAGAGGCAGGCAGCTGTAGATACATGTTTAACCTCTCGGCCTCCAGGCACGGCCGGACTTCTTATAGGTGTTGTTTCCGGAGTGCCCCTCAACAGGTAGACATCTCGATAAGTGGACAGAAGAGGGGGTTCGGCTGTTACGTAACGTCCAAGTGCAGATCAGGCTCCCGAGTCGGCTTCACAAAATTGAATCATTCCCGAAATGGACAATCACTGGACTAGTGCTCCTCAAACCTACCCGTCGACGAGATGGCACAAAGGGCAGTGGGCGTTCCTAAACAGGCAAGGCCTGTCTGAAACAGGGTAACTCGGATGAGCCGGTCGATATTTGTCTATCGTCTATCATCAACTCTTTTGTAGAGCGCCAATCCTTTTCGGCTTCCTCCACGTGGGTATCTCCAAATCCATTCTTACTCCTCGAGCCACATCAGAAGCATCCGCCTCCGTGGCTGTATGATACTGCCTGAGCATTGCTCTTTTAGGCCGACTCCTCGGGCCAGACGTCGTAGCCGAAGGTGTCCTTCATGTTCACGAATCGCGTGTGTCGGCCCTTGGCAACGCTCTGCACAGCCTCAAAGTCCTCTTGGGATAGGTTAGGCACCTGGAAGTTGCTCTCGATACGGCTGGGCGTCGAGCTCTTGGGCAGGACGGCGTAGCCCCTCTTCAGGCCCCAGGCCAGCAGGACTTGTGCGAGTGTGTGTCCGCTGCGGTCGGCAACCTCGTTGAGAGTCTTGTTGGTGCGGACCTTCTCGCCGGTATTGGGGACCTGGTCCTGAGAGCCCAGGGGCGAGTACGCCTCGGGGAGGACGCCGTTCTCCAGGCAGAACTTGACAAGCTCCTCGTTGGGCAGGAAGGGGTGGATCTCGATCTGGTTGACGGCGGGCTTGACCTTGGCAAAGGCGAAGAGCTTCTTCAGGCCAGCGATGGTCCAGTTGGACACACCAATGGCGCGGGCCTTGCCCTCCTGGTAGACCTCTTCCATGGCACGCCATGTGGGCTCCGGGTTCTCGGTGAGCTCCTTCTTGATGATGTAGGCGCCATCAGCGCCGATCTTGGGGTTGTAGTCCTCAGTCCTCTCGGCAGCGATGGGCCAGTGGACGAAGAACAGGTCGACGTAGTCGAGACCGAGCTTGCGCAGGGACTCATTGAGAGAATATTTCACGTCCTCGGGCTCGTGCATGTGATTCCAGATCTTGGTGCTGATGAAGAGGTCCTCGCGCTTCAGGGAGGGGTTCTCCTTCATGTGGTCGCGGATGGCATCACCAACCTCCTGCTCGTTCTGGTAGAACGCGGCACAGTCCAGATGCCGGTAGCCAACCTCGAGGGCCTTCCTGACGGCCTTGTAGCTCTCGCCCTTGGCGCCCTCGTTGGCGAAGGTGCCAAAGCCCAGGCCGGGCATCTTGACACCGTTGTTCAGGGTGAAGGTAGTTTGCGCCATGTTGTTCTGTAGTCTTGAGGTTGTTCTGTTCGGTCTGTGTTGTGTCTCACAGGCTTGGGGTGTCTTGTCTGTAACGTTGATGTTGCTAACAAGGGGAGGATATGAGTATGCGTTGTCAGATGAGATGAGCATGGGGCAGGCAACGGCAACTCACATTTGTGATCAAGGTGTTTCTCTGCAGGGCTGTCGATCAACGGTTCGATTGAGAAAGTCGGTCAGCCAAAATTCATAAGAAGTGATGGCGGAACTAATAGCTCATTCCAAGGACCTTTTTCTTTCGGAAGTCCAACGAGGTGAGTGATATTGATAAGTAGAGCTAGAAGCCTTGATTGCATCATCCTTTCCCAACAGAAACATTGGTGTGCGCATTAGTCTTCTATTTGTAACACAGTGAAAACTTATTTTACGAAGTCATCCGGACCAGAATACTGTGTACGAGTCGGCAAATCGCCACGGGCGGCTGGCATATTTGCCCATCCAGGACCATCATAAGCAGATCTCGCACCGTCTCGAGGAACTTGGCACGCAGTAGGTGTGGATATAAGATGTGGGTCTACCTTGCAAAATTGGAGGTTTCAGTTGCTTGGCTGTGTGACGACAACGTTGAAGCATGTGAAAAGGGTCCTGGCTGCGTGGTGCCTGGGGCAGTCAAGCTGTGTGGCAGTCTGTAACATTGAAGGATGTGCAGAGTACTGCCCCTCCAACCCCTCCATCCCCCTCCATCGCCCTCCATCGCCCTCCATCGTATGTACTGTACTCCGTACGTGTTGGCAGGCGACTAGCCCTGCTTGCCCTGCCTGCCTGCACGCCCTGCACGCCCTGCCTGCCAGGCTGGCTGTACCCATCGCACCCAGAAAAGATGGTTCGGCCCCACCAAAGGGTAAGGTCGGAGGATTCAGGAGGCGGGCAGGGTGCGAGAGCTGTGCCAGTGAGGTGGGAGGACTTACACGTACAACCCGATGGGGGCAGCGATCCATGGGATTTCCGTGAAGTGATTCTGCAACTTTCAGGGTCTTTCCGACAGAGCTTTAAAGAGATTTCGCTCCTCCCCGGTTTTCTGACATCATAACAGTCCGCTGCGGGTCTAATTTGATGGTGTAGGCTCCGCAAACGTGCCGTGAGGCGGACAAGCCTTGTGTAGTGTAGATCACCACGGTCCTTTTCCGGGACATCTGAGCCCTGGGCATCGACCATGTAACAGTAGCAGCAGTAGCTACCTAGGCATGTACATATGTATGTCAATAGCTCAAATGGGCTTTGGGCCCGCTTCAGGAACGGGCAATACCGGCCAATGGAAAGCGGCTGCAGTGAGCATAGCTACAGCAACAACAAAGAGAGGCTCTGCACGAGTCCGCCGGCTCTGACCACTCAGGCACGCAGGAACGCCATGTTGGCTGCCATCCATGATTACCCGACCCTCCAGTAGGTCCGGCAAATACATGCTTTTGTACCACCACCAGCGACGACTGTGTGTATGTGTGTCTCTTCTCATCACATCCGACAAAACTCCATGGAATCTGTCACACTCACTGCAACGTTCCGTACAGTACATATCATGCTTATTACCGTGGCTACGTCTGCTATTGTTATCGGCAAATCCGCCCCAGTCTTTTTCTAATCGGTGGATAACTCACGGCGATTTGTCGCGAGTATTGTGGCGCGATGACGTCCATTTCGAGTCAGGTTCCATCTTTTTTATCCATTCTTTGGTCCCAGAGCCGTCTCTGGCACCGACACATGGCTCTCTGAGGTACATCATAGTGCACATAGCTCATGCCATGTACTGGAGACCTCCCAGATCTCTCGATCTTGCGGTGGAGCAGGTAGCGGATGGTTCGCGCAGGCTCGTAGACTGTACATGACACTGTATGGCCTTCGCAACACCTGGGCAGCTCCCGCGCCCGCCAGCCTAGCAAAGCTCGGATACAGTACAGTTTACCAGGTGTCAGGATGAAAGAAAGGGATCAGGTCGCTCTTGATGCCAACGGGTGCCAAACGAAAGATGCCTGTATGAGAGTATTTAAGTACTCAAGGAACCCACTTACTACCCCCCAACGAGAATTCGATGCCCTTCTCTGATATCTATTTGACTGTCTTTACTTTTCTACTCGGTGTCACGAAAGAAGAAGCTCAGGAAGCAATATCAGACGTGAACATCACCCTTATTCGATACCCCCTCCCCCAACAAACAACCCCTTTTCAACATGGTTACCTTCGAGGAGACTGATGTGGCTGCTGCCACCGCCGCCCAGAATGGCGAGCACAAGGGCCATACCGTTCCCATCCCCGGTGATGACGACGGAACCGGTCCCATCGAGGTCCCAGCAACCCGATCCTCTGTCTCCGAGGCTGCAAAATACATGCACAACCTGAGCGTCGCGCCGTCCATGAAGGACAGGAGAGGCTCTCGCAACTCTTTTGGCGCTTCTCTGCCCATTCCTAGGAGGCAGTCCCGCCAGTCTCGCCTGTCATCCGTTCACTACCCTGAGGGCAGCGATGTTTCCGGCCGGCCAACACGCCCTGGCATGCCGCCAATCCAGCCCACACGGGCACTGCTTGCTTCTCAGGTCCAGACCATCGAGACCGAGAAGGTCAAGAAGGCCAAGAACATGGCATTTGCCTTCGACATCGACGGTGTCCTCGTCCACGGTGACCGTCTCATCCCTGAGGGCCGCAAGGCTCTTGAGATCCTGAACGGCGAGAACGAGCTCGGCATCAAGATCCCCCACATTTTGTAAGTCTTACCGCAGTATGACGCTATCGGTGATTTCGTCACTTTCCTCGCTAGCAATATTCTAACGTCACCATAGCCTCACCAACGGTTCTGGAAAGCCAGAGAAGGCCCGTTGCGAGCAGCTCACGAAGATTCTGGGCCAGCCAGTAGAGACGGATCAGTTCATCCAGTCCCACACGCCCATGTCTGCCTTGGCCGAATACTACAAGACTGTCATTGTGGTCGGTGGTGAGGGCTACAAGTGCCGAGAGGTCGCTGAGCAGTACGGCTTCAAGGACATTGTCGTCCCCAACGATATCGTCGCCTGGGACCCCACCATCGCCCCTTACCGTGTCTTCACCGATGAGGAGCGTGCCACCTCCCGGCCACGGGACTTCTCCAAGGTCCACATCGAGGCCATCCTCGTCTTCTCCGACTCCCGCGACTACGCTACCGACATGCAGATCATCATGGACCTGCTGCTGTCCGAGAACGGTCTCCTCCACACCAAGGCCAAGGACCCCGTTTCCCAGCGTATCCCCATCTACTTCTCCCAGGGTGATTTGCTCTGCCCCACCGAGCACCCCTACCCCCGTATGTCCCAGGGAGCCTTCCGCATCGGCCTCGAGGCCATGTACAGGGCCCTCGTCGGTGTCGACCTGGAGCGTGTCGTGTACGGTAAGCCCGAGCTGGCCACCTACAAGTACGCCGACGAGGTCCTCACCAGCTGGATGGACGAGCTGCACGGCGAGGAGCGCCTGCCCGAGAACGTCTACATGGTCGGCGACAATCCTGCGTCCGACATCATCGGTGGAAACATGTACGGCTGGAACACCTGTCTGGTGCGCACCGGTGTGTTCCAGGGCGGTGACAACGACGAGAACAACCCTGCCAACTTCGGTGTCTTCCCCAACGTGCTGGAGGCTGTTCAGACGGCGCTCCGGAAGGAGCTGGGCAATGACTTCAAGATGCACTTCGATGAGAGCATGAACCCTCTCCACGCCGAGGAGAGCCATGCTGTCGTGGTTTAATACCTTCTCGCGCAGTTTTGTGTGCCTTTGACTCTAGGCCTATTTTCTTTTCATGTCTATTAGAGAGGGTCACGGCGTTTTCTTGGGATTTTGATGTGATAGGGCGCAACTTAGAAGACCGAGGCTTGTCCCGGCATATGAAGCATCAACAGGTTTATGATAGATCTAGACTCAGAATCGAGTAGGATTAGGTTCAAGACAGGAAATATTGGCATTTTGCAAAGAGCGCCATTTCGCACCATTGCTTGTCCTCGCATAATTATTCTTGATGTGAGTTGCCAGCTTCACTTCACCTCACCTCCCCAACATTTGTTCCCCAAGTGTAATGTTTCACGTAGTCAACATTGAACATCCAGATGTCACTACGGCCAGTTATTGCTCCTTGTCATTGTCACACGATATTCGTCCTATTAGGCAATCTTGATTATACTCGTATCCAAGACGAAAACCTACCCCCTCCTCCCAAATTCAAGGGGTCAATCTTCGCCCAGACCGGCCCTCTCCACTCTGGGGCTGAACATAGGAGGAGCTTAAAGACGCACCCCGCCTCCCCGCCCTGTTTTCACACCCATCTTGTAATCGACGCTCCTCCAATTCCGAGGTTTTGCCTGCAAAGTTACCAGATAGGTACTATATTGCTCAAATCTTCCGCACTGTGAGGATCCCACCGGTACCATGATGCCTCATGACAATTATCGCAATAGGCATGATAATCGTCATACGGGTGCCTTTGGGGGGGGGGGGGCTGTATGGGGCTGAGTATGAAGACGGGACCCCGGAGTATGGGATTCTCTGCTTCCCAGATATCCAACCAGTCTGATTGTGACGATCAGGTGAGTTTGTATAATGTGTGGCATGTTTTGCAGCAACCGAGACTCATCACCAAAGACATAAGCGAAGAGCAGGCGTTTTCCGCGAACTGACTACGAAGTACTAAGTATTCAATAATTCAACTACATGTCGTACTTTCCAAGGTTTGCTCAAGTGATTGGGTTAGTATCAG
The DNA here is from genome assembly GCA_016808195.1 of Cytospora chrysosperma. Lineage (NCBI taxonomy): Eukaryota > Fungi > Ascomycota > Sordariomycetes > Diaporthales > Cytosporaceae > Cytospora > Cytospora chrysosperma. The sequence goes on from JAEQMF010000012.1 coordinate 1,419,516, forward strand.
CAGCACATGCTTTATATTTGCAGCATTGCTGACCAGTGTTCGCCACTGCCATGTCGGTTTCTTTCGAGCATCACGGCAAGACACTCTCCTTGTAAAGCAATGGATGAGACGCGTGAGCCTGTGCGGTGATCGTATGTCTGTCTAAGGCGTTCCAGGGGTGAGCGGAGCCCATCTGGCCATATTTTGTAATCAATCAACAAGAGGGGATACTGATTGAGAAACCTGTTGCCTTAGAAATTCTTTTAGGCCAGAATCCCTCAAGCGCTCTCCATGGCTCATTTTCGCGCGAGGCCATATGGTAACCCAATGGACTGCAGAATTTACTAGATCGGTTGGAGGCTCCCAGTTCGCTGCTGGGTTCCTTGACAAGAACAGCAATGCCTAATTCACTCTTGATCCCATTATGCAATGGCCTGAGGTCACGTGAAACGTCAATCACTTAATCCGGCTTGAAGTAAACGGGCTTGGGGGTCTGTCTTGACAAAGATCGTGAAACTCATTGTCGCGCGTTTTGTCAAGGCCCACCTGACCTAACTTACCCATCTACCTCGATAGGTAGGAAGTACGATAATCATATCTAACGATGGGTTCTAGGTGATATACCGTCAGTGTGGAAGACAAATGTGGTGTCGTACGGTCGCACTTATCGGTCAGCAGGCGTGTAATTTCAACAGACACAGTCATGCCTACCAAGTTTCGTGACACCACGAATGTGGCATGGGGCATCTCCACAACAACTGACATTCAGGGCCATGAGGACAACATGGAAGACAATTCAGAGCAGGACTTGCTACAGAAGGCCCAAGCTATGGAGGAGGCAGTCAATGAACTCGAAAGCGAGTCCCGGCCTTGCAAGTTTCCCCAAAACAGCAGAAGCGCAGGCCCGAAGAGTATTGACGTCCAGGACTTGGGATTCATCGACCTCTCTGGTACCAGTCAACATTTGAAGGAGCTACACTCAGTAAGCAAGTTTTGGCTTCTCATCTTTCCATATACATGGTGATCCTTTTTGGATGAACCCTTGGGAAGTGTGTCATCAACTTTTCTAGGATAGACCACGGCTGACATCTCATCGTTTTGGTTCAATAGGTTCTTCAAAAACTGGCCGGAATTCGCAACCTTACACCTCTCTGGGCCAACCAGTACTTCCGCGAGATCAAGCGCAAGGTTAAGGCTCCAGAATCGCTGAAGATGACTCCAGAGCTGAACAACTGCAAACTCGTTCTGGACGAGTTGATGCACCCGCGGCACAGGACGTATAACCACTGGTTCTTGCAGCCTGTTGACGCGGTCGTGCAGAACCTGCCCACATATCACGAGACCATCTTGCACCCTATGGACTTGGGAACTATGAGGGTGAAGCTAGAGAACGGCGATTACAGTGCGGCTAGCGAGTTCAAGGAGGATTTTGATCTCTTGATCAGAAACTGCAAGACGTTCAACTGGAAGGGAGAAACATGTTATACGGCGGGCGAGGAACTTGAGAGGCTGTTCAACAGGATGTGGTCTAGAATGGGATTCCAGCCATGACACAGAAACACACTGTCCTCATCAGCAATAAGAACATGGTGATTGCACAATTTTGAGCATGGGAGCTGAGCAGCCAGAATATCCGACAGCCAACCCAAGTTGGCGCCCACACACTGATGCGGTTTTCGGAACATAATCAGAAAATAATATTCATTAGGAGACACATGCAACCGCTATACTTATTGATGCCTCAAAGCTCACTTCCTCTCGTTTTGTGACTTGCCGAACAATTTATGCATGGGCTTAGAACGACTTACAGCTTATGTGATCCACCCCCCTTCAAGAGAGAATGAGAAACAGAGAGTCCGAGTGTGTTGACCAAGATCTTCCCTACAGACTAGTTGTCTCATGGCACTCTCCTCTTCTATCACAGGAATACCCAATAAGAGAATAACATGTGGCAATCAGGACTCCAAAAAGAAATACGGATCCGGTTTATATATACAATACAGTGGCTCCCATGTTATGTATGAACAAATCAATCCAACCCTATCCCGCATCTGCTGAATTAACCGCCCTCGATCCGACCCTGGCCGGGATCTCCCTTCCCGCTTCAATGTTCTCCTCCATCCAGCATCTTCTACATACATACATACCTTTAATATGAGCTACGAAGGATACGACGAGCTGATACAGTTCATTGATTGCCAGCGGGATGACGTCCAGTCTTATGCTCGCGCAATTCTCCAATTTATACAATTATACCAGGCCGAGTACACGACTTTTCAGCATGCTCTTGAGGTGCCCCATGCATTCATTGTGGGCGTGACGGACGAGATCGGCGGGGGACCGTCTACATCAGAACTGGCCGGCGACTTTCGGCGACAACTCCACACAATGACCATCCAGGAGGGCTTGCCGGACCTAGATGTCATCATAGCCGAGATACAGGAAACGGGGACCTGGGAGAGACCTGACCATCCTGAGGGGGATCAACCTCGAGCTGTCTCGATCGAGAGCGTATCCTCGGCTAGCAGCGACTCGCTCCCCACATGCACGGACACCGGCTCTTCAACACCAGAATCACCGCAGCACAAACCTCGGATTGAAGAACCCGGGAATTACTGGCCAAATATTCAGCTTTGGCTGGACTCGTCGTCGGCGAGCCGGACAGACGCCCGTCCTACAATTACCTGCACAATCTGTGGGGACGAGCTGGTGATCGAGGAAGGGGGTCTCCAGCCCGCTAACGGAGAGCGCGAGAGATTGTTCAAGCTGCGTTGCGGTCATGTTTTTGGGGTGGCTTGTCTGAAAGGCTGGGACGAGGCGGGCGCGGGTGAAAGCGACGATGATGGCGAAGATGAAAGCGGTACCAAATGCCCTACTTGTAGGCAGCCTATCCTCAGAGACGAGCTGCTTGCCCTTGAAGAGGCCGCTATCGCGAGTCTCGAGTGAGACCCTACTTAGTACACGGGTACTCATGTTACTGAGGACCCTAGAAGCCTAGGGCGTGGCGAATATCTAAGCGAATGTGATCTGTTTCATCCAATAGGTATAAGTTCCAACCGGCCATATGTTGAATTCTTATCCGGGCTCCTTCTATGGATTTCCAGTGTTCCAGTTCCATGGACGTCGGTCGTTTCTCTTAGTATTTACAGGATTGAACAGCGTTAGACTACCTGGGTACACCCTGCAGCCGCCCCCCCCCCCAAAACAAAGCCCAAATCAACCAAGCATGATCCAACTCCGATTTCTTCTTACATACAGTCCCAGGGCTGCCGTTCTCATTACGGTTGTCCTCTACTGAACCCGCAAGCACATAACCTACAAAAATGTATCCGTACAGGGCTAGCAACATGACGCCCCCCACATTGGTGATGTGGGCGGCAGCAAAATAGAATGATCTGTGCAGGGGTCGAACCTGCAATCTCCTGATTTATACTCATCCATCTAATAGCTAGACGGGAATCGTAGTCAGACGCCTTGCCATTGGGCCAACAGACCTATCAACTTGTTGAAATTTGCGAAATAGGTGATGATTATGTCCCTGGATTGTGCCAACTTGTGTGGCTGGGAGCGATTCATCAATTCTTGTCGTCGGTCGATCTTTTCTTGTTGTTGGACTATATGCCAATCCACTTTCATGCAATCATGTCATATACGTAGTCTTCATGTCTTCGCCGAGGTTCCTTTCGATTGTATTGGACTTATCGTTTTCTATCGTTTTCGAACCGAACGAATACGTCGAGTAACCAAATCGTGTCGTGGGATTATACACACCGTGATGTCTGGTCGGATTCTGGGGATGTCGTGAGGTGCAAGTCGACCTCGACTTGGGCACATACTGAACACCCCATTGAGCATGCACATAGAACTGTACAAGCGCCAGCCGCAGTTTTAAAAGCCGCCTGCCAAGCTCGAAAGCTAACATATCCTCGAGAAGCTTTCACTGGTGTTCCAGCTGCCCAGGTGAGAGACCTTCACATGCAACACGGCTTTCCACAGTACCGAGGAGCGTGTCTCTACTTCTTCGTTGCATACCATAACGACTATGCGGCACAGATTCGAATTCTCTGAAACAAAATGACTGCATTATTCGATTATCGGCTTACTAATGAAACCAAGAGCAATATGCGCCCACTTAATGCTTCTGCTCGTGCACAGGCTCAGAGGTGGTAATAGTATCTCCAGCAGTCATCTTCTCCTGCCCACTGTCACTCGCCCGGCTCTCCTGCTCCTCCTGCCCAATAACCTCGTCCCTGTCTTCCTCCCTCCAGAAGTCCTTCCTCCCCTTGGCCAGGCGCGTCATCCACGGCGGCAGCATACCGCCAGGAATCCGATACGTCCACGGGTCCTTCTCGTGCTTGTTCGGCGGGACGATGCGTCCACCGCTGACCTTCTCCAGCACCCACACCGTCGTGTTCAGCACGATATACGTGCAGACACCGGCGATCAGGCCATCGGCGATAGAGTAGGTGAAGGGCATGAGAGCGATGGTGACAAAGGCCGGGATGCTGTCGCCTGGGTACCGCCAGTTGATCTCCGTGACAGCTTGGGTCATCATGCTTCCAACGAGAATAAGGACACAGCCGGTCGCCCAGGGTGGAATCGATGCAAAAATAGGAGCGAAGAAGATGGAGATGAAGAAGCAAACGCCGGTTGTCATGGCCGTCAGCCCAGTCTTTCCTCCTTCTCCGATACCCGCACCAGACTCGACGAAGGCCGTCACGGGTGGTGTGCCAAGGATGGCGCCGATCGAGATGGAGATGGAATCAACCATGTAACTATTTAAGATGAGGTTAGTGACCTGGACGGACATGGAGTATGTAATTCAGTGACTTACGCGATAGTAGACCCCTCGAAATCCTGCGTCACGGGGTCGACCAGATCGGCATATCGTGCCATGGAGTAAAGTGTACCAGTGGTGTCGAGGATGTCGACGTAGAGGAAAGTGATGAGAGCCAAACCGAACTGGCCGCCGTAACCCCCGATGTTCCATTCCTGCACATCCAAGATCCTGGAGATCGGGTGGAAGCCCACGACTTGCTTGAAGAAGTTGAAGTTATCGTCGCCCACGTCAGTGTATGGGAAGTACGTGACGGGGGTCGTCCGCGGCCACGAGATGATAGACACAAGAATGATACCAAACAAGATGGCACCCTTGACGCGGTATATCATCAACAGACTCGTTAGGATACCGCCGCAGAATATGCCCACCCACATCATGGGGCTCCTCATCTTCCCACTGCCAGGGCAGAGTCCAGTATCCGGATCACGCAGTGCGTCCAAGCAACCAGCCAGTTCCATCGGGGTATCAGTCGCACCGACGACGAGTCCAATGCCCTCGCTGTACGTGAGGCCGATGAGCGTGAGGAAGAGACCAATGCCGACAGAGGTAGCGAGCTTGATGGACCGGGGGATCGCGCGCGCAAGCCATTGTCGCATTCCGAAGAGTGCGAGGGCGAAGAAAATCCAGCCTTCGACGAAGATGGCCGTCACGGCGATCTGGTAAGGAACCGTGCCAGTGCCGTGGTATCCGACTACCGTGTACGCGAAGTAGGCGTTCAGCCCCATTCCAGGAGCAAGGCCGATGGGACTGCAGGTTGTCAGCCGGTGTGCCTGATCCACGATTTTTCAGGGAGAGGAAGACTCACAGATTAGCAAATAGCCCCATGCAAAATGTCGCGAGCGCACTGATAGCCGCTGTAGAGGTGATCATGTCGCGCTTGATCTCGTTGACACACAGCGCATATTCCGTATTGACGTCACAAATCGGGTCATCAGCACCGCCATTGCATATACACGTGCCGCCGGTGTCAGCCACGATGCTCGCGTTGACGGCGATAATGTAAGCCATCGCAAAGAAGGTGGCCAGGCCGGCGCGGATCTCCGTGAAGAAGTATGACCCGCGGCGGGTCTTCTTGTGGCCGCTTCCATCGAGCCGGAACCAGCGTCCCACAGGGCTCTTTGCGACCTTCTGATTGACAGTATGTACCCAGGTCATCTTGGCCATCTTGGAAGGAGCAAGGTAAGCTCAAACGAGCAGTCTCTGTGACAAGTGCGTCCCGCAGAGTTTGCCGATTGTAAGACAGTGGCGGTTAGTCACACCGGCCAGCTGCGCCTCGAGGTCTTCGGCGGTATGGGACGAGATATGCCCTCAAGGAAACAACGACGGACAAGGAGAGGGTAATAACGATTCCAGCAACACAACCAAAAATTGAAAAAGGTTGGGAAAGGTGAAGGACACAAGCCCTTGGCTTATTATATAGACCTTTCATCCCGCACATGGGGGCAATCCTATGTCCACAAGGTGTGGACTGCGAACTGCCAGATCGGTCGGTATCCAATAGACATTGAGCTTGGCATATGTGCGGCCCTTATCTGACCCCTTGGCGTTCAGAAATTGGGGCGTGTTTGGGGAGTCAGAACAATTGCAGTCTAAACCCTAGGCGACCAGGCGACCGAGGACTTGTGTCTAGGATGGGAATAGTGAATGCTTTTCTGTCTTGGCGAAGTGGGCGGCCAAGACATAAGATCATCCAAATGGCGCCGAAGGCCCTGGATTCTTGATTTGATAGCTGGTTATCACGGAGGAGCACTCGATAACTAGAAACGAATCAATGCCTAGGTGAATAATCAGTAGCTGTGACACTTACATACATACATAGGAGCGGCAGTCTCTCAGTCTCAAGTAAGTGGGTGTGGCCATCATGTCGCTCACGTTGCCACGCACAGTAGACACGCGCGCTACTCGTGCAGCTACTAACTGACCACCGCACACATACAGAGTAAGACCTAAGTACTTACTTAGTACGTATGCGGACAGGCGCCGCCGGCGCGACGGCGTTGCCAAGACGTTCCAGAAGGTCGGTAGGATAAGGCGCCGGTACGAATCTAGCTCGCCCGATCCGCACGCTGATATGTAACTGAATTTACACATCTGCCATGTGGCTAGTGTTCATGTTGATATCGAGTCCCTTTTCCAATGGACCGACCAGGCATGCGTCGGCCGGGTCCCAGAGCAATGTTTGGTGGATGGCCCTTCATTCATTGGCAGACAAGTGTAATTGTCGGCCCATTCCGCCTCCCACTCATCATCTAGATATTTCATTCCAGTAGATGGCGGTTTTGGCTGCTCGTGCAGCTCGTGTAGACAGGGGCGTGGGCTCGCCACCCTTCTCAAGCTGGTCTGCACCGAGTGGCGATTGGCTTGGAGCGAAGGAACTGACGACTTCCGGGATATCAATAGATAAACTGGTGGGCTGCCATTCGCGGACCCAGGCATTGGCACGATAAAAGTGTCCGATCGTGTCTTTCCCTATGGTGTCTCACCTTCAGGCTTGGAAGTACCCCATACCCCAATCTTGAGTAGGTAGCTGTGACGGTGCAAGTCGCTGGGCAAGTTGCCCGGGTGGAAGATGTGTACGATGGTGGGTGGCTGTTCATGCCCCATTTGTCTGTGTGCAGGCTAGATTCCAGGGCGCCTTAGATGTATGGCCGACTAGCTGGTGCTGGCAGTCCCCAGGCATGTTGGATAGCGGCTCCTTGAGCTTCAACTTCGTGTCTGAGACATGGTAGATGGTAGGTAGCCGTTCCTGCAGACAAGGTGGCGGCGCGGGTCCACGGGAAGCTGCTGTACATAGTCCCCGCGATGGTAATATTTGGCAATGATATTCGTTAGGAGCGCCGTGAGCAGATACATCCAGAAAGACACCGAAACTTCATGGTTTGGTGATTCACAAGGTCGAGACGATGGATGAAAATCGACCGACGTGACCGCATTGTACGAGTACTCCATAGGGAGGCTATATAGGGTTAGGGCTTGGTGCGGAAGGGGTTCGTTACTTGAGGGAAGGTGCTGCAGAGGTGCTGGACCTATACTCTCTCTTTCTGCGCGCCAGGAGAATTGAATGCTAGAATCGTGATCAGTCTGTTCCTGTCAGAAGAGCAACTTGACAGAGATGTGGTTTTGGAACATTACAGAACAGAACCCCGCCTGGTATGACGGCCAATGCAAGTCGTTTACATAAGTACGTACTTACTTAGTAGGTTGACCCCAACCCTACGAATATGCTCCACATAGTCGGTCGGCACGGAAGAACCGGCCGGCCGCAATGCGAAAATTTGCGCATTGTTTTCCTTCTTGCATCACCGCGCGCTTCTTCAATCTTTCACCTTCTCATTCCTCGGGCACGCCCCCGACACAAAGCTGCTACTCCACGACCATAATGATGCATATACGACAATAATTCCTTACGATTCCTACTTAACTATCTTTTTCATTCTCTCCCCCCGCCAGATACCCCGCCACAATGCCCCCACGGCTACCGACACAGTCTTTGCAGCTCTGCTGCGCGGAGCTGTCAAGCTCCAGCAGCTCAGTAGCTATAGCTGCTGCATCCCCTCTAGAGCGCGCACTGCTCTCCTCACAACTCCTCTCCTCCCCAAGATCATTCTCCACAACAGCAAGCCGGCAACGGAGAACAGCGCCGCTAGCAAAACAGCGGATGCAAGATTGGCTGAAGAAGAATGGCAAGGGCCTGAAAACACACACACCTGGCCAGGTCAACTACCTTGGCGGCGACAAGGGTTCCAGGTTAAGACCGTTCCCGTCGAACCCCGCCTTTATAAGCCAGCCTGTGCTATCCGAGGAGGCGCGCGAGATGATCTGGCACAAGGTCATGGTGAACTGGGAAGGCATCAAGGCCGTGTCTGCGGAGCTCGGCGTCGACCAAAGAAGAGTAGCCGCCGTGGTGAGGATGAAGGAGGTGGAGAAAGACTGGCAGAAAAACGTATGTATCCAACCCATCTCTCTCTTCCATCCCACCCCCCTTTTCTATGATGATACACATAAAAATTCGATTAGTCTTGAAGACAGCTCATACAACACATGGTTACAAAATTAGCTTTGCGAGCCTCTCTGATTGGAAACGCTACCTCATTGTTCATGTCACTACCCAACAGTCTATTATGATCACTGCTGACATTCCTCATGTTCGCAACAGGGTTTAAAATTAGCAAAACCTTACTCCAGAGCTGTCCTCGAGATGGTACCCACACACAGCTACCCCGAGGACAAGCCCAAACAAGCCCTCGAGCCCATCAACGAGATCCATGTTCACAGTTTCACGATGCAGCAGCTATTCGTGCCAACTTCTGAATCTCGAGAATTCACGCGTGAGGATGCGGCACGGGCCTTCCATCACACATTGCTCTCTCCAGACAAGCGCATACCACACCCTGAGTTGGTGCAAATGGAACGCCGCATAAAAGATGGCATGAAGGAGAAGGAGAGCTGGAATGTCTTCAAAAACGAGGCGAAGCAGTCTGAGCAGGCTAGGGACGCCAGAGTTGCGGCGAAGGCAGAGCTCGAGCAGAAGAACACCATGACGGTTGCAACGGACCGCTTCGAGTTCCGGATCAAGACGATCAGCGCTGATGATGTGGGCAAGCACGGAAGGGCCAGGGGAGGCGTGGGCTGGAGATACGGTATGCCTTACGAGGACCGGAAGAAGAACCAGGTCAAGATCCCAACGAGGATCGACTAGATACCCCCAATTGTCTGGAATGGCCGGGGGTGAGGATGGAATATACCTCATAACTGTACTTTATGGGAGACGCTGTGTACCCTCAACAACATCGGGGGTATGTCTCGAGGGCTCTGGGAGCGGAGCGTGTATTTTGTGGCCTTGAGTAGGACCACTATTGCGTGGCATTTGCATGGCATTGACGCAAAATTCCAAGCCAATCTAAAATCTGAACAAGTCTCTTTGCAGCCCGTCTCATGAACATCCACTATGGCAGCAACTTCCGATGCTCCTCCCAATCAACCACGGCCTGCTCCTCAGCGACTTCCACGACCAAATTCCTGCGAATCTGCTCGATTTCCCCGTCACTCAGCCCACACTCCTTCCGCACATAGTCCTCAACATCCCCATACTTCTCCCGAATCATCTTCAGAGTCCCGATCATGCTCTCCCTCTTGCTACTGACCATCCTCTCTGCCGCCGGCCGGTTGTCCTTCAGGGGGTCCTCGAGGATGAGGTGCGAGATGAACTCCTCCTTGCGCTCCTTGAGGCCCAGATCGGTCAGGGAGTACTCATGCGCGACGACCTCGTCGGGGACGCCGCAGAGGGAGAGGACCAGGGCGCAGATGACGCCCGTGCGGTCCTTGCCGGCCGTGCAGTGGGCGAGCAGCGCGGGCGGGGAGGGGGAGGCGAGGTGGCGGAGGATGACGGCGAAGGGCTGGGAGCCGGTCGGGGACGAGCCGGCCTCGAGGATGCGGGCGTAGACTTGGACGAAGCCCTGGAGGGGGGGTGGTTGTGGTATTAGTCAACTTTCGTCCGTGCTGGGGGGGCGGGCTGTGTGAGAAGGGTGGAGCGGAGTGTGGCGGGGCAGCTTGTTCCTTCCCCGTGGACCACGCCCGGGGGAGCTGTGTAGGTGAGGCAAGCTGGCCGGTCAGGCGAGCAGCATCCACTGGATGTGTGGTGGTGGGTAGGGGAACGAAGTAAAAATGCAGATGGGGCGGAAATGCGTGAAATAAAGGGTGGCAATGCCAGGACAACACCCGAACAAAAGAAGGGTGTGAGCGAGTGAATTTGTGTGTGTGTGGTAGTCTCAGATCTCGAGATCGCAGGTCTCATCCGCCCACCCCCCAACCCCACCCACCCATGACGTCCTCAACACCACCGTGAGCTAGAAAATGCAGGTTTCGCACTGACCTCACTCGACTCGCTCGAGAAGTTGGCGTAGCGCAGCGCAATGGCCTCGGGACTGCAGTCCTCGTGCAGGAAGACGGGCACGAAGATCCTCTTTGCGCCGTCCCACTCCTTCACGTGGCGCCCGCCGTTCCTGGTGTCGCGCTCAATCTCGGTCTGCGAGCGGAGGTCGTAGACGTGCGTGATGCTGAGCTGGTCCCTCAGGATGGAGATGCCCTCGTCCGTGACCATCGAGGGCTCCGAGGATCGGAAGACGATGCCGCTGCGGATAACCTTCCGGCCATCTGTGCTGGCCACGGGGTACCCACCGCAGTCGCGGAAGTTGCGAAGGCCCGGGATGTCGATGAAGGGTGGGCTGGGGAGGGGCGTGTCCGAGGCCATGTTGCGGTGTGTTTCTGCGAAAAGGATGGTGTTGGTGTGAGGAAGAAGTGTAAGAAGTAGTCTGGCAATGGGCGATGGGAGGAAGAGGAGGAAAGACGAAGACGAGGGATATGTGTGGTGGACCAGTTGAGGGGTCCTGCCCAAATACTTGGCCCGCCGCGGGTATTTCTACAGAGGATTCTGACTGCCGGCTGCTAGGTGCCCTTGGATGGTTGTAGTTAGTCTTGGACTACTCTGTCAGAGCAGGACTGAGGGCTCCTCTCAGAGGTCCATGAGAAGAGTCTGCAGCCTGCCTGTGCCTAATAGTCAATTTGAAAGGAAAGGACGTTGATCGTCGCCGTGGGTTTAGAGATCTAGGCCTGTGACAGGCAGGGTAGAGGGCGGGGATCTGGGCCGGCCCCGCTTGCTGATCGGATACAAAGCGGGCCGATGCTCCGGGGTATGGTCCGGCGCCGGGTATTGTACCAGAGTCGAAAACAAGCTTGAGAGGGAGAGCAATGATAGGTTTCCAGATGCAGGAGAGAGGGGTTCGATGTATTGCACTATTGGCAAAACATACATGCCAGTCCTGTTGTGCCAAACGGGATGTTTCCTGCCAACACATCTGTCTGTAGTTTCATCCAATCTCAACCCAGGCCTCTGGAGACCCCCAATTGTTTACAGGCAGCGCTGGTCACGGGCGGGGGGCCCCGGCCTGTCACAACACACACCCCAACAACAATGGCCCACCCACCTGCAACTTCATTGCTTTTTTTCTGTTGTTCTGCCTTGAGCCCTTGTTGAAAAACACACAGACAACGGGGCCGACCGTTCATGGCGTCTGCAGCCTGTAAGGAAGTCCCCGGGTTCTCGCATGCCTCCTTGCCTTTTTTCCAGTTGCTTGAGCTGTCACGCCGGGCTCAAATGTCATATAGTGACTTCACATCGCATCCAGGCTGATCCATGGGCTCCAGGGCTCTCCTCCAGGCTCTCCAGGCACCCATCTCCTCGGTGGAAAAAAGGCGTCCTCTGTCTGACCGACTGACTGATCTCCTAGAAATACGACGTGGCCCGAGGCAGAAGTCCTCGACCAGGGTCATTAGTCTTGTTGCCTTACCAAGCTAGCCAAGCTTCTGCCTCATTCAGTCCTGGAGTCCTGGAGTCCTGGAGTCCTGGAGTCCTTGAGTCCTTCTGGCCCCCAAGTTACCCAACAAACTCCACGACGGCGGTTTTGCAACGAGCCTTGGCCCCAATGGTGGCTTGGCTCGTTGTTTCGGGGCTGCTGAGCTGGTCCGAGTGTCTTTTCACACTTCCTCCTTGAGGTCCTTGGCAGATGGTTGAGGCTCTAAATCATGCCGTAGACCAGTAAGGCTGCGAGTGCAAGTGAGGCCTCACGTAAGTGGTGATTCCATCGCAAGCCTGGACTTGTTTGTATGGAGGCATTGTTCATAGAGTATGTTCTGAGTAGACACATGCAAGGTTGCAGGCCGGGAGCTTGTTATTCGGTGACAGATCGTGGTCAAGATGGGAACCGATTCTCGAATGTGTCGTGTGGTGTTGGAACGTTTTCTCAATTACGGTATTGTCTGTCTACAGCCAGAGGGGGACTGGCTCGAATTTATAGCCAAACTGGAAGGGACTTATGTCCAGGAACTTTGGTCGAGATGTTGCACGCGCACAGCTGTGCCGAATGGTGGGCAAAATGTGCACGAAGGAGTATGGTGGAGGGGGAAGGTGAGGGGCAGGATGACATCTGGAGGAGGCTGCGGGAATGGCGGGGCAATATGCAACCTTGAGCACTTCGCGGCACGACAGGAAAGCTTACCGCATGCAAGCCCTTTGAAACCCCATGGAAAGATCATGGAATGATTCTTGGAAGGCTGCGAGGTTGGGGCACGTCTGGATGTTGGGAATGGCTCAAGTGGACAGACAGTTGGTCCACGGGTCACGATCTGGGCCATCGGGACTGTTGGCCCCAGTCATTGGGTTAGGGGGTAAATATTTCTTCAAACATCTATCTATACATCAAACAAGTTGCCACTATATCGTACAGTGAAAGATAGTCAACGCAAGTCCGTCAACCTTGGAAAAACAAGAAGGGATTTCAACAACAGAAATATAGTACATCGGTGCCGGGGGGGGGGGTGGGGGGCGTCGTCATCATTCTAAGACTCCGGACCGTCAATATGTCACCATCACCCTTCTCAACCCCTGAGCTCCAAGATGCCAGCTTTGTATAGAGTCGAGGGTGGCCGGATGGACAAAGTGGGACGGTGAGACGCGACCTGGAGATCCAAATATTGTGTCAGCAAAATTCCATGTCAATTTATATGCCAACTGGACGCTTACAGTCTGATCCATGCCGTCTCAGCATCTTAAGGAGGCCACAGTGAGACCTCTTATAACAAGATCACTGACTGCAGTGCATGGTGCAGGCCTTTAAACCGAGAGCGAAGAACCACGGGTGGATAACCGAAGAGGTGGGCGGTCGATGGCTACCCTAGGGTAGAGGTCGAGCAGAACTATTAAGAGACATGTTTTCTGCTCTTCACACGCTCGATTCTGCAGTTGGCATCTCGAGAGCGGTGGCAGTGTGAGCAATGACTCTCATATTCCAAGGAGAGAGGGCCAAAGTTGCAGTGATAGCAGTACCAGACGTCTTTGTAGACATACTTAGAGCTGCTGCTGCTGCTGCTGCTCTTAGCCCTGTCTGTGATGTAAATGTCGCGGGACTTCCTGGAAGAGGAGGACGAGCTGGATCCGGACTGCATGTTTGCGGTATTGGAGGTCAAATTCGAGGAGGTTCGGCTGATAACTGAGGAAGATCAAGATGATATGTCTATCTGAGAGTTGTATGTTCTGAGAATTAATGAGTTATGTCTGATGATGAGCATCACAAACCTAAAGGAGGGGAATGGGAAGTCTTTTTATTCTTGTAGGGCACGTCACTGTACCGATATATCGACTGGATTGTTAGTACAAACTCCAAGGCGGACAAGCACAGAAGTCCTCAACACCATGGAGCCAGGGTCAACGCCACCCTGCTCCTGATCCCGAGGCATAATACCACCATTGAGGTCTCAGGGCTGCCAGGGGACGATTGGAAGCCCTAGCAGTGCATCATGGACCATCGCGGCTTTGCCACCGCAAGGGTTGAGTGAGGAAAATCTGGTTTCAAGTTTCAAACCCACGAGTATGAATCTCAGATACCTGGAGTCCTAGCCCGTACCACCGTTAACAGGCCGACCACAAGTCACGGTCAGGTAGCTTTCAGAGATTGCTACAAGTCTGTTGTTCCCTCAGGGCGACACTCGAAGTGGCTGGACAAGATACATTGGCAGGCCTTCCACCTTGGCGTAATACTCAGGCCGGCAACGAGAAGGAGACAGGGATCAATAGCTTCCAGAAGCAGATGTAACAACAGCGGATCCTTCGTCACGGGCCGCTAAAGTGGGTACAGTACTCGCCGGTGTCTGCCAAAAGTGAGCCTAGAACTGGGCACAGGAAGGATTGGGTCCAGAGTCGCATGGTATGATCGGCGAGAATCGGTGTGGTGACGGTGGTCCTCCAGTCAGCTCGAAGTGGAAAAGCTACCACGGATGGAGCAGTGATGCGGCCGTGCTTCGATGTTGTTGCTAGAAGATTGTGCCCTTTCGAGGGTCGTTCATCCATGGCACGTCTGTGCTCAACTTCTTGCAATATTTGACTACGTCTTTTCCGCATCGGCGCACGAGACGTTTGGCTCGGGGCGAGGAAGGCAGTGCTTCTGTGGGAATTTCGAGTGCTCTCCTCGTTCCCGCCTCAATATTCGGGGCGCCCCGGGACCATCTCCTAGTCCCAGGCGACGACATGACGACACGGTTGGACAGGTGACTCAAGATACCAGACTTGGATGATCGACGTAGTGACGAGAAAAGAATGTCGGTAATGTCGGACGTGGTGTAGAGAGCCCAGTCTGTGCCTCATGTCGGGCAGACCCGTATGCGGCGCGTTCCAGTGCGACGGAAGTAACTCCCCAGGCTGCCTCCTCAGAATATGTCACACAAAATCCAAGCTTTTAGGACAACTGAACAGATACTGGATGATCTGGGATGTAATAGGAGCCAAAATTAAGGGTGGTATACCTCGGTTTTGTTGGGTTTGTCGTCCAAAGCATTGTACCGTCGGCCCACTGCCAGTGCGAACCATGGGCGAACCACATACACAACCCCTGTCCGGATGGCTGTGAGCAAAAAGGTAACAAAGTACCCTCTCGACCATTTCGACTCTTGCAAAACCCGGCCCTCCGTTCTTAATCTTTCTCCCCAGCGTTCGCCCTAACTTGAATTATACAGAGACACACTAATGTCTCATCCATTGTACTGCCAGGTGTGGCCCGGGGCAGTACCCCCAGGGCATGCACGTAATGAACTCTGCGTGTCATTGCCCCCCTGTTTGCACGGCCATCGACGAGCTTCTGCGCCTACACCATCTTCCTCGTTCCCGATGCCTGATCTGCTTTCAAGAGCACATCAAGACTGTTCTCGTGGACGGGCGGCACTGTCTCCGTAATCGATTTCGAAAGAGGCACTGCTCCGGACGGGGCGGCATGGCATCCGTACATGCACTTGCAGATGTGATATCGAGTCCCGCACGACAAGCCTCGAAACGGAGGTCATTCCAGACCAATACAAAGAGCACTTCCTGCCGCAGCAGAGGCTAGTCCTGTGACCACCTTCTGACGCGCTTGCGTTCATCCTTCCACGCCAGGATCGATGTCGATGACATGCAACGGATGCAAGGAGCCGGGATCGCAAGGGTGTGGATGGAACGCTAAAAGACGTCTTCACCGCTGGGGGTATGTGCCGGCCTAACGGGTCAGGGCGTCAGAACAATACGAAAGTTCGAGCTCCTTACAAGTGCCCAGTCTGAGTTTCAACAATGGCCAGGGAACGAGGCGTATGTCAACAGATAGAAATAAACGAGCACCACACTTGGGACTCGGTGTCCTTTCCAAGAATCTTTCGAGAATGGCTAATCTCATAACCTAGAGCACAGGACGGCCGTGTCTCACTCGGACATTGTCGCTGTTGGTCATAAACGTCTGGACATCGTCGACTGGGACATCTGGAGCAAACCTTGGAACTAGTCGTCGTCAAGGCTCACTGGACCAGATTGGAACACCAACGGTTCACCAAAGGGACAACAACCTTGGAACATGTTGAGTACTGTCATTACAGCACTTGGGGAGCTGAGACCTCAGAAACAATGTCGACACGGAGATGCTTGCGGTGTCGACTGGTCAGCTCCAGCGACGAGGAGAATATCTGGAGTTTCCCCGCTTTTGTTCTCGGAATCTCGGCCTAGATCATCCCAAAGGTTTCACCCGATGTATAACCGACGTGCAACGACATGTCTATTCTAGGCGTCTATCTTTCCTCAAACTCACTCAACTTATGATTTTCAATGTAAGCGAGGTGAGTTTCTCTATTCCTCTTCTGATTTCTTGTCGCAATGAGCCTTTTCGCACTTTCCCCAGACCAAAAGCTTAAGCGATCTGGACGCATGTGTCCCGCGTCAATCACGTAAGTGACCTCCCCATGTACACATCGTTTGGTCCAAGACTGGATGATTTGCTGCCAATCCCAGACATTGCTACCCAAACGCATGTCGGTACAGTAGGCTCGGTACCACACAGCACGGCAGAAACCCGCAGAGCCGCAGAGCCGCAGCGGGATATGGGATGACCTACTGTAGTGGCCACCCTCCATCTTTCTGTGGTCGTGTATCGAAGGCCCATAAACCATGTCTTATACATAAGCAAGGCCAGCCGAAGACGCGCACCCACAGTAGTAGTGTAGGTGCCCAATTCTTGCATATGCCGAGTACCGTCGCACTGTCAGTACTCTGGTCTTACTGCATCATCCGCATCAGGCCCTGATGTGATTCTTGCAACCTCCAGACAGCAGTACATCAAAATGTATCCCTCCGAGGCCTCCAGGAACTCAGCTTCCAAGGTTAGCATGGGCATGAAACCCGGCTTCTTGAAAGGGCAGAATACGAGAAATCGAAATAGGCGCTGTCTCATCTTCAATGGAAGCATGCTTGGGGTCGCATGCCCGGGAGGGTGGGAGGAGGGGGTGTACGCATGTGTACACGTCACAATATTATTCGGTGAAAATCAGGCGTCTCTGTTGCCTTTCTTCCATTAATGGTCGGAAAGGGCTTTTGATATGGGAACAGCCAATAGTCTTTCCAAGTTTCACCGAAGAAGTTGGCCAGGAAGGGTCAGGAATACAGTCCACCCTGTTGAGAATAAACGAGCTTTTATGACCTGAAGAGCCCTGGCAATCCCACTGCACAGGAACGGTGGCGATCTCCTCCTCAGTAGTCACCACATCTGCTTGTTGGACATCTGGATACTACGAAGGACGACCTGCCTGTAGAGCATGCTTGCTACATGTCAGCTTCTGTATGCGGAGATAAGATGGACGGGCTATCTGCACACGTTGAAGGCGTCAGACATCGAGTGACTCGCCTTACCTTCGAGCCTGATCCGAGGTTTGCGATGAAGATGGAGGAGTGTCTTAACCTCCTTGCAGACTATAACCGGAGTAAGCACAGAAGAGTAGGCCTGATATGTGGCCTGTGAGGGGCAGGAACACAGGCTTGGTTGTGTCCTACATCAGTGCATGCAGACTGCCCAGGTGGTTACACAGCCCAAATCAATCCCATTGTACTTCATTGGTGTCATCCAGTTTGAAGAGCCTCATATTCTGCTTTTGCTACATTTCTTACACCTGTACCATCCCAGCATTTTGGAAGGTCGTCCGGTTCAATCATTCAAGCCCAGTTTGTTTTTCGGGGCAGTGCCACCGTGGATAAAAGGCAACTGTCAATACACAACAGCTTTCAGGTTGCACTTCGCATCACTTTGCAGCACTGCCCCTTCCTCGAGCCTTTGCCTCACCTCTTCCCCGTGCCATAGTATCCTTCCCAAGCCAAGCTGTACGAGACAGCAAAAGTTCAGATGACTTTCCACTCATGCGGTTCAACGCCGGGAATAGCCACCACCAGGCGGGCGGTCGCTGGCTAGCCCACACACTTCTTGATAGCCTGATGAGGCATATGTATGGGGACAGCAAGAAGTCCGAAGCCTTTGAGACTCTGTGGCTGCTACTTATGTACTTAAGTAATCTTGGATTCTTCTGATGATTGGGCCAACGCCTGACTATTTTGATGTGTTGAAAAGAAAACCAAGAAAGGAAAAAAAACAAGAATTCTATTATTTATGCCAAATGTAGATATATGTACAGCTCGAATGCTGTTGGTATGTGTGCGTGAGCGACCTGTTGACGGGACCTCCACCTGCACCTGGGCAACGATTGATACTCAATGACAGTATACCTGTAGCAGCTGCGGAGAACATTAAGACATGCTACGGGACCAGGGCCATTCCTACCCTAGGGTAGTGTAGGGAATGTTCCAAATATGAAGTGGGAATACTTAGTGACGAAACCCGAAATACAGTGCAACAAAGCAGAATAACTCTGGACTGATCAGATCTCAACGGATATTGGGTAAGGAAAGACCCAGAATAGTCCTGTTCGGGCTCACGAGGTAGCCATAAAGGATTGTATTGTATGTGCTATGACCTGGTCAAGCGGGAAGAGAAGAGGGAATGTGTTGGTAACAGCGACTGCCCTGATCTAAGTATTTCCACCGGATGACTTGCGACAACAACGACCCCTAAAATCAAAAATTGGAGGTACTACAAATTAATTCATTAGACCTGATTCTTCCGGAGACTTGAATGTGTACCACGGTGTGAAAATGAGTGACCAATAACACTCTTAGATATACGGCAGGTCAGCAAATGTGAGGTTGTGATGTAGCGTCCACCTGGGCACGAACCTCAACACACCGGGTCAGGGTAGACCACAGTAACATCAAGACGGCAATCCTCGCACCTTGGCCTACCGCAATCTGTGCAACAGGGAGTAGTCTCACATCTCATGCCTCCCGTGCCACAATAACACTAGAGCCATCATCAACATTGGTTCTCCGCGACCGACACCTCCATATATAGGGATATCAAAGGTCACTCACGCAAGTCCAACACCACACCTGCTCTGCCCGGGCCGTATGCTGTTGTCCTCCGTTTGATTCCTCGATATAGACGTTACTTGACTTCCTAGACGATGAAACGCCATGTCTGCCATACTTGCTGTGCTTGCTGTACTGCTTCTCACCGTGGGAAGGCATCTTGATTAGGTGATTAATGACTTCGGTCCTTGAGTAGCTTTAGTCAAGAAACCGTTGTCGATGATACAATCGTTTCTGCGATGGAGCCCATCCCCATCACCCATGAGCATGGCACCGGTCGCCGCTATATACTACCTAGGACGCATCATGCCACATGCCTTTCCGACTATAGCCTTGCAGAAGGGCTGTTGTCGTGTTCCTTCTGGCCACCCTGTCGGCCTGAGCAGGGCTGATCGAGGACCTTCTTCCCTTCTGGAAATACTGGCCTTGTTTTCCACTATCATTGATCCTTCTTGGGACCTTGACCTTCCCTGGATGGGACGTACCGTACCGGTCGTCGTTACCTCGAGCCGCATCTGTTCCCACTCAGGCCAGCATGGAGAAGCTGAGCCGTATACCACCAAGTGACTTCCAATGATGTTGGATCCCGAGTACTTGAGCAGATCAAAGGGCCGAGGAACCACAAGGATTCGCCCCCTGCGAGTCCTAAACACCCTTTCCAAGTTTCCATATTCCTCCTGGCTTGGAATACAGCTTCAGAACATACCTTATGAGCACATGTGGCTGCTTGGGATTATTCATACCTTCGGTGATCCGTTCCGTTATTGTAAGCAAAATTTGGCTCAGCCCCTTCAGGTGTTGACATTGGGGCGGGTCTGAAGACTAGAAGCTCTAAAGTGCGTGCATATTTGGCCGGCAGCCAGTAGCGGCCACGGATACTCTCAGCCGCTATCGAAAGTGCAGAAACACGATAGGAAGGAGGAATGAACGAGTCACATATTTGCAGTGATAAAGCACGAGCTCCATCCATAAGTAATGTCTTCTGGGGCCAGAAAGTGGCTAAAGACACTGAGTAAGCGAGCGATACCTCGGTAAAGAAACACCACAGTTCGGACCCCACCATGAGTAGAAACCGGTGACAAGGCTGGGTAAGAGGTGACAGTTCGGCGGAACCATTCGACAAAGCCCATCACAAGAAGCCACGCGCAGCCTCTTGCCCCATGCAAGCAAAAGGGGACCGGCAGGAGAACTATTGCCGTCCATCTGTCTCAAAGGAGTCATTCTGGCTTGAGGACGCCGGCTCAAGCGCAGTTGCATGCCTTCTCACTCGTGTTCAATACCCAAATACTTCATGGGCTACTCCATTATGCTTGAGGTGAATTTGACGTCCAGAGTACACTTGCGGTCCAGTACGTCAAAGTTCTGAAATCTCGGAATAGTCCGGCTGAATCCACAAGATGGGGCGCTTGTATGCGGCAGGGTTGTGGTTTTTGGTTGATCAGTCCCCCTATTTTTATGCGTTCTTTGATCTCTTAGTTACTGGTAATCATACTCGGCACCTAAATCAGCCCTCTTGGAATTTTATGTCGTGTCGGTGCTGCATCCCCCAACATTGAACCAAGTCGTTGTTCCGCGCTGGTGGATCCTTTATGTAATCGTCTCTGAGAACCACCTGTGTTCCTGTTGATGGCATGATAGCAAGACAAGGAGGGCCAGAATAGAGAACTGACTGTGCTCGGGGCCGGGGCATCTTGACCCCAAAACCACGCGAAGTGGACGTGTATCAAAAGAATTGCAGTTGGTCTCTGGCAATGCCCAGATGCCGTGGCAGAGCAGCACTTGCGCAAACCCTTCCAAGGTCTCCGAGAAGCTCGGTTATAAGGAAGAAAACCAGAGGTGGCTCTGCAGCCATCAAAACATCAGACTAATGATGAATTGTCCGACAATGCTGTGAAAGATCCGTGAACGGCAAGTATCATGGGGAGAGTTCACTCATTGACACAAAGGCCCCCACTAGCAACCTCCCCATTCCGCCCCGGTGAGATAAGCAGCCCAATAAGGCTGGCAAATCGAATCGGTTCCTCTGAGACAAGCGGACACAGTTTCGATGCTATCTCAAAGTCAGGAAGATATCGATTGGTTGATTACCAGCCCAGAGGGTGTGGTGAAGTTGACCCCGTTAGGGGCTCTACTCCAGCTCATCAGCGGACTATATCACAATCACAGCCTGGCAGTTCTTACTCATGGGACTCAAGATTTCCATCAGAGTGAGCAACAGTGAAGAACCTTGGGCTGCTAAACTTGAGGCTCGGGAACTGTGCAAACAGGCGAATCTGGGTGGTTCTCGACTTCAAGAGACTCCATCGCCTCCCCGCTCCAGCGCTTCCGAGGTCAACGATAATTTTCATCGATCAAATTTCGCACCGCAGGAGCTGGGGACTGCAGATCAAGACTCGGGACAGGCACTTGCCTACACGTGAAGTGTCGCGGCACAAGAGCACTTCACCACGGGATATGACATCTGGACCACCAGGGCAGTTCTGCATGCCTTGACTTAAGCCTTGCAGACGATCTCTGAACAGGGACACAGTCGATCACAGCCTTCGGATCAGCTCGTTATATAAGCATTTGAATTGATGCATACCCAAAGAGCAAAAGTATGGCAATATGATCTGACGGCGTCAGCAACGTTGGCGCTACGAAACCGCGCTCGGCAATTGACAAAGTGTCGCGAGTGGTGACATTGTTCTGGAGTTGAGACGCGCGGAGACGCGAGACGCCGCTTGGTCTTGGGCGTTAAGACAACCTTGGAACGTCGTATCAATTTAAGGTTGTTTCTTGTTTCGGTGGGCTCATCCAATACTTTCGAGCACGACGTTCCAACATCGTACAGGGGGGCCAAGTCAAAGACACTACTGGCTCCCACTGATTGGAGGGTTTAGAAGATGCGCCCACTGGGCGGCTCTTTCCTACAGTGGTCCAAGCCCCCACGTCATTGCACCTTATCGTGCAACTGCGCGTTCCAAGGAAAGTTCCCATCACCTTTTGTTATGTGTGTGCCCTGTGTTCAATAGAAATGTGATTCACCAGCATGCTCTTCAATCCCTTCCGAGATTGACTCCAAAGATATACCGTCTCAGCCTGCGGCCTCAAATAGAAGCGGCACCTTGCCAGGTCATCTCAGCTTCAGTTGTTCGAACTTCAACAAGATACCCAAGCTTTGACGTACGATACGCACTCGACCACAACACGAGAGCACTCGAGATAACACTACTGTCATAACATTCTCTCGTACGAAACTTCGCATAGCATCGCACGGCGTGTGACTGAAGCATCACATCGGGCCTTCAGTCCCATAATCATCAGCGTCACACATCCACCGACTCATAAAACAAACAACACAACCGCCAAGATGGGTTTCCTAGGCGCAAGCCTCAGCTACCTCATCTTCTCCGCCATTCACATAGTCCAATTCGCCCTCGCCATCACGGTCTGCGCGATTTATGGCGTCGACCTTCACCGCGCCCACAGCCACGGAAAATACATTGATAGCAAATGGGTCTATGCCGAGGTCGTCGGCGGTCTATCCGCCTTCACGGCCGTCCTCTACCTGGTCCCCTTCATCCTGCGCTTCTGGCTCGTCTGGGCGTGGAACCTGCTCCTGTTCATCCTGTGGATAGCGCTGTTCGGGGTCTTCGGAAGCATGTACATACACGAGGACGCGGAGGGCGACTCGGGGGTGCAGAGGATGAAGAACGCCGTCTGGGTCGATCTCGTGAACGCGCTACTCTGGTTCTTCACATTCTTGGGCGCGCTGGGGTACTGGTACAAGCATCGCGAGAGACATAGCCGCTTCACTGGAAGGGCAACGGTCTAGGCGCCTTGGGGGTTTGGCTCGGCCGGGTCCAGGTGGATGAAGGGGGGGCACACGAGCCCGAGCGATGAAGAGTTGTCTGGAACGCCGCCGGAACACGCGATGGGCATCAATCTCAACGACCTCGACCGCAGGGGCATTCCGAGGGATGCTGTGGTCCAGAGATGGACGCCATAATGAGGCAGCGACATGATTTTGTCTTTTTCCTTCTTCTTTTTCCTCAGTCAAAACTTGTTTTCTTGTGGGCGTTGTTAGGCGGGTGCAAAGTAACAGCGGGGCCTGATAATTGATACCAACACCTCGTTTATTAGCGAGGATCAGCGGTTTGGTTACTTTTCTATGCAGAGATACCACTAGAGAGCAATAATACACCTGTCTTTCCTTCCCCCTCTTCTTCACTTCCAGATTAGTTGAGACTTTGTCGTAATGCTTGGCTCACGCGCGCTTGTAGCCGTTCACCGAGAAAGATTCGACATACCACACAGTACGTCAAACAACTGTGCGTACGGATGTGCCTGGAGAACGGGCATCATCTCGAGCAAATTGAGAGCTTGTGAAAGGATCAGCCTACAACGATAGCATATTAGCCTTTCCGCACTACTCCGTATCTTTGATGGAGCATGTGTGCATAACTCCAGTCACATCACGACGGTTCCTGAAGGAGATGCTTGCCAAGTGGTGCAATAATGCCCGCGGCAGGCATGGTCAACGCCATCACGAGCAACTTCAAATGAGGTTCATGACTGATGGATGGTTCATCCCATGTCTCTTCTATGACATCACCTCGCATACCACCCATCCCAGATATTTCTCCCCAACCGGGGAAGACTTCCCAATTAGCAGCAGCCAAGAGTCAAAATGGCCTGATATCTTCATCATGGTCATCACTTCTCAGTTCCCGGGTCTGTTCATGCCGGTAGACAAGTGACCCCCTGGGAAGCAATTGCTACGCACAGATCCGTACGTACGGGGTAGCTCCCATCACACGCGGCTGGTTCATAGTCCTGGGATCATCGCTAAGTAGCAAAAACGGCCAGATTGGAAGAATGGATCTGCACCCCGAGACATTGCAACGGCGGGGATCTGCCACAATGATCACCAGGGTTGGACAGCAATAGACTAGTAAACTAATGACGGGCAGGCAGCTGGCAGGCAGGATGTCAGGATGATCCATTATTCAATGGGTGGTGGGATGGTGCGTCCCAACCGGAAGCCCTCATTTGTCTTGCCGAGACAACTCGCTCGATCTTATACCGGTACCGTAACAGGCACGTAGCCGTTGCGGGGGAAGAAGCGGCAGCTCACCTGCAGAGTACGGGATAACTGAACAAGGAACCCTGAAAACCCGATGCTCTTTCTGACCTCACGCTTTCTGCGAGGCGGCTGAGCCAGCAAACGGCACACAAGGGAGAGGGAAAAACCTCGGAAGGACATAATCTCGGGTCTCACTGCAGGGGCGATCTGCGTGTGCCCGGGAAGCAAACTTTGTGCGGCCTACAAGGCCGAGGTGAGGACGCCTCCACGGCTTCTTACTTGTGTCTCCCGGCCTCCGATTTGAAGGCCGGCGTCCAGTACTTGAAGGGGGGGGGGGGGCGGCCTGGGGCGGAACGCGGCCAGCACCTTTTGTTTCATGTAAGTTTAGCCGGGCGGTCGGCCGACCGATATCCAAGATTTGATGGCCTGCCTCATTAGAGCTGCCGGCAAGTGGCATCCTCTCTACTGGGTTGGTTGGTTCGGTGTGGTGTAACGTTGGAATTGGTAACGGGAGCGTGCTTTGATGGAGTGAGATGCTGGTGTTCCGCAATCCACACACACAACACACCAGGGACAGCACTGTCCTAGAATGGCGTCTGTTTGTTTGGTTCGGTTCTGCTGCCAAGACGATGTAAGCACGAAGGAAGCCCGTAAGCACTGTGGTGCCGTATACCGACTCCGGATGGGGTGGTCCAGCTCCGCAGATCACTGCATGAGCAGGTAGCAATGTACGGAGTAGGTCCGTCCTCTCTGGTTGCCGAGTTGCAGCACTGGTTTTACAATTGTGCGTAAACCCGGCATGGCCTTGGCCTGAAGTGTGTATTATGTATTTACTGTGTACTGATCAGCCAGAATAGCCCCCTGCAATAGCCCTGGAGTCCTATCGTGCTATGCATGAGAATGACTGACAGCTCAGAGGATGGCGTCTGGCAACCACCGCGCTTGGCGCAAGACTCGAGAATGGAAATTCGACGCGCCGATCGGGTTGACTGCAGTCTTCTGTCTGCACTATTTGCCACGATGTGCAGCAGATCACTACTACGTAGATACACTGTGTGCCGCGTGGGACAGGGAAATAAACGTGTATGCAAGATTAGCCAGTATCGCTGGTGCGTCCGTGGCTTCGTGGTGCATATGTATGCTTGTTTGTTGGTCTCCTTTATTTGTTCCTTCTTTCTCTCAACCTCCATCATCATACTGTCACACGCTGTCCAGTTGCGATCGGGAGAATGTCTTGAGAAGAGGAGGGGTGGGAGGGAGGGGAGGAAGAGGGCGACTATAGTCCGATGACCACGGATGACCCCAAGCAAACAAAGCAGGGCATCTGGCCACCTGAACTTCGATGTAGAGCTTCTCGATCGTTGCCTTCCTTTGCTGTGGCTGTTCGCAAACACTCAGTCTCCTTAAGGCATATGATCCTGATTTTCAGCCCTTGGGCAAACGATATGTCGGTCGCCCGAACAGGACTGCATGGGCGTCACTGATGTTCGCGCCTGGTGCCCTTGCGGCTAGAAAATATACTGTGAAGTAGAGAGTGAAAGGTGTACCGAAGAACCCTGCATCCAGTAATGTAAAATGAATGTCGAGGTTCGAAACATCAATCTTCTCCCACTTCTACAACCACTACCACAACATTCAACATTGACCATATGATTGAGGGTTCCTCCATCCGTCTTTGCCATGCCCTCTCCCTCTTAACCCTTCACGCAACAATGTCAGCTGGCGCAAGGACTGGGCACCCATCGTGTATCCGAAAAGTCAACCCATTATTGACTTCAATTAGAAGCAAGAAGCACCTGACAGTCATGAACTAATTGTAGGTGTACCTAGGTTTCAGGGTATGTACGTACCTCGTCCCGTTTTTGTTTCCCCCCTACAGATGGGTTGTGACTTCCCTTTCGGATTTGGTTCTGCCCAGCTGCCAGTTGATTACAAACGCTGTCTGTCACCTGTTAATAATGCTTGAATGTTGTTGCCTTGACAGCTTTGTTTCCACTGCGACCGTATCGTATTTCTACTGGTTTGGCGTCTTCCAACACACCAGCTTCTACAGAATCTGGTCACGACAACTATCATTTTCTAGACTCATTTGAGAATCTAATGTCCCGCGAGGACGCTCCGTACAACACTGGGCCACTTCTGAGAGGAGTTTTACCAATTCCATCTTGTGTGTATGTGCGTGTTCGGAATTCTTCTGAAGCAAGGAACCGTACGTGCAAAGGCAACAAGAACGAGCAGAGAGCATAGACGCCGTCAAGAGCACCACACACCACGTCTCAGAACTAATAAAGGCTTTCCTTTCCTTCTCTGAGTTGAATCTCACCGTCATTCAGATTCGAATCCCACACACAAAATCAGACCTTGATAGCGAGACGCTGCCAACTGGCAATGTTGCGGCTTGCCCAGGTATGGCAAGCAACTGATGCCGCCTGGACCACCTGAGCAGCGAATTGGACCTTCGGTGTATGCCGGTGCGTGGGATACTATCAGCTCAGCAATATTTGCATCTATCAGCTCGAAATCGCGAACCTTGACAGAACTCTGTCGTCTTCATTCTGGGTTGCGGGTTGTCTACTTGTTATCGAGCCTGTTGGCATTTTTCGGTCGCAAACTGATGGTTTCTGGTGCTTCTTCGGGAAAGCGAACTCAAGAGAATCCTCCGACCCATATACCAAGCAGCCAGCGCATCCACACCGTCAATAACGACACCCAGGCGCATACTTGAGAAGGTTCATCCAATCCTCCCCTCCCCCAGTGGTTGGATGGCACGCAACAGAAGGCACCATCACTGTTCCGGAAGCCAGCAGGACGTTGGAAGCGGCTGAAGTTTAATTTGGGCCCCACACATCGGCCCATCCATCTCGGATCTGCTACCGTGACAGGTCGTCAGGGACGTGAAGTGCGGCTCCGCGAGATCCTCCCCCAAGCTCTTTTGGAACTTTATTGTCTTCCCGCTCCCCTGGCCTCGATATCCGACGGGTAGATCTCGGTCCTGCCCTCTCTGGAGGCAAGTTAAGGGGTTTTATTCCAAGGTGCTATCTAGACGGCCCTCCACCCTCGACAGTCTTCGCAGACAAGGGTAATTATGTCGAGCCCGGGCCGGCCAGGTCGCTCAGCGACCATGAAACTGTCGGAAACGGCCCAAAGTAAGAGACCTCGCCAACGGGCCTTCTCAGATTCATCAACATCTTCGGCAAGGTCAGCCGACGCCAGTACGCAAATCGAAGATCCGTTCATCTTTTCACCTCACCAGACTCCGGATTCTGAGCAGCCAGTGTCCTCACGGCAAGCATCTGCATGTACATCTGCTAGCGGACCACCATCCAGTAAGTCTTCATTCCAAGTTCCGTGCAAATCTCTCTGGCAAGTAATGGCAGCGGTGGATCATCAACGAGTGACCGACAGGCATTGGGGAACATTTCACGTCTCCGGCCATGGGACAGCGCGCAGCGCGCATCGACGAGACCAAATAACGGGTCTCAGCTGATCCAATCCGCCTGGGCATTTGTTGTCTGATGTGCTGTCGTCACGGTCCATCGGCGGCGACAGCGATTCAGGGGCATACAGTAGTGCTTTCGGTGTGCCACTAACGATTCGCAAGCGCCACTATCTCCGCCTGACATCTGCATGTGCTTCTGCTTTCTGGCACTGTCTGCTTGTTGCGGCAGGCAGACGATCGGGGGATGGGTCAGGCACTCGTTGATGAGGGCAAGGGGTTGGCACAATAAGACCCTGGGATGACCGTTGCACCATGGACGTCATCATCAAAAAGACGAGAAGATGCCATGCCTGTCCTGCATTGCATGGTCCATCAAACAGCAACGACAACGCCCAACGCCCACATTGACACCTACATCGCGTCCCCGCAACACTCGCTGATCACGATCCCTCATGCATGCACGTTTCAAGTTGGGCTAACGCGCATTTCTTATTTTCTATGCAGGCAGCAATTTTCCCCAATGCCCATTGCATCTCTCTCAACCCAACCTTCCGTCCTCTACCTCCTCCAAACCAACAGCAACCTCTCCCACCCTGTGCAGTCGGCCCATTACCATTGCACTCCCACCATCAGCATCCCAAAACTCAAGTAAAGGTTCTGAAGCACTGTCAGGCCGTGGAGACGTATCAGGGTATGTAACCAGTTGTGGGCTTCGCCGCTAATGACTCCCCCCCCCCTTTCCCTGCTCCCCTCTCCTCCTTCTGGGCGTCTTGGCCCCCATGGGTCGTAGAGGATGGGCGGCTCGGAACGACAATGGAGGGTCGTCATTTGTCACTGACGATCATGTGTACTGTTGCAGTGGTTACTTTCCTCTCCACGAAGATCCCCAGAAACGCACCCACCGACCCCATCCCTTCCACACCGCAACGCAAAAGACAAAGGAGGACTGCAATACCGATGCTCTTGCTAAAAGCGACGATAGCACCCAACCCGCTCAATCATCCTCTTCCTCAACCCTTCGCCCTACCCTTCCACCATTCGCCATATCAAAGTCTAAAGGCCAAAAGCCAATGTTGAACACAGCCAACATGTCTCGGTCGCAAGTCACGCCCGTCACATCCTACGTGCCCAGTGGTGGGTTCCACGAATCGCCGATGCCAGTGGGCAAATACTATCCTTCGAATTACGAGAGACGACACAACAGCACTCAGAACGCCCCTCGCACATCACGAAACAGTCTGCGGCAACCCGCAGTCCGCCCATCCTCTGCAAAGTCGGACACCGCGGTTCCTCAGTTCAACAGGACAGACTCGCACGGCCGTTCCGACTCCGAAGCAACTCGGCAACTCCAACAATACCAGCGTGATATGGTCGCGCAGGCCTACCTCGCCGCCCAGAGAGCTACACAAGAACTGGCTGGCAAGGAAGGCGCATCGGCTGCTCTGGCAGCGGCAAGCTTGCACGGCACCCCCCTTTCGAGATTTCAGTTCCCAGGCACACCGCACCGACCCATATCGCCACGGCTTGAACCCATGGGCAGTCCTGGACCGGTGACCCCGTTGGCCTTGGAGGGTGCTGAAGGCTATTGGGATAGGCCGAGACCGGTGCCAAGTCCCGACGCGGGCAGGGAGAGCCAGGCCGTTGCGCGGGCGATGAGGGCCGAGGGGGAGAGGAACCGCAGAGAGGGCCAGCACTCGCCGGCAGTTGAGGCCGGTGGCTTTGGGTTTTGATTGACCCTGACGCTGCCCGACTCGGCATGCGATCTTTGGTGGGCGCCATGTCCCAGCTCCGCGGGGATGGCGTTAGGTGTGGTGCCACTGCACTGCATACGGTTGTACCACCATACTCACGTCCTTCACTTTGCCTCTGCATCGGAAATTGCAGGCGACTATCGGCACGCCGCAAGAAGAAGGCACTGAGCGTCAGCGCTTCGATCCCGCCGACACCTCAGCGTACTGGGTGAGTATCAAGACCTCGAGTCGACCCGATTCAAACTCACATGTTTCACGACATCCAATGTCTCATACACGGAGAAGACATTGGAAAATTTTGCCGTTGGCGTCATGGTTTTCGAGCCAGCCATCATCATCTGTATTAGATACCCCCAGCGCATTCACCTCAGGATAGACAACATGGAAGATCACTCAGCACACGACAGGAGTGATCTCTTCATGATGGGTTCCCATGGAAATTGGGGAAGTCGGTCTTATAGTGGTTTGGGAAGGACGGTCCTGTTGGCCGTCAACATTCGTTGGATGATGGGAGGGAGCATTAAGTCGAGAGAGAACGAAGAAGAAATAGGCCAGCCAGCCAAGCCGTCTGTGGCAGGGAGTTCAGCGTTCTGAACTATTCAAAATTTTCACCCCAATCGTTCACAAAGTAGCGTTTGGAAAGAGGAAAGAAACAGAACTCTCCGTCCATAGTGGTAGATTCAGTGTATAAAGACATACATTTGTGTGTCTTTTTCCGTCCTTTTCCTTCTCTGTCACATGTCAATCGTGCTCTATTCTCTATTTGTTGGACTCAAGCACAGCCCATGTCCAAGGCGACCCAATCAAGCTATTCAAAGCCCGAGAAGCTGCCAATGATTAGAGGCCTTATTACACTCCCTCATTGCGCTTGATTGTCCACGCAGAGGTCTTCATCAAGTGTTTGCTCCAGACTTCAAGAGATTTTGAACCTAATCATTCCCCCTACCCTTTCCGTCCTCTCCAGGACAGCGTAGGTAAGATATTTCTCAATTTAGTTCACAAGGCTTTGCGTACGGCATCATTCCTCTCCATTCCTTGACGCATATATGTCTCTCTACCAGGGTCGAGACGAAAAGTCCACCAGATTCCGTATGTAAACGATCTCGGGAAATGCATGTTGACTGCAAGGATACATGGCGTATCCTTTATTTTAGTCATTACCTGCAAGTCCAGGTCTGAGGCGTCCTTTTGCCTGGATTTGATAACCCCGACTAGTATTCCTTTCAATCTCAAACTCTCACGTAGACATTTGAGAAATGCCAGATTACGCGGCTTCGAATATGGTTATGTACCACCAAACGTTTGAGTGCGTACAAGTTTGTGGTTGTGTACTGATCACCATTTTATACTCCAGGGTTAGGACAAAAAGCTCTTAAGCATGAACAGCTTAGGTACTTAAGTATGCAAGGCTGGAAAACGTCACGAGGTGTATTATCAACATTTTTCCAGTGACGGTGCAGCAGGAACTGCGTCCTGTTCATCTTTCAATTGGAAGGTCTGAAGTTGTAATCAACAAAGGCACAAGGCTCACCCCTCTCAGGGCACTCCGAGGATTTCTTTGACATAAACCTGCATCTTCTTAACTCAACCTCATGTTGCTTGTAAGCAACGAACCTTTACAGGGGAAGAGATGTAACCCTCAATTGGCTTTCCATGGAAGCTCGTCCAAATGTCATAGAGAAGGTGAATACTTTCCGCAAGGCAAGTTAAGTCCCTCGGATGAACTTAATGTCTCTTGTTCCTTTGCGAGAACATTCCGACGAGAAAGCCGACGGGAGTCCCAGGAGGATAATGATGTAAATTTTCTAGAAACACCTCTCGAGGTTTGCAACGAGGCTTAAACTGTTAAAGACACAATTCTTAGATATGGAATTAACACGAGCTTCCTTTGGCAAGTTGTGTTTACAAAGTGCCAAATCTGTCGATCGGATAATGCGCGCCGCCAGCAGTAGCCCTGAAGTGGGAGCTAAATGGCCCAGTGGCTAAGCAATACCGTATTGTTGCAAAGCAAGGATGTTGAGTGGTGGTATACATATGTGATGGTACCTGATTATGCAAAGCAAGCAACTGTCGCTACTACCATGGGCTCGTATTCTCCTTTAAATGGAGAACCTGGCTGGAAAAGGCATACGATTTCCACCAATCTGCAGATCAAGGTCAGTTCAAGGGTGCTCTTCCAGCCCCACTCAATGTTTCACGATCAGTGGAGGGATTCGAGGTGAACATCGAGCGAGATTACAGGAATTGGAAAGCATTTCATGTATGTTTCGATCGAAGCGTTTCATCCTTCGATCCCTAGGATACTCTGCGTTTGGGGGTAGGTCCTGGGCTCTATACGACATGGAAGGCTTATAGAAACTCCACTTGAATCGTACGTCTAGGGGAGATCGCAATATGGGTGCATATGTACATATATATAAGGGCAATATCCCTTTTGCAAAGTTGGAAAGAATAAGCTCTTCACGGGTCTCGACTCTTATTCAAACATTACTAGTTCTGTCATCTCATTAGATAGTTCTATTCATTCACTGCCGGCAGTATCATCACCAACAGGCTTGGCCTATTATTGAATTATACACACAATGTCTTCCTGTCGTCGCACTTTCTCCGCCCTCGCGGCCGCGGCTGTCGTTGCCAAGGTCAACGCCGCTATGGGTCCTGCGTTCAGCACCGGTCCTACCGCCTCCGATACTTTCATCCGCGAGTCCTGGGCTACCCTCGTCCTGCCTTCCATCCCCACAAACAACAACGGCGATCTCTCGCTCTGGGTCGGAATGGGAACCTCGGCAGGCGACCTGATTCAGAGTATTGCGGAGAACTACGCGAGTAGCAACTGGGATGTCTATGCCTACACTCTCGTGTCGACTAGCGGTTCGTTGCCCTGTCTATCACACCAGTCCTTCGGGTCGACTAGGAGCTCCGGCCAAGCTAACTTTTATCTGTTGATATAGACAACACTCAGGAGGTGGTCCAGGCTGACGGCTCCACTGCTGCCGAAGGGGATCACATCACGATGCACTGTGAGTAACTATGTCCTGCTTACCTAAACTGTACAACTCAAGACCCTGGGATGGTCCCATGCTTACACCACGAACAGACGAGTACAGTGACTCAACTGGAAACTACACCCAGACCGTCCTCCTCAATGGCAATGTTGTTTCGACCCTCTCCACCAGCGACGGGAAAGCCGAAGGCTGGGGCTCCGCCGTCGAGTGCGCCGACGAGACCTGCGGCACCGTCCCTGCCCACAAGTGGATCAACTGCAGCATCATCCTGGACAGCGCCGACACGGCCTACTCGAACACCCTGGCCCTTGGAACGGATGTTGAGGGCTCGATGACCAGCGAGGACGGCATCACCTGGACTATCGGAACCATCAGCATCCCGGGATGGGACTTCAGTACCGAGTCGGTCACCGACTCGGTTGCCACCTCCGAGTCGACAGTGGCTTCATCCGCGGCGTCGTCTTCCTCGGCCAGTGCGGGCTCATCCAGCGCCTCACCCGCCTCCCCGTCGGGGGCTTTTCCGTCCGGAAGCTCCATCCCCGGGCAAGCTGGTTCTGGTCCCGAAGGTGCTGGTGCCCAGCCCACCGGATCTTGGCGAAGTAAGTGATGTCTGTCCTGTTTATCCCGCTCTCCAAAGATCGAGCTCGATATCAACGACTCGGATAATCCGTTCAACGCTAATTATTATAATAGGCTATGGTCCTACTCCTTCATCGGGCGCTGCACCTTGGTGGGGCGGTGCTCCTTCTGACGGTTCTGAGGGCTGGCGCCGTTCCAGAATCATGAGGCACAAGAACTAAGTAGCCTGATGGTCGATTCAAGGCTCGGTAGTTATCAACTCATGTGCCGCCTGTATATATTGCTCGTTACTGTACAGAGACAAGACGCTGTGAATACAACTAGTTACTGGAAGAAACAAATACTGTCTTTTGTGCTGTGCATCTGCTGTTTTCACTCTGGATGGATAACTGTAGAGTTGATTGAATTCTGTTGGCAACTCAACCGCCACTATTGCGCTGGCAGCCCCGAGACCACAAAGTGCCATATTGCTCACCATTTCAAAATGTTGAGCCAGCTGGAGCTCTTTATATATGTCAGACAGCTCATAAGGTTGTCGATGTTTGACACTAGCAACTCGGAAGCCCGATAACTTGATGAGATAGACCTCGTGGAAAGTAGGGTCTTGATGCTGCGGTGATGAGTACTACCGCTACAAATCCCAGACTGCAGCGGAACCAAAGTACAGCAGGTCAGTATTGTAACTGGCATTAGCTGGGAGGATTGATGTACTTAGCATCTCGAGGGCCTGTGACCCAGGGAGATAGAATCCCGAGCCACCCCTGAGTCGGTGGTAGGATTAGGGCATTTCCATCCATATTACTGAATGACACCTAGGCAGTGCCGGCTGAAGTGAACTGAACAGAGTGTCATGGCTAAATCAAGTGCTGATATGGAGTCCTATATTGGTTCAACCTTTGAGACGGTGCGAAGGCAATAGGCTACTGAGCGAGTTGTGAAGGGAACAAGTGCGCAACACAAAACAGTCCAGTGAATGGCCGTCTTACAAGTAAATGTTTGAATGTCAGGACCCAATGGCGATGAATATTGAAGACATTTACGGGGCTCGTTACGGCATCAGTACGTAGGGGGGGCGGCGGCGGGCCTGGTAGGTACCGACAATATTCCAAAGTGAATGTGTGGACCGTTTTCCGACCAAAGAGGGAAATTATTTGCTGTGAAGCAAAGGATCCTAGCAAAACAGAAGGTAATCACCACCAGACTACTGTCAGACCACAATAGGATATAACAAGAGATCTGGAGTCTCATCAGCCTCATCGCCAGCCAAGAATATTAGAGTGACAATGTCTCTTTCGAGGAGTCTGAAGTCTTGGACGCCTTCACTTTTTCAAAGTAATTATATGGTATAGAATCACCCTGCTTGATACATCAGTAAACAACTCAATGACTCACGTTTTCTCTCCTGATCGTTCTTTTTAAGGCAATCCCAGGTGCCAGATTACTCATTGTCATAGGAAGCAGTGCTTGCCACTCGAGTTGACCTTCATTGTATTTGCACTCGAGTTTGATAGCGTCTAACATATTGCACTTAGCTACTTTTAGTCCAGCGTCAAAGTTAAACTGGGCTCCTCATTCAGCACCTTCGTGCAATTTGCAGTGTGTAATTCCATCCATCCATTGCGCCTATCTATCACTGAGTTTCAGAACTCGAACCGCAGCAGCTGCAGGTTATTCTTGAACCGCGGAAACAGACATGCAAGTGACGTTCCGATTTCGCCGAATACCGGTGGATGTGACTTCATGAAATCGCCCCAGACAATCTGCTCCTTTAGGCTCAACTTGGGGTGCAAGGGCTCGATCTGTTTCCGCGCATTGTCGATGCCCCATCCAAACGTCGAGCCACTGGACCTTAATATCTTGACCACGGATGTGAATTTGGTCGTAAATGAGCCTACGGTGTCGAAGAAAATCTCTCCATGGTCAAAATGGCCCGCGACATCCTTGAATAGTTTCTCGCCCTCGGCTGGCTTCAGATACATGAGCAGGCCTTCAGCAATCACGAGAGTGGGCCTGTCTGCTGGCATATCACTGAGCCAGCCTTCTTTCGTAACGTCAAGTGTCCGTAGTGTGTAGTCTCCTTGTGGTTGAGGGATTAGACGTGTGCGCAAGTCCACGGCCAAGGGCAGGTCCAAGTCGATCCAGCGGACGTTGGGTTCCCTGTCAATCCGCAGAGCGCGGCAGTCGAGGCCACAGGCGATATGCAATACTGTAACTGGACAACCATGATGCGCGTTCAAGAATGCCTTAGTACGGAATATTAGCCCGTATTCGCTCTGAGCATGCTTGCTTTGAAGATTAGGACGGAAGTCTTGAAGCACTTGTCATACCTGGCACCAGTCATCGAATTGCTTGGCGCGGGTTGCTACCCATTTTATATAACGATAGTCCCTGGTGAAGTGAGTCCTGGAGTAGTCGATTGCGCATCTGTCCAAAAGTTGCTGTGAATATGGGTCGCCGAGTATCGGCTCGTCGCTTTTCGCATCCTCAGCCTTGAGAAATACCACAGGGAGAAGCATCTCTTCGGCTCCTGTCAGTCGAATCTCCTCTTTAGGCTTGGTGTGGGCCCTGGACTTCGCATCCGGCGACGGCTCTATTGACTTGTTGAATGTCGTGGCGGACGAGTGCAATGCCATACGACCACAGTTGAAGAATGGGCGAGGATGAGAAGCCTTGCGAGGAGCATGCATGCGGAAGTGATGGGGTTCATGGTGCAAGCGAAGGACGCTGGCACTCGTTTCGCAGAAGAGAGGGAGCCGTCGAGCTCCCAGAGGGTGGGACGGTAAACGCGCCGTACACAACATTCTACATAGAGGTAGGACAATAAGCTGGGAGAGTAAGACTCGTCCAGGGTGCGAAAGAGCTTGAGGAGGCTGCACTTTATCTGACAATGTGTGAAGTTTAGCTGAGTGCTGTAACGTGGCCATGCCAGCCCAGCCGAGGACAGGCTCCGGCTTGTACCCGGCGATCCGCAGCGCCCTGCATGCCTGGGTCAAACCCATCACCCCTGCTTAAGCCTGTTGATATCTGGCTGTTGATAGGATTCGCACCTGGGAGAGCATCGTGGGTCTGATTCCTGCAGGCTGCAATGTACCCCGCCACCCTGTTTTCGTGGGCAAATGCATAGCAGCGTTACATCTTGTCCCCTCGCATATTCCAATGCAGTTGTTGTTCGAATAGCAAACTTAGTAACTTGGGGGCTGTCCCGACCTAATCAAAACAGCCCTCAAAGCTGAATAATGACTGAAGTGTACTGTCATCACCGATGGCCAATAGAACCTCAGTCCAATACAGGCCCGTGTAGTAGGAGCAAAACCATTCAACTTGCCAAGGTATAAGCTTGTTTTACTTAAATCACCTTAACTAAGACCGTCTGTAGAACAAAAGCAAAAATCCAGCAGTCTCCCAACCATTCCAATATGGTCATTTGTTTCCTCATAACCACCGTAAGGAGCACATACGACTTCTCTGATCGCCTGATACTCGGCATGGATCATTGTATTAATAAGGAGTAATCACTGGCACTCAGCAACGCAAAACTTTTAAAGGAACAACATTCAAGGTCTCGTGATGGCAGGGTTCCCTGGCTTTCCATTACAAAGTCAAGCACGATGTCTTCAATGTTGTCAAATAGCCATCACGCTGGAAACGCATCTGGAAGAACTAGCCACCCCTCCTTCCCTCAACAGCTGTCGGGCCATGTTCATGTTATCTAGTGCCGTAATAGTACATACCCTAGGGTATTCCTTGAGAGTCAAATTTTTGAGCACCCCGGCTGGTGTATAGTACGCACTCCCAGATTCTGTCTTGCTCCGTGGAAAATATTTCGACCGTAGCCCTCAGCATTCTAAATGCCCGGATGGAATCATAGTCCGGCTGACTGCTGCTAAATTATCGTGAGGTCAGGTGAGGAGGCGATAAGCAGCCACAGCTTCGCCATGGACCAGACCAGTGCCTTGGTTTGGCATCTCTACTGGGCGCCATTTCTCGTCTGCTGATATGGTGGCATACGCTTGTCAGCGTCAGAACGAATATGGTTTCATTTTGACCCTTCTACTCATCTCGGCCCCCATGAGCCTTTTGTACGTGAGATCTTGCCAGACCATGCGAGCCAACCATGCCTCTTCTTCACCATTCACCCTGTTCAGCCTTCATGGAGTTTCTCGTATGAACGATCCTGTCAGACAGCAAGATGGTGGTCAATTGGAACCATTGTCCATCAGACCGTCACATAATCCCGTGTTGCAATACGGGTATAAAAATGGCGGGCTCCCAAGCCCTGAGGCCGAGTTCAGGCTGAAGTTCTTCCCATTGCGCTTTCGAGTCTACAGATATTCATCGATTTATTACCTCAACTTTCTATTCATATCCAAGATGAGAGTCATCGCCATTGTCTCCGTAGCGGTCGCCGCTCTGTCCGCCTTTGTGCAAGCGTCCCCCGCCCCAGTCCCAGAGCCAAACTGTTTGGCCATTCCTGAGTGAGTAGCTTCTTCATCCGGATTGTTAAACTGTTTGGAGCTCAAGCTAATGGCCTGGTCAATCCAGCTGCGATTACGACCCTTGCGGTTTCTGCTCCTGCGGGTAAGTTCGTACATCTATCACCCTGTCGGTGTGGCTCCTGAAAAATGCCATACTATGCAACCCATTCAAAGCCTGCCACACATGGCGAAGGCCGGAGATAGAACCTCGTGTCAGGAGTCACAAGTTCATCATGGAAACCAAGAAGATTTGACCTGGCTTCATTCTGCCACCTAGTACATAACTAATGCGTGTCTTTTAGGGTCTGCTGTACTTGTTGATAGTTGACGACGATGGAAGGCTGGGAAGGTTGGTCGAGGTTCAGGACCTTCAACATCATCAAATGTATGGAAGCTGGTGGATTGATTATCTCATTCCAGAATGCACATTAGGGACATGATCTAAATATGGATTTGGCACACACCCAATAATCATATCAAGGTCTTACTACAATGCTCTTGTTCTCCTGGAGTTACTGAGGTGATATCTATAACATTCCATCATAATGCATTGATCGGCTATTCGCTTCGTAAGTCTGCCGTACCATTTGTAACCCCCTAGCTCTTCACGATGCACAATGCGTTGGTATCACCCTCTAGTACGTTCCCAATCACTAAGTCATCATCCGCATTTGATCTCCGTCAGTCGGTATGCCAACCGTCTCTCCCATCAAGTGCCTAGAGTATGTACCAAGGACATGCATTCTTCATCGTAGCTAATTCTGCAAAGTTAGAGCATGGTCGGTATAAGTCTGACCCGAGGAATTCTCACTTTCTGGGCAAGTCTCTGGTCATTTACAGTGATCGTGCTCAGTTCCGGGAACAAGGTCTAATTTTGGGATCCAAACACTGTTTTGAAGGCTGTTACACTGTTAGTGGAATGTTGGGTAACAGGGACCTCCTGATCTTCTATCTCAATAGAACGGAATGAATATTAGTTCGAGCGAGGGTGAAGTTCTCACAGTAGCCCAGAGGGGCAAACTAGCACTTGAGACCCCTGTCACGGAAGTTGAGGGAAGGGGTTGTCACAACTTGCAGCTAATCAGATCTAGTAACATTCAATGATCTTGGAGGAATACACCATCTTTAGAAACATTGACATAGGTTTACTCACTATTTATGTACATATAGTGGTCTCTTTGACTGCATCGGCATGCTAGTAACGGGCTGTGATGCCCAACTGCGTTCGATAACGAACTTGTATGATTATGAGGAAAGCCACACGCCAATGAGTATATATAATAGCATTGTTCCACTACATTCCCCTAGCGTCCAAAGTATAGCATTGTTAACACAAGAAGACGCAACTTCCACGAATTCGAAAAACACATCAGTGACACTGCTGGAGAGCATGTGTTTGCTGCATTAATGCTTTCATATATACTATCAGAAACTTTTGATTGAACATCTAACAAATACTTAGTTAGATGCATACCCTACGTATGCGCAGGAAGGCGTTGATGTGCTCCACACCCACGAAAAAAAACGCATAAACCTCAACCCCCTTCTCCTTCATGGATGCTATATCCGAGGTCGCACCAGCCATGCCATCCAGCCTCGCATATCAATCCTTATCCATGTGATAATCTGTTGATTCTCGCTGAGTGTACTCCATCAAGAACCAGTCATATTACAAATCTGCTCCTTGCATTGCCTCTTCGGCTACTGTATCGCCGTCAGTCCAGCCTGGAGTATCTTGAGAGAAACCCTCTGCAGGGACGACATTTCGGCACTGATTACAACACTATGGACCTACTGAATGAAGCATTTTTCCTGTAGAAGCCGTAGTATCTATTTTCAATCTCATACCCGTCTCCCTTCGGCCTTGTCCTGGGTACCAGCGAAGAATTGGCCACTCGCCTTGGAAGTTAGCCGTGAGTCAAATCGCATGCGGCAGCTAACGCATCCGAGGTCGTTCCATAGAAGCCGGTGTACCATGTTGCAGTATGGGCACTGGAGCATGGTCTCATGGTCAAGATGAGTGACAACTTGCTGCGGCGGACGGCACATTGGGGTGTTCATCTGTGCGGGGGCAGGATTCACCTGAACCTGCATCTGTATGCCGTTCTCTTGAACGAAAGGGGCGGTCTGGTTTTGCATCTGGAAACAAGTATTGGCTGAGGAGGAAGGGGTAGTGTTCCTGAGGACTGGAGTCACCGCATTGGAATCGAGAGGGAAAGTTCATTGTATGCAGGTGGATATCTACTTGCCGACGCCTATAACCAGTGAATACTGTCCGCCCAGGCTTCAGTTGCCGTGATCAAGGACTCGGAACACCCTCCCGGAGTATCGTAGGCCGGAACAACTTCGACGAGACCGCCATCGGGGTGCGGCCAGCTGGCAGATGCACCTGAACGTCGTATCAGCGATCCATCGTGATTCGTCATATACATATTGCAAACGTATGACAATATATGCGTATAGTGAATAATGAAGAGCCTATAAGGTCCACAAAGTGTCAACGTATCAACAGCTGATAGTGATTGTTGTGATGTTGATTAATAGCAAGACTTTTGGTCGAGAACGGTTCTATAGACTCCAGCTGGCTGTAATACCTTTGAGTAGCTAGAGTACAGGTACTGATGACGGCGAGGCTGTATAGTAAGTTATGCACTCTGGTATGAAAGATATCAACGAAAATTTACGATTATGGTTCAGGCCTTAGGGTAGGAATTTCAGCTATGACTTATGGGGACTTTGAGCTAATAACAGGTTCCCAGAGGAGCTATTTCTTAGGTATGATCGTACCTAAGACTATAATATATTCATTCGAGTGCTTCGTAAATGCCTTCTGGGTATGTGACTTCCCTTACGATCGATGTCCTAATCTGTACAGTCAGTTGGTATAAAGGGATTATATATTTAAGTAGATATAATATGTATATTGTGGCTATATAATGCTGTAACATTGAAATATCACCAGGGAGTTTTATCGAATTAGCCTGAGCATGATAATACTACTTTATACATGAATGGTTGATTGCAGGAATTCTGATAGGTATACATCTGCTAAATCACGGAGAATCCATCTTACTATGCTGCCTGAAGACAGATTATTTTGGGGGTTCAGATTATTATTTTCCTCTCTATATCGGCCGTTGGAAGCTCCCACTGATCAAGAAGAACAACTATAAAGACGGAAGGATAGTAGTAAACTCGGGCCTTGATTAGAAATACCAAAATTCTGGGCGGCCGTTTCCTTGGGATAAGCAACGCACCGACAGAGCGCCGTGTCAGGTTCAAGAAGGAGCAAGAACAACCGCTATGCAGCTTTGACAAGAGGTAAGTTGCAACAGTAAGGTCAAGATAGGAATGTTGCATGTCCAGCTTGCGGCCGGCGCAGGATCATCACATTTTGTGTGTGGTAATTCACTTTCTTCAAAGTTTTGAGAGCATCTTTCATCCCATATTTCACACGAAGGATCCAAGGAGATCTGATTGTTTGCCTTACACAAACACAAATATCCAGAGCGAAACATCACATAGCACAAATAAACCCCTCTACAGGTAACCGAAACCTCCAGAACTATCACGACCT
This sequence comes from Cytospora chrysosperma, assembly GCA_016808195.1. Classification (NCBI taxonomy): domain Eukaryota; kingdom Fungi; phylum Ascomycota; class Sordariomycetes; order Diaporthales; family Cytosporaceae; genus Cytospora; species Cytospora chrysosperma. The sequence continues at coordinate 1,460,543 of JAEQMF010000012.1, forward strand.
TCTAAAGCCTGAAAAGATCAGACGAAGCTATATGCAAACAGTGGAAGGTAGTGTCGCTGACCTGAGGGGCACAGGGAAACTTCACAGAGGGTCTGAAAAATCCCTACAAGCCTGACACTCCTTTGACAAACGCAACGCAGCTTCGTCACACAATCTTTCGCTGTAACGCGTCCCACCAACCCGATCGTTTCGGTTTGACCGCAACACACTCCATACACAGCGCGACAGACGTGGCAGACAGGATCAGACCTCACCTGACAATCCTTTGACAACAACCGAACCTCCCATCAATACCCTTTGCCGCCAAATACTAGTAGCTGGCCAGAAGCGCACTTCATCATGGCCGACTCCCACCCAGACAGTGGCAAAACCACAACTACACCCAGCGAGCACGGAGGAACAGAGACAGACCAACATTACCAGGACTCACCCTCCCAGGACCGTCCACGCCGCTTCTCCCAGTACGCCGAGGCGATAGAGAACCCTCTGCCCCAGCTCGCGTTCGAATCAGTGCCTGAGCCTGTTAGCAACCTCGAGGAGCTTGAATGCGACGACGCGACCTCCACGCGCCCTGTTGTGCAACCTGACGACCCCGTCGACCGCCGTAGCTCTGCGGTTGTGTACGCTGGGGAGGAACCGTCCCGCTTTAGGAAATACAGGACCCCGATGATTATCGGCCTGGTGATTGCTGTCATTGTACTGACTGGTACTATTGTCGGGGTGGTGGTCTCCAACCGTGGTCATGACGGTTCTGGTGGAGGTGGTGCCAGGTGAGTGTTCAAAGCTATTCAACAATGCCTCGTCTAAGTTGTGTCTTGGAGACCCATGACTAACACTTATTTTCTTTCATAGCACCACCTCGTCGTCTGCTCCAGCTTCAAGTATCGCAGCTTCAAGTACTGCAGCTTCGTCAACGGGAAGCTCCTCAGCTATAGCCAGTTCGACGACAAGCGCGGCAGGATCTCCAGTGCGTTCAGATGCCACTTCTCCTATACCCTCCTCTTCGACACCATCTTTGACCCAGCCATCATCTAGTTCCCCCACTCAGGTGATACCTCTTCTGTCCCCCTTCCCTCAACATGGTCCAACACCTTAAACAGCGGACATCCTTAACATCAAGCTGACACTGGCCATCCACAGAGTTCTACCCCAAAAGAGTGTGCAGACACATCGACATACCTTACCGCGGTCTCGTTCATGAGCATTGTCGGCGGAACTGGTTATCACATGGAGTATCAAGCTATCGACAACGCGACGGCCTGCTGTATATACTGCTACACCCAGGTACCTGATGGCTGCGACTCATGGTACTGGTCGGGTGGCTTCATCGGAACCGCCTGCAGCATGATCACAGGGTGGAAAGGCAGCGACAGCGATTCGACTTGCCCGAACGGACACACTTCAGTCAGCTTCCAGCAGACGTCAAAGAATAAGAGCTATGTCGGTGGTGCGGGCCCTTGTGCGAGTCTTATCTCCTCGTCGGGATGGGGTCCATGAACATTGGAAGGATAGGGAGTCTGGGGAGAATTCAGATTAGTCGGTACGTGATATCTGGTTAGGATGATGATACCCATCTCTTGATGGCGATAGAAGCAGTCTTTTGTGTACTTTGTAGGAAAAAGCAAAGGTGGCCGGGAGGTTACTACGGCAGCGCATCTCGTAGTCTCTTCTCATCTGATTGGAGGCAGTTGGTTGACTACTTATTTCCACAAGTAGTAGACATGAAACTCGGAAGCCCAACAGAGCCTGGAAGAAGTGAGTGGCTGTGTGAGCGTGAGCGGGTTGTGTTAAAAGCCTCCTTGTTGGTATTCATATTCACATCACTCTGGTCAATGATCAAAAGCATAACACATCACAGTACACCACAACAAATTAATCAATCAGAGCTTCGTCGTCATCATCGTATGGTAGTAGTGGCCTAGCGGCTGATAATTAATTGGTCTGTAGAGATCATCCAATGAGAATAATTCCGATGTCTCTCCCCTTCCCCCAATCAACTCCCGTTTCACTCGTGTTTCCCCTCCGCTGTTCGTGCCCACCTTCCGGCAAGACCAGGATTCGGAAACACACACAGAGAGAGAGCGGGAGAGTGAGAGAAAAAGAAAGAGAGAGTGGATGGTACCTTAAACATCAACATGCAGAGTACCTCCGAAATCTGCACTTGCCCTTGCTTACCTTGTTTTTAGGGTGCCACAAGTGCCTGTATATCTTTTGTGTGTTGCAGTTGCCTCTTTCATAGTCCTCACTGGCCTCAACTGGCCTCACTGTCCGTCCTCAGTGCTCACTGCTCACCACCTTTCGCAGCAAAGCTGTGCCGGAAACAGGAAAGTGCAGTCCAACCCCGCCGTAAGGCCTTCCGAGGACCGAGCACGAAGCTTGACATATCTCCTGCATCTCGTCGAGACGGGCATTTCATCATAGTTACCGTCATCTAGCCATATCTGTCTGTGTCTGTCTGTCTGTCTGTCTGTCTGTGCATCGACGGATTCAAAACACACATCGGGCCACCCCGAGACATCCCTCCACTTCGATACTCCTGTCGTGTGCCTGTTCCTGTCACATAATCACGTTGCATTTGCAATAATCTTGTCACACTTCATCTTACTTCGACTTATCTTTCAAGATTGGCCATGAGCCCCTTCTTCAGGGGTAGTGTTCGCCCTCCACGGCGGCATCCGAGGCCGTGGAGCATGAACCCAAGGCTCAACCCAGATCTCGTCCTGGAGAAAGCCAGTGAGAAGGAGCATCTCGTCGAGCCAGCCGGGGTTAGACTTCCTGTGACCAACAGCATCTACGGAAAACCATCCGCGCCCGCTGTTGTCCCAGATCTACCCGCAACAAACGGCCGTCACACCACAGACGGCGAGACTCAGGCTGCCGTCCCCGAGACAAGCATCGGCACGGCCACCACAGGGGTCCAGGCCGGTGCCGACACCGTTGATGTTGATTCTGCCGAGTCCGCAGAGCGTACCTATGATTCTGGTGATGGAATTCCTACGGATACCGCTCAGTCGGGGCAGTCTCTCAGCCGGAATAGCACCCGGGACTCCGGTACTGCCATGATAGACTCGCCTGACCCGCACGATAGTGTCAACGAGATCAGCTCTGACCAAAAGCCTCCTGAGGTCATGCCGGATGTGCCGCATGTCGAGGAGCACACACGAGTCACCAGCAGCACCATCGAAACGGCGGAGGCCGGGCAGTACTCGGGGTCGGCCAATGACACCCTGCCCATTGAGAGTGATGAGGAGGGCGCAATCGTCGATGCGACCCCGGCAGGGCCTGCTGTCGTCGAGGGGCTTGACGTCGACGATGTTCCCGGGGGGTTTCCTGACGCAAGCGAGGAAGCCTTGGTAACTGCCAGCGGGAACCCAACTGCCGACGCCGTCGACGAGCCGCTCATGGACGAAGCGCAGCTGGAGGTCAGTGATGAGTTCAAGCCTGCGACAACTATCCCTGAGGAGCCCTCAGAGCCCCTGATCTCGGATGAGCAACTGGAGGTTGACGATGAGTTCAAACCTCAGACGACGGACATGTAAGAGCATCTAGTGGAGCTCGATTGGTTTCACGGGTGTCCTTGTTGCGAAAGCAGTAGATCCAGGTGTTGTCTACGCAGGAAACCAATCTTGGCCAAGAATTGTTGACGGCAGGTCCAGGCTGGCTTTCAAGCCTGCGGGTCAGACGAGCCAGTCAGTGTATGGAAACTGCCATTTTGGAGGCAGTTCAAGGACGAGGTGGGTATTTTGCGGGACTGGACTGTTGTGTAAAATCGGGTTGGGTTTATATCCTTATTATGTGGTGTTTTTGGAGGGGCAAGGGGGCGATGGAGGCGCATTGGGACGGATTAGGAAGGGATAATTACGGGATACCAGCAATACCCAAGGAATCTGGCGGATACAACAGGTGTAACAAGTTATGGCAGGACATTAGACCATCAAAGGCCGGTGAAGGCTCATCACATACACGATGCACAAGAACGAGCTCACAAGTTCGTGCTCGTAGTGATGACCAATATCTGTTTGGAAGATTACCACCCAGTCTCCTTAATCTTTCCTCTGCTCTGAAAATGTGTAAAATAGCTGATGGTGGCCTTTCGCCTGGGATATGCGCGGCCTCGTCCTTCCATCTTGATTTGGTCCAGTCCAGCATTCCGGCCGCTGAGAAGATCCCTTGGATATCTGTAGGTGTATCACCATCCTGAAGCCATCTCCATAATCCACGGGACGTAGCGAAATGGCAGCAGCCAGGATGATCGCCACCCCATCACTCGCTGAGGATCGACAGCTGCGATGCGTGGAGGGTCCATTATTCGACCCTAATGCGCTCGCTCGCTGCCTTCATGCGCCTCGGCGCAGTCTCAGGCGTTCAAGGATCCGTCGGTGGGGTTCTCATGCCTTCGAGTAGCCCTTATGCTCTTATATCATCCCAAGCACCCGCGCGCAAAGCTCGTAGCATCTGGGCGCTCCGGCCCACACTCTAGCTCGACTCCCTGACCAGTTTCTTGACCAGCTTCCTCTGCGCCTCCACGTCCAGGTGCCCCTCGTCCGTCTCCCTCAACGCCCTCCCCACTATGATGATGGCCCTGACGGCCTCGCTGCTCACCCAGACCTTGCCATTCCTCCCCACGGCGATCTCGAAGCCAAGCCCCATGTTGCCCAGCTCTTCGAGCACCACCACGCCCCCCTCGGTCGTGCTCTTGGGCATCAGCAGCCTCCTGGCAAAGCCCAGGGACACAGTGAACAGCATGCCGTCCTTCAGGGGGCCCAGGCCGTCGGCCTTGCCCGTCGCGGGGTTGACGCATTCCAGCTCGGCGTCCATGTGCTTGTTGGCCAGGGACACGCGCGCGTATACCAGCTGGCCGTTTGCGAGCTGGGGCCGCGTCTTCTTGGTGGCCATCTCGAAGGCGAGGACGGGGAGCAGGGCGTTGGACGTGTGGGGGGTGAGTTGGACGTAGTAGAAGTCTGCGGCGCCGTGGTGGACCTGGCCGATGACGAGGTCGCCTTGGGAGGGGACGTACTAGAACAGAGAGAAAGGTCGAGTTGTTAGTTACGGTAGGGTATGCTATGCTATGCTATGTTTCAATTGCTGTGTTGTATTGGTAATGGCTTACCCGGCCTCCATTGTACTCAACCCATATCGAGTTCTTCTTGCGATCTGTGACGAGCTGACCTGCGACGCTGGGCAGGATGGTGCTTGGTGGGATGTGTCGCAGTCCAGGACCCAGCTGGAGAGGCTTTTTGGGATGTGTTGGGATATTGGAGGGGTCTATGTCGTCCCCTGGCAAGAGGAGAGGTCCCTTGACTGTAGCCATTGCCTAGGCGTGTCGTTGACGGTGATTGATTACTGGAAGGGTGGGTGTGAGGGCGAGGGTGAGTGTAACAATGGTTATGTTTCCTTCCATGGAATTTCCTTTGCCGTCACCAAGCCTTATCGTTATCAGTAAATAAAATATGGGGTACACGTTGACCCCACCTGTGGGTGGTTTTGGAGCAGGCCAGGCCAAGCTTGATTGCTGGCCGGTGGAGCAGGGGGCCCTGGCTTTCCAAGGGACCCGCCAGAAATTTTGAACATCCAAAAGTTTTCGGTCGGATTTGCTGCTGAGAGCCAAAAACCCCACCAACACTCCAGAGACCCTTCTCGACGACGACATCAACCTTCCCCAAGCTCAATACCAATCAATACACTCCTCGATCTCGACTTACACACTCTACCACAGCACATATTCCTAAACGCCTACCATTCAAATCAGTCCAGATGAGTGAGAACGGAGCCACCGGCCCCAGCACCGTGCCGGCTGAGCGCGTTGCTATCGGCATCACCTTTGGCAACTCCAACAGCTCTATCGCATACACAGTCGACGACAAGGCAGAGGTCATTGCCAACGAGGATGGAGGTAAGATTGGAAAGAAGCAACTTCTAGTGTGTCGACCTTGATCTAACAGGCCATGTTCAGACCGACAAATCCCCACGATATTATCCTACGTCGATGGTGAAGAGTACTATGGTGGCCAGGCAAAAGCCTTCATCGTCAGGAACCCCTCCAACACGATCGCATACTTCAAGGACTTCCTAGGCAAAGAGTATGCCCCCTCCCCCTTGGACGCAATGATCCCACCCCCAGAGCAGGCAACTGACATATCCCTTCTAGCTTCAAGGCCATCGACCCTACCCACAACCACGCCTCCGCCCACCCCAAGGAGTCCAGCTCCACCATCTCCTTCAGCGTCAAGGAGAAGCCTGAGGAGGACGCCGCCCCCTCCGAGGTTACCGTCTCCGAGGTTTCCACCCGCTACCTGCGCCGCCTCGCTCAGTCCGCCTCAGACTACCTCGGCAAGAAGGTGACATCCGCCGTCATCACCGTGCCTACCAACTTCGGAGACGCCCAGAAGGAGGCCCTCGTCAAGGCCGCTAACGATGCCGATATCGAGGTCCTGCAGCTCATCGCGGAGCCCGTTGCCTCCGTGCTCGCCTACGATGCTCGCCCTGAGTCAGAGATCAAGGACAAGATTGTTGTCGTGGCCGACCTCGGTGGAACCCGGTCTGACGTTGCCGTGGTTGCAAGCCGCGGTGGCATGTACACCATCCTGGCCACAGCCCACGACTACGAGTTCGCCGGTTTCGCCCTGGACAAGATCCTGATGGACCACTTCGCCAAGGAGTTTATCAAGAAGCACAAGACCGACCCCCGGGAGAACCCGCGGTCGCTCGCCAAGCTCAAGATGGAGTCCGAGGCCTGCAAGAAGGCATTGAGCTTGGGCACCAACGCCAGCTTCAGCGTCGAGTCCCTCGCCGACGGCGTCGACTTCGCCTCTACCGTCAACAGACTGCGCTACGAGATGATCGCACGACCAGTCCTCGAGGGCTTCAACCGCCTCGTCGAGGGCGTCGTCAAGAAGGCCGGCCTGGACGTCCTGGACATCGACGAGGTCATCCTGTCCGGCGGTACCGCCCACACCCCCCGCATCGCCGCCAACCTGGCCAGCATCTTCCCTCAGACCACCACCATTCTTGCCCCCTCCACCACGGCCACCGCCGTCAACCCCTCTGAGCTGCAGGTCCGCGGCGCCGCCCTGCAGGCCAACCTGATCCAGGAGTTCGAGGCCGAGGACATCCAGCAGAGCACCCACGCTGCCGTCACCACGGTTCCCCACGTCACCAACGCCATCGGCGTCGTCACACTCTCCGAGAACGGCACCGAGATCTTCACCCCCATCATTGCCCCCGAGACGGCTGTCCCTGCACGACGCACCGTACACGTTGACGCCCCTAAGGCCGGCGGCGACGTTCTGGTCAAGATTGCCGAGGGCAACACCCACATCAGCGTCACCAAGCCCGAGCCTAAGCCCGCCAAGGCCGAGGAGAGCAAGCAGGCCAAGGTCGAGGACGATGACGAGGACGACTCTGATTCCGACGACGAGGAGGAGGAAGAGGAGGAGAAGCGCGAGAAGGTGTGGAAGATCGGTGCCACTCTGGCCGAGGCCGCCGTGCGGGGCGTCAAGGACGGCGCCAAGGTCGAGGTCACGATAAATATCCTGGCGGACCTGAGCGTCACGATTCAAACGAGGGAGGTCGGAGCTAAGGGCGGTGTCAGGGGTACGCTCTCTGCTTAAGAGATAAGGGTTGGAAATATATAGGACCCCGGAAGGAATCCATGTTAGTACGGATTGTTGATGTATAGAGGGAGAGATATGACACTGGATTGTGGGAGGCCAAGCTTTGCACGTATGCATAAGTAGCACATTAGAGGGTCTGGTTGACTTGAAAACGGAATAGATATCGTCTGCACGAGAAAGACAGGGAGTGGTGCATTTGCATACGTGAGACATGAGCTATATTGAAGGCGTGCACGCACCAGATAAGGAGGAAAGGAGGCGCTGGCCAACGATGCACGAGTCTGGCGCCTCGAGACGCAGGAACATCCGAAACTCAACATGATTTCGCCGAGAGCTTGAGGAACCATACGCCATGTAGTGTGGATGCTTGAGACTCCACCCGCTCCCCTTCTGCAAATCGTCTCGACTACCTACCTAGGTACTCTCGTACACGTCTGTCTAGGTAGGTACTGAAGAACTTACTTGATTCTCAAGTCCATAACTGCATGGCCCTCTCAGTCACGATCTAGTCACGATTCGTGGCATGTCAGAATTTCGCACAGCGCGCTCAAGAGGGCTGGCCCAGTATGGCTCTTGTGTATATATATATCCTTTTTGTTCTTATTGATGTCCAACGTATGCCAATACGTCTATTATTTTATGTTACACTTTCGAGTTCGTCGTCGACGACGAACCGCTTGTCGAGACAGACAACGCTGATATGTGTGTGTTTGTGTGTGCGTTACATGCTTTGATCATGGCTGATACATGCAATCCAGTCCCATGTATTTTACCTCCAAGACATCGCGTTATATCCCGCCAACCCTTTTTGAGACAAAACAATTTTCGTCAACTGTTTTCCGTTCTTTTTACACGGCCCATGCCGTATTCCGAATCCAGGTCCTGTAAGCCAACTGCTTGTCACCCATCATCCGGGTGGACGGGTTATATAACCCGTCCCTTGCCGACGGTCTCCTTTTGCGTGAGGCTTTGTGTTGTACAACTGCCGTCTTGCTTCGAGAGGGATTACATCCCTTGACAGTTGGTAAAGTCCCAACGTTGAGGCCAGGTAGCGGTTGTCCTCCCACGACGGCGTTCTCCAGGCTAGCGAGCCCGCCTATTGGTGTGGTTTTCTCGCTTCTGCTGCCTCTCGCCTCTCCCCAGGTAGACGACTTCGGGCAGTACAGGAGAGCTCGTACGTGTCGCCGGGCTTCGTCGGACCGCGACACCTTCACACTATTCCCGGCTCTTTCTCTTGACCACCATGGCGCCGCTTGTCGCAATGCCTCATGAGGTCAGAGCCACGGCCAAGGTACGACACCGACGTTTTGCCGCAGCGGTCCGAAAAAACTTGTACGTCTTGTGGTAGGAATCGCCTATTCTCCCATAATAACATCTTCCTCCACCGGCTCAGGTGGGTTCACCTGCTGGTGCTTATTTTGCATATGCCTCCTCCAGTTGTCTTTCCTGGGGAATGACTTCCCGCCTCCTTGTTTCGAGTATGCGCATCCAGAGACGGTACAGTGGTATTTGCGCGTCTTATTGTGCTTGTCGTTGATGTGGCGGTCCAGATGTGTCTTCGTGCCGAATCGCTTTTCGCATTGGTGGCATTGGTGTGGTCGTTCGTGGTATCGTTTGTGGTGACTATGCGAGTGTTAGTAGTTGGACGGGCTGGAATAAGGCAGCAGGGATTTGAGCTAGGGAAAGTGAAGGATAAGCACGAGGGCAGTGGGTAGAATACGCACTTCAGCTTATGGACCTGGTCAAATTTGCTCCCGCAGATATCGCATGCAAACGACGTGGGTTTAGGTGACGGGGATCCGTCTGGCATGGAGCCCTGGGATTGATCGCCTGGGGTAGTCACGAGGTATTCTGCGAATCGTGTCAGTCCACGCCGAGGCTACACAGAGAGGTCCTAGGGAATCTCACCTGAAGCTGGGTCAAAGGGACTAGAAGGTCGGCCGGACATCGATGAGCGCGGTGAAGGAGAGGCAGTGAGCCGGGTCTCAGGCGATGTGTGGTTTGACGGAGACGGGCCGTATGCATATTGATCGTATCCCGGTGACGAGGTATCGGAGATATCTGTGACATTTTGCTCCTCGGGTTGGAGCATGCCCTGTCCATTGTTTGTGACATCCATCTGTGTTGGTTGGCGCACAACAGCTTGGAAACGGGGTGGTCCTGGTTCTTGAGAAGGGTCGATTTGTGAAGGAAGGTATTCTTCGGGTTGGTATGGTTGATATGGTTGGTATGATTGATATGTGTCGAGGTCGGGTGGGGGGGAGGACTCCGATTGTGGAGGAGACATGGCCAAAGGGGGTGGAGGTGAGTTTTCCATTTTCCAAAGCTCGGTGTCTACCCAGGCCGCCTGCTCAGCGTCGGTTGACGGCTTCATGACATCCATGGGGTTGAGGGTGCCAGGCGCAGGTTGGATTGGGCCCGGCGGTGGCTCGAACTTTTTGGGGCTTGGCTCAAAGGGGGGGAGGCCTCCTCTGGACAGGGTGTCGCTTTTGCCTTCAAGAGACTTTTTCGCCTCGCCATCATCACTGCTCAGCTCGTCATCCCTGGTATAGGGCGAAACAGGACTGAGCGGCGCCACAACTGGTTTGAAGGAACTTCCGAGGTGATCGTCGGGTCGTTGAACAGGAGGCATGACTGTTCCGGGGAAAGAGGCCCCAGGCATCCCTATAAGATGGATAAATTCCGACCCTGGGCCAAATGGGAAATTCGGCTCCGCTGGCGGTGACAATGGCCCTCCTGCATAGTACTCTGCTGCCTCTCCTCCCTCTGGAGGCTTGTCGTCGCGTAGATAGGGCACAGCGTGTGCAGTCTGAGCCTGCTCGAGCTGGTCCATATCCATATCCAGAGACCTGGCGTCCGTGCCTCGAGAGTCGCTCCCACTGGATCTGGTGCTTCCCCGGTGAAAAGCAGCATGAATCTTCTTGAACGCGCCTCCTAGGCTTGGAGGATGAGACCCCCGCAGGCTCCCCGTACCTGACCGTGACAGAGATTCCGGCTCTGCGGTAAAAGCTCCGTAGGGTGCGTTCTGGTGTGTCTGTTCCTCAGGAGGTGGTGTGAAAGGCCCCTGGCCGATAGCTGGAGATGGATTGCGACTGGCAGCCGCAAAAGCCTCGGCGACGGAAAGCGACGAGCGTCCCGCGCCAGCACTGGGTGCGGGAGAGCAAGTGCGCAGGGTCTGCGCGAAAGCAGCTGGCGACGGGGCGGGAGCATGGTGGAAGGTGATGCCATCTGGGCCATACTCCTTTCCTTGTTGCGAGTCACGGTCAGATGAGGTGGCAGCAGTCGAGGCTAGGCGGGCTTGCGAGTGACGGTTGCTGGCATAGGAAGAGAAGGTCTCTGAAACAGGGCGCGGACGCATGTCCGCGTTGCCCATCTCAGGGTGCATGGCATCTTCCTGTTGGCGCTTTCTCAAACGTCTCTTCCTCCGGCATTTCAATAGAAAGGGTAGACTGCAGACGAGCATGAGAATGACAGCAGCAGCACCACCGACGGCGGCGCCAGCGATGGTGCCGGACGAGACATCGCGAGCCATGACGACATGGTCGCTGGCGGTGAGAAGTTGCGACATGATGGGAGAGATTGAAGTTGAAGATGATGTCGATCTCGGAATATCGAAATGGGTTGGGCGGTGCCAAGCGAACGGATCAGTGTCTCAGTTGATCGAGGACTGATTGGCCTGGACGGGGTTAAGAGTGTAGGATCAAGATGATGAGGCTGTGAGACGGATGGCCGTATGTCCAGTGCAGGGTCCAGTCTGCGCCAGTCCAGTCCAGTTCTGTGCTGTCTTGTCCTATGTCCCGTCTTGTCCCGTCTTGTCCTGTCCTGTCCAGTTGAGGATGTGAGGGTTGGACGGTGAGGCGAGGGTGAGGGTCAGCTGAGGTTGTAAGAACGAGACAAGCGCGCTCGTCAGCGGTTACCGACTGCCGAGCGATGGATCAACACCTCATAACCCAACGGCGACCGTGGCTGGTCCTGCTCAGAAGTCAAGGGTGGTTCTGTTCCTCTATCCTGTCCTGGTTGTGGATGAGTGGCGAATAATTAGAAGGCTTATTTGGTGATAGTTGTCGATTAAATAGATTGAACGCGATGGGTTCGGCCCCTCATGGTCGAGGAGGCGGGATAGGTAGATAGAAAGGTGGGAAAGGGAAGGGTTGTTGGTAGAGATGGATGATGAAGATTGGACGAGGTGAGATCAATCGAGCGGTGCGGCGTGGTAGAGCCGGAAAGGAGCTGTGGGCTGTCCGGTGGGGGTTCAGCCTCAAGTCTGGCGAATGATGACTGCTTCTGCTTGGCCTGTTTTGGCCCTGCTTTGGCCACTTGGTGAGCCTTCCCTTCTGAAGCTGGGCACGATGAGGGAAAAGTGGGATTTGGAGACGGATTTTGGGCGGATTTTGGGATTTTTTTTCCCTCCCCCTCCTCGTATTTCAGCTGCTTCTTTTTTTTCCTGTTCCTCTTTTTTTTTTCCTGTTCTTGTTTCCCTAGCTGCCCGTTATTTAGACCACCTACTAAGTACTAAGTAGGTTACCCAGGTAGGCACTTGGCCCAACCATCACTAGCTAGCCCCAGGCGTTGAAAAGCCGGGAGGCAGCACTTGAGACTTCCAAGGTTACTACCAGCAGGGGGGCGGTAAACCTTAGGACCTGTTGCCGTACAGTATCTACCGTGCTTTCCAAGGTTCCAATGTTCTTCTAGGCCACCTCGACACACTAACACAGGGCACAAAGACACACTAACAAAGTGCCCCCCAGGTGTGCCCCTTCGGCATATTTCCACCCATCCATCCTTCATTCACTTGAGAGAATGTGGACACTAGCCAATCGGAAGGCCCAGGGGTCCCCTGAAGGACCTTGGCAGTTCCCCTACTAAGTATGTAGGTACGGAATACTCAAGTCCCCATCAGCGTGATGATGATGGCCTTACGGCACCAATTCTTCAGCATCAGTATTCCCCTCTCTTTTCCAGTGCAACGCCTAATAAATAGTATATACATAGTAGATGTATCATGTGTTTGAGAACCTTGGGATTGGCCTGATCTTCTGTCTCCCATTCCCAAACTTGAATTTGCCAGCAAACGATGCTGCTCATTCCTCGTCAATCAATCCAATCCCGACGGACCACGCCTCCAAACCAATCGGCCCCTACAGACCAAGCTAGATATGTATGAACTGTCCAATTGATGATCTAGCACAAACGAACCAAACTTAACTATGTTTTTGCTTTTCCCGGCGCCACGAGTTGCGTCACTCGTGTTCGACACTGGTGTCCTGGTGGCCAGTAGCCCGGTGGCCTAAGGATCAATCAATAATTGCCCAGGTGCTGTTGGTGGTCCTCGACGAAACACGGAGCACGAGCCCGGGCTATGTATGCAGTGGACGCTGTATGTAGTGTACGGATTACATAGCGGGCCTCTGCATCTGCATCCCCACCATCTCCATCTCCCATCTCCATTTCCATCTCCATTTCCATTTCCGTCTCCGTCTACTCATGGCCTGTCCGGTTCCAGTGCTGTCCAGTGCTGTCCAGTCCTTGTCTTCCCATAGCAAAACGAGACAATCGGTCAGTTGCCGGTCCCATCGGGCCAGTCGGCCAGCACAATCTGTTCGCAAGTATCCGGAGCATCGCCGGACCCTCTCACATACGCCGCGGAACCCAGCCACAGAACGTTCATCCTTATCTGTTTTATCTCTTAGCGCCCCTAAACCTCGACTTGGTCGAATACGGCATCGGCACTCGGCTACCGGCCCACGTCACAAGTCCTACACGCCCTGTACTGTGTAGGTATGTACGTACATACGAGGAGACATGGATCATCTATGTCCAACTCGCCTGCTCTAGATTACCAAACCTCTGTCGTCTTGGTCTGGCAGTCAAACCCAATGACGTCTTGTAGGCCAGGGCAGACCAAGGGTCCCTTGTTGGTCTGGAAAACTCAATTCCTCGGTTACCTCAAAACAATCGCTGATACCTATCTCATCAACTGCTTGACGTCCACTTTACCCACTCTACGGACAAGAACGGATCAAACGGATACCATAGTACGGATCTGTACACTAAAAAGGGGCCAGGAACCGGGACCCCCGTATGGCACGTGCCACGTGTTTGTCTCAGCACAGCCACTGCACCCGGGAGTGTTGTAGTGGCTGTTGAGTGGCTGTGCTTTATGTCGAGACCTCAACTCCGACTTCGACCTAACTCTGCGTGTGTCTGTCTACATGACCACTGATACATGGTATGTATCCACAATTGTACCTCTCATGACTTTGAGTAACTATGGAAGATGTTTTGTGTTCATTGCTCAGAGTCGGTCCCCAAGTTGCGACCACCTCGGGATTTTGGCAGCCAGCTGAGCGAGCAGTTGTACGATCAGCTCCTTGCTTCCCAGGTGCCTCCATCCTCACAGCACGGGTGACCACAGGATGCATCTCAGGATTTATTCCATTTCTAAATTTGAGCTTTGAGGTAATATTAGTCCAGCCCTTTCTTTTCGCCGTTTGGTTTCCCGTGAATCGGCCTAGGCCACAAGCAGGGGATGTAACGGACTTATACAGTTCATACATACTACCACCATCATGTTGCCCAGTACTCACGATATTCCGATGTCGTTCGAATTAAGGAGATGACCCGAAGACGCTGGGAAGAGCCGTTCCCGATCAAACCAATAACACATGATCTCTTTTTCCTTCTTGTTCTTTTCAAATAATTCAGGCGTTTGGCACCTACAAAAATCACAGTCTTTGGTCCTGGAACAGAACAGCCTGTCCCTCGTCATCGACCAGCCACATCTTATTTCCTGCCGCATCCATGAAGTACACCTGATCGTGTACATGGACAGAATACCCTTTGTACATCCCTCTGCCCATCTGTTTCCGGTCACACAGGTCCTTCTTTGAGATCCAGTTGCGGTGATAATGAGATGGTCGGTTCTTCGGCTCCTCCACCCGGCCAAAGTTGCGAAGGTTGGCGCTGGAGACAGGGGTAGATGAGGCGCTGAGCTTGCTCTCTCCGTCCTGTGGTCCGTCAAGGAATTCGATTCCAACATGACGAGCGAAATAATAGCGTTCTCCATCAGCCTCGTCTCGACGGATAGATCCCTCGTCATCTGGCAACAGGCCTGTGGATTGGATCTCAAGCAAGCGCTTTGGCCTGATAGCTCGGGGACGACGAAAGCGTTCTTCCATGCGCCCCTCCAACAAGGCATCCGCTTCGTTGCTGTCGGGTGTGGCACTGGATTCCTCTGCGTGGTAATTATGCACATGTTCCTGGAGCTGATCATATTGGCGGAAGTGACTGCGACAGTTGATGCACTCATATGACGTGCCGCCCTCGGTTCCGTTATCCAACGGGTGAGCCGGTGTCACTGCACTGGGCCGAACTGCAATCACATCTGCCATTCTCAGAGCCTTTCTGCAGATAGCCTTCAAGTCGAGTGGTCCCTCGTCGGTGTGTTGCGAAGGGTCACCCGCGTCGTCCGTCTCATTAGAATTAGACGGCTGTTGTGTGCCGGCATCGTCTCGGTGGATGTCCTTGTTTGCTTGATCTTGGCTGTGTTGGCGTAGTCGCATGAGCCGAGGCGACCTACGGAGGCATGGAAAATCTAAACCCGGTGCATAGCTGCTATTGATAATCTGTGATGCCATTTTCGGCTTTTGTTTTGGTCGACAATACTAGAGGTAAGTGTCTTTTGGTGTTGGCCTTGTCGATATTGTTCTTGACGTGCAAATCCTTGGCTTCGAAGTTGAAAATCGGCCTCGAGTCTCCGAGTGGAAGAACACAGATGAAAGCCGAGGACAGCAGAAGGGTGCTGGCCATATTTATTATCTTGACTTCGCTACTGATTTGACTGAAGGGGGAGGGGGGATTTCAGCGATCAGTACGAAATTGACGAAAAGAAAAACAAACCGTTTCTCCCTCTAGACATATGGCGTTGGAAGCTAAAGCTTGTTCGTCCGGTGACAAGAACGCTTCGCTCTCTCACTTGGTTCTAAGCCTCACGAGCAAATGGTTCACCTAATGCACGGTCTGTGCCAGTCCCGGTGAGGCTACGAACTGAACCAACTAGATGTGCTGGGTACGTGTATAAAATCACCAACTCTGGTGATGGAGTGGCGGAGTAGTGGCCACGGGCCGCCCTTTAGAACCCCGTTGTCATAATGGTTGGTGGTCTTGGCTGGATATCAAATCCCTGCACGGGGATGCGCTGTCTACTATACTTGAGTTGACTTGTGCTTGGATATAAAGATGGTTTCTCGGGGAGGGCTGAGCACTTGAGTACATTGAAGTTTGGGGGCCTTGATGGTTAACACCCCCGTGTGGTGAGTCGTAGTATAGGTCACGCAGTGTCAGTGCAGCATATCACTCGCAACAGAAATATACGAAAATTTCCGAGCTAAGGATTGAAGGTGGAAGTATAGTTGACTTTTCGAGTACCACACAACCCATGCTGAAAGCTAATGATATTTCTATTGCGTCTATGTACTCCATGCTCAGCGTCAACGCTCCCGGCAGCAATCTCAGGCTTTATGCAGACACCAAAGCAGCCACGCACCCGGCGCCATCGGCGACAACATGAACATTGATCCCGATCTCAATAACAACCTCGCCACCCGCTCTGTTCTCAAATCTTCCGCTCCAATGCTACATACTGGCTGCTCATCACGATTGCTCGACATGCCCCTACAGTTCATTGTTCTCCGTTTCGACTGGGCAGCTCCAGTCTCATGACGCTTTCGTGACCCAAGTATCTCTGATCAGCGGCATTACTACCATCTAAGGCTGCACGCCCGCCTTCGCCAACAGTGCCTGTCCCGCCCTCAAGTTCGCAGTCTGGTACGCCTTAGATTCTGGCGGGAACGTCCCATTCGCAGCCCAGAGATCGATCAGCGGCTGCATCGGCTCCAGCTCATGTGGCCGCAACAGGTCCAGAGCGGTAGCGGTCAGAAGGAAGTGACTGAAGCAGCTGTTGAGTTGCTTCTCGAGGTTCAGGTGGTAGAATGGGTCGACGAAGTGGGCGTGGTACATGTGCGCGTAGACGCGGAACATCTGGAGGAAGACAGTCTGGCAGATGGAAATGAAGTCCTTGGGAAACCCGCTTCGCCTGCCGACCCAGTCTCCGTCGTTGGGATTGGTGATGCTAGAAAGGGGCTGCTGGGAGGTGATGGCCGGGTTGACGGCGAAGGAGACGCCGGCAGGATCGGTGGGGAAGATGTTGGTGTCGTCGATCTTGCCGGATATCCACCGCTGCATGAGGGTTATATACTCGTATGCAGACAGTTCGATGGGCTCATACCGGCTGTTCAGCCATGTGTACGAGTGGTTGCTAATCTCATATGTCAGACCAACTTGACATGGTGCATTGCTCATCGGACAAGGAAATACTCACGGGCCAGCGGTCATCTTAGGACACGTGGAGGGGTTGCAGATGCTCGTGCCATCTTCCTCCTTTTCGTAAACAACGCGGACGAAATGCCAGAGATTACGGTAATGCTCGACAACTTGATGGGCGATCCACTCCCCCTGCTCAACCGTCTTGGGCCTGGCACTGAGAGTCATGAAGTTGCCCTTGACAATGTGCTTCGCATAGCCAGGGTTGACCCATGCCGGGAGGGGCCGAGGCAGGTTGTATGAGTTAAGAGCATCATCACTGTTGGAAGCCATGATATTTCCCACGGATTTCTCCAGAGGCTCAGAATGGGGCAATGAGGGCAGTACGTTGCCCCGGGACCGACCACGCTCGGGAAGTGACTCCTGATGTGGCGATGGCAATGCTGGCACCGACTCCTTGGGCGTGCCGGGACGTGTGCTATTCTTTGATGGCCCTCGTGACTTGCTTCGCGACCGGCTATGTGAAGGTGTTAGTAAGTATAAGAAAAGACGAGCGTAGGCTGCGGCGGTGCAGGGGGAAAGAAGATGGGAGGGAGATCCCGGTGGTGGCTGTGGAGGCGGGCTGTGGTGCTGCCTCTCATGATGGTGAGGGCAGGAACACACACTTACAGTCCTGAGAACAAATTTGACATATTCTAGAGCAGGAGTTACAGCAACAGCGGATACCACTAAAAAAGAGAGTTTGTACGGAACAGCAAGTCAGTGTCTCTCGGGACGATAGACAAAGACGTTGTTGACACGAGACCCAAATGTAGAGAGAGCCCTATGCGTGCGGTGCCCAACAGGCCCCATCATCCCTGAATTCAGGGGCTGTCCCGCCTGTCCCGCCTGTCCCGCCCCCTGTCCCGCTGAAGGGTCCAGGTAAGCGCCATCCTGAGTTCACTAGACCAAATTGAGATGTCCAAACGCTAGGCGAAGACACGTCAAACGCGGGGTTGGCAAGTACTGAAGTATCTCCGTACGAACACTTAACGAGAAAGATCACGTGCGCAAGGAGGTCTTAATACCGCAGGTGCACTTCCTCCGTATGATTCCCAACGATGTCTATAAATTCTCCTGCCCATGATAATTCCAAGGCCGTCGCCAATACACTGGAAATCACCATGCACACCTTAACTAACCGACTAATCACCGTAGTCACGCATATCCATGGGTTTGGGTGTTAATTGTCTCCAAGACTGCTTTGCCATGAATGTCAAAGCAGCCATCGTGCCTACATCCACTAAATCGAGACCGAAAGGAAACCAGACAGACGCGAGGTTCACCAATCAATCATAGCAAGACCAAATCCCCACTAACTTGAAAAAGACAGAAATAGGAAGTCTTGGAGATAAATTGAGCACTGCAGCCTCGATCACATCCTCTCCCCCTCAGCTCAGCTCAGCCCAGCCTATTCCAGCTCAGCCCCCAATTATACTGCAATGCTGGACTTTTCTCTGCTATGTCTAGCCCATGGGGAAGATGGGGGCAGATCTAAGCATCGAATATCTCACGGCCTTATTGCAGTGTGCAGTGGCTTGTCTTATAAGTTGGAAGAGCAATATTCTCTTATCGCGTTCATGGTCCAGTCCGGATCCCCTTTGCCGGACAGTTGAGATTGTGTGCTCTCCTGGGCTTACAGCAGGGCAAAACCAGGTGATAGCTATACGATTGTGATCACTTATCGAAGTATAAACGATGTTGTCTCGTGGCTGCCACGACGAGCGCGAGGATCCAAAGTGACTGGGGTTCATTCTGGATGACTGCTTGTGCTTGCAGTAGCGAATGCTCAATTGTGATGGATGGCTCGAGTGGGTGGTGGTCAGCTGCAGTCTCTTGGAATTTGAGAGGGAATGTGACAGCCTTGTCAGAACTGATGAGATATATCATGTCCCAACTGTCCATTCTCGTCCCTCGCAAGCATTGGGTCTACTGTCGCGTGCCCACGCTTTCGTTCCTTGTTGTCGTCTTTCTATTTTGAAGCTACCTTCACTTTGAGTCATATTGCTATCGTTACGTTTTATCTTACAGTCCAAGGTCGAGACCAGAAGACTGAGACTATGAATCCGCAAAGCTTGAGACAACGGTCTGATACCGTAGACTCGGAATTTTTTGACAATAGGCGAAGAGCACATAGGGTCCTCCGAAACCTCGACGGAAAAGATCGCTTCAACCCATTCAGACATATTGCCTGGACGGCCAAGCAGCCCGCCGATCCAGAATTTATACTGAAACGAGGTGAACAGAATTGCACTGTCCCCAGCGAACATTCGCCGATAGATGGTGGAAAATTTCGCTAACAGCATCAACAGACCAGGCGGCTCCGACTCACAGTATTCTGGGATTCGAGTACAAGCTATTGAAGCCGAAAGAACCGCCGGAAGAAAGGTTCACTATAGCAAATCAGATCCAGAGGACTATACTCACATCATGGGTGAACATACTCCTGCTGTGCGTACCTGTCGGTCTTATTCTCACCCGCGTCAGTGATACCGCCGGCCCTGCGACGTTCGCGATAAACTATGTGGCCGAGATTCCCCTGTGGTTTATGTGCGACTACGCATTGGAGGAGATAGAGAAGTACATTGGGATAACGGCCACGGACATCCTGGACATATTCACAACCAATACCGTTCAAATCATTTCCAGTGGCCTGCTCCTGCAGGCTCGACAGGTCGACTTGCTGCAAACCTCCTTAATCGGCGGCATTCTCAGCAACATCTTGGTCCTCCTAGGCCTCAGTATTTCCTTGGGGGGGATCAAGAATCGCAAGAACAAGGATCAGTATTTCAACCGCACCAGTGCACACGGGTCGTCGAGTCTCCTTTCCATTGCAGCCACGAGCTTGCTCATCCCCACAGCTGTGAAACAACTAGGACAGACAACGCCTAGTAATCTGGTATTGCAATCACGCATGGTGGCCGTTGTTCTTCTGCTTGTATACCTCTCCTACACCCTCTGCCAAATGTGGACGCACAAGCCCGAGTACAGGGCATCCGGCAAGCCAAAGCCTACGGTGGCGGCCAGCATCCAGGCTGCCACGCCCACCATCGTAGAGCCCATCAGCCTTGACGAGTTGACCCCGGTGAAGGACCAAGCCGCTGCCCAGACAACAGGTCTGGCTTCCCCCACAAGCCTCGGCCCCGTCTCGCCCAGGAATATCTCGCTGCAATCTCCAAGGCGCCAGTCTGTCCAGAGTAGTGTACCTCCTGAGATCGACGAAGATGAGATCCACGGCCCGCAGCTCGATCTACCCGTCGCCACAGCAATCTTCGTCGCGACCATCGCGCTGCTCTACCTCTGCATAGACGCGACGGTCAACTCCATCTCCGCCCTCACGGAGCAGACGGCCCTGACGCCGACGTTCGTCGGGCTGATCCTCCTGCCGATCCCCAACTGTGACTTCGCGCCCATCTCGCTGGCCGTGGACGACCAGCTCGAGCAGACTATGAAGTATACGGTGGGGCGGAGCATTCAGACCGCGCTGCTGGTCGAGCCGTTGGTAGTCTTGTTGGCCTGGGGCATGAATGTGCCGAACGTGACGCTGGCGTTTGACGGTTTCGAGGTGGTGAGCTTGTTCACGACCATCCTGCTGTTAAACTTCCTTGTGGTGGATGCAAAGGTGCACTGGGTCCACGGTATACTTTTACTCGCAGATTGGGTGCTGATTGGAATCGCGGCATATTTTGTCACGCCTGAGGTTAATTGACTTTGAAAGCAGAGGCGGGTAGGTAGGTGAGTACATAACGTGTACCGAGGTAGGGAGATATTTGGGATCTTGCAGCTTGTTTTGTCCACTTATGAAATAAGAATGATACACATCGCTATTGCAACCAAGGCGAGGCTGGAATCTGACTCACATGTGTCTGTGTCTTTTGCGGGAATCTGTTATGTCATCCTGAAACCTCTTGTTCTCCAGAAAATCTATTTGGATTCGAGGGAGGCAAGGTGTGTGTTGTGGTTTGTCCCAAGGGCGCGAGGCTTTCCCGGCGCCGAATTCGGCAAGGCAATCTTCCCTCGGCTGTGTACAAACGACGATTGACTTCAAGCCATGATTCCAAGCACCACTTGCCTACATCTCACCGTAAATCAGGAAAATCAAGATGAACGAATCATTCAAAGCGGATCGGTTGCTTGACCTCATTAATGGGGTAGACAAGTTAGACACCTCTCCCACCTCCTCTATCTCTCTCAGCTTCTCACTCAGTCACTCAGTCACTCACAATAGAAGCCAGCGTTCCTCCTAGCTTCAACTACAATGGCCTCTACAGGCTGCTGCTCCCAAATGACACACGGACGCACGGTTTTCTGACCTCGGACACGGTCTTGAAGCTGCCATGGACAACCAGTTTCACCATAAGCCACGAGGACAAAACCGTCCAACTCACCGTGACCGACCCTGGTGTAGTTCATCACATCAATGACGCTTTCCAAGCCGTCGTCGACGGTTCCATGAGACTCGGGACGGCCGTATTTCCTAATCTCACCTCTCACAGTGAGATGGTGAGTATCCCGGGGGCAAAGACGAACTTCGGAGATAGCACCGAGCCAGTACGTCTGGAACGCTTCGCCGCGCCACTGTTCGGGATATGCAGCCGCGGCGCACACCTGACGGCCTACGTGCGCGATGCAGAAGATAGACATGGTGGTGGCACATCGGAGGGCCTCAAAATATGGGTGGCCCGTCGCGGCGCGGACCTGCACACCTACCCGGGGATGCTGGACACCACGGTCGCCGGCGGCGTGAAGGCGGAGGACACGCCGCTGGGCTGTATCCTCGCCGAGTCTGATGAGGAGGCTTCCCTCCCCTACGATTACGTGCAGAGAAATGTCGTGCCTACGGGTGTGGTGACGTATGTCACGCAGAGCAGGAAGACTGGCCAGGTCTTGCCGACAATTCTGTATGTGTACGACCTGGAGCTCGACGAGAGCATGGTGCCTCAGCCAAAGGATGGGGAGGTGGAAGGGTTCTACCTGATGACCGTGGACCAGGTCACCAAGGCTATGCTAAGTGGAGAATTCAAGCCAAATTGTTGTTTGGTTATGCTGGACTTTTTCGTCAGGCATGGGCTGGTCACGGAGGAGAATGAGAGGGATTATTTGGAGATTGTGACGAGGCTGAGGAGGAGGCTTCCTGTGCCCATCACGCCCCAGAGCGCTTGAAAGGCTGCAAGGGTTCGCATGTTGTAGTCACGAACGCTGGCATGCCGAATCTGATAGTCGGAATATCGGCTCAATGCATGGACACCAGTCTGATGGGGGATCAACCAGAATCAATAGATAGGGATCAACTTGCCTGGCTGTCTCATGGCCTTACCGCAGCAATCAGATCCCTCAAGGGGACACCACTCGTGAACGGAACCTGAGCAAGCGCATAGGCATTCATTCGAGACTGGATCTCCAAGTCATATTGGCCATCCTCCCTATTAACTTCGATGCTGTCATTAAGCGGGTATCGTACAAGCCCTCTAGCCAGCCGCTGTTTTATCATCACCGTCATCCACCGTCACCTTCCCATATTGTTGTCCCGTCAAACTATGCAAGAGGCACCGGTGCCGCAGCCTCTGTTCCCGTAGCCGCTCTTTGCGCTCCCGGTGGCGGTGGTAGGAACATTGGCAGGTATGTAACAATAAGCGACATCAGGGACATGCCCACGGAGAAGTACCCGGGCGTGCTCGAGTTCTTCTGGTTATCCTCGCTCTCGCCCAGCCAGTTCTGTATGCTGAATACCACGGCGGCCCTAAAATCATATTCAGTATCGTCAGCACATGTCGCATTGGCTACTGTGTGTCTATGCCGTCCGGAAAACATGCGCTCGATGCAACCATCGCCGGGGCGGTCGTGTGCTAAGAGATCACCAGGGTAAGATTGTCGTACCATCCTACATAGCGGTTGCGCATGAATATCGCGGCCATGGGCAGGGTCTGGGAGATGGTGGAGGACAGCTCGGGGGCGTCGCTCTTGGTCATTGGCTCCTGGTAGGGGATGGCTGTCGCGAGAGGTTGTTAGCCGCCTGCCACCAGGTGATCTTGGTGCACCCTGGTACTTAGGAGGAGGAGAGTGGACTTACCCAGGTCAGGCCTTCGCATGTCCTTCTTGGAAGCCATCTTGAAAGTTGAAACGGCGATGTTCTGGAGACAAGGGAAGCGTGAGGTGTTGTGAACGACGGGATGTCGTCGCAGACGCTTCCTTTAAAGCTGTCCAGTTGCCGGGCCGAGATGTTCGAATACCGATCGCGGCTTCAGGGTTAGGGCCAAGCTTGGCTATGACACCCCCCCCCCGGCCCCAGGCCCTCGCCTATGGATTGTAATCCGCCATGCCGCTGGCCCTACGAAGGCGTCGATGGATCACCATCCCATCCGTCGTCGACGCCAACGACTCTCAGCTACATGTACCATACTCATATGCAGGGCAGCGTTGGTTCCTATCCACTCCACCATGACCCTAACCCTACCAACATGTCGCGGTTGGCAGCCCTTCCATTGGATGTTGGTTCTCTTGCAGCCTTGAAACATTAAAGTTTGACCTCCCATCTTATCTGTGGTCTGTTTCCCCTCAAGTTCTGGACCAGCAATTTCACGAGCAACTTGCCAGATGCAAGCTATTTTTTGATTATAAAGTTCCACATTTGAAACCAAAGGACGAGCCCAGTCCCCGCGATTTGGAAGCTTCGATCACTATGGGAGATACCAATGCAACCTCTGCGGAGGCCAGGCCCCTCATCCATCTCGACGTTGATGGAGACCTGCGGCTCGACGTCGGAGAGGACGAAGAAGTCCAGCGCTTTAAAGTGTGTTCCAGAACACTCTCTAGAGCTTCCAAAGTGTTCAAAGCAATGCTTTATGGCAACTTCATAGAGTCGAGACCCAGTAACAAGGAACAGGAGTGGGTCGTGGCTCTACCTGAAGATGATCCTGTGCCACTTGCAACGGTGCTCTACATTGTACACAACCAGTTCAGCAAAGTCCCTGATTCGGTCACTCGGGAAGAGCTTTTCAATATAACCGTCCTGACCGACAAATATGACATGACCGAAGTTCTGCGCCCTTGGGCAAAATCGTGGATCAAGCCACTTGCTTCGGGCTCTCGACCCCTAGGCCAGAAGGGCGATGAAGCCCTGCTGTGGATTGCTTGGGAACTCGGGCATGTCGACCTCTTCCAGAGGACCCTTGGCCATTTGCAAGAAACCTGCACTCTCGACCAACACAGCAAGGTCCTAGACAGGCACGGTACCCGTCTGGAGGACAACGATCATGTAAAGGCTCTGGGCATTCTTGGTTTGTGATGGCTTGTAGTACCTCATCTGTTACATATCATACTAATTATTGGGTCATAGGTGGGAAAGATGGACTGGAAACAAGGCGGATTAGCAGGATCAGTAGCCTGTTATTTTGCGTGGACACGAAGGTCAATTATCTCGCACGTGGGATTGGTGACATTCGCTCTGGCTCATATGTCCAAGAATGCTGTCCCGTTAGCATCTTTGGTCAATCCACACACCTTGAGAGATGCAATATTTGGTATCTTGGTAGCATCATCAGGTCGCTGGCCAAAGTCAGCTACTATCCTTTGCCAAATGCTAGTTGGACGAAGTGCAGTGTACAGGAGGTCCGTACGAAGCTCGGATCTGTTTGTGACGGCATACTGCACAATGGGTCCAACAAAGCATGCTGCCCAGACTCTGAGCTGAGATCGTCACTAGCCAAGGTTAGCACGGATATTTTACTCACGGATGTCCAGACGAAACATCTCGAGCAACAAGCAGTCAAGACCGGCCTTCCAACCCATGCGAGCGCACCTCAGCAAGCCCCAGTCCTGCCATCTTCTGTATTATTCACAAACGCGTCCGGTTCACTGTTTCCTACTGGTTCTTACCCTGAATGGAACGGATTACGGAGTTAATGCCTCCCGGAGGAATTGGAATCTTGGTTTCCAAGCTCCTTCACGTCACAAAGCCTATCGTTGTCGCTGGTAGCTATCATAGGCAGATTCGGTCCCGAGTCGAGAAGTTCGCCTGCCATGAGAGCATCCAATGCTCAATTGAATATGATATCTCATTCACACACTGAATGTCTTATACCAACACGTCTCTTGGTGCGAAGGTCTTCGTAGCGGGAACCAGGTCCAAGATCCCCCCCCCCCCCCAAGAAGATACTCTTGCTAGCCTTTACTGAAACACAACTGGACGACACACCCGCTACCAGCCTAACCGCCAAATGAGAGCAGCAAGCCCACAGGGTCATCACCAATGATTCGCGCGTGTTCCATCCTCCCCAAGAGTGGTAGACTGCAGGTCTGGGCAAGAATTCAGTCTCATCCGTGTATAAACTTGATGTCGTAATTCCAACTCGAGACCTGCCGAGCATCACTCAAGGCCTCGCCAGTGATTCTCGTCCCAATTTTCATGGACATATGTTGTACAGTGTCGCAGATCAGTCGCATACAGTATCTTTCGCCATCTATCTTCCTCTGTGTGGCGTTTTTCGCTTTGCCATGTCTTGGGGAGGGAAACTGCTGCTTCCGTTCATCCCATCCGCAAGATAAGAGGTGGTCGGCGATCCTGAAGCTTGTCTATTCTTAGCTAGGTATTTCAGACCAGACGTCTCTCAATACCTCATCCTCAGCCGTGTCACGGTGTACCAAGGGCATGACAGCCCAATAACAACACCGAAGCCATATACGATGGAAGGTTCTTCACCCAATGTATTATATCCGGACCACCCAGATTTGTCGATGCTGGTTTTATCTGCAACCGCAAGTGGTAGTTCTCGCAGCAGTCAGACCAAGATCGCACCAGTTAGATCAACACTGCCACGGAGAAGCTGCTTGAAAGGGAACAGGGGGCTGCAGGTGCAGAGCCTACACTCAGTAGAGCCGCCTAATTAGAAGGTCAGCCAGCCACTGGAACAAGGTGCATACATGCATTCAGCGTAAAACCGCAGGGGAAGACTGCGATTGGCGTCGTTCGAGGGAGAGACACGTTGATGCAAAAACAAGTCAAGTATTTATAAGAGAAGATATATATAGGTATTTTACTGTAAGCAGCGCTGTTTGCTTGACATGGATGGGTGTGATGGGAGTCCAAGGTTCCACGCGGAAACTCGGGAGCCGCTCCCAGTGGCTGAGGTTTAGTTTGGAAAGTGACAATATGCCCGATCCCGGGTCTAGGTCTGTTAAGAACCACGCCCAGGGCATCCAGTTCACGATAGGAAAGTATCCCCGATCGTCGTTAAAAGGCCCGGCTTGGGGGGCAGTGGGGGTGAGACCAGATTGAAGGGAGGCGCTGCTACCAAAAAGATCACCCACCCTGGCCTGTTTGCTACTTCCATACTCACACGACGCATGAGTTCGTATAATGATTTGCTTATTGGTGATCTTGGAGGGTGCAGTGGCTGCAAGCCCGGAGATGGTCAGCCAGATATTGGCGAAGACTGGGGCAATCTAATGAGACACTCCTGACGATTGCAGTCACCTATGCGCCTTGGACGAGAAGCATGTGGGTGATTATGTTTACTTATCTGTCTTGTGTGCTGTCTTGTGCATTGCATGGCATGGCATGGCATGGCAAGGCATGGCAAAAGAGTAAGACCCTTGCATGGTACGGATCCGTACTGTATGTACATACCTATGCCCGGATTCCAGTCAAGAGTGTGATCCGGGGATCGAGCCGACGAACCACACTATGCACTTATCAAATGCCGGATAGATATCGATGAAACCCGGAGTCTGGGTATGTGATCCGTATGACGGTGTCCGCTTTCTCCGGGCAGGAATCCGACCAACAAGGGCAAATCATCTCTGGTCTTCTGGTTAAACTATGTACGGAACGGAACGATATAGGCTAACCAGGGGTCCTTTATAAAGAAGTGAACCTTGTTAATATCGGGGCGCGGCAGAATCGGTGATGCTGACGATACAGTCGCTTATGGATGACAGGATGGCATCGCTAGTGGGCAAATTTACATAGGTAACTCAAGTACTCAGTACTTAATCTAGATCTCCAGCTGGGATTCCCAAATGTTCCAAAGTCATGTGTGACGGTAGGCATGAATCTGTGCTCAAGCTCAAGTACATACCTAGGAGATGGCAATGGCAACCAGGGATTTCCAAGGATCCAAGGCTCATCAAGGATCCCAGGGATTTCAGGGGACTCAGAGGGTTCTCCAGGGCTTCCCGGGGCTTCCCAGGGCTCCGGGGCTGCCATCCATCACTGCGGATGCACCCCACGCGCACCACTCTGATCACTTAATCAGACCTGTCCGGCCGCCCGGCCGCCTGCCTGCCCTGCCCAGTGGGCTCATCGGGTCGCAAGTCGCACACACAGTTGACCCCATGCCAAGCCGCCCTCCCGCTGGGGTACTTTGAGTACTTTGAGTACTGAGTAGGCACATGGTATTAGTACCCGACCGTCCGGTGTGCTTACCAACACCGCCCAGGTACTTATTGTACCCGCCTGTCTGCTTGCCCCAGGTGCACTTTGCCCCCATGTAACCTTAGATTCAACGACACTTCTTCAGACGACAACAGCATTCGACTTTCCTGACCATCCTCAGCTCCTCATCCCGAGACCCTTCGAAGCCAACAACAACAACAACAAACAACACCACCACGCACGCACGCACGCACGCACATACACACATACGCACATATACACATACACTGTACTTTCTTGTCCTTTACCCCCCCTTTTTTTCTGTTCCAATGATCCCCATCCTGCTCAGCTGCTCCAATCCAAATTAGGGCATATCGAGACTCCGTTTCGCCCCCGGGAGTTCGCCCCAGCGCCCGATACCAAATTAATTCCGATCCATCGTTGCCTCATTTCCCAACTATCGCGACCAGACTCTCGGTATTCTAGCTCAGCCTCGCAGCATATTCATCATATTGCCCGGCCACAGCTTGAACCGTCGTCCAACTTGGCTCCTGTTGACTCGAACCAGATGGCGCATCCAATCCGCTCCTAGCGATGTCCTCTCGACCTCCGATGGGCGTCCCCCAGCGACAGCCCCCATCGAGATCCCTCAGCAGTTCGAGCAACCTGTCGCAGCGACCTGCCCATCAACGAACTCTGTCCTCCCAACACATTCCCCCTTCTCCTATACGCAACAACACCGCAGACTTCTCCGCCGATGCGGCCAGCCAGGCGAGCAATGTCGCACAAACACAGTATGGAACTCCTCGGAGGGGCGGCTCGCGGCTCAGGCTGGAGCTTGCCAACGACGGCATTATACACTCCGGTTTCGTCGAGTCACCCACCAGTGCGACCGCTCTCGACCCCTCCAAGTCCTCAGCCCCTCTGCGGGCCATGCCGCCAGCTATGCCCGGCGATGTGACTGATCCCGGGGATGTCAGCAGTCCTCGGACTTCAAGACATGGTCAGACTGCCGACAACGACAACAATCCCCTGCCGATGCCCAGGCGCCGCCCTCGGTTCGCCGTCCCCGACACGAGAAAGGCGATGGCTCCACCGGCGCCACCCCCAGCCAAGAAAGACAATCGTCCCAAGCCCTATACTATTGAGGTACCGCCGGCGGCCCCACGATATCTTGTGCTAAGCAACAGGACAGACTTGCTATCAAGATCTGGAAACACAAACACCGTCCCTACGGCCCATGCCGACTTCAATCCGTGGATGGGCGATGGCCCAGAAGACCATTTTACCCAGACGTTCATACAGACCGGCTTCTTCGATAAGAATCCTCTGGCACAGGCAGAGACGTCGTCAGCGAAGGGCGCTATATTCCCCGCTATCAAGCACAAGTCTGGGCTGCAGGCTCTCTCGACAGTGTTTACAGGAATTCTAGCTTCGAGGAGACAGAACGGCCAGATTACTTCAACCTCGACATTCAAGCCACCTCCACGAGTGACACTGACAGATACCAAGAGGGAGGCATGGCTGAAAGACCTGGCCAATTCAGCAACTTCGCTTCGCCGCCTTAGTCGTACTATTCCGCACGGCATACGGGGCAAGGGTCTGTTGGAGCAGTGTCTCAATAAAAACGTCCCGACCGACCGTGCCGTCTGGCTCGCGAAGTGCGTAGGCGCCAACGAGATCAGGGCCTTCAAGCGCAAGGGCGTGAACGGCGCTGTGGTGATGGGCGGCGAGGCAAAGTGGATCCGGGATTGGACTATGTTTGTCGAACAATTTGTCGATGCTGTTGTCTCCTCGTTCGGAGACGCCGATTGGAAGAACAAGGTCAACTATGCGTAAGTGTAAACTCTGCCCACTTTGCCGTTTATGTTCTGACATCTTGCACAAGGCTTCGGCTTGCTACACATCTATACGCGGAACACTTGCTAGATCGCGAGCATTACATGGATTGGCTAGTCTCTGGCCTCGAGAACTGCCCACAGCCGAAACTGCCCATGTGGCTTCTGATAATACAAATATACTGGAAAGATCTGGTCAAATTCAGAAGATATGGCCGACGTTTGGTTAACGCGCTCCTCGACCAACACACGACTGTAAGATTCTTTCTTTCGCACTTATGTTTGGTAATGATGGCTAACCATCCTGCGCACAGATTCACAACAACCCAGATCATGACATCTTTGCTCCTCTCTTATCAAGAATACTTATACTGCTCAAGTCACTGATGACTTCGAGCGCTACCAATTTTGTATCCCCTTCAACATGGGCCACACACAGGGAGGCTCTATTGTCTGCTCTGCCTCTCGACGACGAAGTTATCCAAGCAGCTTACCGTTGGATTGACTTTCGCAACGAACAACTTGTCTCGAGCGTACAAGCACCGCCGGCAGCACGACATGTGATAGTGAAAACGCTTGACGAAATGCTTCAGACACCAATGTCCGGGGATGCACCTACGAAATGCTGGGTTGCGGCAAAGGATCAAAACAGCCTGGCCAGGACTACCTTGGAGTGGTGTACTTCGTTATACCGACCTGGACTGGCCAAAGTGTACATTGCGCATCGTCTATTCTTGACCTGGATGAACCTTGGCTTGGATACGACGATTGCGATCCTGGATTTCATGAATACAGACCCGTTGGAGGAGTTGGGGCGGAAAACTGCGCTGTATCATCTGGTGGCAGAACTTGTCCGATCCGGTTCATTTGACACTCTCAGATATGTACAATGGCTCATAGCCCGCGGAGGGCTTCATGATCCAAGCAGCGTCACGCGAGACGGACCTGCGAGCAGTCGGCTACTTGTGGAATTGCCTGTGTCTGCTCTGCCTCCGTCTTTGGCCAGCATGAGAGCCAATATGCTTGGAAGAGCAGCCTATAGTGTAGACGACGAGGCGACAGACCAAGAGATGGCTATCGACTGCGTCAAAAGCACACTGGGTCTCCATTGGGGTGGCGAAACACAGGGCACTGGTATGCCCATTGGGAAGCTATCCAAAAGGATCAGCCTCAGCAGTCGCGCCTTGAAGGCGGAGATCGGCCAGTTCATCCGACAGGCCTTTGTGCTGAGTCTGGACTCAGCGCAGATGGCCGGTAAGGAAGGCTTCCAACTACCGTCATCAACCTTCATCGCTGTACGATCGATCCTTGAGGCAGCGGAAGACTTCCAGACGCTGGCGCAATTAATGAAGACCATTGCTGGCTTCTTTGATGCAGACATCCTGGCGTCTTGTGCAGATACGCTCAACCTGCATCTGCTTGTCTTTGGCGCCCTTGGAGCCGCAAATGATCTTTTCGACACTCTCGTGGTAAGACTGGAGAACCTCAAGCAGATGCAAGGCAGTGCTGGAAGCCGCCCGCTTCTCGTATCGATGGCCATGCTTGCTCCTCGGCTTCCTGGGCAGGAGGCCCTCGTGAACTATCTCAACGAAACCATCCGCAATGACCGAAGCAGCGCAGTTGACGCATCGTCGCCTGTTAGCGACAATATGGCCGCCCGGATCCAAGACGAGGAAAGCGAGCTTCTCGACGAGATCGAAAAGAGGCTTGCGAACAAGACCAGCATGGATCGTACCACCATGAACAGCTTCTTGAACAAGATCATTCCCAAGGTTCAGGCATGTTGGGGCAAGACTGACGATAGATTACGAGCGTATGGTTTGCTCTTGAACAGATTGCGACACTTCGATATCCAGCATTTCGACTCATTCATGACGAAATGGGTGCTCGGTATCCGTAATCCTCAAACTCGGCCACCTGTCTCGCAGATCTTCCCTCTCATGGTCAGCGTGGGGTGTCTCGATTTCTCGATTATCCTGGCCACCACAAGCGATGCCGTATCTACTACAGGACGGCCAAATCCGGCTGCTAAGGCTGCTGGTATCCCACATTCAACTTACATCCAAGAGGTGCTCGAGCTACTGACTGCACCGCCAGCATCGAAAGAGCTGCTGACGCCAGAGGAGCTCTATCGGTTTACGATCTTGCAAAATCAGTTACCTCAATCTCACCTCAAAGAAATGGTCGCTCTCGCAAGAAATGCCCTGGCGGAGTATTGTGCCTGCCTGAGCCGCAGAGACTCGCAGGGACCACCGTTCACCCCGACTGAAACGACTGGGCCACCTCTAGCCCACCCACGCGCCTGGGGCAGGCTCATGGGTCTCCTCAAAACTCTAGTCCTGAAGGATCATGTGGCAGTGTCAAAGATATTGTCCCTGAAGACCGCCGATCCTGCTGTCGGCAGAAAGATGGACGATATCACTACACAACTTCTCTTCCCAGACGCACAACCTGGGACTCAAATCACTCTGGATCAGGTTCTAGGGCTCGCAAACGAGTTCACCCTGCCTTTTTGCCAACTGAAACTGGCCCAGGGCCTTGGATCAAGCGAGGTCTCTGCTGCCACTGCTCAAGAACGGCAACAAAACCAGCTCGAGGTATTCACTCGAGCTATGGATAATGCCATCGAGGCTCGCAACATCACCTGGACCGGGATGCTGCCAACCCTCAGCCCTGAGATAACTCAACATATTCTCAATCGCGCCCAGACTCGTCTCTTTGACCTGCTGCCTTCCAAAGACAGGTCTGCACCCCCTGCAGCGAACATCGCCCTGGCAGAAAGCCTGCTGTCTGTCATTGATGCCATCAGTCGCGGCGGACCTGTAGGTTCCCGCCCTTCCATCCAACTAGCTTCTGCGACAGTGGACAGACTCGCAGATCTTTGGGAACTCATGGCCACACCATCAGACCTAGATATCAAGGTTTCGATCCTGGTCAGCTGGCTTCCCTTGATGCTGTCTTTCCTGACACTGCAGGCGCACACACATGATATGAGCAACAAGCAGAGCAATGAGGTCCGCGGACGTACGCTGCTCGTGTTAGCGGGTATCTTGCAGGAGATTGACAGCCTGGCGTCGCTTTCCGTCTGTGATCCGCGCATGCCCTCGAATCAGACGGTGTGCCTTTCACGGCGGGTCTTCGACCTGTCTCTCGACCTAGTGGACAGCTTGTCCGATGAGGTTCGTCAGCAGTGTATCCGTGTCCTCCGCGATGCGGTCTCAGACTCTCGGCTCCGGTACATCTTCAGCGCGGCACCAATACCATTGGAGAACTTGATGATGGCGCACAAGGACAAGCCTTCACCGGTGTCTCAACAACCTGGGCAGCAAGGACAACAGCAGAGACCTCGCACCATGACCTTCCTGGGAGTTGGAGCCATTGGAAGTATCTGGGGCACCGCAGTCGGGCCGGGCGGACAGGGCCAGGAGCGGCTGAGTACGTTTACGTTCAAGAGGTGGGAAATATTGAACGAGCCTACGCCAAATGTGGGGGAGAACGACACGAGTTTGAGCCTGACGCTTTTTGAGGCTTTCAAATTGCGGTGAAGGAAGAGATGGATGAAATAGTGAAAGGGATTGATTTACAGTTGCAATCGGCGAAGGGGTCAACCGGATTGAGTAGGAGAAGTGGACACTAAGATGGGGCATTTTCAACCAGCACGCGTTGCATATAAACAACAACATCATAGCAGATTCTCGATATGAAGGTACGGCGTCATGATGTTATTCTGGGTCGGGTTTCTCTTGGAAGGAGGGAGGGGTGCATAGCAGCATACATGATTCTTGGGTTTTCATACGTCGGCCGGCATTTTTCCATGGGTCGGGCAGGATTGTGCCTGCGGTCTAGGAGTTTGGTGGTCTGTTTCGTAATTATAGTGTTTATATCGGAGGTGGAGGACATCAATCATCATGAACAGGCTCTTTTGTCAGTCAACTAGTAACCTCTCACTGCCTGGAAGCTAAGTGCCCATCGGCGCCGTGCAGTACGTGAATCGGAATGGCATGCAAGGCTGGGCTATGGGACCCATCTTGCTGGTTGGTTTAAGGGTAATACAGCGAGACCGTATGTGACGTCGCGTCCTTGATACACATGACCATCTGCATTAGTGAAGCTTAGTGAAGCTTTCCTGACTGTTGCCATGTTGCCAAGCCCGAGAGTTGAGGCTGATAAAAATAGCTGGGATCACGCGGCATACTAGCGACATACGAGCTGACTTGGCCCACCAAAGTACTGGATCGAAATGGCGAGAGGCTTCGTATTTCGGTGCAGTAAGCTGATGCGCTCGAGAGGAGTACCGTGGCTCTTTAGAGTCTATACGGAGAATGTGTGTCCACGCGCCAAGTATGGCCAGTATACGAAGGCGATACGATTTCAATAAGGTTGAGCCAGACACAAAAGGATTCCCAACGGCATCGGCCTACAAGTCAGAGAATATATATATATATATATATAAGGTCGAAGGGTTCTCTCATCAGATCATAGACCATGGTTGAGTTGATTTAAACAAACAGCTTGAACGTATTGACATCCGTACAACCTGACAGCGACCATGAAGTTCTTCACTACTCTGTCTCTCGCGGCTCTTGCCTCTGGACATGCCCTTCCCAGAGTTGAGGAACAGCTCCACGAGCGGGACTTCCAGTCTGTGACACTGGTCTTCCAGGCTGCCGCAGCATCCTACAACATGACGATCCCCGCCGACGGACAGGAGTACTTCACCAGTGCGTTTCCTCATGACGAGAGCTTCCCTCCCTCCGGCCTTCTGTTTCTCTCCTACACACAATGAGCACCACACCCCCTGATCTGACCGCGGGCTTGAGGAGTGAACTGACAGAAACTCTCATCGCAGACAGCGACCTGAACGTCAACCTGATCGACGCTCCGGACTTCGACGCATACCGCCTCTGCACCTTCAAGACGGGCAACGAGGTGACGCTGGCCCCTTCCATCACGCAGCGCCCGGAAGACCTGTGGCCTATCAACCAGATTGCCGTCGGGCCGCCCCAGGCGATCGTGTCTGTTACTTGCAGCGGGACCTGTCTTGGTATCTATGGTTAGTGAATCATCTACCCCGTTCAAGTGGTTCTACGAGGGAAGGGGAAGAAAGAAGAGGGACATGAGGTTTCTCTCATTTCTTCTTCCACCACGTTGCAACAAGTGGCTGACCATATCGAACCTGCTTTGTTCCAGACGACTGCTACAACTCGACAATCGGAATGTACATCGGGAGCTGCTGCAATGGCTTCTGTGCTGCGAACAAGTGTCGCCCGTGGAACACCGGGAGCGGTTAAGAGATAACATCTCGTCAAGCGTTAGGGGCCAGATCACGTTGGGGTCAATTCCAGTGTGACCATTGACCTTATCGACGTCAATTTCTGATCTGGTATGTTGGGTATGACTCCTGTATGTGTTATGGGTATCTTTCAAGCGTTTGTTGTGTTGTAATTACTGCTGGGTCTCTAAAATGAAAGTCAGACTGGAATTTAATTGTTCGTCATCCTTGATATTGTATTGCCCTACCATTCTCTTTCGTTTGTACAGTCGTCAGGGTGCGAACCTGATACTGTGTGTTTTCGATGAGGGCCATGTTTGCCGTTCGAATGCTGCTGCATATTATTGCTCAGTCCCGCAGGCTATGGACTGAAAATTTGTAGAAATCAAGATAAAAGTCGTCAAGCATAGCGACGACTGAATGTGAATTTGAGTGCAAACACGCATGACGTGACATCCTCCATGATTATCATCAGGCTCATCCACTCCAAGCTCCTGAAGGACGGCAATAGGTTGGCCTATGCCAACATCCGCTTCGAAGTTGGACTAGACTTCAGGAGCGTGGGGGACTAGGCATGGGCAGACTGGGCGTTCCGAGGGCGCCAACGATGAGAATGGGTCGAGCCACCTGCACGAAGCAATTCCTGGTTGGGCGCGGGCCAAAGGTGCGGTGTGGGTTCTCAGAAGAATCCCGCAGTTTCTCAAGAAGGCTCCTGCTGGGGAGGGCACGGAAAAGGACCACAACCTCGAAGCCCGAATGGACCAATTTGCGAGGGAGGAAAACAAGCAAGCTGACACGGCTGCTTTCATATCAGTCTTTGGAGTAGGTTTTCGTTCTGCGCATCGACTCACCAGGGCCATGATGCTGGATCAACATCATACCATAGCAGTGGATCGAGCTACAGGCGCATAGGTGGTAGATTTAGGAGCATGGAGCCTTCGAATGTTGGCATCGAAACCATTTGTTTCGAGTGAGGACAAACGAGCTACGCGGACCAGTGTTTACTCCTGTAAACTGATCAACGCCGAGGAATGGGCTATCGATAATACAGTTTGTGGCTTTCGGTTCTCATGAGCGCGTAACAGTAATCTTTATGACCATATTTGTCAGTGCATGTGGTAGGAAGCAATTGAAGACAACATGTAGTTGATGATACTTTGAGGTACCTAGGTACTCCGTGCTATCACTCATGTATCTAGGTAGTCAGGGGACCAAGAAGGGTTAGGGTTGAACATGTCAGGCTTAGCTAATCATTCATTGGGTATTTGACGTCTCCTCCTCCACTCAATCTGATTGCTCGTTTAATATCGTGGGATGACAGTGAATTGTTTTCATCCACAATCTCCCTTTCTCCTTGTCGCGAATGTGTATCCATATTGCTATGCTGCCAGCGCATAAACATCCGTCCCCACAAGATAGACCCATAGTGTGGTGTCTTTACCTAGTAGGACCTGAAACTCTCCCAGACATACCAACCCCTGTAGGCAGATCCGCGACCGGTTTCGTCGCAGGATGATGCCGCCGAACCACGCACCATCTCGGCGTTTTCCCCTCTGAGCCCCTTCTCTTCTCTGCCTGTCTATATACTCGGTTCCTACCCTTTCCCACAGTTTCTGCCGTCGATTCTATTCATTCAATTCTCCCGTCACGTTTGCTGTGCAATCAACTTTCTTTGAACCATAATCCCGTCATCGACGGTCTACCTCAGCCGGTCTGCCTACAATCTCTTGATACTTCACTTTTACCGCGTATAATACATATTACACTCAGTCAGCCAAAGAAATGAAGGTCACAACCCTGCTCGTTGCGCTCTGCGCCTCCCTCGCGAGTGCTGGCGTCGTTATCACTCCTGTTTTCGCCGACCAGGTCGTCCCCAAGAAAGGCGCTGATTGCGCATTGGGCGTAACTACTCCCTCAGGCTGCGCGTATGATCCCCCTCCCTTTCCAAACACCTTATGTGGATGTTGAGAGACTGGTTGTGTGTTTGGGTTGGGATGAATGATGGGTGGGCCATTTTGTGCTTGACAAGCAGCAGCTGACCAGACTTCACGATAGGCCCCTTCGTAGAGGTGCAACTCGGAATACTGCATAGAAATCCCAACGGTCCTTGTTGTGCGAATATCTCACCCGCAGGGGGTGGATATTGGGGGTTATGCATTCGGCTGGTCTAGATATAGAGGGCGGTTTTGGCGGGCGTGTCGATTCTGATAATGGTTAATGCGATGTTGTTTCGAGCGAGGGAAAATTGATATTCATTCTTTGAATGATCGCCCAGATACCAAGATGGGTCGAGTATCGACCAACTGTGCTCTTCAGCGCTGGAAAGATTGAGATAGTTGCAGGGCACTCACGAATACCTAGATACCATCCAAGCCTTTGAGGAGAATAAAAAGGACCTTGACAACAATGACCACCTTGGGCTTCGACATTGAGGAGGAGATGGGATGCCGCAGAGCAACCTCAAGAGCAGGATCCAGTATCCCATGCGTGTCACCTGTCAGACCTCTCAAGCTCACTGCCTTTACCTGCCTGCTACATCTGCCCGCCGCCATGTCCCCTTGCACCTGAACCACCACGCCCACCAAACTCCCTCTTGCATTCTCCTTATAGTCGTCGGCCGTCCCATCTTCCCAACCAACCGGGGGAGATGGCGTAGCGGTCAGTTGCGCCCCTCCCCCGGTTGGGCCGCCCACCCCCCCAAAAACGCCAGTTCGATTCCCCGTTACCCAGCAGCAACTTTTCAACAATCGGCTCGACGACAAAAACCCCCGGCTCGACGACAAAACAAACCCCGGCTCGACGACAAAAAACCGACGATAAATCATCAAAAAGCCTAAAGGCTTTTCGTGACCGCAGGCGCCGTAGTCTGCGGGGAGTTTTTGCCGCTCTTTTTCACTGTGACCTTTTTGCCTCCTGCCACCTTCTGGCCGTGCTATCTGTGTCCTATGAGATAGTGCTCTCCATACACTTGAATCGGTCTGTTGTTTGTTCTCGTTGGAGATGCACACCACGCTATATAGGTCGACATAAGTCAGATTGCATATCACAAGCGTCATCATCCACACTGACAACTCGCTTCATCTGCAGAAGGATCTCAGAATCCCCGAATCTGGCCGACTTTTACTGCAAAGGAGGAGGCTCCGTGGGGGTTGTTCGGGCCTGTCGAGGTGGATATATCGAGATGGGCAAAGTCTAAAGCAGGGATCACCAGTGAAACACCACGGGGAACCTCTGGGGTTAAAGCAACCTGATGCTGTCCCGATTACCCCATTCACTGACATTTTGTGGTGGACAACACCAGAGGGTCACCAGAAACGAAGAAGAGCAGGCCAACCTCGCTGGGCATGTACAGGCAAGGTCTCACCACCCTGGAGATGTTGGACATGAGAAGCATGCCGCACCTCCCTCCGTTGTGGAAAGGCTTCACACCACTTCTTTTCCTAGAAGACCGACATCGTTCTCTCCCCTCGTGGCCAATGACTTCATGGAAACAACAGTAATCCCGGCATCGAGTTATCAGGCAACACGCTGCCAGGTGTAGAGCCATGAAGACCTCACGGCCAAAAAGGAGACGCGGTTCGGTGCGGAAGGAATTGATCGCGCGGCGGCTGAGATTGAGGGCGTTGTGCTATGATACAGGCTGCCCTGGGGACGGCAGAGGCTGGTGATGAGTGCAAGTGAAAGGCGTGGATAGGGATCAATGTATCAATTGATCACGTACAGGTAGTCAGTGAACCCATATCATACATAGTCTAAAATTAACCTTATTCTGAGGCCCACACTTTGCCGTGTTGATCAGTGTCCAGATGGCTTGGCAGAAGAATGGGGAGGACGAGGTCAGAGACGACATAACACATAGGTAGGTGGACCTGCAGAGATAGAATCAACCTGGACATGAGTGGTTCCTCTTGAGTGGCAAGTAAGTAAAAGGCACTAGATCAATGTGTGATGAGATAGTCTTGGAGAACTTGGTGAGATCGTCTCAAGCTCATCAGGGTTAGGGCTGTTGTTGAAGACCACCCTTGGTGACGTATGTGGGACCTCACAGTCCTGATTCCATCCAGTCACTCGCGTATCGCCTTCGCTTGCAGGATGCCTCTGCCAGCCTCCGCAGTGCTAATTTTGTATCGACTACGCCACCCCGACATCAATTGCTATCTTACATTAAAGACCTAAATGCACCGAGTCGTGTCCGCCAAGGGAATTACACACAAGACAAGCTCAACCTCACTACCTAGTTTCGAAGCACACCACCCTCATCGCAACTAAGCATCACATCGCGTCGCCTCGCATACACCGCCAGACCAGCAGCAAACATGGCCAACGTGTGCAGCCTCATCCTCCTGATCCTAGTCACCCTCCTCTGTGAGCAACCACCCACTTCCCTACAGGCAGGCGGCTTGGCATACTAACCCAGACCCTTTCCAGTTCCGCCCGTTGGTGTGGCTCTCGTCGCCGGCTGCGGTGTCGATGTCCTGATCAACATCTGCCTGACTGTCCTAGGGTAAGCACCCCCATTCACCCAGCCACCAACGTACCTGTGAAAAGTCAGAGTAATCAGGGAGGGATAAGTGAGGAAGACTAACCTCGCAAATGTGCAACCCCCCAAACAGATACATCCCCGGCCACATCCACGCCTTCTACATCCTCTACGTCTACTACAGCCGGCAGGAACGTGCTGCCGCCTACGGGCGCGCCCCGGGGATCTACTCGGAACGCGTGCAGACCGGCGGCAAGGGCTACGCCTCGGCTGCGGCCGGCCCCGGTGGCTACGGCACCATCGACCACCAGGCTCCTCCTCCTCCTTATTAGGGTGACGTTGAAACCGTCTGTGCGGGCTGTGCCTGAGGGGTGTTGCGAGCAGGGCGTAGGAGCAATGTGGTCGACGAGAAAGAGGAATGTTACCTGGGGGTTCCAGAGGATAGCAGCTTAAGGAGGGAAATAGGATGTCCCTGAAAGAAAGAATGATACCTTTGATGATGGACAGTTATGCGTATTTGGTGGTTTATTTCATGTCAGTAATGATACTCAGCAATCCGGAATTGCATTGATACTGGTGAATTTCAAACGGAGAGACCGTTTTCTGGGTGCATATACAAAAGTCGCATAGTGAATACTCAACGCCACGCACATCAGACAAGGTTACATCTTAGGATCTTACCTTATGACTGCTACACGGCACTTAACTTGGCGGATTGAAATAATACGTGTGTACAGAGCGCTTACAATATGCCAAGCGCGGATATCAATGTAGGTTTGTCTATTTAGCAGGTAGAACCAATGTACAAGATGTACACAAAATTATATCGCATGCAGTCATGTTTCTCGTCAATGAGTTTCCTGAAGTATGCCAGACCATGATCGTTCAATGCCAAAGAACGCCAGCTCGCCCCCCCCCCCTCTAACCCTTCTTCCATATTGATTATGCTTAGAAGAAACATTAAAACAATACCACTAATGCGGCCAAGCCCGCGACCAGCCCGACGATGGACGTGGTCGCCGCCGGCCTGGTCACATCGCCTGCCGACTTGCCCTTGGACGAGCTGCTGGACGAGCTGCCGGACGAGCACTCCCCGGTGAAGCCCGAGACGCCGGCGGTGCCGGCCGGGATGGCCTGCTCGTTGGTGCCGCAGTTGACGTACTGCGCCATCGAGATCTGCATGTTGGTCTGGTCGAAGACGACGTACGCGGACCGCAGGAAGGTGTCGCCCAGCAGGGCCACGATGCCCGAGTCGGGGTCGAAGGCCTGGACGCCGAGGATGCACTGGGCGCCGTCCGACAGGATGAACTGGCTGAAGGGCACGCTGATGGTGACGCCCGGGAAGGCAAAGTCCAGGGTGCCGTCCACGCTCTGGTAGTCGCAGTCGACGTACAGGAGCCCCGTCGAGTCCTCCTGGGCGTTGAAGTCGGTGGCCATGCTGCTGACGACGGCGGTCGGCAGCTCGCACAGGCTCGACCCCGTGTCCAGCACCACGCTGAGGTCGCTGCCCGAGTACTTGTTCGAGGTGCTGCCGTTCTTGAGGGTGAGGCTGTTCATCTGGATCGCGTACCGCTGGATGTCCCCCGCCGCGGGGTCCTGGATGGTGTTGCTCGCCAGGGAGCCCGAGAACTTCTTGGTGTCGACGCCGCCGAAGATGACGTTCCCGCCCGCCGTGTCGGACGTGCCCAGGGCGACGGAGAAGGCCTTGGTGTTGGTCACGCTCTGCGCGGCGAGCTCGTCGACAAAGTTGGAGTAGTTGAGGTTGACGCCCTCGCCGAAGCCGAGGCCCAGGATGCCCTCGTTCAGGTCCTTGGAGGCGACGGCCACGCCGAACTGGACATTGCTCATGTTGGTGCTCGTGCCGGGGATGCCCACGCTGTCGATGACGTACTGTAATTTGACGGCGCCGCTGCCATAGACAATCTCCGAGGTTTGCGCCGTGACCGTGGAGGTCGTGGAGCTGTCGGGGTCATACTGCCCGTCGGCGGTGCATTCTTTCTGTATGACCCTGGAGAAGTCCGAGTCGTTGCAGTTTGGGTCAACAAACAGCTCGTCGGAGCCGGTGTCTATGGCGACCTTGACGGACTGCGCGTCGGAGCCAAAGGCCAGCTCTATCAGGTAGCTTGTGTCGGCCTCGTTGACGAGGGAAGCGGTGGAGGAGCGCGCCGAGAGGGACTTGGAGCCTCTTTGTATCGGGAATGATATGAAGCCTGGGTTCTCGATGGTGTCGGCAATATTTGTGAGGGTGAGGTCGCGGGGCGGGAGGAAAGATGCAGCATTGATGACCGGGAGGGCCAAGGCCAGGAAGGTCGGGAAACGGGGCGCCATTATCCGAGATGTGACTGGAATGTAGAGTAAGACCAGTTCCCGGATCGAAGAGGGAGAGGGTGTGTGGGAAACTAAGTCCCGGAACGAGGTTATAAACAGCGGGCGGCAGTGATGTAACAAGTACTCAGTCCAGAGTCAGTCAGTCAGTCAGTCAGTCAGTCACACCGGGCAGTCTGCTTAAAAAGTGGGATTGCTAAGTTAAGAAAAAGAGAGAAGAGAAAGAAGAAGAAGGTTTGGTACATGAAGTGAAAGGATCCAAACAAAGTGACTACTGTGGTATAGTATTGCTAGTTTTGTTCAACCGAAATTTGTCGACCGAAGGAGGCAAAAAAAGGCCCAAAGTACTTGACTCTGGTAATATTAAGCCAAGCCCAGCAGCCGGGCTGCCGAGCCACGGCACACTGCACGGAGAAAGATCAGCGAGCCGTTGCAGATCTGGAACTTCTCTGGTGGCGGAGGCGATCCTGATGATGCCGTAGCCTGCAGCAGATTGGCTGCAATCTGGGGTGGGAAAGCGTGGGCTGCGTGGCAGCGAAAGCTTGGTGAGACACTGGTACTGTACCTCCGAGACCAGCAACGGTGGCGCCTGGAAAGAAAACTTACAGAGTGGGGTTTGGGGGGGGGGGTTCCAGGCTTCAGTGATGTTCCAGGTCCGGCTTCAGCTTAGCAGGGCCCTAATGGACCGCCTGTGCCAACCAGCCGGTGGAGGCAACCCACAGGGCTGGTACGTACCTAGGAGGTATGTACTGTACTGTACCCACCGTACCTACATGTCGCATTCATTTCTCCCCCGATATCCCGGCTTTCCGGCACCATGATTCCCGGGCTGCCGGGTCATCCTGTCTCGCATTTGCATTGATGAAGATTGCCTCTACATACCTATCTCGTGGTTTCTGATTTTAGAAATGCCACTACTGAGGTAATGGGCCGGTTGGTCGAACCAAATGGTACATAGTAGCAAACGACAAGGAACTCTTCACAATAAAGGGGAAGGTGTTTTACTTGGACCATCACTACACACAGCATCGTCGGACAGCCACCGACCGTCTTGTATGGTACTATGTAGGTACCACAACATACCCCGTACGCGCCGAGACAACAAGGCATTGCCCCATTAATCCCCCAATAAGCTTCGCTAAGCTTTCCCGGGGTCCACACACACACTCACACATACACTTGTACTGTATGTAGTCTATCAACCCGGGAAGTCTATTGAGCCACATATCGGTCTGTCACTACCGGACACTTTTGCTGAGGCACGAGACCCCTTTGACGAGCCGACGGGTGCTGAAAGAACACAACTAGAGTGTTATTACGCGTCCTCGCAAAGGCTGAAAGCCCGGGGCCCGTCTTGACCCTACTGCGTGTACTGTGTGTTCCGTACCAAACAAGGACTTTCAGCTGCACCGCCACACTCCTGCCCTCAACAACAGGATCCTTCGGCTGAGGTAATCATGTGTATTCGGTGTAAGGCATCAGTGATTGCCTGGGAATCCCGATGCAGTATGTATAGATAGGTATCCTGCGCATGAATCGATCTGCGTCGGACGCTGCTGTAGCCTGGCACTTGCATCACTTGCATCCAATCGGGCAAATAAATGGACTCGATGACTGGTCGCGGCCAGATGGCGCTTAGGCAGCCAGGGGGAAGGGGTTTTCAATATCAAGGGCGGCGGCTGCGGAAGACCAGATTCAGATCTGGGTAATGTACAGATATGTACACATGTACACCAGTCTCTCGAATAAGTCCAGATGGCCTGAACTACGAGACCCAGCACCTTAACTACGAAAATGGCCAGCGAGCCAGCTGCAATTCGATTATTACATCGGCTTTGAGACAGATCGCTTGAAATGGATCCATTTGGAAGGTGCTTCAGCTAGGGAACTGCCAAACTGTGAGAGGGGACTCATGATGCTAGGCCTTTCTCAATACCTACTGAAGTA
Source organism: Cytospora chrysosperma (assembly GCA_016808195.1). Classification (NCBI taxonomy): domain Eukaryota; kingdom Fungi; phylum Ascomycota; class Sordariomycetes; order Diaporthales; family Cytosporaceae; genus Cytospora; species Cytospora chrysosperma. Next base: position 1,503,750 of record JAEQMF010000012.1, read on the forward strand.
TATAGATGTTGATTTGTTCGGTTGATAAGGAAGAAGACAATGACTTCATGACCGCACCATGGATATGCATATTCCAAAAAGAATAATGAAGAAAGAGTAATCGGCGATGAAGGAATGCGACAACCATGCACGCCCTAACCGTTACCGTCCCAACTCCAGCCGATGCAAATGCAATACGAGCCTGTAGACATGATGAACCCCGAACGAAAATGGCATCATGTAAACACCAGCGCACTGCGGCCATCCTAGGCCATGTACGCCGGAGGTGCATCACCGTCCTCAACCACGGAATCGGACATGGCCTCGGTAGCCTTGGAATACAGCTGGAATTGGACGAAGATGATACCATCTTCGACGATCGTGCCAAGAGATCCCAGGAGCCATGGGAGGGCCTTAAGAAGATAGGTGCCTTCCTGGGAGTAGGCGAAGAGGCTGGCGCCGTAGGTAAGGTTGCCGGTCAGGGACAGGAGGAAGAAGAGGAGCGCAAGACCTATTATTGGGGGGAAGTACAGTCAGTATCTGCTCGACAAGCGATTTTTTGAAAGACCACCCAGGAAGGAAGGGGGAGGAGGGGGAACTCACCCTCGGTAGACTTCTCCCGCCAATTCTTGATGATCTGGGGGATCCGGGCCGTCAGATAGCACAGCGCACTGAAGTACCCCAGAGCCATGCCGATCATCATGGCCGGCTCCTTTGTCGCATTCGTCGGGTCAGACCCCGCGGGGTCCTCGCCGCCGCCTGAAGACGGGAGCACCTCCCGGCTGATGAACCAGGCCGCGACACCCAGCGCATACACCGCAGCCAGGCTGAGCGTGTTTGTCAGCCACGCGCTCCTCTGCGGCGTGTCGTCCTCGCCCGTGACGATCCTGGTCAGCGGGTCAAACCCAGACGAGGTCCGGCGGACGGTGTGGCGCCTGTGGCTCCCCGGCAGCCCGCCCGCGCCAGAGCTCGATCGCCGCCGGGAGAGCAGCGGCTCGTCCTCTGAGGCCTCGGTCCGGGTGGAGGCCAGGCGCTTCCTCCGGCGCGCGTTCAGCGCGTTGTAGTATAGGCATTGGGAGATGAGGATCACGTCGGCAAAACAGAAGTAAGTGCCAATCGCGATGGCCGAGGGTGCAAGGTTTGTGACGAGCGCGCCTATTTGGGAAGATGGAATGGTTAGCTGCTGAACTTGACACTGGGAAATATGTGCAAGTGCCTCTTTCACGCGACAAGAAATGGGCTCAGCGATAGTAATTTGATGGAGGGCATTACACACCTGCTAGGTTGGTGATGTCGCCCAGCAACCAGATAAAGAGGAAGCCCATGGACAGGGCATCTGCACTCTGGGCTTTATAGTTGGTGACAAGCTGGGGAAGCTTTTCAGGGAACCGTCAGCATCGTCCCACGGAGTTCCAAGATGGGTAGAGGGGGCTTACAAGTAAACATATCCAGGCGACCAGGCTGATGCAGCCAAATATGCCCGAAAGAGATTCCCCGATGTTCGACGTCGTCGTCACGGCTGAGGCCATCTTGGTGACGATTGCGGCCATGACCGAGGAAAGATGGGTATGAAGCTACTCTTCTCTCTCTGCTAGCTCGGGTGAGGTGTTTGACCGGATTGCAAAGCTTGGAACAAGATAGCGACTCCCGGGGCGTGAAGAGACAGACGGCGGGAGGACTGGCGTAAAAGAGTCATCTGGTGATCTGGTCATGCCCCAGGTCGTAAAGTCAAGGGTCTTACAAGTCACCTTATCGCGTCTAGTAAAGATAAGGAAAATCTACGGGTCCGGCACAAAACTTGTAGACGCCTTTGACGTATGCCGCACGGACTGCCAAGTGATACCACCGTTCCTGCGCTTGTCATCCAGTGTGCTATGCAGTATCATTGGACGCCTGGTACGTCTGCAGCAACGCAGGTACACAGTACGAACTTAGATAAGAACGGGGGTGTGCATTTGCTTGATCTTGGGAGAATCCACTAACCCCACACTGAGAATCTGTCTGTCTGTCTGTCTGTACATACATAATGTTCACATACGGTCTTCAGCTTCTCTGCGAGTTGGGAGCGATACGGTAACTTGTAGTGTTGCATGCACAGTAGATCTACACACAGCTGGACACTCCTGAGGACCCATTTGTCTACCAAGGCACCTATGCACCTAGGTACTTAGTACATAGGTACTGGAAGTGGACGCTGGATCCCTTTCGGTCACCACACGCGGGGCTATGAGCTGCAGTTGACTGCAGTGCCATTCCCTGCCGGTTTCCAGCAGGTGATGGCAACATAAGGGTTGGTTGCCAGATCAACTGACCGATACCCTGGATCTTGACGTGGCCAGCCTTGTTGATAGGGGTCATCTTTAATGCGTTCATCTCACTGTTGATATATGATAAAGTCAATACAAGACGCACATTTATCATAAGAGTGTCATAGTTTTGATCTCCTCCTTACTATCAGTTCATTTGATTGCATCGTCTCCAACTACTTGAATATCAAATATGAGGGTAGCTAGTGTTGCCGCGTTGGGCTGTCTGGCCGTTCCTGAGGCCTTGGCTTGGGGAGGTGAGCACCGACTGAACCACACCTGAATCACCAAACCTCACTCAGCGACCATGATAGACAGCAGGCTTACAAATCACAGGCTTCGGGCATATCACTATTGCTTACATCGCCAGCAACTTTGTCCAGCCTCAGACCACACACTACTTCCAGACGCTCCTCCGCAATGACACCAGCGACTACCTCGCCAACGTAGCAACCTGGGCCGACTCGGTCCGGTACAGCAAATGGGCCCAGTTCACGGGCGTGTTCCACTTCATCGACGCCAAGGACAACCCGCCCTACAACTGCACCGTGGACCTCGACCGCGACTGCAAGGAGGAGGGCTGCGTCGTGACGGCCATCGGGAACTACACCTCCCAGATCCTCGACCCCTCCGTCCCGGCATGGCTGCGCGCACAGGCTGCCAAGTTCGTCATCCACTTCGTCAGCGACATCCACCAGCCCCTGCACGACGAGGACGTCTCCAAGGGCGGCAACGGCATCCAGGTGCTGTTTGAGGGCTCCGAGCTGAACCTCCACCACGTGTGGGACTCGAGCATCGCCGAGAAGTGGGTCGGCGGCACCAAGAAGAAGCCGTATCCCGAGGCGAGGGAGTGGGCCGGCAACATCACGGACAAGATCAGGCACGGGGAGTTCAAGGCCCAGAGTCAGAAGTGGCTGGACGGCGTGGACTTTGCTGATCCCAACGCCACGGCTTTGGCTTGGGCCAGGGAGGGGAACGCATATGTCTGCTCACATGGTAAATACCCTTTGCTTCTTAGTTCTCACGCCCCCCACCTTTTTGGTGTTCGCAGGCGTCTTGCACCGGCTTCTGAGGCAACATGACTTCATGCACAAGCTGACAGTGTGTGTGTAGTGCTACCCGAGGGCCCGGACGCCATTGTAGGACAAGAACTGGGCGGTGATTACTATGAGAAGGCCGCCCCTGTGATAGAGTTGCTGGTCGCTCAAGCCGGGTTCCGACTTGCAGCGTGGCTCGATCTTATTGTCGCGGCCGTCAAGGTGGAAGATGACCTATAGATGGAAGCACAGGAGCGTCCACGGCATAGGTGGCACTGGGCAGGAATACTTCATAGTCCCAGACTCGTTCTATGAACCGTATAACTGCATTATCCGGCACACTGCAACGTGCGAGCTGGACAACCAACGCTACAAACACCATGAGTAGATGCCAATGCATGGAATACCCGCTTATGGTTTTCGCAGTTGATAGCATTTAGATATATGCTTTATTCATCATCGTAAAGTTTTGCTCGACACTACCAAACAGCCAACTACTAGTATACACCTTGATACCCGTAGGACCCACGTGTAGTTACCAAAAGTGCCAGGCAAACCGTGACATCTCGGCATTACAGCCTGTTGTTATAGGGGCCAAAGACAGTAATGTTCACCCACTCGTAGCCTTAATACTGCAGCGACCACTAGCAACCATGTTGAATTCCTTATGCCAGATCATGACAATCATGTGCACTTCCATGATGTAATCCCTCGACAGAGCAAATGAGCCGAAAGAAGGTCCCGCAGTCACAGGTATCAGCCCCGAGAACCAGACCTCACACTCATTACCCTGTGTCTCAGACCCTGGCACCGCCGGCAACTGTGCAGCCAGGGCACCCGGGACTGCATGCAGCAGCAGGCCCGGGTCTGGATCAGGACACACACGCGAAAGCTCCCCGAGGCGTGAGTGCCGAGGGTAGAGCCACGCAGAGTAATGCGTTTTGTGCCCCGGATGCCCCCACCAGTCTGTTTTTGCGTACCAGTCGCGTGGGGCGCGCGCGGAGTATGTGGCACGTAGCGAGATCCTTCCCACCAGTAAGTGAATCTGTGAGAGGTGCAGGCTGGGGTCTGACCTGCCCAGGACGGAAATAGCGGCTCTGAACCTGAAGTAAGAGCCGGCCGTGATCTGTCTCGGATGCTCGACGATGACGGAGAAGTTGGCACGCGGCGTCGTGGGTAATAAGATGTCACTGACGCGCTGGTGGAGGTGGAGTTCGGGGCCCGGCTCGCTGAGTAGAGAGGTTTTTATACGGGACGACTTCGTCAATACAACCGGGCCTTGAGGCTCGGTGAGGCCAGTATAGGGGCGGAAAGGGCAAAAAGGTATCGGCGTCCGCCAGGCCTTGTTCAGAGCTATGTTATGCTCCAGTCTGAGCGCCACCTCTAAGCTGTAGTAGACACCGAAGCTATCCAGATCCTTTTTGTTTGGCTGGTTGAGTGGACAAGAAGGTGGTAGGTTGTGCTCCTGACGCGGCCAGACATCATGGCTGAACTGGTCATCCTCGAAGAACTGCGGACACGGTCTGTTTGTCCTCTCGGGTACTCGGAAGGTGAGTTCAACACTGCGAAGTTCCCCGGGATGGAGGATACACCGCTGCGAATAGAGAAGCTGCCCCTCGTCAAACAGAACGGCATCAAGTCTGAAATGTTCATATGTATAAACTGTATCGTTCCTCCGTATGGTCCAGCAGAACGCCTGTGTTTATGCTAGATGCGGAGGTGGACGTTGGTTTCACATATCAGGTGGACGAAGACGTCTGGGATGACGACAGGCCGGGTTGCCCTAAGTTCGACTACGCCCTGTATTACATCGTGAGGTCTGTACAGATGGTTCTGAGGGCTGCTGAGAAGGATACGTGCGGCGACTGGTTGTTTGGAACCGAGGTTGCCCATGAATGATGGGATGCAATAGGAGTGCTGGCTGTAGCTTGGTTCTAGGTACCGATGTCATGTCTGCTTCAATTCCGGGGGAGGGAAAAGGCAACGCTGGCAAATACGAGGTTTGCATACCTAAGTATCCTCCAGAATATGCCAAGTTGATGCAAGACCTACCTAGGTACACATGTGAGAACCAGACTCAATCTCCTGGAAGGAGCATCTGGTAGCAAGATTGGTACTGGATATTGGTACTAATCGTCTCTCTCTTGGCCCCTTCTCTTGGCCCTTTCTCTTGGTCCCCCTTCCCCCCTTCTCCTCTTCTTTGCCTTCCTGTTTATGGCATCACTGCACTCTGTCCTTGTAAGCCTCAAATGTCATGTTTGTGAAACACCATCCAGGGAGGTAACCAGTGTTCTGGGCAGCTGGCGGAAGGAGGTTCAGCGCGGTCAATACGTAGCGTGGGAAGTGCAAGCCGTACAGTCCCGCGAGTACCAAAGGCTTCTTGGTTGCACGATCGATTTCATCTTTAAGTTTGAGTACCATTACCTACCTAGGTAGGTGTCTGAATACCAATTAATACGAGCTGTGTCGCTCGGTGGTGATCACGGAGCGAGGGCTGGGAGAAGTGGTGCAAGGAACCACATGTACGGGCCAGGCGGGAAGTAGTGTACACCGGATCCGTATCTTTGGAGGACAGGACGGAGATAGTGTACATACTGGGATGGCTCGGATGTGGCGGAAGTCAAATGCTCATCATGATCGTCATGCGCTGGCCATGCTCATCTCGTTATTTTGGGAACCTCCCCATGAGTGTAATGCGTGCATGCGCGTTGCAGCAGACGAAGGCTGGATATTATTATGTAGCAACTGAAACATGTCGTTGAATTGTTTGAAACACACCGGATTGCTGATACACATGCAGACATGAAAATGGGTATTTGACCTGTAGGTAATGTTTTAATGCTTCAAAGTGATCACATGCTAGTTCGTGATCCGTAGGATACCTTAGGCACCAATGACGAGACCGGGAATACTGGGAGATGCGGCAGGTCGTCCGACCAGCGAGCCAGTGATGCCATGGCCTCTGCTGTCGAAACACGGCAGCCCCTGACAAGCGACACAGCCCCCACCCCCAATTCCAGTCTGCCAGTCCGCGGGCCGCCTAAGGCTGCAGCATGTACCCACCCTCTCTTGAGAATGACAGGGTCCACTGTAGGGGTCACTGTAGGCTGAAGCGCCTGATGGATACGGGCCTGGAACAACTCACCCCAGGCATCCTTTCTTTCGTCTTCGAGAAACAACCACCTGACCGGCCTCTTCTTCCTTCCTACCTTCATCGTCATCATCCTCTTCCTTTCCATTAACTACGACTTCCTGTGTTCCTGAACACGCACATCCACACGCATCATATACCACACGAACCACCCACTCTATCTTCTACGTCACGAAGCACAACTGTGATAATGCTGTTTCGCCCCCTCCTCGCCGCGGCTGGCCTGGCGGCCGTCACCCAAGGGTTTCTACTCGTGCCCGAGGTCAATTCCCACGATGTCGAGATCCTCGAGACCATTCCGTTCGAAAGCGTCGCCGTCGCACAGACCCAAACCGTCAACCTGGACTGCCCAGGATGTCCTCCCGTCCCCAATAAGCATCATGGCAAGCCTAAGCACCACAAGCAGCACGACAGCCATCTCGAGCTTGGCTTTTCCATCGACAAGGCCGCCGGCGGTGACCGACTGATGCTCAACGGCTTCGAGCTGTACCCCCATTCCGACCCATTTACAAATGTTCTTGTTGCACCTCAGGTTGCCGAGAAGCCAAAGCAGGAGAAGGGCCACAAAAAGCACGGCGACAAGGCAGGGGATTCGGCTGAGGACGGACCCAAAGCTCTTCTGAGCCACCACAAATTTAGACCAGGCGGAGACAAGTCCGTTGTCGAGCAGCAACTCGGCTTCAGCCTTCAGATCCACCCCGAGAACACCGCCGACGAGGGACTGGACCTCATTGTCGTTGACCTGCAGATCATCGAAGTCGGCTCGGTCTTCGTCGACGGCCTTGCCAACCTTCGAATCAACCTGATCAAGACCCCCGACAACGACCTCCTGATTGGCAAAATCGAGCAGACCGCATCCGAGAGCGTATCCACGCCTATGGAGGAGGACAAGGAGTGCACCACCATTCTGTGCAAGTGGAAGGCCATCATCGCCGACAAGCTCAACAAGATGAAGATGCACAGCTGCGCCGGCATGATGGGCGGCGCCAAGGCTGAACCCGATCACGCTCAACCTCACCACCACAAGGGCCACAACGGCTTGTTCGACAAGCCCAATGGCTGGAAGTTGCTTTTCCGCAAGCTGACATCCCACATCATCCTTCCTGTTCTCGTGGGAATTGCAGCTGGTGTCAGCGTGTCCATTGTCGGCATGGTTATCGGCACCCTCATGGTTGGTGTCTGGCGCAAGTTCGTCCGTGGCCAGTCCTTCTTCCCCCACCACCGCCGTCGTAGCCACACGGGCTCTAGCCACAAGGCTGCCCGGATGGAGGCTGCTGCCGCGGAGGAGAAGGCTGGCCTGATGCAGGAGGATGTATCGGAACTCCCGCCTGCGTACGATGACGAGACGACCAACGCCGAGCAACGGGCGGCCGTTTGAGGAATTCTTGTCACAGAGCATCCTAGTCGGAAATACCCTGGATTTTGAAATTGAAAATGGTAGGGGGTCATGGCCGCTGGAAGAAGGATGGACATTCACCAGATTGAGTAAGCAGAAGGTGTAAGGGATATCAGGTTGGCGTTTAGGAGGGCAGATACCGGACATCAACAGGGTCTATTCGAGGGGACGAGTCTAGTCGCACCTTCATTTTCAAGTCTGTCTTATAGGTCACTGGCATTATTGCTCAGGATACCCACCACGCTCCTTTTTAAATTCACGAGGTTATGGAATTTTAAGACTGCGTAATCATTGCTTGCCCTGTCGTGTTTATTTCCAAGCTGGTTTCAGCATTTAGGCCACGATAGTGCCCACGTAGAATCCAACCAGCCAAGAGGAAACAAGTATCAGGGGCAGCAAGAAAAAAAGTACCAAAAGAGACATTGAATAATATTTGAGTTCGACTGATTTGCTTGTCCAGGGAGTCGAACCCTGAGCTCAACCTTGGAAGGGTTGAATGTTACCGCTACACCAAACAAGCTTGAATGAGCTAAGCAATCATGGCATTATATCCACGGATCCTATAGTGGAGACGCCTTAGCTTAACGCCATGGAAGCTTGGTCCGCCTCACAACATTGACTTCAGTGACGGGCTGTCCCCTGTCCGTCCTCCCGCGCAACCTCTTACCTACCTAGGTACTGTATGCCCATCACAAATGGCAGTACGGGAAAGAAGCTACGCTAGAATTCACGTCTCTCTAGATGTCTCTATCCGCTCCATTCCTCCCGATACCAAGATCGGTCGTGGCTGGTAGGGCGGCGGCGATAGCGAAGGCGGCTGCAGATACTTCCGGGTTTGGACCAGTTGGGGAACTCGTCAGCCGGCTTCGCGTCTTCAGTACGTGTGATGTGAGTTCGCAGACATGAGGCCCTACGCCCTCCCCCTGCCCCCGGCCTGTCATCCACGCAAATCCTTCTCAATACTAATCAAATACCACAGGTTGGAGATGCTTTGATACGACTTGGCGATAGGAGAGCGGGCATTCTGCATGGCATCAACCTGAGGACGCCGGCCGCTACCAATGGCACTTCACCAAAGATCTGCGGCCCAGCTGTGGTGCGTCTCACAAAGTCCGCTGTAACTCAACACGGATTTGTTTCTCTTACTTGTCATTCTTCGTTGGTCTTCTACCCGTTACTTTACTTCCATTCTTGTGGCGACCTCGAACGGGACACGCTGACGCGTGGCAGACAGTCAGGATGTCTAATTACGGGGGCTCAATGGGCCCGCCCATGAAACCCTTGGTCGAGTACAACGAGCGCGGGAAGGTCATGGTCATCGAGACGCCAGATGGGAAGGCCGGAAAGGTGTCGGCCTGCTGGGGTGCCCTGGAGTCTGCCAGGGCAAAGGTCCTCCGGGCCGAGGGCGTGATCGTCAGTGGCAACATGCGCCAGGTCAGCGACTGCCACAAGATAGGCTTTCCGGTATGCTAGAAACCCCCAGTTTGTTAGCGATCAGGGCAGTCCGCGTTGGTCTTTCCCCATGGGTTGGTTCCTTATGGGCAAGGTTAAGCTGACTCGGTCGGTATTCGACGCGGCCATCAGGTGTTCTCCCGGGGCACGGCCATGCTGGGGACCAGACAGTTCATGCGTCTCGCCAAAATCAACGACAGGATAAGCATCAGCGGCGTGGAAATCTACGCCGGCGACATAGTGCTGGCCGACGAGCATGGCGCCGTTGTCGTGCGGAGGAAACGGCTCCAGGAGGTCATTGACTTGTGTGAGTACGGCGTGAAGCATGACGAGATGGTGATGGAGGATATCAACAAGGGAGCATCGATGAGGGAGGCCACACGGCACGCCAGGATGGAATTGGGTCCTCATCCTCTTGAGAAAGTCGACGCGCACGTACCGTAGTCAGCCCGGGGATTGCAGGAGAAAGAGAAGTTGAGGGTATGGGCAAGGTGCAATCACGGGGAACTTCTGACGTGGGAGACGGCAACGAGCACTGCTTATGTGGGCATAGTCCCCCTCCCCTCCCTCTCCCAGGCTGCACCTAATCCTATCATGGTGTGTCTGGGGAGAAGACTGTCTCTCGACCTTGATCCTGACGCTGTTTGACAACACGGGGCCACCAAGTGTAGGATAGCAAACAGACGGAGGCCACACCCACGCTGAAATACGGGATCAAAAAAAGGGAACAAGTCGAATACAAGCAGTCACTGCGGATAGTCTGGGTGCGATCACGGGACCGTTCGGTGTCGATGGACAGCAAGGGGGTGGTGGTGAAAGCTGGAGAGCGAGGACGGCGACGAGTGCGTGCGGCCGTGGTCACAGCAGAGAAACATGGGCAACGCCAACTCGATCAACAGTCCTGCTGGCCAGTGGAGAGGCTATCTAGAATGGACATCTGGGGGCAAGAGCAGCTGGCTGATATCTCGTGTCTGCTCCCAACTCCATGTGCAGCTCACCATCCCTCCTCGTCTTCATGTAAAGTCACCATATTTCTCGGTGACTTATAGCAGCGAAGGGACTTGAGTCGAATATGGCGATTGCCTATCTGGGAAACCAGAATGCCTTGGTGGACAAGCTCACTACCCAGCAGTGAAACAAAATCCAAATGATCATCATCGTGCATATCCTACTACATATGTACTCACCTAAACATGGGGCAAATCCGACTTGGACTTGCAGATTTGTGTTGTCTGACCTGCTTGGAGCGCTGAAGACTACAAAGTCTTCCTTCATTTACTAATGCGTCCATTCGAAGATCTACTGTACTGACCTAGGTACATACAGGTCACATGAACTGAATGGTCTCAACACCAGAACACTTAAGCCCGCTCTGTTTGGATATATGTCCTTGACGTTGATGTCATCTTGCAGTGGTCCTACCACAGTTGTGCCATGCTCGAAGGCCTAGAGCCCCGGCACTTGGCGCCGCCCTTGCCCCCGTTGCCCCGTTCCGATGGCGATCGTGGGCCGATAAACAGAACGACCAGGACGACAATCACACGATTCTGGGCTGTTAACTCCTAACTCCTCACGACTTTTCGGCGCTCTCCTTGTGCAGCCAGGTCTATAAGAACTGCGCACGCCGCACACGCGCTGTCCCAGATGGAATTCCTCGAACTCAGTCCAGTTAAGCATCTTCACATGTTCCCACTGGTGCTCTGAACAGAGTTCCTTACATCCCTGATCCGGCTACGGTGCCATTCATTTGCTGTGCATACATAGCCCCTCAGACCGCCCCTTGCAAGTGGATTCCGTTCCGATGTCGACGCGGGTAATGAACTTCCCTGGCAAGAGCTCTTGTGCAGCACAGGATCTATGTATAGCCGGCAGCAGCAGCAACCCCCCACGAGATCCAGGCTTACAGAGGCAGAGGGGCAGAGGGGCAGAGGAGTTGAGGGGTGGTTGAGGGGCAGAGCAGGGGCTGCTTGGTGGTCGATGAGGAGGGGTTGATTGCTGTTACCCAATCTATTCGGCGGAAATACGGAGGAGCCCACGGTGAACCACTCCAGCTATCCACTCAGTGGCATTACGTCAGGGAGGGGCATCTGGATTGGTCACGCTCACAGGGCCAAGAGACTGAAATATGGGGTAATATTTGGAGGGGCGTTGACCGGTATGGATCCGTGTGCACACTGTCGCAACAGTGGAGGGGAGAGAGGCGGGGTTGGTTGCTAACGAAGACCCGAGGTTATCGTCGACCATTTCTGCTACGCTCATACGGTAAGTCTCAGATCACTGGAACCCCAGCAGCACATGAGGATGAGGATTCACAAGCAGTGCTTTTCTTTTGGGTGAAGGGAAAGAAAAAAAAAAGAGGTCGGATTGAAAATACCCTCTATGATCTATGCTATGCTACGTAAAAATAATACACCTAGAACACTCTCCCAATACCATCCATCCGTCCTCCTAAGAGATCAGGACTGGCTTGATGACCTTGGCATTCTTCAAGTCGTCCAGGACTTGAGTCAGGTCTTCCATCTTGTAGTAGTGGACTAACTTGTCGAAAGGAAACTTGCCCGACCTCCACAGCTTGATCAGGTACGGTATGAAGTTGTTGGACACGGCGTCTCCCTGATGCGTGCCCCTGTAGATTAAGCCTCCGAGGAGCATGTCTGATATCACGAGGGGGGCCTCTGCTGCACCTCCTCCGACGCCGACCACCATGCCCCGCGGCTTGAGGGCGGCACAGCCCTCGACGATGACGGTGCCGAACCCGGCACAGTCGATGGCATAGTCGACGCCGCCGCCCGTCAGCTCCTTGATCTCGGCCGCCACCACGCCCTTCTTCTTGCCCGCCGAGCAGATGGTGTGCGTGGCGAAGCCCGCCGGGATCGTGTCCAGCTTGTCCTGCGACACGTCCACGACGACGACGTGGGCCGGCGCGCACATCCCGGCCGCCAGGGCCGCCGCCAGGCCGACCGCCCCGGCCCCGAAGATGGCAAACCCGGCGCCCGGCGACGGCTTGCACACGTTGAGCACGGCGCCCGCGCCCGTCTGGATGCCGCAGCTCAGCGCGGCGAAGAGCTTGAGCTCGTCGCGCGTGGCGTCCACCTTGACGGCGCTCGTGTCCCGGACGAGCGCGTGCCGCCCCATGGAGCTCTGCCCGAAGAAGAAGGACCGGAGCGGCGTGCCGTCCTCGGCGACGGCGGCGTGCGGGCTGGTGGCCCCGTTGGTGGTGGTGGCGATGGCGTCGGTGACGTCGACGCCGTTGATCTGCTTGTTCTCGCTGTCCGTCACGTGGCCGCGCTCGCCGCCAAAGTTGAGCTCCACCATCGAGTCGCAGTAGGGGTTCTGCCCGGACGAGCACATGGCGCACTTGCCGCAGCTGCTGTAGTGCAGGATGACCTTGTCGCCGGGCCTGAAGGCCGACACCCGCGAGCCGATCTGCCTCACGATCCCGGCGCCCTCGTGCCCGAGGATCATGGGCGGCTGCGTGAAGAAGTGGCCCTCGGCCGCCTTGACGTCCGACGCGCAGACGGAGACGGCCACCATCTCGACGAGCATCTCCCGTTCGCCTATGTGGTCATAGTGGACCGTCTCCAGCGTGATTGGCCCGCCGGCGGAGCGGACCACGTACGACTGGCTTGTTACCGACATGGTTCTGGAGCTTGGTTGTTGTTGGAGGAGGGAGGGTGGGGTGGGAGAGGGGGTAGTCGTAGTTGGGGGTTTGGTGGTATTTGGTGTGTTGTCTTCGCGTTGTCTGGAGTAACTGTGGAACTCCTGGTGTCCTCAGTATAAAAATTATAGTGGCACAGATAGATCAAGGTAGATCGGGGTATCAAGACGGGTGAGATGGCGGTTTATGTGCTTCATGTGTTACCTCATGTCGCATACCAACCCGGGGACTTGGGACTATATATACGCAGTACTGTGTGATGATGAATACAGAGAGATTATCTCGGTACATCGTCGGCTGTGGCTGACCCCGTAGCCGCGCCCACATCCGCAACCATAGGATTTACGGTATTACCTGGGTAGAGGGAGGTTTGATGCGAGATCTTTGATATGACGCCCCCATGCTATCTTCTGACGCCCACAAGAGCCTCCCCGCCGACTCTGATTGGCCACGCAGCGAGCCTCGTGGGGCACACGCTCTACTATGCAAGGCTCCGTCTTCTTTAGCACGACAGATGCGAGGTCTCTATCACTCAACCACCCGCCTTACAACTTGAAACCGCTAAGTGAACCGTATTGTGGTTTGTATGCCGCAGGCGTCCAGGGACAAAAAAAGCAACGGTATGGGACCTTGTCCCCATACCTACTCAGGTATGTAGGGCCTACATATTAGGCATAGGGAGACCGCAGTAGGTAGCAAAGGTTGGGGCTATCAGGAGGAGCGGTAATTTTCGAATGCTAGTGGTGCTCAAGGTTGATTGATGCCCAGGCTGGTTGTTAGTGTCGTTGCTAGTGTTGCTGTTAGTGTTGTCGTTAGTGTTCTTGGTAAAAGTGAGTGCTCGTGGTACTGTGTAGGGGCGTCGGAAGAGCGCCTGGGGGGCGTCATATCAGATTCCACGGCTTTTACGGCAGAGGAAGCTATTGCTCTACGATGGGCAAAGCGCCGTGAACTTTGGGAAGTGCGGAGAATAGGACTCCACTGATCTGGGAGGGTCACAGGTTCTACCCACCGGGGTAAACCCCAGAGTTTGCCGATCTCTTCCTCTTCCATAGCACTACTATGTTAGACGGATTTATGGCTTGCTGTGGTTGGCGGAGAGGCCGAGTCACTGCCCCCACGTGGAAACGGGTATCTGTTCAAACAACCCCCCCCTCCGGCCTACTGTGGTTGTAGCAACCTTGGAAGTAATTGACGTGTCGTGCGGAGACAGTCAAGACGGCAACTGATCGAGGTAATTGTTATGACCAGCAACTGATAGTAACCGAGCACACTGCTACATAGTCTACATATGTAACAGTTGACTACAACCTTGGAATCTACATACATACCCGGCAGTGTAGATATGTAGATATCAAGGAATTGCTCCACCCAGGATACACAGTAGGTTCCAGCCTTCCAGGTTTCATGGCGTTCATAAGGTTCACCAAAACCTCCATACACCTATGAGAATGAATACCCAATTAGTGGGCGGGGTTGATATGGCTATCCTGGTATACATGTGTACATATCTATGTATGTACGTATGTAGCCTACATACATCCCGGACATTGAGTAAGTTCGTCCGTCTCCGGTGGAATATTTGGGTATATTTGCAAGGGGTTGCTGCAGGCTATCTGAGCCCTATCTCTGATTCATCCAATGGGTGTTTTGATTGGGATCCCCACTCTGGGCTGAGCCGCAAGCCCGTGCACCAGAGCGGAGACGACGCACGAACTTACTCAGATGCCTCTACATACATACTGTACTGTACCTATGCAAGGAGAACATAAGATTCTGTCACGGTGCATTGAGTTCCAAGGTTCGTACACTAGATCGATTCCTACGTTCCCAGGCCATGCCCAGGTGGTAACACGAGTACGCCTTCAGCTAGATGTAAGTACATCAATACCTACCTAGGTAAGAAACATATGCCACGATTAGGACTAGGGGTCAATGTATACTTAGGTAAGTAACTAAGATGTTTTAACTTTCTATCATCGATGACCTGGTCTCCAAGAAACAAGAGAAGAATATAAAAAGAAGGGGTCCCCTCCCCCCGGAACCCATCAAGCTTTCCGGTGCATTGATGGTTTGCCTTCCCACCTCCTGGCCCTCATATGCAACATACCATTGCTTAACCTTCTTCTTCACCGGCTGCTTCAATCAGTCGATGCAGTCCGAGTATCCCGTCCCCGTTCCGGTTCCGTTGAATCCTGCCCCCACATTTCCCGGATTCATCTCCACCTCCATCAACCTTATTCTCATCCTCTCACTTCACAATCTCCGGAGCACGCCATTATCTAGATGGCGCCAAAGACTCCGGAGTATTTCATGCTGGATCGCCGTTGAAGCCTTCAGGATCGATACGGCCCTTCTTCCTGACCTGAAACATTCTCTCCTTCGTGTCAGGATCCGAGGTCCCACCCAGGATACCTCCCAAAGGGTCTTACTCCGGTCGAGACCGCCATACACAGATGGTTATCGTATCGTCCTCTCGGCTTACTGAATCGTATAGCCGCTGATGTAACCCCCATGCATGTGCCTGGAGCGATAGCACAGTCGCATGGGATATCATCGATGGAGGGATTTATGGACTTCTTTGTTCGATCATATGTGACCAGGAGTTTTTGCCAAGTATGAGGTCCCGAGATCTCCCCCGTGGATCATCCTGCTTGGGCGTGGAAATTACTTGGCGAGGCAAAGGCGCGTTGTTTATTATTCTAGAGCCACTCCCATTCTCCTGGGGATCCTTGCTCCCGTAAGCATTGTGGCTTGAGCAGGACATGCAGATGAAGCGACAACGGAGGATGGTATGTTATGAAACGTAATCCGAATTTGGAACAAGTCGTTCGACTGAGAAATGCCGCACCTGGGCAATTCTGGGGTCCTCTATAAATGTCCAACACGGAACCTGTAATCCATGTAAGTGATCTTCACCTACATACTTGTATGGAATGAACAAGTATGTACGTGAAGAGGCCGAAAAGATTATTTCACAACGTTGGATCCTTTTCAAGTCATGCATAGAACACTCGAAAGCCAGCTTTCTAGTTAGTTACTCCAGAATCCTCCCAACCTCGTTCGAGAAGGCATGACATGCATTGTTCTCCTTGGCCTTGCCAAGATTATACAGTGAGAATGTGTAGTATCATATAAAGGGGTGCTAGTATAGAAGATGCGCGAGTGATGCATGAAAGTAGAAAGTCGACAATAAGTGGTGTGTGTAAGATGTCACTGGTAACTAAGCGGGCCGTTTGAAACACTTCAGACATTGACTGGAGGTATACAGTCGATTGGCAGGGATCACAGGAAATTCCCGGTCATTCAATGGAGTAGCTCTTTGAGTCTTTCCTCAAATGATATACTATTGTCCATCCCCGCAAGTATTCGAGCCTTTCACTTTGCCTGATCTCAGCTCCCCTAGCATCTATTTCCCAGGTTGCCTCCAGCTGATAGACATCGATCTCAGAGCTGAAACTGCTCTCTGGCATACAATTTGAGTTGTATAATATTCCGAAGCCATGAATGGGTCAGTCAATGGGGTCGTCTTCAAATTCGTGGTTGCCGTGAAGACGATATCAGTGAGTTGTCTGTCCAAACATACGCCGTGTTCAGAGGTGTCAATGCCAACCCGACCCTATTGCGTAACAAGCGAGTGGTGTTAGAACAACATTTGAACAGACCACTACTAGCCGACTAAAAGGGTGACTACCCCTAGCTGTGCTGTGCTACAGATCAACGGTCTTATAGTTGGATGCGTTGCAACAAGTCGCAATGCCCGAAGTCTAGTATCAGTACCCGCATTAGTCTTTCTTGAAGAAGCTATTCCGTGTCATAATTTCAATATTCGGTATATGTTCTTTCGTGGTTTCCGCCCCAATTACAGCAGCGTATTTCTTACAATGCGGCATGTACAATTAAGCGTAGAGCATAAAAGTCTTATTTACGTGCACGAGAAGGATCTCTAGCCAAGCGTCGAGGGCCATAGCTTTCTCTGCTGTTCTCAAGTGTGTTCAAATTCATCAACCTCGTCATGGTATCAGTATCATTAATCCTGAAGGCGCTCGTACCCCTCGTCAACGTCGCATGCATTACATTATCAAGACCACCAACATTCCCAATCCATCCTCCACCCCCATCAACCCAACTCAAATTATAGAGACGTCCCAGCTGACACCAGTGGACCTCTCACATCACGCCGGCGACAGCAGCAAAACCGAACGCGACGCCCGCCACAGCCATGCCGGTACACCTCGGGGCACCGGCGTTCTTGGTCGCCGTGACCTCGGCCTCGACGCTGGTGAAGGCGCTGTCCATGTCCTCGTCGAACTTGGCGACGGCGGTCTGGTAGGCCTTGGGCATGTTGTCCTGGTACCAGTCGTTGGTCGTGACGCCGCTCCAGTCCCAGTACGACGAGCTCATCGACTCGACCACCTTGGAGCCGCCGTCCTTCTCGGCCGCCGACCAGATGGAGTCGATGATGGACCGGTAGTCGTCGCGCCCGGCGAAGGACGTCTCGACGCTGTAGAGCGCCGTCGCCAGCTTGGTGGCGTATTTCCCCGTCGCCCAGGTCGGCGTCGCGGTCTGCCCGGACCAGAGGTCTGATAGGAACGATGAGGCGTCTGTTGATTTGGGGATAGATGTGTCTGTTGCGGTGGTGGATTTTGCCGAGACGAGGCTGGAGAGTCCTGCCAGGATCGGGAGGATGGTCAACTTCATTATGCCGTGGTTGGATTTGGGTTTGGGTATCGTTTCTTTTGTTTTGACCAAGACTTTTCTTATGTTTCTTCTCTTCAAATTACGAAGTAGTTCAGTAGATCCCCTGAAGAGTGCCGGAGACGGTTGCGGGAACATGCGATATTAAATAGTCCCCATGCAGCAGCATATGTGTGTGTACTTACTGCCTTGCTAGTGCGCCACCATTTGACCATCACGAACCTCCCCGGCGGCCAGTGGTGAACCGAGCGAATAGATACCGACCAATTTCATATTTCGCAGTAATGAGGGGCAAAGGGCGGGCTAGATCGTGGCAATTTCCGAGTTCGATTGTATCTTGCACTGGTGCCTAAGGTTATTGACAACCTAATGCATAGTGGCGGCACAGCATCGCATGAGGAGTGGGGTCGCGAGGCTGTCATCGAATGGAAATCAAGATACTCTAAGTCAACATCTATGACCTCGGGAGGTTGCCGGATGGGAATACCAGTGTAATAGAATCAACCCTTGTCAAACATGTGGGAGCTCGGGAGGTTACCGGGTGGCTGGGGCTGTCAGTTGCAACCAGGCCCTCTTCCAACAGCTTTTACCCCTGGGCCAGGCCTTTGGCCATATCATGTCCTGCTGCTTAGTGGCTTCCTTTTGTATGGAGCATCGTCTGCAGCCTCCATATCAAGTATCTAAGGCGAAAGTGTCACCGAGAACACAGAAAATACGACCAGCATGGTTCAGATTCAGTCTAGTCTAATGCGTGCCTGCTCTACCAGCACACTCGCCCCATTAAGACGCTCGATGACTCTCTCCACAACCTCTTCGACCGCCCTCTCCTGGACTTCATCCAGCTGCTCGGTCACAAACTCTCTCATCTCAGACTTGAAGGCATCTTTCTCGTCCTCGACCTCGACTTTGTAGCTGATGACGGCATCGTCCACTTGGACGTCTATGCGGTCATTGGTATCCTCAATTTCCCTCTCAGCATCACTGAGTCGGTAGTCGAGCTCATCCGTGCACTTGTCAATGTACTGCATCATCTCCGTCTTCTGCCTTTGGATCTCGGCCATGATATCAGACCTCAGCGTCTGAATCCCGGCTCCTACGAACTCCATCATGGAGGCACGATCCTCCTCCCGGGACTGGCGCAAACTGTCCACCTCCTGGCGGAACTGAAGATACATATTCTCAACCATTTTCGCGACACTAGGGTCTCTGCTGGCATCATCGAAGTTACTGCTCCGTCGCCTCTTACGAGACTTACTGGAGGTGCTCGGTCCGGCGACTGATGAGTTGATGGTTAACACTGAACACGTTCGTTTAAGGTGGGAATGTTCAATAGTGGTGTAACACGGGAGTGTATCGCACCAAAAGCAGGCTCGGTCCTCTTACCCTGGTCCTGATCCAAGGGCGCCATCGGCGGAGGCGCCCCAACACTATCGTATGCCGGAGGCAAAGAAGGCACGGCACGCGGCCCACTAGCCGAGAGCTTGGCACCGCTGACAATTACTCCACCCCGGCCTGAATACAGCGATGCTAGGTCGTCCGCCTCAGCGTGGGACTCGACGCCCTTAGCCGGGTCGGTGATGGCATCGGCGAAGTCTCGCAGCACCGAGAGGGAACCAAAAGCTTCGGCTTTCAAGAAGATAGAGAATGAGATGGATTGGGCAAGGCCCATCAACAAGTCTATTTGTTCGCCATGTGGTCTCTGCTTTGCTGGTACCAATGGGAGGCCAGAGGGTGCGATCATGTCCGCAGGGCTATTCAGGATGAAATTCAGACAGATTGGTCGAGGACCCAGCTTTGCTTGCACCAAAGCAACTGCATCATCAGTCTGTGCAGCCAGAAATTCGGGGTCATTGCTCTGCTGGACCAGCAGGGAGGCGACGCGTTCAGGCCGGATGTACAAGAGCAGTGACGTCTTCTCGTATGGGGAAGCCTTGAGATGAATCGGGACACGGATTCTGAACAGTCCGGCACAACCAGACTGCCCCTGGAGCCCATTGTATTTGATATCGAGCGCCACCTGGAACGAGGGATCGTCATCTCGCCGATACAGGTGGTTAGGTTGGCCATCGGTGCCGATCCATGTGACGACGGCTTGGAGTGCATCAAGGTTGAGTGATTTTGATGCAGCCATGAACGAGGAAAGGGCAGACAAGATCGGGCTGGGGTCACAGGTCAAGTTTGATGAGGGCTCTGGTGACGGAACAAGAATATTAGCGAACATATCGATGCAAAGAGGCTGTGATTGCATGGGGTATATGCACGGGGAGCAAAGAACGAGTTGGTCCACATCCGTGTCGTTATCTTCTGAGAAATGCAAGGAAAGGAAGAAGGCAAAAAAAAAAAGCCCTCTGTGAAGCATGCGCGGATCTTGCGAACTGCCCACGACAACACAGAGAATCCCGCCCGCCCAGGCTTTTGCTAGTTTGACCCAGCAGAGTAGCCTTGACTCTTGATCCAACAATCAACCAAGGCGCAGAACCCACAACACCTCCAACAGCATCCGGAAGGGCAAGCAGTCAGCCACCAGGCGACTTGTGGCCCTGTAGACCTCGAAGCCCCTTTCCCACCCCCAGGGTGACCTGTAGCTTGGTAGTGGACGGCTGACCGCCCTCCCTTCGCGGGAAGAAGTGCGAAGTGCAGTGCAGCTTCTTGCAATACTGTTGTATGATGTTGCGACCAGTCCCCCGCTTGAAGAAGCGGGTACTCAAGAACTGGCCCTGGAGTATTTGTATGGATCGTAAGCGATGTCATGAACAGCAGCCGGAAGGGCAAGCAGTCAGCCCCCAGGCGACTTGCGGCTCTGTAGGCCTCGAAGCCCCTTTCCCACTCCCAGGGTGACCTGTAGCTTGGTAGTGGACGGCTGACCGCCCTCCCTTCGCGGGAAGAAGTGCGAAGTGCAATGCAGCTTCTTGCACTGCCGTGATGCCACGCCCAGTCCCGCTTGTAGGAAAGCGAGTACTCGAACTGACCCTGGAGTGGTTGCGTAACTGTCTTCAACCCGAAATGGAGTGTGGTGGTGGTAGTTGTGGTGATAGTGTTGATGATGATGGTGGTGGTGGTGGTGGTGGCGAAATGAAGCAGTTGATGAGGATTGCGATGAGGGACGAAGCTGATGAAGGAAGGCGTTTGAGCACTTTAGTGATGCGGCGCGCGTGCGTGTCGCGAAGGTGGCTGGACCTGATTACCTCAGCATTTGAACTGTGCATTATCGGGGTAACAGATTCTTACCAAAGCCTGCTGATGATCTGTTAAGTGCTGCACACGCCCTTTGGAGTGGTCCATGCGGGGTTCCCTTGGCCACCAGCTGGCGTGCCAGGCAGCAGTGCCCCATATCACCTGACATCGCGATCATCAACCGATACGCTGCATGCAGGCCTGAACATCCGTTGCCGAACCTTTAGACACTGCTTTTGTTGTACAGCGACACTACCGGTACTAGTCCTTACCCACGGCCTGCCAGGGAACCCGTAGCATGGACCGTCGGAGGACAGGCGGAAAGATAAATGTGAATGAGATATCGCAGACACAGAATGAGTCGAAATGAGCCCGCGTTAGCGCCTGTACCATATTTTGCGGTGGCTTACACGAAAACCCTAACCCTGTTGACGTTCCCGAGGCTTACACTGAGATCAAACAAATCGGTGACAACGCTTATCAACCTCGTATAGCAGAAAGATACTACCTAGGTACTGTATATATAAAGAGGATGGCTTCCCAATCGATTGATATCTTTGCGATGCTCATAATACCAATACCGCCTCAACGAGATACCCGGGACGCTTCCTGACCACCATCAGGCATTCATGACACTCGGCACATCCAACCTCGTTCTCGATCAACACAACCAAGGAAGCATGCCGATGGACTCTACATTCTACTCGGTGCCTAAAGGCGTCCACACCATACCAAAGAGCAATCTGGACCTAAGACCGGACTCTGAAGTGGATATGGACCTCCTCAACCCATCACCACCCTCGGTCTCCCACGAGAAGAACGTATGGTTCTTCTGGCACTCTGGCTACTACAACATGCATCCCTACACCAAGCGCAACGTGCGCGCCTGGCACCGACGATTGAGCCTCAAAGGGTGGATCATCCGCGTAGTCGACCGCGTCCCGGGCTCACCATGCAACATTGCCAATTTCCTCGACGTAAACGATCCCGAGATTTTCCCCCAGGCGTTCAGCGAGGGGACCCTTACAGGCACGTATGCTCTACAACATACGAGTGACCTGGTGCGATGGCCCCTGCTATTGAAGTACGGTGGAGTGTACGCAGACGTCGGGCTCATGCAAATCGGTGACCTAGACCGACTGTGGAACGAAACCGTCGCCAGGCCCGGCTCCCCGTGGGAAGTCCTCAGCTACAACAGCGGTGGGCCTGCGGAGTACGACCTGACAAATTACTTCCTCTGCGCCCGGAAGAACAACCCGCTCTTCCAGCGCTGCCACAAGCTCCTCCTCGCTCTCTGGGCTGAAGACGGCGGCAGGACGAGTACGACTGGCATGCACGCCAGCCCGTTGCTAAGAGGCCTCTCACTACTAGGCCAGAACCTGTCCAAGGAGGACAGTTTGGAGTTGACGGATTACATCATCCAGGGCCAAGCCGCACGGATGACGATGGGGATTGTAGACGAGGAAGATGACTGGGACGGGCCCGCGTACGTTGCGCACCACGTGTATGCCATGGAATTCATGGTGGGATCGCAGCTCATCAACGACATGACGGCTTGGGACGGACGAAGGGCATTTGAGTTGATGTCTCTCCAGCTTCCTAGGGAGGGAGAGCCAGAGAGCGAGGACCAGAAGCTAGCAAGAGAGATTGTTGAGGCATGCTTGTCGAGGAGCTTCGGGTTCAAGCTGGCTCATGGAATGATCTTGAAGGTACATGGTGACACACTGGGGTCGCTTTGGAGGAAGTATGAGGGATCTGATGATGTTCCTGGGACTTTTGCTCATTGGTTGAGGTATGGCATGGTTTACTGGTCTCAGGATGAGCTACCGCCGCCTTTGGTATTTGAGGAGATCAGCCCATACAAGAGAGGTCCTTTGCTGAGGCCATAATAGTTAGAGTCATTGAATAAAGTATAACAATAGAGGGTCAATTGATAGTGAGGGTACTTGTCAGTCGAAAAACGCTTCTGGATAACAAGAATGAGGTTAAGGAATAGAGACTGGCAGGACTTGAATTGGGGAAGGAAGAACTGCTCCAGTATACATGCAAAGCCCACAGGGAGGGGGACAATCTGCCAGCCCTGGGAACCCTGTGATTGCCCCACTACCTGCATGCTGCCACATGTTACATATGTCTCGGTTCCTTTACTCCCATATCATACAGTCTTGGTGAAGCTATATCGCAAATTCCGGTCTGTCTCGAAAGCACATGTGAGATTGCTTGCTGCGCGGTCCCCGTCGTCTTGGTGACGTCACCTTTTCATACACACATATCAACAAAGAGTCGAAGGGGGAGTGTTCACAATGGCAAGGCTACCCATATTCAACGATCCGCAAATGAGGGTTCTCATCATATCAGCTGTCAAGTCGAGATACATGGGACGGACATCTGCACGGCCTCGGCGCCTAGACAAGCGCTATCACTTTCTGACAGTCAAGTCTCCAGAAAGCTCACATTGCAATAAATCATAAACCCCCGAGATGGAAAGAGAAATCAGCCCTCCTCCTACAAAACGCCGCAAACTTGAGACTGTGTCTCCAGGCCCACCGACGCAAGCCACAGGAGCCAAGCCTGGAGCCACCGTCCGCATTTTCTCGTGGAACATCAATGGGGTCCAGTCGTTTCTTCCACCACGGACTGCGCCTATCACGTCCTTCTTCAAACCAATCGCTCAGCAGAGAAAAAGGGACAGAGGTGGTGGGCCACTTGGCGATGTCTCGGCCCCTCAGACTCTGCCCCGGAGCTCGTCTGCCAGTGGTTATAGCTCTCTACGCGTCTTCTTGGCCCGGCACCAGTGGCCCGAGGTGCTCTTGCTTCAAGAACTCAAGATCAACTCATCGGACGAGAAGACACCCGCGGCCCTCCTGTCCTCAATCAACACCACTTCCGGCACGGAAGATCCCGCCCTACCAGAGACGACATACACGCTCGACGTGAACCGTCCTCGTGACAAGTACAACGCCAGGGGTTTCGGCGGTAAGCTCTACGGCGTGGGCACTATACTGCGCTCCGACTTTGCCAGTAGGCACGTCGCGGGCGTACGGCACGCGGAGTGGGACTTGGAAGGGCGAGTGAGCATCGTCGAGCTGCGACGTCCACCAGGGGGCTGTAACCACCCTGAGAGTGAGGGGGCGACCCGGTACCGGGAGGACGGGCACAGCCCCAGACCGTTGGCATTACTCAATGTCTACGCCGTCAACGGCACGTCCGCGGTATACAAGTCGCCCGAGACCGGCAAGGTCATAGGTACCCGCCACACCCACAAGCTCGCATTCCACTCGCGGCTGCGGGACGAGTGCCTGGCGCTCGAGCGGCGGGGATTCGACGTCGTGGTCGCAGGTGACCTTAACATCGCCCGAGGCCCGCTGGATGGGCATCCCAACCTGCGGACGCGGCCGGAGCAGCACATTGTGAACAGGGCGGACTTCAACAAGAAGTTCTTCACGGACGAAGACAACAAGCGTGCCGATGCGTACGTCAGCCGTCGAGGTACCGATCCTGGGAAAAGCGAGGGTGGCGAGGGATATTGTTTTGATGGCATCGATGTCTTCCGTGCTTTGCATGGCAAGGCGAGGAGGTATACGTATCACCCGTATGCAGACTGGGGGTCGAGCTGCGACCGAGTCGACATGATTATTGTTTCGAGGGGCTTGCACGAGGCGGGGAGGGTGGTTGATACGGATATCCTGGACACGCCACAGGAACGGGCGACGAGCGACCATGTCCCGCTTTGGGTGAAGGTGAAGCTGGACAGGGAATGATCTGCTCAGGGCCGGACTGAAAACTACGGCCTTTTTGAATGTCTGATGGTGGAGCCGCTGTTTTTAGTAATGTATTTGAGGAGCTCTTGAGTGGATGCCCACGCTGGAAAAGTCCTCCAGTCAACTTTCGTAGTATTCTAAGCTGCACTTCGGTAAGACTCATCAAATATTGTTTGCCCAAGGTCGAACAGCACAGACAATGCCAGGGACGCAGGCAGAGGCAATGGGTCCAGTGAACGTAGTACAATCATCCATTACACCTCATTGGTCAGAGGGTCCAGCAGCCAGGAGGCGAACATCAGTAGCCAGTGATATCGACAGCATGGTGTTATCACGCACGACAGCAAGAAACATGACCGAGTGTCTCATGGCGATTAAAAAGAAAATTCGTCATCTGAGAAGGCTCCGTTGAAACGAAAAAGAGACACCAAAAAGGAGGACAAGAGAATAACGTACAACACCGGGTATTCGCTGGTCGTCACCGACCCAACTACTAATCCAGCCCTCAGCGGCTTGACTATGGGAGAGCGGACGGGATCCCGTATTTTCCACTGGGTGTGGTCGTACGTGAAAGATTGGTGGTGATACGAGGCTTATATAGACCATCGTAGCACACACTGTGCGGTGATGAGATATCTTGGGGAGTCTAGTGCGGCTCTGCACGGGACGTCCTGGGGGCAAGGTATCAGAGTTGACGACTTGTCCGATGATTATGCAAGAATTGGAATGGGCTGGGTTTTGCAGGTGGTTCGAGGAGTGCGGAGCCAGCAACTGCCCAGGTGAGCATCCAAGGTTGAAGCGTGCATGGGGAACTAGGTGAATGAACTGGAGGCATCGTGGCTCAAGATTTAGCGGAGCTTCTGGGTCTTGCCAGTCGGCCATGGAATCAAGCTCTTAAGTTATAGCGAGGTTACGTGTTTGATATCAAAGATGGCGGTGTGCCCCAATATCAGCATACTGCAAACCCATGTTGTGAACTCAAAAATCCATCCTGGGAGTGCTCTTCAATATGTGGTGTGCCTGAAATCTGTGACCCCAGCCTCACACCCTCCGGATTCCCATTACCCTTCACCCGGCCCCTCGGAAGATCGTTTTTAGTTATCTCCATTGTATTCTTCACGGCATGACTTGGATCACATTGAGCAAGTAAAATGGTAAATTAAGTCAATTAGAAAATGGTAGACAGGTATCTGCAAAGAACAAATGCCCCGGTAAGCCGCGAGGATGCTATAGTCCAGGTGCTGATGCCGCCCAGAGCCGTCCGTTCTCTTCCATCCTGATGTCATCGCGTCATGAATTATGAGCTTCCGCAAGAGAGCAGTGTTTGTTGAAGCCGTGTAAATCGAGGGAAGTGTCGCGATTAAGAGTAGTCATCCTTGACACGCCTGGATGAGCCCACATCATAAGAGTTGGAGCTCCTAGCAGTGCTCTGACGACGTCTGCCCCACCGACGGCCAGAGTTCCTGGCAACACTATCGGTCCGGCGGGTACCCAAGAAGAACAGCACCGTCGCGATGAGGAGGGCTGCCCACGCACCCCAGCTGAACCCGAATGCATACTTGCCGAGCGAGGCGGATCGGCCGTCCGCATGGAAAGCATTTCGAGCCTTGACGAAGGTAGCCGTCATCAGGGAGACAGCGACGGAGTAGAAGAAGAGTGCGGTGAAAGCCACAAGACCGGATATGGCGGCTCCGAGACGACCGCAGCAAGCCAGGAAGCCGGCGAAGAAGGCCATGACCTCGAAGAACAGTGACATCAGGTACATGACCCAACCGAACCTCCACATGTAGAAGTAGAATTCAGCGGTCGTGTTTCCGGCATATTTACTGCAAAATGGGTCAGATATTCCGTACGATGTATAGGTTTCCATGAGGTTGCTGTACTTACCCACCGAGCCCGTTTGGAATATTGTCGGCATTATTCGCCCATGCATGGCCGAAGGGCATCGCAGGACTCGCCTTGGAGCAGCCGGTGTTGCCAGCGCCGCAGATGTGGAAGTAGGTCCATTGCGAGAGGTCGCGCGCACCCGTGATGCCAGACGTGTCGGCTTGGAGAAAGTAGGTCTTATCCAGAGGTGTGGTCCCCTTCACACCGGATAAGATGATGAAGAACAGCAACAATATTGACCCCGCGAGGAAGACGAGGCCCGTGAGGCCAAGCACCGGATCTGCGCAGGATGTTAGCGGACTGTGGCAAGAAGCCGAAGTCAGACTACTCACGGCCAGCCATTATGATGGCGAAAAGTTAGATCTCTGAAAGTGGACGGGAGAGTTGTGGTTTCCAAGTTTGGGTAAGGAGCCGTTGGCTTTCTGGTTATAGAGTATCGTCAGCGCGCTGGAATGCGATAGCAATGGCTAGGCAACAGGGGAGGGAGGATGAAGGCACGGGATAGGGATGGATATTCAAGGGCAGCTCGTCCCTTGTCCCTGGCCCCATAACCCACTTGTGCCTCTACTCGAATCGAAAGTTGAGAATGTCTCTTACTTTGAAGGAAGAATTTGCAATTGTTTCACCGCTTGGACCAAGCGTTGCACTCCGTTGCGTTGCGTTGCGTGGCGGCAGGAGTTCGGGTGAAAAGGAGCAAGACACGGTGAAGGCCAGGCAGGAATGCTGGACTCTAGAGTCTGAACTCTGAAACTTCCAGGCAAGATAGGTGACAGGATTGCGATGACAGACGGTGTGTGTGTTTGAGGAATCAGGCCACTGTGCAGGGGAGGGAAAACCAAGAAAGAAGAATGGAAGCCCGAAAAGCTGGAGGGGTCGCACAGCAGTTAAACTTGAATGTGGTGCTGAGCTGGGGTAGCGGCAGAAGCTGTGTGCAGCTTAGCTGTTGCATGGAAGAGCTGCATGACGACAGGACGAACCTGGCTCCCGGATTCCCGTCCAACCGGAGAAGCCCAAAGAGAGCCTACTCACGAAGCTAAACCTGTTTGGGCTGATAGTGGCCCCTCGCTGTCACACTGATCACTGTCAGACCTGTAAGACCCATGGTTAGCCCTCGCTACTGGGCTTGACGTCATACCGGTTGATAGTCGAAAAGGTCTCATGAAGATCAAAGGCTTTTTCCCAACTGTCACATGTGTACGCATCATTGTACTATCACTCTACTACTCAGGTATGGTGGTAGTCACTAGTTAAAGTGTAGTGGTAGATAGACCTGGACGCATGCGTAACATTGCTGGCTTGTTGTCCCTTTCTTCATTCACCGCATCATTGAAATCGGAAGCACCGGAGAGACATGTCAAAAGTCAGGTTCAGGACAACAGTCCGGACGACATACCGCTGTCAAAGGAAGCACGGTAGAAAGATGGCCTGACGAAATCCTGACATTATCACCTCTGCCCCCTCAGATCTCGTTCAGTACAAAATCTTGGAACGTCGCAATCGCAAGACGCACCATCTGATTATAAGTAGTGTAAAGGCGTACAGCTGTCACCTGATCACGTCCGACTGTGTCACCTTTTCGTGTTTGGTTCGGCAACCGGGAACAGAACCGGTGGGGCTGTGGAGCGGGCCGCTGGACCACTGCCGATCGACCTGCGGGACCGAATCCGTGCCATTGGCGGGGACGTCGCCGGGAAGTTCGGCGGTGAGATCGACTAGTGTACACAGTAGAATTCTCAAAGTGTGTGCCTAGTCGACCGAAACCATCGAGGAGGACCCAGATGAGAATGGTCACTGCAAACCTACCAAGGAGAGGCTGCTAAAGGCGACGAGAACAGCCATCCTTGGTAAGGGCAGACGGCACGATCTACCTATAGGTATGTATAACAGACGCTCTCCTTGCCCGTCCCACAGACAGCAACGCCGACGTTTCGGCTTCAGTGGCTGCCCAAGTAGAGTCATTCTCCTTACTAGGCCCTGGAAATTATTCCCGATATAATGGTTTGCACATGCACAGTGTTACTCATGCCAGTCCGCGTATCATGTGTTTGTCCAAATTTCCATACGCAGGATTTAGAAGGAAGAGATGTTCGACCTCAAAATCCAATATCAGGGCAGTACAGAGCACGATAAGTGAAATTAAGCACAAGGCTGGAAGTACTACGTACACGCATGTACCTACATAAGTACACTGCTGTTCTGAGGTCTGAGCTTTTTGACTGCGCTGGAGAAAGCTGACTTTCTTATCTGTAAAACACTACGAGCTGGGCTATCATACATTGGGAATATATGCAGCTGTATATGGCAATTCTATTCGTGACCACCTAGACAATATTGTAGGCTCTAAATGCTGAGGGGCGAGCAGAAGGTGTGCAGTCCGATGTCTACGGATAAGTGTTGCTCAGAAAGACAGCTGATGTAGCTGCGCAGCGCGTAAGCTCAGCTTGATGCCCGCCTCTGCCCGGACATATGATACTCTGCAATCCTTCTGTAGATACCTAGGAATATATTGCTGTCCAAGATCGAGTGTATGGGAAATTCGGCAGGGTCTCTGATGTTGTGATAATCGTCTATTCCCACTGTCTCATGGAAAGGTGTGCCTGCCTTTTCCTTCCAGTCCAGACCCTCTTGCCAGTTAGCTAGCTGCCTAAGGCGTGACACTACTTATGTCCCAGCTGTCCCAATCATCTGAAGTCACTGCTACGATCCTGTACAGCTGCGTCGCGTCGCGTCCTACACTAGTCGCGTGATCCATCACTTTCTACGCGCGCCGTCTTCCATCTTGAACATCACCATCTTCTAACCATCTCTCTACCTACTAACACAACATCTAGCATTCCTATTCGACTCCTCGATACCACTCGCAGACTGGAAGACGGTGACCATATACCTCTCCACGCGACGGCTTCATTGACTATCGCGAATTCCCGTTTCCATCAGAGTATCCGCAGTAAGCACTTCAGGCTGCAGTTGTGCGTTATGGACGTGCCTCACGCCCCCCGAGATGTTCTACTCCCACGAGAGTAAGCTCAAAGCCCCTTCATGTCCGAGCCAGTGCATTGCTGACACGTTGCTTCAGTTCTCGCGAGCCCTCAGTATGGCGTCGCAACGGTGTGGTATGTTCTCCATTACCCAAATCAGCCATTCAACCAGGACAATCAATGAAGACTGATGGCGTGGTCGAAACAGGCTGGTCGCCAACAACCGGAAGCTGAACCGAAAGGCTATCGAGGGTGTCAATGTGCCCCGAGCATGTACCACTATCGAGAAGCCGCCTGGCGCGCCCATCGCCCTGCGTCTGCAAGGAAATCTCCTTTTCGGCGTGTCTGGCGTGTACTCAAGGCAAAATGCCTATCTCCTCGATGATGCTGAAAAGATGTGGGCCGCCATGCGTACATTTTACCGATCCATCCAGCTGTCGGCATCCAACGAGATCGATCAGAATGCAGGAAAGGCCAGGTGAGTAACGAATAAGAGTGATAAGCACGAGTAGCTGGCCTCCGATACTGACCAGGAAAAACAGGCGCAACCAACTGATACTCGTGGACGACCCCAACTTCGTGCCCGACATTAATCTGCCTCCCCTTGACTTCGACGAGAACGGTGAACTGCGCCTCCCTGATTGGGATATCAGTCAGCGCACGAAGCTCTCTACCCAGTTTTCCCCATTTGAGAGCAGTGGATCTGGTAGATCGCCTGCTGGTGCTCCTTTCATTAACCTCGATATCCGCCATTCCTCGAGCCAGGGAAGTCTTGGTATAGCGTCACCGTTCGGCAAAGGTACTCAGAAACCAGGCGAAGACGATATCACGATGGCATTTGGAAACGAGGAAGTGTTGCCTTTTGCAGACTTCGGCCTGGTGATCGACGCAGATGGAAACCTTGTCGAGCAGCCGGAGCCAGAGCTGCCCCCCTACCCGCAACACATGGTAGAGAAGGTTGGGAGTGGCCTGCACCTTCCTGGAGATGAAGGCCCGATCATGCCCGTTGACGAGGAACTTCAATTAATCTTTGGTGACGAGGAGCAATACTTTCCACAGGATGCCCCGGCCCAGCCAATTGTCCAACAGGATGGCCACGGGTCTGTGCACCTGCCCAGTGAGGAGCTTCCCAGCTCCGAACCCAGTATCCAGGCACCTCGTCAACGAAAGAAACGAACCATCAAGCGCATGGCACCCGACGCTGCCACCCACGTTAGTCGAGAGGAATTCAAAAGCTGGACTGCGAACTATGTTGCCCGCACTGAGGAGGCTCGCAAAGCTCCCCACCACACCACCACTGTTCAAGCCAAGAAAAATGCATACAACCTAACCTTTGGCATGGGAATCATGGGCATAGGAGTTCTGAACAGAATCCCTGGCTTGGACCATCCGCTTGCGCAGATGTTCGCCGGCGACGAATTCAAGTCTATCGTGATGGGCGACCCTGAAGAGGCAGAGGAGTCTCGGGCCCGCCGTCGACGTTCCGCTTCTGATGCTTTTGGAGAAGAGGAGGAAGATGAAGAGCGTCGCGTCCGCGCTCGACTTGAAGAGAACCCTGAACAAGAACAACCGGTTGGCCGCAACGACGAGCAGGGCGCCCAAGTTATTGACGACCCCATGATCATGTTTGGCGACGACCTGCTCCCAGAGGTCGGCCGTGAGCAGCCCGGCTCAGCCATGTCGGACCACCGCCGCTCCTCCAACGCTCCCTGGAACCGCCCCTCTTCCGCCGTCCCATCTTCCATCCGCAGCCAAAAGGGACCCGAGGGCGGCCGCCATGCCGTCGAGGGTAGCCCTCTTGTAGGCCGTGGTAGCATCCTCCCCACCGACCCCAAGTTCAGCGATGGCAACATGCCGCTTTTCGGCTCTGACGGATTCGGGCCACTCCCCGGAGATGTCCAGGATCTTGGCCTCTCGAGTGAGTTCGGTGCTCATGCTGGTGCTCCTGTGCAGGAGGCAAGCACAAGTCAGTTCATGCGCGACGCCCTTGACCGCGAGGGTCGTAATTTCTTGGGTTTCGTGGAGCATGTCGCCGCCGATCGTGGCGAGGACGACGAGCATGAGGGGGACCGGCGATGGGTGGAGTTTGACGGTCTGTTCGAGCCGCAGGACAAGACGAAAGCTGTGGTGGCGCAGGCTTTCTTGCATGTCCTAACTCTGGCGACCAAAGGCCAGATCAAGGTCAAGCAGGATGCGCAGGAGAAGAACATTCCCTTTGGGGAGATCCGCGTTGGCGTGACTGGCCCGTTTGAGGAGCAGTTTGAGGATGCGCCTGAGGAGATGGAGGGCGTGGAGGCCGGCGAAGAGTAGGTCCTTGGAAGTTCTTGCGGATCTTGGGGTATGACATTCCAGGTCTTTCCAAAAAAAAAAAAAAAAAAATTGAACTAGGGGGGAACGGACATGGAGTCTGGCACTATTTCGACCGAGCATCTCAAGCTTCCATGACCATCTTGGGAACAAAGCCCCACGGCGGCGACGACGACACCACAACAAACATTTTCCCCTCGGCGACTTAATTTCGACATTGACATACAGAGGGAATTCAACCTACCACTGACCGCCCTGATGGAGCGGAGGATGGATCCTGAAATTTACGATTGATCGTTTGGACTGGTATTTTCGACCCGTTTTTGGCGAGGCTCGGCAGGATTTTGAAATTTCGACAGATCATGGGTAACGTTTGGGGAGCACGAGGTTCTTCCGGATTTAGTCATGGATGTTACTTTTGAAGACGGCGTTTATCTTTCCAGCACACTCATGGCATGCCTAGCATTCGCTATTGCTCTTTGGGGAACCATATCAGCACAAGTCGGGTCTAATGATAGTGGGAATTACAAGGGGCACGTAACATAGATAGGTCAAGTCCACAGTCAAAATGAATCGAGATAGCTTATTAAATTTTCATACACTCATGCCATCGTGGACTATACCAGCAACTAGACTGAAAGGGTTCTTACGTTACTCGTACTCATCTTCGTCATAAACGCCTTCCCGATCTGCGAAGACCATATAATCAGCCAGCGTCTCCTCTGGAACATCGGGCCCCAAGACGTTCTTCCAGGCTTCATAGACTGGTTCGAGCAAGGCATCGTCAAAGGTCAAGGCCGCAGGGGTCGGTGCAAAATCGAATGTCCGTTTGCCCACTGCCAATGCAATATCGCTGTTGCATTGCTGCTCGTAGTACAGACGATACAGCACATGGGGTTTGGGAGCATCTTCTGCGGCAATAGCGGCAAGCAATGATGTTACGCTCGCCTCAAGAAGTGCCTTGGACTCTGGAGTGGCGATAGTGCTGAGGTATAGAATGCCTGTGCCATTGTGGTCAGTATGGTATGCCACAGCTAAGTGATGTTGAAGACAAGGAGGTTGCGGTGTGGTTGTAATCAGAGTATAAGTTGACGTCAAAGCCGTAGCTCAGGCAATGTAGATAAGATTTTGTGTAGTTTCATCATATAACCGGAAGTATGAAAGAACAATTAGCAAGGGCAGCAACTTACTTTGACCTGAGGGACATTCGCCAGTCTCGCTGGAATGTGCAATAGCGTATATCGGGTATTTCGACTCGACCCCGTCACCTGTATTCACGGAGCCGGATGGCAGTGCAACCACGGCCACACCTGGCGTTGGCGCTCCTTCCATCGTCGTTTCGAACAGCGGAGAAAGCGGTGATCCGATAATGGCGATCAGTCTGCTCACATTTGTGGCAGAACCAGCAGGAACCTCTTCAGATCCCCGGACTAGCGACTTGGTCTTGATGACCGTGCCGTCCGTCAGCTCTACCATCAACTCTTCCTCAGAGCCATCGCCTTTCACCTCCTTGATGCCGGTTCCGAGCATGTAGATCCCACCTCCTACGGCACCGGCCCGACATGCGACCTGCGCGATCTCAGAACCTCCACCCCACTTGGGGTACACCGCAGCGAACCCAGGACCAAACATGCCCATCGACGCCAAATGCCGATGTATCGTAGCAAGACCATCTTTCGTGCCGATCTGCCCATTGAGCGATAGCGTCAACGTTGTGATATAAGTCCGCAGTTCCGCGTCGAGGCCCATCTTCTCCGCCAGAAACTCAGCCAGCGGTCTGTCCGCATGCTCCTGCCATTGTGGCAGCGAGGCTTCCTCTTGGTATGAAAGGACGAGCTTCAGGAATTTCATGAGCTGTCGCTTCGCGCGGGCTGGGAGGTCTGTTGAGGAGAAGACGTCCTCGCGGGTGGATGGGATACGCGCAAGCGTTGGCTTTGAGGACGAGTCCGAGGATGGCTTGTAGACAAAGAAGGACCCGACGGCCAGAAACTCCAGCTGCCGGAAGGCACGGGATGAGACGAGCTGGGAGAGGAGCTTGGAGCCGGCGTGGATGAGCTGCGGGGAGAGGGAGAGGGCGTAGGCGCGCGGGAAGGACAGCTTGATGTCTGAATCGGCACCGTCTTCTGGCTTGCTTATTACAGCGGAGCTGAAGATGGAAGATGAGGGTGCTTTGGCAATCTCTGAGGCCCAAGCATCGGCTTCCTGCAGGCTGAAAGCTGCCTCTGCGCCGCCGTAGTATTCATTGGGGTCTAGGTGCAGGATTCTCTTGTCGGATCGGGAGAGAGCTCTTCAAGGAGAGAGGGAGGGAGGACTAGGTTAGTTAGATGGGCTTCTGGTTGGGGGTTTGCAGGCACTGGGAAGGGAAGTGAGGCACTGACAATGCTAAGAGTGATTGTTGCATGCCCGTGCCACAGATGACCACGTCCCAGGCTGTTTCAGTCAACGACTCCATGATGGTGGGATGGATAGCTGCACTTGCTCTTCCTGAGAGGTCGAGTTGTGGTGAGGATGGAGAGGAGAGAGACAGGACAAGAGCACTTGAGGTTGAAAAATAAGCTGCGGTTAAGAGCTTTAGCGGGGAGCTCAACAAGTGACCCACTCATCAGAGCCCCCTGTTGTCGCTCGGAGCGCCTGATTTTCCGCAGCAAATGCCCCACCGCAGAGCCGCCCGCTTGCTGCTGTCAAAATTCCTCGGCGATGGCAGTGGTTTTCTCTCGAGTTTTCCCTCTTCTTCAACCATCCGCCCAACCAGGTACAGTTGCCTACGTTACCATCCACAGTCAACTTCTCTGCCGAGGTTCCTTTCATTAGGCAGCTTCATGTTGGGCGGTAGATTGAAATTCCTCTTGTATCTACTGCTCTTGATTTTCAACGTGACAGAGCGGTTCGAAATGTGCGAGACATCTTGACGAATTCAACACGAGTGTTCAAAATTTTGCAAATTCGCACTTGAACCAGGGCGCAATTCCTCAGCCCCGACCTTGTTAGATCGCATCCCAAACGGTGCTGGGCCTTAAGTCTGGTCTTGTGCCTTTTCAAGTGCTTGTGAAAGCTGTCGTACTTGTACGCCGGATCCTCATCATCTACGAGGATGGAACGCTATACTTCCCGGCCTCCTCTGCTCAGCACTGGCTTGATGTGTTGTCTGTTTGCAGCTGTCATTCTGCCACCTCTCTCCTCCAAGTTGTTCTTCAGGAGATCACCAAGGGTGACTCCATCACCCAGAGATATACTCCTCTCCCTCTCCCAGTCGGAGATCTCATCATTGCCGTATCCTCCTGCCGCACTACCGGGCGGCCGGGATGTCCCTACACCCTATGGCATGATCAAAGTCTTCGAGTTCGGTCCGACGTCTGGCGAGAGAGTCCTACTCCTCCCTGGGCTGTCAACGCCGTGCCTGTCCCTCTCCAAACTCGCGGAGGCTCTTGTCCAGAAGGGTTACCGGGTTATGCTCTTCGATTACTTTGGTCGTGGTTGGTCAGATACACCTAATCCTGACGAGGTTGACCATGATGAGAGATTGTACGCGAGCCAGATCATGATGGCTGTGGCGAGCTCCGAGGTCAGCTGGATGGGCAACGCCGGGCGCGGGGACAACGGCGGATTCCATGTTATCGGGTACTCCTTCGGTGGTGGACTGGCTGTCAATTTCGCGAGCTGGTTTCCGCACCTCATACGGTCCGTAACAGCGGTCGCCCCGGGTGGGCTGGTGAAACGGAGTAGTAATAGCTGGCGGACCCGGTTGCTCTACTCGAGGGGAACGTTTCCCGAGGCTCTTCTGCGCCATTTTGTGAGGCGGAGGTTCCAGCCTGTATATAAAGCGGCTCAAGTGAGCGTTAGCCATGATCTCGTACCAGAAAAGGCGGAGTTGGGCCAAACAGGGAGGAAGATCACAGGTGATCCCTTCGACGACGCCGTCTTATCGGTCCGCCAACCGAATGTGACGGTGGCGTCAGTAATCGCGTGGCAGCTTTCCCATCATGAGGGTTTCGTATCAGCTATCATGAGTGCTATGCGTTATGGCCCAATCTATGAGCGGCATCAGGAATGGCGAAGGCTAGGCTCGCTGCTATCGGACAGGCGAAAAGACCCTTCTCTACCTGGGTTGCTTGGTGGAAAGATGTTGCTTGTTCTGGGTTCATCAGACTCAATTGTGACGGCAGAGGAAATCCTTCCTGAGCTGGAAGATACTCTGGGGAAAGATGCTTTTGAGGTAGAGGTCCTGAAAGCTGGCCATGAGGTTGCCATTGTCATGGGTGCTGAAGTGGCCGATGCTGCCAGTAGCTTCTGGACAAGATGTTTTGCAGCAGGATAGACCGGGTGCACGGTTATGGGTCAACGCCGACAGAGCTTGACACCCAAAAATGATGGAGAGGTAGCTCAGTGGTTAGAGCGACGTGTCCCAGGTGACCCCGTTCTTGCGAGCTGAAAGGGCGAACAAGGCGTGTGGAAACCTGGCGACAGTGGTCCCATTGTTCGAATCATGGTCTCTCCATTAACAATCTTTTTTCTTTTGCTCTTCTCTTTTTTATTTTTAGACTGCTCTTGATAGAACTACATCTGCCTTGCTCTTCACACCATAGATTTCCCCAGCTGCTTAAAATTACCCTACACTTCACGAAAATACAACCAAATCGATCCTCTTCACAAGTGAATAGCTGTTACACAGACGTTTACCAGGCCCAAGACCGCAGAAAGGACTCAATGGAACAAGTAATACCACAGGCTATGCATGCTGGCATTGTCGCATGACTGCTGACAGGGCTTCTCTTGAGCATCATATTCCTCAGCAGTTGGGGTTGGGGGTGTATGGCCGGACAATGCCATAGCGGTTTGGCTACAGATCAGGGAGCTATCCTGCATTTGGGTATCATTATCTGTGGGAGTTCCACAGAGCATCTTTGCTTGACATATCTTTTCTATTTCCTCAGAGCCGTGCTGGTCTCCAGTGCAGCCTCAGGGCAGCGCCTTTTGAAATTCTGCCCACCTGCGCTCCGCCATCTGGGTCATCTCCCGTATCTCCTTCGGCCCAAGAACCCTACCGCCAGCCTTCGAGATACCCCGTATCCTCGCCTCCCCCTCGCTCTTGTCCACCACAACCGTGATGCTCTCCTCGCACAGACCCTCCTCCAGCCGGTCCGGATCTACCAAGGCCCAGGACTTGCCCTGACCGGCGGTCTCCGTCTCCTTCTCGTTCAGCACTGCCGCCGTACATGCGATCGGAAGCCCGCTGACGCTCAACGGCTTGGTCTCGGACTGCGAGCACAGGACCATCTCCCTGTCCGCGTCCCACCAAGCTTTCGGCAGCTTGGTGTCCCTCAGGGCAGCAAGGACGGCCACCCACGCCGCGTCAAAGGGGTTTCCATCAAATGATATGAACAGCACGTCGATATACAGCGTCCAGTACGCCTTGATCTCGGGCTTCAGCACGTCGTACGCTTCCGTCCCGTCCTCCATATTCTCGTCATCTTCCTCGTGAGCGTCCAGCTTTGGAGGCGTGTGCCATATCCTCAAATCCTCCACATCCAGGAGCCCAGAGCTGTGCAGCAGCGAGTACACCCTCGTGCTCAACGTCTGCGCGAGCGTTGTGGGCGGCACGCCAGGCAGGAACTGCGGCGCACAGCCCGTGGCGAGCTCGATGTTGGGCACCAGCAGGTCGTAGTCTCTCAGCTCCCTCGCTCCGCCCTCGCTCTTCTCCCTCGCCCTCTCGTCCTCCTCCAGAAGCTCAAGCTCCTCCTCGGTCTTGGGCTCCCGCCACTGGGGGATGTTGGAGGCGGGGAGGATCTCGCCGCGCACGCCGCAGATCACGCTCGTGTCGCCCATGCGCACCATGGCGCTGCCGTGGGCGTGCGATAGGGACGAGGCATTGATGTTTACGGGCCGGGCCTGGTGCGGCGCGCGGCCGTTGGTTCGTGTTGGCTTTGCGGAGGGCGCATTGGCTGGTGGTTGGAGGTTTGCGAGGAGGAAGGGGTGGGGGGAGATCTTGGAGAAGGTCTGGGGCGTGAAGGTCGTTGATGATGCCATTGTGAAAGGTCAATCGACTCAATCGAATCTTGCTGTGGCCCGGGCTCTCGCTTGCACTTCTTTCTCGGTGCTTTTCTTCGTCTGTGTGGGGATGCAGGTCGTTTGTTGACACAGACGAGGCGAGGCTTGGCTTGGCTTTGCAGCGAGCGTGAGGTTGAAGCTGAACGGACGGAAATTTCGTCCTCAGCCTTGGCGGGGCCGCTTTACAGGTGGCCCAATCACGATTTAGCGGTTATGCAGGGGCCTGAAGCTCAAGCTATGGATCCGTACGGTACCCCGCGGTGGTCCCCTGGAGCTTTGGCTTACAGGGGCCCTCCTTCTTGAATGACCTCTTGGTGACGTCTTCAACGGCCCAAACTAGCAGAGCCTCACATGCTACTACTTGTGTCGATCTCGAACCAAAATATCTGCAAACAAAGGTTCGAAATTGAGGAAAGGTAAAGGTTTGTTGACGATGGAGGAATCTTGGTGTGGTATTTTTTCCCCTTCATTGTTAGTACTTGGATAGCTCTAGCCCTTTCAGATCATGTTGCAGTGTGTGAATGTGGTGCTCATATATGTGTATGGTCTCCTGTGTTGGCCGCAAGTGAAGCTCTGGTCATCTCGGCCGAGCAAAGGTCAGTCTCTGGCCAACCCCAAGGCCGCCAGGATCTCCCCGACGGCGATGGCCACCTTGTAATGACGTAGATCCCCATCCAGTCGAGATTTCAGTTCCTGCAGCTCCCAACCATTTGGGTAGTGGCCTTGAAGAAATGATCTTCGATGACGGAGAGCGAAGCATAGCTGTTTTGTCAGATGGAGCAATGACGTATATTGGTTGGAAGTGGGATGCTGGATGTCCAAAAGGTATATCAATACGCAGACTGAAGCTTTTCTGATCTTGTTCGCTTCTACAATTCATCTCAACTCATCCTCATCTCTTTCAAGACTCAATACTTTCATAATCAGAAAATCACTCCCGCAAACCAACTACCTCACCATCCCACCCGATACCACACATCTACCAACATGTCCGGAAAGGCAGATCTCCCCCACGGTGACCGCTTCGAGGAGGGCAAGGAGCACTCCCACCAGGCCGGCGACTCCAAGGACCAAAGGTCCATTGCCAACCGCCTCGCTGCCGAGGAGCGCAAGGACGAGAACGCCGGCGACTCCAAGGAGACCGCCCTGTCCAAGGAGGACCCCACACTCCCCGTACGCCCCCCAAGGCCAAAACTAACAGCTCCTGTACAGTATGCTAACAAAACCCGTCACAGGCCAAGTCACACGGAAACGCACCTTCCAAAGGCGCCAAGATCGACGCTGAAATCCAGGCTGAGGAAGAGGCAACCATCAACAACAAGAAGAGCGGCAAGACAGATAGCATGCCTGGAAAGAAGAACTAAATATGTCAGGGACGGGGAGCTTCACTGGACCAACAGCGGGATACCCATCATGAAGCATTTGTGTTTGGGACGGTGGTGCATGGCGTTTAGAGGATAGATTCGAGGGAAAATCAAATCAATTTGTTTATGACAACATACCTAATCATCCTTCGACACTAATTTTGATATGGATGCAAGCTAGCATGAAAAGTTCGACATGGACCACGTCCATATGCATTTTGATCTTGCCCTCAGCGACATGTCAAGTGCTGCAATGCGCGTGCGGCTGATCTCTTATGCATCTGAGCTCCGTCATCTCATTAGTCGTTGGTCTAGATGCTGGAGCAGTGCCACAGTGCCAGTATGGAATTCTGCCTGGAGTGAAACATGATGAGACTTGACTTTGCATAGGCGAGTTGGTTTTCAGATGTTGGGATATGGTAATATTCTAAAATCTGACTTGTAGTTTCTATGGAATCGATAGAGCAAACTCGCTTGGCGACAGGAAACATTCGAGAACATCGCGGATCATTCCAGGGTGCATCAAACCACACGATGATCAACGTGCAAAAGATCTCGCCAGGTTGTGGTAGTCACTTGGGCATCCCATCACCATCGACCATCAGTCACCCCCGGCCCCTGGCGGGCGACTTCAACCGCTCATGGCAAGGTGCTCAGGTAAGTGAACCTGTCTATTTTCCAACGTTAGCAATCGGGTTCCCTTATATATAAGGTAGAGAAGAAAGCGACGATTGGGAGTCAGAGTTCAGAATATGTAAGAAAAGACTATCAAATAACCGCCAGATATAGCATCGCAGGCGAGCGAGCCATCTGACGGAATCAATCGCAAATTACTCTCATCATTAAGAGATCCCAATCGTCGTCCCAGAAGTAGGTAAATGGAGACTGTTGACTTACCAAAAGAATAGAACCTCAGAGGATGGACAGGCGGATAGATAGATCCTCTGCCCATTCCTCTGTCCCGTCGACTGATGGTCGCGGTCTGTTATTGTTGTTGTTGGAGGTTGAGGTTTCATTTTCGCTGCAGAAATTTCTCGGTTGTGGCTTTATGTGAGCTGTGCACGGACCATGCAAGCTTGAGGAGAGAGTGGCCAATCACGAGTGGGAGACCCGCCGGGCTGGGAAGGTGGGAGCTTATGTTAGCGGCCGGGCAAAGGATCAACTCCAAGTGCCGAACGACAGCCGTCCTGGTCCTCACCATCCTCGTCGTTGGAGGCGTCACGTCGTCTTCGGTTAGCCTCTACCCATCTCTCTGCTGTGAAGTGTGTGCCCTCCTTCCTCTGCCGGTCATGGGTCTGGATCTGGTACGATGGCCCCGGGGTAGTCTCTGGTCAGCCCACCTGCTTCTTCAGCTTGCTTTGGTGGAGGGGGGGGGGGGCAGGAGTGAGAGAAGGAAAAGCAATGTGGCTTTTGTCGATCCCCTTGGACTACAGGGATGGCACGGTAGACATAACCGTTGCTGAATTCGTCTTACAGTCTAGGTAGCCCGGGGACAGTGTCCTCATCATGGGTCTGTCTCAGAAGACAGCTCCTTGGCCGTGCGGGCATTGGCAATTTGCTGGGCGGTGAGCACAGGGAGAGGAACATAGGACCTGAGTTATTCCCCCCCTTTTCTTACAGAAATAAAAGAAGAAAAAAGAAACACCAGGAGGAGGCATCGTCCTTGGGTGAGAGGAGGGCGGTGAGCAACCCGGACAACGATACTTCGGAGATGGTCTGGGACCCGGCGCAGGGAAAAAAGAAACACCAAAGGGAAAGTATCGTGGGATAGTGAGCTGATTCTCGTCGTCTTAGTCCACGACATCCCCAATGGGACCTTATTATGCGTTGCTGCTATTCGCCATGCAGGCTTTGAGAAGCGAGCCAGCCAGTTGGCAGACACCAAGACCTCCCGCTCTTCTGCTGCATGAAGGGTGTACCATGTGAGACTCGATATTAGCGTCTGGTAGCCCTATTTCCTCGGAAGGGCTGTAACGGGCTCGATCTCTCGGTCTGCCTTGAGAATATCCGATCGTGCTTTTTGCAGATAGGCGAGTCGATTGCCAAGAGGGACCGATGATACATACGACGGGAGAAGAAACCAGGTCGTGGTCGATGCTACCCCAATGTGTCATCCTCATCTTAGCTGATCGCTTCGACGCGAGATCGCCCAGATTAGCGTCTGTGGACCATCACATATCAATGCCCTATGGCTCGATTCGGTTCCAGATTCTGTTTCTTCTGCTTGTGTTCTGCTGCCGAAGGAAGGAAGAGGGGGGGGGGTGGTGTCGAATCGAGACCTGACATCAGCGGTCACTCAACAGCCTCTTTATGGACAGACACTGCAATTACGGAGTAGATTGCAGCTTTGAACCCCCGCCGGAGATCATGTCAGTACCCCCGGTGGTCATCAAGTTTATTTCTCTCTCTCGCTGCTCACGGGCCGCTCGGCAGCGATTATCACAACGGCTCCAGGGTCAAAGCCAGGTGAATCCTTGCGAAGGAAGGGGAGGGGAGGGGAGGGGAGAATAGGTCGACCGAGCCGGATGGGCGCAGGGGAGGCACGCGACAAGCTTCCGTGAGTTTTGATTGAGTCTCTCGTTCTAGTGTAACACGAGACCCGTTGTGTCAGAACCTAAGTTTTCGCCCCCTAACCACTCACACTGCCTGCATGCGAGCCGTGTCTGAGGCCGGTAGTCGACCCGTACATACACAAAGTATGGTATGTAGGGCTGGACTGGAACCCGTTGATGTCAGGGACACCTCATAGCGGCACATGTCATCGTGGTTTCGAGGCTGGAACCTCTTCGTTCCCTTGGGGGCTCTTCTTTTGAAGGAGAAGGGGGAAGAGATGATGGCTGGGCAGGTCAGGTTGACAGTCAACGTCGTACGATATACACGGTTTTGCACTGGTTCAACCTGTCAAAACTTTGCTCCCGCGGCGTCCCTTACCTGCTAACTGCCTTATGATGGGTTGCACAGCTTTGGCTCGCTGTTGCACCGCATGCGTACGGGCTGCTCTGGCGGCGGTTCAATTCCCCGGTTGGTTGAGGCTTTCTTCCCAATGGCGTATGGATGATGCTGGTCTGGGGTGTTGTTGACTTTGGACGACATCTGCTGATCTGTAGCTATGGCTCTAGCGGCAGTGAGTGAGTCGCCTTGTGAGGCATGCCGTTGCCCAGGTGTTGCCCATGTGGCTCGAGAAACTTTCTCTTGGCTCCCCGTTGTCACTCATTGCGTTCCTTCGAGTTTTGGGCATGGGATTAAACTTTTGTTGCATGAGAAAGAAACTTTTGCTGCATTTGGAATTCAAGTAACCATTACTGTACTCAGTGCCCACCCCCCGTCAGCTCCTTCGCCGAAACCACACCCCTCCCCCCGTAACAAGTACGCCCTTTAGATACAGCCTTGTTTCCAGTTTTTGGTTTTCCATACCGACCGACCGACGCCAAGAAAGGAACCAAGGAAAAATTGTGGAAAAGACAGTAAGCTTTCCTGCTTCGCCTCCGTGAGGGGGGAGCAATCTCATCAAGATATGAGAACCATCCCGATGTTCGTGTGCCACTGAAATCTCGGAATGGGTGCCGTGAAGCTCCACCTCTGTAATAGTAGTAGTAGTCGTAGTAGTAGTAAAGTGTAACAAGCGCGAATACCACCACAACGGTAGCAGCCTGTTGTTCTCTTCATCTCTCTTTTTTTAACTCGGGTTTTCGTCTCCTTTTGTTGAAGTTGGTAAAAAAACAAGGCACGCAAGGAAAGTGAGACCCCGTCCATCTAGTCGAGTCCTCCCGTTCTCGAGTCTGGTCTCGCGTCTTTCTCCCACTCCCTCTCAGCAGCTTGGGGATAGTCTAGCAGCATGGCGTGCCACAGTTGCCGCATGCGCGGCCTGGAATCACCCAAACCTCGTTGCCATTGGCGGCACAGGTGGGACAGCGCACTCCCGGGAGCTAGGGTCCGAGGATGTCAGTTGTTTTCTGTGTGCTCCGTCTCGGGCTGAGG
The DNA here is from genome assembly GCA_016808195.1 of Cytospora chrysosperma. Classification (NCBI taxonomy): domain Eukaryota; kingdom Fungi; phylum Ascomycota; class Sordariomycetes; order Diaporthales; family Cytosporaceae; genus Cytospora; species Cytospora chrysosperma. Next base: position 1,546,918 of record JAEQMF010000012.1, read on the forward strand.
TGTTCACTCACTGGGCAGGATCGAATATCTGGCTGGCTTGATGGCAGGCCGGGGTATTGCGGCGTGGCCGGCATGGGAAGGGGGCCCATAGGTGGGGGCTGGGAGATGGTGATGTCCAGATCACGGGGAATTGCGGGGTGGACCATTTTGGTATTGGCGGGTTTGGTGTTGTTCAGTTTATTGTCTGAATGGAAAAGCCACTGCTTGAATTGCTCGGGTCGCCAAGAGTGGTGAAACCGAAGGGAAGATGGTGGTGGTGGTGGTGTTGGTGCTGGTGGTGTTGTTGTTGTTGTTGGTGATGGTAGTGGTGTACAATGGTTGGTTGGATGGATGGGATGTGAAGTTGATACAGATACGGGACAGGAGGCAGAGGAGGCGTCAGGGAGTTATATATTCCTCCAAGAGCCTCAACTGTTCGACCTGTCGTTCTCGATCGCCTCCTGGAGCCCAACATTGCAGGGATCAGGTGTCGAGAGCGCAAAGAACAAAAAAGAAAGCGAAGAGAAAAGAAAGGATACTTGGCGGTGTCCACGACGGGGGGACGGGAAGCACAACGGGAGCGGATGTTTCCATGCCATCCTCCATATGAGAGAAGCTATGGGCAGATGTGTAGCCAGGTGTAGGCCCATACCCTGCTCGAGAGAGTGGGAATATTAAAGCCAATGACTCTGATCGTCGTGAGTATGGTGGTATTGCGAGTACACCTGGGCACACACCAATCAGGCAGGCTACTGCAGCCAGCGCGCCGTCGTGGGAGTCTATCGTGACGGTGTGTTTCAAGAGACCACTTGATCTCGTTGATATTGGGGGGTAGGAGGGGGGGTCTTCAAGATGGAACCAGATGACACCTGGGCAGCCAGGCCATGTACATAGGTAGTCTTATCTGTATGTACACTACGAGGTGGAGGTGGAGCCAGGGGGGCCGTGTTTGGATTTCTGGAATAAAGAAGAAAAAGAAAGTTTGAGCAGAGTGGTAGTTCAGCAAACTAGTTAGTACTTGGAAAGTTTAGAAAAGTGAGCCGTACAGGTACGTACTGCAACGCATATGGCGTATGGAGCATGGGGATGGAGGAAGCTGGATTTCGAGTTGCTTTGAATAGCGGGTACAGAGTACATATCAACCGTGCTTGGGCATAGTGGGGACCTCGGGACGTTGAGGCGTTGACCGGAGAAGTCAAGTGGGCAGGTAACCCCCGATTTGAGGGCGATTGGGTATTGTTCAAGTACATAAACCTATAAGTCCCGCCAAGCTTTCAGCACATGGGCAGGGCTTCGGTACTTGACCAAAACTTGTTCCAGCAAGTACCGACTGTGTGAAGGAGGTATGGCTTGCGACTTGCGGCTTGCATTGCGGCTGGTGATCAAGCCAAGCCCAGCCAGTTATATCCGTGTGTGGAGCTCTCCTCATGTACAGTAGAAATCAATGGATGCTCAAGAAACAACCATAGCTTCATGGGAAAATGTGACAGGTTGGAATGGTGACCCATATGCTCGTCTATTTTCTGCGCTTTCCACAAGGGCGGGGCAGATTACGATTACATACATACATACATCCTAGTTAGTGTACACAGATGTATCTTGCATGTGGCATATGTACATGCAAGCATCCCCGGCAGCCTTCCCCCCCACCCTGGCTACCTAGGTACATAACTTATTTGGACCGTGTTTGCTGCCGGATAACGGTCTTCGTATCATGTTTCTTCTAGCCTGCTGTTAACCTTTCTCCCGCTATAGAGTTGGGTGCATAGTACCTACCTAGGTATCTATCTACATCGCTACCCTAGGCACTTGGGTAGCATGCAAGTAGGTACCTGAGCACGTACTGGCGTAACGTAGGTAAATAAGTCCCGATGCGAATACTACCTAGGTAGGCAGCATTGAGCGGCCGCGCTGCAACGGCATGAGCTGTGATGAGAATAAATAGTATGATGAGGAGGAGGTGTTACACCTGGCCAATTGGCAATGATCCGTCATGTCTGGCTGATACTGACGGGTGGACAGCAGATGGGACCCCTAAGGCCTGACCGGGCTAAGATTCAGACTTAGTGCATCCGATATCATATCTCACATTGTTGATGGTGTTTCTTTCTTCTCCCACCTGTGGACAAGCTGGCCCCCCCCTGGGCCCTGGACGGTTTGCGCGTTCGTAGTTGCGGGTTCTCCGGCGTCTTAGCGCACGGGGGGCATTTCAATGCTCGCGTCGACGGGTGGAATATATTCCATCCTCCATCCTCCATCCTTCCCAGGCCTCTACGGTGGCTTACATACCGAGTGCACACATAAGGTTGGTTGTTTTCTGTGCCTCCTCCTCACCTGAAAACAAAAGCGCACATATTGGATACCTAGGTAGATACCTGCCACAGTACCTCGGTAGGCAGGGACCTCAACCACAGATCAACGCCATCAACTGCCTCCCGGAACCACCCTCACGAGGATTGACCAGGAAAATCCCCACGTGGGTTTCCAATCCGCACCTTCCTTAAGGCGCATGTGCTAGTTTTTTAATCTATTAAGGTTAAACTTTTTGGTTAGGTCACCTAAAAGGAAAGTGGTGTACTGTATGCAGGTGTATATATATATATACCTGGGTACCTGGCATCTAGGCGCCTGGGCGCCTGGGCAGCTGGGCAGCTGGGCAGGTATGTGTAGTACCTACCAAGGTACGGATCCGTACTAAGATACCGGAGTACTTAGCAGGGCAGCTGCAGGGCAAGGCCACCTGGGCACCCACAATAGGCAGCACAGATTTCAAACTGCCAGGTGGTCTGCATGCAGCCCCCGCCCCTGGCCCCGCCCCCACCTAAGAATGCCCATCCACTTCTAAGCATCCATCTGGTATAATGTGTCTCTGTCTAAACCTAGGTACATACATACCATCTTGCCTGCTCGCCAACCAACCAGGAACATCTAGGTTCTGATTCCTATTTCTTATTCCTCTTCCTGGGCCTTCGCGTATGTAACATGCTCTGCCAAGATTCTCATTTGCAAAACGATAACGGGCTGACCGCTCTTTTGGCGTCAATGAAGTGTGTGCATGCGGAGTAGGCCTGTCTTGGTTCGCCTATCTCATCAACAACAACACCACAAGCCTTGCACGTGCACCTGGCTGCCTCAGCTACCTGGGTACCTACAGTAGGCAACGTTCCAAGCCTTCCAAGCCTTCCATGCCTTCCTTCCAGGGCTCCTTAGGTTTCTACTAATACTGTGGTAGGGCTCCCCCATCTTTCCAGCCCCCCCCCCCTGATCATCCAGATCAGCCTTTTACAGCCTCGAGGCCCCAATCTAATAGACCCAATCGCTCGGTTCCCCAAATTGCCTTAGGTTTAGACCCCGGACTGCAACGGGCCTTGAACTCGGTATATCCGGCATCGATATGGTCCCAGGATCTTCTTTACATGTCGATTAACAACAAGCTGCTGGGGCTCAGGCTGCAGAGCATGGCGATGATGCCTGTTGCTTCTGCACCTTGTCCCGGACGCATCCCCGATGACTCGGCAGAAGCTCCTTCGCCACTCGCCCCTTCGCTCTTCTTGGAGCATGATCACCCACGGGGGCACTTGCCCCGTCGTCGCGCACGCTCGTCGCCCCTCCAGCGGCCTCCTGTTACTCCCCTGCCGTTTGATCCAACCGTACCGAGCGAACGGCCCCGTCTACGGCACTAGTAGCCTCACAACATCTGAACCGGAGCCACCCATGCCACCCTTGACTGCCTTGGAAGCAACGGCTCCGCTGCAGATTCCGGACAGGACGGAGGGACCCTCAGCATCCCTCGCTATCACCCAGTCACCTTGACGTCCTATGCTACCTCATCTGAAACCAACGGACCTTGTCTTGCGTCTCCAATATCAAGAAGACTAGACGACATCGTCGGTTTACACCGACTTTCCGTTGCTTTTGCACCCTTGCTGCTCAGGACGTGAATACATCGCGAGGGCATGGGCTCACGCATATTTGCTTCTCTCCTATGAATATACCGAGCTGGCGAGACACAGCCAGGTCATCGTCCAGCCATAGTCGTGAAAGTTGGGAAGGACCGCCTGAGTCTTTTTCCTGGCCCTTTTCGTGGTCAAAAGCATTCCAAGTCAACCGCGTAGGCATATGCGTCAATCATCAGATGCTGGATACGCAGTTCCTCGATACTGTGCCACAGAACTACCTCGCTAAGCAGAGCCGCAGCCTCTGGTGTCACAAGCACCCGGGCCCAGACTTATTTGTCGAATATCGTGCTCTGTGCATACGATACTTCTGGAGGGACTTGGGGTCTGCACAAATATGACATGCGGTGGATCTTTCGTATGATCACGTACACTACAGGAGATCTTCAGCCTCAGAAGCAGAAGGGGGAGGGGGTGTGGTTATGACGGGCCGCCACCACCTACCTTTCCCGACCTTCCGCGACTGCCACATTACCACAGTACAGTCATTGCTTCCAGATGCTCCAGAAAACTGGAGTCAGACGGCGATGTCTTGCATTATGGCATCCGGATCCTCTAGTGGTTGATGGGCCGTCATAATGAAACACCTAGGCGTGCGTCTGCTGCCTCTCTCGCTGTGGGCCTATGTCAGATGAGAAGGGACCTCTGCGGGGCACTCATGGGAAAGCAACATCGAATCGCCGGATCGCCGGATCTTGGAGTGCTTGTAAGTTCAGGATTCGACGACATGACCTGTCACATCTCACCTCCACAAACCTGCGCGATGTGGGCCGATTCGGGTGTACCAAATGACAGCAAGAGATCAATGACTCGAGACAGAGATCCCTATCTCGGGCGTTCTGTATGTACTGTGCCCAAAATCGGAGCACGTCCCTTGCCAGCGTCATGAGGATCTGATCGCTCGACATCGTGCAGTGGAATCCACGGGATAAGAAGCCCTGCGCCCCGGTATCCGGACGCTGCCAGCCTTGAGGCCGTACCGTTGAAATGATTGATTCAATGCAGCATGAGGCTAGTCTGTCACCCTTGTTTCGATGCCATCGAAAACATGTCGGGAACGCTGCCCAGGTGCGAGATCCCGATGTTCGCATAGGTCAAAAGCTCGTTGGACGCTGCTCTAGTAATGTTTGCACAAACAGCCCCATCACCCAACCTCTCGGGTTGTCAGCCGGAGACTCTTGGCCATGATCAGGCCATGGAGGCCGCCATCACAGAAGCTGTGCCACCCTCTGGCGCCCAGCAGCTTTTTGCTACTCTTCCATCTTGCTTCTTACTATGGACAAGAGACTAACGAACGATTGCCGAGATCAGACTAAGTTTTCTCTCTGGGGTTTTGTTGAGATCTGGCCCACTCTCGGCAAGACTGCGTGGGTTCTTGCATGCAGACTCGCATATGAACCGCAGCGCCGGGACGAATGAGACGATCTGATCCTCGTGGTGAGAACGGCTCGGCCACTTGCGCGTGTCACAGGCTGGCTGCGCTCACACCGTCAACAAACATCGTCGATCACCCAACTCGAGGCCATCAATAATACAGTATATCAGCACGAGGGCCTAGTGATGCCTTTGTTACGCACAGCTTTCCTCCTGCGGCGGCCATATGTCTTGATGTCAAGATATTTCGGCTTCGGATGTGGCTCAACTCCTGCCAGCCAGCCGACAGGATGATCGACGTTGACATGAGGTGGCTTTACATGGCACCAGGGCTATCGAGCCGTCGAAAAAGCACCTAGCCGCCGCGTCAAACTCCTGCCAAAATTGCACGTGTGTAGCGTGAATGAGACAATGGCTTGTCCAACGTCAGATCCCGAGGTCGTGTGTATCTTTATCCGATGCCGCTCCCTGTAACAAGAAACACAATCTGCTCAGTAACGTCTATGTGCACCGGCCAATGCTGCGGCTGTCTCCGATCCAAAGCCTCTCGGACAGAAGCGCGAATCCTGACACAAGTCCATCACGCTGATGGCTCGATTTGAAAGCGGCGATGGCCAGAAATCATGCGACATCATCGTCACCAATGCATCGCCAATTACCCCCCCAACCATCCGGTTACCCGAAACGTGGGCGATGAGCGCGTTTCGAGAAAAGCACTACGCAGTACCTCGCAAGCATCTCCGGTTATGGCCTTCGGTGATGTTTCTGCCCTAGGCGGCTTCACACTCCGTGTGGATCAATTTGTACGACCCCAGGCCCTTCGAAACTTAACCGGCAAGCCTCATTTCGCCCTGCCAGGTTGCTATTGACAGGGTGTGTTGTTTCGCCTGCGCTTTGCCTCCACAACATCGGTTGACCGAGACAGGGATGAGCGTAACGGGTGGTGACCAGTTAAAGGCAATACAAATCCTCGCCGGGGAGACTCTGCCGACAATCACCCGACTTCCCACAGTTCCACAATGCAGGATACATCTCACGTGTCATCAGCCTGTCAAATTGGCATCACTGTTCGCCATAACTCATACCCACAGTAAGTATAAACAGAATCACGGGGGCAATTGTGAGAAGAAAGATGCAGGCCCACAGGGTGTTGCCATCCGAAAACTTTGGGGAGCACACTGCGACAGGCCGCGGTCGCAGAAAATGACATGCTGGTAGTAACTCAAACAGGGAAATGGGTATCCTATCTACTGGAAACCTCGCCTGATTACGGATCAGGGAGAAATTTCCAGGTTGTTGTGCAAACAACGCCTGTACAAAAAAACAGAGTGTGCCGAATCCTGGCTCTGAAGCCTTCTAATCAACCAGGAGGCCGTGCACCAACACCGAAAGCCATAATGCATGCCATGGTATCTATTTTCCATGCAAATCAGAAGAGAGCAGGAAGCTCTTTGCCCCACAGAGCACCAGCCAGCCATGCAGAGTACCCGACTTGGACCAAGAGCCAAGCTGTCAGAAATGATACTGCATACTCGTGCCAAATAGGCGACAAGCGGTGACCATTTGGCTCGATCTCGAGACTAACGTGCATACGCGGCATCTACTCTCATCGGACCTGCTTCTCGATCTTGACCAACAGCTTGCCTGCACTAGGTCTCCCTTGGGCGTCTTTCAGATCTATGAATCGATACCCCTGCTGTAATCGATCGAGCCTAATGCAAGCCCATGCAGCCAGCTTATCTTTCACAAGCCCTTCGTCTTCGATCTTGAACCTTGATTCCGGAGCAACGTTAGCGTTATGGCCTTAAATTCACGTATTGGCCAGCAGGGGACCCGGTGCGTCGAGCAGGAAACCCAGTAACACTTGGAGACTCGGCGATCAGGCAACGAAGCGGCACCAACACGCGTCGATGCCATCTAGCAAGCCTCTCGAAATGGGGTGGTGCACCGAAGGCGCGCGATCTCGTCTCGGATAGCTGCTCCAGAGATGATCGATGAGGCAGGCCGAAGAGTGACATGCACCGAAACACAAGCGGAACGTTTGTGCTGCGCTTCACAGGAGCAGAGGAAGTTCTGATGTGTCTCACTGATTCACATCGGATGCCAGCTCAGAAACGGACTCATGTCCGTTCCCCACACCGGTGTGCACTCGGTACTAGCCTCCGATAGCCTCCTTCAGCCTCACCGGGCGGGCGGGCCCTGAAACCGCACTATGTAGAAGCTGAACTGTCGACTCGCATTGGGAACAGGTCATGGCAGCACACTGGCAGCTCTTGTTCCAATGAAGCGACGCGCAACAAGTATACTACACAAGGTGTTGGGTAAAGGAGTACAGCATCAAGAAGGAGCTGGATAATGACAACGACGTGACGCAGGCAATACTGAAACTCAGGGGACATGGGTTCTGCTTGGTATCACTGCACCGCTAACTCACCTGACGAAGCTGAGTTCCTCCACCACGTCGTCAATCTCGGGGAACTCGAGTACTTGACCGACTCCCCAGTCTGGATTCTCTGTCTCGCTGCTCTTGGTCACGAGCTTATACTGGCCGTCCTGTACAAGACCGCTCTTGATCGTTTTTTTCTCGTTGCGCTCCTCGGGCGTTTCCACGTGGATTTCGCACTTTACGAAAGGCTTGAAACTGGTGCTATCTGATGTGCTTGCAGTCGACACTGTACCGGCGTCGCTTCCGGAGTCATCAGGCTCTCCCGGGAAGGGAAGATGCTGTCCAGCCAAGATGGTGATGCGGAACTTCTCCAGGATTCGATGCTGGCCGGCCTCGGCCTGCGTTGTGGTGCTATCACTGCTGAGATAGCCCGGCGGCTTGAGTGCCCAGCCCTGTTCGGGCTCGAACATGGCGCTGTTCAGCATGATCGCCTCGTCAACATGAGACCTCTGCCAGTTCAGCGCGACCATCTGGACGCCTTTACGCCAGTAAATCGATGGATCGAGGTTGGTCGAGCTGACGCGGGTCGAGTGTGGATAAGCTCGCATGAAGAAGTTGCGGTTGTGAACGAACATCTCCGCGTGCTTGGTCTGGTGCAGCTTCAAGATCTTGTACTCGTCGATCGAGAAAATGTGCGATAGTGATTGGGCTGACAACCCTGAGAAACCTTTGTAGTGCTCGCTGTGCGTGTAGACGGCCAGCTTTCCGAGCGCCTCGCGAATCTTGATGCCCGATGTCTTGACCACTCGGGGAAGCTCGCCGGTATGGGTGTCGATTTCCCCAGATGGCCGCTCATCGTCAGATGCAGAGCCGTCCTCGTCATTTGTGGACATCGTGGGTACTGTGAGCTGGGTGCTTGCTTTGGCAATGCCACAGCTTGGCGCGGCCGGCTTCCTAACCTTCACCAGGATCTTCTCCATCAACTCTTCCAACCTCGGTTGGCGCTCATTAGGATTACAGTCCGCGAACGGCTCATCTAGGAGGTAATCGCCCCACTCCTCTTTCATTATATCGACCATCATGTCTTGTTGTTCGCCTGTAGCATGGACCTCTAAACTCACAATCAGGGGAAGCTTGTTGGTTTTGAAGGCGGATTCCCTGATTACCCGACACACCTCTCGCAGTGGTATGCGCTTCGCAAGACCCACGTCGCCGAGCCCCTGGACGGTGTGCGCATGCGTGACCTCGGGCTCTACCCTGCCCCGCCTGGGCTCCCTGGATTTTGACCGCGATCGAGACATAGGCCCGCCCTCTCCCCGGCCCCTCCCGTCAGTGGATTGTGCATGCCGGAGTGGTGGGACAATGTCGCTCGGATCCAGCCGGTCATTCTCTAGCGAAGTCGTGCTGTAACTTGCGGTCGGGATGGCCAGATGCAGCTGGCTCATGCTAGCACTCGCAATGCCGGCCTTCGAGCTGTAGTCATGCGAGGGCTTCTGTTTATGTTTTGATCCTCCTCCTGCGAACGCATGCCATGTCCGGTCAAGTTTATTGGCAAATGACTGGGCCGCTGCCGGGAGCGAATGCATTGAGCTCGTCGAGAGCGCCGAGAGAGCCGAGAGGTTCCTCTTGTGGGTGGGCCTGGGGTCATCGCGGCAGCTCGGCGACCGGGACCTGCTGGGCGTGGGCGTCCTGCTCCGCTCGGACCCCTCGCCGTTCCAGACGTCAATCTCCACGCAGCGGCAGTCACCCTCCAGGACCGTCCTGTACGCCTCGGCCGACACCTCGCCGCTGAGCTGGTTGCCCAGGCCGATGTACGTGTTGTGGCTGCTGCTTATGAAGTAGTTGGTGATGGGCCTCGACAGGTCCTTCTTCCCCGCCGGCCGCAGGGCCGCGCTGTAGTCGTGCAGCCAGACGTAGATGAAGTCGCCCAGGGTGTACCTCTCCTTCTCGAGGGGCCGCACCAGGCCGCCCTGCACGTCGGTGAGGAACTCTTGCAGCCGCTCCCGTGTTATAAAGTCCCCCTCGCGGCCCCGGAGGGACGTGAAGACGCGCTCTATGTGCCTGTGGGTGTACTCTCGCAACAGGGGTAGGTCGGACTGGTAGTTGGGCGCGAAGGGGGCGGCGCGGAGGTCGTCGATGGGTGACGTCAGGCAGCAGGATTCGTCGCTAATAGTCGCCGTCGCCGTCGCCGTCGTGGTGTCGTCGTCGTCGTCGTCGACCCTCTTCACCGTGTACTCGGACTTGCTGTGTTGGTGTTGGCGCTGTTGCTGATGGGGAGCCTGGGGGCTCGGCGCGGTGCCCAGGGCCACCATCGAGAAGAAGTGCCTCCATGCCGTGTGTGCGCCGAACCTGGGGCTCGGCTTGGGCCCCCCAGAGCCTGGCGGTGTCGGTGCTGGTGTCGGTGGTGCCGGCCTGAGTCTTGCCACCGCCGAATCCTCGGACTTGGTTCCGGCGCCGGCGCCGGCCGGGGCCTCTCCGGCTCTGCGTCCCCTATTCGGCGACATGGCCGGATAGGTCTGCGCACGTTTGCGGGCTCCCTGGTGAAGTGGAGGGGCCTGTGTCAGTCGAATTGGTCTATGCGGGGGGCACTCGCCGGGGACCTCCAAAAGGCGGGCGCGTTTGCAAGGCTGTGTGTGCGATATTGGGAGAGGGGGAATGGGCTGGGGTGGGCTGAGACGAGCTGAGCAGTCGGGACAGTTGGGCAGGTCAGATAAGGCCGGGTAAGAAAGGGTAAGGTTTAGAGTTTGCGCAGAAACAAATACTCGCTGACTTCGACGACGATGGAGGTTTACAGATAACGATGCGCGACCCCAACCTCCCTGAGGAAACCACAATTCTTCTTTTTCTGGTTCTTCTTTTCTTGTTCTCTGCTTCAGCTCACGGTATGTAGGACTTACGAGGCAACCCATAAGTGGTACTATGTGATGACGGTGTGTGGTCCGTATTTCGTGTTCCCACCCCCCCCTTCTCCCGTATCGCCGTTTTTGCTCAGGGGGCGGCCGCCCGCAGCACACTCTCACCCCAGCTTCCGGCCAGCAGTGGGCCAAGCTGCCACTGCTGCAGGTCAGATCTGCAGAAAGAGGATGCAGGTAGCAAATTATGGGGAACGGGGCTGCGCTGCAGAACCACAGTTCGGGCGGGACCCCGGTGTCGTTGGGCGGGTCAATGGCGCTACTGTAGGTACTGTGGGCGTCGGTACCAGGCTCGCTGATGAGGCCCAAGTGGACATTGCAGGTTCGGGTATTTGTGACTTTTGATGACTTGTGTTCGGGGTCTGAGATGGAGGAGATAAAGAAGCTGAAGAAAAAAGAAACGAAGAAAGGAAAAGGAAACAGCAGGCAAGCATAAGAAACACAGCCAAGGAGTTGTAAGCATTGATCTATCACCTTCCGGATCCCTCCCCGGCACTGCGATTACCGGGCGAGAGCAGCACCGCAGACGACACCAAATCTTTTTTAAGGTTTCGGAATGGACTGTAGATTGATCAAGGGACCACCCACGGTTCCGCTCCCCAGGGACTGGGCTCCCCAGCGGCTGAGCAGGCTGAGCAGGCTGAGCTCGTGGATCAAGATCTGAGACAGAGCTGAAGGGCTGGAAGGGTGCTTCCCTGCTGCCGGCAACCTTGGAAGTGCGGGTTGAACTCTGCAGCTGCGCGAGACTTGCAGTGTAAGTTGATCCTCCACGACGTCCTGCAATATGGGAGGACGAGAGTTTCCGACGGAGGATGGTGTCTCAATACCAGAGACAGGGGGCATCGTGCTGTGGCATGCATTGCCATCTCTGCAGGTTCAATTTGCCTTGAGCAGGGCGTCCATCCATCCCGCTGTATCTGGCACCACCCATGTACATAGGTATTCTACATGGAACATCATGTTGTCCATGTCTTTCTTCCCTGCAGGGCTGATGAAACAACCTGTCATCCTGGCGAAGCTTGTGTGGGGATTGTTCCTCGACAATCGGAAAAGAGCGAGACGCCAATCTCAGTATCGTTGGTTGGCCCTCCAGGCCCCTCTTGGGTTCATCAAAAGTACATTCATTCTAATCTAATTTCGAGAGGAAGCTGCCCCTGAATTTTGATGACAAGAAAACCGGGGACGCCTGTGGGGAGCAGCAATTCAAGTGATCGGCGCCTCACAAGAGCCGGTTCTTGATGCTAATTTGGGGAGTGTCACTTGATGCTGATATCATCGTCATCATCACCATCTTCGTATTCAGGGGCCTTGAGAAACGATTTGTTCAGACGGTAGAAGGTCGAGTATGGTGACCAGAGACTTCCATGCTTATCTACTCAGCAGGTAGAAATGAGAGTGAGCCCACCAAGCTGGGCGCTGGGCGCTAAGGACACAGTAGATACAGGAGTGAAGCTCGCTGAAGCATAACGTCATTGGCCAGGGGGGGAGTGCTATGGCTCGCTGACTACAGCTCGTTCAACGACACTTCATCAACTGCCGTCACACACACGAACACATGAACTTTCTTCAGCTCATTTGACCACAAGAAAAAGTAATGCTAGACACCTAATCCTGAGCCCAAAGGACACCAGCGAACACAGGTCCCACATTACTAAACTCGGCTCACCTTCAACCAGACGAGTCACAACCATGGCCGGGAAGAAGTCTCGTCGGGAATATGAGGACGAGGTGCGCTCCTGGGGCTTCAATCACGTCTTCACCTGGACAGATGGCCCTCACGCACACTACAGCCCGCATTCTCATGCTGGCCTGACCACACATCTCATCCTCAGCGGCCAGCTGACCGTCACATACCCAGAGGACGAGAACCCCACGAAAGAGACATTCGGTGTTGGTGATAGACTTGATGTCGATGCGGGGAGGGTTCACGAGGTTTGGATGGGGAGGGAAGGGTGTACCTATGTTATTGGGGAGTAGGCATGGTGTCCTGCATAAGAGACGGAAACACGGAGGCAGCCAAGGTATTCGAAGTAGCAGAAGGCCAAGTGATGCGGCGAGAGTTGGTATGGTATTTGCAAAACGTCTGAAAGCACATATATGCTTGAGTCTCTTGCAGTAAACGACATCGAGGCGCACCTCTTCTACACCATCCCCCACCCTGGAACCCCGCACTTGGCTATGTGTCTGTATTTGTTCATACTAGTCTGTCGAATAGCCCACGGCTGGCTTACAGAACTTGACTAGTGGACAGCTTTCTTCTGTACCTGGCCATCATAAACACGTAGATGCCTGTACTGGAGTGCGCGTACCGTCGCCTCCGATACATCACATTCGTATGCCTTTATTACGGGTCCCCTCCCTTCATTCCAGGATGCAGGCGTCCATTCATATCCATGAGGATTGCTTTCACGCAGCATCCCCTTCAATTTTGCAACTAGTCCCCCAACTTCAATCCTACCTTTCTCCTTCGAGTTGCATGCGGGCGGTTTGATGACTAGCATCTCCATCTGAATCAGGTTCAGAAAGTCATGGAGATATTCAGTGCAACGCGCGTGCCTGTGCAGGTCATCGATGAACTATTGGAAAGCATATCAGTTATCACCGTGCTGTGATGGACGGACTTAGTGGCTGCCTACCCTAGACACTGTTTCCTTGACCATCACTGCGATAGAGTTGTCATCTTTGCATCTGACTATTTCAAAGAATGTGTCTGTGGGAATGTCAGACCACATTGGATCGGGCGCTTGTCTTTTTCGAGCAAAATCTTCGACGAGTTCCCAACCTCCCAACAGCCAAGTAACGAAGTCCAGATAAAGGCACCCGAGAGCCCAGATGTCGTGAGAACGGCCACGCGTACCCACAAGGTCAAACTCCGGTGGGCGGTAGGACGGCGAGACTGCAGCCTTGATATCTGGTTCATAGAACATGCTTAGACGGGTGTTGATCTCAGTCAACCCGAAGTCTGTGATCTTCAGCGTCCCGTTGCGGTTCCTGTCATGACGATCCTGGAACCACAACACATTTTGTGGCTTTATGTCTCCATGGCGGCCAAATTGATACCGTGGACGTGTCGCTGTCGGAGCCTGGAGTCTTTGTTGAGTTCTTGGATGCTCAGGGTGTCTCTTCCACTCGTTGGAGTTATACTGGTGGATCTTGGAAAGAGCTTCGGCGAGTCCGCAGCATTGTTCAGCCACCCAACGAACTGTTTCGTAGTTCATTGAAGGTCGTGGGTTCTTTCTCTTCCAGTAGGTTTCGAGGTCGGCCCCTGCCCAAGGGAATATGAGATAAAACCTTTTGAACTGTTCGTATGTCGCAAGAAGGGAGATCAGATGCTCATGAGTGTCATCACTGAATTTCTTGAGCATCTCAGCTTCGTGCTTGAATTCCTCCCTGTTCCTCGATGATAGGCACTTGATGGCAAAGCTCTGGCATGTGAACTGGCAAACGTTAGCAGCTTCCTTGACTTCTAGCTGAGTCCTTCTGATGCCCAGGTATTATACCTTGTAGTCACCGAAGCCGTGCTGTTGCGGGTGTATGTCTGCCTTGAACACACTGCTGAAACCGCCTTCAACCTCGTCTCGATCATTCGTTGACCCTTCACTCTCAACCCCATATCTACTATCCGATACAAATGGCAGTGGGATCTGATCTTGTAGGACGAAGTGGCCAACGTTCTTGCGCTCACCACGGTGGAAGAATGGAGCCATGGTCGTCCACTGCCATTCTTCAAATCTGCGGATGGCTAGAGAACTCCAGCCATCAAAGCATCTCAATGGCTGCGCGGCCCCTTCGGAACTGTCCTTCCGAGCCAAGCCGAATAGGTTTTGGGTTTGTCCTTTGCGTGGTACTTTACGCAAGGGCAGATCCTGATCCGCCACCCTTTCATTCAAGAATAGGTTGATGACAGGAAGCTTCTCACAGAGTACCAGGATGGCAAAGATCTTCTTGAAAGACACCTGACGCCCTTCCTCCGTCAAACCACAGATCTTCTGAGTATGTCCCTCGATCGTTTGAGCATCAAGAGTACCTTTGAAGCACTGATCAAGGCTTTCCTTTACTAAGCTATCATTGACGAATGCCTTCAGTGTCTCATCAGGGAAGAAACCCTTCTTTTCCGAGTGGCCGGGTACTGCATGAAGCAGATTTAGGAGACGGTCCCCTATGGACAGTGTTTCATCTTCTGCGGAGTCACCAAGAGGGACCGCGGGCTCAGGCCTTCTAGTGTTTTTGGCAATCTCGCGGCCACGAGCTCCCAAATCTGTGATGTTGGACTTTTCACTCGTTCGGCGTGGAGCCCCCGGCTTGGGTATGTTGAAGGGCAGTCCATTCCCTATTATTGGCGCGCGACCGATCGCGAGATCAGCCTCAGTAACCTCAAATTGGAAGTCGGCTGTGGTGCCCTACTAACTGTCAGCAAATGGTACAAGACATGCGATACATCTCACTCACAATGAGCGTTTGATCCGGCTCTTTCAAGATCGGCTCCCGCACAGCTGAATCACCATGTGACAACGATATGCCTAGTAAATTTGGCGTAGTGGGGGCTGGAGAACCTGCTCTTGACGCAGGTGGTGATGATGCGATGCTATCCGTGGATTTATAGCTTGAATACTGATCCACAGATTCATCACTGACTGAGTCGATAGACTCTGGAAGCTGCAGATGAGGCACAGTTTGCATGTCTTGGGACCAATCCTCTTTGGAAGCGACATGGGAGAGACTTTGGCCAGTGACATGTCCAAGGTGTCCAGTGTTGGGGTCCGTATATCCTCAATCTGATATTAGCTTAATGAGAAGACGTTGGTCACAGAGAGAATATACCTTGTGAGGCTGATTTGCTAGGCATTTTCTCAAATGGCCCAACCAACTGGTCTTCAGCCATACTGTGGTTATAAGGGTCGAATGATCTCGAATGTGAACGTGCAGTCAGAAAATTTAGAGCCAATAGATGCAGTCAGGCTCCTGGCTTTATGTTATAGTATCGGGACATCGAAGCTGCTTTCTGTGGAATAGCTCCCAAAGGCGAATGTAGCCTATGAGTGGCGGTATCTGGGGCATGGTACACAGCCTCTGGGCTTCGAATGAAAAGTGAGGCTCAAATGTGACTCGAGAGTCTACCTGCTGGGGCGAAGATTGCCTAGGGCACATGGTGTGCTTATTCCTTCACGAATTGCCATCCTCAGCGGGGCTAAGAAGTCGGGCGTCAGGCTGCCTGGCTGTGTGGGGAGCTTCCTGCCTAGGTACATTTTGAACCGACCAGCTGGGAGTGAATGGATTCCCATTCGACCCACGAAGAAAAAGTAACACCGTCACGTAATTCTGCAAGTGATGTGGCCGGCTAAGTGATCTCATGATGCGTAGCCTTCTGGCCAGTACGGTACTCCGTATGATCTGAGCCTTACATGGAACTGGACCCATTATGTATGCCATGGTCACATTGCATGCAAACTCCCACTTACGTGGCTATGCTAGACGCTAGACTGTTTCAGTTCCTTACATACACGTGAAGTGTTTTTACACTTGGTCGGCCTGCTTACTCCTGTTATGAAGCCTTGGTGTCCTCTCAGGGGCTATTCCAAGGTTATAAATGCGACTAGCCTATCGACAATTCTGCACCATTCATTTGCACCACCAGCCATCGATCTTAATACGTGTTATTCCAAGAGCCCCACAATCAGCTCCAATGCCATATCACAACATCGGAAACTCGTCTATCTATAGTGACTATTCCGATACCGACTCGGAGTCGTGTCAAGATATATCCGGATTGAACATCAACCCAGACAAGTTGACTGCCATGTTAAGGGCAAAGTTTGGAGTTGGGTCATACGAGATAAGTGTAGGTTTGATTCTCATGGCAGCGTGACGAAGCGTTTGTTTTTGACGTGCAAGTAGATGTTACGGAACGTGTACAGCATCCGTGCCCCGAGACACCTATCAAGGAGAGAACTCCTTCAGTGCAGGTGATAAAAAAGCGGGCTGAAAAGCAAGATGTACTTGTAGCAGTTGCCCGAGCTGACTGGCTCGTAGACAAGGCTCGGTATCTTGATCATGGTTGTAGTGAAAGAGGAGGGCAAGGAACGTGTGATTGGGTCCGAAGGTGCGGATACATACTTTGTACTTATCTCTATTAGGCAGCCATCTGCATTACAGCGACTCCATTGCTTTTTCTCATGAAGCGCTTTTCGAGCTGTGGATCAACGCGTTACGCAACCCTTCGACTGGTTGATAACAGAGCCAGCCACCTATCAAGCCCCTCAGCTCCCCGAGCCCGTGACCGAAAGCCAGGGTGCGTAACGCAAATATGTATCGTTGTGGAGCACACCTTGCATGATTATATTGTTTTGATGCTGCAGCAGACCACCCCCTCCGTCCCCAGGAGCAGGGATGCTTCGAGCCATGAGGCTCTGCGGAAGATTCTACGAGACGGCGCCAGTGACTAAAACGAAGAACCCCCTCCCCCCCAAATGGAAAGTATGTCGTTGATCTATGAGATACGGCACAAAAGACGAAATTCGAAGTCTCAAAGCAATGTCGCAAAATGAAGATAGTTCGACGACCCCTGGGTTGGAAGACCAGGGGTTGGAAGACCTGATCGCCAGCAGTTATGTCGCTTCCAAGTTCCCTGATGACAGAGAACAGGACTTCATACCGAGTGGCTTGGTGAACCAAATCGTGACAAGGAATTCCATCACTGAGGAGTTGGGGACAGCTGAGGACGACCTGATCAGCTTCATTCTCAAGTCTGCCAAGAAGCTCTTCACAATCAGTCTTATCTGTGGTTTGAATGGCCCCAAACTGCAGAAAGCAATGGTATACTTCAAAAACAGCTGCGCTGTGGATGGAAGATTACCTGTCGACATCCCTTTGGACGGGACCCCTCACCCCTGGTTCCCATCTACACTGTGGTCGAAACTGAGAAAAACCGAATTCCTGAAAAAGCAGTGGATGCTCCTTGCGCCGGTCTTTCCAGCAGGATTTGTGAAGCTGAAGCTCAAGCAAGAGCACATATTTCCGTTCACGTTCGTGGACAAGGAAACGAAGGAAGGCACCTTTGGTGCTGTGTACCAGGTCACTATCCATGAGGCACACCAGGAGGAACCTTTGCGGAAGGTGAGCCATGCCTGCAAATTTGATTAGATCCCCCATCAAACCACGTTCTGCGCATGCTGACTACGTTCAGGCAAACGGCGAACTTGCAAATGTCGCTATCAAGGAGCTAAAGGCCTCGAGCCAGAAGGGCGACGCGACGCATAAAGAATGGGAAGCTGAAGCCAAGGCACTGGAAGAGACGAGCAGCCTCGAGCATCCGCACGTGGTGCAAGCCAGGGCAGTCATTTCGAAGGCAACGAGACATTATTTCATGTTTCCATGGGCTGATGGGGGATGTCTCCGGGACCTCTACGAGAAGTGTCCACAGCCACAGCTGGAGGCCAGCCTCATCAAAGACATCGTCCAGCAAATAGCTGGACTAGCCGACGCGCTCTGGGCACTTCATAACTACAAAGGAGAAGGGTCGTACCGTCATGGAGACTTGAAGCCTGAGAACATATTGATATTTGGGGACAGCACTAAGGTGGGAACCTGGAAAATCGCCGATATGGGCCTAGCAAAGCACCATGTTGCTGCCACCGCTGCGCGGGGACCGACTACTACACGCCACGGAACACCGTACTATGAGCCTCCCGAGGCTTATCTCAATACCTCGGCCGCCCGATCCCGCCTTTACGATGTTTGGTCCATGGGTTGCATCACTCTAGAGCTGATCATCTGGCTTCTCTATGGTCATAAAGAACTTGTCGAGTTCATACGAGGCATGCACGATTCGGTGGGAAACGCAAGTCCGTACTGGGAGTACGATAAAGAACTGAAACTCGCCAGAGTGCATCCCAGGGTGGCAACATACATCGCGAAAATCAAGAAGGAGCCAGAATGCAGGAAATCGACGGCCATCTGTGATCTCATCCAACTTGTGGAAACGAAACTACTGATTGTTCCTCTTCGCCAGGATAACAGAACCTTGCAACAACATCCAAGTGCCGATGCGGGAATCGAAGACGCAGCGGGGGACGCAGCAGGAGTGACCCTGAAAGTTACCCTCCCAGACTCGGACTCGGAAGCACCTGATTCTTCGGTCCCTAATCCAACGCTGGGGCGATTTCGAGCCACGGCCAAAGAGCTTCATGAGACCCTCCTGGAGATTCAACGGCATGGTGAGGAAAGTGAGACTTACTTACTTGCGGGCCAAAGCAGATTACGAGTCACGGAGCCGCTCTCGAGTACACCACTTCTATTGCCACAGCCTACCTCCTTGAAGACTTCTTCGGGCAATCGGCAGAGTACTTCCCGACCACCAGTGCAATTTGAAAGGAGCCAGGACCTGTTGCGGACACCATCATCAGGAGTACCTGTAAGTTACATCTTCCATAAATCAGTGCAGTTACCTCGATGCCCTTCTATTCGCTGATAATTGAAACAACAGACTGTACGTGACATAATCAGGCCTTTAGCTGTGGACAACACCATTTACCCAAGCCTGCTGACAAAATGGGTTCCTGCTAATTTGAATTGGTAGAATGCAAGTCTTCATCCATTCGCATGCAAGGCTACAACAGTGAGTGCTAACAACTCCAGTATGTAAGAGATACGACCAGCGAAATGTTGGATGATCAATTATTGACCGTGTATTACTCGATGGTTTGATCGCAGGCTGTAAGTGTCTCCTCACATCTATTATCACCTGCGCATTTCTTCCAGCCGCACTGTGTGATTGGGTTGTCAGCAGCTAACAATATTGTCCCTGAAGCATGTGAGTGAAAACAAATTGCCTTGAGCTTAAGATGATTCACTATGTGATGCCAGACAATTAACGCCATATTCGAGTAGCCGGTCAGTTGTCAAGTAGCCAGTCATAACGTGAAAACCTGATTGGCGTCGCCGTACTGACCTTCGCGTATTAGCTAGTAAGTTGATCGTCCAGTTGATGTCTTTCGTCGGCTGAGTGGTTTTCAAAGAACTATCTGACGAATTCGAACAGCTCAACCAAGTCTGGGAGTTTCCAGTTGATAACATCTTCGCCACGACAGTGCTCGGGGATGGAAGAATGTGGGAAACAGTAATGCGCACCTCATCGAGAGCTACGCAACTTTGCGAAAAGTGCAGGAAAATCGACCTTTGGGCTGAGAATTTCCTTTTGACTGAGAAAGTCACCAGTCTCGAACGACAGTCTTCGGCTTGTGACTTCTGCAGACTGCGCTGGGAATTGTGCAAACGTCTTAATCACACTCACGCGCCAATCATCTATTTCGACAGACTTGAGTCCAACTTAAGGCTCAACGAGAACTACCCACCGGTGCTGACAATCCACAGAGGTCCAGGTATTTATACGAGCAATCCGATCTCCATATGAGTGATTCATTGCTAACATAAAAAACCCACCAAGACTCGAAGGAGAATCCTGGGTCGAGCTCTCCATTCCAGATCGGTCTCCCTGGACTACCGGAGGCTGGTAGTAGCCACCATTTCGAAATACTCAGACAGTGGTTGGCAGACTGTGATCACAACCACCCCCAATGCAGGCCATCAAGAATCCCTTGCTTACCCACGAGACTTATCTATGTTGGAACCCAAGGATCACCAGCTCTCAGGCTATACGAGACCCAACCAGGCGAGAATGTAAAGTACTTCGCGCTGTCACACCCGTGGGGAAGCCCTCCGCACTTTTGCACCTACAATACGAACGTCCAAGAGTATAAGCAGAGCATGAGCTTCGATAAGTTGCCTACGACGTTCCAGCACGCAATTGTAGCCACGAGGGGTCTGCACGTCCAATACTTATGGATCGATTCGCTCTGTATCGTCCAAGGGAAAGATGGAGACTTTCATCGGGAGGCAAAGCGTATGGAAGATGTATTCAGTCAGGCTGATTGTATACTTGCGGCAAGTTCTGCGACCGGACAAGCGGACGGATTCCTACACCCGCACAAGGCTCGCAAGTATCTTACTATCGAACAAGATCATCAACCGCCGCTTTATATCTGCGATTATATAGACGACTTCAACGAACACGTCCGGGGAAGCTATCTCAACCAACGCGGATGGGTGCTCCAGGAGAGGGCCTTGGCACGGCGGACGATCTACTTCACCAGTACGCAGACCTACATGGAATGTGGTGAAGGTGTCCGCTGTGAAACCATGACAAAAATGAAGAAGTGAGTGTCTTGGACCATCGCACAACTATCAATGTCTTTGGTGCTGATCTTAATGTTTTTCAGCACGCTTGAGTCTTTTCTCGGCGACCCTGCCTTCCCACAGGTTGCTATGAATTCGTCTGACGGTGGGAAAATCCGCCTATATCAAGACCTATATATGAGATATTCCCGCCTCGCCTTCAGTCACCCGCAGGACCGTCCTGTAGCCATCGCCGGCCTCGAGAAACGCCTCATCCACAGCTTTGGAGTGCAGGGTGGCTTCGGTGTTTTCAACTCAAGGGCCCCTGGCCAACTGCGGCGCAGTTTGCTCTGGCATCGAGCATCAGATGTGGCTGCTCTAGAGCCTATAATCTTTGAAGACGACCGTGGCGTGGAACCAGGCACCAGGCCACCCCCGACATGGTCCTGGATGGCCTACAAAGGCGGGATCGAGTATCTAGACCTGCCCTTTGCTCAGGTGGATTGGGAAGAAGGTGACATTGTTCCAGTGGGAGACTGGAAAAGCAGTGAGAGTGCAAATGCAGACTTGGGCCTCAGCGTGGTTGCCCGAGGCCTCAACGCGAACATCGCGACGCCGGCCGGAAGATTCATATATGATGCCCCGGACCAGACTGTCATGCCGCCGACAGATTTGAAATGTGTCGTTCTAGGACGGCTGAAGTCAATGCGGCAGTCGGAGCAGCCCATGGGCATCAGGACTCATTTCGTGTTGCTGGTGACTACAGGAGGCTCGACGGCTCGCGGCGACCCAGTCTACCACAGAGTGGGGGTCGGCTCTATGCCTGGCGATTGCATCCAGGTGGACGGTCCGGTGTCAATTGGGATACTCCTGTAACATTCTCCACGCACGTTCATTGTATGTGCTGCTTCTCAGGTATTGTTATGTCATTCTCGTCTCTTTGTATAGGAGCATGAAGGTGCGAGGAGATGACTGAGACCCGCTTGGAGCGATCAATATGAGATTGGGAATATACTATGCACAAGCGTTGTGAGATTGAATATCAGGCGAGAACGAATAGATTGACCAATATGAAGCTCGTGACGTTGTCGTGATGATCCATCAGAGTGTGAGCCTTTATACAGTCAGGGGTGTAGACCACTGGGCGAAGAGCAGCTAGGGCGCTTGCGACGTTGAAAGCGAATGCTCCCCATCTACACGCTCGAGGTCGTGGCCCGTGTGGCGCTCAACGTTGTCGGGGTTGTCTTCTTGGCCGCCAACGCCGGTTGCTCCCTCGTGGTTGACAAGGGGAGCTCAGGATGGTGGATTATTTTCCGCAATATCTTGGTGGTTGTTCCAGGTAGCATATCCCCCCTCTGTCCATTGTGTTCTCTGCGGCGGGAGACATCGGTGCTGGTGGAGGACAAGGGGCAGCAGCAGCAGAGTTGTACAGGCGTGGAAGATAGGGAGACGCCCCTTGGCTTCCAATGCGACAGCCCATGGACTATATCACTGCCTGGGGACGCGTGTGCCAGGCGTGTTCATGACTGGCGTGTGTCCTTACTAGGACCCTAATCGATGAGCTCGCTTATAGTGGTAACGGTATACTTGTGTCGTTCATATGGCAGCAAAAGCATTTGTGCTCGATAGCATAGTATGACATAGAATACTTGCTGGAGGTCCCCAACAGAGCTAGAAAGGTGTGTAGTATGTCTGAATGCAGCTGTGTTGGCTGCCACGCCCGATATACTGGATCTACCCTCTCAAGTGGCATCGACCTTTTTCTTCCACCGACTATATCACCTTCTAGCTTCTTATGGTCATATCATCATGTACGCTTTGGAAACAAATGGAAGTCTTGTTCAACGTCCATCTCACTCCTCCTCCGCCATCTGTCCCCTCCATAACCAGCCCCTGCCGTTCTTCAGCACCTTGCCCTCCTCCCTCTCCTCCAGCGGCAGCGGCTTCTCGCCACCCAGCACGTACCGCCTGTGCCAGCTCCCCACAAACATGCCCCTCGGGTCGGCCCTGTCCCTCACCGCCCTCCACGCCTCGAGGTCCTCGCCGTACATGTCCTCCACGTCATCCGCGTCGACCATGTGGATGTTCTTGGCCCAGTGCGGCTTCCCGCCCATGTCCCGCATCAGCCACTCGAAGCCCTCGTAGTACCGGTCCAGGCAGGGCGGCTCCATGTCGTACGGGCGGTAGATGGTCGCGTTGAGGTACAGGGTCGGCTCGTCCTTGCAGGTGGGGTCCAGCCAGGGGCGCTGCTCGACGCCGGTGCCGTCCGCGTTGGCCAGGAAGCGCGACGTGTCGGTGACGCGGACCTCGAGGGGCGCGTGCACCCACAGGCCCTTGCTGCTGAACGGGATGCCGTGGTCGCAGTAGTCCCTGTCGCCGGGCCGGAGATCGTTGAGCCAGCACGACAGCCTCCGCAGGGCCTCGGGCCCCCTGCGCAGCGGAATGGCCCACTCGTTGACGTACTGGCTGTACAGGCAGTTCATGAGCAGGGCCTTGCGCTGGGGCTGGACGGCGGCGGTGGTGGTGCCGTCGGCGAAGCCGTACTGCAGGCCGAAGACGAGCCACTCGACCCAGGGGAGGATGCGCGGGACATACTGGGCGGCCCAGAGGAGGTTGTGGTAGACGAGGTAGCCGAGGGTTCCGTCGTAGCCGTTCCGGGGCGGCGCGCGGTGGGGCTCGTCGGTGATGTTGGCGTTCCAGACCACGGCGCGGCGCGTGTAGGGGAACCACCAGACGCGGACGAAGTGACCCCCGTGCCAGAGAGTCGTGTCCCAATTGCGCAGCATAACGGCGTCCGAATCGATGGTCTGCGTCCACTTGAGGCTGTAAGCGGGTACCGTCTGGAACTTCATCTCGACGATGATGCCCAGGGCGCCGAGCGACAGGAGGGCGGCGCGGAACAGGTCATTGTCCTCGGTGCGGGAGCAGGTGCGTGCGGCGCCGTCGGCCGTGACAATCTTGATCTCGACGATGGACTGGCTGATGAGCCCGTGGTAGAGGGACGAGCCGTGGGTGCCGGTGGAGATGACGCCGGCGGCAGACTGCTCGTTGATGCTGCCCAGGTTGGGCATGGCCAGCCCCATGCGGTCGAGCTCCTCGCCCAGCTGCCACAGGCGGATGCCAGCCTGGAAATGGACTATATTGGTGTTCCGGTCCCAGTGGAGGATGTCACGCAGGTCGTCGAGGTTGACGAGCCATGACGAGGTGCAGGTTAGGTCTGAGGGAGAGTGGCCGGACCCGGTGGTGGTGATGCGGCGGCGGCAGCGGCGAGCGAGGTCGATGGCTTTCTGGACCTCGGCGACGGACTGGGGCCGGATGTAGAGCTCAGGCTGGCAGGTGAAGGTGCGGGCCCAGGTCTTGTGGGCATGCTTGGTGGTGGCGCGGAAGGGGATGCCGTCGTGGGAGTGCTTCTGGATGGTGTCCAGCACTCGCCGGTCTAGGGTTGATAGGTCCATGGCGGCGGCAGCAGGAAGGCAGCTTTCCCGGTCCAGTCAAGTCCGGTCAAGTAGTCCTTTAGTCCTGCAGTCCTTGTGTCGATCCTCGAGGTTGGGTGCAACAAGAGGAGGCTAGCTGCAGGATGATCTTTCTTGACTCTTGAGGGCGACTGAGGCGGTTTTGTATCAATCCCAGCCGTGGGATCTGAAAAGCAGGGATCTCCACAAAGACCGGGATTAGGACGTGTTTCGACGATGGGTCTTTTGGTTTCGCGAGTCAGAGAATCCCATGCGCGTCTTTGTGGTGAGGCGTCTCAGATGGGAGGAGCTAAGTGGGGGATTAAGAGGTAGCAACTTGGTGTTGGATGGATTTCTCCGATATATTTCATGTCTGAAGTAGGTATTGTTTGTAGTAGAAGTCTAGGCCTTGGTCTCTGCTTGATCGAGACGGCACATCAATAATGAGGATGGCTGGTACTGATATTGGTCTTGTAGCAGTCCGTACAGGCCATGTGATTGTGTACCTAGGTACGTAAGTACTGATATAGCCTCCAGCAGGCTAGGCGGACAAGACGATATCACCTGTGGACAGACATAGGAGTAAGAATCGACAGATATACCTCCTGAAGGCCTCTGGTTTGGTAAAGAGTATCCATGGGTTACGAGGTTTGTCCTTTATCACAGGTCGCCTGGGCAGAGCAAGTAAGTTTGTAAGCATCCACACTGCTTGATTGTCTCGAATTCTGAACACAGTTAGCGCCATCTCTGTCAGGAGTCCGGCTCGCTAGCACGTGCTTGGCCCCTGGTTGCCGGGGTCGGAGTAGATCCACATCTGGGCCGTTTAGTGTTATCTGATTACGGCATCAGAGCGACGCACCTGCCCTACCCTGCACGACATCAAACATGTGCTAACGTCAGCTTGTGGATACAGTACTTACCTAAGTACTTGAGTACTTAAGTACCTATGTACCTACCTTCACAGTACAGTACTTGGCTGATATTTCGATTCGAAGCTATGTTTCAAGCCATCTTCTCCTGGGATGGGCTTTTCTAAACAAGAAGACAGACGGCCACATACAATCAATCTCAGAACTAGGATCATGATGTGACATTAACGTTACACCAGCATTGATCTCCAGATCCACCGCCGAAGGGAATTGTCAGGGTCCAGTGTCTGCATCCCTTGATGAGTGGGATGGATGCACGTAGTGTACACGACCATCATGTTTTCTAATGACTGGCATGACTTGAGGACCATGTGTCTGTTCATTCACACATTCTCCTGCATACAACACTCTTCAGGAGATCAAGGTCAGTGACACTTGCATTGGGAGACTAACAAGGTATCAGTAACAAATCCTGGCGTCCTCACGACCGGAAAGTGCCTGCCAAGGAGCTTGGGCCAGCCATCCTGACAGCTTGTACGAGCACGGCCACATTCGTCGTCTTCAACCTCGACTTTCCATCTCGACATAGCAAGTCAACGGCATTTCTGTCCATTGAACCGTCGAGCACCTAATTAAGCAAACTATAACTATGGCTTCCTCCACCAGCACCAATTTCACAACCAGCACCCCCCCAGTGCCACGAGACTGTCAAGGCTCCATCGCGCCCCAGCCCATTGCCACGCCCACCTACGGCCCCGGCGGCTCCTTCACCATCCGCTCCTCCATCAACATCACCGCGCCGCCTGACACCGCTTTCGCCGTCCTGAGAGACCACTCGAACTGGCCCGAATGGAACCGGTTCGTGCGGAAAGTGACCATCAAATCCGACCCCACACTTACCGTGATCGAGAAGGGCACGGCTATGACATTTGACGTACACATGGACCCTACGGATCCCGACAGTGCCCCAGGAAAAGTAGACATGCTCGTCACCATACTGGAGCCCTACAGCACCGAAGGCGAGAGGAAAGGGTGGCGCATTGCGTGGAAGCCAACTACTTACCCATCATGGGTGCTGAGGTCGGAGCGCGTGCAGGAGTTTGTGGATGACGGCCACGGGAATACCGAGTACACCTGCTGGGAGACCATGTATGGTCCCCTCGCGTACGTCGTCAAGTTGGCAGTGGGGACCAAGCTGGAGAAGGCCTTCCAGTGCTGGGGAGAGGACTTGAAGAAGCGGGCTGAGGAAATGGTCGAGAAGTAGAGTGCGCTCCCACGGCCGAGAGGTGAGTGAGAGTGGGTATTGAATCTGGTGTTTCTATGGCATGGATAATCTTGGGGAATCTAATATCCGGTTCTCATATACACAACGTCGATCATCTCAACCGTTCCCAACATCACAGCTGCGTAGCCCCATCACAACTGAAGCCGGCCCTGACTCTAGGCCTTCGTCAGGTCAATGGCAGGCGCCCCGTCGAAGTAGACCGTCAGAGGAGGCTCCAGCGGCCCAAGACCCTTCGCGGTGACCTTGAGCTGCGCGTGGGCAGGGCAGCTGTCCTCGTAGAACTTCATGTCCTCGAGGCTGTGGAACTTGGACTGGGCCACGATGGTGTAGCCCTTGGCCCGGGCATCATCCTGTGCGATGCCGGCGCACATGTAGGCGATGTAGGGCTTGCCGTCCTTTGATACCCCAAACAACGCATCAGAAACCAGGACGACGACGGGGTCATATATTTGCGCAACGGATCGACACGATGACATACCTTCTTCTGGTCCTTGGCCAGCTGGTCATACGCCGCGATGAGCTTGGCTTGGTTCTCGGCCCCTGGGAGCTTGAACATGGTGACGCGGTGTATGAGCCTAGACATTTTGGGCTGGTTGTTGTTGTTGCTGTTGCTGGCCGCTTTCCTGAGATGATTTCCTGTGTGTGTGGTAATGTTGGTCTGTTTTTCTCTTCTAATTTATGTCTGCTTGCTCATCCGAGGCACTCACTCAAACCCAGAGGGGGGTTCGGCTATTTAAGCAAGTAGAAAAAAAGCAGGTGGAGTTAGCGATGTCACCACTGCTTGCCGAGAATGCCAGCCACTAACTCTAACTGACTCCGCTCGAGCCGAAGCCTCGTCTCTTTTACCTCAGTCTGTATGAGGAAAACGTTAGAGAAAACAATACAATATGAGATTCCAAGGTCCGAACGAGCTGATATAAGGCTACACTGACACTGCTCATGACCGCTCACTGCATTTACAATCATTGGATGAAATCCCCTGATAGGTGTTCTCGGCAGCACCAAAGTCGCGGACGAGAATCGTCTCCGGGTTCGGATTTCCCCCACGGCGGAGCACCTACATGATACAGTAGGTCGAGCGGCACCTGGGGACGATCACTAATGATTTGTTGGGCAAGCTTCATTGGTCAGGGACCAACTTGTTCCGACTTCTCACGAAGATCTCATGTAAGTAAGGCAGACCTCAGCACGTGCAATGCTATGTTGGAACCCAAGATGGACCTCCAGATTTGAAATGTAACCATTGTGCGAGGTCCGGATGGAGGACCCAGGTGTGAGTCCAGGTAATCACATTGGTACTCCCCCGGACTTGGACCCTTCGTTGGAACACTTGGGACGAAGTGTCCAAAGGTCGCGTCAGTCTGGATACCGCTGTCTGGACGTTGCAGGCAGTACAGCACTACCCCCCCCCCCCGACCCAATCCCCACCTTTTATCCTTCTTGTTGCCTTCCTTATGACGAGCAAGATTATCACCATGACTTGCTCTTCCTTTGGGGTGCCTGCCTCAGGATGACCCCAGAGGTACATACCCTCAAATTGACCAGCCAGCATATCAGGCATCTTGAACGGGCAGATGGCCAATCTGGCCCACGCACTTAGTGCTTCAAGTGAGACAGACTGGGGCAACAGTATCGATCCTGTTGCCATGCTTGGGGCATAACGATGGAGAAGATCTCAGCATGGTGTCTGGTCATCCCTACGTTTCCACTGGCATTCCAAAGCGACCTGTGGCCTGCCTATATTATTATGGCGATAGCCGCCTTACGCATCCTCGCAGCCTCGAAAAGCGGCAAGCGATGGCCTGACCACACAGACTGGCAGAGATCTCGCCATGCATGTCTCAGCCGGAACGTACGAACACGTCCCGGGGAGGAAGCCAGCACTCAACTGCAGCTTGGGACTCCTCTTTAGAGTGTTGTGCGTCAACACAGTTGTGAGTTCCTCTATCCCTTGATAGAAGCACCCAGGCCGTCGAAGAACCTGTTCTTGTTGTCTCTCTCGTTCCCGGAACAGGAAGACCGCCACACCACCTGCAAAACAGATGTCCCAAAGCGTTGCATCGTGATATGTCTGCTTGTGCTCAACGCCAAGTTTGGCAATGGGCACGTTCGGCCACGACACATAGCGTCTACACGCATCTAGATACAAGCCGGTGACAGTATTAGCATTTGATACCCATCATTATTTCTCTCGCTTGCTTGTTCGTCTGTTTGTATGTGTGTGTTTGTGGGGGGCGGGTAAACTGACCAGCGAGGTCACAACGCAGCCATCTGTCCACCAAACACCCGTTGCCAACTGGCACAAACTCTGGAATGTAGGCGAAGATGCCTATAAGCTTAAATTTAAGCTTTGGCATCTAAGTCTTTGTCTGGAGCAGACGGTTGCACCCGGCTGCCAGGTTGGAATGAAGGACGTGACATGTCAACTGGCCCGGATCCAGAAACACCATCTATACTGACTGCCCAGGTGTCTCACAGGCGAGGTAGATACGAGAGCTAGAGAATTGGTATGGCAACGGGGTGCTTTCGACATCTCAAGATAGAAATCAAATACTTACCGAGTCCCTCGTTTTTCCTGCGGATACCGTGCAAGCCATCGATGCTTCCTTATCACATGCTCGGGAAATTATACCAACTTCAACGAGCGAAATAATGCCCAAGAGAGACTTCTCCTTCAGTATCCTATGCTTTTGTGCAATCACGGCTCTCTTACCCACTGTAGCATCCTCCAAGGTCATGTTGAGAGAGCCATGCTCTCCCACGTTGACCGCCACTGTTGTCACAGAAGTTGTGTATACATCTTCAGGTGTTTCTGCGCTACCGACAACCACCGTCACCAGCACATTCACCTCGACATCCGGCGTCCAATTTTCCACGCCTGCTGGGTCAGGGTCCGGTTCCGGTTCCGGCCCAGGCAACGGAGGAGGAGCGCCGGATCCATGTGGGACTACCACACAGTATAGCATCGCTTTGGTGACCGTCGGCTCGCAAATACTCAGACGGTCACCCAGAGCGTGACAATCACTGTCCCACCGGCGTCATCATCTTCTTCATCCTCGCCTTCTTCAGGCGTGTCCAGATAAGCTGCTACCAATTCTGCTACCACCAGATCACCCGTGACAACCTCAGCTAAAAGTAGCCCAGCCACGACCAGCTCATCAGCTACCAGTTCACCCGTGACCAGCAGTAGCGTCACGTCCTCCATGGGATCGAGCAGCCAGCCATCCACAACGTCGCCATCAACGAGTGCCAGCACCACCCAGACTACACCCGTCCCTAGTCCGACCTTTTGGCTGAGAGCATCCAACGTGACCGCCACCTTCGGAAATAGTACTAACGCCAATCTCGCGCGCTCCAACGACGAGTACGCCCGGTTCTTTGCCGTCACGCCCGCCGACTCGCAGGGGTCGCAGAACCTCGACTTCGCGTTGGCCTCGAGCGCCTCCGCCAACGTCTTCACCCTGGATGGCCAGAACCGCCTCATCGAGGTCAACCTGGGGCTCATCGCCACGAGCCAGTATGGCACGGCCCAGAATGTGTACTTCGACCCGGTGGGCAATTACCTGTCGGGCTATGCGCCCAAAGTCTGCTCCGTCCAGGCTGCGTCCGGCTCTGCCGCGTATGCGACGCTGCAGTGCGTGGGTCCCGGCAGCACTACCGGGACCCAGACGCTGACGGCCGTGTGTTATGGCCCTAGTGGCGCCGGCACCAACGGCGCCAATGGGAAGCTTTTCATAGCCAGCACTCTCGGCACGGTTTCCTCAGATTGTCGGTCTGTGGCGCTGAACGTGGTGCTGTAATTCGTCCCCATGTAGACTCAACGCAGATTGCTGGCATGTGGACGTAGTATGTTGTCGAGGGACCCTCGCTACATTGGTAAGGCATAGTTGATACCTGAAAAGTTCGCAAAGACGATGTAGGGTGATGGGGGATGGGGAAAGAGTGGTCATTGGGGGTACGTCAGGAGGCAGAAGTAAGGGCAGTGCTCTATCTCAGCAGGGTTTGTTGAGGTGTTAAATGATGAACATTGGGACAATGCAGAAGGGACCAAGTTAACGATATTGCTCAGCTGCAAGAACGTCTGATATGCTTAGTGTACTCTGCATGGCGAAAGTCTTGGGGTTGTCCTCGAGAAGCTTCTGCCTGGTGATTTCCCTGGTGACTTACAACTTGTGAGGAGTTGTTTCCTGGATATAACACAGTTATCTTGTTTGAAAGAAGAAGATACTTTCACTGTGCAGCAATATCCCTCTCAAGCCTGCATTATCAGGTGTAGTTGGGTTCTGGGCATCAAATCTCAAGAGTTTAATCAGGTCCCTCAACACATATGTTAAGGTCCCGAGGTCCGGAGCAATGCAAAAGGTTGTAATAAACGAGGGTTAGGGTCTGGCATAGGTCACAGTCGATTGGGTCTATAAAGAAGGGGCGCCATGGTCTCTCTGGACTCTGGATTTGACTCTCTTCGAGTCTAGCAATCACTCTTGAATCTGCCTGTCAGCGAGTGGCCTGACCTAACCTGACAGCACGTGTCTTCCCTGAGCTTTATCAGTGGTACTGCACACACAGGCAGACACGCAGCAATATTCATCAAGGGGAGAATTAGCCCAGTACATATGCTGCCGAATTCGACCTTCCACTTGCAGATTAGTATGGAAAGTCTGTACTGGTATCCATACCGGCAGTGCCCTCCCCCGCTCCTGCCGCTGTGCCAATGTGCATAAGCTCGTCGCGCTATGGGAGATCTGCAGATCCAGGGCTACCTAGGTATGCAAGGGCTACTCTCCCAGTTCTCCCTCTCGTGGAACGTCCAGTCAGCTTCCTCCATCAATGCCATGTGCCGGGCCAATTTTATAATCCGTTCGACTTCTCGACAAGGTCTACTACCCTTTGGCCTATGGGAAACGACATGTTTGTGATGAGAATATGCAGAGGGTGGCGGCGTACATAGACTCAGTATTGCACAGAACAAGACGCTGCAGTAGGCGACCATCGCTTCTGCGCGATCAGTCCTCCCAACCCCTCTACTACATACCACAACAGCCTGCGGAAAGACTCTTTTTCCCGCGACAGTTCGTATCGTGTGCAAGGTTCTCTCAAAAACAAGTTTTGACCGAGTCAGAGGCCGTTTTAATGGGACATCATACTACGCAGGAGGAGCCATCAAGTGGAATCACCGCCGGCCAGGAACCTGGAGCACGTGTGTTTCGTGGTTCTCTGTATCCATACTATCTCTGTAGCTTCACCAACACTGGGTCCAGATCGACATTGCACTTAGCGGGGTAGTATTGCACCTCGATAACGGGAGGCCGTAATTCCCCATTTTAGCAGGTTCCAACTCATAAGACACTGTTTCGGGAGTATATTCTCGAGGTTAAGACCTGTTTCTGGAGTATATCTCGAGTTTTAATACCTGTTTCTAGAGTATATCTTAAGTCTAAGACCTATTTTTAGAGTTATAAAACTAACTTCCCTCGAACTCTTTATCTCTCGAGTATCCCGAGGTCGTTTCTACCTATTAGTGCTAACTGCCCTTAAACGGATTAGCACTTATTAGTACTAACTGCCTCTTAACCCTATTCGCACCCTTAGGTGCTAACTGCCCTTAAACGCCTCTATTCGCACCCTTTAGTGCTAACTGCCCTTGAACGCCTCTATTCGCACCCTTGGGTGCTAACTGCTCTTGGACCTATTCGCACCTTGGGTGCTAACTGCTCTTGACCCTATTCGCACCTATTAGTGCTAACTGCTCTTGACCCTATTCGCACCTATTAGTGCCAACTGCCCTTGAACGCCTCTATTCGTACCTTTAGTGCTAACTGCTCTTGACCCTATTAGCACCCATTAGTGCCAACCGCCCTTAAACGCCTCTATTAGCACTTATTAGTGCTAACTGCCCTTAAACGCCTCTATTCGCACCTATTAGTGCTAACTAGCCCAGCTTCTATATAAGGGCCGTCCCTCGAATTCTTATCCCTCGAGTATTGCTACCTTTATACCTCGAATCCCGGTAAATATATCGTAATACGGTATAGAGAACCCTATACGTATAGGAGTAAAATAGTTAGAAATATAATTAGGTATTAGGTATTATCGCTTACTCTATCTACTTATTTATATATAATTATCTAAGATTATTAATATTTACTCCCGAGCTACCCGTTTAACGCTCTCGCGCTTACTTTCCTTCCTCGTACTCGCTATCGCTATTACTATTATCTACCTCTATCGGATTAAATAGTATATTATCCTCGCTATCGCTATCGCTAGCGCTATTACTACTATTACTACTATTAGCTACCTCTATTAGACTAGATAGTATATCGGGGGCCCCTATATCCTTAAAACCTCCTAGCTCTAGCTTATTTACTAACGGCGATATACTAACAGTTCCGGACCGAGATCTAATAGCTAACTATAGCGAAAACTAGCGCTTAGGACCCGGTAGAGGGTCCTCGTTATCTAAGCGTGGGCGCTTTAATAATACTCTTAACGAGGCTGGGCTCTATAATATACCCCGAGAAATCAGCTAGGACGGAGGTAGCCCTGCCGGCTAGGATAGAGGTAGCCCTGCTGACTAGGATAGAGGTAGCCCTGCTAACTGGGATAGAGGTGGCCCTGCTAACTAGGATAGAGGTAGCCGTATTAATTGCTTACGGGCTATTTCGTACGTAATCGCTATTACCGGATAGATATCTTTAAGGATAGTATAGTTATTCTAGTACGCGTTTAAGGAAGAGTGCTATTTAAGCTATTAAGGTTATTTAAACGAGTAGAGGTACGCTTAGTATAGGTTTTTATCCCTAGATACTAATATTAACTTTAGGCTAGAAAGCCGATATCGTAGTACTATTAATAGTCGTTATACCTTCTCTATAAGATCCGAAGGGGCCGACTAGTTAAGCTTCCTATACTTTTCGGTAGCGATATACTTATTCTAATTATATTATAAGTTAGTACTATATTAATAAGGAGTATATTAGAATTAGAAAGTTTAAGGGTAGAGGGGGTCTAGGCCTATAACCTGTCTATAATATAGTATACCGAAATGCTTTATCTAGTCCTTTGCCTATTTAAAGCCTAACTTATAGTCTTTATAAGTGAAAGGCGAGTCTCTCTACTTAGTCTCCTTATCCCTCTTTACGATCTATAATACTACGATTTTATTAGAGAATTCTTTAAAACCTGCCTGCTTTTAGTCCGAGGTAGGAGGAGGAGGGGGTATTACGGAAGCCTCGGTGATAACCTTAAACTAATTATTACTCTAAGTACTATAGAAACGAGCCCTTTTATAAGGATCGCTAGCTTTATATCGATTCTATATATCCTATCTATTAGTTTCGAAGTTATATAATAAGCACTAGTATTTCTTCGAGAGTACTATATGCCCGTTACGAAGTTTTATATATTTCTAATAAACTAGTAAGCTTTAATATTTTCGAATCCGGGATATCCGGCTATTCTAATATCGGCGATATTTATATATTATCGTTAGGAGGGGCTGCTCCTCTAACGGCAGATATATTAATTAATAGTAGCTATCGAGTTTACGCTACTCTTAAAACCTCTTCCGATTTAATCTCGATATATAATCGGGGTATTAATAATATAGCTATTACCGAAAGAACCTTATAGCCTTATCGAGGACTTCTTAGCGGATATATACGTTTATCCTTAAATATATATCGAGAGCTATCTTACTAGAGAAAGATCTCTTATAATCTCGATACCGATACTCCTATTTAGAATAGCGCTAGTTAAAGTAGAGCTAGAAACAGCTAGTATTAACCTAATTAAGCCCTAGGTAGAGTAAGTACTTAAAGAGGAGGCGCTAATCCTATTTATCTATAATCTAGAGGTAGGGTAGTTCGGGTATTAGGCTATCCGGGTATAAAGAACTCGGAGCCTATATAGAGAGTTGCTATTATATTTTAAGCCCGACCGCCTATTCCTCTTTACCTAAGCTAGGGTTAACTTTCTAGAAAAGGCCCTCCTATAGGATCTATAAGAAGGCCGTAAACTACTAATCTTAAAATAACGGGTAGGACCTCCCTATAATCCCGTTCGTTATATAGCTATCTTAGGAGATATTACGGAAGTTATCTCGAAAGCTCTTAACTAGGTTAAAGGGATCCGGGTATAGGATAAGGCCCTAGGTTAGGAAGGGGCTACTATCCTCGCTATACTAGTACCTAGAGAATATCGCTATCTCTAGAGGTCCCCTTATAGCGAGGACGAACTAGAAGGGGTAATAAACGAAGGGGGTAATTAGAAAGCCCCTCTAGTTAGTAATTAATTACTTTACTTTATCTATAAACTCCGGCGAGTACTAGTCCTCTCCCGGGCAGCGGTCGTTAATATCCTCGATAGCTTTAATAGCCTGCTAGGAGACTATATAAATAATCACGTAAAGTAGTCGCTCTTAATAGATCTAGATATCTTATTCGTAGAGGCCGAGGTTATCCGTAGCTTTATTATAGAAGCGATAGAAGCGTAATAATCCTAATATAGATTATAGTAAGCCGAGAGAGTAGCCGTATATATATAGGTAATAGTAGTAGGAGATATAAAATAAGTAGATCTCGCTATCGAGGAGGAGGTAGGTTTTAAAATCCTCCGGAGAACTGCTATAGCTCTCGAAGATTATCTAGTAATCTTTCTATACCCGCTAGGCCTTATCTTCGGAGATCTCCTTAACCTTAAGGCTCGAAATATCGATATAGAGAAAGTAATCTTTTATCCTTACCTCTTATATTTTCTCTTTTAATAGTTAAATCTTACGCCTAGTATAGACTATCTCGAGGATTATCTCGAGGTCCTCGTTAAACTAAGTACTCTATACTATATACTGATACGGATAAGAAGGATAAGTAAAGCCTAGTAGGGGACGAGCAACTATAAGGTTATCCGCCGCTATAGTAAGCTATTAGAACTTAAGCTTATATACGGCCTAAGGTGTTTATATATTATTACGGAGCCTAAGCTATTCCGTAGTAATAGCGAAGTCGATATTAAAAAGTACTAATCCCTTTACCTAATTAAGGAATTATATCGTTACGGATACGTTCGCCTACGAATAGTAGTATAGGGCAGTACTACGTCGAGTAAAGGGTATAAATACCTCTAGGGATAAGTTAAAGGGCGAGGTTAGAGCTAGGACGTATTACCCGGTTAGGGAATCGATAATAGCTAGCCCGGCTAGCGGAATTATCTAGTAGCTAGAACGGAAGCTCTATATAACCTCCTCGAAGCGGATATTATACTCTTACGCTAAGACCCCTTTAATAAGCTAGGTATTATAAAGATTTTTTCTAAAGTAGATAGATTTAAGCCTCCTCTCGAGTATATCCTCCGGGATAACCGGAAAGACCTTATCGCTTACTCTCTAACTAATACCCCGAGCGACGACGATATACTAGTTATCGATTATATATAGCTTAAAAGTCTTCTTCCCCTTCTTACTATTACCGCCGTCGTCGCCGCTTTCATCGATATCGCTACCGTAATTATTATCGATATCGCTATTAATATCGCTACTATTACTAGTATCGAAATCGCTATTATCGATATCGCTATTATTATCGCCGCCGTTATTAGTATCGCTATTATCCTTAGCGATAGCTTTAACTAACCCGTTAAGCTCCTACCGGATAGCTACTACTTAAAGCCTTAAAGTATACCGGAGGTTATTACCCTAAATCGTTATAATTATCAGGTCGCTATTACGGACGATCCTACGCTAAACCTCGGCGATAAGCTAGCTATACTCCTACCCGTATAGCTACCTAGGGAGGTTAATAAGTATAATAGGGGGGAAGTCGGTATTAAAACCGGTAGCTCCGAGGTAATAGATAAAGATCCTCCGGGCTACTTTAATATACTCCTATCGAGATTACATTTACGTATTAAAGTATAATAGCCTGCTTTAATACTTTACGATAAGGGCCTAATAAGCGCCGCTTTCCCCTCCCAACGGGTTTACTAGTATAGTACGGATAGAGGCCGACTAGAGGTTATCTCGTACCTCCTAGCTAAATATAGCGATAACTCCTTTATACCCCTCCGAAGCCGATAAGGTTATATCGAGAAGGTAGTAACCTATAATAGATCCTTACTAAGCGAGCTAGAATAGCTTATCTAGCTTATAGTTAAATAGCTAGAGCCTCTTATTTATCGATACGAGTATACTATTTAGGAGGCGAATCTACTTCTCTTACGCGAAGCTCTTAAAGCTATATAGCGTCTCTTATTAAGACTAAGGGGGGCCCTCGGCTAGCTCGTCGTCGCTCCGGATATAGAAGGATTATTAGAGCTAAAAGGATTAGCTAGTAGGAGAGGTTATAGCTTACTAATAGGATACCTTCGGTATTATTAGTATTAGTATAAGGGCCGGGGAAGGGGGGTAAACTTACTAATAATACGGCCTTTTTAGGGATTAGGAAACTGTCTAAGGTCTGCTAGCCCTTCTTAACCTTTATAGCTTTTATAGCTAACTTCTTGCCCTAGAATTATCTAGTTAGTAATATAATGGGGGGGGAAAGGGTATAGTTTCTAACTTACCTTATCTATAGTAGAAGGCTTCTGCTATCCTATAGGTGTAGTTATAGTGATTCCGGGGGTGATTCCTAAGGGTGCTTTCTAGGGGTGCTTTCTAAGGATAAGGTATATAATGCCTAGGGAGGTTTCTAGGGATAAGGTATATAATACCTAGGGGTAGTGTCTAGGGAAGAGGTATATAATGCCTAGGGGTAATTTCTGGGGGTAATTTCTAAGGAAGAGGTATATAATGCCTAGGGTAATTCTAAGGGTGATTTCCGAGGAAGAGGTATATGATGCCTGGGGTGATTCTGAGGGTGATTTCTAAGGAAGAGGTATGTGATGCCTGGGGGTGATTTCTGGGGGTGATTTCTGAGGAAGAGGTATGTAATGCCTGGGGTGATTCAGAGGGTAATTTCTAAGGAAGAGGTATATAATGCCTGGGGGTATTTTCTGGGTATAAGTGATGTGATATCTAAGGGTGAGGTATATAGGCGATCTCGGTTATTAAATCCGTTAGTATAAGCCGCTATTATAAATCTTATAGCTGCCTATATAAGGTTTACTATATAGGTAAACTAGTAAGCTATCTCGCCGGGAGGCTATAATAAAAGTCCTAGACCGCTAACGATATACCGTTAAGTATATCGGTAGCCTATAGAGTAAATCTAATATATCTAAACTTTCCCTTAATACTTAAAATAAACGAGCAGTTAGTACTAAAGGGTGCTAATTAAGGTACCGGTTAATAAAAAAAAGGGTAGATATAAGAGGAGTTGGTACCCTTTAGTGCTAATTAAGGCCGGTTAATAATAAAAGGGTAGCTGTAAGAGCAGTTACTACTAAAGGGTGCTAATTAAGGTACCGGTTAATAAAAAAAAGGATAGATATAAGAGGAGTTAGCACCCTTTAGTGCTAATTAAGGCCCTAACCTATAAGAGTAGCTGTAAGAGCAGTCGGTACTCTTTAGTATTAATTAAGGCCGGTTAATAATAAAAGGGTAGATGTAAAAGTAGTTAGCACTAAAGGGTGCTAATTAAGGCCGGTTAATAAAAGGGTAGCTATAAGAGTAGCGGTATGCTAGCCCTAGACGGTTAAGAAAGAGCTATATAAGCCCGCTGCGATAGCCTTAGATAGCTAATAAAGAGCTATATAAGCCCGCTAAGATAGCCTTAGATAATCGATAATAGCCGGAGGAAACGCGCCGGGTAAGAGCCCTACGCTAGGGGCGATCGTTATAATAGCCTTAGTACGTATATCTTAGTTTAGTTATTTACGTAGATAAGAGTTAATACTAATAGGTGCGAAGATATAATTTAAAAGAGAATTACTATAACTGCTTATACCGAACCTCCGAGTTAGCAACTAAGGGGTGCGAAGGTTAATTCTCGAGTTAGTATTAAAAGGTGCTAGTAGTCTTATCTATATCTCGAAGATTTCGTCAAGGGGTTATAAAGCCGTTAAGAGCACTTAGGTTATAAGCGGCGGGGAGTCGATATTCGATAGGAAGTTAGTTATATCTATATTCTTCCGTAGGCTATTCTGGGCACTTCTCTATCTCTATAGTATCTTCTCGGGCCTATATATCCCTAAGCGGGGTACGCCCCTCCTTGCTTAAGGGGTATTAGAGCTAGTTATTATATAGGTATCGCCCTAAGAAGATTTTCCTATACTGCGCTTATCGATTAACTACTAGTAACGTCTAAACTATTTACCTGCGAGTAATAGTCGCCTAGAATTTACCGCGTAATAATCTAATCTATACTCGTCTTTAGTAAAGGTAATATATAGTATAAAGGTATAAGGGGAAGGTTAAAGCTATTATAGTTAATCGAATAGGGAAAGTAAATAAGGGAAGCTTTAGGGCTATTATATCTTAGCGCGTAGTAATCTAATCTATACTCGTCTTTAAGGGAGGTAATATATAGTTTAAAGGTATAGGGGGAGGTTAAGGCCGTTATAGTTAATCGAACGGGGAAGGTAAATAAGGGAAGCTTTAGGGCTATTATATCTTAGCGCGTAGTAGTTTAATCTATACTTATCTTCGAGGGAGGTAATATATAGTTTAAAGGTATAGGGGGAGGTCGAGGCTATTATAATTAATCGAACGGGGAAGGTAAATAAGGGAAGCTTTAGGGCTATTATATCTTAGCGCGTAGTAGTTTAATCTATACTCGTCTTCGAGGGAGGTAATATATAATATAAAGGTATAGGGGGAAGGTTAAGGCCGTTATAGGAACTCGAGGCCGTTATAGGAACTCGAGACTATTATAGGAACTCGAGGCCGTTATAGGAACTCGAGACCGTTATAGGAACTCGAGGCCGTTATAGGAACTCGAGATTATTATAGGAACTCGAGACTATTATAGGAACTCGAGGCTATTATAGGAACTCGAGACCGTTATAGTTAATCGAATAGGGAAGGCTAAATAAGGGAATCTTTAAGGCTATCGCGTTTTATCGCGAGGGAGGCAGTCGATAATAGTTTACGCGTATTATCTTATTTAGCC
Source organism: Cytospora chrysosperma (assembly GCA_016808195.1). Lineage (NCBI taxonomy): Eukaryota > Fungi > Ascomycota > Sordariomycetes > Diaporthales > Cytosporaceae > Cytospora > Cytospora chrysosperma. The sequence goes on from JAEQMF010000012.1 coordinate 1,586,344, forward strand.
CTTTAATATTACTAGGCAGACTAGAATATACTTCTTTATCTATACCTTAGGAATAAAGATACCTGATAGAAGTGCTTAGTAGAAGTGCTTAGTAGAAGTATTTAGTAGAAGTACCTAGTAGAAGTACTTAGTAGAAGTGCTTAATAGAAGTACCTGATAATTTATTATTAAACTCTATATATAGAGATCTAATTCTAATTATCTAGGATATAGTATTAAATTTAAGCCTTATATCTACTATACTCTCGATAAACGCGATTATAGCCTTAGAAGACCGGGAGAAGCTAATATTATCGAGAAGTATTCTCGTATAGGAGATAGCTAAGAAGATAATCCTATCGACCGAGAATACCCTCGGCCGATTTACTAACGAGTAAGGGATCCTAAATAAGTTTAACTATAGCCGCTTAATAATCCTCTTTACGCTATAAGAGTTTAAGCTACTATAAGACGACTTACTCGTAGATAAGCTAATATACTTCGTAAACCTGCTAATTAAGGAACTCTAATCCTATACTATAGAGTTTTTATACTAGACGAAGAAGGGCACTATATCGGGCTATATTATATCCTAACTTTAGGACCGGGATCGACCCGAGGTAATATAATATATATAGCCCCTATCCGGGCCGAAGGGCCTATTCGATATAATAATTCCGGAGCTTTATTAGTAGATTATTAACCGGCGTATCCCCTTAAACGGAGGCTAAGAGGTATAATAGTATAGACTACTTATTACTTATCTACTAATTACCGACGCTTTAACTAATAACTTATAATATAACGCTAATATATACTATATACTACTACCCGAGGTCCTCGATATAATCGCTATAAATAACTAGAGCTTATATATATATATAGAGTATAGGAAGATACGGTCGGTATCGGGTAGGATATCTTAGGAGGAACTCGCTAAGTTAATTATATAAGATATAAAGGCGAAGTGCTCGACCCTCCCGAGAAGTATAGATAAATATATCTAAGCCGGTAAGCTAGTAGTACCCCTAAGAAGCAGCCGGCTAATAGATATCCCTATAGAGGTCCCTCCGAAGCGTAAGCTTCTATAATAGGAGAAGCGCTTAAAGAAGATAGCTAGCTATATTCTCGACTCGGATAAGGATATTTAGGCTTATAGGCTAGTAATACCCCCGAGGAGCGGCTAGCTATTAGCAGATATCCCTATAGAAGTCCCTCCGAAGCGTAAGCTTCTATAGAATAAGGAGCGCCCGAAGAAAGTAGCTAGGTTCGTTATCGACTCGGATAAGGATATCTAAGCCTATAAGTTAATAGTGCCCCTAAGCGGCCGGCTACTAGTAGACGTCCCTATAGAAATCCCTTTAAGGCGCGAGCTCCTATAGTATAAGGAGCGCCCGAAGAAGGTAACTAGGTATATTATCGACTTAGATAAAGACTACTTATAATAAATCGCCTTAACGGTTATATTACTTAGATAAACGCTTACCCGGGGGAGTAATACTATATAGCCGAGGTATATCCTAGATAAGTAGTTAGATAATATAAGTATACCCGCTATATCTATTATCCCGACCGGCTCGGATAAGCTATAGCTAGGCGTCTCTATTATATAGCTAGAGATAAATATACCCGCTATAGCTCTTATCCCCTTCGGCTCGGACTAAAACTTACTAAATAATACTTTAGAGGATATCCCTTATATAAAGAGATATACGCTTCCCGTATACTAGAAGATTAGTATCGAGCCGCTATAGCTAAAAGAGGAGCCGAGGGAGGGTATCTTCTCTTAAATACCGACTTAGCTTTAGGAAGAGCTCGATAAGAAGGGTATCCTATACCTAATCGACGGGAAGAAGAGTAAGGAGAAGGCGAGGCTAGTCTTGCGGCTTTTACTAGACGATAAGGGCGTTTATCCCGGTATAATAATATACGATAAAGTCTTACTTATCTTAGAGGGTAACCTTAAACGAAGGTATTAAGATATAATAGCTTAGGTATAGCGCGAGTACTAGGTCCTATATACTAATCTTCCTTATAATAATAAGGAGCCTATTACTAAGGCTATTATCTAGAAGATTATCTAGAAGATAGAGGGATTAGTATAGGGTATTATACCGACCGGGTAATATAGTAATAAGTAAAGGGCGGAGGTATTTTATTTTTATCTAGTAGATTAGGAGGACGGAAGAGAGGCGTTAATTATTTAGGGAAAGTAGTCTTATTTTTATCTAATAGATTAGAGGGATAGAAGGGAATATATTAATTATTTAGGAAAGTAGTTTTATTTTTATTTAGTAGATTAGGAAAGACGGTAAAGAATACGTTAATTATTTAGAGAAAGTGAATACCCGGAATAAGAATAGATACCTACCTCTAAAACTTATAGTTTATCGTCTTATCGAGTATACGTATAAGGTTTTCCGGTAAAGTTCTAACCCGGTTAGACTAAGAAAGAAATTAGGGGGAGGGGTAGCTATAAACGGAAAGAAACATAGCTTCTTCCCCTAAGGCTATACTAGGTTAATAACGAGAGTTAGTAGACCGTTTTATATATATCGTTATCCCTAAGCGCTAGATTAGAAGCGTATTACCTCCTCCTCTTACTATACTATCGTGCTTTATTTCTATAGATCGGATATAGTATAGGGCTAGATACGCTAAAGATACCTCGAAAGTATTATAAAGGGGTAGAATCGCGTTATACTATAATAATATTTTAGCTATTATAGGCAGTAATAGGCACCTAATAGCGCCTCTTAAAAGTTAGCTAGATTATCGTAGTAACGACCCTTTTAAGTACGGAAAAAGCTAAATATAGAACTCTCGATAGCGAGGAAGGCGATAATCGGGTTAGATTATCTCTAATCTAGACGGTCGTAGTTTAAAGCGGTTTCGATTAGTACGGTCGAAATAGGTAATAGAACTATTAACTCGAGTCCTTAGTAGAAAGTAGGCCAGCACGTTAGCCCTAACCCTAAAGGGAGGGGGGTAGTAAAGCGTAAGAGGTAAATAGACTATATCTCCTATTTAGTCCGCTCGGAGTAATAAGAGGTGAATAAACTATATCTCCTATTCGGTCCGCTCGGAGGGAGAAGAGGTAAATATACTATATCTCTTATTCGGTCCGCTCGGAGTAATTGAGAGGTAAGAGGTAAGAGGTGACAGGTGATAGGTAAGACTATATCTCCCGCTTAGAGCGCTAAGGAAGTTTATAAGGCTAGCTAGATACGCTAACTATAGTGAAATATAAGGTTAAGCAGTTTGACCTGTTCTAGGAGAGTATACAGATAGGGTAGAAGGGGTTAGGCTATAGCGCCTCGTGTATAAACTGCTCTTATATCTATATCTTATATATAAACATACTATACGTGTAGGGCTATTGTGTGAATGAGAACAATAGCTGCGGCGAGGTTACTGTCGACTACTACTTATAAGACTAACTTAACCTAATAGGAAATTACGAGAGTGCTCGCTGCTAGCATCTGAAAGACCTAACTTTAAGATATCTTATAAGCGTAAACGTAATATCTACGATTTCCTATCTGCCTCGCCCTCTCCTCCTCCCCGCTTACCGCTACCTTATAAGTTATAGCTATACCTAGATATTATAATATTAAGCTTATACTAATCTAGCGATTACTTAGGAGGCCGTTTTATAAGCGTATCCCGAAATCGCTATTACTTTCCCCTCCTAGCCTATAAACCTAGAGATCGAGTATTTAGCCGGGCTTCCTATAAAGGAAAGTGCCCTAATACTAAACGCAGTAGATAAGGGTAAGGGTAAGAAGAAAAGGAAGGTCGAGCGAGAGTTTAAGCTAGGTAGTATCTTAAGCCGGCGTAACTAGAACGTTAAGGCCGCGCTAGCTTAAGCTATAAGTATCCCCGCTTAGTTAATCCCTTCTTAAGCCTAAAGAACTAACGGGTAATTAGAGGCTAATAAGGATATAGAGTCCTTTACGATAATTACGCTATTAGAAACGGTATCTAGGCGGCTTATAAGTAGGCGCTTACTAAAGAGGGTACCCGGGAGGATATATTCCGTAAGAGCTGCCCGTTTTATTTCTATAATAGTAAGGCGGCGTATTATAAGCGTACTCGTATAGCCGCTGCTCCTCCCTAGCCCTTAGTAGAAGATTATATTAAGCGGTATATAGCTATAACGGATAGCGAGTTCGGCGAGGAGAAGAGGGCGTTAGAAGAGGCCGAGAAGAGATATACTGTTACCGCTATCGAGACCCCTAAGCTCCGGTCTTTTTCGGAGTTTTCGAGGGATAATAATAGGGAGAGGGGCAGTTTTATAGAATTTAGAGACGAGGATAAGGATATAGATATAGACGAGATATCGTCGATAGTAGAGAACCTTTAGGGTTAGGAAGATAGGCTTAGGAACCCGCAAGTTACCTATATAATTCAGGCCTACGAAGGCCCTTATTAATCTACCGCTACTTTTATATTCTACGATAGGTTTAAGTTAGTTATATATAAACGCTTACTATATAAACTATTATCTACTAACTTCGGCTAGTCGCGCCGGAAAATTTATCTCGGAAGAAGAATATCCTACGATAGCTTTAAGTCCGTTTACCGTATTACGATAGATAGCTTAGTATTGGGTTATCGTATAACGGTATAAGGTCTACGGGTATACTTGCCTGCTTCGTCCCCGCTAAGATCTGCAGGATCTGCGAGATCTACTAATCTCGGGCGGAGCGTTCTTAATTCCTCTAGAACTATACTTTCTCGTGCATAGGTTAATCAGTTAAGCTAAATCCTTAATAATTCCTCTAATACTACCGGTTAGTAAACTAGTTATATTAAATTAGTAACCGGTTTACTAACCGGTAATACTTATATAGTATTAAATACTACAGGTTAAAAGCGCTATAAGAGGAGCAGTTATATATTTTATAGACTTCTACCTAGCTTTCCCTACTTATATATATTATACCTACCTCCTTAAACCCTACTCCTTAATATAGTACTAGCTAAACCCCGGGCTTAATACCTACTATACCTTATTCGCTATCGGGTTACTCGGTAATAGCTTAAACGATACCTCTAAATACTGCTTCTACTTTATTACTAAGGCCCGGACCTCGGCTAGCCGGCTCGCCTTAGCCGTATTATAATAATAAAAGAAGAGGTAGCCCTAATAGGTAGAAACCCTAGTAAACGATTTAATACCGGTATAGAAAGGGTAGATAAGTTATAGCCGGTCGAGCTTTACTTAAGTGCCTACCGGGCAGTAGAGGTAGCATAGCTTTATATCGATAATACCGGATATACTAGGGTCGGAGGCCAGTAGCTTATATTCGAATAACGGGAAGGTATACTATTATAGCTATAATAGCGCTAGGCCTTCCGGTATCCCCCTAGCCGCCCTTAGTACTTATATCTAGAGTAGGATACGCTCGAGGGTCGTTAGGGCTATATATTACTATATATTAGTCTCGCTCGTATATATACTCTATACCGGGCTATCCTACCTAGAGGAGATAAGGTAGGTTATACCTAGAATACGCTAGGGGGATAGGTAGCTTGCTCTAGCGAAGGAGGAGCGTGTACTTATAGTATCCTATCCTACTCTAGTTCTCGTAATATAGTTCCTAGGTAAGGTAGTTAGGGTTAATATAGAGCGAGTTATAGTATATATAGCTGCTATTATACCTAACGAATAGGCTATACTCGACGAGGTTATTAAGCTAGATCCCGCTCTGCAGCTATTACGAGAACTAGGCCTACGCCCTAGATAGTAAGGTAATATAGTCCCCCTTTCTATAAGACTTTATATAGTTAGTAACTATATCGGCCCTAATATAGTAGGCGATATATTATATACAGCGCGGCTATCTTCGGGTACGCTACTAGCGTAAAGCCCTATACTAGGATAACTAGCGAGATTACTACCTACTCGAATATTAAGAGGATATACGTGCTAATATAGCCGCCTATTACGCTTTATAAGTTTATTAGCTATATAATACGCCGGTTTAACCTCTACTTCGCCTCGTATATTAGCTAGGTAACCCCCTTCTACTATTTATAAACCCTACTCGACTTTTTAATATTATAGATAGGTATAACCTCGGTATAGGTTATATAGTAGTCCTAGTGCTTCGCTAAGGTATAGGACCTAGTATTATCGCTTATAAGAGGATAGGTTAGGGGGTGCTCTAGTAGGCTGCTAATAAGGATCCGCCGGAACCTCTTATCGTTATATTAGTCCCCGGCTAGTAATACTTAGAGGTACCGGATATAAGGTTATAGGGCTAGTACTGCTAAAGGGTTAATAGCGATAAAGGTATAGCCGGCGGCTCTGCTATAGGCCTCTTATCGGTGTTATATATATATATAGCGCTTTAAGTTCTATAGCTACGAGAATATCCTCCGGTAGGGTATACTATCAAGTCCCCTCTCGCGATACCGATATATCGCATTATCGCCTATAACTGCCCTATAATACTATATAGTTCCTGGGTATACTAAGCTAGAGACTAGCCTTTAATAGTGCCCGGCGTTATAGCTAGTACTTTTAAATATAGATATTTATCGGGGTATCCGAGAGCTCTAGAATACAGCTTAATAATAGCTATAAAAATCGAAATATCGGCTATAAAGGTCGAGATATTGGCTATAAAGGTCGAGATATAACGATAGACTTATAGGCTTACCTTTAAACCTTATCTTATAATCTCGGTTAGAGATACTCTAGGATATTAGCGTATAAATACAGTAAAGTAGAACTTATAATACTAGTATATTATCGGGATAAGTATTATAGAATTCGGGTATCTCTATAATAAAGAGTATAGTTATCTTCTATATCGGAATTTATTCGTAAATTATATATATATATATATAAACGAGCGGAACAGTATAAAGATATTAGTAAAAACGCTAAATAAGGCCCCCCTTTACTCTCCTACCTATCCCGGGGGTTATTCCTATAAGCGATATTAGTAAACCGGTAAGGTACGAGGAAGGAGATATAAGTACCTACCCTAGAAGTACCCCTATTTACTCCCTCTAATAGCGCTTTTAGCCTTTCAGTCTCCCTTTAGGATAGCTATAATCTTAAGTAAGCTAAACGATTATCTCTAGTCTATAGCGTATAGGAGGCTATAAACTATACGATAGTAATCTTTAGCCTATTCCTTAAATATATAGAAGGAGATTAGGTTATCGATAGTACTAACCTAAGAGCCGGTTAAGCCGGTTAGTTACTTTATATCCGTACTCTTTAAGGTATCGGTAATACGCGTATAATAGAATTACTAGATATTATCTTCGCTACTCTTTAATTTCCGCCGGAAAGGGTCCCTAGGGTAAACGCCGAGCTAATCGAGAGCTATATTTATAATCTATCTCCTCTCTATAGCGGAGGGGATAAGGGTATCCTACTCGGATTTATTCTACTCCGAGTACGGGATAGTATAAAATACCTCGGTATCCAGGTATAAAGGTTTAATCTAGAACTACGCGTTATTTTCGGCGCTTAAATCGCTAGAGGGGTCGTTATCTGTTATTATTACGGCTAATACTAGAGATAGGACTTATAGTATTTTAGTATCGGCTTAAAGGGGGTACGAGAGATAAGACCTATATAGAAGATACGAGATTTCGCGCTAGTAAGGGCGATGCGAGATAGAGGGCGATAAAGAAGATATATAGAGGAGGAGCTAAATAGTAGTAGTATAAAGGACGTAAACTTATAATAGAATTCTTAATATATACTCTTATTTATTTCTTTATTTATAATATTATAGGTTTTATATATTCTATTTATTTATCTATAAGGGATTAATATTAGAGTATCCCGGGTAGCTAACCCTAAGATACTCTAGTATTAGCCCCTCGGTAGTTATTAGCGATCTTACTGCTTATATCTATTCTTTCCGTAATTATAACTATAAGGTAATAGAGTACTATAGGCGGCTAACCCTATAATACCCTATTACTAAGTAATTACGATACTTTTAGAGAATAATAGTCTCCGTACCCTTCTAAGCTTAAAGTAGCTACCCGCCCCTACTATAAGTTCCGACCTAAGACCTTTACGTTATAGATCTAGTAATTACTAGGTCGTATTAAATCTTATAACTAAGCGGCTAACCCTAGAAATAAAACTTAATACGCTCCTAATTATATTATCCGGGAGTATCGGTCCCCTTATCTTAACCCCTTTATTCTTAGTAGCTCCTATAATATCTTGCCGCTTAATATATCCTATAGCCTAGATATAGTAGATATACCTAACTAATCGTCTCGCAGGGTATTAGTACATACTTAGGATTTAATATTTCGGCTAGCGAAGCTAGATCTTATATTATTTCCGGCTTTAAGCCTTCGGAAACAGTTGCCTTATAGTCTGTTTATTTAGTATTCTAGCTGTAACCTTATAAGTAAAGAGGAGCCTATAGTAAAGGGGCTTCCGGTTACGAACTTGCTAGTAGTTTGTTTAGCGCTTAAGCTAACCTTATAAGTAAAGAGGAATAGCGCGTTTATAGTAAAGGGGCTTCCGGTTACGATCTTACCGGTAGTTTATTTAGCACCTAGGCTAACCTTATAAATAAAGGGGAATAGCGCGTCTATAATAAAGGGGCTTCCGGTTATAATCCCGCCGGTAGTTTATTTAGCGCTTAGGCTAACCTTATAAGTAAAGAGGAATAGCGCGTTTATAGTAAAGGGGCTTCCGGTTATAATCTTACCGGTAGTTATTTAGCGCTTAAGTATAACCTTATAAGTATAGAAGAGCTTATCTATAAAAGGCTACGAGCTCGTAGGTAGTGAGGCGGGTATATATATATTTACGACCGCTTTCGCTATAATTATCGTTCGGCTTTAAAGTAGCTATATATATCGTAGCTTATAGTATAATATAATAAACTAATTTCTATATAGCTCGTCCGTCCCTCTATAAAGACCTATCTCCGTATACGATAAACTAATCGGTCTCGGTAATATAGTATTAAGATACCTAGCCGCTTTAAAGAAAGATATCTAACTCTATAGGCTATACGCTTTACTAATATCTCGATATACGATAGATAATACGTATTATAGAGGCGGTTACGGATAAGGAGCCCGGCCTTTATAAGAGGCCTTAATAGGGGCGATATATAGGATATAATCTTAATTTTAATATCTCTCTCTTAGCTTATTTATAATATCTCTAAGATCTCTTATTAGTTATTATATCCTTTACTATCTTTCTATATAAGTCTCCCTATCCCTATCCCCTTAGGATACTACCGGAACTATTAGGCCGACTCCCTTCGAAATCTCGAGGAAGGAAATAAGTCCTATAGCCTCCTACTTATTATTAACGACCTTACTTATAACCGCTATAACTATATAGCCTTCTAAGCTATATATAACCTAGACGTCCTATAGCCTCTCTATAAGATAGTATTCTACTTTATCCGCCCTGCTATTTCTCTTAGGAAGAATAGTATAACCGAGGATACCGAGGAGCGTTTTAGGGTTAGATACGTTAATATAGAGAAGAAAGATATACTCTATACTATTATACGCGCTGCTACGGATATAGCTAGGTTACGCTATATAGACGGGTTTAGCGAGATTAGAAACGGCTTAATCGATATCGGCGATATAGCTAAGTTACGCTATATAGACAGGTTTAGCGAGACTAGAAACGGCCTAATCGATATCAGCGATAAGGCTACGGGCAATAATTCGATTAACCCCTTTAGAAGGACTATAGATAATAACTTAACTAATACTTCCGGGAGGACTTTAGATAACCCGTATAACGCCTTCGGAATTATAGATAGATAGTCGATTAACGCTTTCGGAGCTATAGATAACCCGTATAACGCTTTTAGGGCTATAAATAGATAATCGACTAACTCCTATAGGAGGACCTTAAATAAACCGAGTAATACCTTCGGAGCTATAGATAGATAGTCGATTAACGTTTTCGGAGCTATAGATAACTAGAGTAATACCTTCGGAGCTATAAACAGGAACTCGATTAACGCCCTAGGAAGTATTACAGTTACCTATAGAGAGCTTATAAATAGGAGGCCTACTTATTCCTTCGGGAATACTACGGATAGGAACTTAACTAACGCCCTCGGAGTAACTACGGATAGGATACCGACTAATACCCTCGACGATACCCCTAGTAAGTAGCCCGTATAGCCGGGTTTCTTTAATATCGACTCCGGAAAGGGCTTAGCCCCCCTTACTAATCTCCCGGCTAAGTTACCTACTAATACCGGTTAAGCTTATATAAGTACCCTCCCTATAAAGGTTATATCTTTACTAATATAAAGCAGCTACCGGAGGACCCCCTACTCGTCCTTAGTAATAAGGTAAAGGGCTTAAGTATAGAGGCCGTTTATAAGGGTAGGATATTAAAAGGCTAAGCTACTACCTGCGCCGATACCGGAAAGGCTATTAGGAAAGTAATATTAGCTAAAGCCGACCTTAATACCTCTTACTAGAGATATATAGTCGAAGCGGTTAAGTCTATTAGCAGGTCCCTCCGTATCCTTATAAAGGCAGCTATAATACTAGTATATTACCCCGTCTGCTCCTAAGGGCTAAAGCTAATATTATATAGGATAATAGTAGAAACGGGTAGGGCGAGGGGGATAAGGAGGCCTCCTAAACCGGGTTATACCCTACATTCACCTTTATAATACTTTAACTTATAAGGTAAACCGCGGGCAGCGTATAATAATAATCTTATAGTATAAAGCGCAGATAACTCGAATACTTTAAATATTATTAAGTAAAGACCCGTTATCCTTAGTTACTATAAAGGCCCTCAGTTATAACCTGCCTACTTATCCATTATCTACCCTTATAATCCCGGCTATCCTGCTTACTTATCTGCTATCTACCCTTATAGTCCCGGCTATCCTATTTACTTATCTGCTATCTACTCTTATAATCCTAGCTCGTAATCTATTATAATATAAGTACTTATAGTATCTATTAGCGAGGTTTTTACTTCGGGTACTGATTACTATATACCTTAAGCGACTTATTAATTACTTTAACCTCTTCCGCAGCCTTATTTACTAAGCCGGCTATAATTACTAGTATATCGTCGAGGGTCTTATATTTCTTAAACTCTTATTATAATTCGCCTATAAGTAAGCCGCTATACCGCGCAGATATCGGGTAGCTCGGGGAGAGGTAGGTGCTATATATAGCGAGGTTACCTATTTCTTCCTAGTAGTACTATAAGTCTCTTATAGCTATAGGGAAGTATAACTTAATATATAAAGAAACCCCTAAAGAAGCTTATATCCGCTATAATATACTTTAATAACCTGATAATCGTATTATACTAGCTCTACTAGGTATTAGAGACCGCGATTAGGGCTAGCTATAAGTGCTAATCCAGGCAGTACGCCTTCTCCTAATAATCTATCGGGTCCGCTACTAGTATATAGTAGTAGATATCGAGCTATTCTTTTATATAGGGGTTATCTACGTCTACGGGTATATATACCCTTTTCTTTTCCCAGTATTAAAAGTATACTCTAGCCTTATTCCTTATAGCTATTTTAATTTAATAAGGTCAGCAAGAGGAGGGGCTATCTCGGGCTTATTAATCTGATTATAATAGCGCTTATTATAAGAGTCGTTTAGGATATCTTAGATATACGCCCTAAGGTATTATATATATAGTATAGCTCTCTCGGCGCCCTATATAGGGACGCGCTCGTTCGGTATTATACTCGTAATCGTAATAGCTATTATTATATCGGGAAACTTTAAGGTATACGGAGGTATATTATTATAGGAAGCAGGTTAGTGCGTTGCAGGTGCTTAGGTAGGTTATTGTACGGTTAAGGTTAAGGTCAAGGTTAGGTCAAGGTTAAGGTTAGGTTAAGGTCAAGGTTAGGTCTAAAGCGATATCCAGATAAAGCTTGCTGCCTTCGGTCCGGCCGGAGTCCGGCCGGACCGATCGAGGGAGGCTTTAACAGCCACGATTAAATCCGGCCGGACCGATCGAGGGAGGCTTTAACAGAGGCTATATTCCCGGCGCTCAATGCAGCAGGCTTACTTCACGATGCCCTTAATATACGAACATATCTTTATAGCGGGGCTGTACTAGGTTAGGAATACTATCTCTCAGGTTAATTTAGATTAATTCGGCCTAGTATTAAGTACTAAGCTAGACGGCTTTAGCTTAGGGGTATAGAGATCGCCGCTATCCCTATAGCCTGATAGTTTATAGGTACTGCTATATGATAATAGCCTTCTCGTAGGAAATATAGCTATAGACTAAATTCTCTACGACCTTAACTAGAAACTAATCTTCCTTATACTTCGCGTTACGAAATACGCTTAGTATATTATAGAAGGATAAGTTAGGAAGACCGGGCCCTTTAACCTCGATAGCTATAGTATTAGGGGAAAACTTAGCCTCGGTAGCGCGCTCTATATCGGCTAGTCGGCGAGCCTTATACTCGGGATATATTTCCTCTAGAGTCCGCAGCTCCTAATCTTTAAGTATATACTAGGCGAAGTTATAGTTATAATTTAAAATAGCGATTTAGGCCTAGCGTACGATTTTATCGATCGGGTCCGTCTTATTATAGATTATCTTAAACTCCTTTACTTCCTTTAACTACTTCTTCCTCTATAGGCTTATTTCCTACCTTTATTACGCTACCGTACTACCTGCTGCTATACTATCGTCCTTCCGCTATCTTACTATACTAAAGGAGTAACCTTCTAGGTAAAGCGCTCTCTATAGTTATCCTCTATAGGTTAGGCCCTTAGGCTTACCGGCTGTAATAAGGTAAGTAGGGAGTAGCCTTCTAGGTAAAGCGCTCTCCGTAATTATCCTTTATAGCTTCTTTAGTTAGCCCTTAGGCTTACCGGCCGTAATAAGGTAAGTAGCGAATAAGTTGCAGTCGGCCTCGGTATCCTTTCTAGTATTTCCCTCCTCTTACTACACTATCGTACCTAATATTATTATAACGCGAGGAATTTATAGTAAGGGCTTATAGGACTTATATTCTCGTTAGTACTATACGATACGAGAAATCCTTAACTTAGGGAAGGATTAGGATTAGGACTAGGACTAGGATTAGGACTAGGACTAGGACTAGGATTATAGGAGGGAAATATACTGCGTGATATCGAAGTAGGTCTTCCTATCGATACCAGTACACTTCTTCCGCGGTATTTGCTTTAGAGTAAATAAGGCTATTAGTATAGATAAGGTCTTCCCGGCGGTAGTATACCTTATTCGGGTATAATAAATAGTCTCAGCAGTACTATAAGATAGTTATACGTAGTAAGAGGAAATAGGCCGGAAAGAAGAGAAGGGGAGGAAGAGGTAATAAAGGGATTAGTCTTTATTTATCTAGGGCTATAGATAGTTAACCTTAAAGGTAACCGCTACCGGTATTATTATACCTGCCCTTAAAGTAGGCCCGCTTAATAATATCCCTTCCCTATTATTTATATATATTATATTAATATATCCCTAGAAGGAACGGCCTTACTCGCTTAAAGGCTCCCGTTAGTATACTAAGTAGGAGCCTCGAGGTAATCGTCTTCCCCTAAACCTTACTTAATCTAATAATACTAATAGTATTATAGGATTACCCGAGTAGTTCTTAATATCGGGCGCTGCTATTTTATTACTTCTCGCGCGCGATATCTCGGGCTATTATTTAAGGCCTACTAGGAACGATTATTATTACCCGGTTATATCGGTAATAGACTATTACTTACGGGTTATATTAGTAATAAAGCTACTACTACCGTTACTCGGTAGTAAGCTTAGGGGCATAAGCGGACTAGCTGCTTACTATTCTATAAGAGGTATAGAGATATCTAGCAGAGCGACCTTATAGCTCTAATATATAATCGCTAGGTAGTAAGGTTAATTAGGCCTTTAGTGACCTTATATCTCTATAAGTATAGGCTAATTACCTTATATCTTATCTAGATTTATAGTATAATTAGATCTAGTATACCCGAGATATCTCTATATCCGACCTATCGGAAATATAAAATATATATACTATAAACGCAACTATTCGCACTAATAAGTCTAGTACTTCGCCTTTTACTCTTATTTAATCTTCCCGCTAGGCCTAAGTACGCTGCTATTAATTTATAGCTAGACCTCGCTATTACCGGGGCTCCTTAGTTTATATTCTATTATACTCCCTTTTAACTATATATATTCTCGCTCTCTTACTTTTAATCGGGGATTAAATACGCGCTATTTAGGGATTAAGCAGGCATATAAGGTTAAGACCTTAATTACTATAATCGTTAGCGACCGTCTATTAACCTAAGCTTAGTTAGATCCGATTATATTCCGCTGCCCTCTCTAATACTTATACTTATCTCGGTACCTACCCTTTAGGATATTCTCCTAGAAGAGCTATATCGAACCCCTAGCCGGGACCTATATTAACTATTAGGGTACCCCCGACCTAGTATTATACTATAAGAAGCGTATACTCCCGGAGCCCGATACCGACCTATAGAAATAGATTAAGAAGGAGCTACTACTATACGCCGCTATATATAACGTAAGGGTATTACGGGAGCTCTTCGAGCTAGCGTATAAGGAGGTAGGAAAGGCTTCGGACTTAAACCTTAAGCCTATACGCTCGCTCGCCCGGGACTAATACGGCCTATAGTTTAATAAGAAGGCTATAAAAGTATAAGTCCTCGAGGGTATTATCCGCAAGGTTACTAAGCAACTATAGCTAGCGGCCCTCCCTATAGCGGCCGCTCCGGCCTTTAAATACGAACCCTCTCCCTTTATCTTCTACCTTATATTCGATATTACTAACCCTACCGCTATCTTACCCGCCCGCTAAATAATAATTATATTCGACGCTACGAAGTCGTCCGCCCCGGACCCCCTTAGCGATTTAAGCTCCTCGCCAGTAAGCGATTTTAATAACCTATTAACTCCTCCCCCGGGCCGGCAAGCGGGCGTATATACTTCCTAGCGCGTCTCGGATATAATAAACGTACTTTCCGTCGACTCTATACCGGACCTTACTTATAGCCGCTCCGCTCCTAATATACCGAAGATAACTATATATAGCTTCGCGCAGCCCCTAAAGCCTTATAAGCGTGAGAAGTACCCTAGGAGCCTAATATCCCTAATCTAAGAGAACCCGTCGCGGGCCTAAGATTTACTAGTAGACTTTATTAAGGTTATCGATACTAAGTATCCCGATATCGTTATTATCCTAATAAAGGATAGGGAGAGGTAGATCGCTAAGGAGGCTATATAGGTTATCCTCTAGAGTATAACCGATATTAATAAGCGAGCCCTTATAATAAAGATACACGCTACGGATACCTAGTAAACTACCCTAGATTAGCTTAAAATCCTCTCTAAGGTTATTAGGGATATAGACTATATAAGGAAGACGATAGATAATATAGTTAATAAGATAAAGCGCCTTAGTATAATAATACCCGGCGATAATAGCGATAATACTAAGGCTTCTAATAGCGCTAAGTATAAGGGCGCCGGGTATAAGGGTAATAGTTAGGCTTATTATAGCGACGCGATAGAGATATAACTCTCCGAGGATAGTTATAGCTAAGCGGGAGAGATAGTAGGGACTAGCTATATAGATATCTATTTAACCTTGTCCCCGTTCCTATTAAAATTATAATATTACCCTTAATACGTATTATTATCCTATACGTATAATAATTATATAGTCCTATCTTAATCTTCTATCGTTAATCGTCTTTATATTACTACTTATAGATAGGCTGTTTCTTAACGGCCTTCGATAATAAGCGCTATATAGAAGCGCTATATAGTAGGAGCACCTGCTCCTTTAATCTTATCCTCGTAATATAATAGGCTAACGAGTACTTATAGTATCCTTCTAATCCTTATATATTAGGTATCGCTCGAGAGTAGGTATATTACTTATCGGGTTATCTTTCCTAATCTAGTACGCGTTAATTAGCGATATATTATCCCCTTAACTATTATTCCTCTCTCCTATATATACGTTATAAGCCGCTACTTTCGTAAAGTTTACTTAGTATTATATACTATAAGTACCCGGAGGTATAGTATAGTAGTAGCGGGCTTAATTAGTTAGGTACGAGAGAAAATAGGTAGTTAAACTAATATTAATATTAATACTATATATATATTTAATATAAATAATAAGTATAGTACCCGTGCTATCGATCCCTTCTAGACCCGGCGTAAACTACTTAAATATACGGATATATATATATCCTATCTATTTACTATAGTTAATATTACTCTCGATACTCTCGAGAGTATAGCGATAACTAGACGGTATTACTAATAGAGGGCTAAGGTAAGAATATAAATATTACTATCTCTTAGGATATATCCCTTACTCTATTTCTCTTAATCCTAACCTACTCCGCTTATTATTTACTATCTAAGAGCAATACCTAGTACCTATTCTTTTAATAGTATATATAACTAATCTTAGCCGCTTATTATAATCCTAAGCAACTTCTATAAGCGATTATTATTTGCTCGGACGATAGATAAGCGTCGAACCCGTTAACCGAGACCCCTAGACCTTCGGCTATATATATTATTAAGCTTAGAGCCGAAAACCTCCCCGGATAGCCCTCTCTTTATTTTCCTACCTAGCTTCTACCCTTCGAGTAAATAGATAGAGAGGATCCTAAGAGCTATAATTAATAGCCTAGCTATACGCAATAGCGGTAGTTATAACGAGATTACTAAGGACCTATCTACTGCAGCGGATAATAGCCCGGGTACGCTATATACGCTTCCGATAGATATAAGTATACTAAGCTATAAATATATTAGGCTAGAGATTTATAGGATCGGTTATATAGAGGCTAATACTATCGAGACCGATCGTATCGAGCCTAGTAGGGAAGTCGGCGAAGATAATAATAATTACAGCGACCTATAACTATAAATAGGTTTAGCTTATCCGACCTATAGCGATATTCCTAATAATAACCTAGAATAAACATCCGATAGGCTTACTACGATAACAAGTATAACGGCAGATAAGTAGTAACGGTATTTAAGCTATTATTCTATTCTATAACCTATATCGGTACGTAATAAGGTTCTAGTTCTAGTTCTAGTATTAATTCTAGTTATATAACCGGTTAATAAACCGGTTACTAAAATATATATACCTATTAGTTAGGCTTCTATACGATTGTATAGTTAGAAAACAGATAGGTATAATAGGTTTATTCGTAGTTATTATATTTAGAGAGAAAGTAAGGCTATCGTAGAGATAGCTATAGAGATCCCTATATAGGTGCAGAATTCTGCCGCCTGCCCTTTAATAGCAGGCACTTACTGCCTGCCTAATTAAGCTACAGCTATATTACAATACTAGTATATAGGTAGTTAGGTAGCAGTTCGAAAACCACGATTAATAGGTAATAGGAAATTAGTCGAGGGAAGATATACTATAAATAGAAATAATTTATTTAGATATATATAGTAAAGAAAAAAGTATATCTCGTAGTATATAACTAAGTATCTCTTTCTCGATTAATTAGGATACGGGGATAAAATCTATCCCCGTATCCTAATTAATCGGTTATAGGTATAAGAGTATAATTTTTAATAACCGGTTTACTAACCGGTTACTACTTCCGCTATTTCGATATATAATATAGAAAATCTTACTATATTTCTATAGAACCTACTCTTACTTAAGCCTATTCTTAGTATATTAATTAATTATATAATTATAGCTTAGTAGAATCGGAATAGAATTAAATATACGGACTAGTTTCTACCTACCTACGTAGTTATATAGGTTTTAGTAGGATTAATCGCTAGCCTATATAGTAATAGACGGCAGGGATATATAAAGCTTATAACGGAATAGCTATATTACTACGTTATAATATATAGCTAGATTAATTAAGTATTTAGGTAGTAAAAAGGAAGGGTAAAAAGAGCCTAGTTACTAGAATAGTTAATTAGAACCGAGAGGATAGGTAAGTTAGGCTAAATGCGGCTATTTAGTATGCAGCTAGTAGACTGTCTTATATATGCCGCTATACCTAAGCGCGAGGTCTAGTAAAGGGTAAAGGGTACTAAAAGGAGAACCGCGACCTTAAGTATAAGCGTAAGTACTATACTATCTTAGATATAGTTTATCCTCCCCTAGGCCGAAGCCTAGTTATATACGTTATAGGGTATACTAGCGCTAGAGGGGTATATTATAGAAGGCCCTTACTCCCGAGTTATTTAAGATCCCGATACCCGATCTATATTTTATAGCTACTAGCCGGTAGTTATAAACCGTCGTTTATTAAATTTTATAATATTATTTTATCCGGTCCTAAATCCTAATCCTAATCCTAGAAGTACCCCGGGTAGTACTATTATTAATAATACCCCGGGTAGTACTAGAGTATCGACCTTACTTAGAATACCTATAAAACTATCCCCTTATAAGGGAAAAACTAATCCCGGGTTCGAAAGCTACGCTTATATTACTAGAACTATATAGTATTAAGGCGGGATACGAGTAGAGGTAGCCGCGGCCGGCTAACTAGCTAAGTAGCGTAAGTAAGTTTTAGGCGAATTAAGTATAATAGTATAATAGTATAGTTACTTATTATAATTATAATAATTAAGGGTTTAACTTTATATTTTTTATTTTATTTTTTTAGTTAGCTATATAATTATTAGGTTATATTAATACGATATAGCTACCTCTAGGAGGCTAGAGAATAAACTTCGCTCTCCCGGCCTTAAGTAGTTATATCGTTATATATTTCCGAGTAGCTAGCTAAACCGGTTAATCTATCTACTATAGTCTTACGATAACCTAACCTCTACGCTAAGGCAGTAGGTAATTAAGGTGCTATAGGGTATAGTAATAAGGTAGCCGCTATACCCGTTACCGAGGCGCCTATATATACTCGACCGGTTTAAGTCGAGGGCAACGGGTATACTTAAAAGTACCGTTAAAACCCTCGTTATTATCGAGCTCCCTAGTAGCAGGCCTATCGTATAAGATAGCACCTCCGTTACTAATCTCTCTATCTTTACCTTCCTCGTCTACTATAAAGAGGGTAGGAGGAACGGGCGCAGGAGGGCCTTAGCCTAGGTTATCTCCGTTTTTACCTTCCTCGTTTATAATAGGTAGGGTAGGAGGAGCGGGCGCGGGAGGTACCTACTAGATAACGACCTACTTAGGCTACGATATACTAGGAAGGATAATAGGCTACCGGTAATAATAAGCCTCGCCCTAGTATATATAGTTAGCGTAGGAGTTATTAGTATAGGACTTAATCTCTAAATTATTTGCCTGCTTTAGGTTAGTATAATATTTAATAAAAGGGCTATTATCTTCTATATACTATTAGTAGGAGCTAAGTATATAAACGCTTATAATCTATACGAGTAGGGTAGCGAGGTTTTTAACTTAGCGGGTATTCCGTTTATTACTTATACTCTAAGGACGGGCGCGCGCGTTTTATTATAGGTTACGAACGATTACGTTTATAGCCGGTAGGTTAAGCTATTAAGAGTTATTATAGTTAGTATATAGATATATATTAGGAAGGGTAATAATATAGTGCTTACTAATTACCTAACTCTATAGTTCGTCGGGTAGCGGTTACCCGGAAATCTTATAATTAACTCTAGATACCTCGCCCTAGCGACCTCTTAGGCAGACCTAGGTAAAACTAGGGACTCTAGGAAATAATAGTTAATTAGTATATTACCGGCTAGTAAGCCGGTTATTAAACTTTAGTAATAACTCTACTATAACCGCACTCGGTACCTTAGAGAACTTATAATCTGGGAAAGTACTAGGAGGGGTACTAGAGCTAGGGGTCGCGGAGGGGGCGATAGAAGATATAACTAATTAAATAAGTAAATAATCTATATACTATTAGCAGTATATACGTTAGAAGAAAGTATCGTACTTACTAAAAGAGTAAGAAGAAGGTTGAATATAATATCTCTTAGTTAAGAAACGTTAGACCGTTAGTAATATTGCGCTTATATATTCGATATAACCGGTTAGGGAACCGGTCACGTTATTATAGTAATGGGTTTATTGAATAGGAAAGTGGAAGCGAAGTGTGTTACATTGGATAGAGCGATAGCTCCGGAGAACAGGATACGCGGGGACTAGCTATTTATATACAGTAAGATATGGAGTGTGCCGGTGCGGGTTATATAATCTATAATAATCGCTTTTAATACTCCCCTACGAACTAAACACTTCTTATCTCTGTAGCTCCCCTATACGTTTATTTCCTATTTCTCCTTTTTTATCGCTCCTTAACGCTGTATTCTTAGTGCCTCTATATGAAGTCTTCTAGTAACTAGTTGGGCTTCCCTTCCCTATAGTCTAGTCTTATGCTTCTGAGCTGTCCTATTCGTAGCCGAGCGTAGGCCTGAGTGCGCTGTGAATAGTGGCAGATTGATGGATTAGTTAGCTTTTATAGTGAGGTTATGTAATGTGTAGTTCCTGTGGGTTCCCGAAGGCCCCTATCGTTGTGCAGAGCCTTATATCTAATTAAGGTGTTATATTGTAGGCAGATAACTTTAGTAGTAGTAAGTCGCTTATTATTGTCGTCCTATACTATTTACTTTTATCGGCCTGCGTAAACGTGCTTCGGAGCCCTCTGTAGCGTGCTCTAGGGTGATTCGATATTGGAGGGTATATAATAGGGGGTGAAAGATAGTTAGCTCTCGGGAGCTGTAGCTAGGTGAGATTAGGGCACTCCCTATAGTGGGTTTTAGTTACTTGCCCCTTACTTAATGCTTCTGTATAGCTCTGGAGGTTATAGGTCCCTCTAGGCCGAGTATAGTTCTGAACGTTTCGAATACTAGTTGTAGTAGTGGTTTCGTTAGGCTATCGGCTAGTTATTCCCTTATAGGAGTATACCTTATTTCTATATAGCCCTTCTATTAAGCTTTTCGGATATAGAACTCTTAGATCGAGATATATTTTGCTTTAGAGTAGTGGGAGCTATCCTTAGATATAGCTATAGCCCCTTAGTTATCTCTATAAATAATAGTTGCTGCTACTTAGCCTTGCTAGATGCTAAGTTCCTCTAGGAGACGACGAAGCTATACGGCTTCCTTAGCCGCTTAAGTCTATGTTATAAGTTCTGCCTCGTATATAGAGAGGGTAACGACCGTCTGTTGCTTTGATAACTAGCTGATAGGAGAGCTTCTTAGGTTAAAGATATATCTTAAGGTAGATCTTCGGGTCTGAAGGTCGCCTCTGTAATCGGTATCGGAGTAGCCGATTAGCGGTTCGAGGTTTCTACGGAATACTAGTTCTAGGTTGATTATCCCTTTTAGGTATCTAAAGACCCGTTATACCGCGGTTATATATTCGTCTATAGGTTTTGCGAGGTATCGGTTAAGGAAGGAGACGGTAAAGGCGATATCTAGTCGGGTGCTTAGTATAGCGTATATAAGGGATCCGATAGCTCTAGCGTATAGGTATATTAGTTCTAGGTCGGGAATATAGTCCTCTGGAGCTGGGCTAGGGACTTTAGCGTCTATTAGAGTGAGAGCGGGATTAAGGTTATCGAAGTTTAGGTCCTTGAGGATCTTTTAGATATAGGCCTTCTGGCCGAGTCGCAGTATTCGGGCCTTTCAGTCGCGAGTAATCGTTATTCCGAGGTAGTACTTATACTCCCCTAGGTTTAATATGCGGAATTTTTCGCTAAGGGCGCGTTTTACCTTATTAATCTCTTCTAGTAAGGCTCCGGCGATAAGGAGATTATCGACGTATATAGTAATATAGGTGCGGTTGTATACGAAGATTCCTGAGTCTGCGAATAGTATCTTAAAGCTAATATCTTCTAGGAACTGGGTGATTATCTTATACTATACTTGTAGTGACTGTTTCAGTTTATATAGAGCCTTGTTAAGTTTGCAGATTTAGTTAGCGCCGAAACCTTTAAGTCCCGGGGGGAGTTCTATATAGATATCTTTATCTACTAGTCTATAAAGGAAAGCAGTTTTAATATCTATTTAATAGAGTTCGAGGTCGAGGGCGGTAGTAATAGCGAATAGAGCCTTATAGCTTATTAGTTTGACTATTAAAGCGAAGGTTTCGTTGTAGTCGATCCCCTCCTTTTGGAGGTATCCTTTTACTACCTAGCGGGCCTTATGCTTGAGGATTTCTCCGTTTGGCCCCTTCTTGAGCTTATAGACTTATTTTCCCTTTAGGACCTTTAGTCCTAGTTCTCTAGGGATAATATACTAGGTCTTGTTTTCTACGAGTGAATCGTATTCCTCTTCTATAGCTTTTCGCTATAAGTCCTAGTAGGTGCTGGATTTTGCCTATTGGAGTATCTGGGGTTCGTCTTCCTCAGTAGTTGCTAGGAGAGTTATTATAAATAGGGCGAGTTGTTCGCCGAAGGTCTCTATATTTTAGTCTGCAGTAGTAAGGGTAATGTCGGGTGTGTTAGGGTAGCGGGGCTTCGGCGTGTATAGCTTATCCCGTAGCTGAAGATTAATGCTGTAGTACCTGCTTCGGTCTGCTAGAATCCGAGGGTTAAGATTATAAGAGGTGACTGTAGTAGGTTATTCTTCTAATTATAGTCTCTTAGTTAGTAGCGGATTTAGCGTTACGTGAGATTGTTCCCTAGGTTATAGCGGCGATAATATTTGTTGTAGCGGTAGTAGCGCAGGAGGCAAGGATATTAGGTGATTAATATTATCTTCTCCCCCTAGCTCTATATTACTATCGCTCGGTAAGTGCTGTTAGCGTTTCTTAGCGTCTTTAGCTGCCTAGCGCGACTCTTCTAGTTAGTGCTTGAGTCTTTTTGGGTATCGTATTTCGTCGAAGATTATATTATTTATTTCGATTAGTTAGCCGTCGTCCCGAAGGAGTACGTATCCGTGGGTGCCTTTGTAGCCGAGGAGGCGAGTACTGGCTATTAGTTTCTCGAGTTTCCTAGCGCGGCTGGCTAGTAGTAATAGGTAGATAGCGGGCGTGCCGATAATACGGAGGTAGTCTAGGTCGGGAACCTTACTGTACTACGCTTAGTACTGTGTAATCCCGAGGCGCTTATTGATTTATAGGTTGTAGATATAGATTATAGCGTATTTTAATACCTGTAGCTAGTATCTAGTAGGTAGGTCTGCCCCTTCTAGAATGCTAACTAGGCGTTCCTGGATAAGTCGGTTAGCTCTTTCCGCGATACCGTTTAATTAATATTGGTCGGTATTAGTAAAGTAGAGACTGATACCCCTGTCTGTGCATTAGAGGGCGAATTTTAAGCTAGTAAACTCGCCTGCTTTATCGAGATGTATATAGTGATATCGGCGCTAGGGGCGTTCGTAGTGTTTAAGAAAAGTCCGTAGTTCTTATAAGACGGTATCTGTTTAGCGGTCTATTAGGGTAATTGCTTAAGTAAAGCCGGTATATCCATCGATTATCGTAAGCTAGTAGCGGTATCTACTGTAGCCGGTGGTCCGAAACGGGCTGCAGACGTTTATATAAAGTACCTCGAGAGGGTATAAACCTCGTGCGAGTTTGCCTTTATGTGGGGATCCTTTTAGTTTTATCGTTGCGCAGGTTTCGTAGAGGATAGTATTAGTTGTAATTAGTCTTATACCGGTGGATAGCTCCTTGAGTTAGTTAAGAGTATCCTGCCTGAGATAGCCGAGGCGCTTGTGCTAGATTATGTCGTTTGGGTTAACTTAGAATTGTGCGAACGTATGTTAGGTATCTTAAGCTACTAGCGTGTTAAACCTATAATAGGTTCTGCCGAAGTATCGCGGTAAAGCAGACCTTGTTATCTCGGAAGGCGGTATAGCTGTTGTTAGCGATAAGGAAGTTAACTCCTCGCTTTTAAAGAGCTAACGTAGAGAGAAGGTTAACTCCCCTAGCTGGGTTATATAAGTAGTTATAGACGAGGAGGTAGTGGCCGTTTCGCAGCTCGATTCGTGCTATGCCTTAGCCGAGCGGCTGTATAGTTATTCCTCCTATTCCGTTTACCGGGGTTCCGGTATATTCTTCGATGCCGTCGACGAATATTAAGGGGTCTACTATCGTTAAGCTGGTTACTCCTGAGTCGACGATCTAGCTAGCTCGAAGCGCTTGGAGGAGTAGGCTTTAGCGTTGTTGGTAAGTGGATAGTAGAGTAGCTTTAGCCTCGAGCGTTTCCTTCTATACTGGGTCGGTAATTGAGATTATTAAGACTTCTTCTCCTACTACGGGTATAAAGAGGTGTGTTAGAGTGTATAAGGCAAAATTAGCTTCTTCCTATCGGTCCTCTAATCCTTACTGCCGCTAGTTGAATTATCGTTTTTATTAGTCCTATCGCTAATCGCGGTCCTTATTCTGTTAGTTCTTCTACTAGTCTTGTAGCTCTAGATGCTTCTATCTGTACTTTATCTCCTTATGCCTGTATTACTAGTTATCCTTTCCTCGTCCTTTATAGTAGCCGTAGAGGCTTTAGTTCGTTGCGGTTAAGGGAGTTCTAGCGGCTAGGAAGTTAACTTTCTCCTGTGACGACTTTTGTCTCTATTCTTTAGCCTCTACTGCTTCTACTACCTCGTTAAAGGTAATAGCGGAGCCCTCTTTATCGTTACTATCTTCTCCCTTCTCTGGGAGCAGGCTTTATTAGGTATAGAATAAGGAGAGAAATATATTAAAGGATAGTCCTAGCCCGTTTAGGAACTTACTGATAAAGATCGGTTCTTTAATAACGGCTAAGGAGTGATACTCCTAGAGCTGGTCTTTAGCTTATCGGAGTTTCTCGGTGTATTAGGTAACTCCTGTGTAGGAGTAAAGAGTAAGTTCTTTATAGGTGCGGAGGAGCTCTTAGAAGTACGCGAAGCCCTAGGGTAGGTACCGTTCCTTAAGTCTATTTAGGAGGAGATATACTTGTTCCTATTTAGCTAATGTAAATAGGTCCCTAATGAATACCTTTGCGTTTTCTCCGAGATATTGTTATATTTAGGCGTAAGCTTGCTCCTAATTATCCTGCTAGTCGTATAAGCGATTGTTGTAGTCTTCGTCGTTTTCGTTAGCTCCCTGTGTCGGATAGTCTTTCTCTCGCGAGAGGAACCTACCGAACCGGTTTACCTTTAGGGTATTTATATACTCTAGGAACTATATTAGTCCCTAGCTCTTATTCGTTAGGACCGGGAGTCTTTCTTAGCGTTCTTAAGCATAGCTATTCGCTATACCTTTAATCTTGATCTCCGATATTATATTATTGCGTTAATATAGTGTATAGAGCCCTGATTACTTTAGTTATAAGATATAGCTTCTCCGATAGTGTTAGCTTTATTTAAGCGCTTTTTTATCTTAGAGCGCTCGTCTAGTTTATTTTGTATTAACTGTAAGGGCGATAGTCTTCCGCACTTGGCGGTTTAGGCTCTATACTAACTAGGTTAGTGAGGGAAGTTTCTATTATAGTAGATCTTGTTAAGATGCTTTCGGCTCGAAGATTGTTGTATTTATTGGGGCTTAATCGCCCTACGTTGTGATAGTTTTCGGTATGCCCTTAGTGTTCCGCCGCCGAGCCTGTCGTTGCCGTACCTCGGCCGGCTCTCGGTGTATAGCCGAGATAAGGTAGTATTAGCGAGACCGCTCTGTCGCGTGTTGCGTTATCCGACTCTGGTATTTCGGAGTTAGAGTTTAATGTTTAGGCCGGTCTGCTTAATATCTCGTCGTCTTAGCTTGGAGTTTAGGCTGGCCTTCCGTCGCTGCGTTCCGAGGGATGTATCTATCGTTCTGGAGTGATGGCCTTGTAGCCTTATAGCTTAGTGGAGCTCGCGGGTAATAGTCTGCTAAGCTGGCTATATTGGGAGGCAGAGGTTGGAGTTGATTGCTGCGATATCGGTAAAAACTTAGATTTATCGGGTTTACCGTTTCCGTTATCGCGATTTAGTAAGGGATTTTAAGTCCTAAGCTAGTTTTATATCCGAGCGGTCTATAGGAAGCGTTCTATATCGAGTAACCTCCTGACGGCTAGTCGAGTGATTAGTTTTGGACGAAGATTATAGCGATATATAGTGAATGTAGAGGTGAAGATAGTGGGTTTCTCGTATATTTCGAGGTGTGGTTAGTTATTTAGCTAGTGTTTTTAGTAACTTAGAGATGAACTTAATAAGGTGTTAAGGGAATTATTTTAAGAATATTGGAATGGCGGTGGCTACTCCTCTCTATAGGTTCCTTTGGTATCGGCCGGTATTCTTAGGGAAATTCTCTAGCGAATAGGAATAATTTAGTGAAGAATGGTGGAGTTTTGGTTAGGATAAACTTAGTGCCGGCTGTAGCTAGGAGACCCGGGCTTATAACCTGTTGAATGGGAAAGTGGAAGCGAAGTGTGTTATATTGGATAGAGCGATAGCTCCGGAGAATAGGATGCGCGGGGATTAGCTATTTATGTATAGTGAGATATAGAGTATGCCGGTGCGGGTTACGTAATCTATGACAATTGCTTTCAACAGGGTTTCCATTTCAGTTACTACGGCAACATATCTTAGCACCCAGCAATTACTCTAGTATAGTATATATTTCTCTTATACACCTGATATAACCGGTTCCCTAACCGGTTACCTGAATATTATCATCGTCTAGGAAGTAGGGAGAATAATTATCTATCTTAACTAAAACGGTAAAGGGCAGAGCAGACTATATACGCTTAGCTATATTACCGTCGCTATACTTACTCTCGATACTAACTTCTAATAGTCTATAATAATATCGTATAGCTATTTAATATTAAGGGTATCTATAGCCTCCTCTAGGAGCTTATAATAAATAGTATAACCGGTTTACTAGCCGGTTATATAATTTAGAATAGGCAGGTTATATTATAGACTACACGTAACCTCTATATATACCTAGGTATATTACGGGTTCTAAAACCTGTATAGGCTATAGTATACAGTCTACAGTCCTTACGTATTTCTAATCTAAACGCTCCGCTTATAGCCCCTTCGCCGCTTCGCGCCTTAGGGCCTACTCGCTCCGCTAGTTCTACTAAAACCGCCCTGCCTTTATAATAATATAAGTTATATAATATAAATTTATCGAGCTTTACTCTTATACTAATAGGCTATAGAATAAATAATAACCCTCTAATACTCCGCTAAAGCCTCTATATAGAGCCCTAAGCGTAAGCCGATCCGATTAGCTTAGATATCCGCCCCGGGCCTAAAAGCTATTAAGAGTATAGCGGGTAGGGCTTAAGCTCTTTATAATTACTTACGCTAGAACTTAAATAATACTTCCGGTATTATTATCTATTTTATCTATATTATCTAGGATAACTACTCTAAGTTTTCTAGCTTTATAGAATATAATACTACGCTATCTAATATTAAGGCGTAGCGCCTTAACGACCTCGCTTCTTACCTTACGGATAGGGAGCGGCGCTTTTAGGATCTCGAGTTTTATATCGCCGAGAGGGAGCGCGATATCGCTAACTATAAAGGTCGGCTCTCCGGGAGGGAGCGTAATATTAAGGCTAGAGATAAGTAGCTAGATAAGAGGACCTACGTCCTCGAGCAGAATAAGGAATATATCGAGGTCTATAATAAATAAATAAGAGGGCGGGAGCGCTACTTAGTAGAGGTTATTACTTCTATCTTAAAAAGCTTAATAGAAGCCGAGTTATAAAGCTCTTAAGTAGAGCGGGATATAGAGGTTACTGATAAAGCAATCTTAGAGGCGAGGGCTAGGTTAAAGGAGGTCCGAGATATTATAAGGAATATAGTTAGTATATTAGGATATACTAGTTCGGGGCTAGGTAACGATTAGGTATAGCGGCCGGGGGGTCGGCGTCTACTATACCTTTTACTACGAAGTAGAGATTAGCTAATCGACCTCGGGTATAACCTAGAAACGATAACCCTTACGCGGCCTTCTGCTCTGCCGACTGCGATATCCGACGGCGATATATAGCTATTTAAAGGGGCTAATCTCGCTATTTAGCATATATACAGGATTCTTCTGCCCGGAAGTAAGCAGAGTAATAGCAGTATATATTCGGCAGCTAACGGTATAACTAGATAGTGCATATATTTTACAGGAGGACCATTCGTTTCGGGTTATCTAAGTATATTTCGGTACTATCTATTCTTATTATCCTCTCTTTATATTAATAGGAAGGTGATTAAGCAGCTATTCTATCTTTAATACTATAGCGGCGGAGGTACTATAGATAATTCCTCTAGCTTAATAATCTAATCTCCTTAGTAATATCTTCCTCGTTATAGTCCCTCCGAATCGGCTTACCCTATATCGTAGGGACGAGAGCCTATATAGAGCCCGGAGGTACCGGGACCTCCCCTCGTATTATCGAGTCGATTAGGTTATATATACCTTATAGCTCTTCTAACGCCTGCGTTATCCTAACCCCCTTAAAGTAAAGGTCCTCCCGTATCTATTTCTCTATACCCTAATACGTCGTCAGGAGAGCAAGAGAGATTAACTATCGGAATACCTTATACTTCTTCTTAAACGTATTATTTAATATATTCTCCTTATTAGCCTAGAATTCCTTTACCGCTGCTATTACGTTATCGGGGAGAAGATTATACCCGATCTTACTCTATCTATACTACTAGTAAGTTTATTTTATTAAATAGCGTTAGTATATCCTAATACGGCCGGGTAGAGTAATATATAGGTATCTAGCTATATTATAGCCGCGATATACTCGTAGCTGCAATCGTTTTAGCTATAGAGAAAGTATTTAAAGTAGGGCGTAATATTAAGTAAGTACCGGGTAGGCGGGCTAGACTACTTAAGCAGGGGATTATTAGTATTTAGACCTGCCGTTATAGTATCCCTCTTAATACTACCGGTATACTTTAGCAGGTTATCGGGAGGTAGGGGCTATATCTATAGCTATATAGGAGGTATATTAGTAGCTCTATCAAGAGCAGTAGGGCTAGCTAATAGGGCTATAATCTATAAAGGAACCTATCCTATATTAATACGGGCGATTATAGTAGGGAGGAGAGTAGTAGAGATATATACCGAGGTAGGCCTTATACCTTTACGGATATTACTTTAAGGGCTTAATATAGTACTAGTAGCGGTTAATATACTAGTAGGACTTATAATATAGTTAGAACGGAAAACCTACTAGTAGGCGTTATAAGAAATATAATGCTAGGGGGAGGCAGCGGCGGTAAATCTCGCAGCGCCTGCTATATTAGGATAGAGGGACGGAGGGGCGGCCTGCTAACGGGTGATACCTACTATCTCGGTATTGAGGAATAGAGGGAAGGCCTGCCGACGGGCGGTGCCTGCTGTCTCGGGGTGGAATAGAGGGAAGGCCTGCTAATAGGCAGTGCCTATTATCTTGCAGTATCCGCTATGCCGGGGGGATATAGAGGCGGCATACCGCGCGGCGCCTATTATCTAAGGATAGGGGGACAGAGGGGCGGCCTACTAACGGGCGGTACTTACTATCTCGGGGTAGAATAAAGGGACGGCTTACTAACGGGTATAATAAACTAGGGAGGGCGTAGCGAAGGGTTAGTACCGGGGGGGTATAGTATAATTAGCGATAGCGATAATATAAACGTTCGAGCCAGAGCTGCTAGTAGTTCTTTATAACTATTACTACCGGCCGGGTAATTAGGTCGATCTATTATAAGTCGATAGAAAAGTTTCGAGATAAGTTAGCTAGTATAGGTTCTTATATATTTATTAATAGTTAATAGAAAGGGTAGCGAGGCAGAACGTTATACTACGTTCGTTTATTAAAAGGGTATAGCCTTTTATATATATCTTTATACCTTTAATAGTTAATAGAAAGGGCAGCGAGGCAGAACGCTATACTACGTTCGTTTATTAAAAGGCTACGCCCTTTTATATATAACTCTATACCTTATACCTTTACTTTAACCCCTATTTCTACCTTTACCTTTACCTTTATTTTTAAGCTCCGATTAACCTTATCTCTTCTCGATTAGTCGGCTATACGTATATAACCTATAACTATAAGCCTTAATCCCTATATTATAGCTATATAGCTATCCTCGAACCTATCCGCTCTTTATACCTCTCGGTAGCTTTTAAAACTAATCTAGCGCTTTCCTATAACTTAAGTATAACGCGCCTTTACCCCGTCTTACCTCGATAGCTTCTATATTACTACCGACGGCCTTTTAGCTAAGTATAAGCTTTTACCTCCTCCCCTACCTATTAAATATATCGTAGTTATAGGACCTTCTATATACTACTAGCGCTTATCTAAGCTATTAATAATCTATAGCAGGAATATTATAGTTTACTATATAAATAGATACTCCTTATATCTTACCGACCTCTATATCTATTTATTCTACGATAGAGTTATACAACGGTTTCTATATTATAGCGGGCGAGGCCTCTTTATTATCCGTTACTTCTTCTTCTAGTACTATGAAATACCCTTATATAATAAGTTTAGATTTAAACTAGCTGCTTAAAAAGAAATAGCGAAAGCGAAATATAGAGTTTAACCTCGACGATATTACCTTCGCGTACGTTATTAGTTAGGAGATGCTAATTATATCCCTAAATATACTTACTAAGCCTAGCCTAACTAGCGGTAAACTATATAACGCTTATTATTATAGTTATAATAAGTTCCGTAAGTAGCTCTAAGATACTGCTAATATCCCTCGGGATAGGGCTATAAGTATTATCCTGTTTAACCTAGACGATAATAGCGATTATTATACCTAATATATTTATAATAGGTAGGATTTTAGTAGCCTACTCTAGAAGATTAAGAACGGCTTCGCTAAAGTGCCCTTTAATAATAATATCGGCTACTTTCTCGAGTTCTAGCCTTATAGTAATAAGCTATTAGGATCGCTACTACGCGATATAATCTCTATCGAGAACGTTATTATAGAGAGGGCCGAAGATAAAATTAAGCCCGATATAAGCTCTATATAACGCCGGCTCGAATACAGCTCTTACTCTATTATCCCCTAGCCCCCTAGTAATACGAACGCTATCCTAAACGAATCTATTATAGCGGGATAGGAGATAGGTACCGAAGATAAAATCGATCCCGATATAAGCTCTATATAGCGCCGGCTCGAATACGGCTCTTTCTCTATTACCCCTTAGCTGCTTAGTAATACGAGCGCTATCCTAGACGAATCTATCGTTACGGGTTAGGAGGAGGGCGTTATTATTATTACTAATAATATTAATTACTAGCTAGATATTACCGACGGCCTCTTCGATAGCGTTTTATAGCCGGGTATTAACTTAAGCGCTATTAAGGACGATAAGGTTATTATTATTAAAGAGGAGAGGTATACCTCCGATATTACCTATTAGCTAGATAACCCTAACGGCCTTCTATATAATACCCCGTATCCGCCTATTAATATAAGCGCTATTAAGGATAGTACTACTATAATAAGAGAAGAATAGGGTGCTTCCGGTATTACTTATTAGTTAAACGACCCCGACGGCCTTCTCTATAATACCCTATATCCGTTTATTAATACAAGTACTATTAGAGATAGTATTACTATAATAAGAGAGGAATAGTTTAGCCCTAATATTACCTATTAGCCGGATAAGCCTACCGGCCCTATTACCGGCCCCCTATATATCGTTATCGACCTAATTAATATTAAGGATAATACTAGTAATTAGCCGGGCGCTAGTACCGGCCTTAATAAGTTTACCCCGTCGCTAATCGCCGGGGCGCTCCGGTTCTTCTAAGTAGCCGAGAGCCCTAACGATAAGTATATTATCGAAGGTATTACGCGGCCTATTTATATATATTAGCTATATATAACGTACGGCCTCTTTATATCCCTTATTACCTCCGGGGTAAACGGCGCCCTAGTAAGCTAGGGCGTCGGGTTTAAGAAGATTATATTAATACTCCTATATATCTATATCCGGGCTAAGCTCGCCTACCTCTAGGATAAAGTTAAGGCCGAGTAAAGGGATAAAAACGTAACCGGCTACTAGTACCTACTCTAGAAGGGCTAGTAGCCCGGCGCCTAATACTTATCCTAGTATAAGTATATAATCGAATACTTATATATCGCTTCCTCTAACTCCTACTATATCTATATAACTTACCTTATAAACTCGCCTGCTTTAATCGTAATCCCCTCGGGCCTAGCTTATAACTAGCTAGATAAGAACGATCGGTTATACGCAGGCGTATAAGATAGGCTAAAGGGGATTAGGTTTATTAAGTTCTATTCGTATATCTTAAGTCTAAAGGACGATACGAACTTTAACGTAAGGCTAGAACGCTTAAAGGCCGTCGTTAAGAATATATCTAGCGAGTTTATCGATAACGAGGATAAGAGGATAAAGATCTTTATCGCTAACAGTAAGGGTAAGGCTATTAATATCTTTCTAGTAAGCGCGAAATCAGTTAAGATACTATATTAGAAATACCCCGTAGTATAAAGTACTAAGGTTATATACTTTACTATAAGCGTTATTATTATAAACGAGTATTACTAGTATAAGGGCGTTATAGAGCGCTCCTCGATAATCCCCTTTAAAGTCCTATATAATATTAATAAGCTAGCAGTCTATCCCGTTATATTATTTATACTCTATAGCACTACCCTCGAAGAGGGCCCTTCTATATAGCGGGCCGCGATCGAGTACTTTAATTAATAGTAGAACTATTTTAAGGATACGCGAGTATTATAATACCTCGATAAAAGCGGGTTCTACGCGATAGTACCTAGGTTTACAGAAGCCTAATAGCAGTACCTCGGTTTAGTATATATCCTTAACGACCGGACTAAAACGGTTAAAGATATAAAGCCGGATATCTATAAGCTTATCGACTTCTTTAAGCCTATACTATAGAGCCTCTAGCAGGGCTAGCGTTATTAAGGTAAGACGATTAACCCTCTGCCGGCGTGCCGGGAATACTATAAGCAGCTCGACCCCGTTATAGAGGACGGTACGGCTATTACGTTTAAATCTCTAATAACGGGCGTTTAGGCCCTCGTCGAGAGGTAGCTTAGGAAGCTAAGGGTTAATTAGGATAAAAGTAATAAGGCGGATCCTATACTTACGATAATATTAGTAATAAAGGGATTAGCGAGTAGCGAGTAGAGATCTCTTAACGCGAGCTTTATAAAACTATAGCGCGCTTCGATATACCCGTATATTATAATCCTATAGGATTTCCTCCTTTTAAAGGTCTTTAACGCAGATAAATATTAAGATACCGCTTATATTTATTAAAAATTACTCCTTAAAGGAAAGCCTCTCGGTATTACTACGCGGGACTTAATTAGATAGGAGTTATCTCCCTATTTAGCCGCGCTTTAACGCAACTCGGCTAAGTTCCGCTATATTAGGATACTAATCGACTAGATAATCGCGGATTAGGATAAAAAGATTACGCTACTAGATAGGTCGGGTAAACGCTATACTATCGTCTTCTATACCTAGCCCGTAAGCGCTATACTAATATATATCCTCCTATTATACGACCCCGCGCTTTAGGGCGTTATAAAGCCGCTACTACTATCCTCTAGGTATAATAATAAAGAGCGGGCTAAAATCGTAGCCGATATAAATAAGGTTTATACTACTAATAATCCTAATAAGGTCTTTATCGCTATTATATCCGTTATAGCGGAAGGGTTTAATATCTAGCAGGCTAATAATATCTAATTTATAGAGCTCCCGCCTACTTTATTAAAGAAGTAGTAAGTAGCGGGGAGAGTATATAAGTAGGGATTAGAGATAGAGATAAATATCGTTAAGCTCGCGGAAAAGGGTAACCTAATAAAGGAGCTTAGCTATAATATTATAAAGGCGAAGGAGATAATCGCTTAGCTTATCTATAGCCTCGAGCCTATACTATAATAGCCGCGCGACCTAAGGGGCTATTTTAGTAGTATTACTAATTTCTTTTTAGCGGATCTTTTATCTATATAACTTAAATATTAAAGGGAGGTATACTTAACCTAGTTAGGGCTTTAGGAAGTTATAAATAGAAAATAGGACAGCTTGCTAGTATAAGTAATAAGGCTATAGCTTAGATTATCTGATTATTATATTAATACTAAATAATAATTCTTATATCGCTTATATCGTATTCTACTAGCTTCTACCTACTTATTATAGCTATCTATCCCTCCGTTATATACCCTCGTATAGCCTTCTAGTGCTTTATCTTATTCCGGCCGGACCGAGTATATAAGGTATTATAGCTATTAATTATAGCTTTTAGCCGGACCGAGTATATAAGGTATCGTAGTATTATTACGCTTTCCGGCCGGACCGAGTATAGAGGTATCGTAGGTATTAATTATAACTTCCGGCCGGACCGAGTATTAGAGGTATTATAGCTATTAATTATAGCTTCCGGCCGGACTAAGTATACGAGGTATTATAGTATTATTTACGCTTTCCGGCCGGACCGAGTATACGAGGTATCGTAGTATTATTTACGCTTTCCGGCCGGACCGAGTATACGAGGCATCGTAGTATTATTTACGCTTTCCGGCTAGACCGAGTATATAAGGTTTCGTAGCTATTAATCACGGGACCCGACTCGAAGACTCGAAGGCAAGCTAAACTCACGATATATATATCAGACTCGAGAATGTACTCTAGAAAGGCTAGGACTCGAAGGCTAGGACTCGAAGGCTAGGACTCGAAGGCTAGGACTCGAAGGCTAGGACTCGAAGGCTAGGACTCGAAGGCTAGGACTCGAAGGCTAGGACTCGAAGGCTAGGACTCGAAAGCTAGGACTCGAAGGCTAGGATTCGAAGGTCGAAGCTAAACTTACGATATATATATCAGACTCGAGAATATACTCTAGAAACCTATCTTATACTCGAGAATTGCTCCTAAAACCTGTCTTACCCTCGAGATGCACTCTAGAGATATGCAGAAATATATATAAGATAGTGTCTCAGGAGTCTAAACCTGCTAAAAATGGAAATGATTGGCTCTCCGTTGACAGAGATGGTTGGCGATACGGTATCTGCTGTGGTCACTGCAAGTGCAGTCCAAACTATCGGTTCCTGCTGATCCACATGCACGATATGGGCCTCGGGAACTCTCGTCCGTATAAGACCCCTCGTCCTCTCCTTCGCGATGATTCCTTTCGTTATCCTTTCCGTTGGCCAGCTTGCCGACCAGCCAGCCACTTGAAGTCCACACCTCCAGAGTCAGGATGGCAGCCCTAGCTTTCTCCCTCGCAGCCCTCACCGGGCTGGCCGCGGGCAGCATAGAGACGCACAGCGACTGGCGCACCAAGATCACCAATGTGGTCGTGCTCGTCGAGGAGAACCGCTCCTTCGATACCTTCGCCGGCGGTCTGACATATAACTCAACCATTGACGGCCTGCTGCACTACAACTACTGCAACAGCATCAACGCTTCGGATCCGTACGAGGCGGCTGATGTCTGTGCTGGTCCTCTAGCTGCGGACGTCGCCGCCGATGATCCCAACCACAGCATCAGCGGCGTCAACATGCAGCTCTTCAGCACTTACCACCCCGATGAGAGCGCTGTCGCGAGTTCTCCCGTGTGGAAGTACCAGAACATGAGGGGCTTCGTCACGGAGCAATCTGTGAGCTACAGCACGGAGAACAAGTCGAGAGCTGCGGAGGCTATCAATTACTATGTATGAAATACATCGCGTTTTTAATTTCCTTGAGTGGGATGCCGCATGGCTGAGCTGACGAGAGCAGACTCCAGAGCACATACCAGTGTTCAACGCTATAGCCGAGAACTTTGTCCTCTTCGACAGATGGTTCGCTTCCGTGCCCGGGCCTACCAACCCCAACCGGGCGTACATCACCTCCGGCACTAGCTACGGCCATGGAACCAACGACGATGCCTTTGAATATTACGGCCTGCCACAGAAAAGCATATTCGAGGCGTTGAGCGAGCTGGGCGTCAGCTGGATAAATTACCAGAACAGCACAACAGGCCCTGGCCTGGGATTCAACCCCGACGCAGCGTTCTATGAGTAGGTCAACCGATGTTCCTTCCATACTCCCATATTAATGAAGCTGTCCAGATGGACTGCCTCGTCCGGCGCCAACGAGACCAACATCAAGCCCATCCAGGAGTTCTACGCCGACGCTGCAGCCGGCACGCTCCCGCAGTTCACCTATATCAACCCAGAGTGCTGCTCGTACCAATCCTATCACCCGCCCTCGCCCATCTCTCTGGGTGAGACCTTCGTCAAAGGCATCTACGAGGCGGTGCGCAACAGCCCTCAGTGGAACACTACGCTGTTCATCTTGACATTTGACGAGCACGGCGGTTTCGGCGATCACGTCCCACCGCCGGTGGGCGTGCCTGCAGGTGACGACCTGACGTACGTCGAGACGGCGCAGGACGGGAAAAATATCACCTTCGCCTTTGACCGGTTGGGGATCCGTGTTCCCACGGTGTTAATCTCACCTTGGGTCGGAAAGGGGTTGATTGAGAAGAAGGGGTCGAACTATGGCGGGGAGTATACGCACACCAGTATCTTGAACTTTTTGTCCGAGCTGTGGGGCGTCGAGAGGTTGACGCCGCGGGTTGAGTACTCAAGCACCTTTGAGCACCTGATCTTGGATTCGATCAGGAGCGAAGGTGACAGCCCCTCTGTGCTCCCGGATCCGGTTCCGTGGTAGGCACCCCCGTTAGCGTTTCGGCTCACCAAGGAATGAAGACCACGTGATACAATCAACGATCTGGCGCCAGCAAAGCAGTGTTCTGGTGAGAATAAAGGTACGGACTGTTCAAGAACCCGAGGACGGATACCAAAATCACAAGAGAGCCGCGTAGTGAGATTCCCGGCAACCGTGACACTGCACCACGGTG
This sequence comes from Cytospora chrysosperma, assembly GCA_016808195.1. Lineage (NCBI taxonomy): Eukaryota > Fungi > Ascomycota > Sordariomycetes > Diaporthales > Cytosporaceae > Cytospora > Cytospora chrysosperma. The sequence continues at coordinate 1,623,108 of JAEQMF010000012.1, forward strand.
TCCACATGACGGCTTGAAAGTGATATGTATGCAAGAAGGTATTCAATTCTTGAGTGAGATCTTCAATCGTAGCGAAGTCGTAGCCAACCTATACAAACACAATCGAAAAGCAATCAGCGATGGGTATCAACACAAACATAATAAGAACCGTTCATAAGATCCCTAGAACCCCGGTTTTTGGTAGCCGCCAAGGGCAAGCTTGGTTCCTTTTGAGGCCGAGAGTCAATCGCAAAGCAGAGACACCACTAAAAAACGCCATCATCATCGTCAGCATCATTTGATTCATCGTATCAGCGCCGATACCGTGGGTGTCCAGACCACTGCAGTATCTAGTGTCAGCCATCATTCCGGTATTCTCCGTTGCAATGCCAAGATATATTGGGAAACCTACCCAGGTTGAGTACGTGCTGTAGTCCCTGTTCTTGCTGATACCGAGCTGGTCTGCCACATTCCGGTATCCATCCTATTGGAAAGGTCAGTGTGTGCCTCACGAGTGAAGACTTGGGTAGACTAACAGAATTCAATTTGCCGGATTTGTTGATCTTGCTGACCATATCGTCGTCTCCCTCCCAGACACTTCGGCAGTAGGGGCAAGTGACCTTGGCCTGAGCGCCACCACTCCTCTTCTTGGTAGCCGACCACATCTCAAAGCATTGCTTGTGGATGTTCTGGCCGCACGCCGCCTTGCACCAGACGATCTCCTCCTTGCCTTCTCCCATCTCCTCAAAGCAGATGGGGCAGTCGCCATCTACAGCCTTGCGATTCTTGTCCTTCTCGCCACCAGCACCGCCTTCGTCCACAGTGGGCGGCGCACTAGCAAATATCTCCTGCAGCTCGGTGCTCAAGAGCGCCAATTGGTATGTGTATTCCGTTTTAGCCCTGAGTACACGTGCCATGACGTATACGATGTGCTTGCACTGATTTCCGGCCTTGGCGTGGGGGCAGTCGCAGGTCGGCTGTCTGGTGATGCAGACGGTGTAGATGTTCCCCGTGGAGCCGGTCAGCTCGACCACTTCTTCGGGGCACTCTTGGGTACCACGACGGGTTCGAGAAATCACGTAGAACCGCTGGGTGGTGGCGCGGTTGTAGACTTCGAAGAAAGATTGGGGGGCCTTAGGTCGTTTCCTAGAGGATAGAGCACTTTGTCAGTCACGATTACAATAGTACAAACATGGGATATCTTGTCCCTTACCTTCGCAAGCGTTTCTCGCCGCCAGCAGGGACAGAAGGCTTCGCTATCTTCCTGTTGGTCTCATTTTCATCCTGGGTCTGGTATGCGTAGGACGACGTCGTCGCCTCTCCGGCCTTGCGCTTGCGGGTACTCGAGGAGGGCGTGCCCGTGTCGTAGAGACTCTGATTGGGCTCGACACCCATTTTGATGTCGTAGAGATAGTTGGCAGGATCTGCGCAGGTTCGAAGCGAGTGTCGATCAAAGGTTATTCACATGAGCGTTACAAGGAACTATAGGACAATAATTCGAAGACGTTGGTTTAGTGTATGGTGGCGATGGTGTACTTGGAGGAGCTACACTAAACCTCGGCACTTTCTGACTCGGCGCGTCATTGAGGCCTTATCTTATCAGATACCTGTAGCGATAGCCGGTAGACCCTAACCCAGCGCCTAACCTGCCCAAAGACGAGCCAAAACCTTAAAGATGGAGGAGTGGGGAGGCAGTGTTAAACTATCAGATACTGTATGTTGTGTACTGTCCTCTCCTTTCCACCTGGGCATCCTCAAGCTCAAGCCACAACTCTATGCCTCCTCCATCAACACAGCTACTCCTCAGATTCTCAAGGGGGTCCACAGGCCCGTCTTGGCACTCTTCCGAACTTCTGCGGCTGTACTGTCACGGCCGGATATATGGCACTCATCGTGGCCCAGGAAATCCAGGAACAACCCGTGTGACCACGGACAGCCGGCCGAAATCAACACCGACCGTCGACGACGTGCCGTGGCTTGGACCTTGAGATGTCAAGCTGGGATCCGTACCCCGAACTGGGTCCCGCAATACGATCTACACTGGGAGGGTCCAGTCCAAGCTGCCGTATTGAGCAAGAGCCTTCCCCCTTCCCCCATACCTATGCTTTGGAGGCCCACTGGAGGCCTGCAAGAGGCTGGCTGGAACGATGTGGATGGATGAGTGAGTGCATTGGTAGATACGTGATACGGCATCTTCTTGTCTCTTGTTGCCGACGTTGAATCGTCCTGGCAACGATGACGCAGTGTGGCAGGCATGCTATTCCCCGTCATTGGTGGACGCAACACGCAATTTGGCCCAGACAAGCCCAGACGGTCATGCCGGCAACAATGCCCTCCGTCTTCTGGTTCTTCTGGAAACTTGATTCAATCGCTACTATAACCGACCCACTTCCGGCCACATCGTAGTTCTGGCCACCTGCAAAAGACTAGCAAAACACTATAAACTAAAACATTTATAACTTTACAGAACTTTAAGCAAAAACTATAATTCAAGTATATTTATAATCCTTAAAAGCTATAGATTATATATAAAATACTAAAAAAATATTTGCTGAACTTTAATAGTAGTATATATAGTAAAGTAAACTAATATTATATATTATAGTTTATATAGTTATAAGAAGCTACCTATTAATAATAAATAAGTATATATACGTTTATATATACTATATATAGTATTATTATAAGCAATATACTTTATAATATTTAATTAGAAGTTTTAATTATATTAAGTTAATAATATTAAATTTATAACTTTTTAAAAATAAATATTAAATATCTTATAATATAGAGATACTATTATAAAATTAATATAATATACTATATAATTCTAATATAGAATTATTAGATTATAAATTATATTAATCTTCTATAGATATATAATAACTTATTAGATATATTAACTTTATTTAAATGTTTAGCTTATTATATATACTATAATTAGCTTATACGTTTTTTTTTATATTTTATATATAATCTAGAGCTTATAAGAGCTATAAATCTACTTAAAGTATAAAAAACGATTAAGGTTTCGTAAAGTTAGGAATTTTTGTTATAGTAGTGTTTTGCTAGTACTTAGGGGTGTGGCCAGAACTACGATGTGGCCGGAAGTGGGTCGGTTATAGTACGACCCAACCATCTCGCCCTCCCAGCTTCTGTCTCAGGCGTTGCCACGACGTAATCGACACTCTTCTAAAACGTTAGCCCCTAGACGTACCCCCGGGTTCGAGGCGGTGTCATGATATCTGCTGTGATATATCCCGTCTGGATCGACATATGGAATGCAACCTCACGAACGATGGCAGTGTCACTACGGTGACGCCAGATGCTTCCCACTCATTGCCGTACAAGCGTACGGGCTGCTTTCTGGTGCGAATCTAAAGTGATCCACCAGGGTTATAGATACCTATGTCTGCTCCTTTGTCCCTTGTCTTCCTGCATCTTTGATTTCCTGCTTTGATCTCGGAGTTTACTGGCTGGACTCAAAGATCATCCAGTGTCCATATAATTCGGTACCCGAGCATACTTGCTAAGGCTGCTACACGTTGCAGCTCAACAGCCCCTAGTCTTCTCATACTGCATGAGCATCTGAGACAGTCGGCACCCCAGCCCCCGACTCCCAAGTTTAATAATAACCTTTTCTGAGATCATCAATTTTTCTATCTCATCTGCTCTGTTTATATTTTACGGGACAAACTTTGAAGGACATCACAGCAGCGAACTTCAGCCAAGATGAAGTACACCGTCGGCATACCCCTTGTCTTATCCATAGTGGCCTTTGCGCTCGCTCTGGTGGCTCTCCTCGCCGGCAATGATCCGGGGGGGATGGAAGACTACCACATCATAGCCTTCAACACGTCCAATCTGGGCCATGACTTCATCCTGAACCAGAGCGGTGACAGCTCCTCCACTACGACAACGGCCGCGCCGACAGCGACTGCGGACAGTGGTGGCATCGGAGGATTCTTTAGCAACCTCGAAGCGTCAGCCACCGCGGTCATTAGTTCCGTTGAAAGCCAGGCGGCGAGCATCCTCAATGACATTGGAAACGACATAGTCGACAAGCTGTCCGAAGAGCTCGGTATCGAGCAATTTTACAGCTTGCATGTCACGGATACGTGCCAGGGAAATTTCGCACCCAACGCAACTGCGGGCGGAGCATGGTTCAACGTTACAAACTGCACTGCACCTATGGACTTTGGTATGTTTTCAATGTTGCAGCCCAAGCATCTGTGCTTTCATTCCATCGTGCCTTCGATTGTGTGACTAACCGTGTCGAAGCTGCCATGAACATCTCTGCCATCATAGAAAAGCAACTATCCTTCGGTCCCTTCGATGTAACACTATCAGACCTGGGCGTTAGCGCCGATATGCAGAGCAAACTCAACGACCTGCCCCAACTCCTCGAAGCCCTGGCCGCCATATACATCGTAAGCGTTGTCCTCAGCGGTCTGGCCATGATCGGGTCTGCGGTGGGCTTGTTCCTCGTTCCAACGACAGGCCGGAAGATCATTATTATGAACTTCGTCCTTGCTCTTCTCGCCATGCTCTTCTTGCTGGTCGGCAGCATTGCAACGACCGTCGGCGGCAGCGAAGTCCAAAAGGCAATCCGGGAGAAGGGCGGCGACGACATCGGCCTCGTCATGAACCTGGGCAAGAAGTTCGAGGCGGTTTCCTGGGCAGCTTTTGCGCTGATGTTGCTCGCGATGGTCTACTGGGTCTACGAATTTGTGGTTGCCACTCGAGATCGCCGGAGGGGAGCCGGGGCGTACGCACGGAGGCGTGGTCAACAGGAGAAGAACTCTATGGATTCACACCAGAGTGTGCGACAACCTTCGATGATTTGAAAGGCCCCCAAAGAGGAAGACTTGTCCGTCCTTGAGGTTGGTCTAGTGAGAGTCGGTTGCTAGAGATGGGTTTTCAGTGGCTTATCGTTGTTATCATGTAAAAGCGTTGGTGTATTGGATTCACATCGGGTGATGAGGACTGGCTCCTCAGCGCATGCAGGGTGGTTACCCAGTATTGTTTTATGAATAGACGAGGCTTATGAGACTGATTTAGGCATGGGACGGTATGGGATGGGTAGCAGGACACCACCTGTCTTGAACCTCCGGAGGTTGCCTCTTCATTCGAGAACCCGAGCAACAGAATAGATCAAGACCCACCACAGGGTTTCTTTATCACCAGTTGCTGTAATGCGTCAAAGCTTATTCTTGAAGACAATCCACCAGCTTCAACTATGTGCTCGGGCTGACATCGTATATACCGTGTGGCTAGTTTTGCGCTGCAATATTCAGGGAAAGAAGGGAGGCGGTGTTGGATAAGAACATGACACCTGTTTCACCGGAGTTCAAAGCTCGACGTTGAATATTGAGCGCCCTAGGGCTTCGAAGATCCGAGAACCTATCAGGAAAGTATCCATACAGTAGTCCTCAGGAGCGATCTCGGGAGGCCCAACGTTGAATTTCTCGAAACCCTCGCCAAGTTGATACGTTCAACTGAAAACGGATCCTAATGCCGTAGCTGCATCCACATTTTCTTTAGGAGAAGGGTTTTTCTTTCCTATAGTTTGTCAACAAGATTCCTGCTCCAGATGAGACACCTCATTGCGACACTTACAGCCTCACACGATCCACTCTCTGCCAATCGCAAAGCTAGATAAGGGCGCTCCGAAGTTGTGAAGGAGGTGGCGAGGTGATACGACTTTCACGAACGTGAGACTATATATGAGCAGCTAATGGCTGATACCGACAAAGCATTGCTCACAGTGCCTAGGTAGAGACCATATAGATTGTTTCATGATTTGACCATAGGCTGACGGCTTCTCGATGCATGTGGAACGAGCCTTTTGAAAGGGGCCTACGACACAAGCTCTAAGTCTAACTGCGGTGTCGTTCGTGAATTTCTGTGTCCTTTTAATTCATATCACATCAAAATAATGTCAATACCAGTAATCGTTTCATATATTCATTAGCAGCCTTCACCACGGCTTCTAGAAACAAATTAAACAGCCAAGACGAGCCCCGTCCCACTATCGAATCATACCACCCGACAATCGCCATGGATCTGATTATGATGAAACAGATTGACATGCCACAAGGCTATTGAAGACTCGAGGAGAACCCAAGCCCTTCTCATGCCAAGCGCGGAAACCGTGCCTCTCGGCGGGACTTGCAACGTCTCGATAACCGTGGCAGGGTACTATACCGAATTAGAAACGTGTGCCTTCCCTATATGTAGATTCTGGGGGATAAGCAGGTGATATCTCGCAGAACTTTGACGGTAGTGGTACCGACAGTCAGCCGATCGTATGGAACATATTGGAGGCTCATCTACCTCTGGAGTTGATCGATATCTCGAGTATAGTACCCTAGGGTAGTCACTACTGCTACGAAATGTCCGGCTACCGCTGTAAAGATTCTCAGTACGATGAAGAAAATTGCTGCTGAGATTGTTCATGGGATAAACCATGCACTTAGATGCATAGCCTATCAACTGGTACAGTTGGAGGGACGCCCGAAATTTGAAATTTGGAAGTAGTAACTTGTGATTCTAGTACTTGGCCCCCAGTTGTTTCTCTTTCTCGATTTGTTCCTGGTCGATGATGATGACCGCCTTGCCTTGGATCTTGCCGCTGCGAACCATCGTCAATAAGTCGTCAATCTTGTCAAGTCCTTCGAAAACATTGGTCTCGACCTTGACTCCATGCTCCGCAATGAAGCTGACCATGGCGTTGCTCTCCTCAGGCGAGCCCAGAACACTCCCCTTGACTCTGATATCCCGGAAGACAAGCTCCATAAAGGGGATAACAACCTCACTTGGCTGAGCAACTTGAACCATCGTACCATGCATTTTCGTAATTGCGCATCCAAGTGCTGCAGCCGACTCCGCATCAGATAGGACGACAGTAGCATCGACTCCCGGGTTGCCCGGGTTGGCCTCGCGTGTGAGATCCTGAACCTGCCTGACGACTTCGTCCTTGCTCTTCCGCGCATCAAGGACAACATCCGCGCCCATCGCCTTCGAGAGCTCCAGCCCCTCGTCCCGAGCATCGATGCCGATCACCTTGAGCCCCTTCTTCTTTGCAAACTGCACGCCTAGATGGCCCAGCCCGCCCCCGCTGCCGACGATGGCAAGCCACTTTCCTTTCTTCAGGCCGGCCTGCTCCACACCCCTCCAGACCGTCCGCCCCGCACATGCCAGAGGTGCGGCACTGACGAGACTGACCTCGTTGGGCAACTTGGTCGTGGTCCGGGCATCGCAGAGCGCGTACTCGGCGAGGAACCCGTCACGGTGCACGCCGCAGTGCCCCTCCGTGTTGGCGCAGTACTGCCGCCAGTTCTCATTCAGACCGGTGCAGTCGGGGCACTTGCCGCAGGGGTGGAACGGAAGACCGCACATGACGCGATCGCCAGGCTTGATCTCTGACATGGGCCCGGCGGCGACGACCGTGCCGGCCCCTTCGTGTGAGGCAACGGTGGGGAGGGCAGTATCGAAGGTGCCGGATTGGATCATGCTGTCTGTGTGGCAATAGGATGCAGCGGCGACCTTGATCAGGAGGTCAAAGGGGCCGAGCTTCTGGGGGTTGGGGACGGGGATGGTGTTAATCTCGTAGGGCTTGTCGTACTCGACGACCTGTATATCTGAAATGAGCATCGTGAATACTTTGAGTATGGGAGCATTCATGCCACGGCTTACCTGGATGGCCTTCATCGCCTTGGGAACGTTTCCTGCCATCGTGGACTGTTGATACAGCTCAAGGAACCGAAGCGGGAATGAATGTCGCCTGAGAATCCGGTAGGAGGGCGGTTAACTTGGTACTTATGTACGAAATGGCGATGTTTGCAAGTGATGCAGACGCGCGGGTGCCGATGTTGTTTTGAATCTTCAGCTTCTCATGGACAGAATTATATGTTCTGTTGGCAACTGCAAACCATGTGATGAGAATCGTATGACGTCGTCGTCGAATGTTCCCAGGATTATGGAATGAGGCACGATGGGCGGTATTGTACTCAAGTATGCAGGAGGGGAGGCTCGCTGCCACCGGTCTTAGAATTTAATATCGGTCTTAGGACTTAACCTTCAACATGAAGTCAATGTACACCAGGTGATTAGGAAAGAAATCGGAGATACATGTATTAGAAATCTGCAGTATGCCAGCTATGTTGTAGGTACAGGTGTAGAAAATGATACTCTCCCAGGGGCTATTGGCGCGAACCCCGCGATCCAAATGCTGGCCCACTTATTCCACATTATACATATCCCTAATAGCAAAATATGGTGTTTTGAAATAGATTTGAGCTTATATCATAACTGCATATATACTCGGCTGTTCTTGCCTCCTCATTATTTCGAGCTCAGCTACCTTGGCTGAGAATATTACGGTGATATGAAAGTCGAGGTGAAGTATGCAAAGTCTTGTTGAATGCAGCAAAGGTTCCAGAAGCCCACAACTCATGAAAAGGGAGTAATCATCCCCTAGTCGACGACTGATTGATATATGCGGTTGAAAAAGAGGGTGCCAAGTCAATCACTCTATCCTGGCCCCCAAGTGCATCTCCATTATGCCTCGCTTCAAGTCCTGGATCCCAGTGCATGCCCATGACCAGCCCGAGTAACACTTCTTAGAAAAATATGACCTTCAAGTGTTGGCGCCCCCTTTGGTGACAGCGAAAGAAGCGATATGATTGTTGCGACTTCCTTTAAGCTAAGCCATATTCCGGATATATCAGTGTGGACCTCCGGAACAAGGGTGAAGTCAGACTTGCCTTCTGTAGTGTTCTGCAGGTATATCAGCCAAGGCTCATCGCTGGCTGGTCCTTTGTGAGCCGCCCTTAACAAACGATACGCGGATATTTGCATCACCGTGGCCGACAGAGTCTAGTTTCGGGTTTGCACATTTCAGCCAGACCCGGGCGTACTGACTCACCATTCTCTGGGAAATAATATGTCCCGGAGAGCAGCCGCACCTTGATAGTATCGCCGTGCGTCCACTTGTAGTTCGAGGCCATAGCCAAGTGCGATATTAGCTGTAAGACGCTGGAGCTGGAGAGGTTGTTTCCATGTCCCCCATTGAATAACCACATGATCTGGAATTATGGCGCAACAGCGAATTGGCTTCATATTGAAATGTTGCCGCGAGAGAGAGAACAACTGAGATCCTGTTATCGCATGCTCTACCTGATACGAAGACTTGTAGGGGTGAAGATGGTAGGAGATATGCCTATTTGTTGACAATAACTCCGGCTTCGTGCCAATTCAAAAAATCTTTCTAGTTGACCTCGATACCTTCTTCCAGGGCGACCAACTAGTCTCATGTTCTGCAGCAATCCACCCCGCCTCGGGCTTCGTGTTCAAGCTTCAATATTGTTGACGACCTTGTCTAACAACCAGAAGGACTTGGACAACATGATCGACAAGAAAGTTGACAGTGAGGAAATGGCGAGGCAGCTTGAACGCAGAGCGATGCAGGAGAAACCCACGCGGTTCCTCCACGAAACGCTGGCCAGCCAGTGGTCCGAGGAAACGGCCAAGGCCTTCGTGCCGCTAGATGATCTATACTTCATTCGTTTTCAAGAACAACAAGGGCAGGATCCAGGGCATCACCTCTGTCCTTGCCGATGAGATACAGGCCTTTCGACACCTGTTCGACGGGGAAAAGGCCACACTGTTCGTCGCATGGATACACGCGGGCGGCAAGGCCAGTGGCAAGCAACGCTCGGCGACGGCATCTTGCTGGTATCTCATGATTGTGTATCCACACGTACATTATGATCTTGTGGAGGATAAGTTCGTGGAGAGGGACCTGAGGGGCTTCATGCAAAGGCTCAAGCACAGCTCAGGCCATTTTCCATGACGAGGCGGGCTGCCTTTATCGACTTCGCCGACGCGGCACCCACACAGGAGGCGGCAGAGAAGGCATACTTTGGCAGCAACAAGCGGCAGTTGAAGTGTGTCAAGCAGATGTGGGATAAGGACAACTTCTGGAACTGGGCCCAGGGCATCGGGCTCCCGCAGTCAAAGTTGCCCAAGCAATCTGGAGACTCGCAGAACATGCTGATATCCGCACGGTTCTCCGCGTTGTCATTGCTTCCCAAGGGTTGGTCCGGAGGAAGGTGAAGGCTCGTTCGCTGCGCACAGCGATGAGGAGTCCGGCGACGAAGGGCCTGTTGTTGACGAGCAGGCCTTGACACATAAGGTTGCAGGACAGCAGTCGGAAAGCTTCACCGTGCCCACGAAGAAGAGCGAGTTTGTTGGTGGTACCTTTGGATTTAGATGCTTGAGGTTTTGAGTACGTAAATGTAAACCCACGTCTGAACGTTGTTGACCACTGCTCGGCTATTTGTGCGACTCGCAAAAATCCGAGACCCATTAATCAGCTGATGGGGCATCCATTCTTCCCTCGAGCCGGAGGACTGATGCCTCCTTTAAAGATCAAGTTCCTATAAGGGGGAAACACATCAGGCTAAATGCATAAGACAGAACATAACACTCCATGTATATCACGGCACGCCACACTCTGCTGACGCAACAGTGATTAACCTGTCCCAAGGAGACGCCTTCTATATCAATATAGATCTTGCTGTCGATAAGCGAAGAAAATGCCAGGCTTCTAGTGTATGTTCTGAAGCAGCGCGCAGAGGTATGTATGCACTGGGAGTGGGCTCTTCTGTCCTGTTACGACCAGTGCCTGGGTAACATCGGTTCGCTGATAAACTCGCCCAACCACCATTACAACCCATGTCGGAATCCCCGGGTCACGGTGGAGACATTCGGCCGAAAAAGTCCACATACAGTACACACATGGCGAGCTTCCATGTGAAAAATATGTGGTTGATCGTTGCCGACACCACCACGGGCTGATCAAGGTCAGGTTTGACTGGTACGGCTTTGCTGAAATCTCGCGGACCACTGCTGAGGAAGTATGCTTGATACTATCACCATACTATTATTTCCCTTGTAGCCAATCAACGAGGTCCTGTTGGTGGACTTACTATTGTCAACCTTACCACTATCGACTCGGTATGCAACCGAATGCGATTCATCTTGCTGGATCCACCGGAGATTGGAATAGATAGCCTGGGCTGTGTTATCCACATGCAGGGTGCATCGCCGACAATACCCTTGCCTCCATCTCACGATCTCGTCGATTTCCAATCTCGTCAACAATGCAGCGTGCCGAGTGGCCGTTTACTATATATGTGAGCTCATATATAGTGACCTTTTAGGTTTCAATCCGGTGGCGCAATGGTCAGTCTTGTACTATAAAGAATCTCCATTCTCCATTGCAACTGGATGGTCCTACTGCTTTTGACTCCTTTCGCCCACCCTAGACGCAACACGCCTACACAGTGCAGTCAGCGGTCTGCCCCAGTGCTGTCACTATTTTGAGATTCTCTAATTGTTTTTTCACTCCTTCAAGACATTGCAAAGATCTTATACATTTAATATCATACATAATGCTGTCTCTCCTCTTCCTCTCCCTTGCCCCCGCCGGCGCCCTCGCCGCCTCCGCGTACACTCCCGTGTCGGAACCTTGCCCCTCCACTGCTCTCGTGCGACCTGCCGATGGCATCTCCGACTCCGAGGCGAACTGGATAACAGGCCGCAAGGCCGTGGCCGATGCAGCCCTGGAGACCTGGCTCGCGACCGTGCTCCCGACCGTCGACGCCTCAAGCCTGCCCACGCTGGCCCTCTCCATCTCCGGCGGTGGCTTCCGATCCCTCCTGACCGGCGCCGGTGTCATCCAGGCCCTGGACGGACGTGACAGTACCCTGAGCACGGCGGGTCTCTACCAGGCCATGACATACCACGCCGGGCTGTCCGGCGGCGCATGGCTCCTGAGTGCCATCGCGGCGGAGAACTGGCCCACCATCTCCTCCCTGCGAGACAACGTGTGGGAGACGCAGTTTTCCGGGGGTATCCTGAACTCGTCGAGCGCGACAACCGTGAGCAACTACGTCGAGATCGCCTCCGATGTAGTCGCCAAGGCCAAGGCTGGCTTTCCCATTTCTCTGACAGACCCCTGGGGACGTATGCTCTCGTACCAGTTCATGTCGGACAGCGAAGGCGCCGTTGATGTGACCATGTCGGACGTTGCCTCCCTGTCCAACTTCACGTCCTACAATGCTCCGTTCCCCATCATCACCGCCTCCAAGATCAGCCGCTCCACCGGAGAGTGCGCTCCCCAGGTCAACGAGGCTATCTATGAGTTCAACCCCTACGAGTTCGGCTCTTGGTCCGATGATATCTCCGCCTTTGTATTATCCGAATACCTCGGCAGCAACATCACCGCCGGCTCGGCAAGCGAGTGTGTCACTGGCTTCGACAAGATCGACTGGGTCCTAGGTACCTCTTCGATGCTGCTGAACGAGTACATCTGCAACTCCAGCCTGGGCCTAGATATCACGGAGCTGTTCCCCAGCTCCATGGTCAAGATCGTCGAGGAGTACACGTCCGCGCCAGACTATGGCTACGCCCTGGTGCCCAACCCGTTCAAGGGCTACAACTCCACCACCGCCACGGAGGCCAGCAGCATCTCTGGCCTGGACGACCTGTACATTGTCGACGGCGGCGAGTCGTCCCGCAACGTCCCGATCCTGCCGCTCCTCGAGCCCACGCGCAACGTCTCGGTGCTCATCATCAACGAGAACTCGTCCGACACCGACGAGTCTTACCCAGACGGCATCTCCCTGGTCCTCGCGTACGAGGCGGCGCAGACCGGCCATCTCGCCGGGAGGTTCCCCGCCGTCCCGGCCGTGGGTGACTTCAGCACTTCCCGTGCGCAGTTCTTCGGGTGCGATGACGCCGACGCCGTGACTGTCATCTACCTCCCCAACTCGGACTGGACCTTTGCGAGCAACACGAGCACGCTGAAGCTGACGTACACTGCCAACGAGACTGACTCGATGATCTCGAATGGCAACCAGATTGCGGCCCAGGGCGGCGATGAGAACTGGGGATCTTGCCTTGCTTGTGGTATCATGCTGAAGGAGGTTGGCAAGGCCAATCTGCCGGCTGGGTGTGATTCTTGCTTGAGCGACTACTGCTGGTCTGCGTAATATTGAGCGAATGGACTGCTTAGGATACAATGTACATAGTAGTCGTAGATAAGTAAATCGAATTGTATATACGAGAATATAATCCAAGTGTTATCATCTGGACGTGTGAATGTGTAAATAATTACTTAACATCGAAATCCGTGATCTACGTAAAGAGATTCAATACTTGCTTATATACATATACCTAACTTGTATACAGAGCTACGCTTCCCGTGCTTGAACTGCAGTGCCTTGATCATCTCGTAGTTCCGTTAATTCCGCCCAGCCCGCGCAGCCGAGGTGAAGGACGAATTCTGACGAACGAACGAACTGCCCAGGTGAGGAGACTGTTCCACTCGGCGCTTACATAATGCTTTATTCGACGTGGATGTGATGTTGTTCGTCTGAAATGTCGCCTCCAGCTGCTCTCCCCTCATCCACCGACATATCACATCCTAGGCATTGAAGTCAACATTCGTCCTCGACCTTGGAACTTAGCTCACCCGCAAGCATGGATACAGAAACTGAGTTCTTGAAGCAATTCAAGCCTCCACCTTTCACTCCCCCGAAGGATGCAGAAACAATCAAAGACATCCAGTACAGCACATTGGGGCACATCCGTCAGAAGCTTGATCTCTACCTCCCCCTCCCCCGGCCGCAGGGCTCAATGCCACTCCTCGTGTACATCCACGGTAAGCCATCTCATGTTCTATACCTACCTCCACGGTCAAAACATCTCAATCTAAACAATAACAAATTGCCCAGGCGGTGCTTTCATGTTCGGTTCCAAGGAATCGCCCCTGATGCCCGCCCGCCTCCTCCCCAAGGGCTACGCCCTGGCCTCCCTCGACTACCGCCTCAGCGGCGACGCACCATTCCCCGCCTCCCTCGAGGACTGCAAGTCCGCGGTCCGGTGGCTGCGCGCCCACGCGGCGGAGTACGGCCTGGACTCAGACCGCTTCGTGGCCATTGGTGAGTCCGCAGGCGGCCACCAGGCCTCCATGCTGGGCGTGACGTCCTTCTCTGACGGGTTCGACGTCGGGGACCACCTGGGCGTGTCCAGCGCCGTGCAGGGAGTGGTGCCGTATTATGCGCCGAGCGACTTCCTCCAGATGGACGCGAACGCGCCCCAGGATGGGAAGATCATGAAGCATGATCCGCCGGGCAGCCCTGAGTCGCTGTACATAGGTGCACCGGACGGGATCCAGTCGGTCCCGGAGAAAGTTGCGCTGGCGAACCCAATCACGTATATCTCGGCTGGGAAGAAGTTGCCGCCGTTCTTCATTGCGCATGGTGTTGACGACCGTATTGTCCCGTATCACCAGAGCATCCTGCTGGACGAGGCTTTGAAGAAGGCCGGTTTCCCGGTCATACTTCATCCTGTGGAAGGCACAGATCACGTGTTCTTGGGGATGACCAAGGAGCAAAGCGACGAGTTGGACAGAAAGACGGATGAGTTTCTGGTTTCGGTCTTTGGGTCATAGACCACATCTGTATAGAGCAGGGCTTGAAAGACTCAAGATGACGATGGCAAAGTCTGTTCAGCAAACCCTGGCCATGGCTCGATCAGTATTTTCAGTGGTCCAAGGCCTCCCTCCGGCTGTGTGTCCCCTCTGAACTTTACCAAGCGGTACAGTAGCTATACTGGATTGCCCGATGATGCTTTCCAGGTCTCACAGCTGCAGCTTCACAGCAATCTCCTCTGTAGTCGTCTCCACGTTTCAATGGATTAGCCGCCTCCGAGATATTACAAACCTAGAATTTTGTTTGCAACTTCGGATAGCTCTTTGCCTGGGCCTCTAGATCGGCGAAGATGGCGTCGGAGTCATCCTTACCAAGTTGCTCCATTCGCTCAGCATCCTCGTGCTCCAGCTCTTCCATCTCCTTGATTGGTTGTTCCTTCTTGCTGTCCTTTTCATCCTTTTGGTCAGGCTGCATCGCTTTCTGGATTCCAGATGATTCACCAACGAGGAGGAACTGTGAACTGGGGACTAAGTGCTTGGGTAGCGTCCCCATCCATCGGAGAGAACGAAACTCATCCAGGATCTGGGGGGGTCAGTCGGCAAGCCAGGTGTTAGTTGAATATTTGAAAAAGCAGACTCACCTCTTTGGAGAAGTCTGGGCCTTCAGGAAGCGCAGTGTTCGAAGGCGCAGGGTACTGGGGGTTTCTCGTGCTGATGATCCAGCTGCCCTTCTTCTTCAGTCCGACCTCTATCTGTACCTCCCCCAACTCCTCAGGTAGAGTCAGCATGTACGCCAAGTGGGACTCCCTTCCGGTTGTGGTGATGGCGTAGACTCCCTCGGCAATAGGCGTAGCTGCAGGCGTGTGCCGCGTGCCCACTGTCTTGGTAACATAGTCGTTGCTGGCCAAGAACTCGTCCTTCAACTGATCAAAGCTAGCATTGGTCTTCTCCACAAAGGCGATCCATCTCTCCCTTCCGGAGTTGGGGAACACCTTCTTGGGGATGGCAACCAGGCGTGAGTTGCCTGCGTCACCAATGGGACCCTCGCCGAGCTTGGCGTCCTTGGGGATGGGTCGAAGGATGAAATACGAGCGTGCGAGGTCCGAAACCCCTTCAGGGTGGTCAATGCCGACGCGGCCGCGGAAGAAGAAGTAGATGATGCCTAAGCAAGAGGTATTAGAACAGTATCCTTGTGCTGGATATGGCTCTTGAGCCGTATCACAACTGACCTTTCTCGAGGATGCTAGATGGAGTCGAGCCGTTTCGGCCATGTGGCTCAACGGCGCTGTCTTTTTCGGTACCCGAGCTCTTGGGCTGGATTGGCTTAACATCCTGCTCGCTATTCTGCTCCCCTTCGCCCTTTGTTTCATCCTTTCCAGCTTGAGGATTTTCCTTGTCGCTACTCCGGGTGGTGTAAGTGAGGTGATACTGAGCCAGCATAGTTTTGCCTAGATTTCTTGATGAAATGGAGTGACTTACCTAGTAATGATGCCGTCTAGAGTAGTTTGCTCTTTGTCATCCCTCTTCTGCGCCTTGGCTGGGGGAGACCTGGAGCCCTCGTCAAGCTTGTGTTTGTCACCAGCTGTGGTGCCTGTGCCGGATCGTGTTTGAGGCATGTTGAGGTTGCCGTTGTCGTTGCGCGTCGTGCTGAGCATGTGCGGTGGTCAATGGTAGAGAAACGACGTACGGGTAACGTACGGGTGAAACTCGAAAGACAGGTTGTAAATCCGGTGTGACAAAATTGTGTGTGAGTGACTGATATTAATCAAAATGCGACGCGTTGACCGTGTCTTGGGTAAGCGCAGATGTTTCTGAGTGATGTCATTGAGCCATCACCCAATTGTCCGATCACTGCAGTATTACATACTCAATCAAATACTCACTTAGTACTTAGCGAGTACTGAGTACTTAGTATGATTCTGCGAAATGCGTACTGATAGTCAACACCTTGATCACTAGGCTTCCATCATGGGATTGGTATGGCGGATAATCGATTACGTGCATTTTGGGGCATGATGGTTTTGAGGGGGGGGGGTGGGCTCGATACGTGCTTCCATAGTAATTGGTCTGTCTGCCAGCTTTTGTGATTTGGTTTGCTACGAAACTGCTTTTCCCAATGTAAACCGCTTGCACTCGTATATCCATATCTGTAGGGGTAATGTCTGATACTTATAGTCACATCCTCCCTCAGCCTCGTCTCCTATTTGTATAAGGCTGAATCTGCCTTGCCCCGGTGTGCTACACTATACAGCCGGAACCTCTAAACGAAAGTACGGGTGATACAAACTGGGAAACGAACATTACTTGAAGGTAGGCACTGAATTTCGTATTTGAGTAACATTCGTAAGTCAAGGATGTCCTCCAGAAGTCACTTGTCGTATAGACTTACTTACTTTAGAAGTCTGGTGTGTGTAGTATTGTGTACTGAGGACACCAGAGGATGATCGATGCATGTGGGGCCAATGTCTGAGTCGTATATAATACTCAAAAGGTCCAAACAAAGATATGATGGATGAGGCCAAAGATTATTGTATACCGACTACATATTGTACGCCAGAGGAGAATATATTCACATCGAAATATAGAACGGCACGGGTATGAAATGTACCTAGCACGTACATGATTGATTTAGTCTTCAAGTACAAATGACTCGATGCGAGTCTTTGCTGAGTGGCTTAGCGTTGAACTGCGATGCTTTCCTGTGACACGCGTGGGTCTTTCGAGAAGTGGGTTTTTTCCTCCTTTTTTCCTGCTTTTTTTCCGTCTTTTTTTTTCCGTCCTTTTTTTTCCCGTCTCCCTTTTTCTTTCTTCTTTCCCTGAATCCGGATTAGGAACCTAGAAATCAGAAATCGCCAGCCCCTGAGTCTGCCCTCCGGCTTAGCATCCAGACTACCTTTCAACCACACCAGTGCAGACAGGTGACGGTTTCCACGGACAAGGCTCGTTACTACAATTCTGAACAAGAAAAGAGCGGATCCATGCATTGGAAGCGTTTGTAAACGGCTGAAGACCAACTTGAACGGCATTATATACTCCTGTGACGAAATGGCTAAAAATCTTCTTTGACCTCATGTCTCGCCCTCAATTGCAGACTCCCTCATCTATCCGCAGGTGGCCATCCACAAGTGCTCGCCTTGCAGTGTTTACTTCGACTTTGCATTCTATTATACTAGATAGTACCGGAGCGATCAGTATCATAAAGGCTTGAAAGCTAAACGTAAGTGTCAAATTTGACGTGATTCTAGACATATCACTAATCAATAGCAGTTCATCAGCGGCAGCGCGCATTTGTCAGCATTGGAATATACTCTCCAGGTTTTCAGTATGGCCAACCCTTCTGAAACCTCGCAGCCTCAGCTATTCCTCATCAAGGAAACACCAGGAGCTGGACGGGGTGCCTTTGCAACGCAGGACATCAAAGCTGGCGGGACTATACTCATCGCAGATGATCTGAACGCACACATTCTTCTGCGCGAGTATCGGGGCGAAGTTTGCTGGGAATGCTTCGCATATGATCGTGGCAGAAAGCTGCCAGTCCGAGATGCCCTGCGTGGTTTCGCGTTCTGCACTACTGAATGTGAAGCGCAATGGATGGAACGGCAGGATGAGGTCTGCTTGGACGCATGGGAAGCGGTCGAGAGCCTATTGAAGGGAGGAGGGAATAGCAAGGAACCCATCTTCAAGGCGTTGAAACCCACAGCAACAGAAGTCGACAAGAGGTGGAAGGCGGCTGAGAAATCTGCGGCCGCCATCCTGAGATTTCGACTCACCGCTCGGCTCAAGGGCACCCTAGGTAAGGCGACAGTTGACAGTGGTTCTCAAGCGTTCAAAGAAGCTCTCAGCAAGCCACGCTCTGCCGATGCCCTCAATTTCCAGCTGCGAGCCCTCTTGGCCAGATACAACCACCCAGAGCGTTGGTCTGACATTCTGGTGCTGACCGAAGAGCCCTGCCCATACTGGGACCAAAGTGAACTGGAAAGAGACATACGAGCGTATCTTCACCTCGTCTGCATCCTCCCAGAGCCCCTGCTCCCCCTCGCCACCCCGGAGACCCTGCGAACAGTCAAAACACGCGAAGTCCACAACAGCTTCGGCATCCGGTCCCTTGAGGATGAGGGCTCGGAGTTCTTCGGGTTTGGGGTCTGGCCCTCTGCCAGCTACTTCAACCATAGTTGTAATCCCAACGTCACTAAGAATAGGGTTGGGAGGACGTGGGTGTTCACAGCCACGGCGGATGTGACTGCTGGGGACGAGCTCAGTATTTCATATCTGGGTGGGGACGAGTCGCTCTCTCGCCCAGATAGGCAGGAGAGGTTAAAAAAGGTCTGGGGCTTCGATTGTGCTTGTCAACGCTGCAATGTTGGCCAGTAGAAAACCCTTTTGCACAATGAACAACATGCAGAACTGCGGAGTTGAAAAGCGTTCACTGGTAGTTTCTCAGGTCGAGACTACGTATGCAATGAACAGTGCCAGACTCGGAAAATCAATCGGTTGAAATCGCCTTGCCCACTGAATGGTAGACTTGTAGAAAGCCGCCTGGACATGGACTTCGATTGGTACATAAGTAATGGAGCCAGGCCAGTATTCTCTCCATGAAATGGCTGTTGTCTCCCACTGGGCGCTGTACACGCAACATGCGACTATTCTGTACCTAAAAAAGGCCTTGTCACGCGGTCGACAACCATGCAGGAACCACTTCACGGCGCTGGAAGATATCACGTACATATGTATATTCCATGCAGCGGGACTGAGCCAGACCGCAATGTTTCCGGACTTTCCACTTGCAGCCTCTTGCGGAAGCGAAAGTGGGTACAATTGTGCTTGCATTAAAACTTTATGTTCGCAGCGCCATATAATAGACTTTTGCGTTGGTAATCTCCTGTGGTCATTTTCTCTTACACTTAGTTGCGTTGGTTGAGCGTTATCTATCTCATTCGTTCAATTTTATCACTGTTTAAACACCGTGACTATCACGAGAACGCTTGTGAAATTATGGATTCATTCTTGATGCAATCCGGCTACGTCGAGCTGGCCAAAACTGTACACTCGATATTTGCCTCGCTGACAACAGTGTTTCTGTTTACCAGACTCTGGGCCCGATCAACACAGTACAAAGGGCTTTGGTGGGATGATTACCTCCGTAAGCCAGTCTTCTTCCAGGTGGCACGGAGAATTTGTTCTTGATCTTGTACTCTTGCCGTCAACTTGGAAAACCAAGTGTTACCACAGACTTTTATGAACATTACTTGCACGGCATTTTCAGCCACTAACTAGACTTCTTAGTGATTGCAGCTTGGGCTCTCCAGCTATGCGGAAATGGGCTGTCCGCTGCTTCGCCCGCCTACGGCTTCAACATCCTTGACGGCACTACACAGGGCTGGACGCTTACTTTCACGGCTGTCACCTCCTTCTACCTCGCCATGGCTTTCGCCAAGTCGGCCTTTGCCGTTACTCTTCTTCGTATCTCCGGAGGCAAAACCAGGACACTTCTCTGGCTCATCATGCTAATTGTCTGGGCCACCTCATTATCGCTGGCTGTGGTAACTTGGCTGAACATATGTGAGAAGCCCATCGACTACAGCCTGTCAGCTAAATGCCTGCCTATGTCATCAATCCTATGGTTTCACATGGGATACTGTATTATCATGATCTGTACGGATACGGTCCTTGCATATTTACCATGGAGAATTATCGCCACCGTCTATATTCCCAGGAAGGAGAAATGGGGTGTTGCATTGTCTTTGAGTCTCGTATGCCCGTCGACGATACTCTGCCTGGTCAGGTAAGTACCGTCCTAGTACAGAATGCCGCCGAACGACTGATCAACTGCTGGTATGACGCCGGTCTAACAACTTACAGGGCCATTATTGGGGGTCACACTCAAGGGCTAGAGAGCAGGCGAGGCAGGGTGGACTGGACCTGTAAGTCAAATTGTATTGCTAGAAGTCGGAGTATATCGCTAATACTGTACAGACGGCGCTGTTACGGTCTACTGCCTCCAGCAAGCCGAGGTGGCAATTTTCATCATTGCCCAGACTATTCCTGTGCTCCGTGTGCTGCTTCTTCGGGAGCCAAGGAGTAGTGAGGACAGACTGGTGGGATCTATTGCAGGCGTACCCCTAGGCAACAAAGTTGACAAAGGGAAGTCTCCAGCGATCGATGCCGTGAATAGGACCAGCATTGAATTGGTCCAGCTTCCAAGCGGAAAGATCGTGACGGCTGACTCGGAAGAAGGCAGGGCATTCAAGGCATCTGCAGAAGGTGATACCACTGGGCAGACACATGCTGTCACTTCTTTGTCTGCACCAGACCAGGCACATGCACCAAGTGAAGTAACGAGTGACGATGAAGTCCACAGGGTCTGGGCCGATATGGGCTTGTCTCGAAGAGCGTGGTCACGGTCCCCGTCCCCCCCGCCGGGAGCTCGACATCAACCACTCAATCCTTCGGGCGCTGTCTAAACAAGGACGTTGCAACGGGTTGGATCATCTCTAGACGGAAAGCTACAATTTTAATTGGTATTGATTTCTACAGATAAAGGCGGATCCATCTGTCCATCACGGATCCTTGAAGCTAGATCATAGTACTCGATACAACCACTGCCATATGCACCATACGATCAAGGAAAATTTAGGCTACCAATTCGGCAACGAGCAACGGAAGTAATTGGTCTATGAATGACAAATATGGGATAGGCCTAAATAGTTCAATTTGCACCTTCTTGATGGCGAACCTTTCTCGACTTCGCGCTTTCCAGACAAGCTCAGGCCACGCTTGAGTTCGAGATCATGCACCGCCGGAGGCGTTTAGCGATTGGTGACGCAGTTCCGGTGACGGCGACGGTGACTTGGACCAGGCTCTCCGGGATAGTCCCATGTCTGCCCAGATTCTATGAGTCTCATCATGCATAGAGATTCCAGTCCCACCTTGTGAAACCTGTGGTGGCAATGTAACCGGTTCAGTTACTGGCGTTGCTCTTCCTGCATTGTCTCCTGACTGAGTTGTCTTGAACGCTTGACCCTCTTCCGAGTCTGCGGAGACGATCTTGCCGGTGGGGAGTTGCACCAGTTCGATGCTTGGGCGCACTTCCTGGATCGAGTCCATGCCAGCGGGAGAAGGTCTTCCTTTCTCTGTTATGATGGGTGATGTTCGTCCTGCGACGGATCCTCGCGTTTTGCTATCCCTGCTCGAATCCCCGAGGATTAAGACTCGTAGCAGAGGAATGGTCTGAGCAACGACGTATATAGTCACTTCGGCTTGAAGGAGACCCCAGATAGTTACCGCTCCATCTATAAATAGTTAGCAGTTGGTATCTTGAAGAGGCTGAGGTCCAGCGTCTTACAGCTCCAATCCACCTTGCCGTGCTTATTTTCTAATTCCACGGTCATTGCCCCTAAAGCAACTCTGAGTACACATAGTCAGACCTTGGGAAGCACAATTACAGCTATTTTGTGGGGAAGTACTCACCTTGTCAAACATACTGGGCCGGCCAGTCCCACAAGGCTCATTGTAAGAGCGACAGTCCACTTCTCCTTTTTAGGGAGATAGACATTGTTGATGATCTTCCACGGCAAGCACGCCAGTGTCACATCAGCGCAGACCGTCACGATGGCGTTTCCAATATGGATACCCAGGACGGTACTCATGGGAACACATTGTTCCGAGATGCTGGCTTTCTCAGCCGTCGTTCCGCAAATGTTCAGCCACGTCACTACGGTGACCGCGGTCTGGAAGGCGCAGACAACACCCATAACGAAC
Organism: Cytospora chrysosperma; assembly: GCA_016808195.1. Classification (NCBI taxonomy): domain Eukaryota; kingdom Fungi; phylum Ascomycota; class Sordariomycetes; order Diaporthales; family Cytosporaceae; genus Cytospora; species Cytospora chrysosperma. The sequence goes on from JAEQMF010000012.1 coordinate 1,645,348, forward strand.
CAGAGAAGATGTCTAGTTCCCCCTCCCGAAAGCCGCAACAGTGTAGTAGCGAAGGCTGTTTTACCCAGGCCCATCGCGATGTAGAAGCAGCTCACGGCTGAGAAGACGAACACCCAGCTATGCGCGCTACCTGTCACAATATTGAAGCCATAGAGTGGTGCTGCTGCTGCCAGGCCATTGCCTGTCAGTTGGAAAGCCCATGTCGCGATGACTGACAACACTCGTAAGCACTTTGATGGATCCCATAAGGACGAAGAGGGTTTGTTTCGGGGCATGCAGGGGGAGCGGGCAAGGCTTACGAAGATAGTCGTCCCACCAGAGACCTTTGTACTGAGTCCTTCTGGCCCAAAGTCGTGTGAAGAGGAAGACGGTTGTAATCGATGCACATATCGAATTCACCGTCTTGGCTAATTCAGCGTAGCCTGGTCGCATGAGGAAAGAATCCATCCTGTCAACTTCCATCCTGTCGAGCCTTTTCTTCAAACAGACAAGGGAGAGGGGAGAGATGACAGAGAAGAAGGGAAGAGGGATCGCAACCAAGGCTTGAACTTGTGAAATACCACAAGATCGTACCAGATCTCGGCACGAAATGTTACATGTACGTTGCGGGCCACCATAGACCCAAATGCATCATCCACGATGAGAACCAACATGTCGGGCAAGTGGATTTTCGGAAAGGTTCCTGTTTGTCAATCAATCTATGTAATGTGGGAATGTGACCGGTTGACATGTATGTGATTTCTCGGCTCAGCTTCTTCATGGAGATATTCGGCTAGTTTCAACGGTCCTTTTGTGGGACTGCCTCCATATTTCCATGCACGAAGAAATTGCCTAGAACAACCATGCAGTGTTTGGAAACCATGAGGATACGAGCCTTCGACAGAGGTTCAAACAACAGAAAGGCAGGAATCATGACGTGCTGCAGGCTCTGATCTGGCTTCCCAAGAAGTCAAGGGAAGATTCAACAGCAGTACATCCTCTGGCATAATAATGCGGACCATTGGGTCTGTTTAATCAAGCTGCTTCATATCTTGAGAGGTGCTGACTGGAATAGCACCTGCAGTGTGGCCTGCCTGGCTGTCGGCACTGTTCCAGAGCGGAGAGCTGAGGATCAACAATCCAATTCCTTCAACGTAACAGTAAGAAACCGGTCAAAGGGACGATCCGGCCTATCTGAGGACTTGCTGACAGTCTGCAGTTGTAAAAACATGCCTTAAGCTATTGTGTGGATTTCATTGGTCTATTTGACGAGAACGGTAACCGACGCAATGCATCAGGCACACTGCTTCGTAATTCTCATCGACGATTTCTGTCTGCCTATCTAGAATAGGTACATGTATTGGGAGACAATGTACTTGGTAGACGCTGCGCCCATTGTCCTCCTATATTTTGATACCTCACATACAGATACCTTGTCAAGCTCTGCAAAACTGATATATGATACATCAGGGAGAGGGTATGATCACTCAAGGGTCATCTGATCTCAGTGAGAAAATCGAAAATCCAGCCGCCTGCTCCCCTGCAGCTTTGTGCTTGTGATGTAGTCCTTCCTCTCCTGCACACTCATGGCACTCCAGACTCGGTCTTTCTGTTTGTTCCTCCAAACGTAATACACCTTCGTCAATAAGAAAACCACAATGACAAGGATGTTGATAACAATGAGTGCGGAGTTTCCGCGGTGATAATAGGGAGCGTCGTCAGCCCTGTAGATGAAGCTACTGACGATGCTGCCTGCCTGGACAGACATCTGTGATCGGCAGAGTTATCAGCCGAAAAATGGTGTTGAATTCGGGTGCGTTCACCCGGATCTCATCAAGGTATACCTACGTTGTAAAGAGCTGCCGAGACGCCCCTCGCGCCGACGTTGTTTGAATTCTTGGATGTCCATGCTACGAGCAACGCATCTAAGACAATTATTGTGAGCTCACGGCAGAGTCAAATTTGTTTTCTTCAGTGCTTACGACAATATGGGTACGCGAGCAAAACTGTAGTCACGGCGTATGTGCCCCATGCGTTATGGATGACACCAGGCCAGTATCGGAGCGCGCATAGACAGGGAAGCGTCCAGATCGGCTGTATCATCGCTACAAATGTCCGCTCGTTGAAATATTCGGAAAGACGTGTGATGCTGAGCAGAGTGATGATATGAGCCACAGCCTGTCGAGGGCAGTCAGCTACCCGTGACCCAGGATGAGCCCGCCTGATAAAAGGAGTAGTTGGAACAGCTCACACTCGGAATCTGTAGCAAGTTTGTATTGAACGTGCTAAAACCCATGTTGGTGAGAGTCAGCGTGATATAGTAGGACACAGGACTTGGCGGAATGAAAACGAGGAATCCAAGGAGGTAGATGGGCCAGAGGTCAAAGTCCTTGAGGGCTTCCCACAACCGAAACGGGGTGATGGCCTGACGATTGTGCATATCGCCCTTGGATGGATCATCACGTAGCACTCGATTGACAACGATCAAAATTTCTCTATCCGTGAACCATCCATTAGGGCGGTACCAGGCCTTGGTCTGGACGGCTGAGGCGGGCATTAGGAAGTACGAGGCTGTTCCGATGACGAGTGTAATTATGCCTTCGATGACTGGGTGGTCTTCTTATCAGTAATGGTAGAGTATTCAAAAATGGCAAGAAAACCCACTATGCAAATATACTGTCAGCTCGTGATATTCATGTTCTCAGCGGGGGGAAATGGGATCTGTCTTTGACGTACCGGAAAAGCCATCTCCATCCAGCCCAGCCAGACACTCCACGGAGATGAAGAATAGCAAAAGCTAGAAGCGAGGCTACAATTGAAGTCACAGAGAGAGAGGTCCAGAAGTAGCTACGGAATGACCATTTAGCTTCTCAATAATGCTTGGCAAGTCATGGTGGGGATTCATTATAATTACCTGAGCCGGATTGGTAGTTCATTGCCCTTGTAGAAATAGGACAGCCACAACACTAGGTCAGGAACGAAGCCACCCTGCAATCAACAGTCCATGGAGTTAACGGTCGATGCATAACATAGTTTCTGGGAATGCAGACGACTAAACTCACCTCAAGAGCACCCAGTAAGCATCTGGTAGCCAGGAAGCTGGATCGACCAGTCATGATACATTGGCAACAGGCAACGATGGACCATAGAACCATCTGTGTAGGGACCCAGATGTCCGGTCCTACTTTCTTGGAAACAAGCTGAGATGGTAACTCTGCGGTCAGGAAGCAGACCAAGAAGAGCGCGCCGCCGAGATTGTAGTCTGTCATAGTTAGATAAAACTCTTCTGAACCAGGCGCAGGCTTTTCTTTTTCTTCTCCTTTTTTCTCTTCTTTTTTTTACAACCTACCATTAGTGGACATGTCAAGATCGTTCAACATGTGGTCCGACAACGCCTGGGAGAGGTTGCCACGGTCAAGTTGAAGGGCAAAGAACATGGTGCACTATCATCAATTGATCGATCGGTCAGTCTGAGATATACAATCCCAGATGGATCCCAGATACAGGCCAGAGGAGAGTTTGACGAACCGCCCATAAGCAAACACGAAGATCCAGTTTCCGGATAACCCTTTTCTCTTCTTCCTCCGACCAAGTGATGGTGGGGTCGAACACATGTCGGCATTCGTACTTTGCTTCCTCATAAGTTGTGATCCAACGCTCTGCGACCTCAGGGTCTTGAAAGGGATTCGTTTCCAAGCCCGGGTCATTTTCGTCGGACACTGAGCTTTGATGGCTGTTGTATGCAACGGTTGCTTCACTCTTCGTGATGTGTTGTTGCTCAGGACTCGTGCTTTCTGACGGGCACCGTCCCTCTGAGAGCTTGGCCGCATCCAAGACCCCAGTGGCCTCCATGGTTTCTTCTGGCTATAAGTATCAATGTAAGCAGGGAAGTGAACTGAAAGTAGTGAAGAGCTAAATAAGCCTTCAAGAACAACCATATGTTTGTAACAATCAAACAAATAGCAAGCAAATCTAAGCAGATCTTGCAGGCTTTTTTATATCTTTCCCCGACCGACCGAGTGGCGGTCTTATCGAAGATGAGACTTCATGAGGGGATGGCGCAATACTCTCCTCTGGGAATAACTGTCGCCAGCAGCCAGGAAGATATCCGGAAGGGAATGACGCGATGTGATAGTAGGTCTGGATACTCCGAATCCAGACATACTTGCCGGCATATAGAGACATCTGGCAGCCACCAACCAGACTGTGATTAGTTCAACATGGGTACTTAACTGCATACTGAACTGCACTCTCCATATTGTGTGATTGAACAACGGCATGTCTAAATTGCGTGTGCTAGAATTTTGTCGATTGCCGTCCTTCGCGCCCATAAGTCACACGTCTCTCCAGGTTTTCTCTCTTCAACTTCCCTATCACTTCAGCAGACCTATCCTCCTTCTTTTTTATCACTTTTCCTTTATTTACTTTGTTATTGCCTACTTGCAAGACGGGTATCCGTAGCCAAAAAGGAAACTGAAAAGTCAGATGGTAAAGTGATATGTCGATTGCAGCTAACAATTGTCTCATTAACCAGCGAATATAGTCGTCATGTAGGTCGGCCATCATAACAAGCCCGTCCACATCAGCCTCGCTATTTCTAGAGACGAGATGATTTGGTACTTACCCTTCCAGCTAATAGTCGAAAAGATCAAAAGAACTGTCTAGCGGCATGTTCGCTGCGAGTATTTGCTCCCTATCTATGTTTTGGTGCAGGTGGGGTTAGGGGTCTTTTCAATGGATGCTGTAATTTGTCACTCTGCTTTCTCCAGGGATCGACCGTCGACCTCTTCCAAATCTGGAGTCTCTTCTCTAAATCTTCTATTCATTGACTGAATAGTCGAGATTGCTGAGGCTACCCCTATAACAAGATTGCCAGCAGTCATGTAAAATGGGCTTCCAGTATGACTGGTAGTATCAGATTCACGGGATATCCGGGTAGCCATCTTCACCCTCCCTACCCACACTTGAACAAGAACGTGCGAACAGTTTTTGTCAAATGTCGCCTGAAGCTTCATAGTGGCATTCCTCCTTGAGTTCCCAGGGTTGTAACGAGTCAATCGCGCTGCTGGAGACGGCGGTCTTGTGATTTGGGCGGGAACGAGAACTAGATCATTCATTCAATGATTCCAAGGGCATACAACGACAACTACTCAGCATCACGAAATCAGCAAAAAAGCATCCTGCATCGCCTATCTCCTTAAATGCACTGCCCCCTGAAGGAATACGGAGTCGGTGAGCATTCTGGCACACATTTCGTTTCCGGGGCCGAGCGCCAAGGCGCAGCAACAACCAAGCCATGACCCACTTTTGCGACGTGTTCAAAAACACCCACACTTGTCACCATCACCCAGTCTTCAAACAAAAACTCACTCCCATCTTGCTCACAACAGCCCTGGACTGCTTCCACTTTGCCTACCAGTACGCTTCGGAGAAATAACAACCAATTGGAACTTCATCACTTCAGATTATCAGCCCGGTTTCATAACACCCCCACTACGGAAACATACCCTCTTCTCACCACATCAGCCGCCTCACTCCAGTCACCATGGGCCTCATCCCCAACTTCCTCTTCCTGGTCGTCATCACGTCCACCCTGTTCGCGGGCCTGCGCCGTGGCACCGGCCTCACCTTCCAGTCCCAGAAGATCCAGAACGCCACGGGCTCCAAGCTCATGTCGGTCTACCTGGCCGTCGGCGAGTGGTTTTACGACCGCATGGCTGGATTCGCACGGGGCAACCGCTACTTCAAGTACGACCCCAATGCCACCGTGGAGGGGGTCAAGGGCCAGGTCAACGAGTTCACGGACGGCATCAAGGCCGCCGCCGACCGGTTCACCAAGGCGGAGTAAGGGGGCCTCTCCGATGGCGTCCTACATACTGGCGTGAGAGCCAAACCTGGACGGACTGTTACGTCAATGCTCGAAGGCTGCATGTGAAAGAGCTCTTTGGGTAATGGAGGGCATCGCGGCACCTGGGCATACCAAAACTTGCGGGGAGTCGTGCATTCGCGGCATGGTGCACGGAGGGAGGTGGTAGGGTTTGGAGTCAAGGTCAGACGAACTGCATGTGAACCAGCTGCAAGCGTGGACAGAGAGATCGAGTGGTACCCGTGTCGACATGGCTATGTGCTAGGGTCGTCGACTCGTACGACTTTCACCATCCTCAGGTTACACAGCTAGCATGCCGGTGGCCGGTGGTCGGTCAACAACTTCGGTAGTTTGTTTGGAAGATGGGTAATGGTTGAACAGGGATGTTATGGAGTCGAGTGAAGAAGTCAACGGGGCCAGATTGACTGTTTTTAATCAGGGCACAAGGTCTACAGTTTATCCTCGGCCTCAATTACGCAAACATCGTTTTACAGCGGCGCCATCACAGTGACCAGGAGAGAGTGATTCCAAAAGCTGTTTGTTTCTTAGTAAGGAATACTGCCAGACGCCAGTCGGACCAAGCTGGATCACCGAACACCGAGAAGCACCCTATATTGCAGCGGAGTCATCAGCACTTGGCATCTGGCAGCTGGTACGGCTGCCACATCATACATCAGACTCCCAAATCGGCAGGCAGATCCCAAGCCGTGGCGATGGGCCGCATCATTGGTGACGGCGGATGGTACTTCCACATCGCAGATATGGCCACCCTGCCGGAGCACCAGAGAAAAGGGCTTGGGGGCATCATTCTGAAGCATCTGCTTAGCTACATCAGAGAGAACATTCCTGGGGGCGGGAAGCCTTACATCAGCCTGTTCGCTGATCCGCCGGGACGGCGGCTGTACGACCAGCACGGGTTTGTGGCAGGTGAAAAGTTCGATGAGCTTGGGATGGTATTGGTCATGCAGACAATATGCCATACATGTACCGTGTGAACTGGCATAACATTCTATTTCCTGATGACCCAAATATCAGAAGCTTCGTCCCCGAGAAGCATACCATGTCTTTAGACGTGATGCGATGTCCGGTCCCAGAATGCAAACCATGCATCAACCATTACCCCAGTCCAAAAGTCGAGGCGCTGGGAAATGTAATACCCGCAAATCCGTCCAAAAGCATTGAAATAATTAAGATGCCCACCAAAAAAGTACACACATCTTTGCATTGTTTCCCCCCAAGATTGACCAGGCTTGAGCCGTGGCTTCGGCGCCTATATTCCCGTGAACACCCAGGAGCAAAATATGTAGGCCTCAGTTGAGCCTCATAGGCCGCAAATTCATATCCTCCTGAGATAAAGCAAACGTTCCAAAATGTCGTTCATATCGTGATGGTAAATGCAAAGAGGCAATTTCATGCCTTGAATAGTGAAATCGACTCCCCAAACACATTCCAGTTGTCGTACCAGAGCGCGACGTCAGTGCCATTGTGGGTCATCATACTGATGCTGCCAATCGTGTTCAAGTCATAGAGCACGACGTTCTCAGAGGCGTCAGCGTCCTCTATCCACACGATCCGAGACTGGCACTTCATCGTCCCGCCGTAAGGCCCATTGCTGCACGTAGTGTTGTAGTTGTTGAAGAAGCTGTAGTGACCTGCTCCGTAAATAACCACGTTGCTGCTGTTGCTGATACGAAGTCCCCAGGCCATTTCACAAGGCGCGGTGATGTTAGCACCGGGTATGGAACTGTGGTCCAGGGTTGCACAATCAGACGAGAAATCAGGGTCGTGCAGTTTCGTGTCGATATCGTTGAAGGGGTACGGAGCCGGTGGGTTGGGCTGATAGTAGGGTGTCTCCGTCTGGATTTGTCCCATCCAAACATTCTGAGTGTTGATGAGCTGGTACTGGTAGAGAGCCCAGTGTTCAACACCAGAGCCTACGGTCCAGATGCGGCCTTCCTCGGATTCGATAAGGAGACCACGTCCGCCGTAGACCGTGATTTGAGTGTTGTTAATATTCTCAATGTCATGGCTGTGATAAATTAGTATGAAAAGGGCCCACCAATGACAGCATATGGAGGGGAGCAGGACAACTTACTCGGCAACCCAGAACCAGTGGTTCTCGATATATAGGTCATTAGCAGGCGGCGTAATATGCATGCCCATGTATGCAGCAATACAATTGGGATTTATGACATTGGTTTCATGCGGCGTTTTCGGACAGTCTGCCATCTGCAGCTGAGAGCCAGCGAACCCACCTACACGGATGTGAACATCCCACATGCCCGAGGGTTCTTGACAGTCGGAGCAGCCTCCAAGGTTGTACTCGATGAGTACAGCTCCAGAAGTTGCACCTTGAGTTGAGACCATCATGTCACTCCACTCGATGTATCCTGTTTCACCGGGCCGTCCAACCTGAACAACGGGTCGTGGATTCTTCATGTCCGAAAAGTTGGGGCCAGAGCCCATAATGACGGAAGACAGAGCCTCGCCGACAATGCGAATATTTGGCGGGATATAAAGGGTGTTCGTGACTTTGTAGTATCCAGCATCGACAAATCCGACGACACCCTGACTGAAGTACTGGGAGACGAACTGGAAGAAGACTGTGAGAGCCGCCGTGTCGTCATTCTTGCCATCACCCAAGGCGCCGAAGACGCGGGGGGACAGGACGAGGCTGGCAGGGGTATCAGCGTACTGCGGTTTGGGTCGCGCGTAGTACTTGCTATCATTCTTCAGCGAACCCGGCGAAGGGAACCAGTCACTAGGTCCATCGAAGGTAAATTTTGGTCCGTCGGGTGTGTAAACATTGCCCTGTCATCATATCAGTTATGTTGATCACCTCGACATCAGTCAGAACACATACAAGGATCTTGCCAGTGATGAAGGCACCGTCGGAACCTTCAGCCCCAGACAAAGTCGCATTGGTCCCCTGATAGATCATGTCGACTTGACTGAATCCAACATTCTCCAATATCAAGGTGCCCTCGCCTGGCATTGTGCCAGGATCGCTGACGTTTCTCTCGTTGACAATACCCAAGGAGGTATTGAAGAAGAAGCTATCGAGGAGGACTGCAGAGCCGGTTGATGGGGCTGTCATGTTGATACCGACGTCACAATTCACAATGGTGATGTCCTTGTAAACCCAGAACCAGTCCCACAACTGCATGATGGCAGTTTGGCAGTTTATGAAGGTCAGGTTGCGGGTTGTGTACTGCTGGTTACCAAACTGAGCACCATACTGGCCGCCGTAGAAGACCAGATCTCCAAGAAATCCACCACTCCCCTCCTCCATGAAAATACCGGTGTGCTTGTTGCCAGGCTGTTCTGACAGTTTGAAGACCACGTTTTGCATAGTTGTGGCTTGCGACGAGGGCCAGTGGATACCATAGACGGTGCCAGGGACGTCGGTGGTGTCAATGACCAAATTGCGAATTTGGCGAAAGAAGACATTGGTGGCGCCATAAGCGAGAGAACCGCTGTTGCCATACCTGTCTGCATCGATGATCATGCTTGTGCCGCCGCTAGCGTTGAAACTGGCAGAACCCTTGATGGTGGGCATGGAGGTGGGGTCACCGACCAGCTGGGTGTAGTAGAAATCCAGTATGGGAGATGAGACGAGGTAGGTACTGTGAGGCTGTCAACATGATGCCTTCAAAGAGTAGCCAATAGGGCAGAATACTCACCCAGCAGGAAAGTAGACGGTGGCCGGGGTGGTTGTGGTCGCAACACACGTGCCATCGAAACCGCAGCGATTGCCACTGCTGATGGCGGCATTGATCGCATCAGTGTCATCGGTAACTCCATCGCCTCTTGCACCAAAGTCCTTGACACTCCGAAAGACCTTGTAGGTTGGGTCTGGATTGAAGGAAGCCTTGCCTTGATGGGGGAGCTCCTCCATCCAGTATATCGCAGTCGTAGCCCGGAGGAGGGAGGCCCAAAGTAGGCCATGCACCCAGGCTCGCATGACTGCGGCTCCGAAGAAGACACGAAGAAGGATTGGTAGTGTCAAAGGGCGTAGAGTTGAGCACGATGAGACCTGGGCAGATGTTTGAGGAAGCAGGTGGCGGTTGAGGCCAAAAATTGGAAGGGCAATACGAGAAGTTGTCCCAGCCAGAAAGATTCCAAAGTTGCAGTGCAGATCTGGAAAGGATCAGATCAAAATCAGTCAGGAAGCAAAACAGAATGGAGGAAGGGGCTGGCTCGCTTACAGGTGTACTGTGCACTCTAGGAAATGATGTTGGCTATTAGAAAATCCAAAGGGAAAGAGTGACACAAAAATCGGAAGGAACGAGTGGTTTTGAGACCTTATTGACGCTTTGGTGCGACTTTAGTTTGGGGAAGGAGGACGAGAGCAAGGAAAAGTAGAAAGATACAGAGAGGAAAAGACAGTTGGAAATGAGGCCACCGGTAGTGAATGGTGCCAGGTTTACCACCTAAGTAGGTAATAAAGCTGAAATGGGAGATGACGATTATCTCGTAGATCTGCGGGCACATCAATCTCTTCAACTGAACCTCAACTGAACCGTGCAGAACCAACACCTAAGTCCTCAAATCCTTTGATCGCTCGATCAGCAAGATCAGCAAATGCCAACATGCCAACATCGACCTCGGCTCATCCCGACTGTAACACGGGCGATGTCATAGATAATTCTCAGCTTCTACCAATTCACCACCCAGGGATCGCGAATTCCAACACCAACATTCTGACTCTGATCATCTAGTATGTTTAGCACGGGTGTAGCAGTGACCGTTGGGTTCGGGGAGGCCCACCGGCCTGCACTCTCGGGCAGGTCTACCCTAGGGTAATGTTGGATGGCAGCACCAGTTGATGTTGGTGGGTTGATGTCTCCATTTTTGTGGCACTGAGCTGGCATGAAGTGGAATTTCCCCTGCGTCAACGGTCGGCAGACCCCAGAATTTCAAAGATTTCTGGAAGTTTTAGATAAAAGTGTTGGCGAAGAGGCTTTCTTGTGCCCCTGGTCACGCTATATATAGCTTCATTAGTAGAGTGAAGCCGTTACTGCTCCAAGTTGGGCTATCTCGAGGCCCAGGGCCTGGGCAGGGTGTGCCGTTGGTGATCCGCTAACTTGTTGGTTTGATCTTCGGGAACCCGAAATTGAGATGGAGTCCAGCCTACGTTGCAGCAGCAGCAGCAATCTTAGCAGAATCTGGATAGCTATGGAACTTCGAGTATGACCCGCGATACAATGTGGTTACAACCTTGGAATATGGACGAAGTTTGACGTGAAAGACTCACCTTCCCGAGACATATGGAGGTCGGCTGATTATCCTCAGCCCTAACCCTGAGAAATGAACACGATGCATTCAAGGGGGGGGGGGGGGAAGGCGGCGTTCTGGATCCAATCCTTGACTTGTTGTGGGCAACTTATCTGCCTATCTAGGTACTGGGAGAAGAGAATTTCGCCGAGATGTATATGGGAGGAAAGGAACATCGGCCGTGGAGGCAACAGGCTACATATTGAAAAGGTCGTATTGTCTCCAAAATTGGTCTACTCAACCGGATTAAGCTCAGATGAATCTTTCGCTCGATTTCCATCGTGACAATTGCAGACAGCTTGCCTTGATACAGAGTCTGCATGATGATTTTGGCAATATTCAATCTACTTTATTACGCAGTCTTCATTCTGGAGTCTATAGCACCTGGGCGGTGAAGATATATCCATGGATTGCTCATGTGCTCTCCATCTTCCTTTGCTAGAACATTGAACCTGGTATAAACTTAACTACCACTACTAATGAAAATAACCAAGCCTACAAAGACTTCAAATAATCCAAGTGCTCTCTATTATCCTAGTAGCACTATAGCTGTGTTGTTACCGGACTCACATATATATACTTATGATTCCGACCCTTCACAATTATCAATTCTTCTCACCACATACACGGGTTGCTAGGGTGATGATTTGAGGAGCATTTGGGGAGCAAAACAAGATCAAAGGCATATCATATGTTTGGGACCAGGTTATGAGAGACTATATATACATTACCCTTCTATGCTCTTGACTCACTTCTCAAATGCTGTGGATCCTTTCAGATATAAAAGCAGCAAAAAGCAAACATGCAACACCGGGTATTCGCTGGTCGTCACCGACCCAACTACTAATCCAGCCCTCAGCGGCTTGACTATGGGAGAGCGGACGGGATCCCGTATTTTCCACTGGGTGTGGTCGCATGTGCTAGAAAGATGGTGTGCAGCAACTATATCCTTTTTGCAGGTATTTGACAAATCTGCCCTTCCAGATGTCTCTTTACCATCACATGATTGCTATAAATGATGCTGTGCAAAGAAGTCAATGAAACTTTATTTGATCAAGTTGGATAAAATTTCTTGCTATACATCAGAGGTAAAAGGAAGTCTAGGGGATTTTAAGGCTTATTACTTAAGTGTAGATGAACCTATGTACTTTTATAGTTGATGGTTGATGGTTGAGTTACAGGGTCTCACGTGCCACTCAAAAGACAGGGATAATCCTGGTAGCCTCTAGGTGCAGCCGGCAGGCTGACAGCAGGGGTTAGCACTTGGCAACGCTCGGACCATCCATATGCAAGCTCCACCACCTGCACTCAAAAAAAGGATGTGTGACATCGTCGCGACGTTCTCGCGTCTCATTGACCCAAACTTGCGACAGCAGTGTCTAGAACTCTTGCGCCTGCTGCTGTCAACTTTCTATCCATTCCACCCCATTTCTCATCAATCCTACCCATCATGCCTTCTCGATCCAGGTCACCCGACGACTACCAATCGCCCGTTCGTGGCAGATCTCAAGAATCTAGACCAATTACCAAGTCTCGCTCTGTTTCGCGTCGCCGCTCACCCTCCAGGGACTCACGGTCGCCTGTTCCCCGTCGCAACGGCCGTTACCGTGATAGCCGCAGCAGGAGCTTGACAAGAAGCCGCAGCAGAAGCAGAGATGACAGGGTGCGCAGCCCCAGCCGAGCGCCCAGCCGAGGTCGCAGTCGCTCTCGCAGCGAGAGTCCTCTGAGGAGCACCAAGGTTCGTCATCACCTTCAACTTAGCGCATCTGCGCCTAACTAACTTGAGTCCAGATCGTGGTCGAGCGCCTGACAAAGAACGTGACCGAGGAGCATTTGCGCGAGATCTTTGGCGCTTATGGCCCTATTCACGACATGGATGTTCCACTGAGCCGCCAATGTGAGTTCGCTCTTCCTTATTGCTCAATTCCACAGCTTCGTGTCAATGCTGATTTCTATTACAAAACAGTCGGTACCAACCGTGGAGCTGCATACATCCTATTCGCAAACGAAGCAGATGCCGAATCAGCCATTGCCCACATGCACGAAGCCCAGCTCGACGGAGCCACTATCAGCGTCTCAATAGTTCTGCAACGCCGAAAGCTCTCGCCCCCGCCCCCGACTGCCAACCGCGGCGCCAACTTTGATCCTCGACTTCCTCCCCCTGGACGCGGCGGTCGAGGCCCTCCTGGTGGTGGCATGGGTGGTCCACGCGGTAGAGGCCCACGGGGAGGCGGACGTTTCGGCCGAGGAGGTCCGCCCCCTCCGTCAGATACCTACCGTCCGCGGTCAATTTCAAGGTCCAGGTCTAGATCGCCAGCTGTGTCAACAAGAGCAGGAAAATACCGTACAAGGTCGCCGTCTCTCTCGCGTAGCAGATCGCGGAGCCCACCGCCATCGAGGGGCCGCAGGGGCAGAGGAAGGTATGACGATGAATACGACCGAAGACGCAGCCCAAGCCGCGGCAGTCCCGAGAGCTACGGTGGCACTCGTGGCGGCAGAAGTCGCTCGAGAGATCGAAGAGGCTACCGCTGAGAAGTACGTGAAGGGTGTAGTTCTTCAAACGGGTTATGAGGATTTGGGTGTGGGGCGAACTCGAGATCTCACTTTACAACAGATGGTTGATCAACTGCGTGTTCGCATCACCGGAACCCCAGAAGGCCAATCTCTCCCGGGGTCGGAAGAACGGAGTGTTATGAAAAGTTGCCCCCCAGGCGGATGCATTGTGGAATGGTTCTGAAACTTGCCATCGATGCAAAAAAGGAAACGATCCTTGTCAAATCGATGGTTTCTACCATGATGATTAAGTGTTTGGAGGGGGAACAAGGGTTGGTCATCAGCAGAGGCTATTGCGGGAGGTGCGTCTTGTCTCGCTGACCGCAAGTGGTGGTCAGCCCTGTGAGAGTCCAGCTCCTTTGCTGATGGCCCCATGGATTTCTATAGGAGTCGGCCTCACCTAATTATCGGATTGAAACGACTTCAGAGAGCGTCAACATCCGAAGAATGCTGAAAATTCAAGATAGGAAGGAATGCAACAATATCACAATCAATGTCCACTGACATTATCTTGGCGGGTGTTTCTATTGATGGAAGAGACATGTCTGATCACAACTCAGCCACGAGTTCAGGTCTGTTGGTTCCACAATTATTTCTTCCTACTCACTTCGGTTCTAGGCTTTGACTTTCGACTGTTATGTGAGTTGAGGTTGTGGCCTCCACAAGATCTGGTGCAGGGCCATCCATGCCTCCAGCTTGAAACCTCCGACGGGCTGAACAAGTCCTCGGTAGCTGTTCTGCCTGGGGACGGAATGATTGAAAGGATGCGACAAATCACATACACCAGGCTCGTTCATTTGTACTTACCCTACTAGGGGCCCAATGCGCGAGTCTCGACGATCATCAGTTGTCCCAATTGAACGCCAATAGACCAACCTGGTTGGTCTCTGACTTGGGCCTCTTCCTGCCGTTCACTGACCCATGTTTCTTGGTTGCAGCCATCTTGGCCAGGCACCCTGCAAAGTTCACATACTCAGCTTTGTATCGGGACTCGTGCACAAATGATTGATGCCAATTGGTTGTTCTCACACGTTTTGTTAAGCTCCGAAAAAGAAGAGAAGAAAGGCATCTGCCTCATCACATCTCCAGTACTCGGGTCTGCGGCTTACAGACCCGAGAAACTGTTCCGGAATCCCTTGCCTTGGTAGAGGGTCGAGGCATAACACTATCCGTCACACTGTCCGCTAATAGCTACGCTGCCACTTGTGTGCCTCACAAGTCTGATTTGGCTGGAATATGTCAGGAGGTATCTATGGGTACTGGAGGTCACCAGGGCCTATTACTACTAAGATAGGTGCGGCTTTCTGCATGCAGGGCTCGGCGTTTTCTGCAGACGTGTGCAATTTTTATGTCTCGGGAGAACGCAGCCTATGAAACGGAACAATGTACTCACTCCGTACATCCTGATACCACAAAAAAAATCTATCAGCTGGTCAAAACGGAAGAGTGCTGCTGTTACTCCACCGGCTGCCCCAATGCACCGCATTGACACAGATGAACTTCTACCTACCTAGGTAGGTATAAGGATGGGCTAGGCTAGCGGAGACGAGCTCACAACGCTGTTCAGCCTTGCAGTCTGCCGACAGTTCAGACTAATTGGCTTCACAGTTCATCTGGCTACCAATCCAAGGCCTCTTTGGATCCTCCGAAGCCTAGTACCAAATCTTGTTTCCGTGTCTCTGTAGTATCCCTACGGAGTGCAGCACCCACGTGCTGTAGCCATGCAATCTGCAGGCAGGCGAGGCAACTCACTCACGGTGTGACCTGTCAGAAGACGAGAAAGATTGTTTCCTAGCATGGAAGCGGATCCTTCAATCAAACCGCCACACACAAACAGATCCTCCAATCCTTGATGGCCCCCACGCTTGTCCTCTCGGGTCTGGTTCCGACCAGGGGCCCACAACCCACCCTCTCAGCCCTATTGCACTACCTACATAGGTACTTTAAGTACAAAGTACCACTGTAGGCCCTATGCTCCTGCGGTCGGCAGGTCTACTGCAACCCAACGTGGCTGACTGGGTGGGTGCAGTAGCAGTTACCTTTTGGTTTGGTTGTGAATATCCAGCAAGTAATACAGCATCAAAGACGAATCAGGAGTCCCTAGCGGTTCTCACAGAAAAGACTGTGTGGACAAATGCCAGTATCGCCGTCTCAATTTGGTCAGTCAATGCCTTGGGTGTCCCAACGCCGCACTGAGCTTCATCACTCACCACTTATCATCCTAGGACGAGGGTACCTAGGTATACTGCTACTTCCATCAGAATTGCATCATCCCTTACAAGATCCCTAGTCAATTCTGGCATCATGGAAGGCTTGTCCCATTAATTAGGAAGGATACTCCTTGTTGCATTCGCGATGATACGCCGCGTTGCACCGGATCCAACATGAGGCCATGCGCGCCTGTTTGCCCCTGCAAATCCCCACTCTGCGGTAACGGGCAGTTGGACATCCTTCGGCCCATAGTACACGTGCTAGAAAGACTGCCTGAGTATCCACTTAGAAGACCAAAGCGACTCACCCTGCTCCGTACCGATAGGCAACAGAATACAGAGCTGGTCGGGCCCCTTCTAAGCCTCACGGGTGCTACTGGGGGGATGCCGGATTTGGTACCCCATCATCCCAGCGAGCTGGGTCTCACATATCACGACCGCGAGGCTAATGCAGGTAGAAGAATAGAATGCAGGTCCGCATCACGGAGCCGCCGCTGTCGCCGCCACACACACGCATACATACTTCATGCATACCTTCAGTGAACTCAATAGTGAGCTCACCTTGCCGCAAACACTCATCGCTTATTCTGGAGCTTAGTACCCGTTTCAGACATGTCTGTGGGGTGCACATTATCAAAATCTGGATCTGGAAATGCAGCTTAACTACTTAGGTATTGACCATGATTCTAATTCCAGCCCCCAAAGATTGCCGCCCTAATCCTTCTAGGCGACTCCTTCAGCATGGGCTCGGCAGTGCCAATGATGAAATATCATCGACTCAGTTTCTTTCTCCTTCCACTATTGCCTTTGTACCTATAGGCCAATCCTCCAGGATGGCCATCCCGCCGGTGGAATTTTCTCCAGCCTTATGATTAGTGCGAAACGAGTGTCGCGCAGCAAGGACACGGCCGGTACCCTGGCCTCAGAAGAAGGTCAGGTACTTGGAATACCCTGGAAGTCGAACTGTTTCTCCCCGTGCAATCTACCTCGAGGAGCCGACCGTTCTGTAACATCTCAGGCCCATCCAGGATGGCATTGCTAGGTAACCGTTTTTGCGGGCGCTCGGACGAGCGTGTCTCGAGGTGTATAAGACGCGGTTGGGTTCTCGTCTTTGGAGTCTAGACGATAGATTCATCAGGATATTCGTCCAGGACTTCATCAGTTGCTTAAATTGAAGCCTTTGCTCCTCTCGATATACAACGGCTCAGTCACCGGAAAACACACAATTTTTGATTCTGCCTAGTTCCAAGGCTCTCTGGGCAGACGATCTTGAACACATCCACGTGCTTCACTCACTCGTATTTTACTCGTCCCAGAAGATTTGGCAGCGCAACCAAGGGGAATGCATCACAACACCGAGCTCCAGACCCTGGGCACCAGGACGTCCAACAGTGCCCGCCAACCTGGGTCAAAGGGGTCCAGTGGGGCTCTTCACCAACCCGCCCCCAGCCAGCACAACACCCCTGAACTCACCGAGATTCACCTCCTCATAGGAGGAAAACCAATCATTATCACCCTCCCCCGACCGCAACCACCCCCGAGTCCGCGGCCTCGCCCTCGCCCGGGGCCCATCGCCCCCGGCCCCCCACCAGGGAACCCGACTCCACCGCCTACGCCGCGGAGACCTGCTCATGGTCGAGTTGCAGACCTGGCCGGAGGTGCTGGAAACAGAGGTCCCGCTGTCACAACACTTCCGCGGCCTCAGCCTCCCCCCAGTCCTCGTCCTCGGCCGCGTCCTGGGCCCGTTGCCCCTGGGCCGCCGCCCGGGGTGCCAACTCCCCCGCCCACGCCGCGGCGTCCTGCTGCAACTGGAGCGGTGGGCTCTCCTGTGCAGGGGGGCCATGGACTGTCCACATGGGCTGGGGGTCTCTTTGGCTTTTTGCGGGGAGTGCGTTGACGCTGATCCTTTTTTCTGGGAAGGACACCGCCTTGTTGTCAGAGCGATATGGATCGCCCCCGGATGAGGCTATTTGATTCGACGACTCTGGGTACACAGCGACAGAGTCGGTATGGGGAAAAGGCGCTAGGTCCCTTTCCTCGTTTTGGTTAAAAGTGTTCGACTGCCTTCTTCCCTGGAACTTCCTTTACTCTCTGACGGCTAAGGAAGCGCTTGGTGCTTCCACCATTCCTTTTGTTTTCTTTCCTTTTACTTCGCTTGCTTTTGATGGCGTTTCTGGGGATTCGGGGTTTTCCATCTCTCGTTTTCTCGTTTCACGTTTCCTTGGTTTCCTTCCCTCTTTACATGTGCGGAGAGGCGCTGGGAACATGCTAGGTGGGCAGTACAGCGGCGACAGGATGATAGACCGAGAAAAGCAAGGCTTGCTTGGGCATTTATGGGGCGCATGTACGGGACGGTATGGACATTCCTTTTCCTTGCGTATCTAGATATCTAAAGAAAAGACACGGCACACGCCACACGCCGGATCTCGGTGGATTTCGTTTGATTATGGCTGTGAAAAGATTAGACTTGTGACGATGTGATCGACCTTGCTCCTGGGCGAACCAACAGCCCCTGAATCGCCTCAGGTATCAGAGACAGCTGTGCGCGGCCCGAAGTTTCATTCTTGGACTGGCAGTAGTCAAAAGGCAAAGAATAGGGAGGAGAAGAAGAAAACAGAACAAACAATAGTCAATCGGCCACATCGAGTCGGCAGCTGATGTTGGTTTCATCGGTGCCTGCCTTCGGATTCGAGAAGACTACCGTCTGGCCGATACGAACGTGTGAGTGATGGTCTGGAGATCTGTTATTGTTCTTACACAGGCAATATTGCCTGACGTTGTCAGTCGTAGCAATGATATCAGTCGTAGCAACGATATCAGTCGTAGCAACGAAATCGTTTTTACACAAACCTACACAGCTTCCTAGAATCTCCACCATCCTTACTTTTCCATACGAAAACAGTTTGGATATTAAATCCCAGACCTGCTCTTCTCATGTTTCAGACTAGCTCATCCTCCCCCTCCTTGAACGTATTCCTTTCTCTCGGCGGCTTCCTCCCGCCTTTAGTCCTCCTCTCAGGCCTCTGCCCCACCAGGCCCTTCCGCCTACCCGAAAGCACGCCCTTCTCGTCATAGTTCATCTCCACGACCTTGGGACGCCCCTTCTTCCCGCTCATGGCGGCCCTCGTGGCCCGGATCCCTCCGTCCTGAGGCACCGGGACGCCCTCGACCACGCCCTTGCCGAGCCGGACCGTCCGCCGCACGCGTGTCTTGGCGCCCAGGGCCCAGAGGTCGCCCCAACGCGCCTTGCGCGCGTCGTGGTACGCCTGGTCGCTGAAGCTGCGCGGGATCGTCCACCGCTCGATGGACCCGGCCGGCGTGCACAGGTCGAGAGTGACGTGGCCCTTGCGCTTGAGCGGCGGCATGATGTTGCGTGGGAGGGAGAGGGGGTGGGGCCGGTCCGGGCTGTCGGGAGAAATATCTTCGTAGCCGGCAAAGGCTTGGTCTGTGGCCTCTCGGCCTTGGCGGATGGACTTGATGTCGAGGATGTCGGCGCCGTCTGATGTGGTGGGTGAGGCAGGTTCGGCTGGTGTGGGGGATGATGAGGATGGCATGCCACGGCGTGCGACGATGTAGCTGAAGTTGATGTCCTCATGGTTGCGGTGCTTTGCCTCGAGGATCCTTTGTAGGAATGGAGGTCGGATGAAGCGTTGGCTGAAGTGGCAGAAGTCTTTGCGCCCAGGACTCAACCCCGGGACCAAATACATGGGACATTTGGAGTGGTTAGTGCACGGTGCTACAATCATGCCGGGCTCACGAACCCTCCCAGTCTCCTCTTCGGTGGTCTCGGCAGCAGGCTCTGCTGTAGGCGGGATGATGAATTGGCTCAGCAGTCTGTCCCGCACATCTGCGACAGCCTCGAACCCTCTCGGGTGACCCTTTTCTAGCACGATTAGAACACCGCCGTCAGGAGACAACATGGACCAGAGGTTGTCGAGGATCTCCCTCCTCCGCCATTCTTTGTCAAGAGGCACAAGGAGGTGAGTTGCGATGATGACATCGTAGACCTTTCGTTTCTGCGGAACCTCGGGAGCATCGAGTTGCTTCTCTGTGTTGTCGACCGAGTGCACGTAGTTGGGCAGCCGAGGCAGGAACTGTGTATTCTCAAGGAACTCGGATAACCTGTGACGTAGCTGGTTGGAGCCCACGACGACCGACCTTTTACCGGCCGGTAGGTCACCGGTGACTTCATTCTTGTCGAGCATGATATCCCACTCCGCTTGGGCCACGCTCTGCCATGCTGAGAGACCGGCGCCACCTGCGCCGTGATCGAGGACTCGAGGGCCTTCGCCGTCTGCATCCCTCCGCTTCAGTAGGCCGCGCAGCCACTCTGGACCGAGGCGTTTCCGCACCTCGACCAAGGTGCTCATGACTGAAGAATATATTCCTGGAAGAGCAGTGGCTATGAAGGCATCTGCGTCGATCTCGGACATTCTGTGGTGGCCCGCTTCCATACCAAGACCCTTTTGTGGGATATTCCTGCTAGATTGAGGGGTGGCTGGAGAGTGTGGAAGGCCGGGGCCACCAAAGTTCTTTTCGGCGGCAGCCCGGATATGTTTTGTGTCGGTTCTTCTCAACAAAGCCGTGATGGGTTCGACGAATTCTACCCGTGGCAGATGTAGCGTGCTCGGTGACGTCCTGAACTGGCCCTCCGTCGTATATTGGTGTAGACGGGGTCCCTCATGCCCTGGATACCAGCTTGCAAACTCGGCATCAACCTCTTTATCGTCCTGCTCGTCCTGCTCTTCTTCTTCTTCTACCTCTTCTTCCTCCTCTTCTTGGTAGTCGTCCTCCTCCGGCAGCAATGCCTCCTGCTCTGCCGCGTCTGCCGCTTCTACCGCTGCCAGTGCTGCTCTCTCCAAAGCCACTATCCTAGCAGCTTCAAAGTCCTGTTGGAGTTGTAGCAGGGCGTCGTACTCCCGTGGGTTACTGGCATTCGCCTCGATATAGCCCATCTGCGCATCGCTCGGCGGCCGCGCTACCAGCAAGTTCTCTTCTGACGATACTGTCTCGCCGTCTCCAATTATGGTCGACATAGCCGGCGCTGTGTATTCCACCTCTTCCAGTACGCCCTCATGGGTCTCCCGAAGCAGTACATTTCTTAGGGTATTCCCGACATCTGCCTCCTCTGCCTCCCCGAACGATCCAAAACCAACATCTTCCGGCCTTGTTGGTCGTAATGGCGCGCCGTAGAGTCTCTCATAGACTTTGTATTCTTGCTCGGACAGGTAGCCCAGTGGCAGTGTGTCGCCGAACATGCGCTTAGCCTGGCGAACTATCGTCTCGGGATCTTCGTCTGGTGGCAGCTCGTTTTCCGGGACTTGGACCAGCTCTTCTGGGAGCTGGCCTGCCTGTGCCTCGTCTGCTGCATTTTCTGTTTGTTCCTTTCGCAATTTCCTTGGGCTCGTCGACATGAAGCGCGCATCGTTCGTCCTTGGGCGCGACCTCGTTATGGAGATGGAGTTTCGGGTGGATCGAGCTGTCGCAGGGCTGATTTCGGCGATGGAACGCACATAGAGCTTCAGGATCTGCGCCGTGCATTGCGGGCAGGCATTCTGCAATCTCCTCCTGGCAGCAAGCATGGCGAAGATAATTGTGATGTTTGGTGTTTGGCGTTTGAGGTTAGTTGCACTGCTCTGGTACAAGACTTGCTTGCGGTGCGGGTGGCCAACCGGGAGCCCCAAATTTCAAATTGGCCGTGGTCGAACTTTTTTAATGGCGGGAGGGCGTGAGTGACTGCGAGTGAGACTTGACTACAACCAACTTTAGGCCTCTCCAAAGGTGGCAAACAATTCTTACGTTTTACGCGAAAGCTGAGGATCAAACTTTGCTTTCCATGGTAAAAGCGTCTAGAATCAATTACCTGAAGAATAAGGAAGAATAGCAAAGATGACCGTTTCTCAAATAACAATTCGCTAACCCATTGTTCCCAAAACGCCATGCCTCCAGTATCATGCTCCACTTGTATGCATCTAATCGCCACCCAGATCCGCCAGGGTCTTGAATGTTGCCTTCGGGGCTGGTTTCTTCACGCCCGCACCCGCACCACCACCAGCAGCACCCGGACGAGCCGCAGGAGCAACAGGGTTGTGGATGTTGTATTTCGAGTTCTCGGCAGCTTTGTAAGGGTCCAACTAGAGGTGCCAGGTAAGTTAGTTGGGGGTGGGAAACGAGCGGGCATGATGGAGCGTCCTGGAGAAGTTGGAAGTACCCACCGAGAAGAGCGACACCAAGTACAACCCGATAAAGTTGATGATTGCATTGAGGAAGTTGTTCAGGTCCCACTTCAATGGCCTCCGCAGCGACTGTCTAGACTGCCCACCAGCACCCAGCGTCCTCCCGGGTGCACTGAACCCAGCCCCTGTTGTAGGGCCAGCCAGCTTGACGGCCTTCTCAACCGCGGCACTCAGAGCCTGTGGGTTGGCGCCCTGGATGGTCTCGATGGCAGAGCCATTCTTGAAGATCATGAAGGTGGGCATGGCCCGGACACCGTACTGGGACGCAACGTCGCGCTGATTGTCGACATTGATCTTGGCAAATGCGATGCGCTTCGGCTTGGTATACTTGGTCGCTAGGGATTCGAATGTCGGCGCGATCATCTTGCAGGGGCCGCACCAGTCGGCGTAGAAGTCGGCCACGACGATGGTGGACTGGAGGATTTGTCGCCATTCGGACGAGGAGCCGACGTGCACTGCCATGTTCGGGGATAATAACCTCTCGATCAGGGTGGACAAGGGGTTCGTATAACGATGTCGTCCTTCTTTGTGCGGTACTGTAGGATAACGGGTGCGATTCAAGGGACTTGACGAGAGTTTGGATCGATGGATTCTTGAAGGAGGGGTTGGTGGTTCGTGTAAGTAATCTGGGTAACCTTGGTAATCTGGCCGGATGATGCACACGGCAGCACGGCTCATCAATCATCTTCGGCGTAACAAGCCTACTACATAAATACCTAGGTACCTAGGTACCTACTTGGGCAGGTAGGTACCGAGGCGTACTGTGTACCTTGTACCTGCATACGACAGTGAAGCTCCGGCGAAATAGATTAGGAAGGCGGTGGGTAGCAGATAAGATGGCAGTAATTCTTATCGTCCTCTCTCTTTCAGGTTTTCAAGGTACAGAGTCCAATGATTTCTATGCATCAACTGAAAACCATACCGCTGAAGTAAGAAGTTCTTGCTATATCAGTACAGAATGGCTTATTCAGATCATAGGGCAAAGGTGAGTTTCGAATCCTGTCTTTCTTCCCTTGGTGGTCTCAGATATGCCAAGTGAAGTCCGATTTGGGGCTTGTTGAATTTGTTCACTCAGCCATCAAAGTGAAGACAAATCTTCACCTGAGTTTTCAGTGTCGACTGGAACGGCTTGAACGGCTGAACAGCTCGAATGGCTCTATTCAACTAAACCACGCCTCTTGACCTAGTACTAACATCAAACAGAGGAGGAGAACCGATGATGAGGGTGAAGATGGTGGCGTGAACACTTTCAAACCTGCCGCCAGGTTCCATGCCACCGGTGGCCGTGATTTCACAATATCAATCGCCGTGCCTGGCAGCATCATCACCGAGTAAGTCATCGTTGACCCATCCATGATGACTACTTTTAAGAAATACTAACCCGTTCCAGCCTGAAGACCGCAGACCAAAGGATAACTGCTCCCGGCCGCATCGCCAGAGCTCTAGCCGTCTTTGGCGTAGACGAAGTCGTCGTTTACGATGACAGTCCCCTGGAGACCCGTCCCCGGGCTGTTGACAAGGAGAGGTACACGGGCGATATCGACCCGTGCCACTTCATTGCCCACGTTCTTGGCTACTTAGAGACGCCACCTTTCATGCGCAAGGCGCTGTTCCCCCTGCACGACAATCTGGCCAAGGCAGGCTTGCTTCCCAGCCTCGACATGCCCCATCATCCCCATAAGGATGAGTGGCTGCCTTTCCGGGAGGGATTCACAGTGAGAGGGCGTCCGGAAAGTGGAAAAGGGTGAGTGCGACAGGCTTGTCTTGCCACTGGAGCATTGTCTGACATGATTCTAGAACATTGGTGGAGATTGGCATGCCGCGGCCCGTCACAATCTCAGAAGAGATCCCCCCAAACACACGTTTGACCCTGCAGTTTCCCGACCAGTCCCTCAAGAACCCGGAACCAGTGCATCCAGAAACACCCCGCACAGAGGCAGGATACTACTGGGGCTACACCGTCCGAAACGCCACCTCGCTGTCGGCCGTCTTCACCGAGAGTCAGTTCGAGGGTGGATACGACATCAGCATCGGAACGTCAGAGCGAGGCACACCAGCATCCAAGGCGTTCCCAGCATACAAGAAGCCCAGTTTCAAGCACCTCATCATCGTGTTCGGTGGCCCACGAGGCTTGGAGTATGCATCCATGAACGACCCGGATCTAGGCGGCATGGGGATCAGCGGACCACGGACAAAGGAGCTATTTGATCATTGGGTAAACGTCCTGCCAAACCAGGGCAGCAGGACCATCCGGACAGATGAGGCGATCCTCATCGCCATGACAAGCCTGCGGAGGCTTTGGGACGATAATTAAACATAGGCCTGGATCGAGGACGTGAATCCGTCGATCACTCGAGATACCCGGTTAATATACGCATTCTTGCGCCATTTCATTTCAGTCGAGAACAGCAAGTGAAGCCCAAGAATCTATTGAAGTTACATATCATAGGGGACCTTCCTCTGGGTCAGCCCCTAAAAGGTTGTGGGGGGAAACTGAGAAACCAAACCAGCTGATCAGCTTCAGGCTCCGAAGCTGCTGGACGCCCACCTCAAGTGGCACCTCATATGAAGTAAAGTGAACCCCGTCTGCACCTTGCTTGAGATCCTCGTCGTCAAGGTGCACGGAACGGAAGCAGAGGGGAAAGGAAAAAAAAACTCCCAACATCAAAATGAAGCCGTCCTTTCCGGGGTTTGCGGGCCCTTGTGACGGCACAGTGCTTCGATGGCTCCGTTGCACATCGAGAAAAGACACATGGATCATATCGAGGCCCAGGGGGAGGTAGTTGCAGGAGACTATTGTCAAGTGCAACGACAATTCCTAAACGAAGAGCGCCATGTCCTCAGATCGGTAACGCGAGTGGGAGCCTTGTTACCTAATTTCGATGGCCTTCTTGATTTTCAAGTCCAAAAGAGAAAAGTCATCCATGTGTCGCGAAGGCCGACTGTCACCAAACTGCAAAGGAGAGAATGGGGGGGTCTGTATCATCATAGCCGAGCGTGGGTAGCCATCTTGGGGACATGAAAGTAAAACACTTGAGACTCTCCAGAGCATAGACTTAACTACCTCTCGGGTAGACAATCCGGCCAGCAGCGTGGCATGTGTGCCTCTCAGTGCCGATCATATCTGTTATCCGCTTCACTGCCTTGTCCATCTTCATGTGGCAATGGATCGTACGTCCCACACTCCGAGGGATATTGGAGATATTGGTCACCGCCGTTGACGTTAAATGTCCTGTCGATGCAGTTCTCAAGGTGAAGCCTCTGCTGTGGTAGCTGGGTATACCCGGCAGTGGCTGCGGAAGGGTTGGTGAAGCTAGACCGAAAGCCCATTGTGTAACGAGGCATCTGCTACCCCGATGCCTCATAGTCGTGGCTTGTTTGCATCGTGGGTATTCTTATGCCCTCGCTCCTCACGGCTGGGTGTGACGGCCCTTGTGGGCGGGAAGTTGTAGGCGGCTAGTACGGATCTCTCCGAGACTGCTCACGTAGGTACACGCTCTGAGGCCGGTGATCCTCGTGTCGCCTCGTGGATGGCCTCCGCCGGACGTGGGACGAACTAGAGGCATCCCCATTACTGTGGTGACGGCGTTGTGGCTGTTCTTCGATGTAGTCGTCGCGAGACCTAAGAGATCATTGTTTCAAAGTCAACGACACACAGCTTGATGGAGCATATGGACTGGAGGTACTAACCCTTGTGCCGAGCCAATATGGACTGCCAGTGATACCATTGAAGAGGCTAATGGTGAGGGCAAGGACTCTGGAGACTGACTCAGGATCAAATCACGGCCATAATCGGTGGAGCCTCCATAGATCATCGGATCCATAGCCATCACACGACTGTCGGATTGATATAATCGACGGCCCTCTAGGTGTCCTCCAATCCCAGTTAAGGTGTTGGTATCGCGGCGTTGATGGTTGCCTTGACTTAGGGATGAGAGTCCCGGTGGAATCGGTGGGTTGCGAGGTCCCTCTAGTGATAGTTCTTCGTCGTCGTCGTCATCGAACATAGCAGAGTGCAGATCTCGTTGCCTCCTTGTGCTGCTTTCACTTTGGCGCCTGTGGGTTCCATGGTGGCCTCTGTGATGGCTGTCTCCCTGAACAGGTTGTCTTCCTGGAGGGGACAAGTGCGCACTGCTTCTCACAGAGTGCCGATGCTCTCTTCCCAGGGCTTGCTGATGGGACTCGTAGCTGCCAGTGCTGCAGGATGTGCCTCTCACGTATAGACTTTGGGGGGCTTGTTGAGTGTATGCAGGTCCACCGCGGCCAGCCCCCTGGCTGGCCAGGGTAGTCTCAGCAGTTCCATCTGACAAGTAGTAGCCACTTGGAGAGAAAAGCGAGTCGCTCTGGGACAGATAGCTGGAATCGTGCTGCGTCGATGCCTGATGGGAGGCGGTCCCGCTGGGATATGGCGATGTGAAATTCTGAGGATTGTTGAAGCCACCAACCTGCATGTCACTTTGCTGATCATAAGGCTGGGACTGATAAGATGGTTCGTACTGGAAATCATTTCCATCCGGATCTGGTGTGCAGCGATGGCTGCGGCTGCCAGAGTGATTGTGTGGGTAAGACATGGCGTCTTGAGGTGTTCACCGGTAGCTGAAAGGGTGAACGACGCAACGCTACAGGACATACGGTTGCGTATTTATATTCATCAGTAGAATAAATCTTGGCACACGCCTTGGGAAGGACGCAGTATACTTTCATTGATATGAGAAGATAAGAAAGTAATCAGGAGCGGTGCAAAAGTGGGGAGTGACGGCTGGTTGTCCAACTGGTCGTGATATTCAGGGAGGCTCAGGAGTGCTGCCAACCTTGCATGTGAACGACCAGATGGTACAATGCGGCTCTGCTCCCCACTCCAGACATTGCCGTTGAAGAACACCAAGAATCCAATGGTACACTCTCCCTCCCACTCCTCGGAGTTACCGCAGCCCGACAGCTCGGTCGACATCAGTCTATCGGATCACTGCAGCTGCGAGTGGCTACAGCATGAATGGGGCATCTCACGTGGTGCACATATGACGATTGATTGTAGTATTAGGCAACATCTCCGTGTCCTGGTGAAGAACAGGCTGTCACACAAGTACTGACGCGCGCCTAACGGACGACATGGTAACCGGCCATCCTTCTCACGCTCTCCGTGCCACGGACGATGTTCGCTTGATAGTCAATCACTTAGTTCCTCGGGTATTCCTTCCAATCCAAACAAAGCACTTGTGTGTTGTCATATTGGTTAGATTGTTTTGCTGTTGGTTTCGTACGAATATCCCGAGGGCTTTGTCTTACTACAGATCCGTACCTCTGATGTCTCAGAGGTAGGAGGGCCGTCACTCCACCCGAATAGAACAAGTATTGAATGGGATATATAGGGACTAAAGCCGAACCACTCCCTATAGATGGCTCCAATCTTTCTGTACAGTCGAGCGATATCACAAGCAGCTAGCTCAGCTCTCCCCTGGATAGCAGGAGTGGAGGGTTACATCAACATTGAAACACCTAGACGACAGCACCCACACCACCTGTCCAGATGATGTCCTGCCGGGGAACACGCTGCAGTGAGACTTCATGACTGGTCAGCTGGAGCTATCAAAGGTACCAAATATTTGTTCTCCCAGATTTCAATATTCATCCTCGTCACGATCTCAATTTCTGTTGAACATGCAAGTTGGGTAATGAAATTACACTATTGACAGACATCCATTATTCCAACACTGGGGGGTCGATCAGAGGCCGTCAACTGGTGGCGCTCTCCAACTCCACATGCTGACTGATACTGCTTGTTGGAAAGGATGATCGCACAAAGCTGCCATTCTCGAGGAAGAAGGCTGTAGGATCACTATGCGTTTGTGTTGTCACCAGACATAGATCCCCTTCGTTCCTAGGTCTACACCAGATTCATGATCTCGCAAGCATGTTTCCAAGGTCGTTGCTCAGCGTTAAAGGATCTGTGATGTGACATTGGATGCCTTGTATCTCTCCAGCCTTATTAGTAATCATTACAAGTAACAGTAAGACCATTCTTTCAGTGTTACGGGGTCTGAGCACTTCTATTGCTTTCAAGGTGCAGAGAACTATGGATTTGACTGTTGATATATAGGGCATCCTGAGGTAACCAGACCCAACGTGGGACCTACATCCTGTTAAGGAACATTAACCAGCATGATGGACATGCAGATGACCACAACATATCTCCGGTAGGTATTCAAATTCATTTAAGGTGGGAATTCTTGGAGGACCTGGAACTAATCCATAGCACTTATCTGACTCTCGAGAAAGTCACCAGTTGACATTTGATACCTGTGGACTCGTCGACAAGGGCTAGGTTCTGTCACTCTGTGGTACCTCCTGCGGACGCCGGGCGCATGAGATGTGTCATTTTTAGGGAGTAGTCAATGGCCCAAGATGAGCTGAGAGAACAAGGTTACCTCACGAAGGTACTAAGAACGTGCTCTATCCGAGCAGACTTTATCTCACCATCCCTGTCCACAAAACGCCACATTAAGGAGCAACATCCAGACATGTGCCAACACATAAACTAACCCACCACATCAGCTCCTCCATAGTAGTTACCAGTAGACGTCTTCCCTTCCCAGGGTTATCCCTCTTGAGAAGCATTGGGTACCTAGGTAGTTGCAATATGAAGTGTCTCGCTGGAACTAAGAGCAATAGCATATATCATCTCCGGGTAGTGGACCAACGATATATGATATTGCAGACTGGTGATCATGGACTGCCTTAGAATCTTCCTTTAGCTATGACATGCTCTTAGAATGCCTTATTCAGGGCATCTAGGACATCAATCTCACCTCTGGATAATGTTGGTTGTTAACATGAAAAGGTAGCAGAGCCTAGAAGGAAACAAGTGGTGAGAAGAGGGGTATTAGTGGGAAAAACCATCGAAGGAGACCAAACCGATGACATTTCATTTTCCAAAAGCCGATTCTCCTTGCCGTAATCAGCGGTCAGCCACGCCTTCCACCGCAATGCGGAACGATGGCGTCTCCAACCAAGGCATGGCTTGCATACATATGTAGGAGTGTGATACCAGTCTGCAGGTTGGGATTATTATCTGGTTGATCACGGATGCTGGCACAAACTGTCGTGGCTATATGCTCAGTACGGAGTACAGATCCGTATTGACCGGTGCCAAGTCCCAGGCCATGCAGCTGGTTCAGCCCCTGTTTGCAAGATCCGCTTTATTGACGACCTTCCCTTTTTGGAGGACGTCAAGGCATGGGATTGGCCAAGCCACAGCGATCAATTGAGCCTATGGTTTTTACAAATATTGCTCCTTTCCCTATGGGTTCTTTATTGCCATCCTCCTAGGCTCAGGTTTTTGTAAGCTGGAACAAGCAAAATACAAGTCCCGAGGTCCCGAGGTCCAGGTAAATAAGATAGTTGGTCTTCAATAATGTTGATCCTCTATCACCGTCCTTTATTGTCCAGCATCAAACTAAGTCCGAAGTCACTGTCCCTTGTAGCATGCTGTAGCAACAATGAATGCTTTGTCCCTTCCATTCAAACCAGTCTCTCGCAGCTGGATTGCTTCATAATCAAAGATTGGTGGAATGAGAACCCACCAACGCATAATGGACATTCGTTTTTCGTTATAGTCTTGCTCGTTACTTACTCAGTGATCGCCAGGGATTTCAGTCTTTTTGTCCTATATCGTTGGAAGTATTTATCCGTGGAATACGTTCCCTTTCTTGATACATCAATACCTACGTGGCCGCTATAGAGAAGAGGAGAGTTTCTGATTATCCCAGTCTATCAACTACCTTATACGACATATTCATGTCTAGATGTTCGGCACAAAGGCTGTATAGTACCTCTTGTTGAAGGGCACGAAACTTACAAAAGAGTTCTATACCTAGGTGTAGCATACTGTTTATGCTGTAGATATAATTATTATCATAACACCTGCATACTAAGAAGTAGTCATTACCTTGGCCTTATTAAGCCCTGTACCTACTAAGTACTTAAGTAGATATGGCACGCCTACCTCTCTAGCTTCGATGGGCTCTCTTTACTGAAGTGATCAAGCTGTCTTCAAGAGGGATTTAGACATTCATGAGGAAACTTCTCCAATGTTCGAAAATTTTAAAAACAAATGAAAACACGCAGCCCTGGAGCTTTCTAGCTTGGGAGACAGATCCAATTCAATAGGTAGAGGGGGATGCACATGATTATAGAGGTTTCTAATAGAGAATCTCGACTTACTTGGGTACCTAGGTCAACTGGGCAAAGCAATGTGTACCTACCTACTTGAGTAGGTAGTTGATCAGGTACTTACTGTCCTACTTAAGTACCTACTTATGCCCTAACATCACAGAGCTCGTGATAGGTATGGAGACAACGGTGTGCTTGAAGCGATCCTTTGTCTAAGAATCCTGGCTCAGAGGTTTTTTCGACCGTACAAATACCTAGGTACCTACTTAGGTACCTAAGGTACCCCGGTACATAGATATCTGTAGCCTTGCTCCTGCCCCAACCTTACAAAGTGCACATGGCAATCTTGAAAGGCGATCTCAGAGTATTCTCCCAAGCCCCCCAAAAGATAAACGAAGATACCTCTACTCTTTGTGAGAGAGAAATGGCTTATAGGACTCTGTGGCACTGATGCTATATTGTTGGTCACCTCGGCAGTGGTAATAGGTTTGGTCGTCTGCTGTTTCTTTCTTAACTGTGGTGGTGGACCGCCGCTTCCTTCCCACAAATTCGCCAGTTTTCTTCTCCCACCCATCAATATTTCTCCCACACCCCACCACCTTGGACTTCAGTCCATCCTCTCAGTCTCCTCCGCTGCGCAAACTGCGCTCAGCCACTTTTCTGTTTCTTCTCTTCATTCTTTGTTGAGCTGAGCACCGCTCAAGATGTCCAAACGACTGATCCCGCTGTACGTCTTTGATGACGCAGCAGAATACCACCGTCGCCACACTCAAGGCACCCTCGTCGAGTTCCAGAATGAGAGCAAAGAGGTCAACAAGTTCAATGAGAAAGAGACACCATTCAAGACATGGGTGATTGCGAAGGTCGGGCAGGGCAAGGAGAAGTCGTATTGGTTATTCCTGGTGCGACCAGGTGATTCAGCCGACTGGTGCTTCCCCAAAGAAGGAGAATCTTGTGAGTTCATGTTGCTGAACAAAGGTGGAAAAGCAAAGTCAACGAAATGGTGGGATGCTGAACGCGTCGACAACCCTGCGGCTTCGATGGGGCTCCCTGAGGAGGCACATCGTCTTGCTGCTTTCGAGATCAAGGTACCAAACAATGTTCCTGAAGGCCTCCTACGACCCCTACAAGGCGACCCCGACGACTCCAGATATGACCCCGAGTCCAAAACGAAACAAAAGTACTTGCTGAGTGACAAGAGAGCTGTCAAAGTCAACATCAAGCTGAGTATTTCGGCGGCAACGAAGGACGCAGAGCTGGGAGCGATGACCAAGCTCTTTAGCAACCCGAAGCAAAATCGCACTGACAAGCAGAATGCTGCTTTTCAATATCTATTGAACTTTAAGAATCCGCAATTCACGGTCAATATCTTCAACCACTTTCCCCACCTTCGAGACCCCATGCACAACCCCGGAGGTATGCCACAGAAGGTCATCAAGATGCTTGAGGGGTTCAACAAGCACCAGATAGTGGCGTACAGAAGCGTTTTGAGCAACCTACCATGCGGGGTTTGCATCATTCCTGGTGGTCCTGGTGCAGGGAAGACTCACTGGAACCTTGTCCTGACTGCTGCCATACAATCCAAGGATGAGTTCTGGTACGGCCCTGAGAACAAGAGCAGACGATCGGCCAAAGTCTTGTACATCCTAGACATCAACAAGCCACTGGACGATACTTCCAACAAGATCGTGAGGCTGTACAAGAGCCTCGGCTTGAAGAAGTTTGCCGTCCGACTCTATGGATGGCATTACAAGGGAACTGGAACAGACGACATTGATTTCACTAGCAAGTTCTTGTTCACTGCCCGCTTGAACCGTTACCGCCGACAAACCTTCAGCCAGACCTGTCTAGCTCCCACGCTAGACGAGCTTGCATGGAAATTCTACGATGCCAACAAGACAACAAGGTATGCGCAGCTCTATAGCCTCTTGGCGAAGGCACTCAACCATGGAGGTAACGCAAAGTCGGAAGAGTTCAAGAGCTGTGTGAATCAGCTTTACCATGATGTGCTTGCTCGTGTCGACTTCATTGCAACCACACCAGTCCCTGCGGCAACTGCGTTTGATGGCTTGTTCAAGCCCGATATTGTCATATTTGACGAGTCTCCCCATGCTCGAGAGGCATCGACAATGGTAGCAATCGCCCAATTCGAGCCTATCGCTTGGATATTCAGTGGAGTAAGTCATCCAACAAGTCTGGGAGGTACAGACTATCGATCTTAGGGTTTTATTAACTCGAGTTCTCGCAGGATCACCGACAAACCCGTCCATTTGTTGCCTCAGACGACTTCCGCGAGAATCCATGGGCACCACAGATGTTGGTCAGCATGATGGAGAGGGCAGACCGAGCAGGAGCTGTCCCCCACTCCCTGCTCATTAACCATCGTGCTTTCGGTGGTCTTCAGCAGTTGGCTTCTTCCATGTTCTACAAGGGAAAGATGATCAGTGGGCATTCAGAAGAAGAGCTTTTCCCGCCTTCTGTCCGATATCTGCAACGCTTCTTGGAGCGCTTCATGGACCAGGGTTCCAAGTGTCACGAGCCCCGTTTGATCGTCTTCAGCCCCAATCGTGGCGACGTTCGAGTCGGAACAAGCTGGCACAATGTGGACCACGCAAATTGGGTAATGGAGCGAGTCGAGGAGCTACTCTCGGACCCTATGTTCCGCCAGGTCGGAAAGACCGACCGTGGGACGATCCTCATCATCGCACCGTACAAGGAGGCTTACATGAAGTACAAGAAGTTGATCCAGAACCTGCCCAAGGCATGGGCGGCACGCTTGGGTGTTGAGAGGCGTCTCGAGGCACGTACCATTGATACGGTCCAAGGAGGCGAGGCGGATTTTGTCTTCCTCGATTTGGTTCGTTCTGCAGCCACGGGCTTTACAGACGATCCCAACAGGCTTTGTGTTGCTCTCACTCGGGCTCGCCAGGCCGAGGTGGTTCTCATGCACCCGGGCAGTAAGTATTTCGACATGTCATCGTTATTGTTCCCCTTCTTCTTGTGATCTGTCATGAAGCGAGGCTGAAGGCTGACACTCGTAATTAGTGCGAAGGGGAACCAGGCATCTCTCTAGTGTCTTCGACCACTGCGAACGTATGGGACAGGTGGTGACCACCGATCGGGAGCCTCGACCGATGGCCCGGGTGCCCAACGAGCAGAATTCACCTGAGCAAGACACGGCTCAGAAGACACAAGTAGGGCGAGAGCGCGCTGACCTTGGACCGGAACCTTGCATTGCAGGTGATGATCTTCCCGGCATCGGTGGGCTGTCTTTGGTAGATCGACAAGAGCCCGAGTCCATCTTCGCTTCTCAGTTTGCTGAGATGGCTGCAATCATGGAGGGCATCCTGGCGAAAAAGAAGAGCAAGCAGATCTCCCAGAGTAGTATCCACGACGCAGCCCTACCTGTTGGCCGACAGAACGGCGTTTCATCCAAGACGAGGCTTACAT
The DNA here is from genome assembly GCA_016808195.1 of Cytospora chrysosperma. NCBI lineage: Eukaryota > Fungi > Ascomycota > Sordariomycetes > Diaporthales > Cytosporaceae > Cytospora > Cytospora chrysosperma. Next base: position 1,679,088 of record JAEQMF010000012.1, read on the forward strand.
CTGTCGGAGGGGACTCTAGCAACACGAGTCCTTCCTTGACTTCTTCTGGAGAGGAGCCAGCTTCGACGACTGACCCCACTGCCAACCCAGATCAGCACATGGGTCACACTTCGAAGATGGCCCCTATCCAGAACATGGATGTTCCCGCTCAAGCCAGGCCTCTTGCTCAGGGCCAGCCTTCTCAGCGCAGTATTCAGTCCCGCCCTTCAGGAACGGCTGTCAACGGGGGAATCGAAGGCTTGGGGCCCAGGACGGAGAAGGCTAGTTCTCTCCCAACTGGCCAGTCATGGTGGTGATGCTTCACAAAACGACCAACCGAAAGGTGGGATGGGGAGCTGGCAGTCTCGGGAAGTCGGCACACAGGATAGTCACACCAAGGATGCTAGGACAATAGCGAATCTTAATGAGGGTGGAGGGGTAATTGCTGGTGGCATTGGGGTGATAACTCTGGCAAAGCCATGCCAGAGGTGACCTATGGAGATGGTGTTCTTGTAGAGTTGCTATGTCGACGAGGGTAATAATGGTGCGATGATGCGAGATAATTTTGTAATCATAAACGATTGCTACCAAAATGAGGATTGCGACGTTCCGCGTATTTGTGTTGTTTCTGTGACTACTCGGGCGTTTGTGATGCATAATTACCTACCTACATAGGTATGTAGGCACAGATTCTGAGCAGAAACCGGCCGCCTACGTGGACGGGATGCATGATGGACGGGAAAGGTGGTTGGCGGCGAGATCAGGGTGACACCAGCCTCGAGAAAACTCTACATGGATTGCACCGATTTTACTGCCTTCGACCAGCATAACCATCCGCTGGGACCACGTTCTGCCACCACTATCCCCAAACTGGGGTCCCAAAGATGCAAGATGCATGGCATGATGCATGGGCGCAGTACATATGCTGTACTACATCTTAAAATGCTACTCGATCAGTGGAGTGTCTGATTTCGTACTGATCGAGACCTTAGGAGGGCAAAGAATTCCAAGAGAAACGAATGGGAAGGGATGGGATAAGGGGAGTTATTGTACACACTGATATTGGGGTGCAAACCATACTAATAATATGGGACTCGATCCAGAATGGAGAATTACTGCTACAGTATAAACTTCCTTACATGCCCCAGTAGGTGGTAATTACTGTATGTACCTAGGTATGCACAAACTGGTGTTTACGCGAGTGCAACGTCTATGTAGTATCATCGATCAGGTATGCTCTTCCCACCCTCCCATCTATGCAGACCGGATTGCTGGAATCTGAATTAGTGATCCATCATCTTCCATGGTTGGAAATGGCCATGTGCAGCTCAAATTGGCTCCGACAGACGGACGGGTCCATGGACTGACTACCAAGGTAGTGCACTGTGGTAGTGTATGCTAACCCCTTCGTGAGATGCCGAGATGATGCATCGAAGCAAGTACCCAATGGGTTGCCCAGGTATAAGTACTGTGTGTAGTGTAAGATGGAAAAGTTGAGGATATCATGGGAAACAATAAGTGGTTCGTGGTGGTCAATTTGGTTGATGTGCATGCTAAAATTGCAAGGGACAAGGACAAGGTCCGTACCTAAGCTTTTGTGGAAGCACACTAAGTTCGGGCTTCTGTGGAACTGCACACCCCCCGCAATCTGCGGGAGATGTGGCTGTCATTAGCTCATCAGTGGGTAGGCGTAGGGCCCTCAGGCCCTCAGGCCCTTCAGGCTCTCAGGCTCTAGGGCTTCCAGGCTCTCAGCCACATGTGCAGGGGCAATCCCAGAATCAAGCTGGAAGAAGGGTTCCCGCAGTACCTGTCCCGTGTGCAGCTGCAGGAGCAGGGACAAGAGCAGGGGGCCCCTGTGGCCCTACCCCGATCGACCTCGCGATCTCCATGGCGAGCAACGTCGTCGACCATCGCCGGGTTCGCTGTGGACTAGCTCGACTGAAACCTCCCCCTACGGTTTCCACCTCCACCCCCAGCACCGCAAGCCGCAACTTCGAATATTCAGCTGGGCACTCGAGCAACAGACAAGTGGACAAAAGCCAAGACAAGAACAGAACAAACCAGAAAATGACTGTCGCAAAGATGACGAGAGCTGGAAGAGGTTCGAGGGAGACCGCACAGAGTCGCCCCGTAATGGCTCTGCCAACTCGGCCCCCCCCTCCTCCTTCCTTGTTCAAAGGACTGTCACTATTATTGCTGTGGTTGAGGAGACATCAAAAGGCCATCTCTCTATCCGACAATTCGAGTCCTCTCTACACCACCGATAACTCGCACGAGAACGGCGCTACAGCTGCCTGAACTCATCACCCTGCCCTGACTGTCGGACCTTGAATCACTCGTATCTCAGTAGACAACCCTTCAACGGCCCTTCTTCCGTTTCACCACCTTGTTATCACGTATCGTTGGGCACGCCTGTGCAAGCATCGCGGTATCGTCTTGGAGCCCACAGGAGCCCCAAGGTTGCGTCCACAGCCACACATCGACCATCCTGACGATCTTGTCTCCGGGTACCTTTGATTGCGGGTCCAGATGACGCCGGATATACCTTCCCACGCTTCAGTCTGCAACTAAAATCCAGGGTCCCCATCACACATATCCTTCCACCCGTCAATATACCAGTCGACCTAGTCGGAACACTCCGGAGGCCGCAGCGGCGACGGCGTGAGCTCTACTGTGCACTTACCAAGGTAGGTAGGTAGTCTAGCTCCTGCTCCCCTCCTTCTCCCTCCTCAGCCCAGCCCAGTCCAGCCCTGCCTGTCCCAACCCAAACTGCGGCTCGGCATCTACCGCCATCACAGTACCCAAGTTCCTGCTCAAGTCTATACTAAGCAGACACATATGATCAAGGTTCCTCGGAGCAGCTGTGCTAAGCTTCGAAATCGGAACTTCGGCTTCTTCATCCAGGTCAGATTTCCAAGAGCTGGGCTTGCTTTGCGGCTCCCGTCTTTCTCTTAGCTCTTCCAAGGCGCTTGTTGAACCTTATCGCGCCAATATTTCAGCTGGTCACCATTGCTCCTCCGAAAAAGCTCATCAGTGATTATCCTTCTTCATACCGCCCTGGTTGCCATTGCCATAGGGAAGGGGGACCATCTAGGGAGGTTCAAGGCCAAGTGCTGCCTTGCTTCGCTGCCACATCCCGGCTGGCGTACCACACACACTGCAAAGTCTATGACACGTTCATTGGAATTTGTCTCCGAGGCCGTCCCGATCTCACTGTCACGCTGCTCTGTCGGAATTCCCGTTGTCCAGCCCTTTCTTGGGACTGGGACACAGCTCGATCCTATATCACCGCACTAGTACTCCCTAAGATCCCCAGGCGCGAAAGGCCGAAGCTCCTCCGGAAAACCCGACCTGCCTTGTCTCACACGCCAAACAAGCATAGACAAAGTTATACCTTCGCCAATAGCTTAGCTTAGCTTAGCTTGTCCCTGCCAGCTTTCCAACACGCCCGTATGAGCATCATGGCCGAATCCAACATCCTCATCTACCTCCTCCGCCACGACCTTCGTTTGTCTGACAATCCAGTGTTCCACCGGCTCGCGTCCCAGAGTGACCATGGCTTCACACACCTGCTGCCTGTCTACATCTTCCCCGCCCAACAAATACAACTGTCTGGCTTCATCAAGGACGGCAGCCCTTGCCCCTACCCCGAGGCCAGGGGAGCTGTGAGCAAGGTGTGGAGGACGGGGCCTCACCGAGCAAAGTTCATAGCCGAGTCCGTGTGGGACCTGAAAGGGTCTCTCGAAACAGTAGAGAGTGGCCTGGTTCTTCGTGCTGGCCTGATCAGCGATGTGGTTGAGGGCCTGATCGACGGCCTCCAGCAAAATCATGAGCAAGTTGGCGCTGTCTGGATGACAGGTGAAGAAGGGGCCGAGGAGCGCAGGGATCAGAAGGCCGTTTCTGCCATCTGTCAGAAGCTCGGTGCCGATTTCTTGCTGTGGGACGACGAGAAGTACTACGTTGACGAGTTAGTATCATTCTTTTATCTTCTTCCCTTCAAATACCCGTCCGACGTTACTGACTGGTTGCTGGTAGCCGAGACGTTCCGACCCCCATCGATGAGATCCCGGATGTATTCACGACGTATAGGAAATCAGTCGAGCCACTGAGATCCCGGCCGCGTGCTACACTCCCAAGACCAGAGAAGGGGCAACTACCTCCGATGGTCGATGCCTCACATATCCCTGCTCAACATGGTCCCATTACAATGCCGACAACGTACGAAGAACTAGAAGATGCCTTGTTATCTCCAGTCAGAGAATTTTTGCCGGACATGCCTTTACACCCTGACGGTGCTGAATCGGCACATCCGTTCCAGGGTGGCGAGACTGCCGCAAACGAACGGCTGCGTCACTTGATCAAGGAAGGATTTATGCACAGCTACAAGGAAACACGGAACGGCCTGGTTGGGTCGGCTTACAGTACCAAACTATCTGGCTTCTTGGCTCAAGGTTGCATCACGGCTCGGCAGGTACATCACGAATTGGTCAAGTACGAGGACGGCACCGACCCTGACTACGAGCACGCCAAGGGGTTTAAAGAAGGGGAGAATGAGGGCACCAGTGCTGTGCGATTCGAGCTCCTGTGGAGGGACTATATGCGCCTCTGCACGAAGAAATTCCGGCACCGACTATTCCGGGTCGAAGGCTTCCGCGGCTATGAGTCCGAGGAGGGCACCGATGCGAACGCGAAGAAGCAGAAGTGGAGGTCAGCGGACAAGGACGATGCGCTTCCCGACCAGAAGCCAACCCCAGAAAAGGTGGCAGAAATTATACGGCGGTTCAACGCCGGCACGACTGGCATGGGTCTCATCGACGCGTCGCAGCGGGAACTGATACACACGGGGTACACGTCCAACCGGGCGCGGCAGAACGTTGCCAGCTTCCTCGCCAAGCACCTGGGCATCGACTGGCGCTACGGCGCCGAGTGGTACGAGATGCTGCTGGTGGACTACGACGTGTCGTCGAACTGGGCGAACTGGCAGTACGTCGCCGGCGTGGGGAACGACCCCCGGGGCGAGGCCCGCATCTTCAACCCGGTCAAGCAGGCCTTCGAGTACGACAAGGAGGGTGCGTACGTGAGGACGTGGGTGCCCGAGGTCAGGCCGCTCGAGAGGCAGGAGAACGTGTTCCAGGTCTCGACGACGCCCGAGGACGAGCTGGAGGCGGCCGGCCTCAAGGGCAACATCATGGTCACGGACCCGGTCAAGAGGATTGAGTACCTGGTCGAGGGGAAGCCGAAGAACAGCAAGCGGCCCTTCCACCGGGCGAGACGGGCGAGGAGGACGGGTCCCGCCGGCGGCGGCACTGGCGGCGGGCACGATGGTAATGGTAACGGCCAGGCTGAGAACCAGGCGAGCGGCGGCCAGGCGGGACCGGGACCGGGACCGGGACACTTGCCGGAAGGTAGCGCTGGGGGCCACAGGGGACCACCGCACCGCGGTGGTGGTCGTGGCGGCCGCGGTGGTGGCTTCAACTACGGACCATCCCGCCGGGGTCCCTATTCTGGACGTGGTCGGGGGTTCTACCCTGGTTACAGTCCCCGGGGTGGTTACTACGCTGGGTTTCATCCCCGTGGTGGTTACCAGGACGGGTATCCCAGTCCGTTCCCAGCTGGGCCTCCTCCGTCCTGAATGGGCATGTTTCAAAGAGCCGCGTCCGAATTGAGACAGGAATAATGTGGGGTGAAGTGGGAATCTGGTGCAGTCCGAGAGACACTTACCCAAGAGACCTCTCTAGGAGGAGGTTTTGCAGGAGGGGACTTGTGCAAGAAAGCCGCAAATGTCACCCGGCGGGTCCGGCACATTGCCATGAGGGGGGCTTACATGGTTTCACTCTGATATGAAGCAACACTTCCCGTGGCTGTGTTCTGTCGGCCCCGGGTACCGCTGTGTTCAGAGGTGATGACTTGGGCGACACTGGTTGTAGTGGTAGCATCTTCCCGGCGCTGGGTACGAAACACCTCTACGTACTCAGCGTTGGGGAGCATGCCTTGTATATTTACACCGATGAATCTAATGCCATTTGCAAGGTGGCGCTTGCACTGTATATTACCTGATCTGGAGCTTGCCTCCTTGATTGTGGCTTTGTCAACTTCCTGCGGGTATCTCACTCGCCATATGATTCTAGATTGTTTGGAATGAGTCTATCCTAGTCCTGTCTTTTGGGCGGTCGGGTATGAATGGCCGTGTCACAGAACAGCGAATGTACGGAATACCGTGCCGGTGCTGATCAAATGAGCCACAATATGTTCAGTAGTGCAAGTATATGCAAGCCAACTTCGGGACAGTATTGACAGTCCAAATACACCCGCAATCCACCCTTCTTCATCCCTCCATTGGACGGGGTATTCGGACAGCCTCTCTCTATGTGCATTCATCCGCCTCGAGCATCCCCTCTATACGATCAAAACGAAACATGCTGGCCAACCGTACGCATGTTTCAGAAATTGTGCGGAACCGTCGCCAGCTCCATTTCCTTGGGCGCGACAAACAGCGCGCGGCTCTCGACACAGACCCGCCCCTCGACCGTCTCGATCCTGGCGTCCACCCAGACCTTGCGGTCCCTCTTGCCCCTCTCCGCGGGCGCGAGGGCCTCCTCGGGCACGGCACTCGCGCGCACGACGTAGAAGTCGGACGACAGCGTGGGGCTCTTGTACGTGATGTCCAGGTTGGCCGTGAGGGGCCCCTTGCCGCTGGCGGCCATGTCGCGGATGGCGGCGCGCGCGCTGTGCTCGTCCAGCAGGGTGGCGATGAGCCCGCCGTGCACGACGCCCGGCCAGCCGGTGGTGCCGGTGCCGAGGTAGACGACGGCCACGGCCTCGCCCGTGCCGCGGTGGTGCCACACGTGCTGGTACCCGCCCAGCCCGCGCGACCCGCCCAGGGCGCCCGTCGTGATGCGCCCCGGCCGCGTGGGCGCGGGCAGGCCCTCGTACGCCTCGTGGTGCCCGGTGGACCAGTCCGGGTCCGCCAGGAGCCGCTTCACCACCGGCAGGTGCGACGCCGCCTCGCGGATGTCGGCGGACAGGGCGGCGTCCACCTCGGTGCCGGGGAGGAGCGGCGGGGGCGGGGCGAGCACGGCGCGGAGGCCGGTGCCGGCTGTGGCGCCTAGGAGGAGCAGGAGGATTGCGGATACCCAGCGGCGGCGTCGTCGTCGGGGGGGTTGTGTTCGTGGGTCGTTGTTTAGGTGGGCGGAGGGCCCTGACGGTGGGCTCGGTGAGGGGGCGGCGGCAGCTGTTGTGTGTGGTGGGACTCGGTGCTCTTGGAGCTGTCGCGATGAGGTCGAGAAGGCCTTGCAGCTCTGGCTGGGCTTGATCAGAGCCGGGCGCTGTCGTGAAAAGAAGCACTTCTGTTGGCAGAGCGGGCGCGGGGCAAGGTTACGAGACGACTGCGTGTTCGCGATGCGCCACTGGCTGCGCTGGGCCAGCCTTGCGATGAGCTGGCCTGATGCTGGGGTTGAAGACATGGGACGGTGCTATTGTCGATGGTCTCGAGGCATTGGGATGATCGGGCTTGTGGTGAAGCTTTTGGCGGCGGCAGAGTAGTCTGAGGAGGCGGAGGGTGGTGATGAAAGCCTTACTGTAGTAAGTACCTGCATACTTAGGTACGTAGTAGGTAAGTAGTAAGCATGCGGTTTCCTTGGGCGTGTGTCGACACAAGCGCACCCCGGCCGGCAGGAGGTTGGAGAACCCTAACCCCGGACGACAGACACCAAAACTTAGCCGCGCAGTTGAACGTTGAACAACTCAACCACCAATAAGCGGAACAAACTGCAGGACACTCGTCTGGATATGTACTTACTCAAGTACCAACCACTACAGCTACTTGACCTCAAGTGCTACCAGCCTACCTACGGATCCCGTATAAATACCGTCATCCCCCCATTCCTCAGCCCTTTCGCTTCTTCATGCTGCCTCAATAGTATTCGACCACGTTTCGGCATCTTCATATTACACCACAGCAGTCACGACACCCAGACTGCCCTGCCTGTGTGTCGTTGAACGGAAGACACTCGTTCTCACGTGTATACGACCAGCAGCTTGTTCTCTTCCGCCCATGCCCTACAACGCTGGATTGTTGCCTCGCCGGCTTTGAGCGGCCTGTTGTGCTTGTTGCAAATTCCTCCCGGCCCTACAGCATACTCATCCGTCACGTATGCAGGTTGCACGCAGAAGTGTGCATACCCCTTTATGCGTGCATCCGCCGACGACCTACGCAGTAATCCACCAGGGACCACAGGCACGAACGAAGCAAAGAAATCAGCCATCAGGCATCAGATTGGGGTTGCAATACCTGATGTCACCTCTTCTCCTCAAATCGCATCTTCCCATGCTTTTCGTCCACTTCCGAGATATCAACACTTTCAGTTCAGCTGATCCGATTAGGGGATGATAGTGATCGAATAGGCTGGAGCCGTTCTGGGCCCCAAAACGTGCAGTATTGACATATCCATTGCGTCAATGACTTAGCAACACACGGCTGAAGTCTCCCTGCCATGCACTTGAAGGTCAAGGCTGTACTATAGCCACGGCTATATACGGATGCAGACCGCAGGTGTCACGAGAGTCGTTAACTCTGGGATATATCACCTTGGGCTGGGCCCGGCGTCCAGTGACGCTTCACGACGGCAACGGTGCGTCAGTCATTGGGCCTCGCCCATGTTACACAAGTTACGGGTCACGGCTACCCTACCCTTGAGATATGAGGGCGTATGTATTGATGGAGGCAACAACTTCTCCCTGCCCTGATACAGATACACGAGGCGGCCGTGTACAAGGCACGGGAAGCACGGCATTTTCTCCAAAGCCACGTTATCGGCGACACTTATTCAGGTGTTTTCCCCGGTGCGATGATTAACCAAGCAGATGGAAGCAATACCGTATTTTGCCTGAAATGGTGCAGTGCTGCCTGACATGACCCGTGTCAGGAGCCCTTGTGTAACCAGTGTCATCTACATCCCTTGAACCCTTCTGCCCTACGTCTCTATTCCGTACACAGTATACCACCCACACACGATGTCTCACACGAATCCTGAACACTCTTTCGGTGGCGTGAAGGTGCAGAGATCCGCATGTGCGCCTCAGGCATTGTTCACACAAAACCGCCTTGCTTTGGTTCAGGTGGATGCCCAAAGCTGGGGGCAACACCGGGGTTGCCGTACTCGCCTGGGCCTGCAAGTGAAGCCTGCGACGTGCAAACCTTGGGAGATATCTTTACACCGTGGCGTTCTTGGGCGTTGTTCGGTTCCATATTCGCTCGGTTCTCACGATAGCTGTCCAAGGGCCCGGGAAGTATTGAAAACAGCGGTGTGTAGGGGATGTAAATAAGTGGCTGGGGCTTTACGGTGAACCAAATTCCATTTTCTTCACTCCTTTGATTCTGTGTGTTTCTAGCCATCTACATATCCTTTTGCTCTTAGCGGAGCAGCTGAAGTAGGCGAACGTGGTTGCCTCATTTCTTGTGGCTCTCTGTCTGTGTGTACGCTTATCACACCGCTTGTCTTTGGGTTGCTCGGTCAAGGTTCAGGGCATGGCATGGTCTTTGCACCAGCCTGGAAAGGCACTCGTTCTGCGACTTCGCACACGTCTTTGGCCACCTCAAGCTGTTTTGTCTCCATGATGGACAACGTTGTGTGGACTGTGTGGGGGGGTTGGACTTGGCGTTCCTCATCTGTCGAAGGCTTCTCGGACGGTTGTGTCATGGTCTACGTGAGGAGGATGTCGACCAAAGCTCTGTTGTGTTCATTGAGAGAAGCAACGGGAGGGCATCAAATAAGTGATCGGTTGAAGCTCACGAGTCTGACTGGCTGCTGTGACTGCTGGGCATGGTAGCACTATGGATCATGTGCGTTCATGATGCCACGAGCGGCAGGGCTGAGTGCTTGCTGCATGACCTTTGCCCTTCTCAGTGCTCACGACGCCATCTCACTCACCCCCCGGTGCCGCTGTCGTCGTTGTTGTCCTCGGGGGAGGAAGGGCTGGGACCCTGAGACCAAGATGCCGCATAGGTTTCGAGATGGCCTTACCTGAGCCTTCAGGCGCAACGTATCATTGCAGACGTCGTACGTCCGGACGCATGTAGACAAGGCAACAGTCTGTCTGCCTCAAGTACAACCGAGCCTGGGATCGCGTAGGGAGGATCTCACGCCCAAGGCGGCATATCTCGTAAGGCTGGCTGTCTTGAGTCTTGACCGAAATGATGATAAATCACCCTGGTAGGCCCGTAATCGGCCCATTCGGGGGTGCCCAGGTGATTCCGCAAGGCCTCACTCTCACTCTCACTCCAATCCGCTGCTTAGACGTTATCATGCGCTTGGACCTGGTGCTACATATAAAAACCCTTGCATCGCATATGCAGACCGAGGTTGTGTAGACTGAGGTTGCCTAACGGCCTGTTGGCAAATAAGCCATTGGATACCTATGCCAAGGCAAACCTTTGCAATATCAGGTATATTGCAGAAGCACCACTGTACATAGTATTGTGCTTCTACGTATGTAACAAAAGCTTCGATCACGCATCACACCCGCCCTAATTACAGCACCTTCCGCACTATTAACTTTGCTTCTCCTCCTTTCTTCTTCGTCATCTATTTTTTGCGCTCGAAAACAACAATACAGTATAGGCATAGCAGCCCAGCTGCATGTCACCCCAACCCGTCCCGCATCCCTAGGTACAGTTGGGCACTGAACGGAGCTGCCGACGCTGGTCAACTGGGCACCAGCGGATGCATTTGTTGTCGGGCAAACCTGTGGATGCATTTCTGGTTGGAAGTCTTCTTCATTTGCAGTGCTGGAGTCGGGCGGGGATGTGCATGCTGTTGCATCTAGGTCTGGCGACTGTCCAGTTGCCTCAACGAGGCTCTTAGCTGTCCATGTGGGATGAGGCGGCAACCGGGGAGAAGAAATCCTCTTGCATGAACTTAGCTCTGGCTGCCTGCCTATTTTGTGGGCGCTCACATTAGTGGAGCTGTTTATGCACCATGATTTGAAAGGTTGGCCACGTTACAAATCCTGCTGGCAAATTATCAGGCCCAAGCATATTTTCGTTTTCTATCCACGTTGAGGGGACCTTCTTTCAGACCGAGAAACTTGGGTAACTGAAACGTCTGCTGTCTCTACCTAGCTTTGTGATCTCACATGCGTGCCACACTTATACCCGCTTGTTTGATTATAGTTGCCTCACTGACGCCACAGACGCTGTGATGAAGGCATGGATTGATCTCAAGTGTGATGGGTGGTATATGTTCCGATAATAGGAGCGCCTTACATGAATCTAGCTTAACATGGAGGGGTATGGGGGGCTGGAGGCCCAGGTTCATGATCCAGGGTCCTCCTTGATGATATCACTCTAAGCCTATTCTTGGCTATATCTATCTATACCTTCGCTACAATTTGACAAGGACTGTAGTCTTTTGGGGGGGGGGGGAGTGGTCTGTGATGGGAGAACACGGAATGCACATATGTGCATTCAGCGGAAGCTGTGCTTTTATGGATTTGTACGGATCCGTACTCGAGTGCAATGTTGGGTGACTTAAGTATATCTGCTGTGACATCCCGTCTGATAACGAGACCCCAGGCTCCAGGTGGCCTCTATGCAAATACACTGCATCCAGATGATAATTACGGCCAATAGAGTCAGTCCTGTAGTCTCATTGAACAAGCGGAACAGATCCGACGGGTTCACCACTTGCCAACGCAATCTGCATAGCAAGCCCTGGCCCGTTTCTTCTGGTCCAAACATGCGATAAAGCGAACGGGCGCGAGTTCTCGGCCCAAAATGTTGTCAAAACAGCAGCTTCTAACACCCAACCATTCCGAGGTTCTTTTCAAAGATTGATCATCATCATGCTCAGCCACGCTCGAACATGAACCATTGAACATGCGGATGCGTGCCTTACATGTGGACTGACTGTCAGTTTTCAACAAGACAATCGAATGTGCGTGCGACCACTGGATGAGCTTTCGAGGCCGGCCATGCTTGGAGGGAGAAAGAGAGACCAGTCGTGGTCCTATCAAATCAGCTACATGCCTAGGTAGTCAGTAGCGGGTCAGTGTTGCAAGACTCAAGGCATGAAGCAGCGGTAGGAAGTTGCATGATGCAGTGATATAGGCAGCTCATTCAGCTCTAAACTTCTTTATACAAGTTACTTGTCACTGGTGAGTGAAGGCCCACGTGCATATCCCGAAAACAACTCTAGCCCTGCCGTCACAGAAAAATGATGTTACCTAGGTAGTTTCAAGAACGAAGATGATTCCACATCGCCTCACTGGCTCTCGCCCGGCGTATGCCTGACAATTAGATCTCGGGCAAGCCGCTTGATCATGAAAGGGATAGCGAAATAATACGCCTGTGTGGGACGAGCCTGCTAGAAAGCCCTACACAGACAAGGACTTGCAATGCCACCCCAAGGTTCGATCCAGGGCGGGACTTCCACTTCGAGGCGAGGACCAGACATTCTTTGCCACGCTAGCCCATGACAGCAAGCCTTGGGGGAAGTGGCTTCACATGCGTTATGCTCACAGCTTCGTCCACATGGTAACGCAATCGCTGCCGCCTAATGACTCATTTCATGCCCGAGTGACAGGCAACGGTCCTTGAGAAGGCAGTGGCAAGGCAAAAACACTCGGGGCGACATGATGTTGTACTCCCATCTCGAGGCGACACGAGCCCACCTAGACTGTGCTTTTCCACGAAGTATCGGTACCGTCAAGCATGAAGAGGCAGCTGAGCTGAGTTGTTGTGGAGCCTAGATCAGTCAAAGCTGTTCAAGCCTCGTTCAGGCCTTTAAGGCGTAGGGCAAGCCGAGCTGGAAGCTGAGTCAATGTCAGCAACATCGTCTAACTTGCTCAGATGTACTGATATTACCAGGCGCACTCGCTAAGCAGTGTCCAATAGAGACCGGTTCTGAGCTAGTGAGCACCCTGGCTGCCTGATGGTCTCACACCAGAAACGACACAACGCGACACTGTGCCGCTCCGGTAGACTGTGATTTGCAGCCTTCCAGGGGAGGGGAGGGCGATCCTCGGCGCTCGGGCGTGCAGTCAGGGGCTTGTGGATAGGCGTTCCCAGCCAACTGTTCAGGGGCCTCTTCCTATCGTGAGGGAGGCGACGATCTGAAGTGAGGCAATGGAAAACTCTGTTGCCTGAGGGCGGGACTAGTGCGGAAGGTGGTGTCGAACAGCTTCACCTGTGCTGGGTAATGTTTGGCTCCAAGCCATCCTGGAAACCCGGAAAGAATGCCCCCCAGTGTTGCCACCATCAGGTAGACAGGCCGATGGGAAAGTTCTGGACACCAGTACGGACTCGCGCCCGCAGATGTCATCGATAGCCTCTGCACTTGCAGATTTCCTTGTCTTATTGGGGCACCCGACGGCGTTGGCGGCCTGCTGTCTAGATGGTGAGTGCGTATAGGCCTCGCCACCATTGACTCCTCGGAGAAGTTCAAGTCGTGCGTGGAACGAGAACAAGAAGGAGAAATTTTCGAAATTATGATCATGGAGGGATGCCGCAGGTTTTATCGCCACCTTAGCAACCCGATATCATGACCGATCAAGAATGTGAAGTCGCAGTATATGCCGTAGTTTATGCGATATCGTTGCCACACACAGCCACTCTGGACCGTGGTCCTCCTGCTTTGTAATCTTCGGCGTCCCCGATTCGTTTCGGAACGTGGCGAACTCGTAAAACTTCCAATATGTTTCTCTTTGTAACTTGTCAGCTTGTATGTCTCGTTCACCATTCGATAGGAGGGGGAGAAGGGGGAGAGACTAGGACGTTGTCATTTTTGCTGTGTCGTTGATCGTCGACATTGATGCTTTGAGGGCGGATTGATACCCGGGGTTTTGGGTGTGCTGCCGGGCCGACCCAGCCCCACACCCCGCCCCGCCCCGCCCGGAACATTGAAAGCCGTTGGTCATGTGATAGTTGAATCTGTATGTGAATCCACGAAGAGGTGAGTGTCGAGGTTCTTGAAGATGAAGGTAGATCTTTTCAAGATGGTTCTGCCTGGAAGTCAAATCCTTTCTGGCAGTGTGGTGGTCATCTCTCTGGAAGGGTGGACGGCGGAACGAAGATGAACAACTTAGCTGTGAGATACGATCGTCACTAGAGCGTGGAAACGAGGGGATGCCAGGAGGGCATGATGCCGGGTGATATGAGGTAGGAGAGTGCAGCATTTTCATCACCTTGGGTGTCTGGTGCGAAACACGGAGTCGGAAGCTCCGGTATACGCAGCGGCGCACAAACTGGAGGCATCTAGCCATTCGGTAGGAAGAGGGGGGTACCCCCTACCCCAACAAAAGAAACAGTAATGCTCTGACTGACTACTTGCGAAGCATTTTACAACACGTTAGAAATAATTTTAATAGCTCCCCATTCCCTCGAAGGTACTCATTGTAGTTGATGCTGAGAAGAATCCCCAGCATGTTCGCTGTTGAAAGAACACAGTCGTCGTTATAACCACTCCATTGACCAAGACGCTACTACACCTTCAAGCACGATAAAAAGGCATCGCCACCCCACCCCGTCCACGACCACCTGGGCACTTAGGTACACCATTTCCATCCAGCACCTATTCAATCTTTGATTTCTTACCTGCCCGCATGAAACCCCCTGTGTTCGGTTTTGTTTCTCCTCCCCTCTAGGTATTTTTTTTTCTTTTGTTCTGGGTTTATCCCTCCCTTTCCCTTGAAGAAAAAGAAGATCACCTAATTGCGCTTGTATTGCCCTCGAATTCATTGCTGCACAAAGCACATAGGAACCTTGGAAGCGTTGCGGAGGCACTCGTCCAGATGGCTGCAGGAGTGACCCCTTCGATTTTTGGTCCTTTTTTTCGTTCTTCTTTTCCTTGGCGGGATACTGGCGTGGAAAGGTGGTTGGAACATACATGCAGGCTCTGGGGAACAACACGGGGATATCATCTTCTGGGTACCTAGGTATATTGAGGAGGGAAGAAATGGAGAAATGAAGTCAAGACTTGAGAATGTGTGGCAGTCACTCTGGACCCGATTGAGATGCGGCTCTGCGGTTCGCGCACTTCGCCCATGTTTGCGAACCATTTAGTTCGCATAAGGCAACCAAAAGCCTTGTCGCAATTCTCGGACCCGCTCCAGCGACTGACTTCTTACGGGTACAATCAAGTACAGCTACATGGTGTGTACATGACCGTAGGTCTTTGAGATTCTGTCAATTTGAGGACAAAAGGGACCGCTGCCTCTCTTTTTTATAATTCTATTTCTTGTCAGTTTGAAAACTATGTCGATTGATACCAGTTTTATATTTCAATGCCTTGAGACAGTCCATGTTGCCCCTCTTAGCGCATCTGCACTGCGCTACCTCTTACTAATTTAATTGGCCTGGCCTTGTACCCGCGTTCGCTACTTATACCTAGACCCACTCGATCTATCGGCCCAGTGCCTCCGGAACGTCGTGACGTCCCGTGCTGTTTATGATTACCATTTGAAAGACACAACATTTGTGTCGGTTTTTCGTTGCTGTCCTTTCTTATTTTCGTTTTCATTTTCGTGCTCGAGAAATGGCACATCTGGCCCAAGGGTGGATGAATCATCTGCGGAGACAAGCAAAAGGGTACGTAATGGAGACGGACATCTCTGCTCGTCAGAACCTGCCGGTCTGGAGCGACGTGACTGACCTTCACAGCGAACAAGGAGCGCCGGGCAATGCAAAAGAGCAACCACCAGCTTCGCCAGAAGACGAAACACAGGAAACCACTAATAAAAATGCTGCTGATTTCGACCCGCAACGGCCTGTTGCTCCAACCGGCACCGTTGTCGCGGCTGCTGATGCCGAAGATGTTGCGCGCGCGAGGAAGAAGCTGAGGAGTCCCACCACCTCCGTCGACGCTGGCGATCGCAACCGATCCCCTTCTCCTGTGCGACGCTCAAAGGCCAAATATCCAACAAAAGAAATAACAACCGATTCAATGACGCGTCCGGCCCCCAAAGGTCGACTCTGGCGCGAGGGAGATCCGCCCATAACGACCCGGGCCGCGGCTGCCCCTCCCATACAACAAACCCCCCGAGCTTCCCGGAGACATGCGAACAAGTCAATTGGCCAAGAAGCTGAGCAGGAGGACCCTTCCGTTACACATATGATCAAACAGCCAGAGACGCGGCCCATCAGTCAGGAGCAGTTAGTCGCCGAAGTTAAGGGCATCTATGCTGGCTTAGTGATGTATGCATGTCTTGCCTACTAAACCCCTTGGTGCAATTACTGATTACCAACGGTGCAGGGTCGAATCCAAGTGTATAGAAGTCGATAGTGCCCAAAGTGCGCAGAATGAAAGTAGCCCCAAGCTGAACAACGAGCAGTGGCAAGCAATCATTGCATTGCATCGAACTCTGCTCCATGAACATCACGATTTCTTCCTTGCGTCACAGCATCCCTCTGCTAGCCCTGCGCTGCGGAGGCTTGCCAGCAAGTATGCGATGCCTGCTAGGATGTGGAGGCATGGCATTCATTCATTTTTGGAGCTGCTGAGGCACCGCCTACCAGCCTCTCTAGAGCATATGTTGACCTTTATCTATCTCGCCTACTCGATGATGGCCTTGCTGTACGAGACGGTGCCTGCCTTTGAGGACACATGGATCGAGTGCCTTGGCGATCTCGGTCGCTATCGTATGGCTATTGAAGACGAAGATATTCGTGACAGAGAGATTTGGACAGCTGTGTCTCGACACTGGTACTCGAAAGCCAGCGACAAGGCACCTACTACCGGAAGGCTTTACCACCATCTCGCAATCCTCGCGAGACCAAATGTTGTCCAGCAGCTCTTCTTTTACACCAAGAGTCTTTGTGTGGCAATCCCCTTCAAGTCAGCAAGGGACAGCATCTTGACCCTATTCGATCCTATTCTCGATGGCTCTCCAAACAGGCTGCAGCAAATCGACGTAGCCTTTGTCAAGGCCCATGGCATTCTCTTTATCGTGAGCAATACTAACGAGAAGGAGAAGCCATTTCCCAAGCCAGTCGATGCTTTCATGGCCGAGTTCAGACAAGCAAAGACTGAGTTCTTATCCCTGATTGATAACCATATTGCACGGACAACAAGGGGCTGGCTGGAGTCTGGTGCCTTCATTGCTATATCCAACAGCAACTCTCTTCTTGAGTACGGCAAGACTGAAGCGAATAGTCAGGGCAATTCCAATTTCGCAATAACAGCTATTCTGCCTGAACCGGACGGCGATACTCTCATGGAAGGGTCCGATGAGGACAAGCCGGTCCCATCTGAGGTTTTCTACGAGGCTGCCGAGCTGAACAAGGCATGTGATGCTATCGTTTTCCGCCGGTACGGGGATCCGAATATCCTGCCTTACCTCCATGTTCGTCTCGCATTCATGCTCTTTATGGCAAGCAAAGAGGCCGCTATGGAACACCTTGAAGGCAGCTTCCCTTGGGCGCTACTGGTGCTCATGCTCAATTCTCTGTCGACGCACTTCCAACACCACGATCGCATCGAATCACAAGGCTTCCCACGGTCAACCGACAGACCTCTTCCCGATGACTGGTCCCTTCGTGGTCTACTATGGACAGAGGGGCTCTTCCCATCAGACTGGTTCCACAACGACAAGGTTGACGATGACGAGAAGACGTTTGAGCTTCCATCAATGACTGAGGATAGGAAGGAGAGAGTCCTTTGGCTGGGATACAGACTGGCTTCGTACGGCAAGTGGATGACCTACGATGCACAGACCAAACAATTTTCTGTAGCATCTCGATATGACGATCCCGAAGTTTACAAGTACGAAGGCTACGCTCCGAGTGAGGATCTCACTCTGACGGAGAAAGCAAGCACACTGTCACGCTCCTCGACACTTGGTAGTACTACTACTCTGGACCAGGGCAGCAACAAGGGAGACTACGAAAAGAGTGATGGAGATCTGCTAGATGATGATAAAGACGGAACGACAATTGGGTGACCCTAATATACGTTGAATGTACGACAAGTCACAGGAGATAGGAAGACGCCGACAGCAATGCAGAGTCCGAGTGAGTATTCTAAGCAGTTGTTGTGCATACAGTTTGTGGACACCTCCCTCGATTTTTACTTGTGCTAGTGTGCTGACACACGAAGAAGTCATTTCTTGCGGTCTGCCTTAGACGAGTCCCGCCCTCCGATGAGGAGCCCCATCGTATCATCAATCTCACCGGGTGTGACGATTCGGTGGTCAGCCTAAACGATGACTGCATGTGCTGCTTGCGCATCACTTGATCTTTCCCGGAAGTGGACATATGAGAATGCTGCCTAGCTTTCGGAGTCCACCCCAGACTATTTGGACTTACATACAGAGCCATTTCTTGTGGATTGGCCCGACTAGCTACTACATTGCAAGGCCTGGTTACATGTCCCGTCTGCCTAGTCTTGTCATCCGAGCGATGTCATTCCAGAGACTTCGGACTCTCGGGTGACCCAATACTCGCCTGTCTACCTGGTTCGGATTCCGTCAGTTTTGTTTCCCTTGCTTCTCCCGAGGCCCATGGAATTGGATATACTGTGGGCCTGTCCAGGTCTACACAATGGACTTCCGGGTTCTGGACAACGCTCCATTTCTACGATTCCACCAGGCCTCCTCAGCAGACAGTCTTTGGCCTCCTATTTCGTGGGCTTGATAGCAGACACTCCTTTCTGCTCAGTGATTTTATTATTAAAAGCTCAACAATGACATAATTATCAACTGGGTACATCTTTAATCGATATGTTCCGCAAAATCATCACCTCGTATCAGCTTTACTTCCTGGTGGACAGGACAGCAACAATGAGACTGGACTGGTCTCTATTATCTGCATATCGGTCGTGGGTTATTTGCACGGTGTTTAGGACCAGTTGGCGTTCTGGTGGCTTCATTGGGACTACATAGCTGCTGTTTTGTCTTTCTAAAAGTTGTCGAGCAATCGACGGTAATTAATTGGGATGTATAACAAGGGTTTCCCCGCTCACAAAGCGATGGATTTCTACGGAATGTGTGTATAAGTCGGTTCTCAGTGTATTCCCATAGTCAGGTACTGAACTTCAACCATCTCGAGTTGGTCTGGTTCACTTGCTAAATATCGGGGCTCTGTGTGTTGTATCTTTCCTGATCCTTCATGGCCTCAAACGTGTGAGGTCACCTGGACTCTCCGATTCACCATCAAGATAAGAGACTTGTCTACCGAAAGGCACAGAATGCCTTCCTTAAGTGAACTCTTGACAGCTCCTGGTGTTGGTGGCATATCTCCGGTTTTCTAACCACAGCCTGCCTATACTAGTCTGACCTGGCTGCCAAAAGTAGCATCGATCCATGCCGATCCAGTTCGTCCTTGAATGTTCCTCGCCCGGTCGGTGGTCAGCCAGCAGGTTAAGGCAACGGTCAGAGGCCTTCAACATATTCGATGTGACTTCTACGGTCTTCGAGAACGTTGAAAGAGAAACAGAAAGGTGCATCCTTGCACGGCCCCCAATCTTGGTATCACGATCAGGCAGATCTGTGTACCATGTCTCCAAGTCTCATGTCTTGTGCTTATCTCCCCGATCCATATAATAGGCGTGCGGGACACCATTACACAAAGTAGTGTACCGCCTAATCAGTCAGGTGTGTTTCCTTAGTCTAATATCTATGCCTTCTGCACTTCCAGTAAGACGCCGTTTTGTGAGACATTTTGCCTGGACAAGGGACCTTCACCGGTGATAGATGTCAGGCTACGCCATTATATATCTACACCCTTATCATCCCCGCTCGATCACCACCCACAAGCCAATAAGGCTGGGCAGTCCTGATATGACCAAGACAAGTCTCTCTACGCATGCAAGTCTGCATCATGATGAGAACATGCTGAACAACGGGTAGTATCTGCCCTAGAAGGTGTAACTGGGAACCATGTGGCACAGCCGCAGGACAGCGGCGTAACATTTTGGAAAACGTGTGTTTCTGGGCCATACTATCGGGAGCACTTAGGCACGTGGCTAGCTCGTGCTCGTCATGAGTTTCCGGTGTCGCTTATTGATCCATCGCCTTATGTCACGTTGTCTTCATGTGTTTTACTCGGGACCGACGTTTTCCAGATCTATTATAAGTCATCGGATACGTATATGCAGGTGAGGTAGGAGCCTGCAGGTGGCTGATGATGTGCTTCTATTGATGTTACACTGCATGATCGGTCAATCGGTGTTTGCGCTTAGCACGGCTTCCAGCTCTCGGGGAAGAAAATGTAAGCAAACCGGGCTCCTGGATCAATACCTGCTTTTATCCGGTGCATTCACCAGACATGTATATGCCTCTTCGGTTGGTAAGTCATCCGCGGTAACGTTCAAGAGAAGAAGTAGTAGAGAACAAAAGACGATAAGAACACTAAGTGGACAGCTTCCTGCCGTCTGATTGGTCTGCCTGGTTGTTCGACTAATGGGTAGACAGAAGGCTCTTGATCGACCGGTAGCTGATGATCAGGCAAGTGCCTACTCATGTAGGTCAGTGGGTGTGTCTTGTTTGCGACAGCTGTGTGTTTGCCGTTGGTGGTATGCATTTGCCCGAACCCCACTCTTGCAGGCAAGGCTACTTGGCAGGACGCAAGATGCAAATAAAGGCAGCAATAATGCAATTTTCCAGACACCCTCATTTTACCGTTGGTTACTATGGAGACCGAAGTAACCCGTGAATAGGTGAACGTATAGTGACAAGACAGACATGATACTACTCGAGCAGTGTGGGCTTGCCCTTTGGGGGCTCAGGACCCCAAGCGGCCAGAGCGGAATATCCCTCCACAAGTGCGATGTGAAATGCGACGAGTCCGATCTGACCGGTTAAATGTGAACTTTCCTCTGCCTTCGAAAGCAACGCGTCATCAAAAGATGAACACTGCTTAGTCAAGACCCTTAGCCATTGACGCCTCGTTCAGACTAGCAAAGATCTAGGAAGGTGACATTGACACACGGGAGTGTCGAATATGGAGAGAGGGGGTTGCGACCGCTGGACCTGTGGCTCAATGTGTTGCTGCAAGACTGTGTACTGATCCAGAATGCAGAAGTTGAACTATAATCTCGCGGCGTTCATGCAGGACCAATGCCAGGATCCGAAAATTGCTCAACAGTGCTACACCAGTGTGCTGACTGCAGCATCGAGGAAGCAGTGTAAGAACGATGGCAAGGCTGTAGGAGACTTTTGCCCGAGGCTGCTTGTTAACTTCGGTAAGCCTCGGTGAGCTGTTGAACGTTCCCGCCTTTCGTGGGTAGAATCTATCATCTCAGAAGCAAGGATTGTAATCATCTCAAGACTGCAAAATGCCTCGAAGGACGAAAATAGAAAATAGGAAGAAGGCAGCCAGGCCCGGGAAGTAAGCCGGTGACAATTGCATCTGCCTTACGTGATCTTGAGCCTCGGATGTACTGTACTTTGTCAAAACGAATGCAGAGGTCGCTTGACTTCGGTGAGAACTTTTCCTGCGGTTGAAAGCTAGAATGTAGGCAGCCAGGCAACCATAAGATCGTGGGTTATTTCTGAAGTGGAACTCATGTCCGAGTTGGAGGCTGCATCTGGGAGTACCTAGTGATGTGACGTGAGATGCGAAATTTGCACGAGAATTTCCAAATGGATGGCTGGGCAAGCATCAGACCCCACGGTGGGGGGAGGGGCCAGGGATTGTGGCCAACTCCAGTTGCGACGCTTATCGGTCAGTCAATGTGCAGGGCGACTCACTACCCGTTTCAACCCTGGAAAGAGGGTGTCATGGCGGCTGGACGACGAGACGGTGCAACCGCTCTCAAAACACCAAGGGGGAGAGTGTGAAGGGTGACGAGGATTGCTAATGACAGGCAACCAGTGATCCTGTGCCTCGCCCCTGCCTAGTTGAGGCAGCAGGCGCCTTGAGTTTCAATGGGGTAAATTCCCCCAGAAGGAAGCATCCTGCGTAGAATCTCGGTATAGGTGAACTCAAGGCGTTATTCATGTGACAATCGGGGTGGCAGGCTGAAAGTGTTGGTAGGATCGTGACAAGGCGCAATCTCATGTTGGCCAGACATCCGAAGTATCAGGATCATAAGAGACAGGAGCGACCCAGTTGCCTGACCTTGGGGCTGATACGACAAAACTCTGTGCTGGTTGCATATGGCGCCCCAGATGCTCAGGAGGGAGGGCAGCCTGCCCAGGGGCGGAAAGGCTGGCGAGAGTCTGGCATTGACCTGAGTCGTGTTTGGGTAACAGTCATCCACGTCGCCGACTGTGGATAGGAACCAACAAGTAGACGCCAATGCATTTGGTCTTGTTGTTCCTCCAAAGGCCTTGTTCTGTTATAGGAGCATGGTCGGCATCGAAGTTGTTGGGAGTTGACCACACACTGCGAAGTTGGCTATTATTTCTGGCCATTAGATAATGGCATCGTCTCTCGATCAATGCTGGCGTAAGGGGAAGCATGGAACCTGGTCAGAATGTTGTCATTGCTCGATGAGGACAACGGGATCGAGAGCGAGAGCGAGAGCGACTTGCGTATGGCTTTGGGCAGCACAGACGTGTACGTAGTCGGAAGACGATCGGACTGTCGAGATGGGTCAGCAACGGGGATGTCTGCGTTTTGCGACTTGGGCTTCCGTATGCGAAAACTGGGACGGGTTAGACGTGCTATGCGAGGCACGTATGGAGACTTGGGTCGATGTCCGTCCGGGAGAGATCCTGCTTGTGTGTGTGGTTCCGGAAATGCAAAGTGCCGCGTGCATACCGGCTCGGATGCCCTGAACAGACTGCCGGAGAGACTCGATGGAAGAATAGAAACGCCCCTCGTTACCTGTTCACCTGGCCAGCTCCATCGGTGTGGCCCACCTCCGCCGTCTGGAATGGCCAGCGGAATGCTGCCGAGGATCGTGCCGATCGATTTCTGGTAGAAGGGTAACAATACAGTAGCTGGGATATATCACCAACGGAGACAGGTTAGTTCGTACGGTTGGTGGTGGTGGTGGTAGTGTTGTTGTTGGACGGCAGCCAGGTCAGAGAGCATTGTGAGATGATTGAAGTGACAGACTGACTGAGTGATCAAGGTGAGGGCAACTGCAGTGGAGCGTGGGTCCAGCGCCTCCACGCTATTGATACCCCCTAACAGCACCCCTAACACGATTGGCCGACAGCGTGTGACAGCGGGAGCTTTCACCACCCGGGGAGCTGGTTCCACTGTAGTCAGTGCGGCTTTGGCGCCAAAGGCGGGAGGACGTGCGCGATCGCCCGGGCAGGGTTCTGGTTTGAGCCGCATACGTAAAGTTAGAATGAATTTCTAAGTTGATATAATAGGTACTCACATATTTTATCTGGATACAACATCCCCACCAGAGCATCAACACCATCAGCCCTCCTCTCCTTTTCTTTCGAGCGAGGCGCTTCAACCAATGGGCGTGGCTGGACTATCTCCGCGTGCTGTAATTGGCTGATGGGATACCATCAACACCATCTCTCTCTTGCAGGCGCCTCTTCAGAATCAAGGTCAACTCGTGATCGCCGGAAGGCTTGACCGGCAGTTTCGATATGCAAGCTGTTCTGCTTTGGGATGACATCTTGTCTGTTCAGCTCAGTATGGTCGGATAAAATGGATGGTTTAAGGAATCCAGGGGGGGACTGGGACTGGGGGGTGGGGAATGGGAATGGAGTGTCCGGAGGCAAAGAGGATTGTCACATTTGACGCCATCTGGAAGTTAATCAATGTAACGCTTGTGTCGTGTCGCTTCTCCGAATATGACTATTCAGCCATTCTGTACTGGCTTTGAGCTACTCGGGTCCCGTCTTTGCTTGTTGATCTGTTGTGGGATGTGCGTCCTGGGTCATCCCTGGGCTGCAGTGGATATGTGGCGTTCGACAGTACTCGTTGGTTGGTTGTCGTTTTGCTTTCTCGAGACGATACGGAAATGGTGGTGTGATGGAGTGAAGTCCCCCGGGGACGAACATCGGAGTGAGGCCTGCTCCAAACGAGTCTGGCCCTTCCTTTATTTCTGGCGCGGGTTGTCGGATCAGTCCAACAACGTTCTCGATATCCCAGTTCTTGCTCCTCTGCGATACTTTCGTTCTTCAATCTCGAGCCGTTAGATTTCCAGCTCATGCCGTTGTCTCTGTGTCTCTGAATACACCTGAACCAGAGGGCCCAGGAAGTAATTTGCCACGGGGTAAGTCGTGAATATGCTGAGTAGGCTCGCTGGAAACTTGCAGTCATTGAGCCTCCAGAACAGGTCCAGCATCGTCGATCATTATTTTTTTGTTCACACTCCCACGCCCGACCGCACTCCACTACTCGTTCGAAGTCCGAAGTCCTCTTGATCGAAGCCGCGTCCCGTCCTAGTCGGCAGTACAAGTAATGGCGATGGCTGAGCCTCTGGTGACTTGCTTTGCTTGGGTTTGACGGCTCGACTGCCTCGGAAGGTGCGTCGTTCTATCAGGACCTTCCATAACACTCGAGTCTTGGTATTTCTTCGGTCTTGTAGGACAATGTTTGCTTCGGTGATCTCTGTCCGACAAATGGTATGCGATGGCTCTTCGACGTCGACGCCGAAGCATGCACTCCCAACAAGAGATCTATCCTAGAACGGCTTGTCAACTACCTAACTTGTCTGGAAAGAGGGTGTCATAATGCACGAGCATCTCTGTCTTCGAGGTACAGTAAGTTCATGTAAGCAAACAACCTTGAAAGTACTAAAGCGTCTCGATGCTTCCTCGACTGGGAGCCATCGGAGACAGCGAATAGCTTCAACATCGTCAGATTTTTGTTTTCGATGGCGAGGCAGTCAAGTCGTGGACAGAGATATGTAAGACTGGCATTGTATAGCACCCTGCTTTGAAAAAGCGGCTGTCCCTGGAAACGGGAACTGCAATACTTGTATGCCAAAAAGAAACATCTCTAGAAGTGACTCATCAGGACCCAGCTGAGGATCTGCCTCGCAAGGCTGACTGGTCCCTCGGCGGTGGCCAGGTGTCTGCTACATCATCAGAAATAACGAGAAAATCAGCGACACTAGTCTTGGCGGGGGATCACGTCGTGAGGGTTGCAGAGATAACTCTTGCTGCCATTTGTGCCATCTGCAGCGTCCGGACCGGGCAAGCAACCAGCAGCTCGGGTGGGATATGAAATGGTAGACCATTTTTGAAGAGAAAGTTAGGAGGCGGGAAAACATGGGAAACAGGGAAAACAGGAAGTTCTGATCCATGAGGCTCAAGCAGCGGTGAGTGGACAGCTGAAAGTTGATTACAGAAGTGAAGTGTCCAGGCAGGCTGTGGCTCATTACCTCTACTTGCCCCTGAAGTTCCACACACACAGGGATGTATCTGCATGCAGTTGGGCATGGGCGCATACTCCAGCGGGGAGGCAGGATTTACATGATTGTCAGGTACAGCCTGTAAACATCCAGGCTGGTCCTGGAGGGATTTGCCGGCAGGAGGAAGAAAAGTTGTTCGAGCAGCGACGGCAACATGAGGGAAAGTGCTGCAGATACTTGTACCAGCTGACCGTGCTCTGCTCTATTTTCTAACCAAAAAATGTCAATAAGACTTCTGATCGCTCTATTGACACGGCTTCGACATTACAAGCGCCAGACACATCCTAGTGGATCTCTCGGGGCGTACTCCTCAGTACGCCAATGCCGAAATGCCAGACGAAGCTCCCTGTTAGGAGCACCGGCTACGATGCTACTGTCTGTATTCTCGTTGATAGGACCCTTGAAAGGCTAGTTTAGTTGCATATGTCACTGGATCACCTGCTGTAGATCCAGGTTCCTGGTTGTGTTCTAAGCCCCTGTGCCTCCCTCCCGCGGGTTCCTGATCATTCAAGTGTCACTCGCCACATCACCGCCAGCATTGTTGTTCATGGGTGCTAGTATGGACCTTAAGTCGGCATTCCTAATACCATCCCAAAGAGCCCTGCTTGTCCTGGTGTTTCGTTGTGGCCACTGTGTAAGTGGTCACACATCGCTGCTTGCGATGCTTCGATCATGCCCAGGTAATATCTTGTTTCCCTTGCCACAGAAGGTCACTTCGTGGACTGCGGCGCCGGGCAGAAAGTTGTCTCTGCCTGCTTGCTCTAGCAATATGATTTCAACCCAGATGATGTTTCCTCTTACGCCTGCACATGAAAGGCATGGGAAATTACTTCAGGGGCGGGCTGGTCTTTGCAGCTCGTTGGGATTTATGATGGGGCCACGTGGCTGGTGTTCGTCACTGAGATGAGGAAGTGGATACGTATTCTTGAGGTTCACGTATGTAGTAGGTGCATTGTTCAAGACTTGAAACCATTAGTTCACCTTCGCCTGGTGCCGCTAATACTATCCAAGGAGATTTTCAAGCAGCTAGCAGCAGTAGACGGTGTAGTGTGAGGCGAAGCAGTCTGTACGCATGCAGATTTCCCGATGTTTCAACCAAAAGCCACAGGCAACTACATTCTCTGGACGTCGAAGTGGGATTCTTGGCCTTTGTTAAAGATGTGAAGATTCTCTTCCAAGCGTTCACTCCCTGGCAGCCTTTCCTCTCCCTAATACCCACGAGTCTGGCACCTGTTCAATCAAAAAAGACGCAAGCACTCCGTTCTCGGGCCTAAGGAGTTAAAATCAAGCAAGAAAAGTTCCGATGGCGAAACAGGGAAATGGGGCGGCGCCTAGAGCGCCAACTGACAATCAAGAGGAGTACGCCACACACCCACAAGATACGAGTATCTGCATGGCCATGGTCCCTTCCCCTCCCGGGATCTCATCTCAATGTCACCATACAAGTACAAAGGCCCTCCTACTGACTGCTCGTTATCTTGTCAGGTCTGCATCGGCTTCCAATCATTCTGCTTTCTTGATAGACTTGAGCCGTGTCGACATCGAATGCAAGACTACTCGCTCTGTCGTCACACGGAACGAGCTGTTTGGACGGGGTGGAATCGACTTGTGTCATACCTCCCCCTGGAATCAAGATGATTGTCTTACATGTTCTGGCAAAGGACTTTCTTCCAGCGACACAATAGCTGTGGAAGCAGGGTCCTTCAGGTACACGCCTTGACGTAATGATATGGGAACGCCAACTGATCCAAGCAAAGTTCTCCTCACCCACTCTCCATCCACGATCTCCCAAAACAGCGACAACAGGTGAGGACTAGCAACATGCTTTTGAGACGACCGTTCATGCTAAGCGGCCCTGCACGTCGAACCTTGACAGGCTTTGTCGCATAATCTTCCTCATGAAGACAAGTCGAGACGCAGCCCACACTATGCCTACATCGTGCCCGGTGGCCGCATCTCCCCAACCATAATGGACGTCGGAACGCACGAGACTTTGACCACCGCCGAATACGTCGGACACGACAACAACACAACAGTGATGGGATACCCCAGCACCATCGACGAGGGGATGGATATATTGCTGTCGATTAACCACAACGATCATCCCCTTGAAGAACGCCCTGGAACTGGATAATCCCACCACTCGACTTGTTTGGTCTCAGGACAGCTCATTACTTAACACACTTTGTCATGGCTATGACAGTAAGAGAAGGGAACACAGTTGTCGAGGTCATTTGACAACAGGGTTCTGTGACGATGATCTCGAGAGTCAAAAGGGATGGAAGATATACATGGCAGAGAGTCCTCGCGTCCTAGTTGCCACTACAGGCTACTAGTATTGACTGCGGATTACAGCGCTCTGTCAGGCCCCGTCGATGGACCTCGGGAAGATCAAATAACGGTGTGGTTGATGCCAACATCAACTCTGGAACGCACCATGGACTTCCATGGTACTTGGTCGCTTGTTTTCCATGCACATAGCGTCGCTATGTAAGCGAGGATGATCAACACCATCACAGATGGGTACAGAACCCCCGCCCAACTCACGTTGCCTCTGCGTCCTGAAGCAACGAGTGTTGATGATCTGTTCCATTGGCTCTCAAACCTCACTACCCCATCCTGATCAAGAGTTAGTACGTTAGGAGCAATTATTTCCTCGCTGGGTCTGTGTTCTTTTAGGTAGGATGGCCCCGGGGGGTGCGCGCATGTGGCATTTGAGGTTATCATCACCAGCAGAGTGAAGCCCAAGTGGGCAATAATAAATCAACATCATCACGTCGGATGGTGGAGTGGATATGGGATCTGCGTTCTCGTGTTGGTTTCATTGAGGAGAGTCTATTTGCGTAGGTTAGGATTTCGCGAAGATACTGGGCGAGGCAATTTAGGAGTGTTCCCAGTTAGAATTTCTCACATAGAAGATGTTATTATAGTGCTTTGTACCTTACGTGTCATTTGGCATGATCAAAAGTTAATCTAGTCGATTCTTCTAGTAATCGGCTTGAAAGATCTAACAGCTATATTGATACTATCTAATACGAGGCACCACAGGGCTACCAGGCTTCGTAAGGGGACCTGCCATCCAGAATGTATATAGCAGCCTCCTTTCCCCATGCCTATCAATTAGAAATTTACTCTCAGTACCAAATAATTTAGCCTTGCGTTAATCTGCATACGTACTATTGTCCCGAGAGCCCTCTTTTTCATACTTCGCCTTTCTTCATGACTCTGTTGCTTTGAGATAGCTCTCAAAAGTATGGTTGCCCAGGTGCTCTGAGTCGCCTCCTCGTACTATTCAGGAGTGGCGGGCAACCTGGGAGTACTACTTACTAAGTAAGTACTCAAATATACTTAGGTAGTGACGTGGACGATAGGAACCAGCACCCATCAAATCGAGAAGACCGGTAGAATCCTGAGTCTACTCAGCCTCAACAATAATATAGACTAAAACATTGAATGTGGCTTTCAAGAGGAGAAGGTGGGGAGCAGGCGGGGGGGGGGTGTCTATCAATCACATGAGGAACTCTTTGCAGAGCAACTGGGCTGATCCCTGCAGGAACATGAAGCGTGTAAGTCTATTGGTCACCTGGGCAGCCTTGGCTACGCCCCCCCTTGGCCATAAGAGCCTGGGAAACCGTCGCATGAATATAGAGACCAAAATGGTTTACATTCTGAAAATATGTCCGTGTTTCCTCGTAGGCAGTACTACTCATCTCACCGTGTTTCATAGTAGACGGCTTGCTAGATCAGCCGCCAGTGCACCCTGGGGCATATGGGAAGAGCTGATAGGATAACATTGCTGTGTTTTCCTCACATAATACACCACGAACAACTAGGTAAAACGCTCTAAAGGCATATTCCTAGAACTTAATATGAGCAAGTGGTCAAGTGAAGTTCGTTATTGGAGTGCCACCTGTATGATGTCGGTCGCTTGTTTACTCAAGTACCACAACACTGAAGTAAGTGTATGTGATCTGTTATTGGACTCAACTCCTTCCAAGGTTGCCGGAGACTCTCTCCCAATTTGTAATTGTCATATAAAAAGCCAGAGAGAACTGATACCCCCATCAGTGTGTATTACACCATTCCCACCACCCTCTATGGTGGCTACATATGTACAATATTCTATTTTGCTCAATGGGTCCCTTATGGCCAGTTCCTCAGGTTTCTAGGTATCAAGCCTTAGTACATGCCTACAATGCTTCGCCGTGGAAAAGGTACATGTAGTCAAGCAATTTATCGCCATCCAGGTACATAAGTATATATCAAATAAGGCATGGTTTCCCGTGCGAGGTTTTTCAAAGCAGTCAGATAGTTTCTCCAAGGTTCTTAACGCAGTCTGGTCCTCATTTCCTTTACGTGTTGTGGTACCTGATCAAAATCATCAATTTCACCTTTATAGGAAGCGATTTGACATTGTTTCATGGATACCGCAGCTATTATAATTGCACTAGAGGTTTACCAGAACATATTTCCGAATAATTTAGAATGGTGCCTACATAAATAATTTACTGCTTAGCACCGGAGAAGGAATATAGAAGCAACATATACGAGGGGCTGGTATATGACTTCGTATAATTGACTGTACATATCATACGATTCTCATTGATTCGAAACCCTTTTTCGAAAGTAAGAAAATGGTAGGAATGATTCTTGTGACGTGGCAATAGGCGCGTCGGTTTGAAACTTGAAGTCCAGTGGTCTTTCGAAGCAAACAGGTCTTTACCAGGAAATGTTACCTTAGACAATACGCGGGGTAAATTTCAATGTTTTAATCTTGAACTTGCAATGCACCCATCGGTAAGTTGCCTCATTGATATTGACGTGTTCTGGTGTTTCTTTCCTTCCATACTGAGAACGGAGTGCCCAGGTGAAAGCCACTCGCCTTCATACAAATGGTGTTGTCGTGACAGTGCTCTTTCCGGCACCTCTAGAACAAATACCTCCCTATTCAATTCGTTACCAGCTGGCAGATGCGACCTTCCTCTGAAGAGTACTCAGAAACCTGCCATGAACCAGACTATCTAGGCAACCATGTGCCATCATTAATGCACTGGGCACTGGCTACTAGGGCACATCCAACCGCCAAGGTCATCTACCAAAGAGCTGATACTGCAGATAGAACGCTATATAGAGCAATCGGGCCTTGATTGGTTTGATTTGGCAGTGCTCTCACACTCAAGCTGGATGCTGGAGCCTGGATATGAACGGCCAGG
The DNA here is from genome assembly GCA_016808195.1 of Cytospora chrysosperma. Lineage (NCBI taxonomy): Eukaryota > Fungi > Ascomycota > Sordariomycetes > Diaporthales > Cytosporaceae > Cytospora > Cytospora chrysosperma. The sequence goes on from JAEQMF010000012.1 coordinate 1,709,545, forward strand.
CTCAAAGTGGGCGGCGCAACATCAATGCAATCGATTGGCCACATCACATTGAAACTAACATGACTTACTCGGACGGCGATTGAGCCCTCGGATTAGTATAGTTTCGTTCCATCACAGAAATGAATACTCCACGGGAACGACGTGATGTTACGAGGCAAAAAGATATGGTCATGTCCCTTGCAAGGATCGAACTTGCGACTTCTGCATTCCTAACCATTTTCTACGCATGGAGATACGTAGATATAAGAGCAGCACGCTAAACCACTGCGTTAAAGGGACCTTGACAAGGGGTTGTTAATGGCGCGCGGGGAAATTCCGCAAGCCCATATAGGGCAGCATTCAGCTGAAACGGTATGATGCAGCCCTTTGACAGATCTTCGCACAGTAGACTTCATCCCCAATCTGTTGATGATGAACTATTTGCTGCATTGAGCTATCGGACAAGTCGTCAGTCTTTGAGGCCGGGCGTTCTTCAGCCCCCCACAATTGTCTTGTTATATCCGTACCAAGTTGACCTCACTCAGCTATCCAGCCACTTTGATGTAACCGCCCGCATAGCACCACTGAATCGAGACAGATCATCGATCGGGTTTTCGTTTTTGTTTGCTTTTTCGTTGTTCTTGTTGCATGAAGAACCACACTGGACTGGTAGCATGTTGGCCTACCGCAAAGTGCTGGTTGCCTTACAATATTCTGGAGTACAAGTCGATAGTCGCGGGGTCGTACATGTTGGTTTATTGGGCACTGCTTGAGAGACTAAGCCTTCGCGGAATCCACCAAGACCCATTGAATATCGAGCTGCACTAGACGCACATGTAGTGTGATTAGCACGCATCGTTTGACGCCATGTTCTTCAGCTGAGTGATAGCCTGACCAGTCGAGCCTCGACGTGGGCTACCTAAGTATTTGCCCCCAAACGGACGAGACTATCACTTACCATTCAATGCTGCAGGCGCCCAATTTATTGCCCAGCTACTCGCCGCCTTTGCTGTGATTTGATAGATTTGCATCGGATTTTCCCCAATAAATGAACAAGTCAGTCCGGCTTGCAGTATCCTGCAACGAGACTGGAAATACTATTGAATGCTCCATGAAGCTGAAGGACCTTCAGCCTGATGATACCCACATATACTAATCTAACAAGGCAGCAATCAAGGCATCTTTCGAAGATGCGTCCAACCAACGCCGTTTCAATAACAGGGGTATTTCAGACGCCAAGCTCGAAATACTAACATGCAGGGCGATCAAAGATGCAAGAGATCGTCTCATCTCAAAACAGGCCATGCAATACTGACCCTCACGACACATGAGATCACCTTACAACAAGACAGGATTCTGACTAGCATCATCATTATCCAGGCCCTCAGAATCACTTGGTGCGTTCAAAGCTGCTTTCAGCAGGATTTCCTTGAGCCTCTCCTTCCTGGCACGCCACTCGACAAGCGTCTCAGTCCTTTGGTTCGTGACAGAGGGTGTGACTTGCTTCCCGTTCAAGTACAGATACGATGTATCACCCATGCCAGACTCTCTGATAACGAGGCCCTGACCCAGCCTGCCGTCCCCGAGATGCCATTTCATCGATTCCATGTGAAGTGTCTGGAGGTGTACTTCGAGTTCCTCAATCGATGGAAAGATGCTCAGCACACCGGTGCTGTCATCTCTTTCGCACTTTCCCCAGCTACAACACAGAGTGTCCCGAGCCTCTTGGCCATGCACTATGCCAATATGTTTCCGAAGGTTTGCTAAGTTGTTCAGTAGGGCCTTGCAGCCCGCCCATTCGCACTTGAACTGTAGGAACTGAGGCTGGGTATGGTCATAAAGGTCTCGAGGCCCTGGCGAAGGCGGCCTGGGTGGCAGATCTGGGTGTCGCTCGCGAATGCGTCGTATCCTATAATCAGGTCTTGTCTCTACTCGTCTGGGTCTCGGCCGATCTGCGACACTCGACAGAGGAATCGTGTTGATTTTCGAACCTTTCGGACGACCCCAGCGACGGCTTTGAGCATCCGCCTTGGACGTTGCCGTCAATTCTGGAGGCTGATATTCGTCTGTCGAATCAGATGGGATAGGATCAGGTTCTGCTGGATCGGGCTCGGAGGAGTCGTACATCGAGCCTGGTGCTCTATTGTCGCGTGTGTACTCATCCGACTCCTCGTCACGTTGATCTTCTGGTGCAAATGGGTCTGTTTCCAAGTCTGTGCCCATTCCTGGATGTATTCCAACGGCTGGCATGCCTGATTCCTTCGAGCTACTGGTTTTGGCTCTGCCATGGCCGGGGAACTGCTTCGTCCGTCCTGGGGCTGCCATGCGACTTTTCTTGGTGGCATCAGCAGCTGCCTGCATACTGATAGCTCCCAAGGGCAGTGGAAGACCAGTAGACATGAGCCTGCGCTCCTCCTGAAGCTTCTGCGAGAAGTCGTCAAGCCTCCCCTGCTCTTCTGCCGCACGACGGGCACGAACATAGCCCTCCCAACCGCGGCCGAGACGATTGAGCTCTTGTGAGATGGCAAAATCACTGAAGCCAACGTACGTGGGGCCTTTGCGGTGCTTCCTCCTGAAAGCGGTGAGCTCTTCATCGGTGAGTCTGAAGAATGGAAAGTTGTCCTTCGTTGACTTGTCAAGGTTTGATGCATCGTTCTTGACGGGTGGCTGATGAGGGCTCATGCTGTATGAAGATCGGGCGTCTCTGTTCTTCCTGTGCAGTTTGTGATTTCGGGGGCCTCTGTTATGCTCGTTCCGGTGCACCTTGGACTCTCCTGGTGCGATTCGCGATTTATTGGGGGGCAAGTGACTGGCAGATGGCCCTGTAGAGGGTGGCCCGTAACCCGAGGTTGCATCTTGATTATTGGCTCTGAAATGCTGCTGAGGTTTATTCAACATAGGTGGCCGAGACGGTGAGGCTTGCCCAGTTCCCAATGACGGCAAAGAAGCCGCGTGGGTTGGCGAATAGCTCATGGTTTGCTGTCACACCCAGATCTTGGGCATGGCTTTCACTTGCACCTGGGGTCGCCGTGCTTCTCTCAGTCTCAGTCTCTTCCTGTTAATTGGTTCATGAGGAAAACCCGGCCAGGCTCCTTGTAGGTTCCTGTGTCAGTTGAGACTTGCCTGCCGTAGACAGTCACCGACCGAGTTTGAGGTCGAGTAGGGTTGGTAGTCAAACACCAACACAGTCACTGTCACGGTCACGGTCAACCTAGCGTCGATGTTAACGTTGACATTGACGTTTACGACATTAACGGTGGTCAGGCGTGACGCGTTTCGTCTACTGTGAAAGCGCGTTTCCCAGTAATACGTTGCGTACGTAATCCATCCACTTAGATACGTGCACGGGCCACTCACTTGGTTTGGCCCCTAAACAGCTCCACCGGTTTGGGCCCCTAAGATGCCCACCTAGGTACCTAGGTACTTAGTAGGTACTCAGCCAGGTAGTACGTGAAAGACAGCTGCGCCGGGTGTTCAGCAGGCCACAGCCAGCTGGCCATGACCACAATAAACGTTTACTATGTAAAGGCACTTTCGGAGTTAATTGGCAAACAATCCGATCTCGTGATTTCTGCCCTGATACATGCCCTCGATGTGAGACTCGCTGACGCAGCATGTGATGTTTTCGTGTTCTCCGCCACGCACCTACCTCGTTACTTCTCGCCTCTGATACCAGTTCTGGTCAAGTTTCGTTGCCTTCTTCTTCCTTGTATCGATACGTTCAGATGGCATCACAGCACAAAGCGTCATCAGAGACCATGGCCAAGAAGAGAGATCGTTTATTGATAGGTCATCAGCAGTGGCATCTTCAGCTGAAAGACTCTTCAAGGTCCGATATACGTCCGATGCCGCCGAGCCTGAGCCTCATTCTGACGCGTTCACGTGTCATCAACATCAGATCGTGTCCCATGAACTGGAGATCAGGCTACCTTCTACGAGACATCCCGTCTGGCCTCGAATTTCTGTTTCGGTCGGATCAACCGAGTACTCTGGCTAGACTCGGTGTTGTCAGCTTCCAAGGCTGCCCAGGAATCGCAGTGGTGTCGATGCAGCTCGTGGAAAGGGGCGCAGCAGACTAGACGCCTGGATGCCTCAAACCTTGGAACTGTCTCACTAATCACATCAAGATAGGCTTCATTTTTCAGTGTGGGATAGATCGCCTTGAGACGGGTTCCGTGCTGAGCCCGTGATGTATTCGGATTGGCTTTGACAGCAATGGTGAGACGGGGCAGTCCGAGGGAAGAACCCACCATGATCTCAACCTCACCTGGTGGAACAACGGCGTTGGCCACAGCAGTCACAGGTTTTGCCAGATCATCTGCACAATCATCACCGAAGCACTGCTTCTCGGTGTCTTCTCGGTATCCGGTTGAGATCAACTCTCCGTGCTGCTCCCTTGTCCCATAGTTACGCTTACCGCGAGCTGACTTTGCTGACATCTTTTCCCGCCGACTTCAGGATCCGAGGAGTATTCGGGGTCCAGCTGACCATTAAGTAAGATACACTCAGTCCTCCCTTGCAGTCCATCTTGGCGTCCCCCAAGTGGACAAAGTTCAAGTGTACCAAGTTGCAATCGGAAGCGGATGCCATTTTCGTGTATGTTGTTACTTGACAGTATAGATATTTCAGGATTCGCACAATATCAACGCGTCCACGCACATGCATGACGGCCAAGCGTTCATAAGTAAATGACCGCACGAGACGTAAACGCTTTTTGGGACGAGAAACCAAGTGGTGTAAAACTGAACAAAAATGCAAGCAGTAGCAGACCGCAGCATGGAAGAAGAACGAGAGTTCAAAAGAGTCCCCCGAATCCAAAACAGAACAGTCCTCCTCCAAACTCCTCAAAGAACCCCTTCCGGGAAAACCCATCAGCACTTCTGGCTGAAATACTCCTGCCCATCAGCGTCTACGACAGCAAAGCTGGGGAGTGCGAACCAGTCCTGGTAAGTAAACCAGAAGGTGTTCATCCTGTTGAACGACGGGCATGCCACCTGCTGGAAGTAGCTCGCGGCGTTGGACACGCTCGGGACGGCGTCGCCGTTGGTACCGCCGTTGACCGGCCACCCCGTCTCCGTGACCCAGACGCTCGGCATGCGGCCCGAGCTAGAGCCCTCGAGCGCCTTGGTGACGGTGGACTTGGTTTGCGTGATGGCATCGTCGAAGAGCCTGCGCGCGTTGTCGATATGGTTGTCGTCCTCGGCTTGGAAGTACGGGTACACGTCGACGCCGATGAAGTCGCACGCCCGGATCACCGCCGTGTTGGCCTCGTCGAACCAGGCGTTGGTCGTGTCGACGTGGCCGACCTCGATGAACTTCTTGTCGGCGTCGTAGCCGTCAATGCCCTGCACCATGGCGCGGACGTCGTTGATCTTGTTAGTCAGGCTGTTGGGCCCGATGTTCCCGCGGTACAGGGACTCGCTGCCGATGGAGATGCCGACCAGCCAGTTGAAGCCGTACTGCTCTATCGCGTGCAGCAGCGCGCCCTTCTCATCCTCAAAGTCGGAGTCTGAGTCGTCGAGGCCGACGAGGATGTGGGTGCCGGTCGCAATGGCCTCGGGCACCGCGTTTGCGAGACTGTCGCACTTGTGCGAGTAGAAGAGCCGCGCCGCGTTGATCCCATTGGGAAAGTTCTGGATGGCCTGGAAAACTTCTTTCCAGTCATCCTTTGTCTTGCACGTTGTGCCGTCCGCCGTGTTGGACTTGACGTTGAAGCCTCTCCAATACGCCGCCGTTGGCGTGGCAAGCGTCACAACGAGCGGAAGCAAGAAGTCTGAGAACTTCATATTGGCGACAATAAGAAGGGAAACTGTACACGGCGGCAACAAGAGGCTTGACCCAGGAAGACGGGGCGGGTGAATTTATAGAAGAGCTGAATCGGGACGAAACGACAGACTGATTGCGAAGAGAGACCAAAGAAATAGATATAAGAAGGAGGGCCCTGGAGGGGGCAAACACCATTAAGACAACCTCGCGAGAGATGTGTCCTAGGGAGGTGTCAAGCCCGCTCGAGCCGAGACTGACTGCTTCAAGTAGCGAGAGGTCCACGAGTCGCCGCTGAGGCTGAAACACATGTTATCACGAGTCCCAGCAAGTGAACAGTCACAACAGAGCCGCAGCCCGCATGGGATTTAGTCTCTTTTTGCGGGACAGTAAGGACGTTGGCGTCGTGCTATTTGCTCTATCTCACACCCACTCCATCAGCAAGTCTTAGTAGCCCTGGGGTTTGTGGGCAGGGGTTCGTGCAGGACAGACGGAAAAGCTCGAGACGCTATCATGAAGCCACTGTCAGAGGATGAGTTCCCGCGAAAGGAAAAGACTCCCCGAGCTGCGCCGGGCCGTCGTGGTATCCATGGATCCCCGCCATCCCAAAAACGGATCAATCGCAACGCAGCAAGACATAGCACCTGCGCGGGGGAGTAATTCGCGATGGCTGCTTCTGGCCGGGGATGCCCAGCAGATATAAATGAAGTCTTATCACAACCAAGCAACGCCCATTTTCTAGACTCTCGCGCCTTCGAGAGTGGCCGATAAATTACAGGGGAACATTTGTGGCGCTCTGTGTCACCTAATCCAAGAACTACCGCGCAGGTAACCGTGTCCTATCACTCTCTTGGCCTGCATTGAGGCGAGGGGAGGTTCCTGGGAGGCAGGGGAGGTCCAGATGTCAGAAGGGATACTAAGCCCGTGATCGGCATAAAATCTCCCACCCGCCTTTTGTTCCTTTTGTTCCTGGCCCGTTCACGGTTAAGCCTTGAGGCCCATGTGCCATGACACGTTTGGCAAATGAAAACATTGACGAATAAATGAGCCAATTATTACACCTCAAGTCATTCAAGTATTGGCGAGACAGAAATCATCACCAAAGACGTGTATCTAGCCACCAACACGGTGGTTGAGCCAGTTTTGTCTGTCAGGACTTTGAGTCTGTCTCGGCAGCGAGCGCCTTAACGGGATGAAGCGTCCGTGGCGTCTCTGGGAGTCAGTGGGCGTCTCCTGGCCCGCTTACCATTTGCCCTGATGGCTCGGTTCGTTGGTCTGATGGCGTCCTACTGGTCTGTGTAACCTACCTAGCTATCTAGTAAGATCTCGGTCCATGCATGCTGCGCGGACCCCGGGTAGATCTGCAATCCGATATACTGGTATTAATGAACCACATGTGCGAAGTACGCATGTAAGTAATCCATACTTTAATATGGATGAGGATCCTCCCATGTTACCACGCCGGTAAGTTCAGATCAAGAGCACTGACCATGTCTCTGATCGGAATCGGCGTATCAGACGATGTAAGGTTGATCCAGAAAATATGACAGGTAACTATCCAAAAGCGTACTTAGTAAGTAACACTGACTTGTCATCTCTCAACGGCTTCTTCGAATCCTGTTGCCAAGGACCACGAGGTTATACATGAGATGATTATAGCATGTCATGTCATATAATACATGTATCATATCATATAGCCATTTCCCATAAGCTTTATGCAAGTAAGCAACCCTTATACAGATACAGTAATGCTGCCGTGAAGTCCGACAGCGCACATGACTCCCAGACTGGAATTAAGTAGCTCACGGCCCGAGGAGAAGCAAATTGTCACCGGATCCGCCCTTGGTCGTTCCAGGTATACTCCTACTGCCTGCCCCTCTCTTTTCTTTTTCGGGCCAGTTTTTATGTCACCGAGAGAAGAAGCAAATCCTAGGACAAAGTCATCGTGCTCAAATTGCACGATCCTCCTATAGGAGCTAGATCCGTCTCAGCATATCCAGTCCTCTCAGGGGTGAGCCATCGACATTTGACACGTGTTATTCAGGATAAGCTCTGAAGGATGTTCGTAGATCCCCGCGCCCCATACATGGTATTGAGTTGTGGAAAGATATCTGGAGCAGTCTTTCTCCCCCATAACACTTGTACGTGAGGCGTTTGGATCCATGCTGCTGCATTTCTTAGGCTACGTGGAAAAGAGCGAATACATACTGGTGACCCAGGCCTCGGGAGCCATAAGGTTTCAGGACGTGTGTCACGTTACTATTCATTTGCGGATAATCCCGGTGTAAACACTCGAGGCTGAGACTGAGTCCTACTTGCAGATGTGGATGGCGCCGAGACGCCACATGATATATCCTGCCACATGATATATAATACAGAACATTGGATGACATGCACAAGCACGTGCCCTTACTTTGCAACCTCCACATTGGGAATAGTACATTTCCCTAGTGATCCTGGAGACGTTTGCAAGAGTCCTTTAATATTGAAATGGATCGAAAACTGCGACGGATTTCGACACCACGGTCTCATCCCATGGGATGGTAAGAATGCGACATTATTGCCTGGCTTTTGTCGGGCATGGCTTTGCCTTCTGGGCCCCTCAGCCACGCTAGACGAGGCTGACAAGTGGTCCGAGAGTGTGTGATACAGAGACCGTGGGGCTTATCCGGGCTAATTGTCCTTGCCAAATCGCGGTCGACTGCAGAGCACAGAGGATCAGCAAGACCTCGGGATTAATATATTGGTCTCATCGTAGTATGGTTTGGGTGCGGGGACCATTGGGGATCCATGTATGCTCTCGAATTCGACGGCGGACGAGTCTCCAACATTGCTCACGTTAGTAGACAGCTACTTGAGTAATTGTCACACGTATAGAAAGCATGATAGCATTTGCCTACTGATCGGACACAGGGCGGAATATTTGACCTTTATGCACGGTTCAGGTATGATATAAGTGTATGGATTTGCGTACGTATCCAGCGCGGTATATTACTCGTCGCCAGGTTGGGTGTAGTTTGGCATTCATACGGGACTTTCGACTTTAATCTACACAGTACTTCAATATGTGTCTGCTATGCAATCTCGGGTTTTGAGTTTACATACTTACCTAGGTGTGCACCCAGGCTCCGAGAAACATCACAATACCACCTTGCGCTCGCGGAGCCCAAGTCTTTGGTTCATGCTCGTGAGCAGCACTCGACACGGGGAGCAGTGGCCAAATTTGTGCTCTCGGACACCATCAAATCTGGCACTGCTGGATCTGACACCAAGTTTGATCTCGTGATCCTGAAAAAGTCACCAGAAGGGTTGACCAAGTATAAAGGCGAGGAAGCAGAGTTCCTCAGGAGTCTGGCAGGATGTGTGTGACCGAGAGGCTTTATCTTGGCCACGGGTCTTACGGAAACCACCAGTCTCAGCCCCTTTGGCAAGACCATCTCCTTGCCATGCTCCAGTGGTCATGCACACCTCTGCCAGCTCTCAGAAGAATCCGCCGAGACGGACACGAATGGTTCAGTCACCCACAGCCCGGACATCATCGAGGTCAGCTTCACTGCTGGTCTGATGGGAGATGTGGCTGGGGTGCTTGATGCTATCCACACCAGCAATTTGGCTGTGAGGAGATCCTCTGATCCACTAAAAGATATTCAGTCCAGCGACCAAGTCGTTCTTGTCCTTGACGAGATGTTCGCCCCTGTCATGGACTCACCGGACGAGACGCAGTGGCATATCTTGAAGCACATAGTACAGACAGGATGTCGCCTGCTGTGGGTCACCTCGGGTGCTCAGCTTGATGTAACCAACCCAACTCAAGCCGCAATAATTGGAGACCTTCGCACTATTCGCGCCGAAGAGGACTTGCGGCTCATAACACTCGATGTTCAGAGCCCGCATACAAAGACGGCCTCATATGCTATTGCATCCTGCCTCAAGCAACTTTCTTCTGACAATCCAGTGAATTCGGCGAAGAGCGGTGAAAGACAGCCATCCGATTTCAAATACGTCGAGGGCGACGGGGTCGTCCGAATTTGTCGGCTCATCCCAGACGTTCGAGCTCGGAGAGGTGCAGCAACACCAAGGCAAAGCCCAAGCGCTTGATCTGCGTGAGTGTGAGGCAGTGGTTCAGTTGCGCTGCGAGCCACTCAGCAATCTCGACTCTCTTCACTTTGTCGAGACGACATCCCAGCCTGTTCCCCTGAGCGACGGCTGGCTGGAAGTCAAGGTCCACGCCGCCGGCTTGGACTACGAAGATGTCGTCGTTGCCATGGATCTGGTGCCCGGAGACGAGACTGCCATGGGACACAAGGCTGCTGGTGTCATTGCGAACATCTCGCCGGGTGCAGAAGCGTCATACTCCGATCTGAAAGTTGGCGACCGTATTGTGGGTTTTGGCAAGGGATACTTTGCAAACCGCGTGAGAACCACGCCCAGCCACGTCCACCGTATAGCCGATCCTATGACATTTGAGCAAGCTGCTACCCTCTCGGTTGTCTATATCACAGCCCTGCATTCCCTGCTTGACCTTGGAAACTGACCGTGGGGGAACGGGTGCTCATCCACTCTGCGGCCGGAGGCGTTGATCTTGCAGCGATCCAGCTGGCCAAGTTCGTCGGCGCCGAGGTGAGCTATCCCATCTAGAGCCATATACATTGGTGTGCTTTCAATCTGACGATTTTATAGGTATTTGCTACTGTTGGATCCGAAGAGAAGCGAAAATTCCTCAAATCCACCTTCGGCATCAGCGACGATCGAATTTAGAAACGCAGACTTTGCCAAACAATGGCCGCCACTCAAGGTCAAGGTGTAGACGTTGTACTCAACTCTCTGACCGGCGACATGCTGGATGAATCATTCCGTAATCTTGCAGATGACGGTGCCATGGTGGAGATTGGCAAGAAAGATATTCTCGACCGCAACACAGTTCCCATGGCGCCGTTCGACCGAAACATCTCCTTCCGAACTGTCGATCTATCGCTAGAGCGAGCAACCGACACCCTCGTCTCAAAGCATATGGCCCGGATATTCGAGCTTTTCGAGTCTGGAGATATCAAGCCCATCTACCCTGTCCATCTCTATGCCTGGACAGATATCCCTGGAAGAATGGAGTGGCATCCCACCTGACGACGTTGTTCCTCATATCTATCAAGTTGTAGGTCCTCGTCCTGACGCCCACCGGGCCAAACCGGGATCAATCAACATGGACTGACCAGGGCTCACAGCGCGAGGAAGCCTGGAAGGTCTTCCCCTGGCCATGCATAGGCGAATTCTGGTTCATCGAACAAGGACTTCTCCGCCACCCGGACTACACCCGCGTCCTTGAGCAGCTCACCACCCACAGCAACGCCCCTGGCCCTGCCCCGAAGTTCCTCGATCTCGGAACCTGCATTGGCCAGGACGTCCGCACACTTGCCCACGGCGGCGCGTCACTGTCGAGCCTCTATGTCGCAGACGTGCTTCCGGGCTTCAGAGACGCCGGGTACTCGCTGTTCAAGGACAGCGACCGCTTGGGCCCGTCTCACTTCATCACGGGCGACATCTTCTCCGACGAGGACCAACTAGCCAGGACCAGAGGCACGTGGGACGTGGTCCACGTTACCATGTTCCTGCACGTCTTCGCGCTGCCTGAGCAGATCGCCGTGAGCAAGAACATCATGAAGCTGCTGAAGGCGGCGCCGGGCTCCACCGTCATTGGAACGCAGACCGGCTCCCTGGATGCTGGTGAGCTGGTATTAAAGCCGCCGCTGTGCGAGCCTGGTGAACACAAGACCATCTATCGGCAGAGCAGGGAGACTCTGATTGACCTCTTTGAGAATGCCGCGAAGGCAGCAGGCTTGCAGGTGAGGGTATGGGCCGACTATGATGAGGACGAAGCGAGAGAGCGAGCACGGGGGAGAGCGGAGAAATGCGAAGAGTGGGAGACCAAGGAAAGATTCTTCGCTGGTGACAAGGAACGCAGGATCTTTTTCAGGGTTGAGATAGTTTGAAGCCGTTCTAGATATTTCAAAGCGTGCACAGGGATGCATTATCTTCTAAGATCACTCGCCGAGACCTTTTCCTCGAGCACCACACATGCTCACAACCTTCCCAACACAAGGCACAAGGCAATAGCACCAAGCATAGTCCACTGCGGACGCATAGGCCGCCCGTCCCGAGCCGCAAGAACCGTCCCCCGCGCTACGACGGCGGCGTTGGCCAGGAGCGCGGCCTCGCGCACGGGCGGTCCCCAGATGCAGCAGAGGCCGACGGCAACGCGCAAAGCGGCGCCCGCGTAGCCAGCCTGGCGGGGCGTTAGGCGGTCGCCAGAGAGCCGGGCCATCCATGCATTCTTTTCAGCATAGTAGTCAACCCACGAACTATCGTCAGAACGCCGAAATATGGTCCAGGGGACAGACACGCCAGCAAAGGGGAGAGCCGACGCTATACACAGCCCGCCGTAGGTAATAGAGGCTGCTGCGGAGAGCTTATGGGCCCAGGACATCGCTGGTGGTGCGGTCTGTCTGTTGGCGGGTGGTGGTAATGATGGTGATGGTGGTGGCGGTGGTATGTTGCCCCGCGTTGGTGGTTGGACGTGTGGACTGGTTTTGATTTGGCCGAGAGAGAGACCGGTTTCGGAGTGTGGGTGATTTTTAGTGTTGGTTGATTTTTGGTGTTGGTTGATTTTTGGTGTTGGTTGTTAGTGTTGGGTGATTTTCGGTGTGGGTTTGATAATATCCATCTAAGGTTGCAGTGGCTCAAAGCGAATCGTGGTGCTTCAGAGCCTCCTTTGTCCACTGTGCATTTCGCGTAATGCGCGTGATTCACCATTCAATACAAGGACCTTGTGAACATTCAAGTCGCCACTATTTTACTCAAAGTTGGGAGCTTTACTAATACAGGGGATCAGATGTTCTATCACTTCGACATTGAGATTGTAGATCCGGGTTCTGGAAAGCATTCCTGAACTGGGACTGGTCTGGGATGAGGATCCGCTTGAAGAATCGAGTCTCCTGAAAAGTACGAAATGCAGTCCTGAATAGTGCAGAGGACTTCTTTGAAGGGGAGGGGGGAGGCTTTTAGTTCACAGGAAACAATCCAAGGTTATAGTGTGTCCGTACCAGTTGTACCATTTACTTTTGTCCTGTCCTTCAATGTTGGGTAGGTGTAATATATGTACACACTGGGAGGGGCATGCTAAGCCGGCCTTGACCGCGTGCCCACAGAAAAATAGAAATAAAAACGTTTCCATCCATATATCATTTTTTATATTAATATCTAATATAATATCCTCTTCGTTCAACGTTATTATCGATGAATATAACGGTGGCGGTCCCCTGTCTCTCGCTACCTTTCAAGACCCAATAGCTCGACAAGGATGTTTTCCGCCTGTCTTCGTGGCAATTTTATTACACTCTGGCATCGCGTCTTAGATGTTGCTGGCTTTAAGGAGCATCCTCGCCCCTATGCGCTCCGCGTAGGCACAGGAAGCAGACTGACCGGTTCGAGACCCCGACACCCGTTCGTTGTTGTAAGTCTCGACTCTGACCTTATTCTCTAGCGGCCCTCCCCGACAGCATGCGCAACTATGTCCTCGGCCATACCCTAGCTGTATTCGAATCGAACTACCAGAGCCAGCGAGTTGATCAAGACCTCTCAGGCCTTGCTTTTGGTAACGCAAAGCGGAAGTTAGAGCTCTTCAAAGAACTCGGCAATATGTCCCTGAAGCGTGACCGGGGCGCCCCCTTTACGCTCCTCCCGAAGGACAGGCACAGCTTGATAAGCCTTTCCGGGACGCTCCACAATGGACCTTGTCACGATGCAGAGGAAATAGAGAGACAAAGCTACAGTTCCAGTGTACTTGTGAGCATTTTGGCTAAAGAGAAGGGAGGAAGGTTAAGCGTAGCCAGGCCCTTCCTCAAAGGTCTAAATACTAAGGTACGGCGAGGCTAGGAGGGCACATGGTTGATCACGTGGCTCTTGGCCCTTTGAGCCGTTCCATCATATATACTATACAATAAACCTGTACGGGGGTAATAAGTAATAAGGAAAAGTAGGAATCCGCAGAGTAAGCTCTATCGCGCACTATAGACCGAGATATCCTGATAAATTGTTGTTAAGTTAGAGCATACGTGCGAGTGGTACATAGACTAGGGGGGAGTGTACTCAAGTATTCAGGTGATAGTGTGTTACTGTATCATTGTGTGTCTCCTCCAGATAACAGGCAGCTGCCAATAAATATGATTAATATTGGATCCCGGAGTGCTGGGTCCTTCCAAGGCTTTCAAGCCGAAGGGCATTGGCGGTTTGTGTCTGGCAGAGTTCACCGCGAGTTTCTGTACTTGCAATGTAAAGACTTGCTATGTAAGACTGCTGACAGCCCTCGGTCTTTGAAAGCAGTTTAGATATGATAATATATTTGTGGGCACTACGAAGAAAACGGGCAGGTAGGCTCTGAGGTAGCCCGACAAGTCCGAGTGGCTGGTTTCAGGGGTCAGACCATATTCGAGCAACGAGGATTTTCAGACCATAGGGGCTGGTCAGAAGTCGACGCCGGTGACCGAATACAACATAATGAAGTCAAAACTCGATACACGGTGAGGAAGCTGGATGTTGAATACCTGTCATTCTAGACAGGCTCAGGCTCAGCTGATATCCTCACCAACTCTTAGGGATGGGAAGACTGAAAGCTGACAAATTTCGAATTTGCAATCAGAACTGCCCTTCCGGCTTAAGACGACGCGCCAACTCCTTACTTCCTATCCTCTTAACAGGATCCGCCTCCAACATCTCAGCAAGCAGCCCCTCCTCCCCCCCAGCCAACACCCTCCTCCATCCCTCCACCTCGTCCAGCCACTCCCCCATCTCCCTCCTCACATCCTCCTTCTCGAAGACCTCAGGCAATATCCACTTCCCATCCGGCAGCGGCAAGTGAGCAAACGCAAAAAGCATCGTCACGCCCAACGCCCACACATCGCCCTCCACGCCCTTCCTCCTCCGCAGGTACTCGGGTGGCGCGTAGGGCGGCGTCCCGGAAGGGTTGAAGAAGCCGTCCGATAGGAGCTTGCGGTTCAGAGCCGCGCCGAGGTCGATCATGACGCTGTTCCGCGAGAGGGGGTCCCATATGATGTTCTCGGGCTTGACGTCGTCGTGGATCAGGGCGCAGGTGCTGTGCAGGTGTGCCAGGGCGCTGGACGTTTGGGCCCATATGGTGGCGCAGTCGGACGGTGAGAGGGTGGACTTCATGTCTGAGTCGACATATCTGTCGAGGCTCTGGCCTGGCTCGAGGCGGAGTGTCAGGTGCAGGTCAGAGGTGTTGGCATCGAGCAGTTGAGTAATATTTTCCTGGGGGGCCGTGTCAGCTACACGCATGGCCCGTTGGTCAAGTACTCGCCATCAGTAATCGGGAGAGTGGCACACATGTACTCCCACAAGCTTCAAGGCTTCGAGCTCATTGATGAATCGGCTTGTGGTGCGTGGATCATCTCGTTGTCGAATCTTCTTGATGACCGCTTTCGTCCCCTGCCATCGACAAGTTTCTATAACGGAGTGGTATGTCTTCGCAATGATTGTCTCTGGTGAAGGCTCGTTGTCACTGAGCCGGTCATCTTGCAAGGTGCTACCATCTGTTTCCATCTGGACTCTTGGGGGTTGAAGAAGCTCGATTTTAGACAGACCACTATGGACCTTTGAATGAGTTGTGTCCGTTGACCGATGCATATCTTATCTCATCCAGACTAGACAAACATTGAATAGCGCTACTTGCCGCATCTGGCGAATGTGGTATCGTCGGCATGGCAATACGCCAAATCCGAGATGTGACTCACGCCGAAATCCTTCCTGGGCCACATTCACCTCTATTGACCATTCTATTGTATTCACTCGCTGTAGTGTCAAGTCCTCTAGTAGTTCTTGGATAGTCTTGGTCTCGGACACCACAATTACTTCCTCGAAGCTCAAAAGTCCACCACGCATATGTTCAGTCGTGCTAGATCACTGGGCTACTATTCAACTCCTGAGAAGCTTTGAAAGCCGACTGGAAATTCATGCAACAGTTTTTCCTATAACACACGAAGCCAAATCCAACTTGCCTCCCACCAGGACATTGATCAATTCTGCCGCTGCAACCCACCAAAGCTACATGTACCCGCCGCCGCCGCTCGTTGGGCCAGCAACTGCTTTTTGAAACAGAATTACCCAGGTCAAGTCCCACCAAACATGACGGGAAGATCAATAGCAGGTAGATCATATAGAGCCCCGTATTGGGTGGGTCAACTCTGCGATGAAATCTCCCAACTCACTCTGGATCGATTAGCGAGTCTAGGCCCCTACTGTCTTTTATGTGGTGTATGTGTGATAGGCGACTTGTAGCTCCTGCCAGACTTTGCTGGAACCCCATCGTGATATAACATTGAAGGTCTGGTGAATGCCTAGGTAGCTGTGGAGGGTGTCAATGTCCTCTTGGCTCGAGAACATTGAAGTTATGATCTCACCAGGGCTCCATATGCTGCATGCATTCGATCTCTTCTTTGGAGTCGCCACGTGGCTGGCATCATGTCCGACAAAATTGGGTAACAGGTACATAAGTGCAGCCCTGGGGCATTCGAGATCTTCAGGCCCAAGCAGAAGTCTGATTGCCGAAATGCCCCACGAGCTGCATATCACTGCCTGATGTCAACACCCACCATCAATCACCACAACTAACATCACAGCCATCACAATCATCACAACAACCATTCACAAAAAGACAGATAGACAACACAAAAAGAGAAGCGAATCGTTCGCCGGGAATTGAGCCCGACGTGGGGGTCGAACCCACAACCTTGAGATAATTCAGAACCAGAGGCTCGTAAGAGTCTCACGCTCTACCGATTGAGCTAGCCGGGCGTCTTGAAGATCGCCGGATCCACTTGAGTGTGAAACCGAGGCCGGGAGTGGCGCTCATAGCCGTGTGTGTGTGTGTGTGTCGGGCTGCCATGTGAACTGCGGGAATCTGTTTCTGCACTTGCAGAAGGCCGAGAGAGAGTTCAGAACCATCTGGCATTGAACGAGACATATCGACGACAATCTCTTCGGTCGACATCACATGTGCACTGTCAGCCTCTCCAAGCTTCGAGAACGGCAGCTAGAGGCCGAGTGGAACTCGTCATACTTTCCCACGATTTTTGGGCACATATTATCAGGCCTCGCCTTAACATGTTAGGTTGCCTCAAACACGCCCATGTCTGCCGAGGGTGTGAGTAGCATGTGCCTTTCGAGGGAGGTCCGATGTTGAAATTTCACAAGGGGAAGATAACCTCATCCAACGAAAGTAACATGGCTAGAGCGGTTGGTGGTGCGAAAATCCTGAGCTTCGCCGGGAATATCAATGACGAGAGAATACTGGAATGATCCATCGGTATAGCGATTCAGGGAGGTTGAGTTCCTTGACGGTTGCGGGACACAGGAGAGGGGGTGCAAGCAGAATCATGAGTAATAGATAGTTTGTCAAGGCGCCTCATGCGTGTTGACATGTGAATCAAATGGGCTCAGTCCTTGAGCGGCCGGCGAGGACGAGACACTGAGCGATGGGTGCGACTGCTAATCTCCAGGGCTTGTGCAAGGCGTGTAGATGGCTGTGCCAGTCGTTGGCATCGAGGAAAGGAAGGCTTGCTGTATGAGTTGAAGCCACATGTCCGAAGGCCCTGGACGGTCCAGTGTTGACATGTTTGTCTGGGCGCCACGCAATCCATGGATCGCATACTCGGCACAGCTTGGCTCCTCACACACACAAGCTGAAGATCGGCTCCAGATCAGACGGACGAGATATCAGGAGTCTCGGAAGTACATAGCAGCCCGCGGTGGCTTTGCACAAGTGCTACTCGAGATATCGGTTGTGTCTGTCTCGGTCGCATGCTCATGACCAGAGCGCGTTCCAAAATGGTGGTTGTGCTTGTCGTACAGGTATGGATGCCGTCACACTTGCAACATATGCGGCCGTGCAGGTCTGAGCCAGGCAGCCCAGGCAATATATTGATATTGAACGGGCCTGACGGGGTCGATGAGGCCGAGGCGACGGCCCTGCCTATCAATGCCATCATGCATGCCTGACCCTCAAGAAAGGCACGGCAGACACGCTGCGTGACTCGTGTTGGGACAAGTCCAACAGCAATTCGCGGCTCGGGCACGACGTCGTAAAACACTACCGACCGATATCTAGTCCTGTCTGTCTGCGTGTCTGTCTGTGTGTCTGCAGGTGGCGCGCCCCGGCAGCGGCCAAACAACCTGACCGCCGTCAGCTAGCCACGGCAGCCAAGCTTTGCTGTCCACTTCTCCACTCAGGAGAAGCGTCTGGACAAGTGGTTTCGATCGATCAACAAATCGGCATGACAGACACAGCGCTGAGGGCTGCATGGGGTGGACCTCCGAAGATAAGAAAGAGCGGGTCCCAGACGGGTTGTTTTATTCCTCGGCGTACCTAGGTACCGTGCTTAGTGTAGAGATGGTGGATCTTGCTTGCATGCTGCATGCTGCTTGTCTGCTCGACCGGTGGACTGTCCTGGTGGTGGTGTGGTTTGGATTTTCGTTGCATCGTCCACAGTTTGCATCGTTGCATCGATATTGGGGAAGCTTTAGTAGCCTGCATTGCAACTCACATGTGCGTCTGTCCCATCGCGGCAGGTGATTGAGATTGTGGGCTGGGCAGGATTTGGGACACTGCTTGGTTGATCATCAAAATCTCTGTTGTCTTCCCCAGTAGCTTTTGTTGTGGCGACGGCCCTGATGCACCAGTTCATGACGATGCACGACGTTTTCGCCGCAAGGCGTACATAGTATGTACTGTAGACTAGACCTCTTGGACGGTGGACGGGAAAGAAAGAGGCGTGGGAGATGCATCCCACAATTTCATCCACATTAATGTCGGTCTCGGTGAGTCGTGAGAGGCCCGGCTTCCCACGCTGCCACGCCGCCGCCGCAAGCCTTCGAACCCCTGCCCAAGGTGTGGTCCTTGTTTCTCTTGATTCACCTGGGCATCTGGGCAGCCAGCCGGCAGTGGGAATCGGTGAAGGGCAGCCAGCTCAGCGTGTACGGATCCGTGTTGTACTCCGTATTACGGACCCGTACATACTACGTGCCTAGGTAATCAAGACAGCCACAAAGGAGGGGTGCATGGCACTTAGGAGTGGTCATATTACCCAAAGCAGCATCGACCTCTCGACTTGAGCACTATCATTGGCCGTGTCAAAGCTGTAATCGTCGCTGGAAATAACGATATACTCTCCATGGCTGCAGCTATGTGCTGCTGTGTCACGGCAGGCACGAACTACTACTTACAGTAAGTCTTTTCAGGTGGAACAATCGACTTTCAAGACATGGCCGCTTGCAGTACGACGCGAGTCCTTTCTTGAGGCGGTCTGGGGACACTCGGACTCCGTTGTTGGAAATCCTCCTCCCCAACTCGAAGCACGGCCACCTACCTACTTAGTAGGTATTTGGTAAGTAAGTAGGCGATAACACACATATGAATTACCGCAAGTCCCCGTCATCACGGCCCACGGTAGGCCACGCACGGGAAGCGGTCTGGTCAGATAGACATTAGTATTGTAAGTGCTATGGTGCTATGTAGATACCACATCACGACATGAGGGGGAAGGGCTGCGTTTCCAGCCCGGAGTGTTCAATATTGTTGGACCGGCAGTGTGCGTGAATCCATTAACGACGGTTTGCAAGATGGACCAAAGGTGATGCTTCGACGGTAGAATATCTGAAACAAATGCGGCTCTGAACTCACCAGTACAGTATCCTTCCAGTGAGCCAAGGTGGCCGGTGAGGAGAAAGGGAAGTGGTCAACGTTGACGAAAACAAGATGGCGTTTATTATTGCAGTATTACTGCAGGCCGTGTGTACTTAGGTATGTATGTACACCTATGTATGTATGTCTGCACTAATGTAAGTTGGTTACATACATCCAGGAATTCCTAGACGCGTAATGCCTCCAACCTTGTACTACACTACACTACATTAGTACCTCATCTGCCTACCTTGTTCCGTACATAGGCCGTGAAGCTATACCAAGCTACCGGCATGTTTCAAGAATCGGGAACGCCATTCATACTTGGGTCCGGGTGATATTCGGGCGGTATTTGGTTTGTCCCCGGATCGAGATATTTGGTCTAGGTACCTACCTACTTACGGATCCGTACATACAGTCCTCAAGTACCTAGTTAGCTACTTACATACCTGGTACACGCTAGTAACAGTACTGCACATACTCAGGATTGCAGTATCATCTTCTCACCTCGAGGGGATCACCGGGTTCTGCGGAACGGGAAATAGCTGCCAATCAAATTGACAAGCCTGAGGTGGTAGCGACGATTGGAGGCCCCTTGCTAGAGCGGTTAGAGCTGCTATTACCATTATTACCACTGATTAGAGGGGATGGGCAATCGTCCCAGTCTCACAATCCTCCGACTACCAAGGTATACCTGGGTACTTGAGTAGGCAGGTATGTTTGTACTGATATCAACAGTTCCTTATACGTATATTACCGAGTTTCGAGAAAAACCGGATTGTCGATATGGGGGGCCCTCCTTGCCTCCTTGACTCCGCATCAGGGCTCAGGTTCTCAGATGATGGGTGATTTGACTGGGAATGATTTCATCCCCACCTCTCATCGACTATCATCCTGTTTATCGCTTGTCCGTACTGGCAGGTCGAACAAACGGAACATGCATTCATGGATCCTTGATGATCAACCAGACCTCTATGTACAAACCCTAGGGCAAACAGACGGGTGCTCTCTTGAAGGAGGGAAGTCGCAGTGGGGGTGGGTTGTGGATGTGGGGTGTGGGGTGGGTACGCTAACATTGCATGCAGCCATTGATTGACAGGGATTCAGGATACGGCACCACGCCCTGAATCCCAGTGCCCTGCCCTGCCCTGCCTTCCAAGGTTGTCCTGCTGCCCCCGCAGATACCTGAAATACCTACCTTGCATCTGCATGAAGAAAAAGGAGTCTCTGCAATCCATCCGCAGAAGCTGCAGGCTGCTGCAGCCTGCAACTAGCCTGCAGCCAACATCCAATTCCAGTCCGGCATCGTCTGGTCGTCCCCGTCGTTTCTTGTCCTGTCCACTATCCCGCATCGCCAGCTCATCCATCCTCCCAGCCAAACGCAGTCCCCGCCTGGGCCTCGCCGCCTCCTCTCGTATCATCTTACCGCAGTACTGTCTACTGCCTTCTGTCTTCTATCTTCTGATTGACTGGCGGCTGTTTCGTATTTCTCCCTAGTCTATTCTACCTATCTCCAACAAACCTGTGTGCGCTTGCCTGCCTCAGACATCTCAATCCTGTTCCTCCTGCACGTGTCTGTGTGTGTTTTTGTAGTGTGGTGTGTCTGTCTATCTGCCTGTCTGCCTGTCTATTTCCTTGCTGCTATCTATCCCCTCAACCTGTTTGTTTTGACTGCAGTGCGAGAGAGAGCGGACAGTAATTGCCTGTTACCTGCAGGTTGCAGCTCCTTTCTTCCTGTTTACTTACTGAGTACCTGCTACGAAGCATACGTCCCTGCCTACTTCCTGCTATTCCAAAATTCGGCATCATTATCAGAGTCTTCTCGAATCCTTGTGCCGGTTGGAACCTCAACTTTGAGAGATACCCATCGAATCGACTCGCATCTACTGTACATACATACAGTAGTGTGGTACGGACCCGTGCCACAGTAGCACTCCAAAGCACGAGCGCCATCGAATCGACCCAGCAGAAAAAGGCTCCATCTGGAGTTCCCGAGAAAGAACTGGTTTTCCATCCAGCCAGTTCAGCCAGGCCAGCCAGCCAGGCCAGCCAAAGCAATTCCTGATCCACTCCACTTGGCTTGGCTTCCTGGCAGCTCCTGGATTGTTCCTTCTGTTAGGTACTGCGTACTACCGTTGGAAACGGTTGGACCATATGCTCCTCTGCACGGCTCCGTTACTAATACCCGTGTGCATCCTCATCTCCTCTCTCCCACTCACATCCCGACTTCACTCTTTTCCCACCTTCCTGCCCTGGCCAACTCTTCGGCTGCGATTCGGCCACACGGGGGCATACCGTCACGAGGCGTTGATCGACAGGATAGCCTTACATCACCATCTAATTACCATTGATATTGCCGACGCGCTTGACTGACGGCATGGCGGTCTCACAATCTGCATGACCGCCTGCACGGCTATATCCACCCTGTCAGCCTGTCAGCCTGTCCGATTCCTCGGACAACCAGCCGCCGACCATGGGCAACGCTCCATCCAGGGAACCTCAAGGCCGGCCCCTTCAAAAGCAGAAGCTGTCCAAACATCGAAATGCCACCCAGGCCGCAGCTGGACTGTTGAAGCCCAATGGCCCTTCGACCACCTCCGCCCAACCCTCTCCTGATACTAGCACTTCCGACTTAATAACCATCCCGTACTCTGCGACTGCCACCCCGCACGTATTAGCCGACGACGACGACGAAAGGGGCGGTGAAGTGGACCAAAACGACAAGAGACACTCCTTCCTCGGTTCGTCAAAACCACAGAGGCGCCTCAGTCTGTTTCGATCCAAATCCTCTCAAGAAGCATCCGACCGCCGCAAATCCAGACGGAATACCATCGTCGGCGCCCCAGCAGACTACCCGGCACCAGAGAGCCCACCTGTTGTGCGGGCCAATTCGGTGAACACCCATAATCTAGCAAGTTCGAATAGGTATAGTGGCCTACTTGTTCCAGAAAAGTAAGTCCGTTCGTGCTAGGATTCAACCAACTTCTGTACTAATCTGGGTGTTTCCTTTTTGTAGTCGGTCACCCGCCGGATGCCGTGCCTCGTGGGCCCACGATCGATCTTATGAGGTTCAGCAAGTCTTCAACCGCGTCCAGGAGCAACGGCCAGGCCTTCCCAGAACCAACACCCTAAATTCGCAATTTGAGTCCACGCCCGAAGAGATGCAAACACCAGCGTGGCGACGACGCTCGCTCCCCGTACAGGCTCGAGAGGCAAGACCGCCAGGGAGTGTAACGATAAGCCGGACCAACTCCGAAGTATCTATGCATCCTCCGATGCGCCGCCGCTCCATGGTCCAAACTCCTGGAGTTGCCACACGAAGTGTTCGACCTGGTCCACCGAATGCAAGACCTAGTGTTCGACGTTCTCATACGAATACGTCGACCCTAGTGACGCATGCATCTTTCGAGCCGGACGACAGCATCCCATCCATTCCGCCCCTTCCTACCCCTTACCGCCTCGAGGAAAACGTGCCTCGCGTAGCGACCCCGAAAGACGGCGAGTATAGTACTACGGGTGCTTTTAAACTAGGGACACTGCGCATTACTAATGGCAGTCCCGATGCGACCCCCGCGGGCTCTAGTGAAGCCGAGCCCTATGTCTCAGGCCCTGATTATTTCACTGCCATGCCACCACGTGCGAAGAGTGGAAAAGAGGTGGACAATGTACAGGTGTCCATGCTGTCTGCGGGACTTCAAGGTTCGGACGTGACACACCGTGAAACTGCAAAGTCTGGTTCCGGGTTTAACAGCAAGACAATTGTGCCCAGTCTGTCAATCACCGTCCCTCCTTCAGGGCCTATAAGTCAATACACACCAGATCTTCAAATCAGTCCCATTGAGATCGACGACACACCTCTATTCAGACCTTCGCTCGATATTCAAACTAAGCACACAGCTGTCGAGGACCTCCTCTTCGAAATGGAGGACGACAGCCAGCCTGAAATCCCAGCTGTTGAAAAGCTAGACGTCAGGCTAGATCCAAGTGCCAAAAGTCTACCACCACAGCCTCTCGATCCAACGCAGTCCGAGGGTGTAAAGAGAACGGACAGCGGTTTCGTATCGAACTCCGTTTCGGTATCCTCTACCTCTAACAGCTCACTGACCAAGGCGGACTCTGGCTACAGTTCCAACGCATCGCTGCGATCCTTTCGCAGCGGTAAGAAAACCTTGGCAGCTGAGAAGGACACGGCACGGGGTTCGATGGAGAGTGTCAGGAGAACACCCGATGTTCCAGACATAGAGCCACGCCATGCGCTGGAGCTTCGCTTCTCGAGTCCCATCTCCGCTGGTGACAGCTCTACACCCTGGGATCCCGAGACCGAGAAGGCCCCAACGCCTCCTCCCAAGGATCTTGGCGCCATGAAGCAGGCCGGCCACTCTCTGCCAAGGAACGCCGATGGAGACGATGCCCGCGCGAAGCTGATGAGTCCGGGCAGGGCACGCATGAAGGCAGTGCGACACCAGCTTCCAAATATCGATGTCAGCAAGAGTGAAGATCGAAATGTCAAATTCTTCGAATCTGCCTCGCCTATTCCAGCAAGTGCGAAATCTGACACAGAGGTTGTGTCTCCATTGAGCATTGGAAGTCACTCGCAAAAGCACGGGAGATTGCACAGGCTGCTGAGTCTCAGAAGCTCGGGGTTTTCGAGGGCTCCTTTAACAGCCCACGTGACACATGCGGTCGATGAGCAAGTTCCCTCGGTCCCCAGGGATGTCGAGGAAAAGTTGCGAGAGCACACCGGTCGCTTCCCCATGACCACTAAGAGGCTTGCGTTGAGATCTCAGATGAGCAAGGAGACACTGAAGACGATCCTTAGTGTCGGGAGTCTGGAACTCGCCATGGAGGACGAGCTCCCCTCCACCCCGGTTTTCTTCGATACGGATTCGGATAACGAGAAGCCAGATCGTGCTTCCGGTGATGCCTCTCTCAGGCAGACCATCAACTCGATGCAGTCCAATTTCAAACAGGCTGCAGCGTCTATGATGCCGAACAGGAAGTCGATTGTACGAAAGCCCGTCCCGATCCGGAAGGAGTCTCAGGAGTCAGAAACCAAGCAGGCTGTCGGTGCCAATGGACTGCAGCCCACGAGTTACAATTCTGTGAACAATAGCCTGGGTGGCAACACGTATGATGTTGCTGTCAAAGCATTAACGGAGGACCAGGCTCAGCACAGGAACTATCCAAGCCGATCCATGACCCTGACAGAGCAGAGTCATCGCCTTCAGCTGAGAACATACAGTCTGAACAGCATGCCATCTAGTCCCAGGGGCATGCATCTGTCACCTCCAAGTCCCCACCCACGGGCTGTGTCCCCGCCGAAGAAAGACAAGTCCCAGCCTCCTGTCAGCATGGACACAAGGTCGTTCCGCACCCCTCCACCACGCTCACCACTGAACCCTCAAGGCCCAGCTGTGCTCCGCAAAAAGAGCCAGGACGCCATGCGCAACCAAACAAGCAACTCGTCTGATGTACCTCCTGTTCCTAGCCTCGATCGGCGAGGCTCTTTGGACAGTATTCGGCAAGTTGTGGCGGTTTCTGCCTCCAACTATCTTGCTGCGGACTGGGACTTTCAAGCACATCAGACTGCTCCTGGCTCCCATTCATCGCCCTTAAACAATAGAAACTACAGCTCAAACCCATCGGCCCCGAGCGACCGTGCTCACAGACTAGCGCGCGCCCACCAGTCTGGTCAACAGCCTAAAGGTCCAGTCCCGAAGCAACAATCGAACCTCGATATCGTTCGAAATCAGCTGCAGGCAGTCTATGAGCCACATGCAGCACACCAAGGCCCAAGGCCGCGGTCTTTGTCCCACTCGGACAATTGGAACAGCCCCAAGCTCATTGAGGAACACCAGTGGAACCAATATGCACGCTACCCTCCTTATGTGCCTCGTGGGCAACATCGTCGAAACCAAAGCGCGGGAAGCCAGCCAAGCCATGGTATGGGCCATCCACCCTACCGGATTCTACACAGCTACAATTCACCGGCGTATCGCAATGCGCCAATCTGGGGCTGAGTCGCTACCTTGGGATCCAATTCCCATTTTCATTTTCATTCTCTTTGTGATCTTTGATACCGTCTCGGAATTCATCTGAAGGGACAGCCTTGCATAAACTGGCATCAACCGGCGTTACATCACCATATCACTTGAAATTCTTGAGTGGCTTCGAGCCTCGAGACATACCCACAGTCATTCCAATGCATTGATTATCATATCTCACATCGGCTGCCTCGATCCCAGGACCATTCCTACCCGACGGCGCCGGCTGGTCTTTCGGCGGTTGATCTGCTCTGCTCTGGACTGCTACCAAGTCCATGTTTTTTTTTTGTACCGCATGCATGTCATATTTCGGGTTTCTCGGTCAACGGCGTTCAGTCATCAGCATGCAACACATGGCAATAGTTGCCACGGTCTGGTGTATTTCATTTCCACGAGGGTCGTGGTCGGACTACCATAACATTGGAGAAACATTGGGTTCGGAAAGCATTATCCTTTATCGTGGTTTTCATACATACCCACATTTCACTTTCTCTTTTCCGTTTGCGCTTGTGCTTTGGTGCTGGAGATCAACATACAGACAACTATACCCGACGAATTCAAGTCGTCAAAACTTGTGTTTTGTTTCTAGTTTCAAGGTGTAGGAGGGAGGGAGACGATGAAGAAGGGGGGGAAGGGGTAAACGCAGGTTGATCAAGGTGATGGATGGATTTGGGGGGTCCTTGAACTAGCTCCCACTGGCTCGGCCAGCTTGAATATGATATGATCTGAACAAACATCATCTCTGGAAACGCTTGAAAAGTTGTCAATGATATGCTTGTGATCTACGTTGATGACTTATCTTCCACGTGCCGCTTAAAAGCCACTTTGCATACGTAGTTGCCATAATCAAAGTGCAAAGCAAGTTCGCTAGGTAAATCAACCGGTCAGACGGTGCTTTCCACGAGCGAGAGGGATCTCACAGCTCAGGAACCACCCACCAACCCGGTGCTCGGGCGGGAGGCTTCTGCTGTCCATACAAGTTGAGTGTGGATTTTTGACGAATTCTGACCTGACTGCAAATGTTGCGGAACGCGATGGCCAAATTGACAACGACGTACGTACCCTTCTCCGCCCGGAGAAAGGTCGACAATACTAACCAGTCTCCATTCCAGCATACTAAGGAGTATCACCACCAGCAAACATGAGCATTAGCGTTAAACCCTTGAGGTAGCATCGCCTAGTTACTAGGCCCCTAGATACAAATACATACTACTGCTACTGCGCCTCTTTTTTCACACACAGCCAGCCAGCCAGCCAGCCAGCCAGCCACGACAGCTGCTCATCAGCGCTCCTCGCTCCCCATCCGGCTGACGTCCATGCTCTGCGCCCCGAGGGGGCCTGCTCGCGCGGCCGCCCGCGGCGCCGCTGCCCAGGTCCCGCAGCAGGTTCCCGAGGCTCTCGACCAGGGGCGGGAGGGGCTCGGAGCGCACGGGGTAGTTCCCCCTGAAGACGGCCCTCGCGGTCGAGAGGACCCTGCCCGGGTCCGACAGCGGCTCCACGGCGGCCCCGGGGGCCGCCGACGACCTGAGGGCGGGGACGCCACGGCCGACCTGGAGGAAGGCCTTGGTGTCGCGGGTCTCTTCGCCGTCGAGGAAGACATACCTGGCGGGGCTGCCGCAGCGGCCGGGCGAAGCCCGCTTGTTGATATTCGCTTGGGGCTGGTATTGTTGTTGTTGCTGTTGTTGTTGTTGTTGTTGTTGTTGTTGTTGTTGTTGTTGTTGTTGTTGTTGTTGTTGTTGTTGTTGTTGTTGTTGTTGTTGTTGTTGTTGTTGTTGTGGTGTTGGTGGTGGTGGTCCACCAGGCTGTAGAAGGCCCGAGTCTTGTTCCTCGCAGCCCGTCTGGGAAGACGAGCAGAATAGCCCGTAAATCCACAGAGTCAGGCTTGCAAAGTAGACAGCAGTCGCGTTGAAGCCCCTCAGGCTCGTGGGGGGTAGCTTCCTCGCGTTGGCGATGACCTGGCCCGCATGCCATATTGCGTGGCGTGACTCGGTAGTATTGGCCCAGTTCTCCTCCAGGGACACGGCGGCACGACGGGCCTCATCTTCTCCGGACTTGCCTGCATATTTCTGGAGCTCGTCCGGTGCCACGTGCAGGATCATGAGAAAGAGCTCGAGCACGATGTTGAGATGGGTGCTATGAGGACGAGGATGGTCGGAGGTGTAGATACATGTGAAGGCACAGAGGTCGTTATACAGTTCCTGATGCTGAGACTTGAGCCACAGACGGCGAGAACCTCCGTTCTTGGAGGAGGCGTAGAACTGCACGGCCTCGCGATAGGCCCATATCTGGCCCCAGTAGCCGTGGAGTACAGCGCTGTAACAGAGTTCTATGTCAATAAACTCCTCGAGCTCGTCGAGAATCTCGACACAGTGCATCATCTCGCAGACGCGCGGGAGTGGCCTGGGCATATTGGTATGCGAATGGTGAATCTGGCGCCAAGCTTCGGCTGTTGGCGCTCTCCAAAGATCCCTTGACGCGGGGAGGCTGAAGGAGATCTCGCTGAAGGAGATCAGAGGGGTCGTTTGGAGGCTAAGGGATGTTTGGACATTATACATGAAGAGATGGATGACCAGCCTGGAGACAAGTTAGATCCGACGTCAGCTTCAGGGAGGGGTGAGGGCAAACTCGCCTCTTGTACGATTCTCGTATAATGAATTTCTGCCACTTTGCCTCGAGAACTTCTGCGGAATCTGAGTCGAGCGGTAACAGCGAGGGGGAGTCGACTGGAGCAGAAAATGTTCCCGCTCGTCGGAGCATCTAAATCAATCAAACCAAGTCAGCGTCCACCTCGAATTCGGAACTGGACCATTTGCTGAAGCACTGACTGTCAAGAGAGGCTGGATGAAGCTCTCTGATATCTCGATCTTGCGTTTGAACCCGCTCCACATCCCGACCTCTAGGCAGAGCATAAATGCTTGCAGAGCCTTTAAGTTCCGAGTATTGACATTGGACTTCTCGAACTATACACCCCAAGTCAGCACCATACCACTAGCGATTTACATACATGGTAGTTGTTAGTGGCTTACCAGATCGGTGATGCCAAGCCTCACGACTTCATGCACTGCCAACCCGAATTGCCATATGGCCGGCACCGAAATAAAGCCTGCACCGCTCGCAATGAGAGACGCTAATAGCTCTGGAAGGGTGTTCTCCGGGTCGAAGGATGCAACGTGTATCCAGCTGTCGAACTGTTGCTCGTCCTGGACGAAATGAGCTTGTAATAGATAGTTCAACAGGTCCAGACTGGGGAAGGACGGCACTCTCAACGGATCCTTATTTTGAGTCAGGACAATTGAGAACAACTGGTCCCGTTGATGCGTGCTCATTTTCAGTCTATGTGATGGCCTCAATTGCACGAAGGCAGGTGCCTGTGAGATGGACTGCTCGTCGATGCGAAGGGCTTCCTTTTGCTGCTGTACGTAGTCCTCCTTTTCTGGCTCCCACAGCCAGGGAGATCGTTTGAAGGCACAATGGCCGCGCATGGGGTCTCTGGTTGCCCTTCGAGGCGGTGGCTTCCTAGTGGCGGTAGTAGTATCAGTGGTACTTGAAGGGTTCGGGCTTGGCTCCTGGATTTCGAAATGCGGGATTGAGAAAGCGTCGAGGTCCGTATCCCATGAGATGGAGAAGTCAATGTCCGGTAAGAAACAGTGCAAGGGGTTGAAGTAGACCGTTTCGTCTAATACGGGATCTATCAGTGATGCGTCCGGGCCCAGTACGTCGGGAACTGAAGGTGGCGGCTCCATGGCATCGTTCATGGGAAATCCTGCAGATTCGACATTGTCGACCATGACCGACTCCGTTGTGGCCTCCTCAGAGGGCGAGCCGCCTGTTCCAAAAAAAAATACAGTGTCAGCCAGCGCCAGGCTGTGGCATTTCGGGTCATAGGTCAGAGGTCAGAGGCAATGTTGACAGGACTGACCTGAGGCGGATGTCTTATGTTGGGAGGTGCGTCTCGTCGAAGCCTCACAGACAAGCTTCTTGGATCGACACCTCCCGCAAGGTTTCTGGTCGTCACATTTTGCCTTGGCGGAGGCACATGCCTCGCATGCCTTGGCGGCCCGATCACTGCGCCTTATGAAGGGCTTGGACTTCCTAGCATTCCGATCGTGGGTGGCCTCGTGGCGAGTCAACAGGTCCCTGTATAAGTTGGAGACGAAATCAGCCCAGATCCAAAGTCACAGTCATGATGTGGCCAACTACAATTCGGCAGAACAGGTAGTCTTCAGACAAGGGCCGTCGTTTTGCAACATGAATTCATGACTGGGACTCGAACATGGAGATTCTCACGCTCGGTTGAACCTCTTTGGGCATCTTGTGCACTGATACGGTCTTGCATTCTCGTGCGACTTGAGATGGCGTGTGAGATGGTCAGCCCTCTCGTATACGCCTTTGCAGATATGGCAGATGTGCTGCTGTTGTTGTTGGCTGGACAGAGATGCGCGGGACGTTGTGGATGCGGTTCCAATTGGTGATTTCCTGGGCCGTTTCGGTTTCCTGACAAGTTGCTGCTGCTGTTGTTGGTGTTGTTGTTGGATTTGATGCTGTTGTTGTTCTTGATGGTGGTGCTGCTGCTGCTGCTGATGCTGTTCCTCAGGAGGTGAGAGGAAGGATGAGAGCATGAAATCCGAGCCGGCAGCGTCACACAATATGTCAATACCGTTCTGTTCTGTCATCATGGCCAAATTCCATCACGATCGATATGTGTTTGCTGAAGTCGGCCAAGGATTGGAAAGGGCAGAGTTCCGGGTGGAGGCGGGGGGGAGACGGTGAAGACATAGTGTATAGGTTTGTACACGGCAAGTGGGTGGTGGTCCATGCGACCAAAACGGTCGCAGTTCTATAACCCCGGCAGCCCGGTTGCCATTTCAAGCCACACACACACACCATTCTGCTGCAGTCTGGTACCCCATGCATTGGCCTCCGGACGTTAATTTAGCGTGTGGGGAATCCATGGCGGGTGTGTAATACTGATGGCGACCTATTTACTGTGTACACAGTATTTGCCTAGGTACCTACCTAGATAGCTGCTAGCTTGGTATCAAGTATATAGGCTATCAATGCAAATAGCTAATAACGATGAAGAGCAAAAAGAAGTCACTGTTGCAAAACACTTCGCGTCCAAAAAGCCAAAATCACTGGAACCAGCTGTACCCGGGCGTCGTCACTTCCGATACAACTCCCTCAGCTTTCCCATCTTCCTCCTCACGCCCAGGCCGGATCCTTTGTCCCCCTCTTCAATCGCCATCGACATATTTGGCCGCGCCGACCCAGTGGGGTGCTCCTTCTGCAGCTTCCTGACCTCGCGCCTCTCGCCCGTGACCGACACCTGCCTCCTCACCTCGATGAGGCGGTTGTTGACCAGCCAAGAGGGACCGCCCGAGAGGCTATACGACTTTTGTCTTCGTTGGTGGGCTTGATGGTCGTCGTTTTGCTGCGTCCAAGGTTGTGTTCTCATGGCCTTGGACATTGTGATGCTACTTGCCGGTTGGTGTGGTGAGGAGGAAGCGGGCGCTGGGTGGGATAGCGGCGATGACGTCGGTGAGGCGGGGTTTGTCGGTTTCATGTATTCATATTGATTTCGGCGGCGTTGCAACTTGTTTGGTTGGGCTGCTGGCTGCTCGTCCAATATAGCAGGGTAGATCAAATGTTGATGTTGGTCTTCTTGTTGTTGGTGGTGTTGTTGCTGTTGTTGTTGTTGTTGTTGATGGTGTTGACAAGACGTTGACGCTGACACTGCCTCAAGGTCCGGGTCCGGGTCCGTGATGGCGTCTCCGTGTGCGAGCAGCGCGTCGAAATGCGAGGCGGGGTCATCCATCTCCACGCCGCCCGTCTGCCCGATGATGACGACCGGTTGTGTCGGTCTTCTCGCGAAGAATGGGGCCATGGTCCAATCCAATGGCTGGTCTCCGTTCTCTTTTTTGATTGCCCCCTGATGTGATGTGGTCATGTACTGTACTTCCCTTCTCCGAAAAGCGATCAGTCTTGCCGTCACGCGGGCCAATTCAAGCAATGACCTGGTTTCTCTTCTTGGTAGCGAATCTAGGCCTCGCGGGAACAATGCACTGTGGCTGCAGAAAGGTGTCACACGAGCCCGTCGGTCGTGTTAGGCTTGCTGCAAAGTTGTCATCAGTTGGGTAAGTACTTAGTAGTCAGT
This sequence comes from Cytospora chrysosperma, assembly GCA_016808195.1. Classification (NCBI taxonomy): domain Eukaryota; kingdom Fungi; phylum Ascomycota; class Sordariomycetes; order Diaporthales; family Cytosporaceae; genus Cytospora; species Cytospora chrysosperma. The sequence goes on from JAEQMF010000012.1 coordinate 1,741,229, forward strand.
CAGTCTCGAAAGAACAGTGTAGAGGAGGAAGAACAACAAGAGAGCCCCAAGGTTCTTGCAGAGAAAGGAACCAGAAGACGTCAATAATCACGCGGCGGTGTTTCTGAGGCCTGTAATCCAGGCCCGCCGACCTTCAACGGCCAGACGGCCAACCCCCCCTGTCAGCCTGTCTCTCTGTTTCTCCGCCTCGACGCCTCGAGATCCGCAATGCTCCAGGATCCGCCCATCGCGCGCCCTGAAGTGGGATGATCGGCGCTACTGTTTGGATGCGAGCACTGGCAGACTGGCAAGCCCTCACACAGCCGGGAAAACCAGGAAGGGGTTGACAATGTGCCTGGCCAGCCTGGCTGCGTAGTCCCTGCCTATCTGGGTACATAGTAGTACCACAGTACGGACTGTCCTGAGCAACAGATAGACTCTCGGTTGAAGCACGGGATGAAGCCGGGCGGACTGGCGGATAGGGCGGGCGCGTTGGTGGGCTACCGAATTACGTGGACAATCTAGGTGGGTGGGGAGGTGGCGGGCGTGGCGGAGGGTTATTACGGGTTCCTAGGTACACTCTGGACATACTTAGTAAGTACCATCCAGGGTTAACCCGGCCATCAGGGTCAGGCACTTGACCCCGGTGACCACTGACCAGCACGCACCCCCCCCCCCCTCAAACCCCGATAACATGGGGATCGTTCTCATCTTGATCTCTTCTTTTTCCACCACTGGATACCGCTACTATCCCTATCCGGAGGCGAATATTGGACTAAACCTAGTCCCAATTGACTGTGGAAGATGCAGTGTAAGCACTTTGACCACTGAACCCGACAGCTTTGAGGCATGCACGCAGGACAGGCTGGAGAGGCGATAAAGGCCTTCAGTGCTCCTTATTCTCCCAATTATAGATGGAAACAAGTACTCCTAGAGGGACCACAGAAGATAAAGCAGGGAGCGGTAACAATTTGCGTGTGATGAGAGAAATCTCCTCGGGATCATCGACTCTTCGTACGAACTGAACGGCACCATACGAGCGGCCAGGCATCGCCTGTGGTTGCTCTTTCCTGGTCATGTTGCTTGCATTTGAAGGATCAGAGGGGGGTTTGTCTGGATCCTTATATCGAATCGGGAAATATAGTTGATCCTGAACTGGTTGGCTCATAGGGGCTCGTGTTATTAGGGCTGTCCTTTCAATCTAATGAATCCTCAGCGGCCGGGGAGTTCGAGTTGATGGCACCATATCTGGAGTTTGACGAGTCAAGTTCGAGGCTCGAATGCAAGAACGTGAACTCCTACTCCTTGGCGGTTCTTGTCCTCGCTCTCAAGGTTCCGAAGTTGAGCTTCATATCACCGATAATGTACCAATCCATCTGGGCAGGCTCCGGGGTGTATTTGATTGAACAGTGTCTGCCTATGTACTACATGTACTGCATAGTTGCAACTCCGCCATCATAATTCCCCGCACCTGACGCCGGCATTACTCAGAAGGGCGAGCGCCTAGTACTGTATAATAATAGGGGTGGAGTTGTACGTTCACTACTTCGTCTCTCGGTGTCCCCTTACTCAATGGCCTGGGGGCCTGATGTCCCTGAGGGGATTTGCGAGAATGGAATTCCTCCCCAAGTGGATTCCCCGCCAAGCGAAGCTTCAGGGTATATTGATAGTGTCCTGCATCTCGCAACTATCTCGGTCTTGCGCGGACGGAACAATTCCCGCGTTTCCGCAGGGTCCGAGCGACACAGGTAAAACTCGGACTCCCCAAGATGGTGTGGCCGCAGGTGTCGAGCCCGCAGACTCACGGTTGTTGACAAATCCCTCTTCGACAGGTCCAGCTGCAGCGGCTGAGATGTCGTCGTCATACAATTTCTCCTCCATAAGGCCTGCGGCCGGGAAGAAGCCCCTTTTCACTGAAAGAGGGTTTTGCAATGTGCTCTTGAGGGTCGTTGCCAAGTGGATACATTGGAAACTCTCTTTTTGGATGCTGTTAGGAGGCAGAATATCAAAAACCCCTTTCGGAGAGGTATCCAAGTGTCCGTGCCATAATACCTGAGCTGCGGAGGATGTAGTGTCGGTGATAGAGGTGATTCGTACAGATCCCTCGATACGTTGTGTCCGTAGATCTCGACACCACCACACAAGGAACGTGGAAGCCAGCCGTATCTCCACGAGTATCTTCGCAAGCCTGTTGACCTTGTTCCCTGTGATATACTTGAGCATGGCGGCTATCATCTCCGGCTTTTGGGTGTCAAGATCTGCCACATGTGCAGTCTCCTGTTGCCGTGGTCCAGTCGCAGGTCGCAGGCTTCTGACAGTTCCTGGTGGTCCCCAGGACATTCCTGACATTATCAAGAGCCGGGATTGGAAGCCTTGAAAGTACGGCGTCCTCAAAGTAGCGCCATGTGGCTTCAAAGCGGTGTTAGCAGATTTAGGGTCTCGTTATAATGTTGCTTATAGCAACGGCTTGCCGCAAGGCCTTCTCTGATATTTACAGCCCACAGGACTTGTACACATACTCATCTGTTAAGGAGGTGCCCCGTGCCTTGCCGCCTTTTCGGCAGTTCCTTGGGCTCGATCTTGTCGTTCCAAGGTTGTTCACCGGCAGCCCGCCCGTCTGTCATCCACATCCATCGTGAGGTCATCAGGCGAATCAGATCTCGTCCCATTTACCGGTTTCGTAAGCTCAAGATCCTGAATAGGAGCCGTCCTTTCAGTTCTGGAGTATTCCAGCTGGATCCCGAAATATGGAGGTCTGAAGCAACACGCGCGTCTTGTTACCAAGCCCTCTGGGGAAATTATGTCTCTGGCCCCTGTTCATAGTGCACCTAATCACATTCTTACTATAGGGGTACGCTCAGGGAACACGGTCATGTCCTTTCAGATTGTTGCTGACACAGTCGTCGCGTGAATTGTCACACAGTCGGCCTTCCAAAGTTCAGCTTCATAGACAACTACAGTTGACGTTGAATATCACTTACGTAAGAAAGATGCCGCTGCCTGCAACCCTAACCCTATATTACCATCCGACTTATAGTTATCCGATCGCTCACTTGCTAAGTACCTAGGTACCTTTTATCACGAGCTTTACACAGGTCACCTATATACTCGACTTCTATACGGACGTCCAGATAGCCTCGGTTATGCATATTGTGGCCAGGTCTTTCATGTGGTTGAGACGAGTAGCTACCCATGTCTGCTATCCAAGGTAGGCACGATTATAATTACCTACTTGAGTAGGTACCTAGTAACCTGGCAGCCTGGATCATGTGTGGCTCGTGATATGCGACGGAGTTCCTGCAGATCTATCCATGGATCGCATCTACATAGCTTACGCCTCACTGGGGTAGCAAATTTTATTCAAAAGCCGAACAATTTACCTGTGGATTAGCTGGTATAGACCCGCTGTAGCCACAAGGGAGTTAATGATCGGGACAAGTCGCAGGTAGGCCTATGCACCTGGACCCACGACATCTGGAAGTATCCTCGTGCAGGATTTGGGAGAAGCAGTACACAATAGGAACCCTTGTCTGTATTGCAGATTTAACGTTTATTACCTTGGCGACCGTTACCCGCAGAAAAGGATGGCTCCGAATCGGGTGCCTTCACGAACAGCGTAGTCGAGATAACCAAAGTAACTTTGTTTCAAGGTTCAGGCAATTACATATTTAGGCATATTGTGTGCTTTTCTGCTTCTCCGTGACCGCCTTTCTATGGCTGGACTAAGATCCGATGGTTCGTATCGACACATGTAATCAATTGATCCATCCTCGATCACATTCAGCTGCCTACATAAAATATCATCCCTTATGTGGGGACTGTCAGAAATGTGCTTGTACATGAGCTGGTGGCGAGGGCACAGGCTATGCTGTTCATATGTCAATGAAATCTGGGAGTGCAGATGGATGAAACCGCAGGCGTGACCTACATAGTTTCATACGTACATGTACCTACATATGCCAAGTTGATGAAAATAAACCTCAGCCTCAACGCCCCTCAACTGTCAGGGGCTGCGAGCACCATGAGATCAACAAATGTCTGGGCGTCCCACCCAGCTGCGTGGAAATGCAAACCGGGCCCTTTGTGGCCACCAGGTGAATGGTCATGGCGTGGCACTGTGTGGTCCTCGGCACCGAAAATTCGCGGTTGCTGACAGCGAGACGCCTTATTTCCGGGGTGTACTCCGGAATTGCACCCGGATAGTCTGTCGTCGGTACGGGTTTCAGAGCAGGAACCTATACGACATGTCAGGAAAAGTATTATATAATGAGTAGTATCCATACGCCGACCTGGTCTATATACCTAGGTAATAACCGTTCAGGAAGCCGAGTGCCGAGAGAAAGCCTATGCGCTCGCTGCTGCCTCCCTGAGACACAATACATAGTAGCTACATAATCAAGTAGATATGCATATAGGTAGCGTATTATGTAGTAGTCCCTCGATAATTCCGAGGTATGCATTCTTGCCTAGGCAGAGTTTGCCCCGATCCTGCTTGGCCCGGAGCAAGTCATGCGCCAAGCACAAGCTTGGAATATCCTGCTTGCTCGGCCCTACTCTGCCTCAAGTGCTATCTGCCTGCCAGTACGGATCCGTACATTTCTAACCATTCTCTCTCGGTCTCGATATGTATGTACGGAAGTACACTAGTCGTGTTGCCGCCAGCTTATTAATATTCCCTCGCTGCGGACCGTACCGTGCCGCAAAGAGTGTTTTCCAAAAACCAGGTTTATCCTGAAATTGAACACCTTACTAGCGCATCGTGTATGTAGTGTACCAACCAACGGGGTCAGCCAACCAGAAAAAAAAGACAGAGAAAACAAGAACATTGAAGAGGAAGAAGAACAAGGACCCTCAATCACTCCGTAAGGGTCAACTGGTCAGAGTGTCAACCCATTGCCGGGGCCCCGGGATGATTGTCAATCTACGCAGGCCGGGCTTGATCATGACGGCCTTCTGGCGTGATTCTCTGACCCGTGCTTCTGAATACCTAGGTAGTAATAGCGCCCCAGAGTCTGAGAGTCTGCCAAACGGGGGCGAGGTCATGCCCGTGGCTCCGTGCGTTGAGAAGAAAAAAGGATCCGGATTTCCGGAGTCGAATCAGCATGAGGGTTGAACAACTTGGCAGCGCCACGCCGAACCAACAAGGGCTGGGCATTTCACCATCACCATCAATTAAATTTGTTCCGGAGCAGCTGAATGGCTCTTGGCGGCTGGCCGTGTGCTCTGGAGATCACCCGAGAGGTAATATGGATCTAGATGCCATGATCTACCGTCTGCGCGGCAGCCTTGCCGAAGCGGTGAGCCTATCAATCCAGGTGGAATTGCCCAGATCGTCTTTGATGGGTGACCTGACAGGCTGACAACCCGACGGCCCAGGTCCATATGTACAACTGTCATTCGCTGTTGGCGACACCTCCCTTGTCGATATGAAGAGGTACAATGATCGACAACATATTGGCCACTTCTCACGTGAGTGCGATGAACGCATAGTGTGCACAGTATATACTGCTCAGGATACATATGTACCAGACATACATACATAGTCCCCGTGCATGTGGCGAAGGTGCGCATGGGGGCGAAGTGAGTATATATGTACATACATACCAATGTAGGTCAACTACAACAAGTGGGCACACAGCTGTCACATTGTGCACGCTGCAGCGTACCATGGTGCCTCAATAACCTGTATATGGTATCAAATAGCTACATGGCCCGAGTACATGGAGGTTTTGTCTGGTTGTGTTGGGAACTAGTGGTAAGGTATGATTGGGCTATCGCGCCTGTTCACTACCAACAACTGATGAAGGGGACTGGGGGAGAGATAAAAGATTGAAATACATATGTAGCTAGCCCGCACATGTGAGTAGACCGCAGGGGAGAGAGGATGCGAGATAAGATGTGTGTAGGCCTGGAGGTGGTGTATGGATCCGTTAATAGACATGCTGACATGCTTCAGACGACTCTCGCATGACCAAACCCGGTCGCCTTTTGTCCGGGCTGGGGCACCAGAAACCACAAACTCTATGCAGTGCACCTACACACTGGGACACTACATACAGTAGTGCATGCTAGTAATATGCAGCATGTTGCCTATTGTGACGGAGGAGGTGCAGTACGGATCTCGGCGTGCGTTGCCTGGACATGTCACGGCGTTGCGCTTACGGCGCACGAACGCACACCACATGAGGCGAGGCGAGGCGAGGTGAGAGGTCGACTCGGGTCGAGGCCTCGCATGAACGACACCCCTAGCCGGGGAACAGTCTCCCGAACCGGTATGAAGATCAATAAGAAAAAAATCTGAACGGGAGCCCTATTACCTTGTAATTGGCCTGGAGCCTTCTTCCCCAGTTTCCCGCCGCCTGCGGGACTTAGGGGCTAATGCTACACTGTTGTAGCACATACGGATCCGCACATACATCCTCAAGTAGGTACATAAGTATGGGGGCTCCACTTGGCGCTGCACGCTGCGGCACCCAGTACCTAATGCAGAGGCGGAAACCATCTTATCTGTGGATCAGGAGGATCCCTCGGCTGGCCGAATCCGACATCCGCATGCGGGTGGGACCCGTGGTGGACCGTTGAGGGTTGGACCTGGGCGTTGGTACGGCTTCGCGTGTGTCCCACCTTGAAGGGCACCTGGGGCTGGCCAAGCGAGGACGCCTATGTGGGATGGAGAACTCGAGAGGAGGAGCCCACGGGCCGGAGGAGGAGGAGGAGAAGAAGATGGAGGAGGGAGGAGGAGGAGCTGACTGTGGATTACTCTAGACAGTGGCTACACGAGGAACATATATGTATCAGGCCTGACCGCAGTCCAGAGCCTCCCCTTGTGGTCCTTTGCACTCTCCCTTTTGGAAGAACACACTCGCTTTGAAGTAACATCCAGACTACCTATTATCCTCTCCACATATATACACATCGAACACGTCCACACGTCCTTACCAGTCCCTGCACACCACTAATCTCCTCCCCCCCCCCTCCCTCCCTCAAAGACCTGACCATCGCCGACCCACAAGTCGAGATTCACCACCAACACCACCACCAAAACAATAACAACAACAACAATAACAGTCAAAGATGGAGCCAGCAAGACCAGAACCCATGCTCATGTCAGCGTCTGAGCTGGAAGAGCTCAAGGCCAGCAACCCCAGCGGCCTGGTGCTGATCGACACGAGGGAGCCCGACGCCTACGCGGACGGGCACATCGCGGGGGCGGTCAACATGCACGACATCTTCACGTACCTGGCGACGTCGACGCAGACGGGCAACAACGCCATGAGGAACAAGTTCGCGCAGCTGTTCGGCAAGGCGGGCCTGGGCGGCGACGAGACGGCCGTGATCTACGAGGAGGAGATGGACACGGGGTTCGGGCAGTCGTGCCGCGGGTGGGTCATCCTGCGGTACCTGGGCTACCCGGCGGACAAGACGCGGGTGCTGGACGGCGGCATCGCGGCGTGGACGGCGGGCGGCCGGCCGGTCGTGACGTCGGAGCGCCTCTCGACGCCGCGCTCGCCCATCTCGGCCACCCCCAAGACCTTCCCCGTGTCCGAGGCCGGCCGGGACCTGCTCGTCGACGTCGACGAGATGCGCCAGATCGTGCGCGACCAGGCCACGCGCCAGGGCGGGCCCGTCGTCATCCTCGACACGCGCGACGCCGAGGAGTGGCACTGCCTGTCGTCGTCGCCCTACGGCGTCGACTTTTGCCCGCGCAAGGGCCGCATCCCCGGCGCCGTCTGGATCGAGTGGCGCGAGATGATGGAGAAGACGCCCGCCGGCGCCCGCATCAAGGGGCCCGAGGGCGTCATGGCCGAGTGCGCAAAGGTCGGCATCGGCTACGACACCCCCGTCATCGTCTACTGCTTCAAGGGCGCCCGCGCCTCCAACACCATGATCGCGCTTCTGGGCGCCGGCGTCAGGAACGTGCGCATGTACATGGGCTCGTGGAACGAGTGGTCGCGCGACGACTCGCTGCCCATCGTCTCTGGCACCCGCCAGGTGTCTGTGTCGTCCGGCACGAGGGACAAGTCGCTGGCCATGGTGACCGAGACGACGGAGATTACTGTGTCTAATGGGGAGTAAGACGGGGGACATTAAAGCGTCGTGCGCCGTCACCGTCACCGTCACCACAACAGGACGAAACGGAAGCGGTTCCCGCAGCGCCCTTTAGGTGCAGCTTGGTGGAACACTCATGAGTGACGAGGGAAAATTAAGGACTGGTATCTATCTGGCTTGGGTACAATTATGGACACCAGATGTCACCCGAGGCATGCTGTGTATTTGGGAGGCGGAGTCTGGGATTTGGCAGCAAGCCGGGAAAATGTATTTACCAGGGGCTACAATATGGAGGCGCAGGGACGGTCAGGGACAATTAATAGCTACTCTTTAGTCAATTCATCTTGCTATGATCATTCAACTTGCTCAAGGTCGTGAACACGACTGTGGTGACAAGGAGTCCAAGTTAACAAAGACTCTGGATCGTTTACTCTTCAATGTTGCATCCATTATACATATTCAATGACTCTATCAGTTGTGCAAACACACTGCATCAGTGTCACGCAACAGGAGACCTGGGCGGAAATGCTGTTCCCAACAGGCCATGGCCAGAAATTTGTTTGCGGCCAGATTGTGATAACATGTATTATTGGATAGCAGCAGAGTTTGATTAACACCAAGTGGGTGCTTAGTACTTGGGTGCCAAGGTGACTTGCGTGCCCAATATAGCATTTAAAACATTACAGATGCCTGGGACTCAAACTATACCGAGCTGATGGATAAGTACTTTCTCATCCTTCTTGGCCTGTGATTGATGCCGATCACTGTGGGCCAGGGTGACTGACACATTTCGTAGAATATTAGCGAAGAACCAACAGGGTGACTGCAACACTGTTTTGTGACGGCCGAGAGATGCGAAAATGGAGAGGGGGGCCGACGTGGTGTGATTTGAAAATGATGTGGATATAGACGAAGTAATGCAGGAACCTCAACAGGAAGCTACTTGGGAAGTATGTGGATACAATTCAATGCCTTCCTCTTACTCAGAAACACTTAAGAGCCCAAGTCACAGAAAGCGAAAGCATTCAAGATGCCATCAGCGGGATCCAGAAGCTGGGTTCTTTTTGAGTTTCATCATCACATTCGGCTATATATATCATATATCGTCTAGCATATGTGCAATTTGAAAAGGTCCCAAAGAGCCCACCTCCCCAGTTGCCATACCACCTGCTTACCGAGAAACAAATCCCGCTTTTCAAGGTTTAGACTTAGACTACAACAGACAGGAACAACCAGACCCTTGAATGTTCTAAGCGACTCCATTCCCCTCTGCCCTGCCCCTGGCCTCCCTGATGTGCCTTGTATGCACCTCCTCTAGCGCGGGGATGATGAGGCTCTCGATCTCCACCTCGGGCTCCCCCTCCGGCAGTGTGTCCGGGTCGAGCGGCCTGTCCTTCTCCGTGTCGCTGATGGTCCTCTTGTGGCCCGCCCTGGAGGTGATGCTGGGCACGCGGATCCACTTGTCCGGGCGGTTGGGCGCGACAAAGACGACCTCCCACTTGCGCGTGGACAGGAGGTTGCCGATGACGAGGTTGTGGCTGTACCGCTCGAGGGCGTACTTGGCCTTGTGGACGAGGATTGCTGTGATGGGTGGTGGTCAGTCATAACAATGAAACATCTGTCGTTTTTTTGGTGGGGGCGGTTTTTCCACTTACCCGGATCCGTCTCCAGCTTGAAGCTCACTATCATGCACTGCGGCGCCCAGCCGTCGACGAGGTTCTTCAGGAACTTGGGCACGGGGTCCAGGTCTACAATGAGCCTCTTGCTCCTCGGCACCTTGGGGCTCGAGTCGAAGTTATCAAATATCTCCTCCTCGGCCTTGTTGCTGTTAGTACTGTTCCCCCCCGCCGCTGGCTGTGGCTGCGCCGGTTCCGCACCCGCCTTCCTGACGCCGTCGGCGGCGTCGGTGCTCTGGATCTTGTGCTCGGCCATCCTGTCCTGCGGCAGGAAGAAGTCGCTCGCGGCGGCGGCCAGGTACAGCAGGCCGTCCGGGCCGAGCGGCTGCATCAGGCGGGCGGCGGCGCGCAGCTCGTGGAGGTAGTCGCCGATGGTGACGAAGGGCACCGTCAGCAGCATGTTCCGGCGCGTGGCCGACTGGTACTTGCGCAGCACGCCCAGCATGCGGGGCGTGAACTCGGGCCTGGCCACGACGCTGCCGTCGGGCCCCTCGGAGAGGAAGTCCAGGAAGCAGTTGGTCGCGTGGCTGTAGTGGCGGGAGTAGGGGAGCAGCGAGAACTGCCGGTGCAGGAAGATGACGGCGTAGCCGGCCTCGAGGAAGTACTCGGCCGAGGTGGCGCCGCGGGTCCCGGCGGAGAAGTTGTCGATGAAGCGGACCGTCTGTTTCTCGAGGGGCACCGTGGTGCCGCCGGACGTGACCAGACAGACACGCCGTTTCGCCTTGACGTGGTAATCGATAAAGTCCCGTACCAGGCTGGTGTGCCTCTCGAGATCCTTGGGCGGTGGGTTGGAGCTGAAGTAGTGGTTTTCCACCTCGGTGGACACCGGGGCGGCCTCATTTGATGTGGACGCCATGGTTCCGTGTGATGAGGCGGACGAGAAGACGGATGAGACTGGTGAAGGAGGCTGTGAGTATGATGAGTAAGATGAATACGTTGATGATGATGAGAGGTTGAAGGAGAGGGACAAGGTCGGTGATGAGGTCAGGTGACTTTCAGGTGACCTGGGGTCCCTCGGAGATAACGATGTAATTGATGACGGCATGTGGCTCATTATTATTTTATTCTTATTCTCGATAAAGGAACAGAGGATTGAATGTGGTATAGATACCGCGCCGCGCAAGTCATTGATACTCAAGGAGAGGCAGCATCTTATTCATCGACCGGCGACAAGCAACACACGGTGAGAGGCATGGTGATGGTGATGATTTGGGAGGGGGGGTAACATTGTCGCCTTTAAATAGACGCAGCACAAGCAAGCAGCTGATAGCCGACATGACGAGGTTCGTGGAAAGGGTTGACTCAGAGGCATCGTGATGTCTGCCCATGTGCCTCGAGATTCCGGGACGAACGGGCATCAACTCGGGGGGTTCATGAGCCCTAAGAACCGAACCTCGGCGGTCGGGTACGGCGATGAGGGGTTGATGATGAGGGGGGTTTATGGGGGTATTGGGGGGTTTCTTGGGGGCGGGTTCTGGAGGGGGGGGGGTTGCGGCCACGGAAGCCGTGACTGGTCGCTGGACCCGGAGCAAAGGCAGGAAGACGACTTCAAGAGAGAATCTATGGTTGGCTGGCTCACCTTGCACTGCTGCACTCAAGAGTAGTAGTAGCAGTAGTAGAAGCAGATTCAGACAAAATTGCGACCGTGGTTCGATGCTGAAGATGACTTCTCTCGGGAGAAGGCCAGCAGGTGTCGTCGTCCTCCTCCCTGTCCCCGTGGCGTCCGGGGCAAAGGAATTCCAGACATTTGCAGATATTTGCCGATCCGTCGTGTGCACAGGCGGGATTCAAAATACGGCGTGGAAATCGGCACGGCATATCAGGGTTGGGGTTCCCTACCGTGTGCCGTCTCGGTGCGCCGCCATCTTGGTGTGGACTTCCGCCTTACCGAGATGTCCAACCGATGAGGCTGAGGTCAGGGATTAATTCCGTCCCAGCGGGAAATAATAGTGTTAGTCCGGTTGTATTCAATGATCAAAGCCAATACGTAGGTATATGGATGTTGTGTAGTCGCCCTGAATCTCATCCCCAGGAAGCTCCTCTCCAGACGTCCGTCCCTTGCGCCTAAACACACATTCCCCACATGCACAACAGGGAGAGTCCCAGACTCTCCTCCCTCTCGAACTCTACTAGACGCCCAGCCAGCACCCAGGTCATCGGGAGGCTCTACCTCGCCGAGATGAGACTCATATAGACCCCCCAGACCATGCCGGCAACCGCACCGATCAGGCTCCTCACCTCGATACTCTTGACCACCACAAAGTTGAACAGGCTGACCCACGGCCACAGGCCCCACCCCGCCTTCATGATCGGGATAAACTCCGTCTTGGCCTCCTCCAGCACCAGCCTCCAGTCGACCTGCGAATAGTCCACGGGGCCACCAGACATGCCCCAGCCACTCACGAGGAAGGCCGCGGATTCGCCAGCCCCGGTGGTGCGGTGAGACATGGCCTGCTGGATGCTGTGCGTGAAGAGCGAGAAGGCCAACGTGTTGACGGCCGCGCCGACGGACTGGTCCAGGACGAACTTGATGGTGGTGTTGGGCACGCTGAGCTTGTCCTCGACGAGCTTGCCCTCGCGGGCCTCGCGGTCGAGCTCCTTCTCGTTGGAGCGAGAGGCGGACCTGACAGCCTCGCGCGAGGGCACCGTGGTCGTGGCGGGGTAGGACGATTCGAGGAAGCCTTGCCCTAGATAGGTGTGAGACACGTCGCCAGGTACTGATGAGAGGGGGGCCCTCGCCACGTCTGCTTGTGACTTGACGAGCAGCGGCTGCCTGACTTACACATGAAGTTGGGCGGGGTCGACACAACGGTGAACAAAAGGAACTGGAAGACTGGCACCCAGTCGACGATGTACGGTTTCTGAGATATGGGTAAGCGCATGTCTGCAGGTGGTGCGTCACGAGTCTTCATCTCTGTCAAGGGCAGGGGAAAACAAGACTCCATACATCACTCCGGTATGCTGTAATGGCCTGAGCTACGATGTTTGACGTGGCGCCCAGAACGGCCGCCTGGATGGTCGCCGTAGCGATGGGTGACAGGACCATCTTGGCAGTTCTCGTGGTCGACCAACAGGATCCTCCTGTGCGAGCTGGATGAGCGGCGGGGGTTGGCCGGGAGTCTGTTAGATCTCCGAGATGCGGTGGAAGCTGACGATGAGCTCCTCAATCCCCTGTGAGTCTTTTTGTGTCGGAGGGGAGATGAGGTCAATTGAAGGTGACGGCGGTGCCTGTCTTCACGGTTCGACAAGGGGCGGTTTGGAGGTAAATCGTCTGAAGGTGGTCGTGAGCATCGAGTTAGGGGGTTGCAGCAATTGAGCCTGAGGTCTGGGGTCATACTTATGTAGAATTCGGCACTCAAGTAGGTGATTAGATTTTCAAGGGTCGTGTGTGTTTTGTCTTGTGTTTCGTTGTGCTGCGGGACGAGCGAGGATCAAGTCGATCAACACTCGTGGCCGATCAAGCTGCCCATGAGCCGGGGTCACGACCGGCGCCGGATGGCAGCTTCCCTCCCTTGGAGCTTGGCCCGCCATACGACGGGGGATCCGTATGGCCAGCTCCTGCCAGCTCCTGCCAACTGCAGTCCTTCCCGAAGTCGGCATAGCGGGACGGGCGGATCGGGCGCTACGGTGAATTTAATAAGCTTACTGTGAGCTTGAGCTCGCTCTACATGCGGATTACCACCATGGGTGCTCAAGGGTGCTTAGGTAGGTAGATTGGCATGCGACGATCCCTCCCCAAACGAGACATTGGAATAACCTCATGTCACCTGTCTGATGTTTTCACGCCTTATAGCAATACAGCGCCATTTGTCAATAGGTGACACACCTGCTATATGTAAACGAGCTCGATGGCCTCTTGAGTGAGACACTCATCTTTCTGGGTGACCTATCAAACTAGAGCCATCTCAGCCTGTCCCCTAACTTGGGGGCCCCCTTGATACATAGGATGCAAGCCACCGCCTAAGTCCTCTGTCGCCTTCCAGGCATTTAGCCGAGTGGTCATGCTACCTGGTCTGGAGGAAATGCCCTGTTAGATCAATAGTAGATCGCCGCTCTCCTAAAGCGGAGGTTCCGGGTGCAAGTCCCGGGCAGGGTTTCTTGTATTTTTGACTTTCTACTTCCTTATATTATTGTCTATTCTATCTTTTGTCTTTCCAAGGGGTAATGAACTTGGCTGTGGACGTATTTATGAGCATGAAATGCAGCATGCAGCTTATGGGAGCTATGGGGCATATCAACTTGACATAATCAAATATATATACAATCCTATCTATTCCATACGTTATGTGACATGCAAAAATATCCAGTACATTTACCCTCTTAGCTATCAAATCACTCCTCCTTTTTGCCAGCCTTGACCTTGACCTTTTCAGACCCAGGTGGACTCTTCAGGCCACCAAACACAATGGCAGCCACACCCGCAATCCCCACGGCACCAATGCCATACGCGACATCACGTCCGGCCCACCAGTACACACTCGTAAACAGGATCGGGCCCAACCCACGTCCGACCTGCCCCCAGCTCCTCAACATGCCCAGCTTGCCTCCCCGCTCGCCCTCCTTGGCCTCGAACGAGGCCAGCGTGTTCAGTCCCGACACAACGGTTGCGGACGTCGTGGCCAGACAGGTCGCAGCCACGTAAAGCATGGAGACACTCGTGAGTCGGCCAAGGAGGACGAACGCGACGAGGCACGCCAGCACTCCTATCTTCACACACAAGAGTGGCGGCAGGCGGCGCGTGACGCCGCCCTGCAGGAGGGATGCGACCAGGCCCACATAGCCCAGCAGACGACCGTTCTTAGCGGAGGAGTAACCAAACAGGTCGTAGGTCATGAAGGGGAGCGAGAACTCCATCCCGGAGAAGAACAGCAGGAAGCTGAAGTGGACAAGGTTCAGGAGCGTGTGGGAGTTGGTGCGCTGTATGGGCTTCTGCTCTTCGGCCTTCTCGTTGTCCTTCTTCTTCCCGTTGGCAGTGGCTGATGCATGACCGTCGTTGCCCGACATGCTAGGCAGGGTTTCCGGCAGCGCATAGTACAGGTAGACCGTCTCCGTGACGATCAGGAACAAACTGAACCCGGCAGCCGTCGCGAAGGGGTTCGCCGCCACGGTCGCAATGCTGCTGAGCCATGCGCCGAGGGCAGGGCCGAACGTGAAGGCGATCGAGAAGCATGCCCCGATCAGCGCCATCGTGCTGCCCCTGTTGGAACCGTCCGAGATGTCTGTCGCGATCGCCGTGGCCAGCTGCACGTTGCCCTCAGAGAGGCCACCGACCACACGGCTCAGCAAGAACGTCCGGAAGTCCACTGCCATGACCCACAGCAGTACCGACAGTATGTTGCCCATCATGCTAGCCAGGAGAGCTGTGCGCCGGCCAAATCTGTCGGACAGGGTTCCGATGATTGGGCTGGCAACAGCCTGGAGCAGCGAGAAGAGCGAGCCGAGCGCGCCGCCGAGGAGGACAATGTCATAGCGCGAGTCGATGGGGCGCGCAAAGGCAGCCTTGTAGGCATTGAGCTGGCTGAGGATCCAAGAGAGGAGGGTATTCTTGGGAGCCGCGGAGGGGTCGGTCGGGGCTTCAGTGTTGCGGTAGAACTCAAGCAGCTTGGGGAAGAGTGGGAGGATAAAGGTGAAGGAGATCTGTTAAGGGAGTCAGTCAGTTAGCTGGCTATCTGGCAGAACTAGAATTGGGCAGGCTATGGCCAGGGTATCATCGTACCAGATCCAGGAGGAGTGAGATGAAGATGACTTTCAGCACCCTCTTCCGGGTCGCAGCATCGACGGGTGGCGCCATGGTGTGAGTTCTCGCAGCACGGTAGATTTAGTGAAAGGTGGAAGGCAACAACAGTTCAGTTCGCTAGACAACAAGAGACTTGAAAAGGACAAGAAAGGAGCAATTGGAGTTGTGAAAAGAAGATGCTGAAACGAAGCGAAACCAACCCAAACGAAAAGCATGCCACCTTTCAACAAGGCGACCTACCGTTACCTGTGACGAAGGTGTGCCACTGGTCGGAGATTTATATGGAGACGGATTTGTTCCCAACTCCGACAGCCAAGATGTTCTGACGCTATAGTGGACCCTCTACACTACGCCACAGCGGGCAGCCCCAGTGCCTTGCAGCCCGGCACGCATTGCCGAGGGGTTGTACATAAACAACTGCAGTGAAACATGGCGCCTGCATAGGTACCGGATGGACCCATCTGTCTGGCTACTTAGGTATCCTGACCCCTGATCCTAGCTCTCAGCATCAACAGTAAGCTTGACCTAAGACTTGCCAACGTCGAATAGCCTCATCAAGTGCCAAGGCATGTTGCCTATTTGACCTGGCGATTCGAGGCAGTGCACTTGGGACTATTCTAACCTGAACGCTGTGTCTTTGTTGTCACCAGCAGCTGCGCACCAAAAAGTTAGAAGCAATGTGGGTATGGCAATTGGATATTGACACCGCCGGATTGATCAAGCAAAACACCGCCAATCCACGCATACGAGAATGTGCCTATATTTATCCTGACCAGAATAAAAGAGACTGATCAATGCAGCCTGGTCAGCTACGGTCTCTCAACAGTATCTGCGGCCAGCTTAGTTACACGTATCGCAATGCGCAGGACAATGACGGCACGCCACTGCTTCTACAAGAACGAAGACTACGCCAGGCTCGAACATAATAACCACTCGCACCATGAACTTGAGTGGCGATGAGGGCGTCCTGTCCTCGAATCCTTGCTGTGTCCTAACGGGCTGGACTGTCGAAAAGAGTAGATGGGCTAAGGATGGCTGTCCGTCTCTGTCCAAATTGTGCCATTTTCAGTACGAGTAACAGCCTTGTCACCCCAGATGCCAAGGCATACAAAGGAGCGGCGAAGGAGCATGAGTCTTGAGAATGGGGTCTCAAATCAACGTGAAGCCAAGCAATGAGGTCGAGCCAAGTGTGAGGCGAAGCAGAACGTAGAACCAGCAGGCGTTATTTGGACTGACAGTGTCTTCTTCTGCTAACTTGCCCTTGAAGAACGTCTCTATGTGCGTGCCACATGCTGCACTCCTGATACAGTCCGTCGCCTTCTCATCTTCTCCGTTTTCACATTTCTATGCCAGAGACTGGCTGCCTGATTGCCACACTTTTCGAGGTAAAATCTTTTGAGGCAGGCAACCAAGGGCCTGTACCTGATTCCTATCATGCTAAAGGTTGTTATATTCAATGCTGCGAATAACAATGTTAAGGGATTAGAAGTAGATAGTGACTTGCTCCCAGGAAGACCAAACGGTTGAGTGACCGTTATATGCCGTAGACCCTAACCCTCGTGGATAGGTACCCGCACCACTCAGCTGCGGCCCACCCAAAGCTATCCAAATCAGGAAGGACCGACATCATCGTTCGAGCCAAACTTGACCTCAGTTCTCATTTCTTCCCTTTGCGACTGTTCCTCTTCCAGATACACATCACCACATCCGCGACCATGTTCCGATTCGTAAGTCCTCACAGCCCTGCTCAAGCTCCGGCTGCCCACCGCCTGCAGTTTTAAAGCTAATTGGCCTTGCGAGAACAGCACAAGACCAAAGACATTGTCACTCTCTTCCATAAGGCCAGCTCGCCAGCCTCCGTCCGGATCGCCTCGGCCCTGAAGCAGGCATCTGCCAATGCTACGGAGCATGCGACTGAGGACCAGGCCAGCGACCACTCGGCACAGACGACACCTGACCGCCCCGAGTTCGACCTGAACGTCACCGAGGACCCGCCCACGCCCGACCAGCTCCAGACCATCCTGACATACGTCGGCAAGTCTGGTATCCCCTCCGTGATCAAGGGCGCATCGACGGAGAGCGAGGCTATGAAGCTGTTCAAGAAGAGTGCAGAGAACTTCCAGAGGCCTGTGGTAGGTGTTGTCCTTTTCCAGCCGACGGTTGTTTCAAATGACGCTAACATGGGAGACAGACGGTGGATTGGAACAACGGCAAGGTCGTTGCCGGTGGTGATGAGTCCAAGATTCTGCAGATGCTCAGCCAGCTTCCCAAGGCATGAATGTGCCCTTTTTCCTTTTCTGCATATGAAGCAGACGCCGGCGGAGGACCTGCGACAGGAAGCGCACCTAGCATATGAGTTCGATATCCCGGTGTGAGGCCACCCAGCCACGCCACATGAAGGTCGGCCGGAGAGACTTGGGTGGGAGTCCCACTGTTACGATAGCATAGGTGCCAGCGTCTGTATGAAATGAGATTCCCCTTTTCTTTCCCGACTCACGCTCTGGATCTTAGTCCATTATGTATTGCTCCTTGTGTCCTGTTTCTGATTTTGTTTCTGCTGGCTTGTTGAAGACTCTGGAATGACTCAAATCCATGTGAGACCCGGTCTCTGGATCTGAGAGAAGGATTCTTATCCCTTTGATATTGTCATGTCAGTCTCAGGCTCTAAGGCATCATGAGTTGCAGCAGGAACAAGAGCTTTATGTCAGGCCAGGCCTGATAGGTTGCCATCTCAGAATTGTATCGAGCACTGGAGTCATGGATTTGGGTCTGAGCTCTGTCTCGAGAAACGGTTGTTTGGTCCTCATACTGCTGCAATGTTGCCTTGCACAAAACATACCTTTCTTCTTATGGGTCCTTGATATAAGATTCGACTGCCTGCGCTGGAGTCTCGAGAAGAAGCAATTGCTGGTTCTTGTCCATATGTAGCTGCTATCTTGGTGGACTATCATCTAGTCTTGGTACCCTGCTATATTGCCTGCTGCCACCTAGGCCAACAGTGACACTCTCCGGGGTGGTGGGATATTGTTGTATCTGCTGCCTTACCGGGGCTTGACCTTTACCTTCACCTGTACCTTTTCCACCCACAAGTTTTTTTCTTGTTTTCTAGTTTCCCTCCTAACTTCATCCCACACTCAGCTTGTTTTTGAAGACCACCAACCCTTCCTTCACAATCAACCAATATCTACTCCCTTCCTGTCCCATTGCAGACCTTTTGTGTTTGCTACACTCCATCTCATATCATCAAAGCAATCGTGCTGGCTAGTTACCATCACTCCCACTCTTTTCCGTCTCCTCACTTCCCCTCGTCGCGATGGCTTCCACCGTTTCCTCCCAACCCCAAGGCTTCATTGCGCCCAAGCGGTCTGCGACACATTCGGCCGAACTACCTCTTCAAACCCATTGGAGCTATGTAAAGGCCCGCAACGGCATGGTCATGACTGAGCCTGTTGTCGGGTTCTACTTCAACCCGCCTGTCGACGCGAAGTGCCGCTGGTCAACTGACAACGGCCTGCGCCAGCCTCAGCATCTCACCTTTGGCTCGCAGCTGCCCCAACGCGTTCTGATCCTCTGGGATGACGATAAACTCGATGGTGAGGCTGCTTACTATCGTCAGAAGTACTGGGAGGACATGAAGACGTTGAAAGCACCTCAGCGCTTCGAGGATCTCTATGAGTATTTCGATGGCTTTACGATTTGGATGCACGGCGCGACTAACCTTTGGAACCTCATGAACCTGCTCGCTGCTGATGCTCACACTAACTGGCAGGAGCACGAGCGCCGTGTCGCGACAGAGTGCAATGATTGGGTCTTGGATTGGCTTGAGAACTTCCCCTCCGCCCAGTTCAACCGCGACTCTCTCATCAGGTGGAATCAGAAGACCGACATTCTCACTGCGGTCCTTACCCACTATGACTGGATGAACGACCTCAAGGACCTCGACATGGTGGGCCAGAACATCATGCGTGAGTGCTTGTTGTTCCACTATGAGCGCCTCACGGGCAAGAAGCCCCAGGTCGCTTGTTTCAACCATCGTGCCAACGATCCACCATCAGTGCCATCGCCAGCGCCGGGTGTTGTCATTGCATCTACGGACGTTCCTCCAACGAATCTGCCGAGTAAGTGCCTCCCATTTTCCCACTTCGGGCTCAATGTTCTAACAATAATATGTAGAAGGCCAGCCTGATCTCAAGATTGAAACCCCGCCTCCCCAAGTCCTTGATACTATTCCTGAGCATGCCTCTCCTACCAAGACTTCCACGAAGGCCAACGGACTCACGATCGATACCATTGCCACGGCCAAGATCCCCAAACACACGGTCTCGGCACCTGCGACTGCGGTCCCCCAGATCACCTGCACGCCACAAGTCCCTGGCAAGGCTGAGGGTGCCCTGGTTCAGAATGATGGCGGTGACTCGACTAATGATGAGTTCTTCAATCCTCAAGCCTTGGCCACGCAGATTGAGATCAAGGCGCGACAGCTTTCGGCCCAGTCGGCTCCTGAAGAGGGCCTTGAGTCGATGCTGAGCGCTGGCAGAAACAACAGCCAGGCGCGTGCAGCATCTGTCACCCTGCAGCCCGCTGTGTTGCAAAAGAAGGATGCCGTTCCGCGAGACATGGTCCCCAAAGAGCACACCGTTCCCACCTCTGCTACCAAGACCAGCCATAACACCAACAAGTTGCCCTCCCGACCATCACGAAAGTCTCCACCTCGAGGTCCCATATCTCGTCGAATTGCAGTTGCGAATGTTCCCACTTACCACGTTTCGCAACATCCCATGGCGCAGCAGGGAGCTCCTATGGGACCTCCTCCGCCGCACCAGCAAATGATGCCACCCTATGGTCCTCACAATGGCATGCAGCAGCAGCCACCCGCTGGCTTCATCCCACCAACTCCTCCACACGGCATGCCTCCGCACTCAAATGCTTTCACATCCCAGGGTCCGCCTCCTCCCGGTACTGGTATGCCACCAATGGGACCGCCCGGTGTACCCTTCCAGAACCAATTCACCATGCCCCAACCTCGCATGGATATGCCTCCGTTCAACAACACCCAGGGACACCCTATGAATGCGCCACTTCAGTACACGACTCAGCAGAACGTCGCAGTTCCCATTTACCAACCTAACGGGTACATTGCACAGTCTCAGAACAAGCCTGGAGCCCCCAACGGCAACAGGCAGAACAGCCGCCGCGGCAGCACGAACTCGATCGCCTCTCGCAAGCTCCGCGACGATCCACTCCACGGCCCTGTCTACGCCATGAACCCGCGCAAGAACAGCAACGCGTCCTCTGGTCGCAGCCAGCGCAAGCTGTCCAGCGCAAATCCAGAACAGAGGATGCCCCAGGGCTCTAGGACCCAATGCGTGAACACACAGCAATATCAGCAACCCGGTTCCCTATTCGAGCAGTTGTATGACGAGTGTCCGTGCCCCCGCTGCGCCGAGGCCTCGAGGTCCGTATTCGTCAAGCACGACACTTCGTCGTTGGGAGAGAATGGTGTCAGGGACGTCCTCATGCGGTACTTCGCAGCCTGGAGCCCCACGTGCGTCAAGACGTTGCCGCACAACAGGGCGGCTCTGGTGACGTTCCACACCGACCACGACGCCGTCAGCGCCATCCAGAGCTTCTGGTCTGGCGGCGAGAAGCACACCATCCCAGGGCTGAGCAAGAACACCTCGATCTGGTACCCGCTGTACTCGAGGCACTACAGCCCCATGACCCCGAAACCTACCGGTGCCCCGCGGGGTCTCGTCGAGGCCCATAACACGTCGCGCCGGCTGTCCGGCTCCTCGATGCAGCGCCGTGGCTCCAACCCGTACCTGGGCCAGCGGCCGGTCTTCAACAACCCCAGCTTTGGAAGCGGCGCCCCCGGTCTCCAGCAGCTCCAGCTCCAGCTCCTGCGCGAGCAGCCCCAGCAGCAGATGGCCGGCCAGCCCAGCGTCAACAATCCCCAGCCTGGCTCCATGTACGCGGTACCCTACCAGCCTCAACCTCCACAGACCTCGCAGCGGGCGCTGTGGGTGCCTCCTGCCAACGAGAGCCGCCGAAAGTCGAGCACTACGGTGTCGCCGAAGGGCGAGAAGGCCGTGTCGCCCAAGACCTGTCCGGAGGGTTCAGCCCCTGAGCATTTGCGGAAGGAGGACTGGCGATCCAAGCCGCCCTCTGAGGAGGCCATTGAGGACTCGAGCGATGAGGTTGCGGTCGCTGACACTGCTAGCAATGTTTCGTCTCAGGGTGCTAGGAGCATTACGATCCGCTTGCCGAATGAGACTGGGTCTGTCCGCTCTCGTAGTGTGTCTCCTGAGACTGAGGATAGGCCTGCTCGAGAGGAGGTCAGTGAGGCGTCGCCCAAGGTAGAAGACAGACCTCAACAAGAACCCAAGATGGACGACACTCCTACAACTGTCGAGGCAGAACCTGCGAATGATGTTGACGGGAAGAGCTCTCCCAGTCTTAACAAGGTGACCCTCGAGCTTGCTGTACCCGTCCAGGAGTCCCAGCCCGTCGTTGCTCCTGAGCCAGCAGAGGCCACAAAGAAGGATGGCCAGAAGACAGCCTCCAACTACAGCAAAGTCATGTCGGAGCTCACTGGACCTACCGAGACAATCGACATCAACACCGTCATTCGTCACAAGCCGCAGAAACCCCGAGCACCTCTTCCGGTCGAGTGGGACAACGCGGTAGATGATGGCAGCCGCTCCGAGCTTCAGTCCCGGTTCACCGACCTCCAGGACGAATTCCAGGCCGACATGCAGCAGGAGAAATCTGCGGCAGCACCTCAGAACCAAGAGATGGAAGGCGCAGCCACTGCGCCGGAGGCACCTAGGGAACCGGCGCCCTGTGGGGAGCCACGAGACGACCAGCCGAAGAAGAAGAAGGGCACAAAGAGCAAGAAGAAGCAGGCGCAAGTCACAGCCCTCGATGCTCCCGCCTCCGTTTCTTCTTCGAATACTCCGACCGACGGCCAGTCTCGCGTTCCATCTAGGGCCTCTACCAGCCGTCCCGCGTCTCGAGCCTCGATCAAGCGTTCCCAGTCGGCAACCAGCACCACAGGCGAGCCTGCCTCACGCCCTTCGTCCGCGATGCATGTCCACCAAGAAGACCAAGCTTCCGATGCTGGCGACGGAGCGGCCCAGCCCAAGAAGAAGAAGAGCAACAGCAAGGCACAGAGGAAGCGCAAGCAGGCACTGACGGTGGAGCCTTCCGCGGCTTCAGAAGGGCTGGCGAAGACCGGGGGGTCTCAGGAACAGGATCAGGATCAGGTAAAGGGCCGGGCTAGCTCTGGGCAGGAGTCGCCCAAGAAGAAGCCCAAGACTATGCACCCTGTGCCTGAACCTGAACCCGAACCCGTTGAGGAGCCTTCTGCGTCCGAGCCCGCTACGAAGAAGACAACAGCAGACGATTCTCAACAAAAGAAGATTGATGAGCAAGAAGCTTCATCGAAGGACGCCGGCTATCGGGCCAATGCAGGCGGTTCCCTGCGCATGAAGAAGAACCGCTCGCCGACCAAGCCGCAGCAGCAGAGCGACCAGGAAGAGGCCAAGAAGACCCCGACCAAGCAGGAACCCAAGCACCTGCAGACGATCTTCGAGCCGCCCAGCGAGGAGGGGCGCCAGTATGTCTCCCCCGATGCGAACCTCTTCCCCAACCAGAAGTTCGCCATCGACCAGGCGAGGGCGAGCGCGCCGCCGAAGATAAACCTCGTGCCAAAGAAGCAGAGCACCACTCTCAAGCTGGCCGCCAACGGCGCCCGCATCGGCAGCCTGCCCCCGGGCTTCAACCCGTACCCGCATCTCCCGCCCAACTCGAAGCCCTCTGCCTGGTCTGCCGTGGTCAAGCGCGGCATCGGCATCAGCAGCGACGACCCGTTCTCCTCGGGCAGGGGGGACGAGGACCAGTCCAAGAACTGGATGAACGACAAGGCCGTGAGGTCACCCCAGAAGCCATGCGGCGGCGACGTGGCTGCGGACACCTCCCCGACCCCGTCGCCCGAGAGGAAGCCTGGCCACCGCCAGGGCGGCGGCAAGGGCAGGAGCCACCTCAACGCCGCGGCCAAGGCCTTCACACCGCTGTCCTCGCCGACCAAGACCGTTGCCTCTCTGCGGACGGCCGCGACGGCCGAGACCGGCGCCCACGTCGCCGCTGCGTGCAGCTCCTCTGGCGCCACGCCTGTCTTTTCGGCCCCTGTGGTGCAGCCCGTCGCAGCCACCGGCCTGAAGGATGGCCAGCCCATCCCCCACCACCACGCCAAGAAGCCCTCCCTCCCCGGCCGCAAGGACAGCGGCGCCGACGCGCGCCTCGTCACGCCGGCGGGGCAGACGCTCGACTCGGCTAAGGTCGAGCAGCCCGGGCCGCCCACGAAGGAGAAGAAGAAGCGCGCCGGCGGGGGCAGCCAGGCCCAGCAGAAGCCCGCGCCAGGGCAGGTCGGCACCGCCGCGGCCGGCGGTCTAGACTCGCCTGCGCTGAGCAACCAGAAGGACTTCCCGACCCTCGCGGCGGCGGCGGCGGCCCCGAAGAAGCGACGGGCCGCCTCGTTCGCACAGGCTGCTTCCGGGAGCGCGGCTCCTGCCACTATGAATTCTTCTTCGGCCCCTGCTACCGCTCCTGCTTCCACTTCTGAGAAGAAGAAGGAGGAGGATAGTATCAAACCTACCTCGCCTGTGGCACCTGCGGCTTTTCCCAATGCTAGCAGCCTGGGACAGCGCGCTGCGGTTTCTGGCCCCGGTGATGTTCCGGGCGCGCCTGCCAAGAAGATGGAGCACGAGATGTCCGACAAGGACGACTGGACGACCGTCGGGCCCAGCAAAAAGACCGCGGGTGGGAAGAACACTGCTGCCGGTCGCGCCGCTGGCGGTCGAGGTGGCAAGGCGCCGCAGCAGCATGGTAGCCGAGGTGTTAGTGGTCGTGTTCCTTTTATTGGTGAGGAGCGCAAGGGTGGCTGAGCGTGTGCTGGAGAGGGATATCATGGGAAGCAGAGAGAAAGATCCAGGAAGGAGTAAAGAGAAGCTCGAGTGGCTGACAGGTGTGGTAAGTCGGCCCGTCTGATGATGCCTGGATGCGAAAAACGAGTTATGGTACGAGACGCACGAGGGACGAAAGAAAAAAGGCACCTGTTGATCGGGCATACAGGCCAACGGAGAGATGAAGTTATGAGACTGAGGAATGAGCAGGACCAGAAGATTGAAACGGCCTACCGAGGCAGACAGACCTGGGCCAGGCAGGAGTATGAGCATGTCAGGATACTTTGTAGGAATAATTGGCCCAAAAATGGGTTGGGATAGTGAACAGAGAACAAGTCACTAGACATACGTCCTCACTTCTCGGAATATATGTCGAGCTCAATCACTCGGTGGGCGTTGGTGATTCATGATATTCGTAGTCTTTGCACTTCAGGGGACTCCCTCCCCTCTCCCCCCCAACCCCTCGTGATCTGCCCGGGTTAGAATCTGAGGATAAACCTACAGACTCTTTCTGGCTCGTCCATTCATCATATCGTGTCATGCCCTCTTCGGTTTGACGTCTTTCCTCCTCTTGGCGATTATTTGTCTCTGTCTATGGTCCCTCCTTTACCAGAGTCGTGACCGTGTCCTCGATTTGTTTATCCGACAAGCCTGGGGTACATTGGTTGGTCAGTCATTTGCTTGTAGTTCTCTCGCCCGGGCACGAAACACCACAGTGCAACTGCTCCGCCAGAAGGCAACACGCCAGTCGTAGTATATATCTTTCCCTCCCCTCGCCTTCAAGGGATGCCTGTTGCCCACCGCACCACCGCACCTACCTTCTAATGACTGGCTCTTCTCCTGGCCGAGCTCATACCTCGCGTACACCCTGGGCAGGGTGCCGTGAGCCTCGCGCAGCATGATGGGCAGCGAGGGGTTGTGCTTCTTCATGGTCGGGTATGTGCGCGTGAGGAAGTCCCTGTGCCGAACCGAATTGGATGGGTAAGTCGTTAGTGATCAGGTTGTTGATTTGACAGACGTTCATCCCTCTGGTTCTGTCTATTCCATTTCCATATCGTCCTCTCCTCTCTCCACTCGAGACAGAAGACATGGGATGCCCCGGTTTGAGGTATGTGTCGGCCAACCGCCATGGCTCCATAGCGGATTACTGTTACTGTGGGTAAACACGTACCTGGTGGCAGCACTGTGCTGGGAGGTCTGGCAGAAGAGGAAGCGGACCTCCTTGAGGGACTTGGCGAATGCGTATTTGGTGGCCATGATTCTGCTGGTGAGGCTGTCACGAGAGCCAGCACGTCGGTAGATTTGTGCGTGGTGGTGATGGTGGTGGTGGTAGTAGTGGTGTTGATTGATCAATCAATTGGCGGCTTGAATTGGGGGGAGGGTGGGTGGTGTATTTAATAATAGGTAGTAATAAATCCGGGGTATTGTTTGGGGGTTGGCTTGGTTGGTTGGGTTCCCCCGCACCCAATTGGAGCTGAACCAGGTACTGTAGCCAGGGATAGTAGGTACCTAGGGACAGTAGGTAGATAGGCACTGTAGGCACTGCACCCTCCAGTAATGCACCCACTGTCTGACTGTGTGTGCACCGCGGGTGAGTGAGTGGTGGGACGTGCGTCACAATTCTTATCTCCGGCGCGCAACTTCTCTTCTCTCCCACCATAATAATAATCAGCACTCGATCGGATCCCGAGTGAATAATACTCACGACCTTGAATCCTCAATCCACCTCAACACCAACCTCAACCTCAACCTCTCCACTCCCAGAAAAACACCAAAACCATACAATACCCCTCGACCCGTCTCCTCCCCCAGCTTACGCGCAACACCACCACCAGCCATGGCTTCCACCACCACCAACTCCCTCCTCCGCGCCTCGCGGCCTCTCTTCTCCTCCGCCACTGCCTCCGCCGCCGCCGCCCACACCCGACGGACCCTCCTCACCCGCGCGGGCCCCTTCCGCAGCAGCGCCCTTGGCCGGCAACAGTGGTCGGCCGGCCGCAGGTGGCAGTCCTCCACGGCCGAGGGCGCCGCCGCCCCGGGCTGGTTCCAGAGGATGTGGGACAGCCCCATCGGCTTCAAGACGGTCCACTTCTGGGCGCCCGTCATGAAGGTACGTCCCAGTCCCGCGTATATATTATATATATATATACATATAGAAATTCTACGAAATGCCAGCCAGACTAACATTGCCCTCCCAGTGGGCCCTCGTCCTCGCCGGCATCGCCGACTTCGCCCGCCCCGCCGAGAAGCTCTCCCTCCAGCAGAACGGCGCCCTGACCGCCACCGGCCTGATCTGGACCCGCTGGTGCCTCATCATCACCCCCAAGAACTACCTCCTCGCCGCCGTCAACTTCTTCCTCGGCGCCGTCGGCCTCGTCCAGTGCGTCCGCATCCTCATGTACCGCTCCAGCCTCAAGAACGAGACCGCCCTGGACAAGGTCAAGGACAGGGTCGCCAGTGCCTAGGGCGAGACGAGGGGGCACGGGTCACTGAGTGAGGGATAGGTCGACGGATTATTGGGTGGGGATACAAGGAACTGGTTTTGTTGAGTGGGGGGAGGGGAGTTGGCTTACTGGATGTCACAAAGGGCACTCTGGTGTTAAAAGCCTTCAGGATTCTACACCACCAGGCCGTGAGGAAGGAAAAAGAATAAAGAAAATAAACAAAAGATACCAGGCCGCCGTGGTAACTGGTGCTCTGTAGTAATGAAATGGCATGGGATATATGAAGGATGTGCGTCCAGCTGGCCGAGGTGCGTTGCGCTGCCCGCAACATGGATTCCAGGGTTGGCCGCTGCGGTTTTGTGATACGGAGGGTGAAATGCGATAGACTCGCCCGAGTACCGAGTCCTGCTCGGGAAACGAAACTTTACATGCTCACCAGTCCATACAAGTATCATGGTGTCATGGTGTCCTTCTCCCGTGCATCCTCAGACGCCCACTCTCTTCGCCAACGTTACAGCGCCTCCAAAGCGAGACCCGGCAAAGTAAAACCTTCTATATCCAATCCGGATATTGGTCCAATATCCAGAGTATCAAGTGCGACTATGCAATCCGCGGGCAACTCTTGCAATGCTTTCCGATTCTTTATGTATAAATAGATCACCAGGCCCTGCTCGGTGCAACAACAACAACAACAACAACAATAACGAGGAGACTCCTGTTCCGTTTCCAGCCTTGCCTACCACCTAGAACTCCTCGCACGGTGCCCCAGACATGCAAAGCCAAGCCGATGAATAAACCAGAAGAAGCAAAAACGCCGACTACTCGGTTGTGGTATGCTTCACATTCACATGTTTCATCCTCACACACAAACACATCTTTTTCTCTCGTCCATGGCCAAGAATCGATTGAATCCTCTTCGCCATCCCCCTTCATAATGTCGCCGTTGGTCTCCTCTCGCCACTCTTGCTAACGTCGCCAACCAAGCACAACGCGCCTCCCTCCCCGCTTCCAGACTACGGCAGCTCATGTCCCGGCTGAGACGGGGCTGCCTCGGACCCAGGCGTGGTAACAGCAACGGGAGACTCACACGGCGAGGAGCTGTGCATGTTGCCCATCCTCTCCATCTCCGCCACCTGCGTCGGGTACTCATAGCTGAAGCTGCGCACGGACGGCAAGAAGACCGGTCGGCTCAGGCTTCGCTGCAGGCCCGTGCTCCGCTGTTGTTCCTCCAGCGCCTGGTACCTCTCCCTCACCAGATCGCTTCGGCTCTGCGACCGCGACGGACCCCTCATCGACCCGGTCGTCACCGCCCGCACACCCTCCCTCACGGTCGGCGTTGGCGTCCCGGGTCGTCCCATCGGTCCCGGCCCCGGCGTCTGTGGTCTCCTCCCAATGGTCGTGCCGGCGTGCGCTGGGACACCTCGGTACGCCGTCGCCGTCAGGCCCGCCGCTCTTGCTTGCTGTATTGTCGCCGGCGGCAGCATGGCTCGGGAGCCAGCAGGTAGAGGAGGACTATTACGCGCAACAGTAACGCACTACATTACGCTGCATTCGCCTTCGTTCTCCTGGCCGATCTTGCTGCGCGTGATGCGCTCTCGCTGGCGGGGGCCGTTCTTGCCGGCCCTCTTCAGCTCTTCAAGTCGCTCACGAGCTTGGGGGAAGTCTTGGGCTGCAAGAGGCGTTAGTACAGAGCCATTTGTGAATGGGAAACGCGAATACAAAACTTACCAGCAGCTCTCCAGTACCACCTCTTCGCATCCTCCTCATTGGCCGGGACACCGATGCCCATCTCGGTAAAATAACCCATCGCATACTCCGCCTTTGACAAGCCCGCCATCGCGGCCTTCCGCGCCCACAAATACGCCTCGGTGTCATTCTGGCCCAGCACGTTGTCGCTTCCGGTCAGGTACCAGCCACTGAGGGCCAGTTCGGACTGATGCTCGCCCTGCTCCGCCGCTTTAGAGTACCACATAATAGAGAGCCTCGGATCAATGGGGCATCCCAGAAGCCCGTACTCGTACGCGCAGCCTAGTCGGAACTGAGAGAATTTGTAGCCCAGCTCTGCAGCTTGCTTGAAGAGCGTGAACGCATATGCCTCATCTCGCAGAATTACATCGTTAGGGCCGGCAGATTGGTACAAGAGGCCAAGTTCGTGCAGCGCGTGTGGGTTCTCGGCGTCAGCGTTTTCAGCCGCACGTTTGAGCCAACCTATAGCTTCCCGAGGGTTCTTCGGCTGTCCCAGCAAACCCTTGAGCAGAATCATGCCCACCTTGTACATGGCTGGGGTGTCACCAAGCATAGCAGCACGTTTGTACCATTGGATGGCTTTCAACGGATCTTTGCGTGTACCACCGCCTTCCTCGTTGCCGATTTCGCAGCACACTGCTGTCCGGTATGCTGCTGCTGCGTGGCCGAGCTTGGCTGCCGATTGATACATCGTGAACGCTTCCTTGTTGTCTGGTTCCGAGCCAAACAATCCCTTGCCAAAGCCATCCGCCAGTGTGAACATGGCTTCAGAGTTGCCAGCATTCGACAGCTTCTTCAAAACCTTCTGCGCGTCCAGGATGTACCTCTCGCGAGCTCGATGCCGCGCCTTCGGATCTGGCACGTTAGGCACAAGAACATCGGCGGCTTCGATCAGTCTCTTGGCAAGTCTGAGCGCAGACTGCTGGTCCTGTGGGTTCGTCTTGACTATGTTCCTCAAGCGCTCCAATTCCTCACCAGACACAGGCGGCTCGTTCTGTGGTGGGACCCGAGGCGCCGGACTGCTTTGGGCCACAGGAGCCGCCGGTACTGGAGCTCCGCCATAGTTGCGCACTGGTGCTGGTTTGTTGACTAGAGAACCAGGGATGTGGCCTGGTCTCACCGGTGTAGGATGAGACGGCAAAGCATCAGGGTTGGCACCCGGTTGATGACCAGGACGGATCGGCAAGGCATGACTTGGAAATCCTGCTGCAGCATGAGGAGGGCTCGCAGCGTTCATTCTCGGGTCATAACCCCCTTGGCCTCCCATCGATGGCATCGGTGGCGCATCTGGCGCCATTTCAAAAGCTGTTTGCTGACGGAGGTCTGGTTGAGACTTGGCGGTGTTCAACCCGGGTGCCCAGTTTGGCCCTCTCGCCGGCGGGCCAGATTGTAGTGATAGATCCAATGAGTTTCTTCCTCGAGGGGCCGCGTCGAAATTGGGCATGTCTGGTTCGTGTTCGGGCGGTGGTTGATGTCCATAGCCATTCGCTCCTCCGTCGTCATAGTACTCATCATAATAATCGCCGTAGCCTCCCTGGCCATATCCTTGGTCAAAATCGCCATAAGGCTGACCACCATAACCTCCTGTCGGCGCTGGAGGCCCCTGGTTCGGCGGATACATTGTCTGAGGCGGCGGCTGATGTGCCTGCGAAGTCGAAGGTCTTGGTGGAGGCATTCCTCGACCCACAGGACCACCGTAGGGTGCTGAGTCCGCGCGTTGGGCTGGTGGTGCCATAACAGGCATTCCTCCCATATTTGAAGGCATCGTCATCGTTCTTCCTGGGCCCTCGGGTGCTGGCCGAGGGTAGTTGCCGTAATCTCCTGGGCCTGGGGGTGGACCTCGTCGCTGGTCTGGATAACCTTGCGGTGGATAGTTCCGTGGCGCGCCTGGCGGGCTTCGTTGGGAGTCCATGGATGGTCTGGAATCGTAATCCTCGATGGAAGCACCTCGTGTTGGAGCCCTGTTTCTCGGGCCTTTTCGCTGAGAGTCAATATCCATAGCTCCCATCTTGTTGATAATCTGCTGTGCCTCGTCGAGATTTGTCTTACGCTGCTGGCCTGGGAATGTCGGGAATGGGTTGTCGCCGAATCCTGCCTGTCCTGGAGACTTTGGAAGGGGAATGGGTGGCTGTCTTGGACGGCTCACTTGACCGTAGTTAGACCTCTCTGCCCGAGATCAAGGAAACAACAAACTGGAAATTCTGATAACTTACTGGTAGGATCTGAGCTAGGAGGTCCAGCATGAGGAGGCCGACCACGACCCATTGCGCCATTGGGAGGATATGGCCGCCCAGGTCCAGGTGGTGCTCGTTGGCCGACAGCCATTGTAGGTCTCGGAGCTGGGGCACCTCGACCACCATTCATTGGCGGTCCCCTTCCTCGGCCACTCGGGCCAGCGCCATACGGATCTCGTGGGGGCGGAGCTCGCGGACCGTAGTTCCTGTCGTCATATTGCCCTCCATAACCCTGATCATAGCCCCCGTCGCCAGCATATCCTTCATATCCGTAATTGTAATCATCCTGATACTGGTCATACTGCTGGTCGTACTGTTGCGGGGCTGGCCCAGCAGGATATTGGCGTTGTGGCGGAGGGCGAGCTGCGCCTGCGCCGTTGAAGGGTCGCTGGGCGGGGTATCCTGCGTTGTATGCCATTTGCAAGGACTGGTGGTGCTATGTGTGCAGCTCTCGCAAGCTGCTTCCTTGCATCTGCGTCGGGTTTTGAAGGCAAGCGGTCCTTCCTCTACTCCGTCGTGCTTGGTCTCCTTCCCGAGTCTACGCGTTGTGTCGACAGGTGGCCCAGCTAGGAAACTCAAATCCAATGTGCCTGCGCAGGCTCGAAACTATCCAATGCCCTCGGGCTGTATCCGTGACGAAGTGTATACGCAATGTGCTGCTAGTAGTCAAGGCGCCGTATACTCGAATCTAGTCGTCCGTGTCCGTGCCTGGTCGTCCTTGTATCGTCGGGGTGCCTTTGTGACTAGATCGATTGTCGTCCAAGAGAAACAATAGTGCTAACCGCCTGGGTATCTCTAACGTGCTTGTCGCCTGCTATCGGTAGCTGGATGCGTCAAAGTCGACGCTGCTATTCGTAAACCGACCGACTGACTGACTGACTTGGGGGAGAGAGCGATACGGTCTATCAAAGGAGTGACTGGCGCCGTAGCAATAGACGTCCCGCTCCGGTTGCGAACAAGGAGGGGAAAAGGTAGGTATTAAGAAGGAAGGAAATGCAAAACTGCGAAGCTGGGGTTTCAAGTAAGTGAATGGAGGATCCAGCTGTCCAACTGTCAAAACTGCGCAGTCTCAGGAGGCGGCGGGTTGGAAAGGAAGCAGGTGGAGCGGTCGAAATGGAGCATTTGCAGATTTGGAGGACGCCCGGAGAGGCCCTGTGCAGCAGCGCCTGTGCAGCAGCGGGAAGGCGGCTGGGCGGCTGGGCGGCCGCCGTCAACCGTTGCAGCAGCGCGGGCGACCTCCCAATACTGGGGAAGCCCTTTTAGGTTTAGGGAGGGGCTGCCGCTAGCCTTCCAAGGTTTCTAGGGTGGGTTTACTACATACTGTGGTCAACGCCTGGGAACTGAAAAAAGACGGCCGATCTGTTTCAAGGTCAAGGATTCTCGTTCACGGCCACTCGAGAGGATTCATGACAACTGTTCACCCTTCATGTAGGCACTCATGTATGCTGTGTTGTGCTGTCTTGAACCATCAATGCTCAACATGGCGCCAAGGTCGATAGGTACCACAACCTCTATACTTAGTAATATATCTACGACTACTGCATACCTAGGTGTACGGTAACATCCTGGATTATGACCTGTTAGCAAGTCAAGCGTATAGCACCAGCTCCTATAGATCTGCCACATTGCGCTACAGTACTGTTATACATTGGCAGCAGTCATGTTTATTGCCACGCCATCTTGGACTTCCAGCCTCCTTACTGAGCTTCTTTGGGCATTGACCCGGCGCATTGCAATCCCGCGTGCTGGACTGCTGGGCTCCCCGGTCGAGGACTGATCGACCACGGCTGAGACGTGGCAAAACCAAACTTCAGTCGTCGTCCTGGCAGTACTTCTCCAACCACGGACCACGCCCGAACACGGCTTGTTAGCTCTGAAATCCATGGTTTTGCAAGCATATATTACACAGCCTCGCTCGAGGGCTTGATTGGATCTCGAGATGTTTGGCCGGCCTTATTACTGACCTCCTTTATGCCCCCACCCATTTCCATCTCTGGGTCTTGCAGAGCGGGAAGGACGGATGGAACCGAGAAGGAACTCGAGTTGATCAGTCTATTGGGAGAATAGGCATCCACGTGCTTGTCGATACTCCCTCGTGGACTCAATGTTCAAGTGCGCTGGGCTTCAGATGCTGCTTCAATGCTTGAGCTGGCCGGAAGATCTCGAGTCCCAAAGACTATCCAGATCTTTCTGCAAAGCCTTGTAGAGTGGAGGGCTTCAACAAGAATGACATTCAATTACAGGAGGCCTCGAAGGCCAAAGTCGCCGCATGCTGTTCTGAGAGCCAATGGACCGACTACTCTATGAAGCTGATCCAGTCGTGTTGGCCCTAGGCTGCGGATACTGACGATAGTCTTGGACTCTGGAGTTTTCAGCAGTGGCGCAGCCGCTGTTTTGAAATCCGAACAAGAGGGAGTGCAGTTTCAAAATATTAACTCATCCTTCATGATCGGCGCGCTCATACTATGTACAGGATCAGCGCCATGCTGAGTCCCGAAACAGCATCGCACCACCGTGCAGCCTCATCTGGCAGCACCCGTCGCTGGCCTCTTGCAGGTATGAGCGGAACATGATGGCAAAGGTTCGAGAAACACTCAGGAGTAGACTCTACGCAGCGATCCAGGCATGTTGAATTAGGCGGTCCAACCACACACAGTTGCAACAGCCAGTCTAGTATTTTCCCTAGGTTGCATTGCCATTGCATGAACTAGATACTGCGCAAGCCGCAATACCCTTGCTGGATCTAAGCCACATTTACGGAGCGTTTCGGCCGTCGTTGGAATGAAAAAGTGAAGAACTGCCCGCGAGACCTTCAGCCGAGGTCTTGAAGGCTAGTTGGAATGGAATGCTTCATCCTGACGCCCTGGATGGACTCGTGGTAACGATGAGTCCAAGCGTTCAACGCTTCGATGTTCGATATTTACTGGAGTCGAGGGTCGGAGGTGGGTCCGTTCATCAGCGGACCATCCAATCAGCACGGTTCCGTCTGCAATGACAATATTGCCGCTAGCTGCCGCCTTTTTTTCTCAACAGGGGAGCGCATGCTATCAAACGACGTCGACGACGGGAAGCAAATGTCGATTCTCAGGCTTTGATGTATTGGATGAGTTGTTTGACTTGAGAATCAAGACAGCCCAACCACCTACATTACTCTGTCATCTTTTTGATAAACGACCGCCACCATGCCACCAGCAAAGAAGCCGGTAAACTGGGGGATGTGGGCAAAAATGTTCTTCGGGTGAGTGAGCCCTCCCTTCCCTCTCAAGCTCTCACTCGGGACATCAACACTGAATCTTGACCACAGCGGCGGTGCAATAGTCATAGGCGGACCGGCGCTCACGTACTACGTCACGCCGACAGAGGAGGAGCTCTTCAAAAAGTACAACCCAGACCTGCAGAAGAAGAGTCTTGCAAACCGGGAACAGAAGCAGAAGGACTTTGATGACTTTGTGTGCAAGTTGAAGGAGTACTCGAAGAGCGACAAGTCAAGTATGTATTACCTAGTTGCGGAGATGTTAGTGAAGCCTAGGGGGACACCCTTACTGACGAGCGCTTAGTATGGATTGTGCAAGCTGAGGCACTAGAGAAGGACAAGGAGATGAGGCGGTTGCAGGCTATAAAGTCGGCTGAGGAGGAGAGGATACGGCGAGAAGCGATGAGGAAAGAGGCTGGAATCTCGACCGACAAATGATCTGGCCTTGCTATTTTTACGACATGCTCAATTGAGACGAGCCTTCTTCTGTACGATATTTTGGTATGGCGCAATAGGGCATAGGGCAGGTTCTACGGCGCTCAGGGAGCATTGGGATTGGGTACGCATTGGGAGCGGCGGGAGAAAACTTGAAGTGTTGTATGAGCTTCTAAACCTTGGGGCCCCTCATCTCGAGTAGCAGGGAAAGTGCCTAGGATGAAGGTGACCGACTCAGCTCTTACAAAAATGAGATTGGACCTCGTTGTCCTAATGTCTCACCCCAGGTGCCCGTATAGAACCAGGCAAGCACTGCACAGAAGTAACAACACAAGGGGAGACGTGAGTCGATGCGTAGATATGTAGTGTGGTCCGGCCAGTAAGAGACCAATGGGACAACTTCCCCTGTGTTCTAGGCTTGATGCATATGGGCAATTATCCTGCTGTAGGTTGTTGGGCCTGAACCAGAGAATTTGCAACGGTTGGCAGTGAGTTGTGCTCTCGGCGTACGAGTTGAGATGCCATGCTTCGTCATGCATATTAAAGGTTCAGAGCTCCGAAAGAGGGAAGATGAGCTTTTTTGATGGCCCGTTATGGTGCGCGACAGAGCTCACTCTGCGGATTCGCATTTTTGTTACTACGTCGACACCAGGTACGTAAATAAGCTTCCAGACTTTCGCTACTTTAAGCCTTCCCGCTTCCTTCCTACTCTAGATATATATAATTATATTATATATTATAATACTAGATACTCGAATTATATTACTTATATATTTAGTTTCTTAATATCTGCCTTATATTAATTAAAATATTAGAAAAGAGAAAGTTGAGGAGTTAAAGTTTTGATGTGGTCTTATCTTATCGGCGATAAGTTCCCGCGCGAGATAAGAAATCTTTAGCGAATCAGATCTAAGTGCAGCTTTTCAGTCCCGGCGCGCCCGTCGTAATTCCAGTCTTATTAAATTCACACCTCCGTCGATTCTTGGACTTTTTATTCTCTTTATTTATTTACTATATAAAGACTATCTTAAATATATATAAGTAATATATACTATAATAGTAACTAGTATATAATACTCTAAAGTATTTTTAAAATAATTTATTTCTTAAAGTATAAAGTGCTATATAGCCTAATATAGGAAAGTAGACTTAAGAGATATTTAGAGGTGTAGCTTTAAGCAAAATTGCGAATCCGCAGAGTGAGCTTTATCGCGCACCATACCCGTGCTCCACAATGAGCTAACGCTGAGCTTGAGCATTCTGGCGGGCTGCTGTGGCGGGCTGGCGGGCTGGCGGGGGGTCCCTTTTTTCCCTCTGGGATCACGTGGACCCGGCGCACAACGAAATCTTCCTCCAACACCAACCTCTTCCAGCATCCCCAATTACGTCGACGACGAGTACGAGTTATATTCAAAAGTGAGTGTGTTCAGTTTCCCAGGATTGATTTCGTTAGCGGGTTTTTGGAGCGGAGGAAGATTCAATTCTAGGTGAGGGGTTGTGTGTGTGTGTCAGGCAGGCAGGCAGGCAAACGAGGCCAGGACCAGGAGAGAGAAAAAAAAAACCCTAGCAATCAAGACACACGGAAAGCTTCGGGGGTGACTACATACCAGAATAACAGCTTGGCTGACACGACCACAACCACAGTCAGGCGGAACATCCTGCAAATATACTCTCACCACTCCGAACCCACCCCCACCCCTCTCAACACCCTTCAGCAAAGATGGCCGACGTCCAGGAGCGCCTCAAGAAGCTCGGTGCTTCGGCACGGATTGGTGGAAAGGGTACCCCGCGCAGGAAGATGAAGAGGGCACCCGCCCGATCTGGCACCGACGACAAGAAGCTGCAGCAGGCCCTCAAGAAGCTCAACGTCCAGCCCATCCAGGCCATCGAGGAGGTCAACATGTTCAAGAGCGACGGAAACGTCATTCACTTCGCGGCCCCCAAGGGTATGTGTGCCCCCACTTTCAGCAACTCAATCTCTCCGGACTAGTGGTGGTGGTGGTGGTGGTGGTGATGGACTCTCGGTTTGCTTGCTGCAGTTCAAGAAAAAGGAGCAGCAGGCACATGGGAGAGCACCCATAAGCACACACACAGCACACGAGGTCATCGATGACGGGGGGAATTGGAGGGGCAATACACTACGAGTGGCCATGCTGATTGAGGACTATAGTGCACGCCGCCGTCCCCGCAAACACCTTTGCCATCTACGGTAACGGCGAGGACAAGGAGCTCACTGAGCTCGTCCCTGGCATCCTGAACCAGCTCGGCCCCGACTCTCTCGCTTCCCTGCGCAAGCTTGCCGAGAGCTACCAGAGCATGCAGCAGAAGGAGGGCGACAAGGAGGCAGATGATGACGAGATCCCCGACCTGGTCGCTGGCGAGAACTTCGAGGGCGAGTCCAAGGTCGAGTAAGGTGTTGTCGACTCGGCTATATGACCAGCGAGGAAACAACGGAGAGGAACAGTCCGGTTAGGGAGGACAGAATTCCGGTCAAGAGACACACAAAACACCGATATAGCGAAGGCTACAGTCGACTAGTGGAGATGATATCCATGGCATTCTCCGTTTTTAAAAACAACGTACGGTCAGGGTCAACATGGCGGATCGGAAATTGTTGTGGTACTTTCTAGCATTGGAGGGACCCCTAGCTCGCGTCTGGGTTTTGCGAGAAATGAAAACGAATGAAATGAACCCACATGTCTGATACCATACCGTACCATGCATCTTCCAGCTGTACGCGGGTACACTGGAGCTTTCACAGCCTATGCAGAGACTGCCTAGAGGAAGCGTGCCTAAGAGGAAGGGCGCAGAGATACAGACAGATGACCGAACACTCGGCTGGACAATTGGCTGTGCCAGAACAAAGTTGCTCGAACTGGGTATCTCTTTGCATGGGCATTATACTTCAAGAAACCTGCAGACATACTGCAGTAATGTAGGATGTCTCGGGGCATCCGCCCAAAGTTGTCATATGGACGTGACAAAAGCCTCATCACCAGTATTTCTGACCCAGCCCTCCAACGCCGCCCATCTCACTCCTTCCTTCACCGTCTTCCTCCCGGCCATCAGTCTCCCCTCTTTCATCTCTCCATACGTCCCTTGAAAATTTGCCAGCTCCCCCATACCAACCATCCTCGCAACCTCGGTCGCCAAGACCCACATCTTCCCCCTCGAGACCGCGCTCCCTCCGCGCGGGTCTGACTGCTTCCGCCCCTGTAAGACACCGCCGATGATATTCTCTGCCAGGCCGTTGCACGACCACGCCGTGGCGAGGTTGCTGGCGACATACTTCACCATCCCCTGCTGCCCTGACCAGCGGCGGGAGTACTCAAACTCCAATGCCGTAGTCCGGACTTCAAACGGCCTGAAGGCGTAGCCATCCTCCCAACCCCCTTGCAAGCCCTTGACAGGTGCCATCCTGCCCTGGGAGGCAAAACACCTCTCACAGGCTGTGGCAGAGAACTGGCTCTCCGGCAAGACCAGGCTCGTCAGGTACACGCCCCGCGGGGAGACGAGGAGCGAGCCGAGCGAGCCGAGCAGGGAGGTGCACTGCCTCAGCGCGATCTTGTCGGAGCAGGATTTGGACAGCGTGGACGGCGCGTCGGCCCGGGCCGGCTTGCGCCGGACGACCCCCAGCTGGGAGAAACACGCGCGGCCCAGGAGCGCCAGCTCGGGCGAGCCGCCGTCGACCTTGTCCATCAGGTGTGGCGGCAGGGGCGCCTCCCACGGCGAGGCGTCGTCCTGGGCGGACATGGTGAGCTCCATGGAGGCGTCGCCGCACGGCGCCTCGGAGCAGTACATGTGCAGCGCGACGTCTTCCCTCCAGGCGAACGGCTGGGTCCCGGGCTCGTCGGTCGTCTTCCGGCGGATGTACGCCGAGTCCTTGCCCTCGGCGAGCGCCTTGCACTCCTGCAGGATGAAATGGTTCAGGGCCCTCATGGCTAGGACCTCGGCGTGCCAGTCGTGCAGGACTGTGCCGTTGGCGGAGGACAGTTTGGATGTCGGGAGGCACTTCATGCCCGTGGCTAAAACCAAACACTTGAAGGGCCCATTCCCATGTCTGGCGGCGATCCCGCTCAGGGGCACC
Organism: Cytospora chrysosperma; assembly: GCA_016808195.1. NCBI lineage: Eukaryota > Fungi > Ascomycota > Sordariomycetes > Diaporthales > Cytosporaceae > Cytospora > Cytospora chrysosperma. The sequence continues at coordinate 1,779,832 of JAEQMF010000012.1, forward strand.
CATTCGCGGGTGCCATTATCACGGACCTGTGGCTTCCTCTTGGGGGGGAGCCTGTCGAACTCTGTCAAGACGACAGAGGCGATGGTCTCCGCCTCACTTATCATCAGTGAACTGTGCGTATGGTGAAGAGAGTCAGAGGTAAGTGAAGCCGGTCTGGCTGCCGGTCAAGAAGCCATGGGTGAGATGTGTTGGTTGTCCGATGGTATAAGCTACAAATACGGCAGAGCAGCCCTTAATGTATATACTTATATGTTGATAAGTGCCTTGTGAAGTTCTAAGGATGCATACTTCCCAAAATTGCCAGTCAGCAAGCAGTCTCACCAATGCCAAATACAGAACAAAAGACACCGGCCCGTCCATCAACCTGCCAGCCGGCCGCCAGCTGATAGGCAGTTATACACTAACAAATTTCCCGACCCACACTCGCTGAATCAGAAAAACCCAGCACGGACCACCACTCTCTCAGTAGGGTCCGTGTTTTGCCCACCATTCGAAATTTCGTCAAAATCGCCGTACCCGACCTCATCGTCTCGACAACCTCATCTACGACCAACCCCGTCTATCGGCAAATCCACGACCGCCATTCAAAATGAGGACTTACGACGACACCTTCTCCGGCCAGAGGATCTACCCCGGCAAGGTACGATGATGAAACACCCTCCCTGGGAGAGCGCGGACTTAGATGGGCGAACAACTGCGAAGAAAGAGGAGGGACCAAACGCAAGAGCAGGGGATTGAGGGCGCGCAGTGACCATCGCGACGGCCCATTGGGAGGGCCTTGTCTTTTCGCAAATATTTCGAGGTTACAGAAATGCTGACTCTGCTATGAACTGCAGGGTAAGCTCTACGTCCGTGGAGACTCCAAGGTCTTCCGTTTCCAGAACGGCAAATCCGAGTCCCTCTTCCTCCAGCGCAAGAACCCCCGTCGCATTGCCTGGACTGTCCTGTACCGTCGCCAGCACCGCAAGGGTATCACTGAGGTACGATTTGAACCGACCCCGATCCGGATATACAAGGAGACACACCGAAACCAAGACCCCATCCCACGATTCATGACCGCAAACATCTGAGAAGATGTTGGAGGAGTGTACTTTGGGGAACAGAACGGATGACTGACATCCGAACAGGAAGCCGCCAAGAAGCGATCCCGCCGTACCGTCAAGGCCCAGCGTGCCATCGTCGGTGCCTCTCTCGATGTGATCAAGGAGAAGCGCTCCATGCGCCCCGAGGCCCGCTCCGCCGCCCGTCTCCAGGCCATCAAGGAGGCCAAGGAGAAGAAGCAGGCCGATGCTGCTGCCAAGAAGTCCGAGAAGGCGAAGAACGCCGCCCAGGCCTCCAAGGGCCAGACCCAGAGGATCGTTGGCAAGCAGGGTGCTAAGGGTGCTGCCCCCAAGGCCAAGCCCACAACCCGATAAAGGATTCAAGATGAGCGGGTGCTAGATTAATGCAAACGGTCACGTCTTTTTTCACTCTACTCGGGAACACATGGCGATTGAGATTCAGGGAAAAGGGGGGGCTGGAGTCGGGTTCTCTCGTCACACCTGGTTGTGCTTTACCAAAGCCTGGCGGTCTTCTAGAAACAAACGTCTGAAAAAAAGGGCTGGGTTGCATGGTTCCTTGCATGAAGGGGACACGATTTTCGCGCGGCATGGGTAGCTCAGAGAAAATAAGCAACTCGTGCATTGATCAAGAACGGACTGTTAATAACTTTTCGTCTATTGTGTCTGCCCAGGTTGGGAGTGCTCCCATGTTCAGTGAACCTGAGAGCGACCCCGACCCATCGAGCTCCTTTTTATTTCTTTACTTCATAATCTATGGCACACGGCCTAGAAGATCTATCGTTTGAGATCGGCGTGTACGCTAATAGACCGAAGGTCTCATTACTGGTATGTTCCAAAAGAGCATCTACAGCTTGGCCAAGACAGAGGCGGCATCGGAGCCCTCAACACCACCCTGGACAGCCTCCTGGGCGTAGACGACCTTGCCGTGGTCGACAACCAGGGCGTAACGGCCGGTCCTCTCGCCCATGGTCCAGCCAACCTGCTTGGAGAACTTGGTGTCGATGTCGGACATGAACAGCTAGATTTATCACATGCCAGGTCAGCCAATAGTTCTTCTTTCTACACTGCGGGCCCACCACCCGGTACGTCCTCGCCGCCGTGTGTAGGCAGGCCCTTTTCTTTTTTTTTCTTTCTCTCTCCCCCTGGGGCAAAGGGGTTTTTCATCACAACTCACAATGAAGTCATCTGTAACGCCGTTGGACTTGCCCCATGCGGACATGACGAAGGGGTCGTTGTAGGCGATGACGATGACATGGTCGACGCCCTTGGCCTTCAGGGCGGCCTTCTCCTCGATGAAGGTGGGGATGTGCTTCTCGGAGCAGGTGGGGGTGAAAGCGCCGGGGACGGCGACGACGACGACTTTCTTGTCCTTGAACTCTGTTGTGTGGGGAGAGACATGTTTAGCGTTTAGCAACTTTGTGTGTGTCTTCTCTTTTCTCCCTTCTTCCCAAGACCCACCACGTAGGGTGAGTCGAGAAGGGGCAGCCTTCAGAGAGAGAAAGGGAGAGAGAGAGAGAGAGAGAGAGAGAGGAAGTAGACATACCCTTGCTGGCGTTGTACTTCACGGGAAGACCACAGGCGTTGAGGCCGGCCTTCTCGGGCGTGTAGGGGATGTACATGAAGCTGACATCCTCAGGGAAGGTTGAGCCGACGGTGACAGACATTTTGACGGATTGGGGTTTTGGGGTTTTTGGGTCTTGGTTGGAGAATTGGAGGTAGAATTGTAGTATCGAGGGACAAGTAATGAGGAGGAGAGCTCTCTGGTGTTGACTCGCAGATGGGAAGCAGGAGGGGTCCTTTTTGAAGGTTTCACTTCACTACGGATCATCCGTACACACAGTGACTGACCAAACACGGCCCCGCCATGACATGTTTGCACACGCAGAACACGCAGCTTCGCAGCTCGGCAGCTTGAGGGACACCCCTGTCCGCCCCTCTGTCAGTACCCCCCTCCCCCCTGTCAGCCTGTCCGCTGCCCCCCCTGCAAGGCTGCAAAGGTATTTGTCAACCCTCTGGAGCCGCTTGCGCCAATCGACTCTTCCGAGCCTCGGATTGCGACCACAGCAGAAACCAGCCTCGGGTCTTCGAGGGACGACACCCTCTTCGAGAACTGGGAGGAAAGGATTATTAATCGTATATCCATGTTGCCCCGGCTTGGCCGGATTATCATCCTCCTCATTCCCGCTCAGGCGTCCTTCCGGTCATCGGCATTGGCACGTCTTGTCTCGTCCATCACCAGCGACCACCGCACGGATTCGGGCCCATATTGGCCAACCTCCGGGTCGGAGCCGAGGTCGTAATATCCATCGTCACTGACACTGAAAGCTTCCTGACCACCCCCTTGCATTTCCACACGGCTGTTCTGTATAAGTGTCTGATTGGCTTCTTCTTGCTTGATGATTTGGAATTTGGAAAATGGTGAGTGAACTGCAAAATGGCTCCGTACTAAGCTCCCCCACCTTAACTGCTTTCGCATTCATATGTACTCGTAGACTGTGATTATAACAGTGACAACTGGCGTGATACCAGTTGAAGACTCTGCCTTCACACCGCTGGCCTCGTGTCATAATGAGCAAAGCCTGGCTCAAGGGTGCTTTGGCGATATGTACATAGGCACGCCCTTCGTATGAATCTTCTGTCTCGTAGAGTCATATGATTAGTCAACAAATCAACGTACTTTCGCACGTTAGTCGTACTTATTCAAAGACACACCGGCCAGCACCGTCCTGCCTTCGTTTCGTTCAGGTTTGAGTCAAAAACAGAACAAAACAGGCTTTACATCGAACATATCATGGCGAGTGAATCGAGACCACCCTTCCCGCCCTTCACGGAAGAGACGGCGACCAAGAAGGTCAAGGCAGCGCAGGATGCCTGGAACTCAAAGTGCGTCCTCCAGTACCCCCTTCGTCGCCTGTGGCCCAACACCAGGCCCAGCACTGACCGTCCGTCTGGTCGAGGTCAAATTGACAGCCTCAAACGCAGGAACCCCGCCTCGGTAAAGATGGCATACACCCCGGACTCCATCTGGCGTAACCGCGGCGAGTTCCTGCAGGGCCGCGACGCCATCGAGAAGTTCCTGACAGACAAGTGGTCCGTGGAGAACGGCTACCGGCTGAGGAAAGAGTTGTTTGCGTTCAAGGACGACAGGGTATGACCTCCCTGCTTAGCCTCAATGACTGTTACTGCCTTGTTGCGGTGTTTCTGTATGTATTCACCGATGCTGACGTTGCATGTGTGTGTGTGTGTGTGCTTGCCTGAAGATCGCTGTCCAGTTCTGGTATGAGTGGCACGATGCCTCTGGCCAGTGGTGGAGGTCATACGGTCTCGAGGACTGGACGTTCGCGGAAAACGGCCTGATGAGGAAGAGGCAGAACAGCACGAACGATGTGAAGATCAGTGAAGACGAGAGGTGGTTCAAGGATGGAGTCGATGTGAATACTGTTGAGATCAGTGAGAAACACTGGTAGATGTTTTACAACTGACGGATGTTGTGACGGGTCATGAATGAACATGATATATGACAGGACTCGATGCCTTGATGGTTCCCGCAAACATATCTCTGCTTTCTCTGACAAGCTTCCTCATAAGTGACTTGGAGTTTTGCTTCCACGCAAGGCTTGGACAGTCACATTCGCTCACTTTTAAGAGTACAAAACTCCGCAACTTGGCCATGGCAGACAAGCCTCTTCTGCTTTTCACATTTCAGCTTGCCTAGCAACATTGAAGTGAGTCAATACACAGTATCGATATCACGATACAACGCCAGCAACGCCTGACCCGACCTTGACGGTATCACTTGTGCGTGGACCACATCCTTCGATTACGTAGACACGTCCTTCTTCGTTGAAATTTGTATTCCAAAGATCCTGACGCACCAACTGCCAGCATAAGCATAGGCACCAAACACACACCTCACCACAATGCCGCGGAAGGTCGCACCTCCACCCTACTCGGCCTCTGGGGATACTCAAGCTCAAGACGCCGGCGACCAGCCAGAACCTCGCACATTAACCTTCATACTGCGCTTCATCGAGGTGCGGATCCCCAAAATGGCTAGAGCAATCACAGAAATAGTCACTTTCCATAATTACTGACAGCTTACTCATATACAGTTGCTCCTAACCGGATCTGCCTGCGGCCTCACGTTCTGGGAGCTCCTGAAGGGCCTGGCTGTTCCCTCAGGAGGAGAAACATCCGCAGGGCACGCCGCGATTTTCATATTCCTCGCGGGCCTCAGTGGACTTGCCAGCGCGATATCTGGGCTTACGGCACTTTGCTTCAAGTTCGACCTCCTCGAGGCCCTGGAGCCTCAATCCTTGAGTTTCGGCAGGCTGCATTACTACCCTATCTATTTGGGCGTGTTATACCTGATAATAGGCTCATTTGGGTCATGGGCAAGTATTATCTTGGACATCCCTCCCCACAGCATTTTCACTCTAAAGATCTTTCTGGTTGGCTGATACTCCGGCTCTATAGTACGCCATCAACCAGGTGCAAGGCGGGTCTCATTGTTCTGCAAACCTGAACACCTTTCAAGGTTGCAGCGTACTAGTCGCGGCTATCTCCATGAACTGCTGCGGCTTAGCTGCCACGCTTGTATGTTCTGTAAAGGAGCACATGCGCATCAGACAGTGGAAGTCAGTCATCGACCGATGTCAGGTTACTTATGGAGCCAGCAGAGGAGCTGCTTAGCAGAGGTTCATGGGCGCTGGAGGGGACAGGGATGCTTCACCGAGAAGCCTGATCAGTCACATACAGAACCATTACCAGAGAGTCACTGATGTATTTTGCCTGCATGAGTTAGCGATGATGTTGGGCCTCTGCACATAGTGCGTGGTTGGCGGTTGTCTGGACTCTCCAGATCTCTACCTCTTCATACGTACCCAGGTCAACTGGTACATAGAGTACCTAGGTAGGCACCTGTGAAACAATCCGTAGTAGAAGGTAGTCGTTGATCTTGACGTTCAATGTCTGGGTGCTAGGTTACTGAGGTACCTAAAGTATGTAATAAATGGCAATTCTTCAGAAAGATGGTACATTACTAATACCAATAGCTAATTACATATACAGAAGGCTACATCCCTTCGCTTCTAAGCACAACCACAGGTTTATAGATTTGTTAGCACTGTAATATTAACGAAGGTTTGTTAGTTGTAGTGCGTATTGATATCTCCGTAGATCAGTCATTGGAGCAATGAGTATGATAGTTTAGTCTGCATAGACTTTCGCAGTCGCAGTATATATAACAAATATAGCCAACACACAGCAAAAAGAGATCGTGTTACCCGCATACGGAGGTGAACAAGTACAACAACACCAAGAGCCAAGTCGTCAAGTATATAGAGGGATAGGGATACTTACGCGCCGGAAACTTCTTAGCAGCGAACTGCTCCAACCACCTTCGAAATTCGGCCTTCGAAGTCGGCCAGTCGGCCAAAGCCCAGACTTAACTCCATTGCGGAGTTGAACACACGGCTTCTGTGAATTTCGTTAGCATTAATGAGATTTGAGGTATGGCGCTTGACGACTTGGCTACTTGGTTGAAACAACTGGCAGTTACTATGGTTTATATGGGAATCAAGGGGTGTGTGGAAGGGCAAGGGACAGGAGGGCGGACTGGGCTTCCATTTGGCATACCGGCACAATATGGTGAGGCGATGCATATACACTGCTAACAATTAAACTATTGGTATCAATTTAAGAGCCAAGGTCGGTATATGTCAGACACATACCTTTCCGCTCCAAAACTCTTGTCTCTATGCCACTCGCCTTCCCCCCCCCCTATCTCTGCTCAGAGCATAAGAAGCAAAGCCTGAACTAAAACTCCAGCGCCTAGTATTGAGCGTGGTCAGTGAGCACTTGCGAAGGCCAGAGCCATGAGTTGTAATAGTGCTGAATAGAACATGACTTGACCGGCTGTTACAAGTTCCCTTCCGAGGGTTGACGCCTATGTAGGAGAGTAGGAGAAGCACAGCACGAAGCTGCTATACTCGCAAATATCAAAGGTGACATCGAAATATGGACAGCCCCAGTTCCTACGCAGAGGTGTAAGTGGTATGGCAAGACGCCGCAGATCCAGTAACTCCCTTTCAAGGAAAGGACACCCTCCAGGATCAAGCTGACGCCGGGATGGCCAAACGCAGCGGAACGAGACCCTATTCAGCCAACGATACGCTACGCCACATCGCCACCTAGAAGCTTAGTGGTGGGTGAGAAAGACGGTTATCATGAACTCTGGTTCAAGTGATTTGTGGTCAATTAGTCCGTCCGTCTGTGTTGTGTTGCATCCGGCGACGCCAACACACGTCTATCGTGCGGAGGATGCTCCTATGCGCGCCCTGATGCCGATGCCAAACTAGGAATATATACTAAGTATTTTGCCAAGGACGCCTCACCCTACACTACACATGTACGGAACTTTGAAAACCACAACAGGTTCTGAAGACACAAGCTGAAACGACCTTGACGATAGTCCGGGGACAAAAGCTCATGTGTGCCGCGCTATCTCGCAACGTGGACAACGCAATTGGGCAACTGGCCCGCGGTCATTCCTAGCTGTCGGAGCTGGAAAGGCAGCATGCCCAAACCGGCGCAATATCGATGCCTACCTGGGTTTTCAGCCCTTGGAGGATTCCATCAGAGGCGCCCTCGACCAGTCTCGTGATTATCGCCATCCTGCGCGCTATCGGATGCATGAAGACATACAGTGTTGCGCCCACGAGGCTGCATGTGAAATACGACATTGCTACGCACATGGCTGACTGCACATGCTGCTGTCAACCCAAGAGGCTGTCAGGAGAAGCAAAGGCTATAGTTGCCAGTTCTGCGAGCAGGGACTTTGGAGTCAAAGACTGTAGTTGGGGCTCTAAGAAGTACTTAAGCCGAGTACACCTCTCGCCCCTTTACACCTCGATGACTTTCATACACCAGACCGCACCCACACCGACCGTCTCATATTCGACCCTGAACACCACACTACACAGGCCTACCCTCTCCTGAATAGAGCATCAAAACAAACACAATGCACTCCACGCACATAGTCCGCGTCGCCATCGCCCTCCTCCCCCTCGCCGCCATGGCCACTCCCACGGCCGACCTCGACGCCCGATCCATCAACGGCCACTGCGGCGGCTCCGCGGCCACGGGCGTCTGGCTCGACGACGGCATCTGCATCACGACCAGCACCTGCGACAGCTTTGACGGCGCGTACAAGACGGGCGCCTGCCCCGACGACGCGGCCGACGTCAAGTGCTGCGTTGTTGGCCTGGGGAGATCCGACTCCACGAACCCCTGTGGCGGCACCTCGTACTGTGACTGGACCGCGAACGGGTGCAGTGGGACTTGGAAGAGTGGTGAGTTTTGTCGTGTTCATCTGTTGCAGTTGATGATAGCCTGGGTTGGGCCAAGTGCGGTAGAGGAGAATAGCTGGACTGACTTGTGTGTACTATGTTCAAAGGATACTGCCCTGGGGGAAGTAACTACAAATGCTGCTCCTTGTAAGGACCAAATGTTTGTTTGCTTGATTAGTTATGGTAGAGGAAACAGAACATGTGTATCGCATCTCCTTGAGTCACTTTTGAGTAGCAAACAGGGAATGGCCTTCACATAGGGAGGGAGTGCTGGAGATCTCTGAGTGCCTCACTGTCCAGTATTCAGGAAGGTTACACCCTCAAGAAGCCCGTCGGATTACTATGAGTGCGCTTGATACGTGATAGTAAACAAATACATATGCTCATCTTCGTCGGCATGAGTTCGGATACATCCAGTTGTGACCCATACAAATCAAGATCAAAAAGAAGAAGAAAAAAAAACGGACAGGACTACAAGCAGGGGCCATCGACTCTGAACATAGTGTATTCGAAAAGTCTCTGACCACCGGCCTGTAGTCGAACCCAGGCCTAGCCGTCGTCTGCTTGGGGTGGCTTCGAAAGCATAGGACTGCTAGGCCACGCGGGCTCATGTCACTCGGGTTGGTTACTGGGGGACGTGTTGTTTGCATATAAGAGGGCAACCCATTGCAGTCTGGCGGTCTTCGGGGGGGGGGGTGTTATACACCAACCACCAGGCCAGCCATTCTCTTCTGTAGCTGACTTCCTGGAGCGTTGCCTCGCCTCTGGCAGACCAAGGCTTGCCCGGCTCACCTCCTCATCGGACTGGCCTCTGTTCGAACGTGATACCATCATCAGAGCTACAATCTTCTTCCCGATAGCCCACTCCATCGGCGACATCGTGGAAATAATCCTCACAGCTCACATGCAATGCGTGTTCATGTGGATCCCCAATCCATTCATTCATCGCTAACAATCACGGTCCAATCAATTGTATGCAGGTTCTGAATGTCACATATATTATTCTCTCCTGCCATACAGTCTCATTTGATGCTCTTTAGTATAGTGTGCACCTCCTACTTGCCTGCCGACAACCTCCACGCCCTCATCGGCAAGCTCTGCAGTTGCAGGACCCTGGGCCTTATATACATCACAAACGTGATGAGGCCAATGACCACGCACATGATGTTGACGATGTAGTAGCCGTCGCGAGTCATCTCACAGACACCACCACCGTCGATGCACCTCTCCTTATCGGCCTGGACCGAGCAGGAGAAGGGCTCAGTAATGAGCGAACCCTTGACGTTGGCGGCTGTGTCGGAGACGGAAGTGGGGGGATGACATGTGGCACTGGTGAGTTCATCAACAAGACGGAGGACAAAGTACCGCGGCAATGTGCCGCCGAGGTTGGAAATGCTGGATTTGACAGAGATTAGTATGTTTTGGGCTTGGGACTAGACGAGTGGGATAACTCACGTGGCAAGCAGGGTCATGTAAGTGCCGCCGATGACCGGATCCGCAATCCTGGCATGGAAGGCCGAGATGGCGACGAACATGATGGTGTTCATGAAGGTTGAAAGAACATGCTCAGCAATGACGACGAGCAGATACCAGAACGTAACGCCCTCAGAAGGGAAGATGATTACGACAAACTGCGCAAAGACGGCAGCGGCCAAGCGGCCCATGAAACCCCAGCTCCAGAGGCGCATGGGCGTGTATTTCTGCGACCACACTCCAGCGTAGTAGCCCAGACCGATCTCGAAGGGGAAGTCGATTAGGACCGTCAGGGCCATGTTGTCGGTACCGAATCCCTTGTCCAGGAGCTTCAGGTTCGTCACACCGTCGTTTGCCTGGAACCCGATCTTGGCGATGAGGTGGACGATCATGATGGTCTGGACGCTCTTGAGCTTCAGCACACCCCACATGATCTTGTACACGTCCCAGATGCCGTCCTCGTTCTTGGTCTTCTCCTCTCGCTTCATGGTGGCGAGGCCAATAGTGACGATGATGTAGAGCCAGCCTGCCATGTTGAGGTAACCTCCGAGACTGACGAGTCCGACATCCAGAGGTTCGGCGCGGAAGTAGCGATTGGCGAAGTCCTTGGAGTTGAAGGCAAGGAAGATAGTGTATGAAAGGAACTGGCCGGCTGTCAAGCCGACAGTCTGGGCGGTAGATGCGTAAGAGACGTTCCCAGGAGTGAGCAGTGTCAATGCCCATCCGTCAACCGCGATATCTTGGGTCGCACACATGAGCACGAGGAAGAACCACCACCCAGTAAAGTTCCAGACGGTCGGGCCGCCTTCCTTCCCAACCATTGCCATCATATCCTCGACCTCAGAGCCAAGCCACAGCATTCCTATGCCAGATAGAAGCTGAATGGGCAGGATCCAACTCTTTCTCCGTCCAACCTTGGGGCTCCAGATCGCATCGACAATAGGGCTCCATAACAGCTTCAGTGAGTACGGGTATGAGGCCAAGCTGAAGATTCCAATCTCGGCGTAGGACATGTGGCTCTTGAGGAGGAACGGCACGGAGCCCGTGGCCAGGCCCAAGGGCACACCCTGTAGGAAGTATAAAAGCACCAGCAGCCCAAAATTCCTCTGGTCGCGCTTTGGGAGCTCCCAGAACCCATGGTTGTTCAGCGTAGGCGTCTTGGGGACGGGGTCGTCGAGGTTGAAATTCTCGTGCGCCATGAGGTTGTCTGCGGCAGTGGTCGAATCGGACTTGGTGGCGCCCTTGCGACGTTGTTCGATATTGTTCATCTTCCCGTTGGCTTTCCCGTTGGTGCCTCGAGACGTGTCCACGGAGAGCGGAGACCCGTTCTCTTTCGAGACTTTGGCGGACCGTCGAGTTTTGACACCCATGAGTGAATGATGGGAGTTTATGTGCAGATGTTTGGAGCAGTCGCGGTCGATCTTGACAGCTGTGAGAGGAAAGACGTCGATTCGCAATGAACAATGGGAATGTCGAGTTGTCGAGTGTCGAGTGTCGAGTTTGTCAAGAAGAAAAAAAGAAATGGGGGATTTGATTTGTCAAACGACTGGATAAAGATTCGAAGGAAGGGACGTGAAGATCAGTTCCAGGCTGAAATAAATCACCAAAGGTAGTGAAATGGGTGTTGGAAGAATAATTTGTAGTTGTTGGCCTCTCTTGATACGGCCGAGGATGCGGCTCAGTATGTACATGTACTTGGGCAGTGAAGATGTGAAGTCAAAATGCCGGCAGCACAGAGGCAGACACATCAGCAGGGTTCTAGAATTACAGCACGTTTTGGGGGGGGGGTGGTAGTGTGGTAGTGTGCCTGCAGGACAGGGTTAGCCGGCAACTCTTGCGGCTACCGTGGCCTCTGCGCGTCGTGCCTGGAAGTGGCAACAACATGCCCAAAACAGGCTTAGCTCAGTGAATGGGGTTGGTGAGAGGACATCCAAAAAGAAGCTCCCAAGACTGCAAGAGTGATGAGGTTTTCCATCACACAGTCACAGTGTTTACGGCTGGTTACGAAGTGCATATGGAGTGACAATGATATGGCACTCGGCTCAGAATGTATTGTGGAAATATCTACCTAGGTATGTAAATCCTTGCCCACTTGGATGCAACTTGAATGCAGCAGCCCGCCCAGCTTGCAGCACGAGCGGACTTTAGGGTAAGGGTTCAGGGACATCTCAGTGGAGCAACTACAAGTAAATTACAAGTTGCTGAAGGATGGTCCATACTGAGTGGAACCCCCCCCCCGAATGTATACAGGTCAGGGTTGAACCCTGATCTCCAACAACACCAAGACAACAACGCGCTCTCATCACCACCAAAACACCTTGACAGCGCGTCTCACAGCAACAGAGTCAAGCAGAAACACAACAAAACATGCCATCAGAAGCAGAATTAGACGAAGAGATTGCCAATCTCAAAGCGCGAGGTATGCACTCACTCAAACTTCAACATCACCATATCCGTTCTGACCACTATTACCCTCTCACAGTCGAGTCTCTCAGAGGCCAGGTCCGCCTCCAGGCCAGCGCCCTCCTCACCAGGGACACCACGCGCCAGGCCATAGCGGCCGACAGGCACAGCAGCCCCGCCGCGCGCCGGCAGCTCCAGGCCCGCGCCGACGAGCAGCAGGCGCGCGACCAGCAGTGCCTGTACCGCGCCTGCGCCGGCGTCACCACCTTCCGCGTGCGCGACCCGGACCCCAACGCCGTGGACGGCGGCAGCGTCCTGGGCGTGCGCATCGAGGCCATGACGCGCGCCAAGTTCGTGCGCCCCTACTACGTCCTCCTGAACCGGCCGTACGGATCCCCGGGGGCCGATGGGCACGGGCGCGCGCGCCGCTTCCTGCGCGTGCACCGACACACGCTGCCGCCGTGCATCCCGCTCGGCGGCCTGGCGGCGCGGTACCTGCCCGCACCAAAGAGGCCCTTCGGCGGCGAGGGCGGGGCGGGGGGAGGAGAGGCGCAGCAGGACCTCTCGCGCTTCGTCAGGTGCCTGAGGCGGGAGGTCCTGCGCTATCACAACCGCGTGGCCGTCATCGCGGACCTGCGCAGGGCGGTGGGGCTGGACGGCCGGAAGAGGGACGCCAGGGCGCTGGCGGAGAGGAGCTCGCTCCTGGGCATCAGCGCCGCCGACGCCGAGGCGAAGCAGGTCAGGGTCGACTGGAAGGACGGCCGGTCGGGGCGCCTCGTCATCGGGGACGACGGCGACGTCGTCAAGCTGGTGGTGTTTGGGGACCAGGGCCGGGACCGCGAGGTGACGCGCGAGCTGTTGAGCGGCGGGTCCCGCCTGGAGGATGTCGCTCGCAAGCTTGGGTCTGTGTGAGGGCTCTGTGTGAGGGCTCTGTGTGAGGGCTCTGTGTGAGGGCTCTGTGTCAAGTGAATCGTTTGCGACCTCACTGCCGGTGATCTTCATTTACGTGAAGGGAGGCATGGCTAATGGCGTTGACAACGGTTGCCAAGTACACATGAGTAAAATTGAACGGTAAGTAATTTTGCAGCCCTCATCTCACTCACTAACTGACGCCTGGACTCGCAGAATCAATAACCTACTCCATCACTCCATTCGAACACGGATGGCAACCTGAGGCGCCAGCACATCAACATACGTCCCATACCATTCAGCGATGCGGAGTTGCCAATCAACAGTGGATCTATCCCATTATGTGATATCTCTTCCTCCAACATTGAGACTGTGGTGCAGCGGCAACTCAGCCTGTCCTGCCTCTGTCTTCGAGCCAGGCCCTGTTATCCGGCCACCCAATGCTAAGTAAGGACGGAGCTGGGCAGCCTCGCGCTCTATATTATACTACGGCAGCATCTCGGCGGCTCTTGGGTGGCCCGTCGTCCCGCAAATGTCGTCGGACCAAGAATCGATGGCTACCGCGACCAGCACATAGGGAGGGCATCTGCCTACATGGGACTAAAGGGGAATGGAGCGGTAACATGGTGTGAATGAGGAAGGCGTTGTTTATAGATCATATGCAACCAGGACCACCCGCTGTTCGCTAACATGCGGAGTGCAAGTTACAGCATTGCCTAATATAACACCATCCAAACGATGACTTGTTTTCTTCTCGGAGACGGCAGATCTGCCAGCAAAGAATCTGCCGACACTTCCCCGCCCCGTTAACAGCCACTAATAACCACCAGGCCGTCTGTCCATCTCTCCCCTATACAACCTCCCACCTAGCAACCCACCCAACACTCTCCCCAGCAGTCTTCACCACGCACACCCTGCCCTCCTTCTCCCCGCCAGCCCGCAGGGCCTCCAAGGCCCTCTCTGCCGAGACGCACCCGACCGCAACGCCCCTCCCCTCAGCAAGGCTGAACTCGCCCTTCGTGACATACCCGATGAGGTCCTCCTCGCCGGGCACCAGCGGGTGATCGCCGCCCGCGGCGCCCCTCTCCTCGGGCGGGAACGGCACCATCTTCGTCATCAGGGAGCGGGCCAGCAGCAGCTTCCGCGCGTCGTGGTCCGCGCCAGGGGGGAAGCGGGTGGGTTGGTTATTGTTGCTGTTGTTTTTCTTCTTCATACTTGTGCATGACGAGGGTGTCGGCTTGCTGGTGGGGACCCTGGCGAGCCACTGGTCGCGGAGGTCTGCCGGAAGGGTATTGCTCTGTGAGGGGGGGTGAGTCGCCGGGACCTCGGCTGGGGTGGGCGTCGGGGCTGTCTCGTCTGTATTGCGTGATGGGAGGCGGTAAATGCGCGCACACGGCTCCGGGACGCCTCGGCCGAGGAAGGTGATTTTGATGGTGGCTATGGAGCAGGGAGGCGGCAAGTCGGGAGTCTTGGAGGAGGTCAGGGCGTTGAAGGCGGGTTTTGATAGATGATGGATGCGCGTCAATGGATGTGCGGGAATCTTCTTCGGTATTCCACCCGCACTCGAATGATGTTTAACAGGCGCGCTTCCGTCGACTTGGTCCACGTCCATCGCATCGTGATCCTTCGCGGGGGCATCAGCTTCCGGCACTTCTTTCCCAGCCAAGGCTTGTTCCTCTGTGGAGAGCTGTAGTCCGAACAGCCTCTCGAACTCACAAGCCCAGCCAAGGCCAATCTCTCCCTTCCGGCCAGCCCCCAAATCAAGTGACTCCCAAGCGACCCTCTTCGACTTGGGCCTCCTCTCCCAGTCCGCCTTCCTCCTCGCCCGCTGCTCAAGCTCCCACCCAGCACCGGCATCCGTGCCCGGGAAGTCGCCCGGGAACCACGGCAGGCCACGCTCGAACGTCACCTGCCGCAGCTCGTCCAGGCCGCCGACCCGGGGGTTCCCGCCTGCCGACAGGGGGTAGTGCACGAGGCTGTACCAGAAGGGTAGTATGCACCTCCACGGCGCGAGCAGCGTCCACGTGCCTTGCGCAGCGTGTCCGGCGCCGGGCGGGCGGGAGGCAAACACGACCACGGGGAAGGGCGGGTCGGCGCTTGTGACCTGGAGGGGCTGGCCTGGCGCTCTGGCGCCCTTGCGCCGGTCGAGGGCCTTCTGCGAGGGAAAGCAGGAGGCCCTGAAGCGTGCGTCGCGGTCGAAGAGTAGGTACGGTGAAGGGGCACCATCGGCCAGCGTTCGCTGTATGGCGTCCTGATTTGTGGTGGGTTCTTCTTCTTCCACCTGGACTGTCCGTGGGGGGTACGATAGGCGGGGATCTTGGGCTGAGAATGCCAGCACGAGATCCGCTGGGAGGGTTGCTGCATTGCTGACTCCAGATAAGGATTCAAATAGCTTGGCATGTACTTCCTTCGCGCTGCCTTCGCTGTGATAAGGGCGGAGAATGCCCATTAATGCTTCGGTTGAGCCAGGACCCGTGAGCTCGATGCTGCCGATCTCAAAGCGTAAATCCTCGACGTAAAGGCGAGGGGCCTCGCGTTTGATCAAATTGACAAGGATGTCAAACACCTCAAGGAAGCATGATGGATGCAGCCTGATATAGACTTGCCTCTGGGGTTTCCTGGGCTGTTTTGAAGCCTCGCCCCCAGCAGCCTCAGGTGCGGCGGTTACCTCAGGATTCCACATGACGGTAGCAGGGCCGATGCACTTCCTCCCGTCGCGGACTTGCTTGCTCAACATGCCTGACCACTTGCGCCGGCCTTCTCTCCATTTCTCGCCACGACCATCCCAGAGACTATCGTGTGCCATGCCCAAGGCTCTCAAGGTCCTCTCGATGCCCGGTTCGTGTCCATACAGGCCGACTGTGCTCATGTAGCTCATATCCCACACAACGGCGCCTTTTGCGTTTGAGGCTCGATGTGTCGGCCTGTAGACCTTCTCATTCGGCGTCAAGGGGATGGCAAACCGCCACAGTGGCTCCTTGGGAGGGGTCATCCTTGCCCTCTTCGCGTGCCATAGATGCGTGGGCAGCCACGTCTTGTCGATCTGGCGTTTTCTGAATTTTGCCTTGGGCCTGGGCGGGTCGTTCAGGATATTCCTGCGGATCTTGGGCTTCGCCGGCCTGGTCTCGATCAACTGCTTCATCGCAGCGGGCACTTTCTCCTCCACAGCAGCACCCCCCCCCTCACCACCACCCTCCTTCGCCTTGGCCTTGGCCTCCCTCAACTTCCGCTTGCGCTTCTTCTCGGCCAGGACGCCCAGCCTCTTGGCGGTCTCGACGCGTATCCTCGCCCGCGTGGTCCTGGGCTTCCTCTTCCCGGCCACGACGGTGGGCGTGTTGTCCTGCAGCTGCTCGCCGCGGGCCCGCCGCCGCAGGCGCTTGGGCAGCTTCTTGACGTTGTGCGAGGCGGTGCGGCGGCGCATGCCCCTGGGGACCAGCTGGAAGGCGCGGCGGTTGTTGAGGGCCTTGGAGCTGCGCATGCCGTCCTCGAGGGCCCTGATCTCGAACTGGCGCGCGTTCAGGAAGGCCTGTAGGTCCAGCTCGCCGTCCTTGAGGGCGGCGTCTGCGGGCTGGGAGCGGAGGGAGCGGGCATCCCTGACCTTGACACGCTTGAAAGCGCGTGCGCCTCCACGGTCATCTTTGCCATTATTGCTGTTGTTGTTGTTGTTCAACGGTCTTGCTCCTGATGCTGATGCTGAACCCTGAGGGGGGTCTTTCCGTTTATTACTACCGTCTGGCCTGCCTCCGGCGGTTGAGGGCTGTGGGGCCATGGTGTGATTCTATGAGGTGTCTCTCATGGATAGACAGACGCATTACAGTGAATGCTGCCTCTGTTTGCCTCTTGTTGGTTGGTTGTTGTTGAAACCCCCAAAAAGTCGATGAAATCGTGTTATCTTATCGAGGTGAGCTATGAACACACGGGGGCGTGGCATAAGTACCAGGTACTTGACATAGCCCAGTTTACTTGGTATTTCTCCTGATTCAGAGTCCAATTTCCAGTGCACAGGTACGCAACAAGCCACCCACACAGGCGGGCGGGATCTAATTTCGAGAAGGTCACAGGTACCTACAATTTACTGTAAGTATACTGGGCCCCTGGGGTGTCAGTAACACTCTAGGTGCCTACAGATTACCATAGTACATACCTAGACATACCTAGGTAGTAAGGTACACTGAATTAGGCCCACCAAGTTACAGTTGACCCGCCTGTATTTACAGGGTGGCAGGTTGACGATGGTGATCAGTGCATCGCCTGTACAATCTCGCTCGACATGTCTTCTCCTATGTGGACTGGAGATTATACCTAATTGTCTTTGCCTCGAAACTAAATCTAGCCAGCTCAGCCCAGCTCAGCCCAGTTCAGTTCAGTTCAGTTCATTTTGGTTTGAATCCGTTTTTACCTTGGAAACTGTTCTTTACAATCCTGGTAAGTTGGTCTCGTCTCCCATATCACAAAATGCCCAGGCTTCCATGTCACAGTCGTACACACACCTGGACAGGAACACAGGGACAGGGATGAATAGTGACAGTAACCACTTCATTCACCACAGTACAGGCCTCTTGACTGACGACAGATGAACCAGTGTCCTTCTCCCATTCCATCTGAGGGCGCATCCATCTCCCCACCTCCCTCTCCCTCTCTCTCTCTCTCCCTGTTTTTTTCTCCTTCCCCAGTCTCTCTCTCGCTACTACTATCTTATCAGATCGACCAGCCCAGGAGTTGTTCCAGGACCATTCATTCGACTACCAATCTTTTTAGTGTGTGTTACGGATATCAAGTTTCTGTTCCGTTGTCTGTCTGGACAGAACAGGACAAGGACAAGACAGGAGAGGACAAGGGCTAAGGATATTCTATCCGGTCGTCCCGGAGGCAGGCCTGGACTGGATCTCTCGGCAGCCATCTTGGATGACGGCACATATTTTATAAAACAAGCGCGCATTTTATTAGCCGCGTCTCACTTGCATTGAGTTTATTTTGACACACGAGACATCATGGCACCACTCAGTAAGCTCGATATCATTATCAACAAGTTCCCACTCTCACCACCAATGCATCACCACCATCTCACTATCCGTCGTCTCTTCTGTTCCCCCTTGGCCTGACCTGGCCCGGCCTGGACTTGCACAACACGACACGACACAACCAAAAACCAAAAAACCCAACCCCTGGATCAGAGGTGAAGAAGTGGAGTGAAGCAGAGGGAAGGGTATACAAGGTATACTGTACAAGGTTATACGACTTGGCCTGTGGCTGGCGCTCCTTCCCGCCCACTCCCTCATTCACCTACAGCCTCATCCCGAGTGACCTCACTCACCCAAATGGATTCTGGAGTGGTTGATATGAATGTCCTGCAATCCCGATTCTTCTGATCCACACATATTACTACATACATACATCACCAAATTCCTGTCATATCCTGGACTCGCTACACCTTATCTGGTCTCTTCTTCCACTTCTTCATATACTTGGACTCATCTGGAGACACAATGGCCTGGACTAACGTGAAGAAACTCCCCTTAGTGAACAAGGCCAGAAGGGTAAGTCGGTCTATTTGTTGATCTTTCGTTCTGACGGGTCTCCCATACCTACCCCTTCTCACCAGGATTGCCACTTTTTGATCATGTATTTTGAGAGGCCTCCAAGGAGTAATTTACATCGATTTGGCCATGTTTGACGAGAAAGAATACGTCGCTAACGAGGACTCTGTAGCCCAGGTTTGAAGTACATCTCAAGGCAAGTGAGGCATGAGCGAAAGCTGAGGGCAGACGGGCAGACAGACACCACCAAGTCATCGTCCTCCTGCCCATTCCTCCTCCCGAAGTTACGTGTCCCACATGCTGACAAGTCCTCAGGTCTATGACCTCAACAACGTCCCACTGGTGCAAGGCGCCTCCTTCATAAAATGGCACCTCCCTCACTCCATCCATGGCGAGCACCGCGGGCGAACCCCCAAGTGCCCCATCGCCAATCACAGGGTGGAATACAACTACGGCAAGATCGTCCCCGTGCGCATCGCCATCGACAAGAACAACAACCTGTCCGAGTGCCCCATTGAGTTCGAGGTCATCCAGGAGTTCAGCACCCATGGCGGTGTCATGACCGGCAGGGAGGAGAAGATCACCCTGGGGAAGGTCACCCTGAACCTGAGCGAGTACGTCGAGGAGAGCGAGGCCATCATGCAGAGCACGGGCTTCCGGACCCGGACCCGGATGCCTAGTACCAGTGCCGCCGCCGCCGCTGCTGCTGCCGCCGCTGCCGCCGCTGCCACCGCCGCGTCGGGTGCTAGGAACGCCATGACGCCGGGGCAGGGCCATGCCCGCAAGAGGAGCTCCCTCTCCACGCACGCGCCCCTCACGGCCAGCGAGGCGGTCAGCCCCACCACCGTGCGGCCCTCCTCCATGGACAAGGACAGCGACAGCATCAACAGCATCGGCAGCAACCAGACCAGCACCGGGCCGGCCGCGTCCGCCGCCAGCGGGCCCGGGCTCCTTCCGCCGCCCAACCTGCCCGAGCAGCACGTCGAGGAGGGCGTCGTGCGGCGGTACCTCATGCACGACTCCAAGATCAACTCGACGCTCAAGGTCGGCATCCTGATGGTGCAGGTGGACGGCGAGCGCGGCTACTCGGCGCCGGCGCTCAAGACGGCGCCCGTGTTCGGCGGCATCGCCGGCATGGTGGGCGAGGCCAGCGCCGCCGCGGCCGTGACCTCGATGCTGTCGGACCCGGCGGCCGCCGAATTCGGCGCGCACCTCCTGCAGGACGACGGCTCGGGCGCCGGCGGCGCCGCCGGCGGCGACGGCCTCAACGCCCAGTTCTCGCTCGGCGGCGCAAAGTCCCGCGACGTCTACGAGCTGCAGGACATGTACCGCCGCGCCCTGGCCGCCTCGTGGGCCTGCCAGCCCGGCGAGCTCCCGGCCGACGAGTGCATCGAGGACATCTTCTCGGGCGGCGACGGCTTCGGCACCACCGACGGGGACTACGTCGCCGCCGACTCGGCCCTCCGCGCCGGCGACGTGACGCCCCGCGGCATCCCCCACCTCAACCACCACCACAGCCACCACCACCACCACCACTCGTCGCACCACTCGCTGAGCCGGTACACGGGCCGGCTGGGCATGGCGATGCGGAGGAGGGGCGACAGCGGCGGGAACCTGTCTTCTGGCGGCGCCGGCGGGGAGGACGAGTTCCTCCGGCCGGCTGACAGGAGGGGCCTGGGCCCGAGGAAGCACACGAGACATGGCAGCGGGGAGAGCGTGATGACGGTGAGGGGGAGGGGCGGCAGCGGTAGTGGTGGTGGTGGTGGCGGCGGACACCGGAGGGACACGAGCAAGGACGGCATGCGGCCCCCGAGCGCCGGCCTGAGGGGCCGCAGTGAGAGCCTGTCGAGCCTGGCCGCCACCATCGAGAGCGAACGGGACCGGAGCGGGTTCAAGAGCGCGAGGGAGGTTGATGAGTTTGAGGTGAGGGACGACCTGGTGGCCTGGGCATTGCCGGGGAGGGTCGCCTGAGCATGTCAAGCAAACAGGTTTTTTTGGGGGAGGGGGGAGGGGGGCGAGGTTGTTTAGCATGGCATGTTCACTGATATCTTCTCTATGGGCTGGTAATTTCTTTTCTTGGGGGCGCAGTCATTAGATTACGGGGCGCCAGAGCTTGAACTTGAGAGGGTAGCATCGTCGGTGCACCGGGGTTTAGGGTTTCATGGAGAAGCAAGACATCTGTCTTCCCTCCTCTAATATTAGATGGTTTTCTCGCGTCTAGAGCCCTTGAACGCTTGGCTTCACAAAGTATCCGCTATAGCGTTCAAGATCAATCTTGTACTCACTATTGCAAGTGCAAGATTGATCTCGAACGTCAGATGCTTTCTCTCCATCGGCAGTCGTTGACAAACATTGTCATCGAGCAAGCATTTTTATGTCTTTCCTCGTGAGACGGTTGACTCGTGATGATGCCCATGTCGCCAACTCAAATTATCTTGCCTCATCCAGGGTATTCCTCCCAGTGAGACATCGAGTGTCCATGGTCGGTATGGCTCGTGGTCCATCCCATCAGTGCCCAGTGTTGTTCGTGCCATCTAGGGCCCTTCACCTCGGGTGATCCTTATCCCATTCCTCGAAGTCTTGCTTGATCAGCTCGCACTCTTTCTTCAGGTGTTGTAGTTGCTTCTCGTAGTCCTCGATGATCTGCATTACTTTTGTCAGCCCCCGCCTCCTCCAGCGCCTGGTATCATTAGGTGCGACTTACCTTCTTCACCCGAACCTCAACCTCCTCTCCCAGACCTTGATCCTCGCCCAGCCCCTTCTTCTGCAGCTCAGCCTGTAGGATCTGCGCTCTCTCCCGTAGCCAGATCAATCGGCTCCACAGGTCCTCCAACCTCGCGTTGACGGCGGGATCCTGTACGCTCCTCTCCATGTTCTCCAGCTTTAACCTCAGCTCGTCCTCGTCTGCTGACAGCGCATACCCTCGATTGCGTAGCACCTGTACCTTCCTAGCGAGCACCAGGGTACGTTTGCGAAGGGCGTCGTGTTTCCGTCTCGCATTGATTGTCCTCACACTCCACTCCAGGTCATGCATCGATAGGATTGTGTCCAAGCAACCGTTGATCTCGTGCAATTTCTGGTTGAACCGGCCAATAGCGAAGCGCTGCGCCTTAAGCCGCTCCGCGACAGCGGCGAACCCAGAGGCGAGCACGGGCATGGAGCCTGGAGCGGGCTTGTTCTGGAGAGCTTCCTCCCATTCCTTGGGATTCTCGTTGGGGCCTGGGTGATAGAAGGGTACGTTGGCCTCGTCGACTTTGTTGTAGAAGTAGTGCTTGAAGACGCAGTCTTGGGAGTCGGGTTTCCACTTATTGAGGACGAGCTGGATCTGGTCGGGAACGGATCGGCCATCTGCAAAGCACAACCGCTCCAGGTCAGCCCTCATGAGCGCCTCCAAAGTTGAGCGTGGGAAGGAAGAGGAGAACATTGTAGGTGGGAACGTTCGATGGTGTACTCAAAGAGACAAATATTTTTGAAGAAGAACTAGGTCACTTACAAGCTTGTGGTGGGTTCGCAGACTGAAATAATGAACTGCCAACTGGATTATTCTGCGGCTGACCCAACAAAGACTGGCCTAGCTGGGGTGCCTGCTGCTGCTGCTGCTGTGGTTGTTGCTGCTGTTGTTGGTTGTTCGCATTGTTCTGACCAAATAGACCGAATGACTGCTGCTGCTGCTGTTGTTGTTGCTGCTGCGGTTGTTGGGTGGCTGCTGTTGACTGTCCGAAGGGGTTTGCCGCGGTCGTGGTAGCTCCACCACCAAAGAGGGATGCGCCGCCAGCAGGCTGCCCGAAGAGCGACATTGCGAGGTTTCTCGAGGAGTAGTTCGTTCTATCAGTATCGAGTAGAGGGTCGTGGGATATAGAGAGTCGCGTTCGGAATACTGCTGATCACAAGCTGGCGAGCGGTAGCTGTAGGAAAACAAAAGGGTATCAAAACATGCCGCGGCCACCAAGCGTGGTTCCAAAGCGAATTGAGACAAGACCGGGCGATCCGGTTATCCACGACCAGATTTCCTCTCGAAACGCGTGGCCTTCTCGTTCGGACGTGCTTGTGGGAGAGAGTGGTCGGGTTTCAGAGGGTCGTGATTGTTGTCGATACTTTTCGCGAGCTAAACGACGTTGACAATCGAAGTCGCAGCTCAAAAACGTCCAAGCTCGGACCTGCCCAGGTTGCCTGCCGAGTGTGTGTGGCTCGCACGTCCCCCAGTGTCCAACCCGCCTGAGCTCATCCACCCCCCCCCCCTGACCCGCCTGGACAACCCTCTACCAAACCCAATCCAGTAAGTATGTACTGGGTGCTACCACTGCTCCCTGCTGTTGTTATCTCATCACACCAGACCAGATCACCAACCATCGGCTTGACCAGCCCTGCCAGCCCATCAAAGCTCGTCTGCATCCTGAGACAATTGCTTGGAGTGAGGAGTTGATACGTGCGTGCGTGCTTCACAACAACGAACCTCGGGCAGCCAATCAGGCCAACCGCATAACACCTCAACCTATTGCTGTGCGTACCGTCTACGGCCGGCCATCTGCCATTGTCACCGACGAAGCTCCTCCGTCTCCGCCTCCGCCCGCCACCAGCACCCATCACGGCCTTGTCCCGAGAGCCCATTCATTAATCGCCAAAATGGCGTCGCGTCCACCCCAGTGAGTCAAGTCAACGTCCAAATTGCGGGGAGGGTTGGACTAACTCAGAGATAACCCCCCGCGCCTTCAGGTTCAACAACGAGCATCTCGTCGACACCACTCCCCTCCCCGACTCGATCCCAAAGGTCAAGGAGCTCGGTGCCAGCTCCGCGCCCCTGCTGTCCGCCTCCTTCTTCATCGGCGCCCGCTGCAGGGACTACAATGATGACTATATGAAGTGCAAGACCGACAACCCCGGCAGGGGCGAGTTCGAGTGTCTGCAGGAGGGCCGGAGGGTGACGAGATGCGCGAGGAGTGTGTATGTGGAACACGGCCCATGTTTTCGTCATTGACCCCTCCCAGCCTTGACTGTAACCTGCGAAACATCCTGAGCTGCTGCCGTGGTGAAGAACGCTTCTTCACGATTGCCCGGCGGGGGTGAAGTGACTGTTACCCTGGGCTACCTCCGGCAAACAGACGAGCACAAGGGTTTACTGATGGTCGTCTTACCTTCTAGTATCGACGACGTCAACAAGCACTGCCTGGAATCTTTCCGGGCCCACTGGCAATGTCTAGAGAACAACAACCAGCAACTATGGCAGTGCCGTCCCGATGAGTGGCGCCTTAACAAATGCGTCTTCCACAACCTGGTAGGCAACCCCTCCCCCCCCCCCAAAGAGTTCAACGACACTCTTTCAAACCTCCGGAGGCATGTCTCTACCTGGTAGATACTGACCAGCAGGGCAACTACAGAAACTGGAAAAGACCATCCCAGACGCCGCTGGCAAGATCCCAGTACACCTGCGGTCGCAACAGATCTACGCGCACGCGCCTATCCCGTACCAGCCGCACGCCAAGTACGAGGACGCAAAATCGGCATAGAGAGAGGGTGTTTGTTGCTGCACCCGGGGCGCGCATAGTTCTTGCGTGGTCAAGAGGCATCACTAAGGCGGCAGCTGTGTCCGGCTCGCCATCTCATGGTGGTGCTGTGGAGACCTGCGGGTGCTTGTGTATTTACTTCGACGAGGAACGAATTCAAGAAACTCAATATTCCAATCTGCAGACGAGGACATCCTCAGCGGTGCTACTCACAAGAACATATTGGAAGCTGAAGCAGCTGAAGCATGGACGAATAATGTGCACCTTGAAATCATGTACCTGTAGCAGACGACTAACAACACGAAGAAACAAGCAACAAAAGGAGAATACGAGGAAAAGGGGGTGGGACCGGAAATTGATAGATTTACAGAGAATAGCAAATACGAGCAAAAAGGAAAAGCATTGACATACAACACCGGGTATTCGCTGGTCGTCACCGACCCAACTACTAATCCAGCCCTCAGCGGCTTGTCTATGGGAGAGCGGACGGGATCCCGAATTTTCCACTGGGTGTGGTCGTATGTATTTCTAGAGAGGGCGACCGGCATATATTAGGCTTTTCGCTAAGGCTTGGCGAGCCGCTGGCTTGTTTGCGAGAAGTGGGCAGATGAATCGAAGCTACCTAGTTTGGCTGAAATTGAGCTTTCCGCTCATTGCAGGTACCTCCACGTGTTTGCTTCAGCCAGGGGCCATGAGACAACCTGCAGACTGACTGTACTTCCAAGACACTTCGAAGCTACGCCGATGGTCTGTACTTGTAAACATCCCCTCATTTTCACACTTACTAATGGCAATAGTCTTTCACCATTGAAGCATCTGACGCTTCTGTGGACTTTGGCAATGCCAAGACTGCTGGTAGATGGATTGTGGGAGCAGGACAGAGGATCCATTGGCGAACTTGCTTTGTTTGGGTATATTTAGCCAGTCAGGTCGACAACCCCATAGCAAAGCACGAGGTTTGCGACGGACAAGCCATAGTTCCTGTTGGGATTGAGATTTACGTTGGAGGCAAGGATGGGTTAGTGAAAGTATGAGCGGGAGAGCTTAGGCATATAATCTGTCCCTAAGCAGCGCACCTTCCTTGAGACGTAGAGTGGCAGATACCTGGGCGGGCAAGTCTGCAGCATGGTTGATTGCCATGGAGACACAACTGGTGTAGTCTCGCCCCTCCTCAATATCCCTCTGGCAGGCTTGTGTCGCACGAATGGCATCCGCAACGTGGCCGCCAAAGAAAGGGCGGAGGACATCAAGCCGGCAGCCTTTGAGAAATAGGCGTGGACCAGGTGTAGCCATAGCTCCCCCAGAGAGATAGAGATAGCGGAAGCCATCCTCCGCCTCCAAATGCGCCCCAAACAGCTCTCGGGCAATGTGGTCAATTTTGGAACTGGTGACCTCGACCGTCATAACGCACTCCGTCCGGCCGCCACATGGCAGGGCAATCGACACAGCCGCATTAATGGTGTGACCTGGTCCAGCCTTCCTTCTGACAGCACCGGCAAGATACGGAGGAAACAACTGTATGCATTCCGAGATCGAAGCGTTCACCAGAATATGGCCATCCTCAAAGCCCTCCGCCGTATTGCCAATGTGTAGGTCGCATATCGGTGAATTCGGTCGATGCAAAGTGCTTGCCGGTGAGACGATTAGGGGCTCGGGGGTATCTGCGTCGGCGGGGGAGCTGTCTAGGCTGCCCTGTCTGGCTTGACGAGTACGACGTGCTGTGGTCTCGAGTACGCGCTCAATCCTTGCGCGATCGTCCTCCAGGGCCGTGGCTACCTGTCTTGCCAGTGTGCGGCGTCCTTCAACGGATTGTGCCTCAATCCGAGCAAGAAGACGCTGACGCTTACCCTTGCCGGAGACGTGACCGGTGTTGTCCGCGGATCTCTTCGTGAGGGCGTAGGCGACCCAAGCTGAACGTCCGCCGCAGTCGAAGAAAATGCGCTCAGTTGTGTTGGGATCCGCATTCGATACAGCCTGTAGTCCGTCTGCGAAGTCTCGCGGGAGCTTCTGGCGGCTTTTGGCGCCTTCGAGGAGCAGGACGATATCCTCAGGATCTGGTCCGGGCGCCATCACTGTGTGAGTATGATATTTGGCCGATGCTGCTGACCTCGCAATTGCGGGGAACTGCAAAGTGGCGTACTCGGTAGAGCTGACTAATTTGGAAGTTCAATACAGTTTCCTGTATTATCATCCTTGTCATTGGCATCGCTACTAGTCCTCCGAGGTAGAGAGTATACTATTACATCCGCATGCGCCCAAATATACATTCCGACTGCGTTTGAATAATACAGTGCTCCGTTTGTACCCTGGTTAAATAGAAGAGCTGCAATAATAGCTGGCGGCAGAGTACCAAGGCAAACGAACAGCCTTTACCTTGCGGGTTGCTGTGGCCACTGCAAAAAGAAGATTGGATACTGAAGAGCAGATTCAGTGTTTGAAGGTAAAAAGGACGACCCTGTCCATGTCTCTTGGTAGGAGCCCAAGGCCGGTGGTGAGTCCTGATTATATGTGGCGTAGCCTTGATCAAGGTGACTTGTCTCGCATAGTTGGCCGAGGATTGACCGGGGCCACTCGGGCGTCGAGCCATCCGACTATACTGCTGGATATTGAAGTACGAGGGGAACAGGCGACGTTTAGCCTTTCCAAGGTGGCGCTGGGTGAAACCCTTGCCTGGGTAGGGTGTAGGAGGCCTGCTCCGTACTTTGCTGGTAGCCAGCTTCAGGGGCGGAAAGTTCCTGGATTGTTCATAGTACCAAGACACAGACCCATAGATACAAAAGTGAAGGATGGCTTGGAAACTTTCAACATCCTCTGAGTGCTCGTTGCTTCTTAAGATACAGAGCAAACGGGCTGTATCCAGAGGCTGGAATCCGGGTTTCATGCAGCCCTTATTTCTTGTGAATCAGATGCTGATTTCTATATCCTTGGATTGTGTACTTTAAAAGCAGCTTAAACAGTCTGTAATCGTACAAAAAGGCCCACACATTG
This sequence comes from Cytospora chrysosperma, assembly GCA_016808195.1. Taxonomy (NCBI): domain Eukaryota; kingdom Fungi; phylum Ascomycota; class Sordariomycetes; order Diaporthales; family Cytosporaceae; genus Cytospora; species Cytospora chrysosperma. The sequence continues at coordinate 1,807,053 of JAEQMF010000012.1, forward strand.
TAAGGAAACGTCATAGGAAACTCCACAGTCAATGGTCAACATGCCCAGCCGTGCTGATCGGGATATTATCAGGGAGGGTCAGGCACCAGGAGCGCCAGATCCTTCCTCACCTAGAACCACAAGGAGTGGAATGCCTTCGCCAGCTCTAGTGAGGCCACCGGGAGCCCCCTTCAGCCAAAGCCCGTGGAAACCCACCGGAGGCTCAGCCATCACCGATGGCTCCACCGCCAGCAAGCCCAACAGCAGTACCGGCGCCTCTTACAGATGCAGCGGATGCGACTCAGAGTCACCAGAGAGAGGCTAGCCAGACACCCGAGGCAGTCGCAGCCACCGCTGGCGTTGACGAGTACGGGTCAACACGGCCAGAGAACGCTCAGCCAGCGACTTCTGGTCCATCACAACAGTCCCAACACAGCACTCAGCGGAGCTCCAGACCGAGCGAGGCAGTAGGGGGTCAGCCACCAACACCAGGCTTTCGTTTTGGAGACGCAGCGCAGCACAGACCGAGTCATCGGAATCGGCATTTTGTCCTGAGATTCGGAAAGAAGTGCGCAATGGTGAATCTTCCCACCTTTGACCCAACCAGGTCGCATGTGAGAGCGGGCCAGTTTCGCAGCCATTCTCATGTACGGACTACTTTCATGAATAGGGTGTCACCGTACGTACAGTGCCATCACGAGTGGCACAGCAAGAGGAAGACGAACGGAGAACAGAACAGGGAGGATAGAAGACAGGAAAAAGAAAACAGAAAACCGGAAACGGAGAACAAGAAACAACAAGTAAGCAAACTCCATAAACATAGGAATACATTATGGTCGTATGTGATAATATTCCGTCCTGATAGATCTATATACTAATCACAAATATCTGCTCATTTATGATATGCACATTATTTAGAGGGGGGGTGGTGTACGGACCCGCACAGCATCACCATGTCATTGATAGCACATGTGGTATATCTGGTGCTGCATGCATTCACTCGTGCCCAAGTACCATCCCCTGAAGCCGCTTCTTCAGAGGCAAAATCATGGACCAGCCGACGAGGCAATCTGACGGACTGGCCTCGGTGGAGAAACGTAACGTACCACTATGTAAGTGGTATATAACCACTCATGCTTCTGTTGTCGCCTGAAGGAGAATGTGTGGTGTCTTGGTCTCCGATCCGACTCCTATCTATATAGCAAAGTAGCCATCTCTCCTTCTCCCCTGTGTTCACAAGAATAGTAACGTATGTCGTGAGGCCCTTGCAGAGATGGCAGAGAGCAGCCATAGTTTCATCTCGGCTCGTCTCCGTCATGTCATTTAGGGAGCCCTTCAGCTATTCCACAATGGGGCGGCCGCCACTACTCTATCTCAGACGCCGTGTCGGACCGTCATCATGTCGACACGAACGCGATGGTGGAAAGCCGGGTCATGGGCTCTTTTTAGTCCTTCCTTGCTGCCAGGAAACCATTCGCGCCCTCCAGGGACAGGGACTGGATAACCAAGACAGCTCCGGGTCCAGACTCCAGCCAAGGGCGGCCACTTCGCTCTCTTCTCCGAAGCAGAAGGGCAAGGTTCGAACAGGGCAGACAAGTGAACATCTCATGTTACCCGACAACCGTCGACCATATCAGAATCTTCCTATACGCCGACCGCACTGAACACAATCCGAAACCTACCCAGCCGGCAAGACCTTCCATGTCGCCCCTAAGAAGAACTCACATCAAGATCGACAACTCCAGCATCGTACTACCTCCTCCACCACTGTCCTTCGGGAAGCGGAGGGATAATAACGGAACGGTACAGATATCCCAGCCGGTAGCCGGCAAGAGCGTGTCTGCCCTCGTAGAGTGCTGAGGCATGCGGACCTTCAATTCGGAGTGAGACTTCTCCTCGGCCGTTGGAAGACCCAAGCGTTCTCTAGCAAGAGTAAAATCGGCGTGTGCTTGCGCCAGGCGGCGATCTTCTCGCCCCCGTGTGGCTGGACGAACACTCGCCATCCAATCTATCCGTGACAGACGGGATCTCTTGGCTCATTTGGCGCCACCGAGCTGGCGAGACTCTAGTATTGGTTGTGGAGTTCAATAAGTCTCACGCCGCGCATGTGCCGACACGTCTCAAGTGCGGCAAAGTCTTGCCACACAAGACGCCCCAGTGCCTCGACAAATGCGATTAGCCGAAAATGGCCATAAAGAGTCTGAAGTTCCACTATGCGAGGCAATGCACGTGGGTAAACCAACGCATATGAGAAGATGATGAAGCCATGTTTGACAGTCCACCTCGACTATCAAGATCGTGGCGGGAGAACAGCGGCAGCGAAGCGGAAAGCCAAAAACGGCCCTGACTCTGGTCTTTCATGAGAAGCGGCAACTCACATGGTGGACTATAGGAACTCCAGACTCGTACAATATTTTCCGTAAGTCGAAGTGGGGTGGATTCTCTGTTCCACCGCCCACATATCCCAGCCCCTGTGTTACACAGCTTCTAGATTGCGCCTGGAAAACGATGAAGCCGAGGAGATGACAATATGTCGCCTATATCCTTGTGATATATCGCATAGAGATCCATGTCTTCCGACAGTGATCAAATTCCGTCGCGAGAATTTCCGTGTTTTCAAGTGGATTGAGTGCTGTTGAGGCTTAGTGAGCACAAGCCTGCACAACTCACAGTAGCATCATAGTCTGAGGTTTCTGTCACAAACGAGACCCGCAGGATCCAAGACACCCGGCCGGGAAGTGCATCTCAATCATCCAGTAACGGAGATTGGAAGCAACATTGCGCTACTCCTTGCCACTCTTCTGTAGTGCAGAGGCATCCCATCCCCATGGGGGGAGGCAAGACAGTTCCAGATGCACCATCTTTTGTCCTTCACCGGGCAAGATGACGCCCAGGGCTAGTCTCCCAGTATAGACCGAAGGTTCGTGCTCCATTAAACAAGGACGACTCAATCACATCGGCATAGAAGCCAACTGTCAGCCCTCTTCATTAAAAGGAAACTCACCCTGGATAGGGGGGACATTGTCTGCGCGCAGTAGCACGGCGTGGCAAGTTTCAGTCTTTTCCGCCATATGACTAGAGTAAGGTTGGTGTACGCCACGTGTGAAGGATGGCTAGCCATGCTAGAGGCCTTGCCGTAAACGGACAACCAAGATGGCCATGTCGGGTTGCTACAATATATCCCAACCAGCAGTGTGGCACAGTGCCCACGCACAACATACCGATGTCAGCATGTCAGGCCCGGGAGGCATGGCATAAGATGGTACTGTGAGATCAAAGAGGCAGCACAGTGAGATGCCGCCTAGTCGGCCTGATGATGGCAATAGCTCTCGATTATGTCCTTATGCTCGGACGCAGGAACGGACTTGGCCACTGGATCTCGGCCGTTACTCCGTTGCTGGTGACCGAAGCCCATTAACAGAACATATCATGTCGTCGGCGCGAGCCTGTGTCCAGAAATAGAGTCTATAGAGTTCCATAGACGTCCGTTACACAGCAGGCTCCTACCTGGTATCCCAAAAGCTTGGCTTCACCCCTGTCGGCAATCAAAACGCTGGCGTGGGCCGCGAATTTGGCCAATGAGCAAGCCAAGGTTGTTGTTTGTTGAAGAAGAATCGAATCTCCCAGCACTTCCTCCTTGATAAGAAAGAGAAGGGGAGCTTGGCCTTGGTAGTTTCAGAGCCCGGAGTTTCAGACGGCCCCCATCTCATGGTCCGGTCCGTCGCCTGTGCGCAATTGGATTTGTGGAGGATGCAGGGCCGTTGTAACCGGGGTCAGCTTCATCGACCGTCCATCGACCGGAGGATAGAGCTTGTCCTGTGGAGAACTTTGGCCATCAAGATGGGCGCCCCAGGCTGAAGTGGCCGCTGAAGGGGGCCGGCACCTTGCGTCAACTGTCAACGGACAATTTTGGTGCTGCACTGCAGACCTCGAAGGAGATGGTGCTCGAAAACCCTAACATAAGCAGTAGGATCATGTTGCATGGGGAGAGGCAAAAGAGAGGGAAAAAAGAAGGGAAAAGAGGTCACATAGTACGGATGTACAATGTCTTGTGTGATTGTGTTGTCAAAACGTCAGAGGACTGGACTGCTCTTTCGCTTCCCGATGTCGTCCCCCTTGAAGCGCCGGTCGCCCTGATTACGGCATCGACGGCACCAGTGCAGTGCTATTGGTTTTCTGAGGCAATGGTCCGCTAGGCGTTCTCTAGCCCATCACAACACAGATGTTGTGCAGGCTTCTTGTTCCGGCCTTTTGTTTCGCGTGCACCGTGGCGGTTGCGAAAGATGTCTTGGCGATGCCCACAGCTACCATAGGTGCCATATGCCAAGGCGGAACGGAATGCGGTGATGGTGAATGCGATGGTGTTGTGATAGTAATGGTTGTACGCGGTGGACCTCGACGAGGGGATCGCGGAGGATCGTTCGTGGCCAGTGTTGTGACAGGCAATGTTACCCAGTACAGGACACAAAGATGTGAAGAATGCAGCACAAGGCAAGTAAGCAACATTCCAACCATTGGGCCATCTTATTATATTGCACACTTACTTGTGCTATCTCACATTAGTGAAGTGTGATGGATATCTCATCGTTCTTGTTGTTGAGCTGCCGGCGTGCCAAAAGCAGTCGTAGTCCGTAATAGACAAGACGGAAACCCTTGCAGATAATTTAGTTTCGTTTCAAGATCGCCGCTTAGCGGGGAAAGGGACAATTGACTTTGAGGTTCTGCAATCTGGTTGGCGGTCTTGCCCCTGCCAGTTCGCCAGTTCTGCAGGTACCATGCACGATTCGACAGAGACTGGGGAAAGAATGCCCCACACTCTTGGTGGTGGCTCCAGTGCTTCTCGGCCAAGGGGGGACAGCCGGCCGCTAGTCCCGGTTGAGGCGAAGGATAGCAGGGCAGAACCCGCATTGATCGTCATACGATGGCGTGGATATATCTACTCGAGTATCAAATCGAGTGTCTGGCATATCTTTCTTTCCCCCCATCACCAACCACCAAACCAACATTGATGGAGCTCATGAGAGCCTCTGTGACGCACGAGATAGAAGATGACATCATGGGCATAACGGATGAGCTTGCTGAATTCCATCCGCAGGAATTTTTCCCACGACGAAAACAGATGGGGTATACCATTGTCTTATATCTCTGTCTGTCTATACGTTATAGTGGGAGGTGGATGATATTGATAAATTCACCCCCAGCCACCAGTTAGCTGCGGCCTGCAGCCGCCTGGGTGCAACGTCAAATTGCTCAAGGGGGAGCTAAATTTACGCCTAGCAGTAGGGGATAGAGAACTACATGATACATGTGCACTACATACAAGCCACCATATCGAAGGAGGGCCAACTACCCACAGTATGCAATTGATAGGCAACCGATGCCATTTCTCGACCAGGAACCAGAGGGCTGGGTCGAAGAGAAGTGATGATCGCTCGTACCGATGCTGACAGCTTCAGCAAAATTCCCAATTGGGAAATGCACGTCGTCAGTCGTCGCGTCCAGACCATCTGATCACTTTGACGGTCAACTGGAGGGCCTCGACTTTGGGCTGGGCAACTTGAGTGGCTCCCAAGCCCCGGTGAGCCGCATCCCACAAGTCCCTGAATTAATCTGACCAGACTACAGGAGTGCCCAGGTACCTGATTACCCTAGGGTAGGCACAGGGTGTACGTCAACTGGCAGCAGTACGTAGGGGAAGTACATGGGGGCCGACCCACTCATCACCTGGCCCAGGCACAACATGGGTGGTCAAGGTCCAGATGCCTGGCAGTTGGATGTTCTGGCAGCCTGGCCAGCAGCGTCGCTCCTCCCCCAAAGCTTAATATCTGCAGTGCATACCCGATCGTAGACGCAACAACACCTTCCTTTCCTCCCTTCCTTCCTCCCTACGCACTTCAGAGTAGCTTCATCGGCCTAACTTGAGCCATTACGTTCCTTTTCAACATCCCCCGCTGCTTGTTCGGCCATACATTCATTCATTCACTCTTTATTCTTCAACCTGCCTGCAGTGTCTTGCTCATTCATTCGTTCTTCCACGCCGTCAAGTTACGTCCTGTGGTTGTCACTGTCACCGTCACCGTCAGAACTCGCTCACCACCATCGAGATATCTCGCCCGATTCTCGACCACACCGAAGCCACAACAAGGTCTCGTCTCGCCTCGCTCGACTGTTGATACCTTCTTGTCATCCCATAGACAGGCCTGTTTCGCCTCAGACAACCATCCACGAGCAGCTATCAAACTCTCTCGACCGTGTCCTCCCACACTCTTCCAGCAGTTCTTGACTTGCTACCCATCCATCCATCGTCTTTGACAGACCACACGCACAGAATTCCAGCAGTGCTGCTCTTGTTGCCTTGGCTTTTGAGAAGCATCTTTAAAACCACTCACCTTCCTCGTTCGGTTGATTTCTGGTGACCCATCCATTCCCGGATCGTACTTCACACAAAGGCAAAAACACCAAGCCCACGAGAAACATCAAAGGTACGTGACGTTCTAGGCTATTGCTAAATTCGGCCTTCATTGTTTATATGGCCCGTCCAACATGTGTCCGTTTATTCCTGCCACAAAGCATTCCTGGTGACGTTACGAAAAAAGGTCAGTGCCTTTGTCGAGGTTGAGGAACGTGAAAACGTGCCGCAAACGAGACTACCGCGTTGATCGCAATACAAAACATTCCTGATCGTCTCCCATCCTCCGCCAACAAACATGGTCCAAACACACATAGCAACACCTGCCAGCCTTCAAATTACTTTTCTCTCCTCTTTCCTTACATAACATAACCTTCATTCACTTCAACTTCGGGGCTCGAAGTTTCGCTTCAGCACATTCATTCTGTTCCATGCTTTTTGGCTCACGCCGGTCCCTCACTTTCTTTCAATACTCTCCTTCAACTTGTATGAACATTCAACTGAACTGACGATCCCAGCCTGTCTCCACTCATTTTTGGTCAATCTCAAGAAGAAGTCCCCAACATGAAGTCATCATCGCTCTTCCTGCTCTCCGGGGCCTCGCTCGCCCTGGCTAAGCCTGTGATGGACGTTGTCGTCGAGACCCAGGTCTACTACTACACCGTCACCCAGGAGGTCACCACCGTCGAGACTGTTCCTGCCGAAGCCCCCGTCGAAGCCAACATGAACATTGAAGCAACCCCCACCCCATCCAGCTCGTCCACTCCTATTGTATTCGTCACTGTCACTATCGGTGCCACTGAGGCTGCTGCCACCACAGAGGCTGCTGCTACCACCGAGGCTGCTGCCACCACTGCCGAGGCTGCTCCCTCTGCTGTTGTTGATGCAGCCTCCTCCTCTTCGCCCACCGACTTCGCCGGCACTGCCACCTACCACCACAACATCCATCGCACCAACAACTCTGCCCCTAGCATGACCTACGGTGACACGTATGCCAGCTACGCCTCCCAAGTCGCCGCATCCTGCAAGTTCGCACATGACCTGTAAGTCTCTTCCATAATTCTGCGCTCGCCATATCATGATCCTCGACTTACAAGCTGACCATTGATAGTACTCCTGGCGGCGGTGGCTACGGCCAGAACATTGCCATGTATGCCGCTACCGACGCCGACTCCATGTCGGAAGAGCTGGCCATCGCTCAGGCAATCACTCAGATGTGGTACAACGGAGAGGTCGACCTCTACCCTTCCAGCTCTTACGGCCAGGCCAACCCCGACTTTTCCAACTTCGAGGGATGGGGTCACTACTCCCAGATGGTCTGGGTCGGCTCTACCCAGGTGGGATGTGCCGCCCAGTACTGCCCAGCTGGCACCATGGAGCCCAGCATGGCTGCATGGTTCAGTGTTTGCAACTACTACCCTGCCGGTATGTTAAAAACTTTCTTGCTTGTTATAGGGGCATATAAGCTAACAAAGCGCAGGAAACGTGGATGGCGAGTACGGCGACAACGTCTTGGCGCCTGGAAATGGCGCCACTGTCACCGTGGATATCTCTGTGTAAGCCTCCTGCAGTGTTCTCGCTCTGCACTGGCGGCTACCAAGTCTTTTCCTTTTCGTGTGGTGCATGGGTCTATACACACGACATGTGCCAGGTGCAGAGCAATGCGCAATCGAGATTCTTTCATCATCCAGACAGCAGAGGCGCACATTCTTAAGTGACGGGTATTCGTTTCACATCGCTGCATCACCACTTGACGACTGTAGGACATGATAGATGCCAGATATGAGGGGAAGGGCCAAAAACTCTGGGAGATTTTTTTGTGCATTTGAGTTTTACCTTTCGTTGGTGACAGGCTCCCGCACGCCTTCACCCCCAATTTTGTTTACAAGCAATTGAATTCATGTAAATATGTTCTACTTCTGGCCTGGGTGCCCGGCAATCGAGGCGTCTTTTGGAATGCGGGGTCCTGATGTGGCACGCCTCTCCGGTCTCGTCGTAGTGTGCCATGAACGATACAGACGCAGAGAATAGATGCACTTGAACTTGATGCCAAGGTCTCAGGAATGAGTCTTCAAAGAAGGTTCTGAGACACACTCGCTAGTGCTTGGGTGAATCCAACACGAAGAAGGGTGGACGGCGGCCAGCATGCAAGCCTTCCTGTCAAGGCTTGGGACTCACTTGTTTGGAAAGGCTCGATGTTCAGTGCATGTCAAATATCTGGTCTGAGTCGAAGCCTTTGTGAATCCCGGGCGCATGCATTTCTGAGGTCTACTCGCACGCTAAACGTTGGCAGGCAGGGCAGGTTGGAAATGATGGAGCTTGGGTGCGTCTACTCGGCTGCGTTCGACCATGACTCGACGTCAAAAGGGTTGTATCTAGTCATGTTGTCGTTGACAAGCTTCAAAAAAGCACATGATACCCGTGAGAGGTTGGGGAAGGAATTCCACGAGACATTGTAAAGAGACAAGAGTCAGCAGTAGCGCAGCATTGTACGAGGCTTGCCCAGCCAGCTGCCCACGCCTTGCATTCCTCAGGAGCCCAACCCGGGCCAATAAGCAGAGGGGGCGATGCAGAGGCCATCTTGATACTAGCAGCACATCTAGATTTGCAATCCGGGGCTCGTGGACGGACAGGACAGCCTGACAGCCTTTGGGGTCACCCGCCGGCCCTTTTTTCCTTTTCCCAAAAGGTCTGAGGCGTGAATGACATCTTGGATCTTGCCCTTCCGTTGGGAGCCAGTCTGGAACATGGGAGGCCGTGCGCCCGGGTAGAAGAGGGATCACGCGGCTGTTACGCCAAAACACTCGTCGTGTCTGGCCCAGAGACAGGTCTGGACTACGGCCGGCGCCGAACTTGACGTCGGACGAGGAGACCGGTGGGCGCAAGCTGGGGGCCATCGGGTAACAGCCAATGGTTGTTGGGAGGAGGGGGGGGGGCAGTGAGGATGGAGGAGAGCCATTCATCTCACTGACCCCCTTCCTTGGCTCTCTGAAGTATTCCACGGACACAGTGTTCTTTCAGGCCTGTGAGCTCGTGTTACAACCCATCAATCCGGGCGCCGTCGCTGCTGTTCACGAGCCCGGGTCCGTGGCGGGCTCTGGCTGTCGAACCTGCCGCGCTTCCAAACGCACTGTCTGCCAAGGTACCTCTTGACATGCCTCGCCAGCGCTTTGACGGCCGCGATCTGGCCCAGATCAAGATGGGTGGCGAGTCTGTCCGCACCTTGTGTTGGGCCACGGGGATCTGAGCATGTGCAAGCGAGGAGCCTTGTCTCCCGGCTGCCTATATAAAGCCCCCATGACCCTGCGGCAGGAACAGAGTTCCTCTTTAGACCTCTTCGGCCATCTTCAGTCTTGAGACCTGCCCTCAACGAGGAGCTGAAAGTCATCATCCAAGGTCGTTTTTACCTCATCTTGGGCTTTAGCAATAACACATAACAATCAACGACACAACAACAACCAGCAGTCATGAAGACCAACGTCGCGGCCGCCATAGCCCTGGCAGCCGTCGCCGCGGCGTCACCGCTCTCGAGCACCGCCGCCAGGGTCCACACCAGGCCATTCCACATCACCATCACGTCGACCGAGGTCAGCCCCGAGCCTACCGACGTGCCCAACTCGAGTCTCGGCCCCTTCAACCCCTTCAACCAGGAGCCCGGCCCCGTCATCGACCCCAACTTCACCAACCTGCCCCTGGAGACGACGCCCGCCGCCCCGGCCACCACCTCGGTGCCGGGCGGCGGCGGCGATGATGATGACGATGACGAGCCCGACGCGGGCGGGTCCATCTGCCTCCTCCCCGAGGGCTGCGGCCCGGACGAGAGCGAGGACCCGCCCAGCATGACGGACCTCCTCTGCTTCATCCCGGAGGGCTGCAAGGTGCAGCTGAGGACCGGGGCCGTCATCACCATCCCGGCAGGCCAGCCCATCCCGACGGCGCTGCTGCGCCCGACCGCGAGGCGGGGGCACCACGACAACGACGATGATGACAACGACAAAGACAGGCCCGTCATCATCACAGCCACCGGCCCCCACCGCCCCATCCGGACAGGGAAAGGCCGGGGGTGGTGGCCGGCCCACCCTCCCCGGCCCGACTGCGAGAAGGACAAGGGGGCCTTCGGTTGCGCGAGTGAGCTGCCCCCTGGGAATTTCATCACGCTGGGTTCCGACGAGAAAGGAAGCGGCCCCGAGCCTATTGATGTGACGGTGCCGCCTGGCAAGCCCGTCCCGCCTACCGCGGTGCCTGCCCTTGACTAGTTTAGGGCACTGGCTACCGAGAAGGTGGGGGGGGGGGGGGAGAAGGGGGAGAAGACATCCACCAGACTGTGCAGATGCTCTGACGCCCCTCCTCGCCGGATATGTCATCCGGTGGTGTCCCTTACTGACCAGCCCTCCCACAAGCTCGCCTTGCAACACTCTCGCCGACATGAATAGGATCCCCACCTGGTGGTGTCCCTCGCTGGCGGTGATTGATACGGAGGGCTGGCTGACGGGAATCTTCTTGGGGTTTTGTGCTCAGTGGGTTGTTGATGAAGGTGCAAGGTTTGGCTTCCTATTTATTCTTTTCAATGTGAGAAAAGGGGCTGGGTGCAGGTGGAACAACTAAGTGAGTGAGCGAGAAGAGGCAATATACTTTCTTTGACCAAGAAAGACACGAAGAATGAAGCGAAGACAGAAAAAAATGTTAGAAGATGGAGGTTGTCGATCCAAGAGTTCTGTGATTATGTCAAGTCAGATCATCGATAGTCTTCAAATGCGCAATGTGATATCAAAGTTCCTGCAGTCACCTAAAGCCCATCGTGATGGCCGCGTTGCTTCGGACGGACGTATGGTTGGATCACCGTGGACGAGCGAGCGTGGTGCGAATGTCAGTGCGCCGTTGTTGCTCGGTCGAATGATGCGAGAACCTGTGCCCCGAGCAGAGAGCTAAGTAGCAAGAGCTACTCGGCTATCTGCTCCCATGAGTAGCCGCCAGTCGATGTAGTGCTCAACTTGGCTGACTGGCATCCATCGACACCTGAGCTCAAGGCTGAAGCATACTGCAAGTCAGCAAACTCTCTCGCGCGACAGCTAGCAAGCAACTGAGCCAAGTAGGTCTGCGAGTCCGTCACGATACGGCCTGCATGCAGAACCCCATTGTAGTAAACCGACGTCGAGACCGAGGACAAATTACTTCCATTCTCATCCCATCACCAGAATGGTTTGCCCTACCTTTGGTGCCTCTGGGGTATAGATAGCTATCACCTATTCCTGACCTCGAATATATAGTTCGTCTCGGAAGAGAAAGGGGGAAAAAGGGAGAAAAGTGAATGCGGAAAACTTGTCTTTTTCTTTCTCTCAGTTCGTCATGTGATCCCCCTCCCTGCAACCTTCTCACCCTTGCCTTCAGCTACTTTCGTTCCATACGCGGGCAGCAGTGCTGCGTATCAGTCCTACGCGGTTTCCCAAACAGAACCAAAGAGACATCTAAACTCGGTCGCGCCAACATTTTTAGTCGTGTCGTCGAAAAGACGAGAGAACCTGTGCCGCCAGGGCACTTGTGTTTCGAAAAAACCGTAACTCGTTGTGATTGGTGAGTTCTCAGTGTCACCGCTGTTCTGGATCTTTGTGCAGCGAGTCGAGTGCTGCCTGCTGTCCACGGATGAAGTTGCCATCCTCGCCATGCTGTTTGATAGTCGAGGTAGCAGAGTAAGCCACGCCGTCCAAGGAACCGGTTGTGAGTCAGTCGATCTGCTTCTCACAGCCAATGCGATTCAACAGCTCCTTGCGGTCGCTGTGACCGGGGAGACTGACGCCCGATGAGGACGTAGTTGTCCTCTTGACTCCACTCCTCCGTTCCCAGCTCTTCAGGTCGAGTTCCTCGACACCAACCTCCTCCTCAAAGGCTTGGGCCTCCTCATATACAAACTCCATCTCGTCCTCTTCTTCCTCCTCATCGCCCTCATCATCGCTCCTAACATCATCAGCGCCAGCTCCCCTCAGGACCCTGACAGCTACGTTGATAATCATGGCGAACCAGAAGATGCAGATGGCCTGCAGCGTCAACAGCAGCCCCAAGAATGTCAACCTGATGGTGTCGTTGTGGCACAAGAGTCCATTCGATTTGAGGAGTGGCTGGAGGTAGAAGCCATAGCCTTCAGGCTGCTCGAAGGGTCCCTCGAGGTTTTCCTGGCTTCCCTTAAAGCACCCATATGTCATGACGCTTGGTACGTCCTTGTAGATGGACCAGCACACCATGTTCATGAAGATGTGGCGGCAGACAAACCACGAAAGCATGAAGAGCCCAAAGCCGACGTCGCAGGCGTTGCAGAAGCCCATGTACTTAAGGCACTTAGCCGCCTGTTGAACTTTGTTAGCCAAATGCTCCCAATAAGAGTGACGATGTTGGGAGAGTGTACCGAGAGCAGGATATCGCCCACGTCGAACAGCACCAAGACGAGGTTGCCCACAGCATTATGATGGTATCGGTAGGATCCAACGATCAGTGCAATGGTGATGAAGTGATGGGACAGCATTTGCCAGTGGTCCTTGCGGCGTTCCTCGATGTTAATGACAAAGATCTGCTGCAGCCAGAAACCAAGCTGGGCGAGGATGTAGGTCTTGTGCAGGCCCCCAAGTTCTCGGTTGGGCCAGCTCGCCCAAAGCTCCTTCATGTTCAGCCAGTAAGGAGAAGTGTAGTAGATGTACTGTACAAAGTCAAACTGTTAGCCGCCATCGTTTTAAACTCCGGGCCTCCAAAGGCTCGAGCCCCGAAGCCCGTATCAGCGGGGTAGCCAGTGTACATACGAAGCCGAGAGACCAGAAAGTGGTGCAGTACAGGACGAGCCAGGCCTGCTCGCTAAAGCGTGTGACCTCCTTCTTCTTGCTGATGCCCATGTATTTGGCAAAGGGTGCCAAGAGGTACTCCATTGACGCAGCGCGCAGCCCGGTGAGGAGAACGACACAGAATGCAACAAAGTAGACGTCGTCGAAGCCAGCGCCATATTTGCTCGAATTGTCATTGTAATATTGGAGGTTGAAGAACTTGGAGGTGTAGACTTGGGACTTGGGGAGGAGATAATGGGCGCAGAAGAGGAGGGCTAGGAGGTTGAAGGAGAAACCTGTGGCGTTCGCGACGAGTTAGCCAAAGTTCGTTTTGTCTGTGTGCGGATTGGCGCTAGGCTGTGAAACACACACAGCATGCAGTGTAATGCGTGTGATTGGCGGTGGAGCGCACAACATTGCGAAAGGTTTTTCTTGACGATGCGCCTGATGCTGCTCCTGTTGTTGGGGATGTGCTTTTGGGGGCTCAAGGCATACCGATCTGGTTCTCGACAAACCAACGGGCCAATTGCTTAGATGGGCCGTTTCCCTTCCTCTTGAGACGCCTGACGAGGACAGTGTTGTTGCAGGTTTGGCGATACAAAGGGCCATTCATGGACTCTTTCTGGCCCAGGTGATGGCGCTTGTTGGAGGAGGATGGGCGAAACTCGGAGCTGGGACTCCTGAGGGTCTCCTTCTTGAAGCCATTGGCAATGGGTGATCCGGGTTGAGATGACATGGTCGCGCCCGTTGATGTTATAGCTTGCCAATTGGCGCGATCCAATACCTATGTGATAAGGCGGGCGACCAGCAGGTCAAGGTTTGTTCAAGTCGAGTCGAGACGATTCGAGTCGGGCCGGGTCCACGTCGGATTAAAGTTGCTGAGGAGGAGGAGGGGTTTTGGCGATAGGGCGTGGACTTTGTCTGATAACGCGGCCGCTGAAGAAATGTGGAATGTAGGTAGAGAATGCTCGATTGCTCTCCCTCTTGTAGTCGACAGATGTTCAGTGACAGCGCAATCACTCACTCAGTTAGTTGGTCAGTCAGTCAGTCAATTTGCTGTCCTCAGCGTGGCCAACATAAAATGATGAGTGCCGCGTATCGACAACGAAAGGCGTGTCGTGGGATTGTCCAATTGATACAGAACAGAGCGGAGGGTCGAAGATGGGGATGTTATGTGTGGACGGAGCAATGGCCAGGTCAGAATTCAAAGCTGCAAGTGCGCACGCACGCAGTGCAGGTCTGCGGGCGCGGCGCGGCACAATGGACCCCCAATTTTTTAGCGGTTCAACAGCCGTCAGGACCCAACGGCACCCAATTGGACCCCCTGTCCAAACCTTCAACACCCCCGAGGCGCTGGCATGCTTCGCTTGGTGCGGGACACACATGGATCTTCCGGGGTCTTCTGGGGCGGGCGGGAAGTCTGTCTGTACCACAGTATTTCGTAATAGCTGGCGCGCCTGGGCACGTATGTACCTGGAAGGCGGTGAGGCTCATTAGATGAGTGCCTACCTACCTAGGTAAATGATGCTCTCTGGACACCTACATAGGTACCTAGGTAGATAACCCCAGCCAGTAGTCAATCCAATCTGCTGGGACATCATTGGCTCGCTGTAAATGTTGAGAACAGGGTACTCCTCCTCTACGGGCAGAATCTTAGGAAAGGGGGCTGGTTTAGGCTGTGTACGCTGGTCAGATACAGTATGCCAAGCAGCCATCGAGCATTTTACTTACATTCAGCATCTCGCAGACCCCGCATAAGCCCATCCTGCCGTCCAATTGCGTTCTGCACCTGGCGCATTCGCCGTCGTTCATCCCCCAGACTCGACATTGCGAACCTCGTCTAGATTACACATGATTTCCTGTCACAGATACCGTATCCGTACAGCCGTGCAGCACTAACAGCACTGACAGCATAGCATTGTTGAGCCAATCTTTGGGGAGACTGGGAGATCCCCTCTCCTCAGATCGGCAAGTGTGATCCACGCAGCAGCTAGAGTTCCCCGTTGCGTGGGACGGTGTAGATCGACCACTGAAACCATGGTTCGATTCAGCTTCATGCAAGTGCTCGGTGGCCCCTGGTCCATGTATAAAACACACACGCATGCCGCGGCCCCGGGGCCCTGAAGGCCTCTCCGTTCCAACTCCCTCTCCCCTACTATGGCATACATACATGACGGAGGATTCCGTTCAGCCATTGTTCCAACAAGAAAGGGAATCCCCACAGTGGTCGAGATTGTCAGTCAAGGGGTACCTATGTACATGATACTACTAGGGGTTTTCTGGCCTCTATGGTGGTGAAAGAAACCAGCCTGGCTTGATGCTCCTTCTGTTACCTAGCATCGTGACAAGTCCCGAGGCCCTCCTCGCTCGAACATATATCACGTGATGTTTTGACGGCATTACAAGTTGATATATTCCGATATCTTAAAGCCAACAAACAGACTACTATCAAATACAGAGAAGGTGGAGTTATCCCACTGAACCTCTACCTAGCTGGTCAAGATTGAGGTCACGTGGATAAGGGCTTAACATCATCATTGTAGAATGTAGGCCAAACCATAGCCTGCTATTGCATCCACACATTCACCATCCAGCCTTGTGTTTGGGTTGAAGCAATGGTGCACATCATGCCCTAGTACAGTATATTGGAATGGATACAGTATTCCAAGGAAGGGGGTTTGCCAATACCTACCTACATAAGTACTTAAGTACCTAGGTAGGTACCTAGATCCTGTGACATCTAGTACCCCTGTCACCATTTTCATCTAAACTATGATTGGCTCTCAGGACCCGCTTCTTCAACCACCAAAACCTACCAAATTTTTCTTTGCTGCTTGATGGTTCCTCATCTCAACCAAGCTTATATTTGGGACAGCAATCATCAGGACAACATGCATGTTCTGTTCTAGGAGTGGTTGCATCCAGCTCAATACCCTGAGCTTCAAGCTCATCATGTGTGCTTTGCCTTCCTAACAAGCAACTATCATTCCTGGTAAGTTCAAACTTGCTTGCTTGTACACCGTCAGGGCCCCTCTGCCCACCCAGCACCCACCTACCTACCCAAATACACACATTTTCATGATGAACAACCTTTTATAATGGACGACTTCCTAGCAAATTATGCGGATAAACAGGTACCTGTCTGATTGATATGTCATAAATGCCATCACATCACCATGTTGCCTTTTGCTAGAGCTACAGGCTAACATACTCTATAGCAACTTTGCAGTGCCATGATCTAGATCTGATCTGCTGGCCCCCGGCATCCCCTACAAACAACATCTAAGGGCTAGGTAAAACTGCTCAAGTGATATGTTATAACCCTTTCTGTTTGGCAATCTGCTGGTTCCGTTCCTCAAGCTTTACAATCATGCTAGGGAGACAGCAAGCAACTGGGAAGCTCTTATATCAACATCATGGTCCCAGGAATTTTAGCCCTATATCTATCACAAGCCTGCATATCGCAGCTGGTGTCAACCTCCAATAGCTTTCAAAGTAGCCGAGCGGCTCATCGACTGCGTTGCCGGAGATCAATTCTTAATCAAAAGTATCGTGGACTGGACTTAAGTGTTTTGTCCTTGCTTTTTTACTGCGATACCCCCCCCCCTTCGTCTCCCCTTTCTTCCTCCTTTATTATTTCTCTTGAGGTCATCTTTGCAGTATCTATAGCACAAGCATATCTCTATAGGTTGACATGCATTTGAAGATTTTTGCTTAAATAACTGGACTTTTCGAGTTGGTGACCTTCCATATGATGTGTGTAATGCACCTGATGCGGCTCTGCTGGGAGGCTTTAACGTTATGTGGTGGATTTCCCCGGGTGTCATTCTTGACATCAGACAATGCCACCGAAACCCTCATCACCATTCAAGACAGTCGCAGTCTTGTCCTTCTGCAACATGGCTCTCTATCACACCTTGGAAGTGGTTGGACCGTTATAGGCACTGGTATGGTCTGTGCAGTCCTGGCTGTGTCTGGGAGGGAAAGTGTTGCACGGTAGCCTTCGTCATCACCTTCCTCACTTTCAATGCTGATCATCAACATCAAAGGAAACGCATATTAGTTCAGGTTCTCACTCTTCCTTCAGCACCATCGATGACTGATTACTATTATCAGCATCTATGCCAACTTTTCCAGCTGTCCATACTATCATTCTTTCTTCGTTATTGCATTACATCCTTCCAGTTACTGAGTAATAACTTCAGAAAACCCTTATAGTTTCTTTGACTATTCAGACCATCATACTTTCTTCATCACTATCTTTCTCCCTCCTAGTTATTGATTGTTATCGGAGAATCATATACGACCTTTCGATTTTTACAACTACCTGGGTTATCCTTCTTCCTTCATCGTCGCAATCCTCACTGCAGTCACCGGTGGTTCTCCGTCTAAGATCCCTATGACTACCTAGGTATCCAAGTCGCTTTTACTCTGATATTAACGTTCCGTACTTGCAATTACTACCCAAGTCGTTGTTATCGAGCAACATAATACTCGCCTTTCTGCTGTCTAAGCAGTCGGTCTTCCACCATCATAAAGGTATATGGCAATTATCAGAGTCACCACTTCGGAAGGCGCTACACAGCAGCAAGCATTTGTCAACTTCCTTACTCCCCCTTCCTAGTCATCATCATCCATTTCATTGCTGGCTGTATAGATGATCGTCCCTCCTTCGTTCTTTCCCATTCCTGGACAGCCCTTAGGTACCCAATTCGGCAGGCATCACACGGAGCGGTTATATCGACTTCCTTACTACTACTCACTGAACATCATCAAGCAACTTCCCTACTAGCTACCTAGGTATCTACGCAATCGTCCCTCCTCCGTTCTTTCCATTCCTGGACAGCACTTAGGTACTAACTTCGGCAGTATTATACAGAGCGGCCATACTGACGACTCCCTTCCATTCTTTAGGCCCCACTACTGACTTCCTTGCTGGTCTGTGTGCATTCACACGGTAGCAGTCCTGTCAACTTCTCAACTGATCGTCAAACTGGATCGGTACTCATTTTCTCTTCTTCTTCTTCTCCTTCGTTAAGGATCCTGGACAGCTTTTGGGCTACTACTCAGGAAGTGCCACTCAGTCATAGTCACATCAACTTACTTACCGACCATCTACGTGTTTGTTCCTCCTTTCTCGATGACCCAGCACAGCTCTTACCGACTACTTCCTTACTAAAGGCGGTTATCATTATTCACTTTTTACTTCCAGTCACGCAATCAATGGTCAACGTTTTCGAAAGTCATCATCGTCGACACCTCTGATAGTTTGGAAGGCCGTTCTTACCGCATTCTCACAAAACTAGGCCACTTTCTCAGACCGATCACTCAAGAAGTCGCTATACAGTAGGTCGACTTCCTTACTCCCAGTCACTCTCAACCAGCAGTCATCAATATCGGTGCTTTTCCAGGCCATGTGGACGATCGTTCTTGCCCTTTTCTTATGAATCCCGGACAGCTCCTTAGACTGACTTTTTTTAAAAGGGGTTGCACCGAAGCCGCTTATAACACTTCCTCACTCCGCACGATTGGTCACACTTATCCTGCGCTTCACAACAGACCGTCCTAACAGCCTCCCTTCCTTATCGATACAGGATAGAACCTGGATCGACCCTCCTTCACATTGGCCACGTCTACAGGCCATCTTCGATTCATTCAGGACAGCCCGGTACCGACAAACAATCTTAGAGACATTTCAGCGCGGCTTCTTCCCTTCCTCTCCTTGTCTTTTGCATCTACTTCTCGGTAACACGTGACTAGTGCAGGCAAGAAATTCTCCGTCTATTCAAGATGCCAGCCAAAGGCCGTGGTCCAAGGGGCCCTCGGGTTCCAGTCTCTGGTGGATGGACGGCTGCGCACGGAATGGGTGTCACTCCTGAGGCCTCAGACGGGAATACTGTACAGAGCCGTCTGAGACCCCGTGTCACCAAAAACGAGGCCAATACATCTGAGGTCAAGTCTCAGACTAATACTACACAGCATCAGGTGAAGACCGAGCAGGATGCCACGGAGACTAGCCTTGCTCCGAAGGCGAGCAAACAATCAGAGATATATATATCTGAGCCCCTGAAGAAGTTGGGACGAACGACCAGGGCAACGACCAGGGCATCCCGGAACATTGACCTGGGGGTGAAAGATACCACCGAGGGCACAGAAGATGTCCAAATCAACAAGGACATCACTACAGAAGACATTATTGAGAAGGGACTCCTTGGAACCAAGCGAAAAAGACAAGCTCGGATTTTCATGACTCCCAAAGGTCGCAGCGCTTACGAGACCTATGTCAAAATCCCCTGGAGGACGACACCTTATCCAGACTTCCACGAGCCTACCCCTGAGGCTTGCGAGAAGGTTTGTGCCCTCCTTGAAGAGCAGCACGGTCGCTGTCCACGACCTGACGACATCCCTCCTCCCAGCTTAGATGTCGCGGGTTGTGGCCAAGTTCGGCAAGTCATTGACGCCATCGTCCGCACGGTCATCAGTGCCAACACTACCTTCGAAAATGCAGACAAGGCAATCAAGCGTCTCTATGAGACTTTCGGCACAGTGACCGAGAATCTGCAGCTGGACGCTGAAGAGTACCCCGGGCTGCACCACTGCCTGGACTACAACAAGATACGCTCAACATCTGCCGAAGCGGTAGCCAATGCGATCAAGCCGGCAGGAAATCATTTCATGAGAGCGAAATGGATCAAGGGTCTCTTGGACGGTACCTACAAGATCAATGCGGAACGCGCCGAGGCTTTTCGCAACGAGGCACCTGACAGCCCGGCCACAGTCCTCGCCGCTGACAAGCTTTCCGATAAACAGAAACAGTTTGAGATCTGGGCATTTGACAAGGGCGTCCTACACCTCGAGCACTACCGAGCTCTGTCGAACAAGGACGCCATGGACGAGCTTGTCAGCTGGGAGGGCATCGCCGTTAAAACGGCCGCTTGTGTCATGCTGTTTTGTATGCAGCAGCCTGTGTTTGCTCTCGATACGCACTGCCTGCGTCTGGCAAAGTGGCTCGGATGGACGCCGAATAACTCTGGGGAGCAAGCGACCTTTGCCCACCTCGACGCCCTTGTCCCTGACGACCTGAAGTACCCCCTACACCAGCTCTTCATCCGGCATGGACAAGTCTGCTTGAAGTGCAGGGAGAAGAGCAACGTGGGATCAGCCGGCTGGGATGAGTGCGTCTGCCCGCTCGAGAACCTTCTAAAGAGGGACAGAAAGGAGGTTCCACCCCCAAAGCCGAAGAAGGCTGCAAAATCCAAGATTCCTGATATCGAAGAGGAGGAAGACATAAACACCGAGGTTGCGGCACCCAAGGAGTCCAGTCGCAAGCCAAAGCAGGAGATAGAGGATGAAAATCATAACGATGATAGCGATGATGACTATGAGGAGCCCCCTAAGAAGAGAGGTCGCAAGCCCAAGAAAAAGGCTGCTGGAGGGGTGCCTACTCGTCGTCAGACTCGCAGCCGGAAGACAGTCGGCGAGGGTGCATCCCAGACCAAGATCGAGGCCAAGGTTGAGCTGGAGCCAGCTGATGTTGATGTCGTTGAGGCGATGCTGAATGAGGAGAAGAACAAGGAGATGGTGGCCAAGGCAGAGGCTGACAAGGAGTCCTCAGGGCTCTCGGAGCACACAGAGAGCGAGTTCGTCGAGTGAAGGATGATTATGGGATTAGTTTCGGAGCCTTTTTAGCTGGGACTTTATGATATCATGGGTTGGGGGTTGCATACAAACTGCACATGTTGCACATTCTTTGCATCGTCGAGCATGTTAGTTCTATAGCAAATGCGAATTTTGGGGTCCTTGAGATTAAAGGTCTTGTTCACGGGTAGAACCACAGAGCCTCATCGTGAATTCGGCTGGCTGCCTATATATACCCAGTATGTAGGTAGCTTGATATTCTCCGCTAGGAAATGCTCATACTGTAGGTAGGCAGGCCACAACCAAACCAGGATCATTACATGTAGGCTATGGAGTTGGCCTGTGATGAAAGAAAACATCTGCGTTATATGAAAACGATACTACTCCAAGACTGATAAAGGTTATATGTGAGATTTCTGCGCATGGTCAAATAACATGAACCTGACAGTATGTATAAACGATACTTGCTTGGGAGGGTGTGCTTCACGTTGGGCTTTATTTTGATATTGTGCATTGATTGAAAGGGGGATAGATATAGGTAGGCAACAACAGGTAGGTAGGTAGTCTCCCCTTCTCCTCCCAACCCCTCATCATCTATCCACCACCCACCAGCCCACCTATCCATC
Source organism: Cytospora chrysosperma (assembly GCA_016808195.1). Classification (NCBI taxonomy): domain Eukaryota; kingdom Fungi; phylum Ascomycota; class Sordariomycetes; order Diaporthales; family Cytosporaceae; genus Cytospora; species Cytospora chrysosperma. Next base: position 1,828,508 of record JAEQMF010000012.1, read on the forward strand.
CTCCAGGCATATATAAGAGCGTGTATGCGGTTGTAGCCCTGCTCCTCAGCGCTCGCTCTTCACCCTCCTCCCTCTCCCCTTCTTCCTTCCCGGATGCAATGCGTTTTGTTTGCGTCGACCTCATAGTACAGCATATGCCCTTCTCTTCCATTCATCTTCCCTTCTTCAGCCGGTACGCAAATCTTTCAAAAAGTCCCACCCGAAAACGCCGGACCATAAACCAGCCCCACCGCCGCAGAATAAAAGATTACCAACAGAAAGTAATAAGAATAACAGGAGGCGAAAAGACAAGTAGGAGAAAGCAGAGCAAGGCGAAGCAAGGAGGTAGAGCGAAATGTGTGTTGCGGGGGAGGCAGCGGGCCGTTGCGTTGATGCGCGCTTTTCTCCTCGGCACAGCCAGAGCAAGAACTCGTAGATCGCTTTTCATGCGAAGATCGTAAATGCATTGGAAGATTGGGATATCAACAGGTAGGTGTGTGTGTGTGTGTGTGTGTGTGTGTGTGAAAAGGGGATTATGGACCCCCGTGTGCATAGTACATCGAGTATAATAAGGGATTGAAATAGGGCAGGCATGCCGGTGTGTGGTGATGCCGATTAAGTTGTTGTTTTATTCCTTCCTGCTCTTGGCTGATATGATCGACATTCCTCGTAACCTGGACCTGTTGAACAAACTCTGGGAGAGCTGGTGCCCGGAATGGGAGGACTCCACGCGGCTGAGCCGCGCCGCGGATGTGAAGTCGCTGCTCTGCTCGTAGCTGGGCCGTACACGGTCCATGGATGCGCGTACCCTGTCGTACGACGGGCGTGGTCGGTCCATGGACGGCCGCACCACTGGTGGTTCTAGCAGGTCGGGTGACGCCTGCCTCGGTCCCATGTCGACGGGGCTCTCATGGCCGGTGTAGTTCGTCCCATCGCTTCCGTTCTGTGCGCGCGTGTTATGCGTGGCGACAGAGGGAGGGTAGATGGGACGCTGGTCTTCATCAACACTGGCGTACTGCACGTGTTTGGACTTCTTGGAAGATCGACTAGAACCGGAGGACTCGGTGAGGGTGTCGGATACTGCCTCCGGTTTGATGAACCGGTCGAACTTGCCCATGGTGACCTGCTCGCGCACAATGTCGACATCGTATGGGAAGTAGACCTTCTGCAAAGCTTTGATGGCGAAGCGAGGGAAAATGCAAATGACTGGCGTGATGAAGAAACATGCCCAGAAAGTTGCCTCCGCATAGACTTGAGCGCCGGCTTGGTAGAACGAGCCCGAATAAACGCTCGACGTGTAAACACCGGTCCAGAAGAAGATGAAGAGATCACTGAGACACACAACGAGCAGTATAATCCAGTCCCAACGGTAGCAGTTGATGAGGATGTACATGTTGATGGTGAGCACGGCCGGATGAGCGATGTAACACCCAAGACGAAGCCTGTCAGAAACATCCAAGCCATCGAACGTGACGAAGGAGCTGTTGATCACGGTGAGGTAGGGGATGAAGAAGACCATAACGGACTGATAAGTGCCGTCCAGCATGTAAAGCCTAGATTATCATCAGCGGCGGTTGACACAGATCTGTGAGGAATTAAACTTACCAGAACTTTCGCTGAGTCCACTCCAACCGCTCGATACCTCGGCGGTACAGTTGTGGAACTGCCAGCGAGACACTATCGGACACGTCTTGGTCCAGAACACCCATCAGAATGACCGGGATCGAGGTGAAGAAAAGGTTGAACATGATGATGTAGGAGTAGTCGAAGATGTAGGTGATGTCGAAGTTGCAGAATACTTGGAACCAGAAGATACTGAACGTCCAGATCATGTTCTTGTAGAAGAAGTTACTAATAGTCTCCGCCAGCCGCCTATATGACCAGCGACCATGAACCAGGACAAGCCTTTGCAAGAACCGGAACTGGCCAATAGCATAATCGGAAGACATGACGGCTTGGCGACCTTCTTCTCCGGCAATACCGACACCGACGTCAGCCTCCTGGATCATGGCCACATCGTTGGCACCATCTCCAATAGAAAGGGTCATGACGTCCAGGCCATTCTTCACCATGGAAACCACTGCAGCTTTCTGAGCGGGACTGACACGACAGCAAAGTACCGACTTGCAGTTCTTGCACAGAAGTAGGAACTTCTGCTTGAGCGATTCGTCCAGAACCCATCGGAGTGTGAATCCATCAATGATCAGGGCATGCGTGGTAGGAGGAGCTTTGTGCTCGTGTCGTGCAATTCTTAGTTCCTCGTCACTGCCGGTGATACCGAAAGTGCGCATATGCTGCTCGAGTGAAGCTTCAAGCTCATGCAGGTACTGCTCTGGGGGTGTTTGGCCGGACTCGTCCTCGATGGCTTGGAGACGGATCAACTCCATATCGTTGTTGAGGAGATTGCAAGAAAACCCGATATTGATGGCAGTCTCAACCTTGTCACCCGTGAGGACCCAAAGCTTGATACCGGCGTCACCTAGCAGAGCGATCGTGTCGGGGACACCGTCTTGGAGTCGATCTTCGATAGCTGTACCACCGAGTAAGGTGAGATCTTGTTCAATGAGATCCGCCACCACTTCCAATTTCTCTTCCCGCTGGTCCAGCGCAGTCGCGGCAATCTGGTGCTCCTTTTGCCACGTCGTATACTGCTGCTCTGTCAAGTACCGCTTAGCAATGCAGAGCGTTCGCAAGCCTTCCCGCGCAAACATCTCTAGGTGTTCTGCGGTTGTCCTGCGCAAATCTTGCTGCTCTCCCCTCTTCAAGCGGGAGTAGATAATGCTATCGGCGCCTTTGCAGTACAGAACAATTCGGCCATCTGGTAGTCGTACGATTGCGCTCATTCGTTTCCTGCTGGAGTTAAACTCGATGGTGTTGAGAATCGTGTAGTGTCGGTCTTCGCCCATTACGTTCACATTGATGCCGTCACCCGTGTGCCCAAGCACAGTGAAGCCCACATCGCGGGCAGTGGCCACCAAAGCAGCCTCATCAGGGGACTGAGCTTTGAACACCATCCTGGGAGGATCTCCGGGTTGCTTCTCTGCGATGACTGTGTGACAGAGCGCCAATGCGAGCATGAATTCCTCGTTTGCTGTTTTCTGCTCCTGTCCATGTTTGCCAGCCAGGTCATCGACGAAGTCGGGAGCAATGAATGTGAGCTCGTCGTCATGTAGATAGGGATTGTCGTGTAACTCCCTGAGGCCCTTCAGTGCTTGTACCTTGGCTTCCGCGATCTCGGCCCGAATCTTGACGGCTTCCTTTTCCACATCGATGCCTAATCGTTTTTGCATACCAGCCTGGGCTTCTGTGTAAGCTTCACCATAGGGCTGGCCATTGATTGTTGCCTTCTTGAACTCCATGACATTTTGAGTTAATGTGCCCGTCTTGTCGGAGAAGATGTACTCCACCTGACCCACGTCATCTGAGATGTTCCAAGACTTCGGAATGCATGGCTGGTCGATCGCTTCGTAGTACATCTCCACATCGCTGTAAATGAAGACGGCCTGCAGAGTACGCACAATTTCCAGAGAGATATAGAGTGAGATCGGTACCAAGTTCTGGAAAACAATCAGAGCTGCCCAGAAAGTGATGAACCCAGTCATGGATGGCGTAGAACCGATGGACCCGAACTCAAAATAGTGAAGGGACGCATCCGTTTTGGCCCAAGTGACACCGTTGACGAGGGCGGCGACAAGACACATGACGAAGAGAATCACGAAGTTGCAGATGACGTTAAAGTTAAGCTCTCTCGCGATCCTGGCCCGCTTTGTGGGCGTGATACCAGCGTTCATCATGATCTTCGTGTCGTGACCGGTGAAAACGACAACGCCGAGAACCCACTCCGTGTTCCTCAGGTTGCAGCCACGTAGCAGGATATTGTCGATGGAGATCGGCTCCGACATTTCCTGGACCGAAGAGCCATTGATCTGCTGCTCCCACTTGATGGCGCCATTGTACTTGTAAAGATTGGCCTGGGGCGGCTCGCTGCTGATCATGAACTGAGCTCTCTCGCAGTCCCTGGCATGCTTCAGGGAGCGACCGCAACGCAGGGCCTGGCGCACCTTCAGGTTCGTCTCGCCGTCCAGGTTCTTCGTCTCGACATAACACGCTCCATCTGGATCCGAAGTTGACAGGATGACGATGTCTGCCGGAAGTTCGTCGTCACCATAAATTCGCACGAAGTCGCCGACACGAAGATTCTTCCAGGCGTCCTTGTGGAATCGAGCTTTCCCTGACGCCTCGATGTCGTGGTTGATCAGATCTCCCTTGATGGCCTCGAACTTCTTCTCACCTAGGTCCTCAAATGATAGGCTTGTTCCAGGTCGCAGCGCGTCCAGGCGTTGGCCGTGCTCCTGTTGGGCAAGAGGGGACGGCACGGGCGTCATTTGGATATCTTCGATAGCAGAGGCATGAGACTGCCGTCGAGTGGAGGCGTTACGTGTAACTCTCGTATCGATGGACATGCGAGGATCGCTGTTGTCGTATACTCCACTTCTCCTTTGTCGGGCCGCGGCATCTTCCTTCTTCCAAAGTCGCTCAATGGAATGCCAGATCGTTCCGAAAAACTTGGTGGTTGCCTTCTTTATCTTCCTCCAGGTTGAGACGTTGTCCTCCAGCACGTTCGGATTGTCCCACCCGCAGAGCCGGTGAACTGGGGCGTTATTGAGTTCGTTGTCGAGGATTGTTCGCCGGTAATCTTCGACGGCATCTTTTATCGCGGTAATGGCGACGATAGCTATTAGAGGCACGGCGTTGAGCCCGGGATTTGTACCACCGAATATAGGGAAGATCTGAGAGGATGTAAGCCGTTGGTGGCACAATCAGTTGAGGCGACATTGGAGCACTTACAACTAGGATCACGAGAAAAAGGAAAAATATGTTGGCAATGTTTTGGAATTGAAACCACAAGTTCTTTGGAATGAAGGACAATGGCGTGTACTTGGCGGTCCGGATCTTGTTGCGCGTGTACTGTTGCGCTGGGTGACCCTCGTCGTCAAGGAGTTCCTCTGGCAATGGCAGATTGAAGTACAGCTGTCGTGGCCCGGAGCCATGCTCATCATCCTCAGCACCATCGTTATTTGGGCCGTCCTGGTTTTGTTCTGTTTGCAGTGTTGCAGAGCCGGCAGACTGCCTCTTCTTCTCGTTGTTTTGTGTGTTTAGTGTATGACGGGCGATCAATGAAAGCCGCTTCAGATTGCCGCTCTTGACGGTCAACCTCCGCGTCGCCCATCTTGCTCTTTTCGTCTTATCTATCCTCCTCTTGTCGGGACTGTTGCTGTCGGGGCTGTTACTTCCACTGCTAGCTGTGCCGTCTCCAGCGGGTGGAGGTGTCCCTGGCGCCATTGCGAGGCAGTCGCGGGCGAGGCCCGATCAAGCCTGTGTGCTCGCCAGACTGGGCCGCGTCGGCGTCGGCGTCAGTCTTGGTCCGGCTGTCCTTTTTTATCGGGGATTTGTCACTCGTCTTTCCGGGTCGTCTCTTGTTGGAACGTGTCGAGAGGGAAATGAAGACGATGTGTTCGGGTTGCGCAGGTTGCAGGTTGGACGGAACAATTAGAGCGGCGGCGGCGAGGGGGTTGTGTCTGGGTCCGGGCTGCGTGTCGTCAGGCGGAAATGAGGGAGGGCAGCGAACGGCGTTCGATTCGTCAGTGGATTCTTTCGTGTTTTCAGGTCAACTGGGTTGGGAAAAAAAAAAGGGACGGGAATAAACGAGGGAGGGAGGCTGCTAGTAGGTGAGATGTTGGTCCGAGAGTGCCGGAGAATTCGAAGGGGGCTCGGGGTTAACGAGGGACTCCCTAGCGTTCCAGCCTGCACAGGTAGGAAGTACTTTGTACCGTACTACACACAAGCCAGTCTACCCCAGCCTTCTCTGTTGCAAGAGAGGAACGGAATGGCGGTCGGGTCGGGTTCGTTTTGTGGTTAGCACACTGTAGGTTTCCCTGAGTGTTTGGGGGGGGGGGGTGGTGTGCTTGGGGTGCTTAGGGTCCATAAGGGTGCTTAGCAACCAGCAACAACAGTAAGCACCACCTGGGGGGCAGGGGCTATCCCCGTGGACACCGCCTAAATACGGGTATCTACCACAGTAATCCGTACACATATACCGATCAATGGGTTGCACTAGTGTAAGATTCATGTAAACCTTGGAAATTCATAGGTGGCACTGCCAGACTGCCAGACTGTCTGGACTCGATCGAGAGATTTGCTGAACGCCACAAGATGGAAAGTGGCAGGGTGTCACTTATTAGGTACTGTTACTAGCAGTCGCTACTAGGTACTTACTGTGTAGCAATGGGATTTTGGTGGGGGCAGAGAGGCAGTCTGATGGGAAACAGCCTCGGGAGTGACGAACAGATATGGAAAGTTGGAAGAGGAGAGGGACCTCGGGACGGCGATTGGCGGCTTATGACGACCAAAGTTCAATGTAACCCTTTGGCTCACTGCTTGTTCAGAGGAAAATACACTCGGTCTGTTAACAGACGCTACAGTCCGACACCATGAAAAGAGTGTCATACACTAACAATTAAGTGGCACTGCTGTCATTCAATCTTACTGCGTACTCACCATGGGTGCTGATGAACTGAACTGAACGAACCTGCAGCCTCGAAACGATTCAGCCACAGCTTACAGCACACACCATTGCAAGCAGGCCACGGGTTGTAAGGAGTAGATGAGACGAGCTGACGAGTCGAGACAAGCCTGGGAGACGAGACGAGAGACGAGACGCCGATGCCATCGCGACAGGACGCGAACATCCATGTCGATGCTCCCTTCCTCCTCCCGCCCTCGTCCGGCGTTGCAATCGAAACCGGCAACATCCCCAGAACACCAGATAATTATATACATACAGACCTGCGAAATCTGGGTAGTGACTGGAGATCCGGACGTCGATCGCTCTTTGCCTCATCGGCGCCGAGCCACCCTTCAGCCCTGACAAGACTCCAAGATTGGCTGCATCTTGATAGGGGTGGGGACCGAAAATAGGGGAGCTTTCCACAAAATCCAGGGACCTGAGAGAGCGACCTCAATCATCAAGGGCTGAAGGGCGACCGAGCACCCCCACCGGCCATCCCCCTTCATCTGTCAGGATCTTGGCTGTTGAAACTACCGCAAGTCCAACAACGGGAAATGAGGCGCCTACCCAGGCCTGCCAGGCCTGCGTACCAGGTGCAGGCCTACCCCGACAAAGCCCCCAACTGGCCCTAGCGAAGCAGCAAGCTACGCTATTCTCCAGTTTGCAAATAAAAACCATCACTAACGGCTCTCGCGTCCTCCCCCTCGCTCTCTGGCCCAGCCGCGATGGAAGCGAATTGTACGACTAACATCAGCCTGTCAACCGAAGGAACACACACACACACACACACATTACACACACATGTGCTGTATGACACTGCGAATCCATACTACCTGACCTAGCAGGTGTGTTGGCCATTCCTTCAAGCAGACCACCCTCGCTCGACGGATTACCGGGTTTACAACCCATGTATATACAATAGTAGTGGAAATTCGCGAGAAACGCCCCTAAATATAAATATCACCCTCGTCCTCAAAAGGGGATCTTTCCGCGGCCCTGCCCTGCCCTGCCCTGCCCTGTCCTGCTGTTTATCTGGTCATTTGCAAAAGGCCAAGTTATTGCGACGAGACTACCATCGACTACGGATGCATCCGTACGGCATTGTTTATTTATACCACAGGACGCAGTACCTATACCGCAGCCAACGAAGCTACCTATTCTTCAACGTGGCAGCGGCGTGCCAGCAGCTTCCAAGGTTGTCAGCGTCCTTGGTACAAGACACGACGTGCCACTGCCTCGCAGGAACGGACGGAGCGCTTCTGGACCAGTAGAGTGCATAAGCTTTGCATCTACCTAGGCAGTAGGCAAGCTTTCCCCTCGAAATACCACACATGTACATCCGTACATACTTAAGTACATACTCTGGTATGCAGGTCATGTTACACAAGGCATGTCACAGACAGCCAGGCCAGCTTGCCGTCTTCCCAGGCTGCGCTGCCGATGCCAAGGCGAGACGCTCCCGAAATTCTATAGCCACGGTCCCCGCTGTGACGCAACTCGTTGCGCTACGTGCTCTGTTAACCTTGTGTCCGTACTTGAGTTTACGCAGATTGCTCTCGCCCTGACCAAGCACAGCCCCTCGAGTGCCTATGTCAACATCAGCCCTACTCGGTTACTGGCGAGATTATTATCGACACAAAGACCGGTTTACGACATGGACATAGCTACTGACAGGCTGGTGTATAGCCCTAATAATAGTAGAAAAGTCGCAATCGATTGTATGTACGGTATTCATCGTCACAAGCCAGACGCAGATCATGCCATCCACAGGGTGCCAGGATGCGCGTATCAAGTTCCACGAGAGCCTCATCAATGTGAAATGCCTCAACTTGACGACCGCTGGGTTCATGTTGGTTGTGGATGCTATGTACAGTACACTACAGTGTCTTCTCCCAACCGAGGCCAAGAGCCCGTGGACACGTGAAGGTGAAGGAAGCATCCTACCAAGCCGCTAGGGGATGGTTGGATGAATGGCTGGATGACTCCAGATTACAGAGTTCTTGGCCCCCAAAGTCTGATTTGTAAAAGTCATTTCGACATGGGGCTGGTCAGACGCAGGGGCCCAACGTTGGATTCACCGTGCAGAAGCTGAGGCAGAGGACTGCATACCTTGCACCCGCCTATCGCTTCTGTCTCCCTTTACAGTTTACAGGATCGAGAGAGCCTACCGTCTGATCAGATTGAATCTTCTTCGTAGCAGCACCAGACCGGGAAAACACGATGTTACTTCCGTGCATTTGGGGGACGTTTGGGAGGCGTGACGCAGCTGCGATGCGTCTTTGTGATACCCCCGTGCTTCGTGTTGGGCTGCACTGCAGATCATCCTCACAGTTTGCCATGCCACGGTGACGAGGTGAGGAGGAAAAGGAAGGTGCTTGATGAGGATGTGGTACAAAGTACCATAGAATATCACTACCTACCTAAGTAGGTACATACTTGAGTACCTAGGTCAGGTAGTTATTGCCTCCGACATCGAAACCCCTGGTTATGTAATGTGTAATGTGCACTGGCGGTGGTTACTAAATGCACACTTGTGCACACGCCCCCGCTACTTACACCTCTCAACGCGGGGGAGCCTGCAGGTACACGTCCAGACGCGGTTGCGACTGCGGTTGCAATTGCGCTTGCAGATGCATCTCCAACATCAGGCAGACTGGAAAGCCACTCCGATCCGGTGCGTTAGTACGTCCGTACGCTATCAGTTCGCTTGGTAGTCCAGCCCATGCTACACCCCGCCGACAGCAGTCAATATGGCTTCCAAAAAGAACAGAGACATCCGCAGCTTCTTCACAAACACGCAGCCGTCCAAGCCGCCAGCCTCGCGGGCACGAACACCCCAGACACAACCAGACGATGAACTCCCACACTCTCCGTCAACCTCGTCACTTCCCGAAGTCCCGTCCTCGCCACCCTACATAACGCCCATCGACGAGCCCACCCCACGAGCCCCCCTCAGCCGCGACGCTGTCATCGCCGCCTCGGACGACGAAGACCCGGACTCGGACGATGACCTTTTCCCAGACCTCGGCTTCATCGGCGGGCCCCGCGGCGCCGCCGCGGCGCCCACCCTCCCGCCAGACTCCTCTAGGACCACGGCACCGTCACGGCGGGACAACGCGTGCGTCACGCCGCGGGCGAGGCGGACGGCCGCGGCAACCGACTTCCTCTCCTCGCCGCTGACGATCCAGAGCAAGAAGAAGAAGTACGACATGAAGGCGCTGCTCGAGTTCACGCGCAGGGACGAGGAGACGCGGGCGGGCGCGCAGCGGTTCTCGGCGCTGCTGGAGCAGGAGGCCGAGATGCAGCGGGGGGGCCGTGGGGCCCGTGGTGTCGACGATGACGAGGATGAAGACGAGGAGGAAGGCAGTGCGGCGGCCGCGCTGAAGGAACACATACTCGAGTCCGCGAACGCGGCTGGTGGGGACCAGGGGGGCGAGGAAGGGGGTGGGGCGGACAGGATGAGGATTGTCAGGGCCCTGGAGAGGACGGACATTGGCGGGGACAGCAGGCGGTATTACTTCTTCGAGCAGAAGGAGCCGGACCTGGATGTCGTGGGGAGGAGGTTCCCTAAGGAGAAGGCCAAGGGGGCCTGGGCCATACTGGGGGGTGCACAGGACCGGGCAAGGCATTTTGCGAGTGGGTTCCCGTACAGCATCCAGAAGAAGCTGGGGAACATGCCGGACGAGATATTCCTCTGGGTCCTGGACGAGGTCTGCTCGGAGCGGCGAAGACCGCTGCAGGTGGAATATCGCAAGCTATTGAGTATCTGCCACGATCAGACGCAACGCCTTGTCACGCCGACCCTGCTACGACAGCTCTTCAAGAACCTCGGAGCTACGAAAGATGTCGATGAGCTCATGGCTCGGGTTACACTGAGAGAAGAAGCCAGCAGTCCCTATCCGAACCGCAACTGGACTTGCGTCGAGAACTTCCTCGAGCTGCTGGGGGCAATGGCGGATCACTTAAGCCCGACTACGCGATTAACCGCGATGCAGATCCTCCTGCGGTTGGGCATGGACGGCATAGCCGTGGAGAACTTCGGGTACGCGCAGAAGTGGCGAGAGGCAACAGACCTCGTCGCCCGCAGCGTGCCCGACGAGCAGTGGACCAGCTTTGTAAGTAAAATTATCCGGTAAGGTGCGGTGTGTTTACTAATCATTTTTTGTAGTGTCAGGAAGTATGTTCCTCTCTAAGTGAGAGCACCCAGAAGGCAACGATGCGATGGCGAGCTATCGTTCTCCTCGGACCCGCTGTGGCCCCAGGTCCTATTACTCCCACAATGCACCTGCAAACACGTACCCTCGATCTCAAGAGACGGCTAGCGTCCGTATTCTTCTTTGACGACATACAGAGGGCAGATAAAAAGCCAGAGGACACTGTCCACATACGGGCAATCATCGACCGGTTGGAAGGTGACGAGTTCCAGATCAACCAGAACACTGACTACCAGGAGCTTGGTGCGCTGATGATGATGCTCAACGCGGCGCTGGGTGATGCGTCGAAACGAGCCGAGACGACGGAGAAGTCGACTAGCAGCTTCGACGCCGAGGTCGATGAGTTGGCCGAGGGGTTGAAGAGCATGCTCACGCGTGTGGCGCCGTTGAACAAGGGCATCCATGTCTCTAGAATTGAGGCAAAGAACGCGATGGAGCTCATCCGCGAGAGGTTGTTGTATCAGGTGAGAATCAAGAACGTCCCCAAAATTAGGATCTTTGGCAAGCTGGAGGATGAGGACACCTCTGTGCCCAGGCAGAGGGACTTCATGAAGGGGTTCCTCTCCAAGAAGAAGCGAGAGTCGTCCGTCAAGTCCGAGTCGGATGTGTTTGAGACCGAGCCGGCGATCAAGGATTCGATCAAGGTTGAGACAGACGCGATCATGGCTGGATGAGTTCGATTCCGGCAGCGTGAAACAGATGTATCATACAGTCTTGCAAAATCATACCCTCCTGGCTGTAAACAGCTTTGCATGGAGGACTATCTATCACCATGGCCCTGCTGTAGTTCCTCCAACCCCAACCCCCTCTCCCGGCCTTTCCCGCTATGTGACGACCGACCATGATAAACGTAAAAACAGGTGCAATGCAGGCATGCGTCGAAGACGGCCCTTAGTCGAAGAACTTGCGGTTGGGGTTGGGTCCGAACAGCGTCTTGCGCACAACAGGCAGGGCACTCTCCTCGAGCAGGCCCAGTCTCGCCTCAAACGTGTTGTCGATCTCGATCTTTCCGCCTCCACCAAGAATCAGCACACCACCAGCACTGCAAGACACGTTAGCGGTATATCCCTCTCCCGGGGGCCCAGAACTCAAGAAGGGATAGCCATCCGCCCCTGCTTACCTTCCCTCGGCGACCGGTGTGCTCTCATCAAGAGTCACCTTCGTCTCCTTGCCGATCTTGTCCTTGTACTCCCCCTCCGCCTGGCCGATCGCCGTCTTGACCAGGCCGTAGTCGGCCTGCCTGGCCCGGACCTGCAGCTCAGGCTCGGCAAGGGCGTACATGCCCTCGAGGATCAGGCCCTTGAGGGCCACGGCGTACTTGTCCGAGTCCTTGGCGCCCTCGGCCAGCTGCTGGCGGGCCTGGTCGAAGATGTCGTCGAGGAGCTCCTGGCGGGCGGCCAGGACCTTGAGGCGGGTCTTGTTGGCGACGGTGGACCGCGTGATCTGCTGCGACATGGTGGCCTGCTTGAACTTCTTGGCGTAGGCCGTGTCGATGGAGTCGGTCTCCTGCCGGACCAGCTTGGACTTCTCGATGGCGAACTCCTCGTTGGCCTTGATCTCGATCTCGCGGGCCTTCTCGCTGGCCTCCTGCCGGATGAAGGCGGTCATCTTGCGGAGCTCCTGTCCGACCTGTGTGGATATGGCGTGGTTAGCAGGGTGTTCTAGGGGGTTCTGAGAGGTTGTCATGCTGGGCTGCGTACTTGGTCGTCGGACAAGGCGTGGACTTGCGACATGTTGGGCGGTGGTGGTGGAGGTGACTTCGCGGGATATGAGGTCGTTGAACGTCAAGACGGGGAGCTCAATGCTCCTTGGACAGGTATATGGGAAGCTGACAGGGAAGGCGGGCAGCAGGCGGCGGCGGCGTAAATAACAGAAGCAAGAGAGTGGTCAGTTGCTGAGAAGGTCGTATGTGGAGTTGTGGTTGTCGAAGCTATCTGGAGGATGGTGGTGGATCCTATTGTTGGACATCGATGGGGGACATCTGGAGCTCCGTCATTAGCCTGCACATAAGCCACACCAGCCCAGTGAGTTTGAGCATAGCAGCTAAGCTCTCTGCCGCCGGCACTTGAGCCTCAGCGCGGGATCCTCGCCCATTGTTTAGTGACACACCAGCCTGGGCATGTGCCGTTAACAAGAGGTACCATCATGCATCATGGCCTCTGCAACAGGAATCGAGATAACGTGATGATTTCCTACATATTCAGCTATGAAAACTGGTCGGCTCGGCGAAAACTGTGGCATATATTTTGAAGACCGCCATTACTGTCAGGTACTTGAGTGTGTACCTACAGTGCCAGATTGCCCAAGTGGGCGGTTCATTGCGCTTCTCTCGCTTGTTTGGTGCTTTCAGGTGCCCCAAAAGCCTGGGCACCCCCGAAATGGCATCCTAATACGCTAGACGCACCGCCACTTCAGCACCCATTTAGCACAGTTCAGCACTGACGGAACCTTATGATTCGGCCACCAGTGAGTTGCTGCAGGGACAAGACGGTTTCGGCGGCATGAGCAGACGGCATCGATCGACCCCATCATTTGATCTGATTCATGGGCGCTCATGACCGTGACCATTGAGATGGATGACTTCGGCAGCTGCTTGCGCACCTCTTTTGTTTCGTCTCCGTACTATACCTAGTGCCAACCAAACTATAACACACTCTCTATCCTTATTGTTCTTCTCCAGCTCTCACCTTTCTAAACCTATTTGAAGCCTTCCAGAACCTCTCCTACAAGAAACGGTCTCCGCCTCGTGGCCTGACCAAGTGAATTACTTCTGCAACACCGCCGTCCTCAGCACTTCGAAACAGACCGTCCACATGTCCCGCGGCCGTGGCCGTGATATACTTGTCTGAGGCCATCACTCCTTGCCAACCGAATCGTCCCCCGAGACCTCAAAGCGGACGAGTTTCTCCCGACACGAAACCAGATACATCAAATTGATACAAGACCACCTCGGCTCATATTGACGGCTGTCCCTCCTTTTCATCCCTTGTCGCCTGCGACACCACACGAGCTTGGCCAGGTGCCGGGTGCAGGCGCAAGGCACATAGGTCACAAGTCGCAAGACTGAGGTGCTCTTAAGCCCGACCCTAATCATCTTTAATACTTTCATGTTCGAAAACATCCGCACTTGCCCCGTTACATCACTTCTGGCTCTGGTTGCCAGATGCGTCCCTGGATAATCACATCGGCGCAATGGGGACCCTTGGCGGCATGTCCCCTGGCGGGAGCATAGCGGTATGTTTCTGGAATGTACACTCCATCTGCAGCACTCTGGGGGTGAAGGATAGAGTGCGAAGGTATGGGTTGAATCGCAGGGCTAACACGCCTTGCAGCTCGGGATCATAGTTGGACTCCTATCAACAGGCGTCCAGAGCTTAGGTCTCACATTACAACGCAAGTCGCACATCCTCGAAGACGAGAAAGGACCCCACGATGTCCGCCGACCCCCTCATCGAAGGAGAAGATGGCAGGTTGGCATGGCTATGTTCATAATATCAAACATTCTCGGAAGCTCGGTCCAAATATCAACGTTGCCACTGCCCGTTCTGTCGACGCTACAGGCATCGGGTCTGGTATTCAACTCGATTTGCGCCACTCTCATATTAGGAGAGCCCTTCACGAAATGGTCACTATGGGGAACGTTGTTGGTTTGCAGTGGTGCCGTCCTGATCGCGATCTTCGGCGCCATCCCCTCGCCGACACATACCTTGGACGAGCTACTGGCGCTACTGGGAAGGAGCGCATTCGTGGTTTGGATGGCGTTGCAGGCAGTCCTCGTCATCGCAATCTGTGTCGTCGTGGACGGCGTAAACCACTTCCTAAACCTCTCGCAGAGTCCACGATTCCGCCTCGTCCGCGGTCTATCCTATGGCTGCGTCAGTGGCATACTATCCGCCCACTCGTTGCTCGTGGCCAAGTCAGCTGTCGAGCTCATCATAAAGACGCTGGTTGATGGAAAGAACCAGTTTGTCCGCTGGCAAGCCTGGGTAATTGTTCTGGCCCTGATCACTCTTGCCCTTACGCAACTTTACTATCTGCATCGGGGCCTTAAGCTGGTCTCGACATCTGTTCTATACCCTTTGGTGTTCTGCATCTACAACATCATCGCTATCTTGGACGGACTTATTTACTTTGACCAGACGGAACTCATCAGCACCCTACACGGTTGCTTAATAGCACTTGGAACCGCTATTCTCTTGAGTGGTGTACTGGCCCTTTCCTGGAGACTCAGTGACGAGCAGCACACCCCCGTCGGGGGACAGTCCTCTCTTGCGCCAGGCCTTGGCCTTGTGGAAGATACCGAAGGAGAAGAGGAGGAGGAAGAACTACTTCTTGGCAACGCCACACCCGACGCCGAAGACGACGTCCTGCCGACGACCTACACGTATAATACGTTTGACAGTCCGGAGCAGGACAACGCGAACCGGCGTAAAAGACCAGAACCTTTACCCCTCGTACCTGCCACAAGCTCAACCAGCGGGCGGAAGAAGGCGTCCTTCATGGCACCGCCGCATACACCACGCTGGCAAGAACGGCAGGAGATCTGGGACGAGCTGCATGACGACGAACTCCCGTACTCGCCAATGCCCGCTGGCAGGATACGCTCGAAGACGCTACCAGCAGGTGAGGCGTTACTCATCAGGGGCCACAGGAGAGGTGTCAGTGAGGCCTCAGCTAGCACCGACAGACTCTCACAACCACCACGGTCATCGAGGTCCGAATTTCGAGTCCGTAGAAAATCAACAGGCTTCCCCGGCTTTACGGCTCGAAAGACGGGCAGGCGGAAGTCCATCGGCTCTAGTGCTTTCCAAGGGGCGATAGGGGGATTCTCGCGATGGTGGAAGAGCAGGAACAGCATTGGCTCCAGTACTGGTGATCTACACGCAATGCCTTCGAGCTCGACACTCCCGGAGTATAGGGACGATCCTGAGGCGGCTCTCGCCGGCGGATTTAGGGATGAGACTTCTGAGCCTCAACATGGCGAGGGCGGTCAGAGTTCGGCCGAGGTCACGGGCAGGAGGCGTGATGGCGATTCCTTTGTATAGCAGATTTAAGACTTAGACATTGACGACACTCTGGGCAATGTGTTTCTCCCTCCGGCGTTAATGGCACCTCGGACACATCGGGCACATCGGGAGGGGATCAAGCAGCAAGGATACGATATATATACCAATAGAAAATACGCATGGGATAGGTGTTTGCCTCGGGGAAGTTCCATCTAGTTTGGAGTTCAGAAACCTCTCGTTATTGATCTGTCTGATTCCCCTCCCGACTTGGACATCCCGCCGCGTGTGGCCTGTGTTCTCATGTACAGATCACCCAGGAAAGGGGTCACTATCGGCGTCAGGTCTCGTCCTTCGCTCCCGGTCAAGGTTCACGCGGTTATCTCGGGAGGAATATATAATACACCTGGAGTTTCACGATGATCCGTAGTTGGTTTCAAGCATTGCTTAGCTCACCCACGTACCCGCCCGGTGTGCCCCTCGATTTCTTGTTACCGACTCCTTGACGTAGCGGGTTCACCGCGTTTCCCGCGAATCATCCGCCCACGTGTGGTTCTTGAGGGGTGTTCCTTAATTAACAAAGGCGACTCAAGTACGAAGTTAGTTGTTTATGGTCAGGGGTCATACCACTGTTGCCATGAGAATGGGCGCTTGCCCTGGGCAGGCTCGGTTTGGTACTCTGGCTTCAGCCAAGTAATGGCCTTCACGAGCGCATCGGAGGAGGATGACCCAGATGGCAAAGCGTATTTGGATTAGGGGGTTCTGTGAGCATGGGCAGCAGGGGAGAGGTTTGATGTTACTCGGTCGAATGCAACTGGGGCCTCACGGATTGGGAAGAGAGAATGAGTAGTGGGGTCATTGGAATATATCGACTGCTAAAGAGGAAGAAATCGCTCTACCAGATATCCATTTCTAATGCTCCTCCCACATCCTGTGCTTTGCCCACAAATTGGCGACCTCGGGAACAGTATAACTAAAAAATGTATGTTCTAGGGATATAGAAAATAGAGAACAGACGACACCATGGCGTTCTTTCGGCAGCAGTCCTGATGGACACAATAAGATCAGTAGGACATGTACATCGAGTCCCAGGTCTTTACTGACACGTTAGTGAAGCCACATGCTCGTGGGCTACTCTTGCCACCAATTCAACTCCGCCTCTATTAGATTGAGCGTCAGAACAAGTCCTCCACGGAGTGTGCTTGGTACGGGAGGTCGCCCATCAGCACTATCACCGGTGGAACAGATGCGTTGTCAGTGTCATTGAACCGTTGTCACTTTTGACCTGGCAGCTCTTCACCTCTCGACGTGCAAGCTCGCAGAGACCCCCTCTTCCCCTGAAATCTTCTTTGCCTTCCTCCCAGGGGAGCTTAGAATCTCGAGAACCGGGACTTGGAGTCGATGTAGCGGAAACGCTCACGCTCCTTCCGGTCCTTCAGCAGGCAGGCGGTAGCCAGGATGAGCAGACCGTCGACAGCTGCCATACCAAACGCGGCCGTGAAGATTTCATCGACAAAGACGTTGGAAAAGCTAGCAATCGATCCTGCGCATCCTGTCAACAGGGCGGCGGCAGCCGGGGACGGACATGCGGCGTCGGTGACGAAGGCGGGTGACGTGCTGTTGAAATAACCGCAGCAGTCGAACTATGGTCGATTAGTACCTCCCAGGTTCACCGAAATCAAAAGCATGAATGAAGGTCGTACCGTAGTCTGCATCAAATCTTGAACTTGTGGCGTCTGGGCGTCCCACACAGCAGAGAACGTCTCCTTTGTCCGCAGCGTGAGGATCCAAAGGTACAGGCCCAGGATCATAGAGAAGATGGCGTTCACGACGATCATGTACCCCGAGACCTTGAGCCAACCACGGGTTGGTATGGCAATGGCGGGGAGGGTGAAGGCGAACGCGGCAATAACCATTATGCCGTTGACGATGCCAGCTATGTGATAATGTTAGTCCTCGTGAAATCCTCAGGATGCTCATGATGAACTGAGCAGTATCATTGTGTTGCGATATCGGTTGGAGAGTCACACCCCCTCCACTCCGTCGCCAGACGACCGAGTTACGCACCTGTCAACGGGAATTGCCGGTATAGCAAATTCCTTACTGCCTGGTAGCCATCGGTTGGCGCATCAAACATGATGTTCTTGACGATGGCGCAAAAGCCAACCATGATAGCACCGGCGACCACAAACATAAAGTCGATGGCCACATAGGCCGCAAGAACTTTGTTGGTCATCTCGTCGGTCGTCGATTATGACCTATGGAACCGAACAACCGCTCCTAAACCGAACGGTCCTGTCGACTTCCCCTGCTCCTTTCTGATCGGCGTAAGAGAATGAAATGGACGACCGGCGTCTACTGTCTATGATATGAAGTGAAGCCCGGGCTGCCTTGAGAAACAAGGTTATGACGGTAAGAGGTCGTCCTGCGTATGCCTCGGTTGCAAGTACGAAGAGAAAGCGTGGCGTAGTGAACGGAAGAGGCCAATTACTAGAGTAATAAACCACGAGAGTTTAATGGCGAACCAGCACCCTTCGACAATGAATAGAAAGTGCTTGATAGATGCCAAAAGAGAGTGAAAGGAATACTAAAGCCAAGACAGAAAGAGAAATCGATACCAGAAGAAGTTCCCACCAGGAGAAGCAGTTTTCAGGTAACAGGGAGGCCAGAGACAGACAGACACGTTCTCAACACTATACCGGGAGGGCCAGCAGAAACGATGCCTACCAGAATACTGCACCGACAGGAGACAGCCTATCCCCACCAGCTCGCGACGAGCGCTACAACACCGTGGACTATGGCGCAGCTCCCGAGTGCTACTGAGCGTGGTGGTGAATCGCATTGTGAGGCAGGTACCGTTTCAGAAGGGCATTGAAACCTCGAGACGCCTGACAGAGGGTTGAAGATGAAGCGCGCAGGGGCCACATGCTGGGGCACGCTGGGGGGCCACCAGCACTGCTTGGTAGCAGCAGCACCAATGGCAGACGGGTCATCCCATGGCTGTCACAAGGATCATGCGATGGAAATCTAGACATCAGGTTTCCTGGGAGAGACAGACAGACGAAAATACAAATGTTGAAACCCAACATCTCCCCTGCCTACATCCAGACTGCTGGTGTTCAAGCGCTTGAGGGGTCCGGAATGTGCTGGTCCGTGTACAGTACGGATCGCAGGGCTGTCAACACCGACCCAGGAGGTAGGTACTGTACCTACCAGCCTACCTAGGTAATTGTCAGGCCGGCTGTCACCGATTTGCTGGCAGCTGTCAGCTTCCTTCCACACTACCTAGGTACCGTGCCTAGGCATGCACTTCAGCCTTGCCCTTCGCAGAGATAGGCGATGATCGTCCATGTTGTACGCCCGAGATCAGGATAGACTGTTCTCGATCCATCGATACACAGTAGACAGGCACCATCCGCATTCCAATCTCCTTCTAGTAAATCCATCCGTGCAGCTGTGCCATCGTGCAATAGAATGCGGAATGGCGGCACTCTCAGCCTGCTCGCCTCACCCGTTGTCCTAAGCTGCTTCTGGACAAGACAGGACAGGGCGTGACAGGGGCGACAACGACGCTGGTGAGAATAGCCGCGCTGTGTGATAGTGTACTTCGGGCTATATATCCCCAGGAGATGGGGAATGTGGTGCCATGCCCGTCATCGACCGACCCGATGGGTAACAGACCATCAACACCTACCGGTAGACCCCATTCTCGCACGTTGACAGCGTTGCCTCCCGTAAGGTTTGCGGTGACGATGAAGGATCGTGCAAGTACAGCTAGACGAACCTTGTGACTCTTGGATGTATGTACTGTAGGCTATACGGATCAATCCGTACATACTGTCCTCGCCCCTATCATGGCACCTGGACTTCTTGTCTGGTTTCCAAGGTTCTCAGACAGAATCATACTACAATACCTAGGTAGTGTAGATACAAAGATGTGCGGAGGGCATCCTACCTGCCTACATACCTACAGTGTCATCATTGGCAGTGCCAACTGACGGATAGTCTATCGGTACCTTGGTAGAAATGGAAGCAATCCCGGTTGTTCCGGTCTACCAGCGAGCAGACAGATCTGGGGCAGTGGGCATATGTACTCCGTACAGCGGCCGAAGATGAACCGAGGCGGCTTCTTCAAACGGAATGGTCTTGCAGCTCCACAGTCACAATCTTGTGGTGTTATCCGTACACTATGACAAAGGCCCATGGATAACGGGGCGATGTTCAGTGCGTCGCCTTCAACTTCTTGTTCACTGCTGCTGTGACTGCTTGCAAAAACTTGGGGAATACCTACTGTACCTCCCGCGCACGTACGGATCACCTAGCAGTACCTAGGTACACTAAAAGTACATGCCACACAAAACCGTTAGCGTGAAAATCCAAAGAGGGGAAAGCGGCACTAGTGAAAGATCCTGGACCCCGATGATCCAATCAACGATGGCCTGCCGTACTTAAAGGGAAGCTGTTGGGCCATTCTCCGCCCTTTCCGTTTTCAGCTTGCCACCTTTCCCTTTCCGAACAGTTTCAGTCTACCGGGCCCACCATCACCATCAACACCTCCAGCACTTCCAGTACTTCCAGCACTTCCTTTGACTGTCCTTATTTGATGGATGACTTCCAGGGACTTGACTTGATGCTTTGAGTCGTTCCTAACTCTTACGCTTTGGTCGACTGTTCAAACTTTTCGAAGTTTCCATTTTGAGATCCGCGCGTCTAATCTCCAGGACCAGCAACATCAATCTGCATTCACACTATCGCACTGTCACAATCGTGCCCTGCAAGCCTGCCCTGCAAGCCTGCCCTGGCCTGCCCCATCCAGTAACCCCAGGATCTTTCAAGCTTCGACACCAGTACCGAACGGGAAAGAAGCCAAACAAGACCGCACCTTTCCCAAATTCGAACACGAACACAGTCCAGTCCACTTCCAACCGCGGAAGTAAACTGATCCGCCGAACCGATAGGTGGATGTGGCTGCAGCGGTCGAGACCCTGATTGATGCAGGTAAGCAACGGCAGCAACAACAGAGATAATAATCATTTTGCAACGAGAGACAGTCAGCGATCAACCCATATTCTTCACATTCACCCTCACTCATCCTCAATCGCACCGCTCTGTTCCCTCCATTTGCAAGTGTTCAGTTCTTCTTTACTTCTGATACCCCCTTTATCACTGCAGTATCACTGTCTGTTTGCCAGCCAGCCAACCAACCCACCTGAGTAGTCACTCAATACCGTACGCACACGCACGCCATTCATCTTAACGTCATCTCTACTTCCTACCCCCCCCCCCCTTCTCCCGCTCTTCAGTTTGCGGCCTTTGGGAGCCTTTTGGAGCCTCGGCTCTGCCTTCTTGTTGGCCAGTGCATTGCAGTTAAAACTCACCACATTTCTTTACCTGCATGGTGCATCTCTGTCACCGTCCGCGGACCGCGTCTCACTGTCAATCTCATCGGTTGCGGTGACACCTGGCCTGGCAGCCCGTCTGGCCCGTGACCCCTTGTTTTATCATATCGGTATCCCAAGAAGGACGCCTGGGCCAGGCACACATACCATAGTAGTGTACGATTACGGTACATACCGCGTATCCACCACCGCAATTGTCGTGGAGCCCATCTTTGTTACATACTGCACCCGCAAACCAGATCCTACGATCCACAAATACAGTACACACAGTATTGGAACTACTGGAGCTCTGCAGCAAATCTCCCTCCAGATCTACACAAGTTGGAGGGATGGCAGGCCGATTACCAACAACCAGGAACCGGACACTTCTATCTACAAAAAGCACATGGAGAGCAAGTCCAGAACCAGTCTGCTCGGCTCCCGCCCGGACGTCACGACACTTCTACATGCCATGATACATTCTTGGAATGCCATGCCGATATCAACATGCTGGATTACTGGCTGGCTTACTGGTTCACGCCACGAGCGTGCCCGTGTTGATCCACCTTGATGCATGCCTCAGCACCTCCAATCACACGCTACCAAAGAGAACCCCCGCTTTTGTCATGCCCTGGCAAAGTCACACACACCGGATCGCCCACCCACATCGGTTCCCAATCTCTCCAGTGCGCTGCCGGGCAAGGCCAGGCCTGCCAGGCTGCATCGGCTCCGTCTGCAATCTCCAGCCTGCGACTTTGTAGACACGAACCCTGGATTAAACCGCACGTGTTGTTTGCACCGCCTTGCCATACCCTGTTACTGTCAGCGCCTGTCACTGCCTGGTACTGCCTGGCCCCTGGAAGGCGCCTCCGCGTCAGCTTTGATTACCATCACAGTGCACAGCACATTACCGAATCCGAGGAGCCGGTCATTGCCCAGGCTCAATTTGGATCGGAAGACGGACAAGTCGTTTGGTGGCCAATCCCGTATAAACAGGCTTTCCCCAGCTCAACGGTTCGGTTCTTTGGGAAAGCTCCGCTCTTGAGCCTTGAGGATAAGGAAACAGTCACGGCGTGGCGGGACAACTTGGCAAAAGTCACCAGCTGTGTGGCTCACCACGTTCATCGAGATTCTTTCGCCATGGTTCGGATGGTTGGCTTCTCATAGCCTCGGCCCCTGATTCTTCACCATATGCACCTCTCTGATAAATGACATGCGTGAGGATGCGCCTTCGCATCCAGCTCATTTGAGACGGCCATCCAAGTGGTTCTGGCCCATGTCTCCATGTGGAGCCCCGTTTCTCGCCCACCTTCCCAGCTTCCCTCCCTTGCCCCACAAGCGCATTGTGGGAAAAGCACAGTAAGATCGCAATCGCCAGAAGCACTGTGTTCAAGTTCCTCACCCTCGAGAGCCTTGTCCTGTTCTGCTCTTGGTGCAGCGCCGAAGGCCCTGCTGTACCAATAGCCGCCGTCTGCACGAGTTTTACCGAGAGATTTGTGCATGTGCAGGAAATACCAGATCCTCATCATATCTCCAAGGGTGGCAGTCATCTCGGGCAACGAGAAGCTGAGGAAAAGCAACCCTAAAGACAGTCCACCCTCCACACCATTCTCCATCACCAGGTGCTGTCTCCACCGCGCTTGTCGACCGGCGCTGGTCCCCGTCAGCATGGACATGGGGCAGCCGCCTGCAGTTCGCAGGGGCTGGCTCGCACTGAGCGCTTCCCGGTCATCTCCCATCTCCGTCATCCCCACACTCACTGAGCTTGCGTGTTTTCATTTGCTGCGATTTGTCCTGTTTCTCAGAGTTTCCCGGGGGATGTCGTGAGCATCCGTGCCCTGACCACAGCTTCATTTTATTCTCGGTGCACTGTCCGGCCATTATGGAGACAGGAGACTGATTTGTTTGAGCCCTATTTGCTGACGATCGCTGGAAAAGCAACAGATTAATACTCCGTAACACCGTATTGACACCATACTGTGGTGTCTACCTAGGATTCGGGAGCTAGAGCGATTGCACAACGTTCAGCCGGTTTACAGACAGCACAGGTGACATTGACAGCCCAGCAACGTGCACGAGAGCTTGTACCACACCTGACGACCCTGAGTCTAGAGGCAGAAAGGTAAGGAAACATTCATCGCATCTCCATAGAAACCTAGCAGCGACATTCCAGTGCATTGTGTCCGTTACAGCGAGTGCTTTGTCCTCAACACAAGGTCAACCTTCAAATAGGTACATACCACTCCCCCCCCCCCAAAACCCCCACAAGCCCGACGTTCGGTTCTCATTAGTGTGATTCGGCTGGCGACTGTGTCAAGCTTCGCACCGAAGAAAGCCCTTGCCCGGTTGCTTTCACGCCTCCCATCAAGCCGCACTGTACCAGTACTGCATCGTATGTACAGATTACGCAGTGGCACGGGTGGTGCTGGGAATATCAGCTGCAGGTGGTGCCGCTACTGCAGCGGAGCTGCTTGCTCTTCTGTACTCCCATTTCCCACCTTCCCCCTTCGGCAGCCACCAACCTCCCCGGTCAAAAACCCCCCTACCACCACACCCCCTTTGCTCTCCAAAACCGCCCCCCGGCCCTCATTTTTTAACTGTCTGCCCGTGGCCCGCTGCCTGTGTGCTACCACCTCACTATCCTCTTTTCAACCATTCCGCAGTCACCCAAGCCTGATCAGTCGAGGTCCCAGAAACTGACAAATCTGCTGGTTTCTCTACAGGGAATCCTAAACCCAAATACGTATTCGACTACTGGAGATTCAAGCGACATCTCTTTCCCTGAGTCAATCTTGAAGTCGCGTCCGAAGATTGGCGCGTTCCCGTTTTTCCCGCCGTGCATCCACCGTCGATACTTCCACCTGAAGATCAGTGCCCACAGAGCGCGTGCCATTACTCGCCAAATACCTGGGACGCCCCCCCCATTGTCAGACAAAGCAAATAAAAATTGATTCCTCGCTTCCCTTCCCGGGCACACCAGACTCGATCCAGCGCAGCGCCCAACCAGGTTTCTGCGACAATCACCTACAACAGAGCCTCCTCCGCTCAACGCCAGATCAAGTATAGGCCGTCGGCACCACACTCAAAACAGCATCTCCACCATTTTGCCTTTTTAAGCTTTTGGTGATACCATTCAAGACAAAATGGCCGACATCACAGATCAACACGACCAGACCTCGCCTACCGAGCTTGAAGACCACGCCGGAAATGGCACTGGCGAGACTCGCGGCGTCAAACGCCCGCGCCCATCTGCCGCAGATGATGACGACGACGACGATGAAAAGGGTGGACGCGAGCGGCGCAAGATTGAGATCAAGTTCATTGCGGACAAGTCGCGCCGGCACATCACCTTTTCGAAGCGCAAGGCTGGTATCATGAAGAAGGTGAGAGGATCCATGACAAGCCTGCGGCTGCGAAGAGCTGGCGATGGTTTTGCATTGTCAAAAAACCACTGTCGGTGCTAAAGGCGAGGTAGAACCGTTGCTAACCTCAACCTGCGGAACAGGCTTATGAGTTGTCCGTCCTCACCGGTACACAGGTGCTACTGCTTGTGGTGTCAGAGACAGGCCTGGTTTACACTTTCACAACGCCAAAACTCCAGCCGCTCGTCACCAAGGCCGAGGGAAAGAATTTGATTCAGGTGAGTACTGCACATCGTTGCACGACGTTCCCTGGCCAGGCGCATGCTGATCTTGTCGCACGCAGGCATGCCTGAACGCGCCCGAGCCTAGCCAAGGCAACGAGAACGGCGTCGACGACTCCAATCAAGTCGAATCACCCGAGGAGCCACCCAACAGCCACATGCAGCAACAGCAACAAGGTCGATCAATGCCACAGAACCCTCACATGCCCCCTGGCTACATGCCCAACGTCGGCCCAATCGATCCATCGTCGGCGCTCGCATACCAGAACTACGTTCAACGAGGGGGCCAATACGCTATGCCGCCTCAAACTGGCATGCCACAGCACGCCCAGCATCAGTCATAATCCCCGGCATACCGCCTCGACCAGCATGACTCGATTTTGACTTGAGCGTTGATACCCGAATACACTGCATACTTGTGAGACGTCCCCTCAAGGACAGTGATCTCATGGTTTGCAACGGTTTAGGTGGTTAGGCGTTGGCTGGTATCTGTTGCCCGTCATCACCAACAAACTTATTTGCCTTCCATTTCTCCCGTCCTTCAGGGACATTTCATTCTTTCCCACTTCGCCCTCCCCGGTGGAAATTCCGCCGTGGTTTAATATTCGCCGCGCGTCGTCTTTGCGTGGCCACGGTCTGCCGCCCAACTTTTCAGAAGTGGCCTTGCCTCACTGGACGACTACATACTTGCATGTTTGTTGGTCGGCACATGGGCCGAGCGGTGGAGAAGGTGGTCATTGGTTCCGAAAGAAAAGAATGTCGCAGCGCGAGCTTTTGGCGCATTCTTTGCATCTGCAAGGATAGGGCGTAGTGAGGCACAGCTTTGAATTCTTTCCCGCCTATTTCTTTTTTTCACCCCTCCCTCCTCCTTCCCAAGAAGGGTGACGGTAGAGGTACTTCGTTCCGCTCAGAGTCCATGAAGCAGCAAATATGAACACACGAGTTCACGACGCAGCAATGAATTGGATGATGGGGATGATGGGGATGGTGTGCCCCACTCGCGACAACGAGGCCAAGATGGATATGCTTTCGGGGTCTGGCAGGGACCGTATCGAACGCCATCCATGCCTCTTTCCCTGACCTCACCTCACCTCACCTCCTTAGAAGCATGCATCTATGCTTGCTTCCGTTGGTG
The DNA here is from genome assembly GCA_016808195.1 of Cytospora chrysosperma. NCBI lineage: Eukaryota > Fungi > Ascomycota > Sordariomycetes > Diaporthales > Cytosporaceae > Cytospora > Cytospora chrysosperma. The sequence continues at coordinate 1,854,428 of JAEQMF010000012.1, forward strand.
TTTTTGATGGGCGTTCATTCGAGGGCATTTGAATCTTCCCCCCTCAGGGTTTTCTTTTTCTGCGATGGAGAGAATCAAGGAATGAGAATTTTTTAAGAGGGAAGAAAATAGCTACAGCACCTTGTACAATAGTAACCGTCTTTCTTCATAGACGCTTCTGACATATGCCCTCTGGCAAACTCCTAATGCATTCATTCTACGACAGAACACTACTGACAGGACGAGCCGGGCGAGCCTCTCCATGCAGTACGGTATGAGCTGTGGCGTGCTGGTCTTTCCTGCTAGTGAAAATTCTCGGATAACCTCTCTAAACTTCTTTCCCTTTCATTTTTAAGAACAGCGACATATGACAATCAACACGTTTCACCACCCTCTTCACTTTTTGACCCTGGAGTTCCCAAGGAGGAAAGGGTTGGGTTCCCAAGATGGTAACTTACACGAAATGCCACTTTACCTGATGTGGGAGCCAAGCAAGCCCACATCAGCCTTACCCCATCACGGCGTCTTTTCAGAAACATCTACTCCTGGAAAGAAATGGAGCAAACGATGGACGTTTTGAGTAAAGCGAAACCTGTTCGGGAGGACCCGAGAGGACGACTTGCACTTTTACGAGAAATCTTTTCTCGCTTGGAACAGAGTTGAGATAAGAATCATACGGGCCCACATAGAGGATGTTTATGGTTCCTCACTGATGTGCGATGGCCGCATGGAGAGACCACATGTGGTTAGCAGGCTATACCGTACTGGAATGGAATGGGCCCGGGGTAGAGATCTGTCCCTGGACGGGGGGGAGGGGGTTTTGGGTGGTTCGTGCCTCGTTGCGCCACCATGACTTGAGTATCTTGAATTCAGGGTCCAGACTTGACTTTGACTTGACATGACTTGACATGACCGAATTCTGGGGACTTTTGTCTGCACAGTACACATACGTACCTAGGTAGGTAGCACGTAGACTGGCCATTGTGGAGCAAGACAACTACGGTTGTGGCGGGTTCATCAATCAACTGGCTCACTGGCCCAACAGCCTAAAAGGACGCGCTCATTCCACGAGATCTACCGTTACGTAGACGGATGATGGACTCGAAGCTGGCCCGTCCTCCCTCGATCGATAAGGTAAGGAAGTAAAGAAGGGAGGATTTGGGGGTGGGGTTGGGGGGAGCCGTAAAGGGAGGGAGGCATCAAGTTTCAGCTGCTTGGGAACGCCCTGTGCCCTGCGCCCCTGCGCGCATCATGTACCCACCCATCCAAATCAGCACAGCACGTATTTGAATCAGTCGAATGATCTTTGGTTCTGAGGGGGGGGGGGCTGAACCCCTTTGATTCTTTCTGGAAGACTTCAGAACCGTGCTTCGTCTTCAATGTTGTCCACAACGGAGGTGGTGGGGGCCAGCACCGGTGAGTGAGCGAGTGAGTGAGGTTTGACCACCTGCCCGCCAGGTTAGATGCTCTTTCCGCGTGGTCGCTTTGATACCACCCTGCTGAGATGTCTCTTCCAAGTGTTTTCTTTCCTCCCGTTTGTGAGGACAGCCCAAGACCGTCAGACCATTAACGCTGAGTGTTCATTCTTCACAGGTCGGTCGATGGCCTGCCTCCCTGATGAACATGATCGATCCGCCGGTTGCCAACACCACCAGCTCACGGAATGGCGTGGATTTGAAACCAAAGAGACGCCGCGGATGTCTGTTCTGTGGTATGGCTCAAGGGAGGTACACATATATATACCCATATGTATATACACCATGTAAAACCCCAGGAATAAATAAATGGCCTTGATAAGAAATGCTGACCTAACATTAGGGGTGCTGAAATGGGGCCCCCTGAACGAGCAAGTTGAGCACGTTTCTGCAGGGCCGTTTTAGCGGCCGCAACAGTGCCCGGGGGGCTCATTTGTACCTGTGTACATGCCTTTTGGGGTCGCGACTATCACGGCTAACACCAACAGCAGGCGAGAGAGCATCATGAACTGAAAGCACCAGAACGGCTCGTTGGACTCGTTGAGGGCATCCTTGAATGTCATTATGTCCATGGCACGTTTGTGAACTGGATACACTTCTTGATATGTACACCTGGTGAGCTGTTGATAGCATTTATGAAAACTATGTGCGCCCCTTCCCACGAACCCCGGTTTCAAGTTCCCGTATGTACATCAAAAGGTGAGCACCTTCCACAGCGTCATGTCGTTGCGTTCATTATATCATAGGTTGGCATCATCGTCGCACTTCGTGTGATGTACAATGGTACAAACAATTGTCCTGTGCCCAGCAGCAGTGTGGTAGAGTATCTCTCAGTGCTCGCTCAGGACGGCGTACCGACCGATTGCGAGACTGCCGAGGAACGTGCCACCGAGGACGGAGATGAAGTAACCAACGTTCATGGTCATGACCGCCAACATACTGTATTGGAAAATAAAGTAAGCATATTGTACGAGACAAGGAACAGAGATAGGTTCAACATAAGTGACTCAAGGAGAGAGACGGGGGAGGGGCGTGTGTCCCGGGGTTGGTGGAATGGGAGGGAGATGGTGATTAGGGGGGCAAAGCAAACTCACAGCAGGTAACCCACGCCCGCGATGACGGTGTCGATGACAGCCCGCACAGGGTCGACCGAGAACCTCCAGGGCCTGGCGCACGAGTTCCTCTTCCGGACGACCATGACCTCCTCCTCGAGCCCGTTGGCCGACAGCACCATGGTCTGCTTGAGGCTGTCGCGCTCGACGCTGTCGCGCATGGCGGGCCGGCCGGCCACGACGACGTAGCGCCGGTCGAGCTCGCGGTCGAGCCAGCGGCCCTCCTGCAGGGAGCGGAGGGCGAACAGGGCGCGGAGGGTGGCGGCCAGGGCGATGAGGAAGATGCACGTGCCCGCGTAGGCGCCCACGCTCGAGGGCGTCCACGCCTCCGAGTACAGCGTCGTCGACATGCTGTTCTGGAACGAGTCCATCATGGTCGACATGGCGGTCGACATGTGCGACGACGACGACGTCGTGGTCGTGGCGCCGCTGCCCATGTCCATGTCCATGTCCATGTCCATGCCGCTGCTCATGTCCATCGCTCTCGCCCCCATCGTGCCGTGGCCTGGGAGGACGACCATCTTGGTGTGTGTGTGTGTCTTTGGAATCAACTTCGACCGTGTTTGGTGATTGTTAATGGTGTGTGTGAGGAACGAGAAACGAGGCCGAGGAATGCAGGCCCACTGAGGAGGAATGAGAAGAGATGATAACTGAGTTGATGTTTATTTGTCAAGAATTGGGTTGGCGTCTATGAGGCCTCTCTGAAGAGAATGGAAAACAAAAACAAAAAACCAACATTGTCGACGTCGAGGGGCCACCGACCCTTTTTGGTGTTTTGGTGGGAAACTTGCTCAAATCCCACTCAGACTGCCAAACACATCTCACGCCGGCGTGGTATCATTGCCATGATTGCCGTGAACTTGCTCAAGCTAAAAGGTTCACAAGGGGGGTCCGGGACCACAATTCGAAGCCTCGTCTATGCTGGCTGTGGCCCGTTACGGCCACCGTCTCACCAATCCTGGAGGAACGCTTCCCGATGCGGCTTAGACCAGACCCGGCCGTTTGTACAGAATACTTGTGTGGTCAGCTTGGCACTAACACGGTCACAGCAAATTGCTGTCAGGCTTCATTCAGCAACGACATTCACGGTCCCATTCCTCCTCCCTCAACAATCAATCAAGAAGCATAACATTTGGTCACTTTCAATTTCACCACCTGGACAGCCTCTCCCTTTCCTGCACATCGAACTTGCAAGACGTTCAGGCAATCATTATCGTCTCTAGGGCTTGCTTCACCAGGAGCATTCGATCGAGACGGGATCGACCACTCAGTCACCCTCGTTCATGTTTAACAAGTGTTGACTATGACGGGACGAACTATGAGCTCCCCGGATGGGAAAGCATGCATACATGGCCGCAGATACCTCCTCCCCAGCACTCCGTCTTGGGACGAGAAGAAGATGGCAATCGACGGAAGGTTAGCCACGACTCCTTGGCTAGAGCCATGGTTTGGGACGAGGATTCCGTTTACCGGTTAGGTATGAGCTGAAACGTCCCCCCTCTCGCCAAGTACACCAACTGGGACCACTATGACCACATATGGGGCGTGATCTGGAGGCTTCTACTATACGACTATCATCCCGTTCCATCCTGCTACGCAGTGGCCTGACGCTTTGACGGGTGCTAGCCAAAGTGCCAAAGTGGCCATTGAATCAGCAGCAACGGTCGCTCGTTTTGAGAACCTGCTCACCGTGGACGATCGGACATGGGAAGTGTCAGTTGACCGGAGCAAGTTTGCTCATCGTGCCACATTTCGCCGTCAAGCACCAAGGCAAATGCCTCCCGATGTGGTTCCGGCTTGATTCCGGGCCCGAAGGTGCCTCGGGACCTAGCTGGACGGTTACAGCAATCTGTTTGGGATGGCTATCATGCCGACAATATAGATTAGATGATCCACAATTTGGCTAAGTGCTCTTCTGCCTGCCTCCCCGGTTTGCTATCTGGGCGTGAGCTGTGACCCATCAGGGTTTACTCCATATAGCAAGACAGCCCAGTAGGAGCCTCCATCTAATCCTCATACCGATGTATGTCCTTGGCCATCTACAGCACTATGCGCCCCCCCCCCTTCCCCGTCCTTTGTTTTGAAGACGAGTAAGTGAGCAGATATTTCAATCTCTGGTAACAGTTGATGCGTCAAGTCTAGTCTTGGGGGCCTCCGGATAGTCAAGACAGGTGATGATGTTGTCGAAGCGGGTATCTAGACCGGGAAAATACAGGCGATATCACAGACAATGTTCAAGAACCTCTGGGGAAACCATGATACGGCATGAAGGGAGCCAGTGGGAAGCCACCTGCAACAAGGTTAGGATAAAGATGGCGGCCGTCGACATCGCCCACTTCTGCATCCTCCCAAGCTGAGTCCATTGGGGCCCTCCGCATATCTCAAAGATATCAGACGATCGTCCCAGAACTCTTCGATTGCTTACAAGAAACGACCCATTTACAAGGTACCGTATATCCGTTTTCGTGACTATATTGTTACCCCGGCTGTTACCTTTGCCCTTCCTGACTGATTACCCGAACCTCCCACTACTTCGGAAGAGCACCATGCACCTAATAACTACTCAGTACAAACAGTCCCCCACCTCCAGGCTTCCTACAGTTGTGCAGTCTCGGCCGGATGACGGCCTCGCCTCGCCCTCTTGTTCAAAACCGAGGCCTGGCTGCCTGGCCGTGGACTGACTGGAACGAGGCACGTCAGCACACAAACCAGAAAGGACTTGCCACTAGACACCTCGGGCGACGCAATTGTTTTCCGCAGCCGTGCTCCAGGGGCAACAACTGGGGTATCAGAAGTGCCATCGTATAATCCCCTGCCTGGGCTGGTCCCTCCCGAGGGACGGAAGCCATGTCCGTCTTCCCGAGCGGGCGCTCCTGTTCCTCAACAGACTTATACGTTCTCTTGTTTGCTGGCCTGGCTTCAACGTACTGTTTGCGAGCCACGGCTATCGGCATGGCACAATCTCAGTCGTGAGGCAGGTGATCAACAACAGGGAGCGCCTTGTTGTTGTCATTTCTTTCTCGCAGAGGATGATTGCCATTTAGCACTGTCGGTTTCGTCCTGGGGAGGGTGCATGATCCTCCCTGGTTCCCTTCGGGTGCACAATATTCTGGTCTGTGGACTTCCAAGGATCAAGTTCGTGGTTAACGTGAACATCACGATGCCCATGGCCTTCAGAGGCCATGTAGTTCATGCCTAGTCTGCCGTTGTTTGTGCCCTCCCCCCCTCTCGGTGCTATCATTCTCTGAAGTGCCCTCCGGTACTAGGAATATAATGAGGAACATGAGGGAAAACCTAATAGCTTGGGCTATGATTTCATCAAGGAAGGCCACCGAAAACATAATTGCAGCGATAGTCACAGGCGATAAGCTGCTCTGTGCGCATATATGGCTCTCAACAAGATGGGACACGCAGAACAGAGGTGCACCGGAGGCCCATATCACAGCCTGCCGCCACTTGTCCATCAAGAGTCCTCATACCCCTCTTGGCTTGACCGAGAAGATCCATGCGACATTCTGTAGTGCTTACTTACCATGTACACAGTCACGCTCATCGGCTGTAATGCCTCTCCTTTTCCTTACCGGTGGCAAGTATAGTAGGAAGCTGTTGAAGCGTCTACAGGAAATAAGCAAAACAAGAACAAAAGAAACAACAGCACCACCGAGCAGCTCTTCCCTTCGCCCGGCGTGCACGATGGGGACCTTTGCGAATGAACCACACCCACATTCCGGGGGGCCATCTCCACTCGGATTATTTATTCTTGCCACTCCAATACATAGTACATCTCTGCCAGCCGTCAACAGCTCGACAGCTGATCCATGTTCCCACCCAGATTAAAACCTGACTCCGGACCGCAAAGGCAGGCAAGGCAGCAACGGGCACCCACAATCGCATCACTCCTGACAAGAGACCGAGCCCAAAAAAAAATACGAGAGGGATTTGAACTTCACCCCTTGTCTCTTGCACAGGAGTCGAGTCGACGGGAGAAACCTCACTCGCCCCTTAAGGGGAGGCCTCGCAAGATCGTCCTCGCTCGAGCGACGTGGGCAAACCAACGTGACACAAGGCTGCGCACCGCCCAGAGCACCTGATCTCCCGCAGTCGTACCTGTGCGTACATCCGTCCTGCTGTGAAAGAGAAGGAAAAAATCAAAAAATCTTTGAGGGTCATAAAACCCGAGAAAAAGGAAGGGGGGAAGGGGGAAAGGGGGAGGGACCCCAGTCTCGAAATTATTGGTATGACAGCATCTGAACACACACACAGACACACAGACACACACATAAACACATACGCACACGCAAACTTTGATTTAAATCTGATATCAGATTGTATCCCCCGGGCCTGCCGTACAACGAGGATTGGCCATCAGAAGTCTCAACACAAGCATGTCCCGAAATCACGAAACGCCCCGGGGCTTTGCTGGGCCCGGAGGGAGGGGAGAAGCCAAGGACAGATAGATAGATAAGAAGCAGCCACGGATGGCCTCGGCAACCTAGTAAGCACAGCCATCTATTTGCGCGACCTTGCACGACAGGCAGTATAGCAAATTCCGAATTGCTATTGCAGTGCTGAGCCCAGATAGTTTGGTAATTGCTGATACAGCATGAGCAGCAAAGGTGCCGCATGAACAAGAAGAAAGCCCTTTACTTTCGATGGTCTGATGAAACACAACGGGAGGGACCGCAAGCCCGAGCGTCGATATTGCCATTTCTATATTTATGTATGTTAGCCCTGACTGGAAAGAAAAACAAAACAAAAAGGAAAAATATTGGATTCCAATGCACAGTGCCTGGGCATTCAGTCCCATGCATTTCTTTTCTTTCTTTTCTTTAATAATGGGGGTTGCATTCGTGTTTCCCACTCAAACGTTGAGACGTCAGGGATCGGCGCTGCACTGCAACGGCAACCCCATTCCCCGAACCAGTTGCTTCTCTACGAAGGCGAGGAGAGGAAAGGGTCCCATCCCACAACTCCCGGCATCCTGCGTGCGTGCGTGCGTGCATGCGTGCCTGCCCACCACCACCCACACGTCGTTGCTCATCCTCTTCCTCCCCCCCCCCTCGGCGGGTAGACCATTCCGAGCACAGTTCTTTTCGTGGCCCCTGCCTCGAAAAAGAGAGAAAGAGCGCCATACGCGGCATACGCGGCGACTTTCAGCAGCCGCATGGGCCTGGTGCCAGGGATCGAGAAGCGGGCATGGGCTGATATGCAATGGCCCGCCAGAGTCGCCAGGGCGGCCATGTCAGAATGGCTGGCGTTCAATGGAGGTGACAGTTATGGCTTGCCTGCAGAAGGGGCACCCGTCAGCAGTAGGCAGCCGGGCCGTGGCCGAGTCCCTTATGCTGGACCGATGTAATGTTGGTGACTGGAGCAGGTCGAGCCCGTCAAATATCTCGAGTCACATCGGCATCTGTCGCCCGAGAGAGGCAGATGTCACAGACATGTGTCTCTCAGTCTCCACTGTTACGCCAGATATGCAGGGATAACGCTCCAATTGTACCCACCGTGGTCCGAGGGTCAGGGTCTCTATCGGGTCTCTATCGGGTCTCTATCTTGGAGCCTAATTTGACGACATCTCGTGGTACCGTACCCGCCGTTGGTTCTTTGTCTGCGAGCCGAACTCGAGGCAATAGCTCGTGATACGCAGGTATCAGGTGTCTGTCTGCCGTCTGTCTGCTCCTTTTTGGCATGCGCCTGAATATGACATCGGGAAGGATATAATTCTTCCAGCAATTTGCCCGGATGCAAGCCGGCAACGCAGTCAGAACCTTCGCCGAGGTCCGGGGATGCATCTGCTTTTTCCCTCGGGTGCAGCCGGTCAGGGTATATCTGGCCCGTGGAACACCACCCAAGACAGTCAAGTCGGGCCACGGTGCTCCAATGCGGGTAGCTGTGAAGATTGTTAGACGAGAGCCTGATAATGCGGGAAGAACATAGACTGGGAAAGGGAATAATGCTGACAAGGTCGCATGTCTCGAAGGTATATTGTCGAATACGAAGGCACTCCCATAGCAGTCGTTACTATAGAGCAACCCTCAGCCTTTCTCAGCCTTCGCACCCATCCGGTCGGTCCGAAGAGACTCGGTGTCACACAAGGCGGAACAGAACAATTTCTCGCCCCCATCACCCCCGTTGATGACATGGTCCCGGCAACTCATTACGTGAATCCGATCGAGGGCGAACATATTGAGTCAAAACCGGTGACAGGTCTGAGGAGGGAAAAGATTCCGGGCTTTGGGAATCACAAAGTCTCCTTGGTACGACATGTTGGGCACCCGGATACAACGTCACAGGTGGTTTTGGAAATCGAAGCCGAAAAATATTGGTGGAGAAACACCATATTCGAGGCAAGGTGGAAGGGTCAAAGATTGATCCATGGATCAGAACCAGACGCTGTGCACTCCCCCCTCCATTATGTGCACATCTTTGATGGTGTTGACATGTGCAGCAAAGGGATCGAGTTCGATGATGGTGGTCTGATGCTCGGATAAGAGGACAAGGCAGCGCAGCGGAATTCGAGGTCCAGGGCCTGGCATCAGCATGGGTCTGACGCAGCTCGCTTACCCTCGCCCCCTCCCCTTTCGGTCATCAAGGACCGGGCTCTTGAGACATGCACTTTTCGTGGCGGACTCGACGTACAGGTGAACGTGGTCTGCTGAGCGGTCACGGGAGATTGAGGCCTGCCCGGATTGGGCGACGTGCACAAGAGGATCTGAGATGGATGACCATGACCATGGCCATCGTCTGCGCAGCCGGCCACGAGTGTCTTCGATCCAGGCGTGGATCTTGAGATGTGTAACCATTGCAGGAAATTCTCCAGGAAGATCCTTCAATGACGGTGGGAATTGAGGCGAGCGCCGATGGGTCAGGCGGGAGGGGCGCTGGTTAGGGAGCATTGATTGCTCACATCACCGCCCCCTTCAGGGTTCTCAACACCATCTGACCTGGTTCCCTCTAGCCGTACTTTCCCAGTACTCCGGCTCTGGCGCAAGCCATTGCTGCCTGGTCCCTGCAACAAGGAGATTTTATCGGGACATTTCGCTCGGGGCGTTCGAGGATCGCGGCTCTTGCATGGTCTGTTGACGTAAAGGGAGAGTAACGGAGCGTGTTGGGTCTGGATCGGATCTCATGGCAGAGACAAGAAGCTCCTAGGATCAACGAAAACAAGGCCAGCCTCGCTCGTTTGAGGGTCAGTCATGTCCTACCAACCATGACAGAGTCTCCCCCACATGCATGCGCCCGCCCCGGCCAGTCCCAACCCACTGCTGTCTTTTGCTTCTTCAGATCCATATTCATGTGTTGCGGTCTCTGCCCAAGGGTCGGTCCAGTGGATCGCTCCTAGGAGAGATGAGCAGCGAGGAGAAGATGACGGAGTCCTAAAGCGCCCCTTCCCCCCTTCCCCCCTCCCCTCCTCGTCTGAGTGACGACGTGTCGCGCTATCACAATCTAGGACGGGGCTGAAGCGAAACTGATGGAAATGGTGTGGATGATGGGATAGCCTTTTGTACTCTGTTACCTGTAACATATCGAAATGTCTCACCAATACGTACTGCTTTGTTGACCGCGGTGGGTCATTATCGAAGCAAGCTTCCATCTTTGGCTTGGCCAGCTTGGCCAGATCAATGATTCACCACACAGTTTTCAAATCGCTTTTGGTTGATGTCTGATTGTCTGAGTGACTGCCAGTGGAAAAGAACAGTGCCACTCACACTCTTTGTCAGGAGGCGGAGGCTGGATGCTGGATACCGAACACTGAACGCTGGAGGAGGATAGTCGGCAAGGGGAAGAGAGAGGAGGGATTTCTTGACATCGAAACGGATAGTACTCGTGGCACGCAAGCTGTTCTAGAGGAGAAAGAGCGAAAGAAGTATTCCTGTGTGGTTTGCTCATTCCCCGTTCTTTATGCCCGCCTGCCGCCTGATCCGCCTGACCCACTGGCCTTTCTGTCTGTATCGAGCAGGCGCGGCAACGCTCCCAGGCTGGAAGGCGCAGGCAGAGCACTCCCAGGAAATATGATGATTGATAGGACGAAATCTACTTTTCCCCACCAAAACTGCCCAGGTGGGTATACCATCACATTGACTTATGCCTAATATCACAGTGCTGTTTGTCCTTCTAATATTCTTTCTTCCCCTTGAGCCTCCCTAACCGTCCCCTCATCCAAGAAAAAAGACGAAAGAGTAAACTCACAACAAAACCTGCATTAATGCCAAAACCCAGATAGAGTAATATAAATATCCGCCCGCCAGTCCATTTGCCCGTCCATGCCCGTAATAAATATGCTGTGCAGTTTGGTCCGTCTCACCAAATTGTCCTCCATAGAAACAATGTCATGAGAAACTCCATGCTCTTCTGCTTCTTCCTCTCGACACCCATCAATATATGCCACGTGAATAGAATGCCCGCCCCCCGTTTTCCCATGATTTCTAGACCGTCCATGTCGTCCCCTCCAAGTCCCACAAACAAACGCCCGCGAGAGAGATTCCGAACAGCCGGACCCGTCTGCCTTTTTGTGATGAACCCATACACTCAGAAAAGCAAGAGAACGCCCGTTGTGTTGTCCCCCCAATGTCCAGTCTGGTTTTGTTTTTCTGGTAACGATCGTGCATAAAGGATGCCCCCTCCTGCCCGGTCATAACGTAGCAGTTGGCCCCTTCGATCCCCAAGATGTCCAGCACTCGCAGCCTCGCGTCGGTGACCTTCCCGTTCCAGCTCTGTCACTTCGTGCTTCTGTTCTCCCAGGGTCCCCAAGGATGGCCCTAGGAACACCGGTCCGGTTCGCAAGCCCAATCTTAAGGACACAAACTACCTCTTAGAATCCTCCGGTGACATTTCCCCACTGGCAATCTGGCTGACCGATGACGCCGGGCTCCCCTCTCTATCTTTCCCTTCCTTGCCGCAGCATTTCACAAGTTTGTGCCTCTAGCAAGCAATATCGTATCAGCAAACCTGTATAGAACCCTTGGAAGTTTGGGAAAACAAAGGGGCCAAGGGGGAGACAAACCTTGAGAGCGTCCTTCCTAGAGAAGGCCTTATCACACCCGTCACAGGGGAAAGGCTTGACGGCCCAGTGTATCCTCTTGTGCCTCTTGAGGTCATGGTTCCGCGTAAAGGCCGTCGGGCACTGGTCGCACTGGTGCGGCTTGTCCGGCGTCCTCTGCTGCGGCTGGAACATCATCCCGCCGAAGTGGCCACCGTACCCCGTCGCCGCCTGCGGCGGGTAGTGCGACACCAGCGCCATGGGCTGGCCCGGGTTGCCCAGGTTGTGCATGTACTGGTGCTGCTGCGGGTGGCCGCCGCCGCCGCCGCCTCCCCCAGCCGACGAGTACGGGGACACCCTCCCTGGCCCGCCCGGCTGTGGCTGCTGCTGCTGCTGGCCTGGGTGCTGTCCTGTGCTTCCAAGTGGGGAGAGTGGTGCTGCCAGGCCGGGGCGTGTTGACGAGGGCACTGTGGTGGTGGGGAACATGGACGAGATCCCGGGGACGTAGGGTTGCATCGTTCCCGGTGGGGTGGAGAACGTTGACGGTCGGCCGACTGGTGGTGTCGGCCGGGACGTAAAACTTGCAGCGGAATTTTGTCGAAACGGTGGTAATATGCCATTATTGTTGCCATGGCTACTGGCTTGGTCGATCGAGAGATGGGACATGCTGGTAGCGGGCGAGGAGTGGAAAGACGGCAGCGCATCACCTGGTGTCGTCGCCGTGATCGGGGAGATGCTATTTGCCGTCGTCGATGGCATCGTGCTTACATTGTGGAAGAAGAAAGGGCCCTGGTTCAGTGCGCTTGCTGTCCTGTGTCCGTACTGCTGCGGTGAGCGTCCAGACCAGGAGTCGTTAGCTCCCCATGTGTACCCGGCGCTCCCAGTGTGTGACTCTGGAGAGGAGCCGCCGTTCATGCCGATCGGTGATGCTTGGAGGGGCATTGCTGTCCCGTCTGCCACTGAGCGTCCTAGGTCAGGAGTCAGTAAGGTCTGTTTGCTGCACTACGAGAAAGAAATAGCGACGAACTATGACCGGAGGTGCCATCGGAGCCATACAACGAGGCAGTGGTGACTGGGGCTGGGGGAGGTCTACTCGTACTGGGAATATCTGAAGTTGCGTAATGGGGCTGCGGTGGAAGGCTCTGGAAGGGCGGCATCATGAGTTGTCTGTTGCTGGAGTCTGGTGCTTGTCGTGATCCGTGGCCATGGCCCAGATGGTCGGTGTGATGGTCCATCATTGGAGGAGTGCGTCTTGCTTCTGCAGAAGATCACAGAACACCACGGAGGCTATACTGCAGTGGCTGCTGTGATATTTCTGTCTCTGAGTGGTGGTATTTTCGGAACTGCTGTGAAACTAGGTAATCAATTACAGTTTTTCCAGTTCGGATCAGCTGTGGCCTTCCAAGGAAGACTCCCAGAATCCCAGAAGCTCGGATTTGCTGGTATACCACTCCGCTCTCGCTGACGGTGACTAGGACGCGGAAAGTTGCGTGCTGACCCCCAGAGGAGAAGTGAGGAGAGTCGAAGCTGGACGTGTATAGCAATGGCCGATACAATAGTGCGGTAATCTGAGATGCTGTTGAAGATGTCTGTTTCTGTGCACCAAGCCAGGTCGATCGCGGTTTCCCAAGCTGAAGGTTTCCGTGTTGGAGCAGCCCTGCCGTTTATGTCTCTTCTCAATACTGAACAGAGACGATTCCCCTGCGAATAAGAATTCTGATGGGTTGGGCTGGAAGGATCCGGGAAGCTTGATGGGCGGGGACCAGGGAGGTCTTCTAATGGTGAGCCGTGTCGCACCGAGACCTGCGAGCTGCAAAACCAGCCGGGATAAGGCCAGATATTTTTGGCCCGGAGGCTATAGTTTATCCAAATGTCTCGTCGAATGCCCTCAAATGGAACAATAATGAGATGTAAGAAACAGGAAACGTGAAAGCTTTCCGGTCAATACCCAAGATCGTGTCCGGAGAACGAAGTGACTGGTCGGACAGCAGGCTTTCAACCTCCCAGACTTGGATTGACTTGTCGTTTCGATTGCCCTAGGGTAGGCGAGATGGCAGTGTCTTCTTTCTCCTGAAGATGCCCCGCCTCTTGTTCCTTGTTGCTAGTTGGGAAAATAGTATGCAGCCTTGATTGATATCTGCTCGTGCTATCATGAGCTGAAAGGAAAGACAACCTCAACACGGTCAGGGTACGCAAGACGACGAATCAGGCCACCAAGTCAGTCAGATACCCTGGGGAAGTTAGTGTAGGTGAGTGGCTCCGGGATAAATAATGTGCTGTGGCGCTCCAGGAAGCCTCTCCGGGCCAGGTTGTGGAATACTGATGTTCTGTGAGTTAATTGAGTGGACTCTCTATGCAGGGGGGCCCACCACCAAAGCAGCCTTTGAGCCCCCAAAACCATGGCCCTCCAGGATTGGTCCAGTGACGGTGCCCATGTGGTGTACGGAAGGGGAGGGATACTTACAGTATGATTATCCAGCCAGGCACACTTCACACGCAAACGTAGTGTCAGAGGAACAGCCTCTCCTCGCCAAGGACAAGACGGCTGCGGCAGTCCAAGATGACCACCAGGATGCTAGAGCTTTGGAAATTCCAGTAAAATAATGATCAATTTGTGATGATCTCGCAAGCGGTTAGGGTTCTGGGCCGAGATGTAGAATTCTGAAGGCCGACTGTTGATGTTCCCGTTCTTGAAGGATGTGGCTCTGTCTGCTATGGATCGATCCTTGTACCGGAAAGGCGATGGCACATGGCTGATAGATAGCAGCAGGCTGAGTGAGAGAAGTAGCGAGTTGCTTTCGACAAATATCATAGACGAGGTGTACTGGTGAGGAACCCTTAGCTCGGCTGGGCAGAACCTCCGGGTTGACTAAAATGATCTGTCGCGTGGATGGGGAGGTAACTTAAAGGGGAAGCACTTGTGCTTCAAGAAAACCCTGGTGAAGTCACCCCTGGAGCTTGAGAACGCGCTTGAGGTACCAGGTCACCCTGAGCGAAACAAGGATGGTGCAATAAGTACAGCGGCTGCCGAAGGGACATGGAAGATGCAGATGCAGACAGCGTTGAACCCTGTGTTGTGTACGTAGTAGCCAAGGCCAGTTCATCAGACTCCAGGCAAAAATAATGAGGGATCTACCGCGTAGTATACCCAAGCAGCAAACACAGGCCTCCACTTCGGGCTTACGTCAACGACATGTGCAGACCATTTCCAGGAAATATGTACTTGTTGACAGGCGGCGCAGAATCCCAGTTGAAAGGAACCTCCAGCCCCTCGAGAGTTCCCGCGCACTAGTCATGCCTGGCCCGGATCTAGGCATGTGCTCTGGAACCCAGGAGGGCTGCGTATCATACATAGTACCGTACCATGCGCTGCAACTTTGTGAGTTAGGGGCGGATATGTCGAACTGGTAAGGGGGGCACATGACCTTGAATCCCCTGGGTCTATCCAATGAGGTTAGCAGCATCCTGAGGTCAAAGCTAGTCCAGTCTACTGTTGTGTACTTCGCACACAGTACAGTATAGTCAGCTCGCGCGTCTGACGAGGACACAAAGAAGATAGTGAATACGGAGTACGTTCGTGTGTTCTGGAAGAAAGGAATGGACGGGCCCCAGACCTTGGCCTAAGACCCACTCGCGACGAGAGGAGATTTAGGCAAGACACAACACGAGTGCAACCGTACAACAAAAGACGACCGGACACGGGCGAGGGAAGAGCGACAGAATGAAGTCAGCAAAAAGTGCTGATGAAGACTAGGACCACTGGGGCAGTTTCTCATGCCCGGAAGGGCTAAAGCCAAAGACAGCACCCCTATTCCGCGGGACCCCTGTTTCTCTGCCCGAAAGAGCATGGGTGAGGTAGTACCGTGGTAGTCAAGAGGCTGCCCCATGCCCGATGTTCCTGGTCCCATCGCATGCACCAAGTTTCCGGGATGAGCTTAAACAAGACCTGGGCTCGGACGCTCGCACTACCTGCCAATGCGAGCAGTTCGAGCCTGCACTGCAGGCATGCGTGTCTCTCACGACAATCATGTTTGAGTGTACGAGGAACTGAGCGATTGGTGTCCAAACCGGAGATGCCCGTAGCACTAGGTCGGTCGACGGATTCGAGATCCAGATGTTCTGCACTTTGATATCATACGTATGTACTGTCAAGAGACGGAGGCTCGGAGGTATGTCCTCATTAGGCAGAATGATTCGAAACGCAGAAGGAATTAAAGAAGGGCCCGAGAGACTTGGCCACCAACAACCGCTGAAAGGAGTGATTCGGCCCCGAGTCTAGTGCCAGTCAGCCAGCTTTGAGCCCCGTGCGGCCCCTGCTATATCTTCCTCCCAGCAGGGCCTTTTGTTGAGCGGAAATTGGCAGGCGTACCAGGTTATGTACCGAGTTGCCGGGCAGATCCACAGCTAAAAAGGTGGTGCAGATGGTCTGAGATAGACGAACAAAATGGAGCCCGGATCTCGGGAAATTATCCGGGTGGCGTGCCATCGTTACGATGAAGAGAAGCCCTGCGTACTGATCAGGGCAATTTCCTATGAGTACAGAAGATACGATATGAGGCAGCTTTATTGCACGGGATGCCAATTGAGTCCGAAAGGCCAACTCACTGGGGTCTTAGGGCTCTCAAACGGACACCAAAACCCAGCAGCACCGTGATTTCGAGCCGGGGTCTGAAAGGGTGGTCTCGTCGAGCTTCGAACATGCAAGGGTCGATAAAGAAGCTCCCATGCGGAACAAATTGCTGCTGACAGCCCATCCCGCGTGTGACAGGGGCCACATTCTCAAGTCGAGATGAAATCGTTGCATCTTGAGAACACGAGTTTTGTCTTACTGTGTACCAAGATCATCTCCTGTGACCTTTGTAGCCTGTTGCCGTACCACCAAAGCATCCGCCTGCGGTGATGTGGGAGCGCTGAAAAGTCCGGCCTGCCGCTACAGCTCGAGGGAGTGTCAATCTTGGCTTGAATCGCTGGACGGGTGCCAATGATGTCTAGTATGCAGCTATAACGATGAGACCACTGCCTCTCCAGCAGTGGGGTCAGTAACGGCAATGGCTTTGCCGGACGGCGCCCTAAAAGTTGCTCGGTCGAACGCCTTCAGACGGCTCCCGCAACCTAGTGATCTGCCACCAGATCTGGTATAACAATCCAGAACCATGCCATTCTATGTCATGCCACGCGAGACGACGCCATGTCGATGTCTGTTTCCAAGGGGACAGTATACCGAAGGTATGGCTCCGTGCCTTGTCGTTGACCCTCTCCTCCTGATCGGGGTTATCTGCCCTGTCAATGGACGCCGTGCAACGACAGTTTGCGCTTTGGCCCGTTCCCGTGTTGACACAGCGTTGTCCGCTTTGTTTCTGCGTATTACCTTTGTGGGCTCTGTGCAATCCATGCTGGCGACTGTGAAGCAATGTGACTGTCACTGTCAATGCTGTCACTGTTGTCACTGTCACTGTCACTGTCACTGTCGTTCAGGCATGGAGGTTAATAGTCTGATAGCACAGCATGCTCCATATTCTGTACGACCACGCAAGCTCGGAAATAGACCAGGGGCAGGCATCTCATCTCGATTGATGTGTACAAGGCCGGGTGGGTCTCTTGAGATTCAAGAAGCATGTAGATCAGTAGGAAGGCATCCGCATCTGGCATGGTGCATCTCAAGCTCCCAGCTGAATGTGTAGTCTTTTTGATTGCAGCAGGAGATGAGACGGGCAAAACCTGGAACGGGACTTATTGTTGCGTGTGGAGTTCCCACTGCACAGTTAGCTCTGTCGTGCTTTGTCTATCGGTAGTCAACAGGGAGAGTCTGCGAGGAGGAGCGTCAGTAGCGCAGTTGCAGCTGCAGTGTCTGTCTGCATATGGGATGGATCGAATCTGACCTCGAGATAGGGGATTTGCAGGGGCGCATATACATATAGTATGCACAGTATGGGCGTGGTAGGAATAATTATTTTACCGTGTACAGTATGTCCGGGGGATTCTGTCGCCCCGCCCTTTTTGGGGGGTTGACGTGGAATTTTCCGTCATGGGACACATGGGACAGACGACACGAGAGAAGAAGAAAAAAAGAGAGACACAGAAGAGGAAGCGAGGCTGGGTAACCCCTTATTGTGTATGGTATAGCTAAGTACGTACTTGGGCAGTGCTGGATGCGGCGAGGTCCGGGGAGGCCTGTTCAGTCTGTTCTTGTCGGGCCTCGATCAGGTGTTGGACAGGCTGGGGCGTTTGGCTGGGGTGACGATGATGCCTTCAGGGCTGGAATAAACACCGGACAGCATTATTTTGATGACAAAAGAAAAGAAGAAAAAAGATGCACGCATTGAAGCTGAGGCTTGCCGGGTGGTTGGTGAGGCTGCCAAGCAGCTGTCAAGCTCATGTCAGAACCCTCAGAAACTGGGGAGATGAAGCGGTGGCTTGCTCGACTGCAGGGGTTTCGTATGTAGTAGACCCTGGATTTACCTACCAAGGTACCTGGGTACTTGAGTAGGCACGCTACCTGCATACATAGTAGATGTACTATTCAAACCCTACATTTCTCGGCGTTCGAAAGCTCCTTCCCCACGAAAGCCACAATGGACCGGCGATGAGCAGCCAACCTTTCTAAACGTTCCTTAACTTTTCCCAAAGCCACCAAGACTGCGCCTTCCCGCTGGACTCGGGAGATGGGCGGGCGGGCAGATGGGCGATCCAGGCCGTCGGGCGGACTATCAGGTGCCACAGCTTGTACACACTACTCAGTACCTTAGTAACTACTTAGGTAGGTACACCAGGTCCGAAGTCCCGTACGCCACCAGCACGGCAGTACGGATGCAGCTTACCTGGCCTGCCTGGGTGGGCAGTACATGATATGTACGTCACGGGTACCTAGCCAGGTACCTAGGTACGTACTGCCTGCGTAAATGTACCTACGGATGCGTGCCTAGGCAAGTACCTACATAGATCAATACCGAGGTAATATCGAAGACACTATAGGAAGGCGTGATGAATTCCCTTGTTCCACTTATACCTACAGAGTACCTAGGTACTGTGTAATCAATGAATCAATTAATTTAAATGGGGTGCCTGACTGACTGATTTCCATTGTTGTTCCTTTTTTCCCGGGCATTTTAGTGCAATATATGGAAAATTACCACAGTAGGTGTCTCGTCTGCTCATTGGTACGGTCGCCTTACATTACCACATTACCTTTACTATTTACAGTGCGTATGTAGATGAATGGAGTGGATAAATATAGCAACACCCATTCCATTCCCATCGCTGGTCAAGTAGATTGATTGATTGCTCTGAGCTGTCACATTCTCATCGCTAGTATCATTTACCAGTATGCACAGTAACAACAACATGAGTTGGCGGTGCTTCGTCGGCCCTCCAGGCTCCAATTCCGGACTCCGCTCCGCTCCTCTCCTCGCCTCCTTCTCCGTGTCCATGCCTCTAATTCCGTTCAAGTGTCTTCAAATGTCTATCAGCAACCTCGACTGTGTGGAGTAGTGGTTAGTAGTAATAGTAGTAGCATTCAAGATGACGACGATGATGATGATGATGGTTGAGCGAGTGTGCACAATTGTGGCTTTGTGGCGCGACGTTAAACAAGGTTAAGCACCCGGTGCCACGCTGCAAGCCACGCTCCGGCAATCTGGCTGTCCAGCTGTCTGGGCTGTCTGGATGCAAGGAGAGAGAGATTGGGGGGGACATGGGATGGGGATGGGGATGGCCCGGATGGGGTCCACAGACGGTCAAACAAACTGGTACCGACAATCCTCCCCGAAATGAGTGGTGCCAATTTTTCTTATTTAATACAGTCGTCATTGTTGTTGGTGACGCGAGCCATGATTTACTTACTCCTACTTAGTACGGCAGTACGGATGCACAAACAAACAATAGCCTCGACTTTTTGTTCCACTTTGTTCCAAGTCCAGAATGTCGGGATTCCCAAACGGGCCCCAACCTTGAACCTTCAGCTCTGGCTTGCTCGCCTTCTCGCACTCTCGCCTTCTCGCATTCTCGCCTTCTCGGATGGACCCGCCAGGGGGGGGGGCACAACGAGGGAGGGGGCAGTCAGTGACGACTTGAGGACAAATAAATGCCCGGGTACCTCATCCCCCATCGCACCCATCGGCTGCCTTGGCTCCGTTCTCGATAACTCTCCCTGATTGGGGTGATTGCTTCAGTACCTAGACACCTACTGTGAGTAGTCAGGGTAGTGTAGCTAGGACAGGGCGGTCAGGCTAGAAAAAACTGGCTGTCCCCCCTTCACCCCCCCTCCCCCCTCCTCAAAAAGTCTCAGGTCCGTCAATCAGATGCGAGTGTGTCGCAGTACATATCAAGGTCGGTCTCCGAAAGAGGCCTTGCCCGATCGGGAATTAGCTGGGGAGACACTCGAGCTTGGGCCATGTTACATCCGATGCAATAGTGGATTCCTTCCTCCACACAAGATTGAACCTTGCATCTTGGCTGCGCACCTGCCCCCCTGCACCGCTGCACCACCAATGCTCCACCTATGCACCACTAAAAGGCTGCCTAAACCAGCGTCAACTGGTCCTCCACCATGACAGGCCAACCCCAGTCTTTTCCTCCCACCTCAGTCATTCAATGTTCTGCCAGACAACCCAGCCCAGACAACCCAGCCAACCCAGACCACCTACCCAGCCAGCCAGCCAGCCAGCCAGGAGTCCACAATGCCGATTTTCATGCAATAGCCGGACCTCCTCCCGCTGCTGGTCTTCATCCTTGTTGAACCTCGTGGCATCTGCTCACCTCACAGGGAGCAAGCCCTACGCCCAGATTTGACACGCTGCACGCAAAACCGCTGCAGTAGGGGTTGTGTGTGCCAGTGTGTTTGTGCCTCCCCCCCCCCTCAAGCTAGAGAGGCTCTTCCATCTGACCTGTGCCGAGGACTCACGATTGTCTCCACCTCGCAAGTACCCTTCGCCGCCCGGCTAGCTCTGTTCCGGAGCTTCAAGCCCGGACACGCAACTGCCTACACAGTACAGTACATACACCTCTTCCTCATATTTGTTGTGAGGTCTGGTCAAGAGGGCAGAGGGCAGGTAAGGCCTGGGCCAGGGAGGGGGGGAGGTCAAGAAGAAACGGGTTGTCACAAAAGCTCAACAGCCCGGTCGGGACACACCTAGTACTGCCTAGTAGGAACCAGTCCTTGGTCGTGTGTGTCGCAGAAAACATGCCCATCGGTTGGGGCGCACAGGCACTATTGCCTGGTCGGAAGGGTCCCCGAGATTGGTCAGACCCAAGTATTCCGCTTTGAGGTCTTCAGGATTGTGATCTCCCCAAACTCCCTTGGCTGCCACCACATCACCTGGGGGCGACCGCCTCCCTCTCCGTCACGTGGATCCTACCGTACCATGGGATGGAGGCAAAGGAACGTGCGTGCCCAGCTGCTTGATGGCGGCTGAGTCTACGCAGTAGTGTGTGCAGGATACCGCGTCTGCACCTTTCTCATGCGCCGGGGACGGGATGGCTGGCACTGACACCACCGTCTCAGCCGTTCTGTGATGGCCAAGTGAAGAGGTGCAGGTCGCCTGCACAAGTCCAGGCTAGCCGTATGTATGTGCGTATGTATGTATGTGTTGCTGTTCTTGCCTGGACCGGGTCTTTGTGGCCAAGGCCTGGGATTGGTGGACGACTACGTAGGGCTCCAAGTGGTATCTTGCTCCTACCCTCCCCTATCCTTTACATGCCGGGAGGCATATTCAGAAACGCGCTTCACGGCAACATACAGTAATGCTGTGCGGAATTCTGCAACTGTGACTGCAGGTGGTTTAAAAAGGGGTTATAATGGTCACCCGCAAACCTTCGGAAAGCGGCATTAGATCAAGGATCGACCAACCCTTCAAACTCAACCCCTTCAGCCTGTACATATGTCCGAGATGCTTACGGGCGGGGGGGGGGGGCTGTCTCGTACAAGATAATCCTCGACAGGCACAACCTCACCTACACAGTATTCCGGGGCCTCCTCAGAACCCGACAAGGGTTGTAGCGCTGTCAGGCGTCCCGCACCAGTTGACATCCCATCTGGCAGCCAACCTCCAAACAAGCATTGTGCGGCCCAGCAAAGCGCGGAAGCGGACTTGCCTGCTTTGCCGCTATAATAGTATGACGGGGGTGTTTTGCACCAATTGACGCACTCCCATACCTCGCAGGCCTCTTTTTATTTTTATTTTTCCATACTAAAGACGGCACAACGGGGAGACGGTCCAACGTCTACCGCGCGGCTCAGGGCTATGTTGGCTGCTTCGGCTAAAGAGCTTTGGCTGTGGAGGATGCAGATTGCTAACGTACCAAGATTCGATACCCAACCAGCTATCACACCCCATTTGGGTGATGGCCGTGCTGCTGCAGTTGAGTGGTTGGCGGGTGACATCAGACGACGACGAGGAGGGCACATCATGTTAGTTTGTCGACTGCCCTCCAGCCATTCAAAGAGGCCTACCTACACTACAGTGGGTACGGAGTCCGGATAGACGGAGATGCTGTTCGCCTTCCCCGCTAGAAGGTGGTAAGAGCTCGACTATGTACATGCGTACATACATACTGCGGACATACGTACATGCGTACATGCGTGCCTATACACACTATCATCATTGAGATCCAGCAATCTGGATTCCAAGATCCCTGTGTCGATCACTGCCTCGGGATCTACCCAGACCCCGCCGATGTTCCTCGGACGCCGTGCTCATGATGAGGGAATTTCCATATTTTCGCTCGCGATGGATCCTGACACATACGGAACTTGCCATGTTCATCAGAGTTACCCACGCGACGTATTCGTATTAGCTCGCATTGCACGGCAATATATCGCCCCCCCCTCCAAACGTCACTGTACTGTGTGCACTGGGGGGGCTGCGCGAGGCCGAGTCCTCGGAGCTTCTTTGAGACAAGAGGCTGTCTCAAACCATCGCAGATATGTTTTGAAGGTAGGGGATTTGGGGAGGGAATCAAAAGCCCCGGCATCTCACAAGGCATCCTGGCATTCTAAGCGGTCGCTGTACATGTCCAGGATCCCCAGCTTGCCTGCTTGCCCTGGTTGTCTGCTAAGGATTACAGTAGTGAGACCTATCGTACATACTTTGCGTGTCTCAACCCAGCTGGCCATGGACTAATTATAAGGTCGCCCGTGATATTAGTTCCCCCTCCCCCCTCCAACCACTACCAGAGGTGCCAGTGCTGTTATTACTGGCTGGGTTATCTAGTCAGCTAGGTAGTGTGGTGTGGTGTGCTCGCCGTGAAGAATGTTAGCATCGGTTAGCCGATCTGGGAAGTGGGGAGGGAGGGGGGGCGTCTGTGTGCGAGAGTGGAGTTTTCAGCTCTCCTACACGTGTAAATCTTTCCTCTAGCAGGCGGAATTGCACCGCCGTCCCTGTTTGCTTGCCCCCCTACGAGCCGGCCGTACTCGTGCAGGAAAAGCTGCCGGCCATTCCAATTTTCCTTTGCCTGCGCGTTGCCCTGGTTGCCTATTGGCGGGCCCCTGGGGAGAGGGCAGCGTTGGTAACCACCGGGGCGCCGGAGCGATGTCTAGTGTGTGGTGTAGGTAGTTACATGAAGTACACACTGCAGAACTCAGAATTGGGGCACCCAAAGTCTACACACACGTTCAATACGGTATTCCTACTTTCAGTAGGCAACTCGAGGTCCTCAAGTAGTCATCGGCAGGATCCAAGCCTCCAGGACTGAGGGTTCGATTCCAAGCAAGCCAGTGTATACACTACAGACAAATAACACTATTACGGCCAGTTGGTTGTTTCAGTAATGTCAATCGAAAAGGTTCAAGAGTTTGGCAGTTTGGATGTCCGTTCTTAAATCGTCTTGTCTTCCCAGCCCTGCTCTGGATCGTCAGCCAGCGACAGCAATTGTGGGAACCCGTCCGATCTGATCCTAATTGAGTACATGGTTGCGAGTGCGATCCCCATCCTCGGTGTTATTTTTCTCAATGGTTCCTTGGTTTGGTAATTTTTTTTCTTTCTCTGTCCCCCCGGACACATGGGTAATACATACATACTACCTACGTATGTACTATACATATTGGCATGTGCTGGCTGGGCCAACTTATCTTTCCTCTCAAGTGCTTGTATGACGCACCCTCGCCCACATGTGCTTGCACAGGCCCTTCTTCAGCTGCAGATCGCCTTGGACGCGACGCGGGACCTGATTGACCGGCCTTGGCCACACCGATCCGTGATGATGATCTGGGCGGAGGCAAAACCACCCGCGGAGAACCTTACATGGGCGGAGACAATTTCGTTTTGAGCCCACCGGGTCATGGAGTAGGGAAGGGGGGGGGGGCAAAGGTTGGTGGTGGAAGGGATGGTCCTACTATGTATGAGGTTCTTGCCTTGCCCTGCGCGCGCGAGCCATTGATCCGGAATGATGAGGTGGCCCAGCGGAGGGGAGCGCATGAAAAAGTGTCTAGAGGACGCTGGAACTCCTCAACCATAGGTGGCAACCCTTCTTCCGTCTTGCAAGTGTAGATCATGCCGCCCAGAAAAGCACTCGCCAGCCTACATTCACACTCCTCACACCCCAGAAGCCTTGAGGATGAGTGTTCAGCAAAGCCTCGCCTGCGAACGCGGATGGAAGGGAAGGAGGCCTCATGCTCCAAGGCTCCAACGGCCGCTCGACGCGGTCCATTGACTGACCGCTGCCGGGCTGCCTCCCCCCCAACCGGTGTTTGCGAACGCCTTCCCGTGCGGGCGGGATGTCAACCGATGGCCGGATGAGACAGCAAGATTCCACGGATCTTGATCCTGGGGCAGGAAGGGACACGATGGCATTCCTCGACGCTTTCCGGGGAGCCGGGGGCCCCTCCATCCATCCCAATGTCATTTCGATTGGGAGGACAAAACCCGCGCAAATCATCATACAACACGCAGGGAACGGAATGGCCAATCCTGGAGACTGTCGTCCTCTGTGTCCTGGCCGGGACCCATGGTTCCAGGGCAGCCCTCCCTTTCTCCCCGCCACCTAGGAACGGGCGCACGAGGTTCGAAAGAAGGGGCCCGTTGCTCGATCTCCCTTTCCTTTGCGGCGGAATGCCTTCCAGGCAAGTCGTCTGCACCTTGACAGGTAGGTGTATTTCTTCCTCGGGATATCACAGATACTACAGTTGGGAACTAGTGGCCAGACGGTGCGGCGAGATGGTACTTCGCTATGCTGGGCCGGCTTTTAGAGTCTACTAGGTAACTTCTGATACTGCAGTGGGCTCTATGTGCGAAGCCTGTCTTGACGAGCGTGGTCAATAGGTGATGCCGGGTATGTGTGTCTGCGGTCTCTTCTTCATGCGGCAGAGGATCATTCGAGAGAGCAGGGCATTGGGATGAGATGTCGCTATTGACCTTGCATACTTTCGTGGCCGATAGATATAGATTAGATACACCCAAGCGTAACATAATTGATCAATTTGGAAAGAAATATTCGCTACTCGCACATATCATGACCGCAAGATGTCCAATGTGTCTTTGTGTGTCTGATCAAATATCAGCCAGCACCAGATATACGCCCCCATGATTGCCTCTCGCAACATAACGACACCGCCCGCCCATCCTGAACCCCTTGCTCCTCTTCGTCTCTTCCATTCAATCTTACAATTTCGAAGCAGGAGCAGCGATTCCAACAGTCGTGATCTCATCGTACAGCAACCTATGCATCGTCAGCATGTCTCCCTCTTCTCCAAGGAGTTGGGGCAAGTGAGTGATGGTTATCGTGTTGGGCTCAGACTTACGAGGTCAAGAAGTCGGCATAGTCCTCGCCCGTCACCTGGGACGAGAAGTACTGGGCCGCCAGGTGGAACTTGTTCCCCGGGGGCGCCTTCCGGGCCAGCTCCTCGGTCTGCTCCTTGAGCAGCTGCAGCGCGTAGGCCTTGTCGACGGTCTTGCCCTCGGCCGTGGTCACGCCGTGGCGGACCCACTGCCAGAGCTGGCTTCGGGAGACCTCTGCGGTGGCGGCATCCTCCCTGTTGGGTTGTTCAAGGTCCACGGTCAGTACATACTCCTGCTGGCTGGCTGGCAGCACAGTGGTGGGTGAGTGTGAAAGGGGGGGGGGCGTTAGAGGGCACAAACTCACATCAGGTAGTTGATGGGCACGCAGCCGACGCCCCGGACCCACGCCTCCATGTACCCGAGGCCGATGTTGAGGTTCTTGCGGATGCCCTCCTCCGTGACCTTGCCGGGCACGTTCATGTTCAGCAGGTCCCTCTGGCCGATCTTGACATCCTCTCGGCGGTTGAACAGCTGATTTGGCGTTGGCATGTGCTGGTTGAAGATCTCTGAGGCGATGGAAGCCAGCGCAGGGTGTGCGACCCAGGTTCTGCAAAGGTCAAGTCAGCACACCTGAGATCCTCACAATCCTCACTTGTCCTGTATCGTCCTCCTCTCGACGGTCCGGGGCCTAGAAAGGCCACATCTACAAAGGGAAGGAAAAGAAAAAGACGTACCCATCATGTCCAGCGCGCACCTCCCTCAACTTATCAGCCCGCACGCCCTCCATGGCCTTGTCGTTGGCCTCCTTGTCATCCTTGATGGGGATCTGCGCGGCCATGCCGCCCATGGCATGGACACCACGCTTGTGGCAGGTCTGGATCAGCAGCTTGACGTAGGCGTCCATGAAGGGCACCGTCATGGTGACGGCGCTCCGGTCGGGCAGCACAAAGTCCGGGTTCTGGCGGAACTTCTTGATGGTGCTGAAGATGTAGTCCCAGCGGCCGCAGTTGAGCCCGGACGAGTGGTCGCGCAGCTCGTAGATGATCTCGTCCATCTCGAAGGCGGCGAGGATGGTCTCGATCAGCACGGTGCCCCGGATGGTGCCCCGCGGCACGCCCACGTAGTCCTGCGCCAGGTTGAAGACGTCGTTCCACAGCCGCGCCTCGAGGTGCGACTCCATCTTGGGCAGGTAGAAGTAGGGGCCCGCGCCGCGCTTGACCGTCTCGGTCGCGTTGTGGAAGAAGTACAGCCCAAAGTCGAAGAGGGAGCCCGAGACGGGCTCGCCGTCCACCGTGACGTGCTTCTCCTCGAGGTGCCACCCCCGCGGCCGCACGATGAGCGTAGGCAGCGTCCGGTCGGTGCGGAGCTTGTACTCCTTGGCGCCCTGCTTGAAGTCAACCTGTCGCCTGTTGGCGTCGTACAGGTTCACCTGGCCGTTGATCATGTTGTCCCATGTTGGGGCGCTGGAGTCTTTTGTTTTTCGGAAGAGTCGTCAAGTCAGTATATCAATTTTCCCCAGCCGCTTTGTCGCTTCCCCTCCGGCTGCTGCTCACCTTCAAAATCGGCCATATAAGTCCAGACGTCTGAGTTCAGCGCGTTCACCACCATCTTCCTGTCCGTCGGGCCCGTGATCTCCACCCGCCGGTCCACCAGCCCGGGGGCAGGCGGTGCGCCCTTCCAGGTGGCATTCTCGCGGATGTGCTTGGTCTCGGGCAGGAAGTCTGGCAGGGTGCCCCTGTCCAGCTCGGCCTGGCGGATCTTGCGGCGCTCCAGCAGCTGCTTGCGGGTGTTGTTGAAGGAGCGGTGCAGGAGGGCCAGGAAGGCGAGGGCCTGTGGCGTCAGGATCTTCTTGTGCTCATCCTGGATTGGGCCGAGGATGTTGACGCCCTGGAGGATGGTGTCGGTTGAAGGCATTGTGACTGTGAGGTTATATGGTTTTCTGCTATAGTTGTACAGTTGTGCAGTAGTACTGCAGATAGATGCTGAAGGGGGCTTGTAACCAGCTCAGGTCCAGCCTATTCTGTTCTTTTTGTTTACACAGGATGGCGGTAGTAATAATGTCTAGATAGTATTACATTAGACACAAGTCTTGTGGCAGACATGGGAATGGAAGGGGCACGCACAGAGTTTATAACAGTCGAGCTCTCACGGATGGAAGAACTAATACTTGGTGTGTTGTGTGTGTGTGTGAGAAGTGTAAAGACAGCGATGATGACGAAAAATGAGATGGAACAGCAGTTATAAGGTTTCGGCGGTAAGGCAACTTTTGACCCTTCTTCTAAAACTCTGGGTCTCCGAGATTCCTTCAGTGTCCTCCGGTTGGTCAATGGAAAGACAGGATGGGAGGTTGAGGTGGT
This sequence comes from Cytospora chrysosperma, assembly GCA_016808195.1. NCBI lineage: Eukaryota > Fungi > Ascomycota > Sordariomycetes > Diaporthales > Cytosporaceae > Cytospora > Cytospora chrysosperma. The sequence goes on from JAEQMF010000012.1 coordinate 1,882,040, forward strand.
TTCGATGTTGCCGCCTCGGGCGAGGGGAGTGTTGATACTTGCTTGGCCCAGTTAGCCGGCAGCTTGTGAAAATGTGGGGGAAGGGAAGCTAGAGCTCGAGACGACTTGGTGTGTCAGTGTCTGACATCTGACATGTGAGGATCCTCAAGGCTGTTGTCGTCATAAGGTACCGCAGTCCACAGGTTGGTTTGTAACTCCTTTGTTGTTCTTGATGTTTGTGTGATGAGGGAACAAGATGCTTCAAGTGAAGGACGTACTCATCCCACAGCCATGTTTCGTTCAAAATTTTAATCCATATTCCTCTATCGGCCACTATGGCCAGTAGCACTATATCGCCAGAGGCAGATTGAGAAACTCTATGTCATTGAATCGTCAAAGTTCAGGTAGACTGGTAGACTACCTCTCCCTCTGCGGTGCCCCGGCACTCTCCCCTCTCCTAAATGACGATGGAGGACGGCGATGTCCATATACCTTCAAGTACCTACTACCATGAACCATGAACTCATGTAGGCTGCGATCCACAATCCCCAGATTCCAATGCCCCGATATCGTATGTGGCCCCTCCATCCAGCCCCGACTCCAACGGCTTGGGTCAAAGGAGCAAAAAGATGTGCCAGGGCCCGGTCAACTTCCGATCTGCCGAAGGCCGCATGGCATGGCAAAGCTGGGCCGAGGTCGATAAGTTCTGCCGACATTCTCCGACTCTCGCAGTGCGCCTGTGCCTCTTGGGGTTGCCTCTATACTCACACCTGTTTTGCCCCCTGAATACTAAATACACACCCTGGCCTTGTTTGCTTGGTGACATTCTCTGCCTACACATGTGTGGACAACTTGACTGACTCGATCTGTATTCCATATTTCTATCGATTTTGCCTATCATGAGCTCAAGCTGTCATGTCGATCGGGTTCCCATTGCCACATCTCCCACCACCACCACCAGGAGAAGGGGTGCGCACAGTGGTAGAAGAGGGACCCCTCGCCAAAGCCAGAGCATATTACCTACATTTCGACAGCAACGAAAAACCATTGACCTGTCAGCTCTCATATACTGACAGAAGTAGAGCCACGTGCTCAAGGCAACCAGCTGCAATAGACCTTGTCCATCCCACTCGGGACAGGCTTCGTCCTGAGAGCAAGCATGCGAAACTCCTTTTTTGTAATCGCACGCCCTAAGCCACCATGCAAAGCAGCTATGCTCCTTATCAACTCCATGCCATGATCCATCCCATCAATTCATCATCCAACGTCATTTAATCCAACAACGTCAACAGTAATCCAACAGTGATTAGCCTGGTGTTCCAGAGATAACAATGCACAACAATATTAGCCTAGTCCGCTGCCGTCCTTCTTTTTGTTTTGTTCAGGTGAGTGCTGGGCATTCTGAAACGCTCCAAGCAGCCAGGGTAATGTTTGGCTGATGATCCAGGTGAGATCCGGGCCCAGACGAAACTTATCGAAAACAACCTCTCGTACCACAAGACGAGTATGTGTAAAATCAGAAAGATAGGTAGGTGGTCACCGTGAAGGACTCACGGGACCAACCATGCCGCAAAGTATTCCAGAGTGGTCCAGGACAGATGAGCGGCTGTGTGACGACGACGAGATCTCAGCATCCCAATCTCAAGAGTTGAGCGTCTTGATCATCATCTTGGCCTTCCGCTTATCCTGGACCAGAAGTCCACGGCTCGTGAAGACGCTGCTCATGGTCTCGACCACCTTGTGGAAACTGCTCGCTGCGCCCTTCTCCTGTGTGAACCGGACGATGCTGAGGTGGTTCCGCTTGCCGTGTTCGATGACAGTGATGATCTCGACGGCGAAGTTGACTTCCTTGATGTTGAGGACTGCGCCCAAAGTCAGTCAGTCATTCATTCAAAAGTTGACATCAAGAGACGGAAGGGTTCCGGTATAGACTTACAGTTCTTCTTGCCCACCCTCGCAAACACAATGTTCCGCTCCTTGTCAACCTCGACATCACGCATGCCCCACTTGCGCCACTCCCGCAGCAGGATCGTAACCTCCTGCCGGGCGCGGCGGCGTGAAATCTGCAGACAGAGGTACCGCATTGCAGGCTTCACACGGAATAGCCGGGCGAGCCAGTTCTGCCGGGGCTCAATCTTGCGCGCGACGGTGTCACCGTTGTCACCATTGCCATACCCATCTTGGGTCAGTGACGCGGCTCCGGGAAGCCGGTGCTTAGCATCGAGGCTGCTGGGGTCGTCTTCATAGTCCGGGGCTGCAAAGTGAAAGTCAGCGCGTGGTGCAAGAGAACAGGGTGAATAAAAAGGGGTGCTTGGCTCCATACCTGCGATGGACATCCGATGGTCACTCTTCGAGGTCCTCCAGAAAATGAAGCTATTCTTCTTTGCGGGCGGGGCAGCCATGTCTGGTGGTGCAGCGCCAGTGGAGGTGGAGGTGGAATTAAACCGTTGAGGAACGGCGGAGGAAACAGCATCTCGGGGTCGATCCTCATTCACCACGGGCTCATCGGGCGTCTCGGTCACATCACACTTTGAGCTAGTCTTCGAGGTGCGACGGAACCAGGTCGAGAGTTTCTTCTTTGGTCCGATGGATGAGCCATTGCTGCTCGACCTAGACCTATTGTTCGTGGCTGGCTCTTCGGGAAGGTCAGGCATCTGACTGTGGAAGGTGTGCTTCTTGCGAACATCGATCTCCTGCGAGACCTTGCGGCTCACCATAGTCTGGCTTGAGACACAGGCGGATTTCTTGCGTACGTTGAGGGGCTCAGGGATGATGGCCGATCCCGTTGACTTCCTTGCCGTAGGAGACTCGACAATTCGAATAGTATTCTCACCATTAGCGGCTAGGAAGTCTAGGTTTTGGTTGCCGTTGGGAGTTGGCAACGGCGCCGGGACTTTCAATGGTGGTGCCGAGACGGTTCGAGGCTGACCATTGACGGCATCTGGCGACTCGAAGATTGCCGGCAGGGCACGCGGATCACGCGCATAGAGCGCATAGGCCGGAGCAGATGTGATGCGGCGCGGGTTTGCAGAGGGCGTCGCCAGAGGGGCCACATGAAGGGTAATGTTAGGGTCGTACCGAGAGTCCGTGGCTTCCTGAGGCGTCTGAGGCTCCACCTTGACGTCGACGTGCCGTTGAGGGCTTGGTGTAAGCTCGATAGGAGGCGTTGGTGGCAATGGCCTCGAGTCCCACGGATTTCCACTCACTCGAGGTTTATAAGCTGGTTCAGGAGTCCTCTGAATGGAGGGAGTACCAAATTCAATGGAGAAGGGGGTAAGACTTCGACGGTTTCTGTCCAGAGAGTCGGAAGGTGAGCAAATAATGGAGCTGCGGAAAGCATCGTCACAATCCTTAGCGATACTGTTGCTGAACTGAATCATCTCCTCCTCGCCAATGATAGGAGTAGCAGCACGAATATTGTTTACAGATCCAGTAGTGTGAACATCCTCTCGCTTGGTTCTCTTCTTAGGGCTCTGTGGTGAGGTGTTGTCCCTGTTGTAGGTTGTCTGATCACCCGCGATGCTGGCTGATGCATGAATACTCCGGCCACGGATTTGTTGAGCGACTGGCGCGGCACCCTTGCGAATACTTGAGAATTCGACCCCTCTCTTGTGACGAGGCTTGACAAGAAGGCCTGTGGTCCCTTGTAGGCTGCTGCGAATCGAGCTCATCGAGCTGCGCTGTGACTGTGCATAGCTAACAGTTCGCGAGCGGAGTGATGAGTTCAATTTTCTTCTTGCCTGTGACGACGAACCTGTTCCCATCCTAGATGGCACAGAGCCAGAAGCCACGCTCCTCGCTGTTCCGGGCTCCAAACCTCCGCGGTGAACAGTAATTTTTGCGTGACTCGCTTGTCCAGGTGTCAGGTTTCGAGAGGCGTAATATGGATCATAGCTGCGCACCGTGCCTCCTGCTTCCGTGTCGGCGACCGTGGAAATGACTGTGAAACGGGAGGGAGTTCTTCCAAGAGTCTTGAATTGACGAGTCGAGACACGTGTTGTCCAAGCTGGTGGTCGCAGATGGTGGTAGTCACTGGCAGAATGTGTCAGATCGGGGTCGTAGTCCTCCAGTAGCCGGTCCCGGTGGCTGACGAGAAGGTGATAGAACAGCTTCTGGTCATTGGGCCCTTTGCTAAACAGTTTGGACTTGATATCCTGTTCATCGGTCGAGTGCCACATCGCGCGGAGCTGCCTCACAATCTGAGGGTCGATGTCGCGAGGGTTGATTGGAGCATCTTTGGACCTAGTCCTCATGTCAACTGGCTGCTTTCGGTGTTCCTTAAACCCCCGAAGCTTGCCGTATTTGCTGATCAAAGGGTGATCCCACATTTCCCGGATCGAGATGCGCTTATCAGGATCAGTCACAAGAATACGCCGAATCAAGTCCTTGGCTTCAGGACTGAAGTGCTCGGGCATGGTGTAGATTGCTCTCTTCGAAAGCGACAGCATCGTTGGCAAATGTGGGTCGTCGAAGGGGAGACGCTGCGCCAGCATTGCAAAAAGGATGACCCCCATACTCCACACATCTGCCTTGTCACCACGGTAGTTCTTTGACTTCAGGAGTTCAGGGGCGGCGTAGTGAGGGCTTCCGCAAGAAGTGCGCAACTTCTGGTCGTTTTGGTGCAGTGCGGCCATTCCAAAGTCTATAATCTTGACTTCGCCCATGTCTGACAGCAGTATGTTTTCCGGCTTCAGGTCGCGATGACAAATGTTGAATGAGTGGCAGTACTCCATGGCGCACATCATCTGTCGGAAGACGTAAACAGCATCGCGCTCGCTCAGCGGTCCATATTTGTTGATCCAAGAGAACATGTCCTTGCTTTCACAGTATTCGAGAATGAGGTAGCTGCCGACACCTTGATTAGCACAGTTCTGGGGAGAGTTAAGCAGGGAATGGGCTGGGAGACAAGCTACATTTCGTTCCGGTTTTCCCAGACGTCAAGGATCTTGATGATATTGGGATGTTCGATCAGCTTCATGATTGCGATTTCCCGTTCGACCGTCACTGGCAACCGCCTGAAGCCATCCTCCTCTTCAGGTAGATCTCTCTCCACTTTGTCTAGCTGAGCAATGCTGCCAGCCTGAGATAGGTATGCTGTTCTCTTGGAGATGATCTTGACAGCGACGGATTGGTAGGTAACCTTGTGACGGGCGAGCCGTACGCGAGCTGACGAGCCCTTGCCAAGGGTTTTGCCTAGCTGCCATGGCCCAATGTGCGTCTTGAGCTTGCTGGTGTCACTGGAATGTGCCGTTGACGCGGACGCGGTTGATACGTGAGAGCTGCGCTTTGACGCGTGGCGATTATTAGAGGCTTGTGAAATGATGGAGAGGCGGGGGTTGACGGGTGGCTGAGACACCGCCGGAGCTGCCGTCTTCTTGGACATCTGAGAATCAGGCTCTTTTTGGACCACCACAACGGGAATGTTTTCCTTGGATTCATTCTCGTAGGTCTCCGATGGCTGGCGTCGAGGTTTCGGGGGTACGCTGTTGCCTCTCTTCGAGTTGTCGCCGAGGGGGGCGCGAGACCCCAAATTTTGAGTACTCTTGTGTTTGTCCATATTGGAGCTGCTTTGAAGACAGCGACAGCTTGGGTGGTTCTCAGTACATAACTTGTAGGTGGGCTAGGAAGAGAGAAAGAGGTTAAGGTGACATAGGAATCGAGCAAGCGCCCGAGGAAAAGAAAACGGATTGTAATAGTGTCGTCGCGTCCTGAAGCTGTAGGAAGCGATCACTTCGGGTGGCGACAAAAGATTAGCAAGTAGGATCGCAAGTGATGGAGACGATCGCGCCAGGGATGTCGCGTAGAGGTCGCCGGGTTGAGGTTGTTTGATGTTGTGCCTGAGGATGGAAGAGGCGCAAACATGCGACGCGGGCGGGTTGAACGCTGAGGAAGCCAAAGTTTGGACCAATTCGCCAATAACCAACTGTCAACGAAAAGATGATAAGCTCAGCTCTCAACCAGCTCCAAGTATCTTTGCAGGTTGAATGTTTCAATGAGTTGGGAAGATGGGTGGGTAAAGTGGGAAGGGTGGTCAAGTTGAGGTGGGTGTGAAGGAAGGGAGGCAGGTGCCGAGCTGGCTCAGGTAGCCCAGGTTGACCCTAGCGGCGTCACTTTCCCCGTAACCTAAAATGCCTACTTGGCCTAGGTAGGTGCGGAAGTAAGTAAGTAAATATCTACCTGGGTAGTTAGGTCAGGTGATAAGCTGGACTGCAGCTTCCTGGCTTGATATCTACCTAGCTATCTCGGTACTTCTTAAGGGGAATCGCAGCCACTTCCCTGCAGCACCATCGTGGCTTGGATCTTGGTCGTCACCCAACTGTTTGGACACTACTTTGGCACATGTGCACTACAAGCTCATGTGGAAGACGGTGAATATATATCCATTGAGTGACCATGAGTACTGGCACTGGCCTGATACAAAGCAGTCGACACATGAACACTTTATTATGCGCGATTCGTAGGGAGACACTCACTGCAGCATGAAGAACTCGACTGAAGTCTGCCCCGCCCCCAGTCCTTATAAGATGGAAGAGAAGCATCAGTTGGTGAAGGAACGAACGACACTGATAACCGTCAGACCCATATCTATGTCTGAACCCTCGGGACATTATGTACTAAGTATGTAAACAAGTGGTGGGAGATGCTGCTAAGTATTGGCAGAGACTCGTGCCGAGTTCAGTTACCTAGATATTATAATATACAAGCTCTTATGGACGAGACTGTGAGCAGCGCAGTTGAACTCACGGAAGCGCGTTGCTTGACCGTCTTCAGTTCGAAGTTGCAAAGGCAACCTTGGAACGTCTGAGAAGCCTCCCAAGGACGTTGTCGAGAACCCGGTGGTGTTAGTCAGCATCCGCCATTAATACAGCACACATGGGATGACCCTGGACGTCAACTGGTGCCAGCTGGCCCCGCTTGGTCCCCACTTGCCCATTTAAGTTGATAGTAGCCAAAAGTTAACGGTGACAAGACGCGTCAAACCGCGTTTCAACTTCTGAACCGCTCTTTACTACTGCTGACGTCGTTATTTCGCAGTTTCGTCGCACTGCTTCTACTGTATTGACTTTCGCACCGGTCCAGCCGCCTGGACTTGGTCTAACAGACTGTCACTTTGCTTGCGTCTGAATTGTCACGTTAGATTGAAAACCCGACGATGTCCGGCACCGGCGCTGCAGCGAAGCGACGACCACGGTCGCACTTCGAGACCGACGGCGAAGCCGATGCCGTCAGGTTCAGTGATCGATTATCCCCGGCCTCGTCTTCGTCAGATGGCTGCAAGAGGATGCGATTGAGGGGTGGTAGAGGTGCTCCCAGTCAACTTGAAGAAGACGGAGACGAAGACGAGCACGGCAGCAGCGACGAATACCACAACAACGCACTTTCTGCACAAACGAATGGAAGTGCCACGGGTAACGGTACAATCAAAACCGAGTTCTCGACTGGCGCCATCGTCCGCGTCATGGTCGAAAACTTTGTCACCTACGAGAAGGCCGAGTTCTTCCCCGGCCCCAATCTCAACATGGTCATCGGTCCCAACGGCACAGGCAAGAGCTCGCTCGTTTGTGCAATATGTCTAGGCCTGGGCTACCCTGCAAGTGTCCTCGGCCGCGCCACGTCGTTCGGGGAGTTTGTCAAGCATGGCAAGGAATACGCGATAGTGGAAGTGGAACTGAAAAAGAGACCAGAAGACCGTGCGAACTATGTCGTTAGACTTAGAATCAACCGCGAGGACAACAATAGGAAGTTCTCGTTGAACGGAAAGGAGATCACCCACAAACGTATACAACACCTGATGAGAGAGCTTCGGATCCAGATCGACAACCTGTGCCAGTTCCTGCCGCAGGACAAGGTGGCTGAATTCGCTGGACTGAATTCAGTCGAACTTCTTACCAGGACGCTGCAAGCGGCCGCGCCACAGGAGATCATTGATCAACAGCAGGAACTCAGGAGAATGTTTGACGAGCAAAAAGAGTTGCAACGGCAGCTCGAAACCGATGCGGAAACTCTTCGTGGTTGGGAAACTCGGCAGCAAGGTCTTCAGGCAGACGTCGAACGCTTGAGGGAGCGAGAAGAAATACAAAAGACAGTCGCCGATTTGACGGATGTGCGCCTTGTCCTGGATTACAATGAGAAAAAAGAAGCCTTCAATCAAATCAGAGAGCGCAGGAAACAAGCAGCGGCGAGACATCGCAGGCTTGAGGAGAGGTCTGCCCCTTCTCTTGAAAATGTGAACCTGAAGCAAGAGTACGCAAGCAAGGTCCAGGCTGCTTTTGATGGAAGAAGGCGAAGAGCCAGAGAGGCGGAGCAAGATGCCGAGAAAGCGTTCACTCGCGTTTCCAAAATCGATGACGACATAAAGAATATTGAGGATAAAAAGGCGGCGGAACAGAAGTCATTGACTTCAAAGAGGCAAGAGATCTCAGGTTTCCGGACCAAGATCACCAATCTCGAGGCAAGGTACAAGAGCAGCCAGGTCGAATTCAGTGCTGCTGAGTGGAACCACAAAATTGTACGTTGCGAGGTTATTCCACCATATATCTGAAATTGTGAACTAATATTTGACTAGAGAGAACAAAAAGCCCGCATCGATCAGGAATTGAGGGACGAGAGACAGGAGCTCGATGCTATGAAAGATGAGTTGAGAACCCGCGCAAGGGACAATAAGACGGAACGAGAGGCGATAAAGAAAGAGCTCCACACTCTCAATTCCCAGGAAGGCCAGAGATACCTCCAACTCCGAAAGGTTGACACCGATGTTGCGACGGCCTGGGAATGGTTGCAAGAAAACGGAGCGAAATTCGAGAAGCCGGTGTTCGGCCCGGCGATGCTGACCTGCTCCATAAAGGACAAGCGATACTCCGACCAGGTGCAGTCCCTGTTGCAGAAGGATGACTTCCTCTGTTTCACTGCACAAACCAGGAACGATCACAAAACACTCACCGACCAATTCTACAGGAACATGAAACTGGCGGTCACAATACGTACTGTGACGGCCGACTTGTCGGCTTTTTCCTCGCCTATACCTCAAGAGAGTCTCCAAGCGCTGGGTCTTGATGGCTACGCGTTGGACTTTATTGAGGGTCCAGATCCGGTACTTGCCATGCTCTGCTCAGAGAAGCGGGTCCATCTTACTGGGGTGGCTCTGAGGGACATCAGTGACGAACAGTACCAACGACTCTCTGAAGGCGAAAAGATCAATTCGTTTGCCTGTGGAAGCTCAATGTATCGAATCACTCGTCGCAAAGAGTATGGGCCTGGGGCCACGTCCACGATGTCCCGCACCATTCGACCTGGTCAATTCTGGAAAGATGAGCCGCTAGACACCTCTGCAAAAACGGAGCTGGAGCAGCGCCTCCGGGAGCGTGAGAGTGAATTTGTCGAAATGAAGAAGCAAAATGAAGAAATCGGTGCGAAAGAAGAAGCCTTGAACGAGAAGGTGACAGAAATCGAGGAGGAAGTGGTAAGCTTTCCATCTCAAATACCTGGAAGCACAACAGCTAATGCATCCTACAGAAAAGACTGGAGTCAGACAAGAACACCCTACAGCGAGAGTATAATCACTGGAAATACCTCCCTGATAAAATTGGTTCGTGGAATCGATTCCTTGATGTTTGAACTATTGCTGACTTGATCCTATCCTACTAGATTCGGAGAAGAAGAGCTTGCAGAACAGGCTGGACGACATGAGGGAAACGAAGCAGAGGTTGCTGTCATATGACAGCGAGTATGACAGGCTCACTATAGAGAAGGCAAAGGCTGTTTTGCAACACAAAGAACACATTCGCGTCATACATGATGCAAACCAGTCTGTCACTGAAGCAGCCATTCGCCTCATCGAAGCCAACTCAGATCTTGCTGCCTTGAAGGAACACAACTCAGGCATTGTGCAAAGCCTCGAGGAAGAAAAGGCGAGGGTGGATGCGCTCGTTCGCGAAGCGGAGATTGCCAAAACCCAGGCTAAAGCAGCCCAAGAGGCATTCGTATCAGTCGTATCAACTGGTGTGGGCGAGGAAGTGGACACTGACAGGAGAGATTTCCTCATTGGGATGTCAGAAGGCCACACGGTGGAGAGCATTGAGGCTGACATCGACGCCGAGAATGCCAAGCTGGAGCTCATCCATGCTGCAGACCCAGGCGTCCTGCAGGAGTTCGAGAAGCGGGCGAGGGACATCGAGCGAAGCCAGAGGGAGAAAGCCAGGAAGGAACAACACCTCGATGAGCTCAATTTGGGGATACAGCTTCTGAGGGAAGCGTGGGAGCCGCGTCTCGACGATATCATCAGGCAGATCAACGATGCCTTCAGCTACAATTTTGAACAGATCAACTGCGCTGGCGAGGTCGGCGTCCACAAGGACGAGGACTTTGACAAGTGGGCCATCGAGATCAAAGTGAAGTTCAGGTATGTTTCTCGCGCACGGCCAGGTGCTTTGGGCTTTCGAGCTAACCATGTCAAAGAGAGAACGAGACCCTCCAGAAGCTCGACCAGCACCGTCAGTCCGGCGGCGAGCGGGCCGTATCCACCATCTTCTACCTCATGTCCCTCCAGTCGATGGCGCAGTCGCCCTTCCGTGTCGTCGACGAGATCAACCAGGGTATGGACCCGCGCAACGAGCGCATGGTCCACGAACGCATGGTCGAGATCGCTTGCAACGAGCATACGTCGCAATACTTCCTTATCACACCCAAGCTGCTCTCGGGTCTGAGGTACGATGAGCGCATGAAGGTGCTGTGTATCGCCAGTGGTGAGCACATGCCTGAGGAGGGTGGGAAGCTAGACTTCTCCAGGTGTGTAAAGATCAAGAAGAGGTTGCTAGCTGCTGCCGCTGCTTGAGACGGTCAAGGCTGGCCTTTTCAGGGCTGAGAAAGGATTGATTCTGTTACTTGGTCGGTGAAATAAATATTAATTGTAGGGCGGGACACTACCATCTATCAACAAGATACCCAATTCTTCCAAAGATCGCAATCCCTTTGGCAGTGATATCAACATCAGATATGTGATAAGTCAGTCCATCGATGGGACGCGATGCTGCGAATTAACCATCTGGCGACCAAGTCATTGACATGCAATATTGAGACCTGGATGTTACTCCTCTTGTGAACTGAACAGATATGGTCACTCAGCTGGGTTCTTCGGCCACACGGTCAAGGTAAACTTGTCCCATACATGTCAACGCAATACTTCAGACCGAGCCTCGATATGACCCCTTATCTACACACAAACACCTGTGATTGCCTCTCGCGTGAGCGGCCTCTGGTCCAACCGTACGGGAAACCCTCACCGCTCAATCTCACGGCGTCTTTCAGTGGCAAGGCCCATGTGAGATCCCTCCGCAAGGCAGCGTGGCTGTGGCTGTGTGTGTGTACTGTTATATGTGTGTGCATTTGTCATTGAGTAGGAAACGGACTGGTCTAGATCAGGCAGCGGGAGGCAGCAGAAGTAAAAACAAAAGAAACCACCACAAAAACCTAAAATAAAATAAAAAATTGCCCTCGCACGCTCGGGAAGCAACATTGGAAAAGGCCCATGTCCGACGTCCGGTCGGAATCGTTCGACCGTGACGGGTCACTGCGTCTCCTGTGACACCGACAGACAAGACAAGCCACCTCGACGCCTCGTTCCCTGCCGTTCGGGGCGCGGCTTCGTGTCGATAATATCCCTCTCCCTCTCTTAGCCCACGCCACCCGATCCTCCTGGGCGTATTGTCTGAGTTCTGGGGTCTCTCTCCCCTCCAGGGGCTGGAGAGGCAAGGAGGCGGGTGTGAGTGTCAGCATATCTGATGCAGGTGGGCGATGACGGGTTAGCATCTCGCAACGGTTTCCTTTTCGCGGGATATTGGGCGGGGAAAAGAAGGGACCGGGGAGGGGGGGGGGGCGCGCGCGCGCTTCCTGAGACGTAGTTACACCAGAGCTGGTCCGTGGACGCAGATGATAGGGGCGCGAGGCCTGATTGTCGAGGCGTATAAGCTTACAGATGTAAGCTTAATATGCCACCGAGGGCATGCCCCACCACCCAATGGGGCCTGGGGGCGAGCTCCTTCTCGAGGCGTCGCACGGTTGGGGAGGGAGGGCATGGCAGGCATGAGCAATCTTGATATCTGCATCGGAAGGCTACCAGCATGAATCCGGATCATCCAGCCCCCCGGTGCCCCCCTGATGACAGCAGCTACGGCCAGATTGCATCACCACGGGGATCAAGTCACCAAGACGTCAAAGAGTCAGGTGCGCAGGAGGCCAATATATTATTTCGTGTTGAAGGGTTCTAGCTGCAGATCTACTATATACCTCGCTTGCCGGGAGGGAGAAGGATTGGGGAAAAAAGCAGTGATCGCCAGCCCGATGCGGCATGTGGCAAAGAGCCGCAGGCCAATGCCCGTCTGCATCCAGACATCACAACGTCCTGAAATAGAAGCATGTCTGCAGCAGAGACCTTCCACAGCATTTCCCTCCCAGCCTGCTTGGGGAATCTTGTCGTATCCGTTTCATAGCTGCGTGACCCCCTCCCGGCACACGCGACACGGTGGCGAATATGCTCCAAGGTGACCCTAATAGGCGACATCTAATAGCGTGCGGAGAGGATGGACATCTACTACATATGTAGGTGGTAGTGGTGATCTGGAGCTGCGCCCGCTCGACGTGCCGTAACTTACAGGACCAGTACGCGTGCAGGCGTGCCAATTACCACAAGAGATAACACAGCATTTTAATATGCACTTCCAGCAAGTCGAGATAACGCCTATGCACTTTCGAGCCCCATACAACGCATACTAGCTCATTGAGCTTGCGCGTCACTGCGTTGGACAAGAGGCTAAGCCAAACCATGCGCGATGATCTCCTCCCCAAGGCAATAGGGCCATGGCCAGCCGATCAATCCCATTTACCATTCGCACGTATGGCTGGATGATACCGTACGTGCTCCTCTTGGTACACGATCATTGGAGGGAAGCGCGCCCTCTGGGCGTCGATATCTCTGGCTTGGAGCAAACCACCCGAGTGCTATCCTCCTTTCGACCTAGAATAGGCCCCATTAGGCGCAAACAATTTCCCGATCTGGGATATGTCGTACCATGGCCCCATAACCAGTAGGTTGGCGGCGGAAGAGAGAGAGGGAGCTACCTACTCATAGCCACGTGTACGGCGACGAGTCGGGGGCGGAACGGGCAAGGGGTCTGCAAACTCCGTACGCTCGTTGCCATCGGGATTGGCCAAACCCGTACGATAGGTACTTTAAACACCGGGTTCGGCGAAGGGTTTTCTTAGAGGCCTCAACGTGCCGCGCCCTGACAGCTGGCAAACGGAAGGCCGCGGGTGACCATTTGAGGGGGTTGGTGGTGGTGGTGGTGGTGGTGGCGTCAAGACTCGTAAGGAGCCTATGGCAACTCGACTCTGCCCTGTCGCTTGTAAAGGGCCGGCCACACGACTGGGCGGCCTCGTTTCGTCTTCCAGCTGGCATCCATCCGTCATGCCGCCAGGACTCTGTAGCCGATGCTTCGGGGCGCTCGTTTGAAGGTTGTGAAGCTCTGAAGCTGAATTGCCCCTGGTAGGCCAGTCGAGTGGTGATTTACTTGGGACGAGAGGGGGGGGGGGGCAGGGCTTTGCGCCGCGGGGGCGGTCGACTGTCCGTCAGTATTGTTGGGATGTGAGTGAATGAAGTGGCAACCATGAACGCCGGATGGCTGTTCCTGATAATAAACCATATAGGATGTAATTTGCAACGGGATACAAGTCGGTGGTGCCCACGCGCTGGTAGTCCTCTGCAACGGTTTCATGCATGCTTCTTAATAGCCTTGAAGGTCTCCGGATGAGCGTGCCGAATTCTGACAATTGAAGCCGTGCGAACAGACAGGGCAGAGGAGTTCTATAGACATTCGAGACTCTACCCATTATTTTTCTGTTTTGTCCAGCTTGAAACACACCTGGGCAGTTTGGCAGTCTGGGGTACTGGCACTACCGCGACCTCAGAGTGCCTAGGCATGTGCATACCTAGGTAGTGTGAAGTACCTAGTTGAGTACTCTAAGCAGGCAGGTAAGCCACAGTCGCCATTGGGTCGAATACAGCATGTTCATTGGCAAGCCCCGACGGCAGCCACGCAGCCACGAAATTCCACAAGCTGGGGATTCCCGTGGGGAAGAAGATTGAGGGAGAGAGGGGGGGGTTGTGTCCAGGGAAGATGATTCGTCAATGGAAAATTCTCCGAAGGCAAGCAAGTGGGTGGTGCTGAGACTGCGAGACAACGCAATGTTTGAATTCTGACACTGAGGACTGCTTGTCGAGACGGGTGTTCCATCCCACCACCACTCTTCGACATCTCTTTCTCGGGTTTCATCCTGCCATCTCGGTACCTTTCAGGGTGGTTCCAACCTTACGTGGCGGTAAGTGGCCGTTCATCATATGATCCGTGGCTGAACGGGCGATCCAGACGCGCAAAGACGCGCGCTCTCCCTTCAGCATCTCCAACACCCTCATGCCGGGACTCTGATCAGAGCTGTCTGTTCGCAATCGTCACCAGTAGCTATCAGATAGGTACTCATACGTTGCACCGACCGCTTGACAGGCAACGGGCAGGTGGAGCACTGAGCAAGGCTGAACTTCTAGACCGAGGCAATGTAGAGTTGAGACCACCTGGACACCTACTGTGGTACATACATACAGACCCGGGAGAAAGGACGTCATGACCGCGGATGTCAGTGCCGCGGTTGGCATGTCGTTGCGCAGAGCGGAGATTGAGGCTCAGATCGGGTGGTAAGCACCCTGGCTCGAAACGCAACGACAAGGAGACGAGCTTGGACAGGATGCCTGTCCCGCCTGTTGAATGGGTTGAATGGCGTCAAGTTGTGAGATTACATGCCAGCTCAGTCCCGAGAGGCAACGGGACGGCGGAAATTGCATATGTACCTAGGTATGCATAGCCATGGCTCGAGTCCGCGGTACAGCACGTATGTAGTAGTTTGTGTAGAGAGCCGAGGAGGGTAGCAAGTGGCTGACAACTGCACCTCCTTGGATTCTTTAGCCTGGATGCTGCAGGCTTCTAGGGCTCGGGTTGGAAGGCGAGCTGCAATAGCGTGAGGTGCTATAGCCTCGTCTTATCTCCATGAGTTTGCTCGCCTATCAGTGCTACTCGTGTGGCCGATGAGCTCTCGGCCGTGCTGAACCAAGGAACTTCACTGGCCGGGCAGCCAGGGCAGGATGGGCTGGCTATCCAAGAGTTGACCACCTCGCCGTCCACTCCAGGACGATCTCGAAAGGAATCTCTGGTCTGATGATACTCTTTATAAAGCGCGACGCGTCAACATGTCCGGCCTTTTCAGGTCCCCGGTCGACAGCCGGTACATTGGGACCGCACAGCAGGGGCTAGGTGATATGCAAGGACATGGGGGTGTAGATGGATCGCCACGGGCGGGCACGCGGGTACCGCAGTAGTGTGAAGGAAGAGAGTCGGCGAGGATGGCGAGAATTGATGTGATAGGTATCCTGGATAATTGTGTCGCTTCGTGACTGGGTCTTGTTCTTCCACACCGCCGTGGGATCTCGCCGAAGAGTGCATCTCGCAAGGCTAGCGCCAACGATAGCTCCGGCAGGTTGGTTCTCTGTTGTGGGCTTTGGGCGCGACGTGGTTCTCTTTTGCTGGCACAGTCGAGATTGACGATGGGCCTTCTTTTTTTTCTTCTTTGTTTTTGTTATGTTTTCCTCCTATGCATGTATGTGTCTTCCTTTTCGTCTTTCCCTCCTCTTTTAGGCTCGCTGGACCGTGCCTGTGTTTAGTCGTATCCGATGCGTCATGCAGCCATCATTGTGGGGGGACAATCGAACATTCAACGCGCCTGGTACGTCAATGCTACTATCAGGCTCCACTTGCTTCTTCCAGTCCGCTGGATGAAGAGGCAATAATACCTAAAACAAATGCGACCCAATGTGTTTTGACAGCGTCGATACCTACATAATTGAAACTTGAGGGCAAGCCACAAGCTGCAACTCTTCGGACAGGTGACTGTCGATGCGGATTCGTAACAGTTCAAAAAGCTGCCAACCATGCACAAGACACGAGCTAGGAGTGCTGGTCTCAGGGGCTGTTGGATGGCAGATGCAGCATCAGCACCAACAGGGGTGCGTGATAGATCCTGCAGTGCGATGCCATATTCCCAATTTCCCATTCCAAGTTTTTTTGCCAGCCTGTTGATCGCTTCCGCTCCTATGGCAACATGGGACGTTTCCCGACCAAGAGCCATCTGGTCGGAGCGCTCTCCACACCACGAAGTCAAAAAGCTACCTACAATATAGGTACCATATCGGTGAGGGAAGAAGGACCACCCCGTTTGTTGTAGTGTAGGGGAAGCTGTGAACCACGGATATATCAAGATTGCCGTGGTTAGCGGTGGGCAGAGTAGCTATGTACGGATCCGTACAATCTCCATGCACACATGCACTGATATGGCGGGCTGTATGGCAGCGGGGACGCGCGAGACCAGCTGGCTAACGCGATACTAGTGTATGGTGTAGATACGCCGGCGAGCTGAAGAGGGACTGAGGAGCCCACCAGCAAGGTAACCAAACAGCTCGCTGCTCGGCTGCGTGCTGCCACTAGTGTACTGTAATATTGTAGCCTTCATCAATCTGCTGCTGGATAGCAATTGAGTTTTGAGTTTTTGGTCCCATCGCGCCGACCCTCGCAGGCCTCCCTCCCTGCCAGCCTGCCTCCTGCCTCCTGCTTCCCTGGAGCTTTTGCTTCCGCGCAAACATGGGATTCCCTTGTCTTCTAGCTTCTGTGTCGTCCGGAGCTCTCGGCTGTCGATCACGTAATTTTAGGGATGGGCAGACCTGGCAGAATGGATGCTGAAGATGCTGAAAGTCGCCCGTAGGTATGTATTTAGACCCTTTCTTTTGGAATTGCTGTTTCGCGGTGGGGGTGGTAACGACCACTTGGGCACTTTCACCACAGGGGTGGTGCGGTTTGGGTTCAAATGCTGTGCTGATGTCCTTGTTGATAGATACATCCGTCAATACTGTGCGGACCCGCATCGGCTGTCCCCCCCCTCTTCACTCTCCCCCCCAGCTATTATCGGCATGTAAAATCGTTGACCCTTGAATGAGCCAGTTCAAGATCCCCAAAATAACCGCTAGGAGAGTGAGAGGCGTCATGAGGGTTGAATGTGTCCAGTGACTGAGATTTTCCGTGATGACAATCTGCGTGCGTGGAACAGTGGAACGAACCACGGCTAGGCAAGGATCGAGGTTTTTGCCAGTGGTAAGAGGTTCCGCAGATTCAGATTCAGATGTCGAGATTAACGGACCGAGTTCCTGGACCTTGACGTCGGTCTCCGCAGTAATGACGGTACCAACAGCAGTGATCATTCATCATGCTCGACATTGGTAGGGTTCTCGGTGATAATGTTAAGAAGGGAGCGGCAATCGATGATGAAGTATCTGCCGTTGCTGTTGATCAGTTGGATCTCAATAACAATACCCTGAATACCTTTCCAGCCAGCCTTCCTACCTGCCACGCCACGCCGCCATGCCATGCCAGACGTTGTCGGAGCATTTCCTCAACCCCGGCAGCCCAGTCACAGTACAGCATACATATTTCATACACGGGTAATCGACCAACTTGCCGGCCCTCCCCCCCCCTTAATTTTTCATTAGCACCGGCAACCCCACGAGCCGCATGTGAAGATGGAGACCGAATTGGCTTTGGCGTGTCTGGCCACCTGGCTTGCCATGGCTCTTGGGTGCTCCAGGGGGCTAGAGAATATGGTGGTGAAAGTTTGGTACTCCGTACGGATTACACTTCCAGGTGCCTGATCGCCCAAGGCCGGATATAGGCGTGGTTAAACCCAGCAGCCCCAGCCAAGATGGAGCCCCATCTCTAAAATCCAAAAAAAGACAGGATGCTTGATCCGGACCCAAAGGGCCCAGCCCGTCCAATCTTGGGTCCACTCCAGGTGTCAGGGGGGCAGGGGGGAGTGTCAGTCAGTCCAGTCCGTCCAGAAGGGCTTATCGAAACCCATCCATCCTGATGGAGAGGTGGATGAGATTCCTGAAGTTGGTTGCATGGGGTCGATCCATCTCAGAGAAGAACTAATCGGCGACCCATCACCAACTACATGTAGCTAGTGTGAATATAAACAAACAAACAGGAGCGAGGCGGGAGCAGAGAGTACTGCGTATTCTACCATATTCAGGCCGCAGGGAAACATGCGCGACCGCAAGGTAATAAATGCATGTACTGTCTCAAGCCAGACTGCATAGGTACATGCAGAGGAAGCTGGTTGTGGTGTGGTGTGATGTGGTGTGGTTCGGTGTTTAACAGGTACGAGTAAAAAGATACATACAAGCAAGTATGTATGCGCACTATCTCCGTACCCGCCACGTTGCGGCGGTCCCGGCTGCCACTGACGTTATCCTTGACAATCGCGGTTCGGCCTTGTGGAAAAGAGCCTCTGGGTGTTCAGGTTTTCTTATGCTTTGGAACACCGGGCTGACTGCGCTGATGGTCGAACTGGCAGACTGGCTGGATAGGTTTTACATATCCCACTGGTTTCACAGTACGCCTGGGTTAGTATGTATTTAGCTAGCCTGCCAGCCAGTAGCTGGTAGGGTAACTAGGCAGGTACGTACTAGATCATACAGGGCTGCCCAGGGCTGGCAGGGAAGTGAGAGTGCGGCCATCCTTCCCAGCTCTTCTTAGGCTTCCAGGCTCATCCCAGCAAGCGTAGTCCATTTTTACCCACCCTCGTGCAAGTCCAGATTAATGTCCAGAGTGTCTGAGTGTCACTGAGTGTCAACCTGTCTGTCCCAGTCAGCCCAGTGTCCATCCATCACTGTCCAGAACCCAACGGCACCTGGGCAATATCGTAGTACAGTTGACGCACACTCCACGAGTCGGGCCGCGCAATGAGGGGAACCGCTACACAGCAGGTAGATACCTAAGAAAGATATAGTAAACCCAGCCAAGCTCCATGTACCACATACTGCTGATCACCTAATCATCCCAATCACCTAACACGAGCAACACTTTGTAAGATGCCTGGGAGAAAATGCTTGAAATCCGGTACCTCCGTACCTTGACGTATCCACGGACGCTTCAGCACGGCTGACACAGCCTCCACAGCCATGGGATAATCTGAATACACAGTACGGATCCGTACATACACTACCTTAGGTACCTAGGTAGCTAGGCGATGACAATTCTGGAGCCTGACTGGCCTGGTTTTCCCTTCCATCTCCACCCTTCCAAGGTTTCGCCTCAATCAATTCATCACACTGGCTTGAGGGCAGGCTGGAACCTCCTGGATCCTGCTCCTGGCTCCTCTCTCCTATGCTCCTGTGGCTTCTTTTTTCCCTTCTTTTTGATGACTGAGTGTGGGTTCCTGACCAGGCTAGGCACTGTACTATGTAGCAGGTAGCTATCAGTGACCACTGTCTGGGCCGTGCTGCTGTGTTGTGCTGTGCTGTGCTGTGCTGTGTGTACTTGCATGCATTGCACCACCTACTATGATAGGTAGGTACCTAGGCAGTTTAGAAAATACCTAGGTACCTACTGTACTGTATCGTCCCGTACTGTACCGTACTGTACCGTACTGTGACCCGCTATAGACTGCATTTTCAACCTTCTTGCTGCTTCCACTCTCCAAAACCCTCCAAGCTTGTTTCTCCTCCCTCTCACTGCAGACTGCAGCTTGAAGCTCTCTCTCTCCCCCGTTACCTAGCCGCCCACACCTCTTGCCTTGGCTTGCATTGCATGTTAGTTTTTGGGTCCTCTGTCCTCCCGTTTTCCATAGTTGTTACTCACTATCCTATCGACATCATCGCCTGTTTGGTTGGACGCACGCATGACGCTTCGTGAACATTGGGGAAGGAGGAACACATACACATACACAAACGCTTAAACTTGCACTTACATATACACCAAGAT
Source organism: Cytospora chrysosperma (assembly GCA_016808195.1). Lineage (NCBI taxonomy): Eukaryota > Fungi > Ascomycota > Sordariomycetes > Diaporthales > Cytosporaceae > Cytospora > Cytospora chrysosperma. Next base: position 1,901,926 of record JAEQMF010000012.1, read on the forward strand.
ACGCTTCTCACGGCTCACCAACGCAGTCGCTGCTTCCTTGAAATCCTCACGATAGGAGACACGACCCGGCCTCCACGTCGCTCGCTACTACTGTTGCTTTGGCTGCTGCTACCTCTGGTGGACAACTTTCGCACCGTGGATCCTGACCAACCTCGGGAGAAAATTCCCATTCCCAATCCCAAAACGGGTACAAGCCACAAACCACAATTTTATCTACTAGGTCAGTAACGTTGGCGAGATGGCAATCCCTGGTTTAGGACGAACCTAAGCCCCAACCCACGCACGCGGCCTATCAGCTTCAACCCGCTCTACCTACGCCTCACCAGGGGAGATCCCGCAGGGCCTTGAATCTTGCTTGAATACCCAGATACAACTTCGACACTGTTCACAATTTGCCTGGACACTCAATACCTCCTAGCCCCTACTTCTTTGTCCTTGGTTGCAACGCTGTTTGTTCTGCCCACTTCAATCACTCCCTCAGTCCCAAGGCAGACAAGAGCTATCCCGCCATCCCACCATCCTGCTATTCAGCTAGCCCATTAGCCGGCATCGAACTCAGTACTGACCTTGATCCCGCTTCTCAGGCGCTACCCATAACGCTTGTCGCTCGTTAAAGCTACCTACTCTTGTTTTTCCTGTTCAGTGGAACAGCCGCTTGTTGCTCTAGTCCCCACGAGGACGCCGTTCTATCCACGCCGCCATTTCCCTTCGGTTCCGCCGCATTTATCGTGCCCCCCCCCCTTCCAGGTGCCAGGTTTCCAACACTCGTTGACTGCTCCACCATCTAACCTACCCGCCTATGCCGAATGGGGTCCGCGTCTACAACTAAGACATCCCTTTCCCAGTACTCATCTGCGGCTCTCTCCTAATTCTCGCGTACGACGAACCCTTATCCGGACGCAACCGTTGGTGGAAGACGGGATACAAGCAGAGGAAGAGGAAACAGCATACAGGGCTTAGGCGCGGAGTTCGAGGGAACAGCCCATCACAGTCGTGACACCGCCTCGGCGAACGGAATTCCGCGAGAGCAAATCCTCAAGGAGACAAAGAGGGAATTGTTAGGCCCCACCCAGCTCGGCCAGGGAGGTGCAGGTACTCGTGGCCTTGGGTTACTTTCACTGGCGCCAATCTTCCGTCCTTGCTGATCGCGAGAGCTGCATACCAGCTGTGTGAGCAAGGCCGCTCGCTCAACTCCACAATCCTTCTCGAAACTCGGCATCCCGCCGCGCCAATCACCCAGAGACCCATCATGGCTTCTACAGCGCCCCGTCTAAAGATTCTATCAGGTGTGTTGACCCCGGTTCCGTTGTACCTTGTACAAGCATTCATCATTTGCCCGTTGTTGCGCTGCCTCCGCGATTCTGCATCTTGCTTCCTCTTACAAGTGCGACACTACATTCTTCGGAGAGTTGGGGGATTTTCTTCCCTTGAATAAGCCCCTTCCCGCCTGTTCCACGTCTCGTTCCTCCTAGTCTCCACCCTACCGCACACTCGTTTTAGTTTTTCTTATTCTTGGGAGTTTGATGCTCATGCATCCTCCATCCACCCTCCTCTCGACATGGCTGACATAGAACCGATGAACATTATTACAGTTGGTGGAAATGCCGTCTCTGCATTCTTGTCCTGGAGGTTACAGGCCACCAATGCCTGCGATGTCACTCTCGTGTGGAAGTCTGGCTACGACCACGTAGCCCAGTATGGCATTTCTTTCAAGTAGGTCGTGTTCTGCACAGATTTGACACTTAACACAGCCGCCTGTATTCTAACAGACATCCCTCAGGTCCGACGTCTTCGGCAACGAACGATTCAAGCCACGCCGAGGTAGGATGAGCAGCATCTATCCTTCCAGCTCCTTCATCGATCGCTAACAGGAATGGCAACAGTGGTCAGATCGCCCGAAGAAGCGCTCAGCCGCAAAGAATCCCACTTCGACTATGTCGTCCTCTGCGTTAAATCACTCCCCGATGTGTATGACCTGGCCTCCGTCATCGAATCCGTCGTTGTTCCTCAACACACATGTATCCTAGTCAACACCACGAACGCCATTGGCGTCGAGGCAGCCATCCAGGAACGATACCCGACGAACGTCGTGCTGTCCCTAGTAGCGGGCGCTGACATTGTACAACTCGGTCAAAGCGAATTTGAACACAAGGGGTCGACGGAAATCTGGATCGGTCCGGCGAAGAGGAATAGCGAGATTCCCGCAACAATACAGGACGACATGGCCTCTGCTCTTGCTATGACACTGAGTTCTGGCCAGGTGGATGCCAAAGTATCTTCCAACATCCAACAACACCAATTTGAGCGAGTCATCGGGTTAGCTTAACTCCCCCTCAGACACTCCACCCTTTGTGGCTTGATACACGGCTAACATTGTCCACAGCCCCATTGCTTTCCATCCTGCCAGTGTCCTCTTCGAGACTACGAACTACGCCGAACTCCTGGCTAAGCCTGCCGTAAAGCCTCTGATCTCGGGGGTCATCGAAGAACTGCTCGAATTAGCGATTGCTCAAGGCTGCAAATTTGATGCGGACTACAAGCAGAAGGTCATGGATGACATGGTGAAGCAGTCAGGAACAGACAGCATAATGTGGCAGGATTTCAAGGCCCAGCGCCCCATGGAAGTGGAAACATATCTTGGCTCCCCTGTCAAGTTGGCCAAGGACGCTGGCGTAAAGGTGCCGCGCATCGAAACCATGTACGCAATGCTTCACCACCTGAATGTGGTGAACCGAACCAGGCCCAAGATCGATACGGTAGCAGCAGCAGGCCCGCCGCCGCCATCAGGCTCGCCCACCTCTTTAGCCGCCGCGTCCCCGCTGCCTCGCATGTCGGCGCAACCTGCACCACGGGGAATGCCACCCAATGGTATGCACAACGGCAATGGCATGCCTCCTCGAGCACGACCACGAGGCGCCTCGCAAATGGGACCACCTCCTGGCATGCGCCGTCCTTCGTCCAATGCCGGCCCTCCTAACGGTTATGGCCGACCACCGATGAATGGGCCACCCAATGGTTACCCGCGGCAGCCAGCTAAGCGAGACTCACTGGACGGCGCTGATCTGGAGGAGTTCAGCCATCTGGTCGTCTACGATGATCTTCCTGACGCAGGCGGAGTGGCGGCCCTCGATCAGCCTGATCTGGCGCTGAGAGAGCGCGAGTTGCAGATGCGACAGCGCGAGCTTGCACTGAGGGAACAGGAGATGCGGATGAGAAGGGGTCCTCCAATGGGTCCAATGGGACCGCCACCAGGGTCGCGGCGCGGACCTCCGCCAAGGATGCCAAGTGCTGCAATGTACGACGACGACGACGAAGATGAGGATTTCTTTGATTCCAACCCCGGACCGCCAGTGCCTATGATCGATCCGGATAACTTTGACATGATGAGTGTCACCTCCAGGAAAGCCCGCCAGCACCAGACAAAGACCACCTCAGCCGCCCAATTCCGAAAGAACCCAGAATTCGATAACGCCGCCCGCATTCCAGGGCGAGCCGATTCCGGCCCAGCTTCGGCAGGAACCGTTCCAGCCAGATCGTTAGCCAGGCCCCCAACCTTCGTGACAACATCTTGGAAGATCCACTCATGGGCTTCACGTCCAACAGATACGGTGCAGTTGACCGGACCGCGATGCAGCAGGAATCGAGAGCCAATTCGATGACGTCCCAACGAATGGACGATATGAGCTGGGGTCCTGGTGGCCCTGGATCCATGGGAATGAACGGAGCGTTTCCTCGAAGAGCGAGCCAATCCCCTGGATATGCTCCGTCGATGAGGGGAGGAAACGGCAGGCCCTCGCCACCCAACGGACTTGGCGGTCCTATGAACGGCAGACCGTCTCCGCCGAACGGCGTCCGTCAACCGAAACCACAGTATCCTCCAGGTCATGGCAATGTTGTTGCACCGCAACAAGTCGAACAGCACGCTGGGGTGAGCAACCTTAACCCGCCCAAGAAGGGCAAGAATGTCCCAAGTCTGACCGGAAGTGCGAGCGCCAGCGCGGGCAGTGGTGAATCCACTAACCTGGACACGCCATCCGCACACAGCAGCCAAAGTAGCCTCGGACCCCGCCCTCCGATTGCAGCACGCTAGGGGCGCCGCATTCCCGGGTATGGCCTTCTGAACCGGGCACCAGGGCGCCTGCGATACCCGAGTCTTCCATTACTACGAAGATCGAGTGTTATATCAGCTCGTCCTCGAGGTGTGGACTGATCGGACGGCGCCCTGTACGTGGGCTAACTACAGGCTTCTGTGGCGACACTTGGCGGACGACGAACATCACCTGCTTCCCACCAATGTGCAGCACGAGGCTTCTTAGTGCGAAATCTACTGCTACCTATCCGAGCACTCGTAAAGAGTGACCTCGAATTCGAGAGACGACGAAACACATGGCATGCATACGAACATATAGACCGGGAAAGGCAGCTGGGACGAGAGGAGAACGGGGCTGGATTACGACACTTGGGCCGGCGCATTTCGAGAAAAGGACAACGACCGTACAAAAATCACCAACATAATATTAGTGGATCAGGTCCCACGGGACGATGAGGAGGGGCCGAATCCGACAGTACATAGGGCATTTTGGCGCGGCAGGCGAAGGGAGACCACATATCACCACATACTTATTTTATTTCTGGTAATACAACAATCATCAACATTGGAATCCTCGTCCTCCCGTCTTCAATTCGTCCTCGTCCCTTTGCCACCGCCTGCCCGCACACACCCACCCACCCGACCGAGGAATAGCATGGAATGGAAGGTCCGAAACTGAGAGCGTCTATCGAGGCCTCTCTCGAGAACGCAACAGTGGGAGTAGGAGGGAACATAGGAGAGGTCAAGAGTGGTGTTCACTGGTTCTGATCTCTTCGAATTAGAAGGGTTTCTTCAAGGTTAAAGCATTGTTGTGAAGGGGGAACATAATCTGCTGCTGTATAAACAAACCCGTGGTTGTCGAAACCACATGATTTCTTATGTCTTGTTTGTCTTTTTTGTCCTTGATTTTACTTTCTTCCCCTTTATTCATTATTCTCTCTCTTTCCCTTTGCTTTCTGGTTTTCTAAAAAGTTGCATCAACCATGACACGACGGCGGCAAAACTTCTTGTTTTTCTTACATCTACGGGGAGTTCTCATATGTTTTAGGATATATTCAGTGGCGAGGGGGTTGGGGGAAGGGAGGTGCGTCTACTACCTGGGTAGGGTAGTGCGCCAGACAAGCATGGGCACTTCAAATACTATCTTATCGGCTAGTTAATGTCAGCCCTTGATTCGGTCTGCCCCCGAGTTTCCTTGCTTTCTATGCCTAGGATTCTTACAATGTGCCCTTCTCACGTCTTCCTTTGCAACCAAATGTTCTGTAATCCAAGTCTGTCAGGTCTCTGTAACAAAACGGACGGGAAAGTGCACCTCGAACCCACGATGTGTGCGCCGTTTCGTCTGGAACCGAGCCGCTAGCTCGGGCTGGTTAGGGAGCATTTGGAACACGGTTGGATGGGTGTGATCGTGGTCGACCCTGGCCCGAGCAGCACGGGGCTGGTGACAAGCCTCTCGTTGCTGGACAGGATGGTCGTGTACGCGGGCAATATCAACAGGCTCCTCGAGGACGGCCAGAGCCACTGGATCCAGGTATGGGGCCGCCGGCGTCCCTGAGGACAGGGCGAGGCAAAGGGAGGGGGGGGCTGTATGAGCACGTCGGCGTGCCGAGCCAGTCGTACACGCCTTTCTGCCTGGATGAGAAGCTGGCGGCGAGGCTGTGGGACTGGATGGAGGAGGAGCTGAAGCCGTGGTTGGCATAGGGGTGGTCGGGTGAGAGAAACGAATTGGGCTTGGGTGGATGCCAGACTGACTGTGTCGAACTTGACCTGCTGTTTGCGGGAAAGCAGGGTGGTCATCAGGTTAATTATTCGCTGTCTGCTGTTTATGCTGTATCTTCTGTGGGCTACTCAAGGGACTGGTTTCCCTTTGAGAACCAACGAGGACTATGGAGGACCATATACAACTATTATCACTCTGGAACGGGCCCTAGTATTAGACATGTGATTTCCCTTGCTTGATACCTATTATAACAGCCTGACGTCCTCGGCTTTCCCCTTGCTTTGTAATTATGCCCGCAAAAGAGTGTACAGGTATAGATACTACGACGTCTTTATTGCACCTCCCGCTCGTGCGTCTCTGCCTTCATCCGGGAGCGGTCACAAGCCAAAGAGAAGCCCCCTTCTTCATCGTCGGCTTGTTGTCCTCTCGGTTACTATGGAAACACTCGATCGAAAACTGGGGCAATCCTTGTTTGAGAATTTGATGTGCCTGTAGTGGCAGTATTAAGAACCATATTGCCACCTCCAAGGTAGACAGATACCTACGCGTAGGGGCCATGTCAAGAACATCTCGACGTTATCATTCAAGAATGATGGCTGGGACGTATAACTTACATGGGAGGGTGGTACCCACTGTGATGAGTTACAGCATACATGGGGCAAAGTGATTCTGTTTGCATTTGTCGGGTTCGCTGCCAGCCTCGTGATGTGCCTGAGTGCCGACTCTCCATGGATCCTATATCTTTAATCCCAAGCCCAACGCTACTAAGCGTGAACAGAATCATCACCAAACGCGAAGAGACAAAGTGACGTGGCAGTCATGGAAGAGGTCGAGGTGCCTTTGGCTGTGCCGGTCAAAGGGCCCTTTCATATTCCGCCGTCGAGCTTGACAGCTGAAATCCACCCTCTTCATGAAGAGGTCACTGCCGAGGTGGACGGTTACTTTCTCCAGCACTGGCCCTTTCCCAACGAGAAAGCGCGACAGAAGTATGTGGCGGCGGGGTTTCCGCGGGTGACTTGCCTGTACTTTCCTAGAGCGCTCAACGATCGCATTCACTTTGCATGTCGACTGTTGACGCTGCTGTTCCTGGTAGATGGTAGGCCACGATAGCCCAGCTGTATTCTATACATTCCCAAGCGCAACTCGAAACCATGATTGACAAGGAGCTAGATGTTCTCGAAAACATGTCCCTCGACCAAGGACGCGCATACAACGAACGGCTGATGTCTCTGTTCCGGGGCTCCGTCCTTCCCGACCGCAGCGCGCCCGTCGAATATATTAGCTATGACCTTTGGGAGTCCATGCGTGCACATGACCGGGACATGGCGGACGATATCCTCGAGCCCGTCTTCACCTTTATGCGCGCGCAGACGGACCCCACGCGTCTGGCCAAGATGGAGCTGGGCCGCTATTTCAAGTATCGCGAGGCCGACGTGGGCAACGCGTGAGTTTGTTATACTCTTTTGTTCTGTTGCCATTGAATACTGTGTACACAGTATTGAACAAGAGTTGGAAGGAGAGTCTTTGGGGCAATGCTAACAATGTCTGCAAGTCTTCTGGGAGCACTGATGCGCTTCTCTATGGCTCTCTCTGTTCCGCCCTCGGACCTCAAGCTCGTCCGTCCCGTCGAACAGAACTGCTCGAAGCACCTCTCCGTTGTCAACGACATCTGGTCGTACGAGAAGGAGGTCCTGGCCGCGGAGACACTCCACGAGGAAGGCGGGACACTGTGCACGGCGGTCGCGGTTTTGGCCAGGGACGCCGAGATCGGCACCGACGCCGCCAAGCGCGTGCTCTATCACCTGTGTAGGGAGTGGGAGCATGAGCACCAGGCCCTGGTGGCGAAAGTCCTGGAACAGAGGGACACGCCGGTGCTGAGGGCGTATATGCAGGGCCTCGAGTTCCTGATGAGCGGCAATGAGCTTTGGAGCAGGACGACGCTGAGATACTTGGCCCCGGGGGACTGAGTCGCAGACAAATGTAGCTATACCGATACAAGATAGGAATACTACCTGTGCAGCCAAGCATCCACTTACTGCTGTGCAGCGTTCAGTCCAGTCCAGTCCCGTCCAGCCTTCCGGTGCTCCGGTGGCGACATGGCCGCACCCTATCGTATCTTTCCCTCAAGTAACACAGCCTTCGGGAATAAAGTCTGCTGCAGATGCAGCTTTAAGGTAGGTAGCCAGCCATCTGCCGTGGACCCCAAGATGGAAGAGAGTGAGGCTGTATAGCACGCGGGGGCGAGGGCGTATCTGTCCGTCCGGGGTGGTACGTAGCTTTTGAGGACAGAGTTGGTTAATTCCACGCCTATAGGTACCCAGGGTTTTGTGATCATCTTGGGTCGATCAAAGAATAATAAGGATAGTTTCGAGTGCTGCTCTTTGCTCTACCTGGATTCTTGGGCGATTGTCGTTCTCTCAGGGGAAGCTGCCAGCTGGTGACATCTGGCCAGCACCTGGCAGCAGCCGGTGGAGGGGTGGCTTGTTGCTCGTTGCCCCTTCAGCGCTCTGGGCTCACTCGACGCGTTCCGCGTCAACAAAAGCGCTCTGCTCAACCGCTCTATTACTCGAAGCCCGATTCACACAGATATACGCCATTGATACTCATTCCATGATCCACGGGAAAGCTCACAGCTTCAGTTCACAACCTCAGATTGCCACTTCCGCCTTCTTTCAGCATGAACACCAACAACCAAGCCACCCAGCGCCAGTCCATGGCTACCTCGGGCAGCGCCCTCAAACAGAGACAATTGGTACGTTGATGATGGTCATGATGGTGATTATAGTGAGGATTATGATGATTTGTTTTGTTTTACATTTCCATTTTGTATTTACATGTTCATTACTAATAATGATGTCTACTGCAGACTCAGCTGCATTCGCAGCTTGCCCAACTTTCCGCCAATCTCTCCGACACTGAGAACCTCCTCCGGATGACCAGCGTCCAGGCGGAATGCATGCGTGGACTTGGAAGCTGGCATGGTGGCCTGTAAGCCTGTCGTTCCATGATGTCTGCTGTAGTCTAGCACTCCTGCTGACCAACAATTTTTCAGTTTCATGGCGGCCAGTAAGGTCCTCGGTGAGGAGTCTGTGAGAGAGCAAGCCCAGCAGCAGAACGGTGAAGGGCAGAAGTGAGATAGGTTCTCGTTGACCTTGTCCTTCTGAAAGCGACTCTTCGGCTGCTCCTCGGATTGGCCTTTTCGCGTGTTCCTGGGGCCAATAGGCATGATGAATGTTCTGGAAGCTCCGATGAGACGGTACAGTTCTACACGCCATCCATAGGTGCCAAAACTCAAGTCTATCTAGGTTTCGAGGGAGGAAAACCTCGGGGCCAGGCGTTCAAGGGGTTTTCTGGGGCTGAGATTGCGAGTCTATGGTAGTAGCCTCCTTGGCGGTCGCTTCCTGACCTTGCTGTTCTGGGACCCGGTGAGGCCGCCTCTTCTGTCTCGGCGCGTTGACTGGGTAGCGCCTCTTTCGACTGCAAGTATGGCACTTGATGGTCAAGAGATCTGCCCATGGCTTCTTACCGCCTTTGCTCTTGTTCTCAACGGTGGAGGTACATGTTTGGCCTTCAATGAGAAGTGTGTCGCAGTATTTGCAAATCGTCCGCTTGATGTCTGAAGTCATGCGGATCTGGGTCTTCAGGGTGACTGAGCGGAGATCGGTGAGCAGTCTCCGGGACAAAGCTTGTGTTTTTGAGTACGAGCTCTCGTCATGCCTGGTGTCGTCTCCGTGGCTATCACCTTCTTCCATGTGGGCGTCGCAATCTGCTGCTGCTGTTGGAGGATTTGCTTTGGGGGATAATCCCGGATCTGATCTTCCAGCTTCTACTGCTGCCATACATGTCGCTGCTTGGTAGAGGAACGACATGCGAGAGTACATGGCCCGGTGTTGGATCGCGGGCGCCTTCTTCTTGGCCATTGTGTCAGAAGTGCAGAGCAAATCAGATCAAGGAAGAAAGAGCTTGTCTCAATATCAAACAGCAGAATGACTTTCTCCAGGCCAGGCTTGAACTGGGTGTCCCAAGGTCGAACCGATGATCGAGAAATGCGAGTACCAACTTCTTGTAGCTTCAAATCCAACTGGCGTTTCGGAAACCGGAGGGTCTCGAGCTGATGTGTGTCGCGGCGATTGTGTTTTTGCTCCAGTCAGCCAAGCTCAGCTCATCTCAGCTCAGCAGCTCACCTCAGCGTAGCGTGCGTCGGCAGCAGCCTTACTTTTTACTGTGTATGGCTCCGTACTTTTAGGCGCAAGGGTGCAGAGACACCAGGCAAACATGCAGGCTGGCAAGAAGGCTGGCAGGGCAGGTCAGGGCAAGTCAGGGCCACATTGGAGTCAGGGCCACCCCCGCAAAAGTGGCCCGTGCATCCCGCGTCTGAGCTCCTCCTGAAAAAGTGGAGCGCCTTTCCAGAATAGGCTAGAGCGCTTGGAAAGGCAGCCAGTGAGGCGGTGCAAACATCGAATCGGCACAGCGACCTTCACCTACCTGTACACTAGGCTGTAGGCTGTTGCTGGCCTGGGCTGGCCTGAGCATTCCAAGCATTCCAAGCTTTCCTTCCCTTCACCTCCAGCCTCTCTGACCTTCCAAAATTTCCTCCTTCTCAACACCACCACCCAACCACCAACAAACCAACAACCAAACAACAACCACAGCCCATCGCCGGCCCTTCTTCCGTACCAAAGTCGACCTGCTCCTTTGCAGTCTGCACTTCGACAACCCTCTTTCTCCCCTTTTCTACCGCCTTTCTGTGTCCTTCTTTCTCTGTTTATTTACTGTGCGACCGACTCGGCCGCGCGCCCTTGATACGACTTTCGACACCCGCGAAACACCTTAATCAACATCCAAAATGTCTGCCGAGGAGGATCTCATCGACTACTCCGACGAGGAGCTCGAGACACAGAAGACCACCGCCCCTGCCAACGGCAAGAAGACCGAGGCTGCGGCTGGCGACGGCGTCGACAAGAAGGGTTCCTATGTCGGCATTCACTCCACTGGTTTCCGCGACTTCCTTTTGAAGCCTGAATTGATTCGCGCCATCACCGACTGCGGCTTCGAGCATCCTTCGGAGGGTCAGTCCTGAAATCTTTAATCCATTCCAGCCTACCTACCGTTGCCCAAAACCCCTCCTGCATGCTATGCCAAAAGGGTCCCGTCCATCTCGCAAGCAAAAGCAAACGTATCGTGTCAAAACAAGAGCAAAACAAAAAAAGTCAAATTTCGGTTTTGGAAAACGGATGTCGGTACTGTCGCGGTCTAAAAGGGCCTTTGCCTTACCTCAAACAATCGGCGGTGTTTACCCTCTATACTGGAGGCATGAGGGAGGATCAGTTTGGTCGTCAAATGGCCGATGTGGATTGTCTGCTCTGGACCACTTGGTGGTACCAGTTGAAGCACAATCCCGCTGGCCATGTTGACCAGCTCATGTTGAGCGCGGACCGTCCTCTGACGGTCAAGTTCGGGGTTGTCGTGTTGGCGGCTTGTCAAGCCGACCGCACCCTGAAAAGACCATGGTACGCGGGACGACCAGGACCGCATTTGCGAAGCTAGTTCTGTGACCGCTACGGGCTGCATCTTCGGCTGGCTGATGTGTCCGCGATTGCATACGACGACTTTGTGTTTGTATTGGGCGAGACACTTTTGCTGCGACGATGGACGGACCTTTGCGACTCCCTCTCCGTCTACTTTTCACACCTTACGAGACAATTTTCTAACATCCGATCGCCCGTACAGTCCAGCAAACATGTATCCCCCAGGCGCTCCTCGGAGGTGATATCATCTGCCAGGCCAAGTCTGGTCTGGGAAAGACTGCTGTCTTCGTCCTCACAACCCTTCAGCAAGTCGAGCCAGTTGCCGGCGAATGCTCGGTTCTGGTTATGTGCCACACTCGTGAGCTGGCCTTCCAGATCCGCAACGAGTACAACCGTTTCTCCAAGTACATGCCCGACATCAAGACTGGCGTCTTCTACGGTGGCACGCCCATCCAGAAGGACGCAGAGATCCTCAAGAACAAGGAGACCCACCCGCACGTCATCGTCGGAACTCCTGGTCGCCTGAACGCCCTTGTCCGCGACAAGTACCTTCGCCTGGGAAGTGTCCGCATCTTCGTGCTCGACGAGTGCGACAAGATGCTTGACCAGATTGGTAAGACTACCTTGCTCTCCAACACTTTTCCCACAGCCGCTGACCAAGTTAGACATGCGCCGCGATGTCCAGGAGATCTTCCGTGCTACGCCTCAGCAGAAGCAGGTCATGATGTTCTCTGCCACGCTGTCGGATGAGATCAAGCCTATCTGCCGCAAGTTCATGCAGAACCCCACGGAGCACTACGTTGACGAGGATACGAAGTTGACGCTGCACGGCCTGCAGCAATACTTCGTGCCTCTCGAGGAGCGTGAGAAGAACCGTAAGCTCAATGAGCTGCTCGACGACCTTCAGTTCAACCAGGTCATCATCTTCGTCAAGAGCACCATCCGTGCGACCGAGCTGGACAAGTTGCTGCGCGAGTGCAACTTCCCTTCCATCGCGGTTCACTCTGGTGTCAGCCAAGAGGAGCGGTAAGTTTTGCGTCTTAATGCAATACATTGAACAAGGCTAACTGTCATATAGTATCCGTCGATACAAGGAGTTCAAGGAGTTCAACAAGCGAATCTGCGTTGCCACTGACGTCTTCGGTCGTGGTATCGACATTGAGCGTATCAACCTGGCCATCAACTACGACATGCCTGCCGATGCCGATTCTTACCTGCACCGTGTCGGTCGTGCCGGCCGTTTCGGTACCAAGGGTCTTGCTATCTCCTTCGTCAGCCAGGAACAGGACAAGACAGTGCTCGAGGCTATTGGCAAGCGCTTTGAGGTTGCTATTCCGTAAGTGCACAATCTTGAGCAACTCCCGTACAGACACGAGCTAATCGTTATCCAGTGAGTTCCCGAAGGAGGGTATCGATGCCAGCACCTACATGGCCTCTTAAAAGACCAGATCGCCCACCGCGTTGTGTGTGCTGAGTCTGACCGAGGTGTGAGAAGGCGCTTTGGAGATGGGAGGTGAAAATGCAAACATCAAAAACATGATATGAGTTTGATCCGCAAGTGTAGGATTATTTGTGCCGTTTCGCGGCTTTACACTGCCGCTCTTCTCCCTACTTTGCAGAGTCGCGTTGGGCAGAAGGGAAGGACTCATCTATATGCTTTCCTGTCAGGGCAATCTGAAAGCTTCTCATAGACAGAATGGATCGTCTTGGCCCGATTATAACTCTTCCAACATTTACTTCGTGATTTGTACCATCCTGGAAGTTCGCGACCTCCCACTCTATTATATCCTAGAGTGTAGTCAATTCGACCCTTCCGTGCTTTGTATTTGGTGACCAGTCTTGCCTCGATGCTCCCTGTAAGTCGGCACCGTGGCCTGGAAGTACGAGTCTTCTTGCTCGGCCGTGTCGCTCAAGAACCTCATCGTCAGCTCGCTCACGCACTTGCACATTGCCTTCGGGTACATTGCGCCCAACACTTTCGACATCAGCATGATGGATGGCGTGTCCGACAGCGTCATCGACAAGATCACGCAGCTCAAGGACACCAACCCGACCATCAACATGGTGCCCTGTCGCTCATGTGGCGCAACGATGTCGACTCGTCCCAGATCGACCTGGGCATCGGCTTCTATGGCCGCAGCTTCAACCTCACCGACCCCAAATGCTTCCAGCCCGGCTGCCATTTCCAGAGCGGCGCGGCCAAGGGCGTCTGCTCGGGCGAGTCGGGGATTCTCACGTACGACGAAATCACCAACATCATCGCCCAGTACGACGTCGACCCCATCTGGGACAAGGTCTACTGCTGCAAGTCGGCCAAGGCCTTTGGTGTCCAAATCTTAATCCAAGAACTGGACAAAGCTATGCTGCCAGTTCAACTCGTGCCTCAACTCACGGATTAGCACCTGGATCTCTTCCTCGGTCGAGCCTGTAAACACCAGCACCTGCTCGGGCCCGCCCTTGGCCGGATCAAACATGACCGTCGACAGCACCAGCCCCCGTCCCGTCTTCTCCTTGCTCTCCCCCCACTCCCACTCAGCCACCGGCGTGCGGATCACGACAATGCCTCGGCGCCACTCGCCCCCGGCCACGTCGTAGCGCTGGATATACCACTCCTTCCCGTCGTTGGCGTCGTCGCGCGCGGCGATCTCGGCCCGTTGGTGCGCGACGCAGCGCTGCACGACGACATGGGCGTCGGCGAGCGTAGCAAAGCGTCCATCCTTGTGGACGACGGCCTCGTCGTCCTCCTCCTCCGTGGTCACAACAGGCAGGGCGTAGACGTCCAGGCGCTCGTAGCCAGCGCCAGAGGTAGCAAAGCGGTTCCTGAGCACGGCTGTCTCGAGCGTGCGCGCGACCGTCTCCAGCTCCTCGCTGGGGCTAGTGGTGGTAGTGAGAGGGCTGGTGTAGTAGACCTGCAGAGAGGGGCGCGGGCGCGGCTCTGTCGGCACCGCGTCGGTGTCGCTGGGGTCGTCCGGGTCCGGAACCGGGCGCCTTGAGGGCGAGTGGATGCTGACGAGCGGTATGGAGGGGTCCGAGTGCGATGCGAGGGTTTCCAGCCGCGGGCCTGGATTGACGACAGCTCGAGGCATCTCTTTTTGAACTGCTCAGGTGTGACTGCAGGGGGTGTGGATATCGTGTCTAATCATCCAGATGTGTATGAATTCCGCTTGTATTTGGTGGCGTGTGCCTCCACGGGCCGAATGAAGCTGTTACATATGTAGCTACTCAGGTCTTAGCTAGTACCGTAACCGACCCACAAGAAAAGGCCTTTATCACGACATCTAGACACAAGCTGGCGTTCAACTCCGAGTCTCCTGAACGCTGACCTGGCCGGAGGGTCTCTTTTTGCCCTCCACCCTCCCCAGTGGCATTTGCAAGCTAACAGATGAATCTTTCTTATTTACTTATATTGCTTAATACTTATTATACAGATATCCCTTAGGTCACTGACCTCTATCCGGGAGCTCTAGTAGGATGTCGTTCCTTGCAGTGTGATTCTTTCGAATATCCGATGCTGGTAATATATTATAGAACAAGCACTACCCTAGGGTATATACGGATAGGAGTAAGAGCACATATTTTGGATCCGAGTACAAACAGAATGCATTACTCACTCTGCAGGTCACTCGCACGAAGTATGTACCATCCAGGACATGAAATAGAACAAAACCGATCGAAGCTTTGCGAGGTTCTTGCGGGTGATCGTCTCGACTGTAGAGAGGACGACAGCAGACAAAGTTACTCGACGAGCGTAGCAGGTGCCTGGCTAAGGAAAGAGAAGGGAAGGTAATGTATGAACTACGATAGATCTCATGAATCTGCCAACGAAAAGCGTCTTGACGGACTTGTCTTGGTGACTGCCAGTTTCGTGATAAGGACTTGAGGTTGACTCTTTCGTTGGCTTTGGGGCTGTTCCGGTACAATGTTAGCCAATTGCTACCCACGCTCCTCTTCGTAATGTCTGGTGCCAAAGAAATCAAATACAGTTTGGGTCTTCTCTGCCAGCATTTGTCTGCCTAGGCGTGCTGACGGGGATATGTCTGATAACTAGATGTTTTGTAATTTGTATAGCCAAGGTAGCTCCGACGATGGCTTCGCATGAGGGCCTATGTGGCTTGGTCCTACTATGGCGATGGAGCAATGTTGCTATCATGGTCTCGGGGCTGACTTCAAGAGTATTGTTTTCATCAATGGCCCGCCGTGTAGCCTTCAAAGAAGCCT
The DNA here is from genome assembly GCA_016808195.1 of Cytospora chrysosperma. Lineage (NCBI taxonomy): Eukaryota > Fungi > Ascomycota > Sordariomycetes > Diaporthales > Cytosporaceae > Cytospora > Cytospora chrysosperma. The sequence goes on from JAEQMF010000012.1 coordinate 1,917,482, forward strand.
AGGTCCTTGATCTGTGGCCTTCTTTCTCAAAAAGCCAGCCCTTCAAGGACTAATTTGAGTCAAACAAGACGTCTGTCATCAGGTCTATATGCGGAGAAGCACGTATGGCCTAGATTGATATCGAAAGCTTCAATCGATTCTATGTTGTGGGAGCCAGCCATTCGTTTACAAAGTGCAGGATCCATAGGCTGGATCGCGAATCCCAATCCTCCGTCACCTACTCCCTCCCGCCTGGAAACACTTGTTTCGATTATTAGCCCCTGCGGATGGAGGAGGAGGATGAGCGAGAGCCTAGTATGTCCCCTCACTGCATAGATCCATCCACGGGAAGCTACACTGTGGTTGAACACGAGATTGTCTGACTGGACATGCGGCTGATAGTTCGTAGCTCTCACAGCCTGGGTGAAATATTGTCTATGCAAATATCTAGATATATGCATGACCGGAGTCAGCCCTATCACCACCAAGGATGCCTGTTAGCTGAAGGTAATGGCGATCATGCTGAGACTCGTGCAGTTCTAAGAAGTCGATCTCATAGTCAGGTTGGGCCCGAGTGACTTAGGTTCCGTTCTTCCTGTCTGGAACCCGAGGAGCTGTCGGGGATCGAGCGCTGAGGTGGTGCTTGCTTGATTGTCTCGTTTGTATTCGTTGATTTACCTCAGTAACCCATGTATTCACTAACTTGAAGGAATATCTTGAAAGAGAGTCCCAAGGAAACTCGATGATAGAACGCTGACGAAGCCGTGGGGTAGAACCGAAGTGAGATAGGCTCAGTGTCCAGGTCGGGGACAACTGCAGCATACTGTCGGCAGCTCGCCTTGAACGGAAAGAGAAGACAAGCCTAAAACCATGGCATGGCTCCATCATCTGCCCGAAAGATCCCAATGGTGCAACGCAACAGCTTCAGCCATCCAACAGTGCTCCCCGTACTGGATATCATGCAGCAGAGAGCATCGACAACACTTGTCCACCGACGAGGAAGGGCAACAAACCGGATCCCCAATGGACAAGGACCACGAAGCTTGCGCCGACACATCGAATCACACCGTTGGGCACGCAGGCATGGAGAAGTCACGCATACAGAAGCCGATCGACACGATGAACAGGATACTGGATCGTCAGCAGCCAGCCGATAGATAGATCTAGGTTTGGAACCGCGATGCCCTGGACTTTGTCGAACAGGCTATGGGCAGAGGCGGCGATCCCTAATCATGCAGACGATCGATCGTTGGCAGCGGGAACTAGACGGGCTTCACGCCGGGTAGAAAGGTAACCTTGGAGGCCTACCATCCGAAGGGGGCCGTACACCCTCTCCCGCGGTCTAGTGCTGCAGGGTGAAAAGTGAGTATGTTTTTGGGCAGTTGCATCAGTGTACACATGATGGAAGGGTTCCACACTCGCCCAAAGTTCTCGAGGAACAACAACCAATTCCCAGCTCCATGCCTGTGTTGGCTGGTCTGGTGCTAACGTCAGACGTACTGGCATAGTGGCATTGGACTCCACGGGGGTATTTGTTTGTACCATGGGTAGGAGGTAATATGCGGAGCGTCCACTACCCTCCACTTGTCTCTTCCACCAACCATCAACTATCACAATCTACATGATCCACGTTGCACTTGAACACTCGACAGCTTTCTGGCCGCACTGTCCGGTGGTCGTATGCCAGTGCAGGACCGTGCCGTTGGAAGTGAGCACTGACCCCAGGACCCAAAACCCCAGCAGAACTCGATGGAAGGCTGACATGTTTATGATGAGGATGACATTGAGCTGAACGTGATATTGCCTCTGCTGCCTACACTAGTAGACCGTAAGGGGCATCGACCCCCGTCAACCCCGGCTGCGCGGCTGAACTAGCCATCCTGCCTGTGCTGGAAACACCCGAATGTCCCGGATCTCAGGAACCAACGCCCGCCCACATGACAAATGACAAAGTACGAAGCTGCTCAGACGAAAGGGCCGTAGCCCTGACGATGATGGTAAACAAATGATCCTTCGACGAGTCCCAGTCATGGGATCGATCCATCGAACCGGCCTCATCCCTGACACTCCTGAACGAACCACGGGAATGGAGTCACTTGACACGTCCGTAAGGCATCCGGAGGCTCACTAGCGACCTATCATCAACGCCGCCGGGGATTTACTCACCGCGTAACGAACCAGACTGGCAGGACGAGGTCGGACGTTGGAAAGTCGGAGGGCGAGTGACTCAGCGGTGTGAAAGGTCGAATGATCCCTGTCGTTCTTTGCCACCTGGCACTGGAGAGGAAAGCCAGCTGGTAGCTAAAGTTCTGAGCAAACAACCACCAAGCAGTTGCTCACCGCTTTTGCCCGATGTGGGACTGCAAGGCGTCAAGGCGGGTTTTCGTTGGGGCGCCGACAACCAGCCATTTCAATATCAAGATGTCGTTCGGAGACGGAGATGGAATATCAGACAAAAAACACAAGCAAATGCGTTGTTGGTCAACTAATCCCCTCCCAGCCTCTCTGCCCCTCCTCCCCCCCCTTCATGCTTGCTTCCTTGGCAGCCCTGCCGGTGAGAGGCGCACTCGACATCAGTACGATGCAACGCGAGACCGAATGGCAGCCTGCGTGCCTGGCTTTAGCTTTCCGGCATCCCCGTGAAGCCTGCGGCGCAGACTGCGCCGCCCCCGCCTGCGCGCCCGATGCAAGGGCCTGAAGGGCCGCAGGGCCGAGGCGGCATTGTTGGTTTTGATGAGGCCTCGACGGGACCATCGCCATGGGTTCACGTGCACGACCTGGTCGCTGTGGGACAGATCGGAGATCTACCGGCCCGTCTCCAACTTCGCGATGACCATACGGTTTGGGAGGGAGGGAGGTTTTTTTATTGGGGGGGGGGGGTCTGACGCCCTCCACACCCCAAGCACTCACGTTGGTAGTCTGATGAACAGCGAGTTAGGTAATGTGTTGATGAAGGGGCAAGATGACAAGCCGCCACACGGCTCACTCGCTTGGATCTCGATTCAGCGGTCACTCACCAGCCTTTTGGCGAGTGTCTTTGTGTGGTGTGTGACTCAGCCTTCAAAGGGATGGCCGTCCTTTGTCCCAACCGCGCGGCAAAACGTCCAACCCATCAGTTAAGTCCTGTCGGCCGCTGGTGCCGCTGTTCGGTCACGGAGGATGTTGAGATTTTCATTCACTTTGTCACTGCCCGTTGCTAGAGCCTTCGACTGGACCGAGGCCGGTTGATAAGGTTTTTTTTGTCTCTTTTTCCTCTGCCCAGGCCGAGGGACCGAGGTTTTTGGCCTCTGGTTAGCTCCAGGCCATAGAAATTAGGTTCCGTGAGCTATTATTATCAGAGTGAATATGTGTTCCGTAAGAACAAATAAAGATGTGTCATCAGTCGCTCTACGCTATAGTGGCCGACATCCGGTGGTGACGAAGATAATGATGGCCTTGCAATTCTCGGAGGCTCACCCTTGACTAGGCCTCGGAAGATGGATTCCTCTTGCTTGCAAGGCTGGACGGGAGCCCTGGATCAACTTCGGAAGAACCCATACTTTGATCGATCCTGTCGCCAGGCTGAAGCGTATGACGGGGGTGTACAGGCTGACACATGGGCTGTTTCGAACTGTTGCTAATATCAGAACCCCGGCCGTTGTCTTTGCCGAGTTGGCCACATGGCGTACACATGGCTGGATCTATGGACGATCTCTAACAGTAGTTGTCCGCCTTGCTGGTCCGGTCGGGAAACCTTATATGGTGTCCAGTCCAGAACACGGCGCACTTGTTCAGTAGTGTGTATCTGTTTAGTTTGTACGCAGATAAAGCGCTAGCTTTCAGGTGAAAGAAGCCCAGCTGTCAGCTGGCCATCAATTGCTCCTGGCACTCATATACAAGAGGCTCAACTCCAAACTGATAACGACGACTGGGCTACAAAGGGATGCTGTGGTTCCGGACAGCTTGCTACAGCCCAATCAAAACGGACTAGGGACCTAGAGCTGTATCAAGATGTGAGGGAGCTGGAAATTTCTGTGAACGAGACGTTGTCCGCCACGATCTCCCTGCCCCACGACCATCGACACAGTTCGGACTGAAGCCCTCAAGTAGGCAGTGTGCAACCACGGCGGAGCGGGGAAGGCCACGATGGTGGCAATTGGATATCGTGTAACAGGGGTCGGCATCGCCTTGGTTTCGTTCGTGCATGACGGCAAGTCGGACTACACTACAACCCGTACGCGTTCGAGGTTTCGCTACTGCTGCAGCGTCGTCAACGGTGACGGATGATTGCCTTTGCTACTGTGTGACCTGTAGGCAGCCAGAGGACGGACTAATCCAAGCCATCAAGCAGCTATCGCGAACTTTCTCGAAGTTTTCTTATCAGAAAGCGATGGCCCCGACGTACACACAAGCCGTCTGGGCCCCCGCTGATGGCCCTCGAGTCCAGCCTGGACTGGCCTGGTGCTATTCCGAGGTTGGTTCTGGAAAATTCCGGCCGGGGGCACCGGTGAGCAAAACAACGCAGGCTGAGCTGCATGAACGGCGCCCAGGTCGGGCTGGTTGGATGATGAGCAACATGTGTCCGAGTGGGGGCTCAGAGTTCCCGTGATGGTGTTGTCAATGCTTGTGGAGTTCCCAACTGTGTAAGTGCAGTGGTGGAGTGCATGACCAGGGCGAGTCGCCCGCCGTAGCCACACACTCACGCAAGTCGGTGGCAGTGGCCAATCTGCTAACCATATTGCCCCCAAGATACCCCGTGGTAAGCCCTGAGTGATCCACTCACTCGTCAAGGCGAGATCTGTTGGCTGAAAGATGTCTGCTATCAAAATATCATTTCAGAATGACAGCCGTGTTGTGTGATCATTCATCATCGATAAGCAGGGTAGAGGCACGAGAGATGAAGAACTGCATGCGAGGATTCATCACGAGCCGGAGATTGGCTGTCTCCCAGTGGCGTGTTATCGCAAGGACATCGAGATGTGTTCCGAGATGAAGGGCAACAGCAGTGAGTGAGTGAGGGCCGAGACTCTCGGGGACAAGACGTGCCAGAGTCTAGGGAGACCAGACTATGCCCAATGTCGAAAGTGCTGTGGACGTTTCGAGTGAAAGCTGGCTGGAGGTGTGTAACTGATGCAGCTGCAGAGTCATCAGAGTCACCTTATCATCCATCGCTCTTGGCTCCCAGAAGCCGAGGCGGGGAAATCACGTTACTCTGAATCCTTTGAAGGCGAGCAGCAGAACAGTCGGGTTTCCCGTAAGTGTCTACTATGTATGTAGGATTCCAAGATCTGAGGATCTGGCAAGAGTGTCTGTCTCTTCGCAGAGCCTTGACTCGTTGATACGAAAAATCACCCGGAATAGCAGTATTGGCACCCGGTCGCCAGGCGCAAGTTTAGCCCGCCCCCGGGGTACGACAACCGAGCTGTTTTGCTGTGATGGCGGCGGGTTGGCGGCTAGAGACACGGACGGAATGTCTATACGTAGGTAGGTAGCCTTGTGGCTTGTGAGCTGATAATTGCAACCTGCCACTGTAGCCGTGTAGGAGTCTACCAGCCAGCCAGCCAAGCTTAGCATGGTGGTTCTCGCAAAAGACATGGACTTCTGCACCACTGTTTTCCGACAGTAGAGTCCTTTGTTGGCGGAAGCTACTGTAGTATGGCTGTGTCTGTGATGAAACTGCCGGATAGATGTTGGATGCCAATTTTGGGTGCAGGATTGGCGATAGCTTACGACGATGGATGGATGGATGGATGGATTGCGAGGCAGCAGAGACGGAAAAGCCGGGTGTTGGTATAAATCCGTAACGTGTCGCGGTTGGTACGCACTAACTAGGTACCTACCTAATTACTTATTGTAGTAGATGACTTAACAGAACACAGCCAAAGTTAGGGGGGCGCCGGGCCTGGGAAGGGGCGGGGGCCTGATGAGGGGGCCTACAACTGAACGGCGGCCGCGGGCTTGGCTACAGATAAATACGGTACGGTACATATGGTAGTTAAGTAGGTACTTGAATCCCGTAACCTTACGGGTCAAAATCGTGTAAAACAGCAAGGTGAGGTCATCGTAATTTCGCAGGTCCCGTATTGCGTCTCGTCTTTTGGTTTCACTATCACGATATCCTTGTGTTAACAAGTCCATAGCAAAGTGGGTGTCTAAGAAGAAATGGCGACCTCGGGATGAGTTGAGGCAACTATAGACCCGGCTGTGACGGTATGCACTGTACTGTGCTGCTGTGTCATACTGCAATTGGCAGAGTTTTAGTTCAATAGTGGTGTACGACAGACAGTGTGGCAGGGCCTCCATGCTCAGGCCCCTTCTCGTCTCATCCGTGACGACTCTTGCGAGTCTTGATAATTACTTACACATACATGCATACATCCGTACTTCAAGTCATCATAACCTCGCCTTCTCTTGATGTCTCTTGACTGTAGCGCAGAAGCTGGACCATACATATAGTATTTTTATGTCGCAAGAACAGGCAGGCACACGGGAAACTTCACGAAAATCATGAGGCCTGACGTGAGACGGAGAGAATGACATGAGGGTGAAGTGAGCTGGTAATGGCAGGACAGGTAAGAGTCATCGTGCTGGCAGACCACTGGCAACCCTCAATTGATGTGCGCCTGTTCATCAAATGAGCTAGGCAGAAACGGGGCTGGTGGTTCTGTGGTGTTATATGTGTCCTGTGTGTGTACTGCACGAGCAGGGGGGCAAGGGATACAAGGGGAAGGCACGGAACATGGGGGTTATGGGTTATGTGGTGTAGGTAGGTACTTCATTCCCGAGTATCTATCCACTGTGGTAGGCACCCAGGTGACCTATCGACGAGTCACTCGTGTTTGGTTATCAGCCAATCGGTGCCGTGATGATTCCAACTGCTAGCCAGCCACGCCAGCCCACACCTTTTTGCTAACAGCTCCCATCTGTTCCCGCGTCGACTAACGGGAGGATACTTCTAAATCCGGTGCCACCACCAGCTGTCCCTTAGGTACCGACTGGCCGCACTGCTGGAGCTGCTGGTGGGCAGCTGCCAGGTGTACCTAGGTAATCTTCAAAACTGCTTCAGTGCCCGCATCACCAGAATTCCTCTCGCCTTCCCCTTCTTCCCCCCACAAAGAGCAGTCAAGATGCTCGAATTCAACGTTTAGGAATGCAAAGCGACTCCTCGTAGTCTGCTTGAGCATTTGGTTGACAGGTCGACACCTTCCTCTCTATACTCATCTCATGATTTTCAATTTTTAATATTTGCCATCTTTACATGCTCTCTGAGTGAAATCTCCTCTCAACCATTCCGATTATATTTTCCCTTTCTTGGGTCTTGTTTGTCTGCCTGTGTCTGCTCTGTTTATCTCACCTCAATCGTCTACACCACTACCCCCGGATCAATCGACTGGTCTTCAGCCTGTTTTCTCACTCCTTGTGCGGCATTCGCTTGCTCCTGCGAGGACAAAAGACAACATACACTGGGCTGATTGATTGACTGATTGATTGACTGACTTATTGACCGAGCGACCGACTTACTACTACCTGCCTTAATACCACTACTTATTCCCGTGATCGACTCACTCATCCGTCACCTCCCCTTTTTATCCCTGGGCAATCGTCCTTGCTTCTGGTGTCGGTAGTATACTGGCCGGTGTCAGTCAAAAATCCCACAAGGATCCCTCCTGCTTTGGACTGCCCCTAGAGTCAGTCATAGCCTAGCTATTACGCGCTACGCCGTACACTCGCCACAAGTCCAGCTCAGCCCAAGACACGCCAGAAGAAAAGGAACTCGGACATCAGACCCATTTTCAGGCTTCCAAGGTTCCGTCTTCGCCCCCAGCCTGCAAGCCCGTCATACATACAGTTCGTTTCCGGATCACAGGGTGTGAGCCCCCAGGTACGTACGAGCCCAAAGCCGCCCAAAGCCCAGCCAGCCTAGCCTAGCCTAGCCACTCCCCCTCTGCAGCCACTCCCCCTCTGCAGCCCCCCCCGCCCCGCCCTGCCTTGCCCTGCCCTGCCCTGCCTGCTCCCTCTTACCCAGGCCTGCCACTCACTCACTCAACGCGGCAACGGCCGGTTGCGCACGCCTCTCCACCCACCACCCTCTTCGCCACTCTCCCTCCTATCACAAGTCCGGAAGAGTCATCCAGAGACACGTAAAACGAGAGCAACCACCTACCATCGTGGTCATGATTTCTTGACCTCATCAACGCCGCAATGACACACACTACACTGTCTGGCTGACCTTTCCTTGCCTCACCATCATCACCATCCCTACTCATTTTCATATCACCTTTTTAACTCACATGCTACTCTGGGCCCGACCTGTCACTGCCTATTAGGCTCCGGTCATCGCATTCTCTTTGGGCCTTGCTCGTGAATGACAAACAGTTACTCATTCTCTCATGACAGTGGCGCCTTCACGATATTAAAAAAGAACCCCCCTCCTTCTTACTCAACGGCATGTCCTCGCCGACAAAGAACGATTGCATCAGAAATACCTAGCGGATCTCTTCATACCCCTTCGATCACCACTTCTCTCTTCCGCTCATCTAGTGGATTACGATATTCGGTGGGCTATCTTTGGACTGCGACCTCCCAGTTATCACAAAACTCCGATCCGACATTCAACTAGTAGTATTTATTTGGCACAAGATGGTTTCCGCTTAAGGCCCCGATCTTGGTTGGATATTGCGCCGGAGAACATCAAGGCTCTTTTCGCGCTCGGAACAGCTCGACATCGACCTTTATCTCTTTTCGACTCAAGTTTAACTCAAGATGACGCCCGCAGACGTTGACTCCCCGGTCTTCGTCCCCGCCTACCGAAATGTGTTATATACTTCCTCACTAGCCTCCTCCGCGACGGCCTCCTCGGCCTCGGTATCTTCTGATGCATCGTCCCAAAATTCTGACGACACCACGACATCTTCCCTCACCGATTACTCCGACTCTTGTAACTACCTGCCTCGTTCAAGACAGGCCTACTCTCAGACTTCACATGCGACCTTGAGGGTTAGCGGTGGTCTCCCTCAGGGATTGCGCCAAAACCCAAGGCGGACTTCGAATAGCTCTACGACTCGATCCGGTTGTCCTCCTACGTTGGTTAGACAGGCCGAGCGGAAGCTCAACTTTGTCGACAACCTTGTTGGTAAGCCGTGCTGAACTCCAAAAGCACGACGCAATGATCCGATTCTTACCCTCCCTTGCCTTAGATTCTTCCACTCAAATCGTCGAGGCCATCTGGCCAACGTCTTCTGTGCAATGCCGTGAGGAGACTGGCAACTCGAGTGTTCTGCCTCTGCGGACCTTCATCCAAGAGACACTGCGTCGGTCTCGGACGAGTTACTCAACTCTGCAAGTCGCACTCTATTATCTAGTTTTGATCAAGGACCACCTCCCCGAGCGTGACTTCACCATGGAACAGACCGACGACTGCCATGCTAGTCGCGCTTTGCAGTGTGGTCGCAGAATGTTCCTCGCGGCTCTCATTCTGGCGTCAAAGTACCTGCAAGACCGCAACTACTCCGCCCGGGCCTGGAGTAAGATATCAGGTCTCGCTACCCACGAGATCAATCAGAACGAAATGGCGTTCCTCCTCACGGTCAATTGGAACCTCCATATTACCGAAGAGGTGTACAATCGGTGGACCGACTGTGTCATGAAACATACGCCTTCGCAGCCACCCTCCCCCGGTTCCGGGATTGCTACTATGCAATTTGAGCGCCAATGCGAGGATTTCAAGAGAATCATTCTTCACTTGAAACCGGACCTGGAAAACCTTGAGGACATCCTCATGATGGGAGCGACCTCACCGGCACCGTCCTTGTCTCCTCGATCACTGTCACCCCGATCTGTTCTGGCTGCAGCCCAGGACAACTCGGGGATTTTCGATTGTGGTTCGAGCGACGTCACGCCAATCCAGAGAGTCTACAACACGCCCAATATCATGGAGCCCGTTCCATCACCGTCACATACAGTCTGCCGACTGCCCCCAGCCTTTGGATTGCTTCCCACGCCACGCCTGACCCCACAGCCCAGTGCAATCCGCGAGCCTTCACCTGGATTAGCAAGCATGCCACACGGCTTTGGCAAGAGCTCGTCGATGAGCCTGGCTATGAGTGCGGCTAGCAGTGTGCAATCCAGCGTTCTGGATAGGTGGCCGATCACTTCTTCGCCACAGAATTACTACACGCGTCGATCATCGCTTGCCAACTCTGTCTCAACGGCGTCTTCACCTGAATCAATGATCTCGGATTCGTCCCGAGCGTCTCGTTCATCCTCAATCTCATCAGCATCATCGCTGACCAGCGCACCGTACACCAAACTGGATGTTGTGGCGCGCTGCCGGTCTGCGAAGCTGTGTAGTGAGAGGTATGCTTTGAGGCCTACCGTTGCTTCGGTCCCTGAAGACTACGAAGAGACTATGTCCTCTTCGCCCGAGTACTACGTCGGCCCGGTGGGGTATGGCATGTCGTTGGACACCTTGCCTTTGAAGAGGGAGTGCGAAATTGATGATGCGACCAATGACGCGGCGCGAGCCCTCCAGGAGTTGCACGACAATTGGCGCCGATCATGCGGCCCACCACAGCTGGCCACTGTGGCGCCCAAAGCTGGCTCCAAGCGAAGCCGTCCGCTTTCAGTTGATCATGGCCTGCAAGAGAACGTTCGCGAGATGCTGTACGGCCAGTACACCCCCACGGGTGCCAGCCTAACTGGAAGCGACACGCATCAAGTATCAGTCCCGGCCTCCTCGCAGGATGGCCGGAAACGAGTTTGTTGCTCTACAGAGGCTGCCCAGTACAACATTTCATCCATGCACCCTGTGATGGGTGGCTTGGGAGGCCCCGGAATGTGGGCAGGCATTTTAAATTAGGTGATGGGCACCTACTGTTGCTTTGTGCCATCATTGTATTGACATAATTGCGACTTTGGGTTCGACCATCCCCGTCACTATCATTTATATTTCTTTTTTATCATCGTCAAAACATAATTTGCAACAGCATATCACTTTTGGGAAGGGATGCGGGAAGGGATCTTGATACCATTTCCCTTGTGGCTTTGCCTCTTCCTCAAGCTGGGTTAGACGGTGGCCATGGGGACCGAGGGGTTGAAAAGCGCGCCTTTGCGTCTTGCATCATTGGGAAGGTGTCAACTGGGCTCAACACAGGTATTATTGCATGGGGAAGGAATATGTGGTTGTTGGACTGTGTACGATGAAGTGTGAAGTTGTGTTTGTTTCTGATCAACCATGAAACGGAGTTGGTGGGTTTGCTGGGGAAGCGCAACGTCTTTTGACGATGCGTCGGGAAGGGTTAGACCGTGGCGACGGGTAAGAAATATTCACAGGCAGCAGAGACGAGACGGATCCAAGTTGGAGAGGCCGCGTGACAGGCGCCAGTCTTCGGCGAAAGCAAAGACACGGCAGCCAGCTCCGTAGCCATCCTGGCTTGAATCATCTCGGGACTCTATGCCGATAAGTACACGAGTCTGTACTGAACAAGACGAGGACGAAGACCGGTCACACTTCGGAATTTCCCAGCACGGGCTATCACGAGAACCAGGACCTGGAAACACCTCTAGCAGGAGCTGCGACAAGAGCATTCCCCAAGGAATCGCTTTCGGTATTCAGCCATTCGCTATTTAAGCAGAGCAGAGCAGAGCAGAGCAGAACAAAGCGAATTTAAAGCACAAAGTTCAAAGCTCTAGAATTGAGAGCCCATGACTTCGATGTCCGTGATACACGAGAACGCACTCCTGGCGATCCGATGAAACTTCAAGATGCTATGGCCTCCATGTTCGGTTTTGATTTCGCATCGATCAAGGCCGGACAAGCCAGCCAGGAAGCATACGTGATTGATGGCGTCCAGAAATGCCACTATCACGAGATTGGTCAAGCATATTTCGTACTCAATGATGAAAATATGAAAGACCCACACTGTGGCCTGCCCCGATCTTACCAAGCTGCCCCAGCCCGGCCTGAAAGAAGAGGCCTCTCACTTCTGATCTATTACCCTACGGCCAGATGGAAGACTCACATCCAGTCGGCCGCCCTCGCTGGCCTGACCTTCATGGCGATAAAAGGAAGATCCCGAATGAGTCATCACCCCTCCCCCGGCAACGCTCATTCGCCTCCTTGTTCCCTATCATCGCGGCCATGTTTTCTTGACCCGCGCACGCTACCACGTACCTGGCACACACAAATCTGGTACCCATTGTGATACGGAAAAAGCCGCGGCATAAAGATTCTGATGGATTTTCTTCGGCGTGTGTGGTGCTTGTTTGGTGACGATGTTGATACCTACATACCGTGTCCCGAGCACCCACCACCCCCCCCCTCTTCCCCCGTCTCCCCGTCCCCTTTCACCTGCCCCCTTTGGGCTGCGGAGACGATGGATATGATTGCACGACGGCTCTTTTTTATGCATATTCACGCCGAGGCCGGCCGTCATCTACACTTGCAGATGGGCGAACGTGTGCTTTCCTAACAGGGGCGTCGCATACTTCAATCAGGTAGGTACATGTTTCCTAGACCTCTGTGCTGCTGACGCCCCCCACCCCGAAACAGAAATCACAGGGTACCTATGAGCAGAGGAAGGTATGCCTAGATTCTTGGATGTCAAATTCCAAGCCTATTGAGAAAGGCTTGTGTGTGCGTGTGCGTGCGTGACAGGCAAGGTTAAAGCATGGGAATCGCGCAAGGGCTCCACGCGAGAGCGCCCCTCTTCCCCGGTGGTGGGATGCGTTGATTTGCGGATTTAAACATCTACAACTGGCGCCATATATTGCCCGCCGCCCTTGCCATGATCTTCTGTCATGAGGGTGGTGAGAGCAAGGCCAGCTGTCAGACGGTGAGTGGATCTGATGTTGTTCTGCTCACCAGTCCCCCCCCCCCCCCAAAATAAAATTCCACCTCCCTCCCTTCCCTAGTGAACAAGTCGATTCATACAGCAATCGGGTCTCTTGTCTCATAGGGTCTTGACTGTGGACCACGGCGTGCGTCAGAGCGGCTACAGCAGGATGTTGAGCCGACGAGTTGACTATGTTGACCTGGGGTCACACCATCTCCCCGGAGCCCAGTGCTCTTCTGGTGTTGCTCGTGATGTTCTTGACACGGGTGGTCTCGTGTAAGCCTTGGGTCTCACATACATTTCGATGCTGTTTCTGTTGTAGGATAGCACCTTTCCCAGTTGACACCCTCCCCGTGTTCATACCCAGCGTCCCATACATCTTTCTCTGCGAGACCGTCCGTCGATCCGGAGGGCTCGGAACAACATGGCCTGTCGGGCTGCAGGGTTGACAGATCCTTCTCAGATCCACAGATCTGTAAAGGAGCTTTGGTCCTCCGTTGTGTCTTAGGGTCAGCCAAGCGGCTCACGGCTTTTGTTTCTGTTTCGTTGTGTGGGAGGTAGGGAGGCAACTATCCGCCTTTCCGTTCGTTCTTTTCTTGTTTTTTGCTCGCCGAAGCAAAAAAACAAATGTACGGTCATGCCGGTCGGCGAGATACATAGGGTAAAGCTCATACTACAAAGACAGGAAGAGGGTCCCCCCGAATTATCCGTCTTACTTTTCTTCTGTGATGAGATCCATGTCCGTCCGTGTGGACTCTGCCTGTCTTGGTGCTAGCAGCTGGATAATAGTCCAGGGAGGGAGCAGAGCGCTAGCCCAGAACCCCACGAAAGGCGTGCCGTGCCGTTGTGACTCGATGCTGGTAGGCAAGGAGGAGTCTGACATCTAAAGGATGCTCGGTCGAGACTACCTGTCATGGTCCATTCTGGTTCCTCCTATGACACCAAATTCGGCACGGCGTGTCACGGATACAGCTGACACCCCGTTGACACACGCTCAGTCTCCCGCCCGAGTCTCCTGTTCCTCTCCCGAGACACACGCCCCAAATCTTTCGAGCAGGACACAGACGAAGAACGACAAGCCCACGACCGTGTAATCTCGAACCCCCGAATCTGCCTAGGGCACATCCTGCTCCCAGTCTATTAGGTGCGGCTGCACAAGTCGATTGCCAGCCCTGTGTAATGTAAACGGTAGGCCGCTCTTCGTTTGAAGATGGGAGGGAGAACAACCACGGACCCCCTTACCTCCTCTCCCCCCCCCCCTTCTTTCTAAGGAAACAACACGGATCACGAGTCAAGACCTGTTCCTATGCATCATCTCCTTGCGATATCAACAGTTGTAAGGCACTCTTGGAAACGATCGTCGCCTACAGGACCAAGCAGCACGATTGCGGTTTACCAGGGACTGAAGGACGAGCTTCGTTGCTGTGCAGGACGGCAGGCAGGCACGAGATGTGTCTCCTATGCTAGTTGCCAGTCGCCCCTCCCCCCTCCCCCTCCAAATACCAACCTCCAAGGTGATGACAGTAGCTGCGTACACTGCTAATCTTCAGGCTGGTCGTCTACTTGGTGTCCACAGTATCCTCACGTATGAAGCAGTCCATTTACTCATCTAAGAAACACAAAATGTAGATCTCTTGTCTACACTTTAAGTTGATAGATAGAGAGAGGCGGGCTAAAGACCGCGGTCGGCACGGCTGAGTACATCAAGCTCAAAAGTGTCACGGAGGCTGAAGTGTCACGAGGAAAGCCACGAGATATCCCTATATCCAGGTTGTTGATTGCTTTCTATCTGGTATGGAGTATACTCGAAGATGAGAACAGATCTGACTGAGCATGCAACGGGAAACATGCATCGAATCAGACTGCTGGCCTCAACAGCCACTTAGTTTCATCATCATCATAGTATCTGCCACCCATTTCCTCAACAACCTTCAGAACATTGGCAGATTTAGCCCAAATCGTACCCTGCCGTATTTTTGACCAAGACGCATGGCCATGACGCCAGGCTGTACTGCGAGGAGGCCACACCACAAGAAGAGAGAGATGACGGGCTTCTTACCAGCTACCGCCAGAGGCACCACCAGAGGCACCACCAGCACCCCAACCACCATCAGTGGTAGTGCCAGCACCGTCAGCGTCGCCACCGCCCCAGGCGTTGCCGGTAGACTCACCACCGCCACCGCCAGAGCCCCAGGCAGAAGACTCGCCGCCTCCACCGCCCCAAGCACAACCAGAATCATCACCCATTCCAAAGGCTGACTCCAACTGCTCCTCCGACTCAAACTTGAGGTTCTCCCGGTCCTCTCCCTCAGGCTCGAACTGCTTGAGAAAATCAGGAATTTCCTGCTTGGTCTCAAGCATTGTGCGCACGAGGACAGAGGCGATGGGCTCATCGCGCTCGGTGTAGAAGGATGTGGCCAGACCTTCATGGCCGATTCGACCAGTGCGACCTGACGACTTTTTAGCAAGATTGAATTAAACTGACCAGGGACAAAATTTCTTACCAATTCGATGAGTGTACTCCTCGATGCCGCCGTGATCCATGCTGGGCAGGTCGTAGTTGATGACGTGGCACACGTTGCGCACGTCGATACCACGAGCGGTAACGCCAGTGGCGATCAGAATTGGCGACGATCCGGCGCGGAAGGCACGCATGGCATCCTCACGCTCACGCTGGGTGCGGTCGGCGTGAATTGAGGTGCAAGGCAAACCCTGGTTGAACATGAAGTCGTCAAGCTCGTCGGCGACCCGCTTGTTGTTGACGAAGATAATGGTCCTGGCTGGGGGCATTGAATTGAGAAGGTCCATCAGGCACTGGCGCTTCATGGACGGGTCTGTCAAGAGGACCACCTGCTTGATCTGCTCGTTCGCAATGCCCGCGCGGCCAACACGAAAACGGACATGCTCAGTGGCCAAGTGCGTCATGGCCAGCTCACGAAGTCGCTTGGGGAAGGTGGCGGAGAAGAGCATGTACTGAATATTGCCCTCCTCCTGTTCTATGGGGAACTGTTAGCTGGTGCTCTCGACCACGCTTGCAGACCAACTTACCACCACCACCGAGAATCTTGTCAAAGTCCTCCTTCCAGTCATCATGAAGCATCTCGTCGGCCTCATCGATGACCATGTACCGAAGGCGGCGAAGAGTGAGCACCTGAGGCCGGTCGATGAAGTCCAGCAAACGGCCCGGGGTCGCGATAAGGACGTCACATCCCTTGCTGAGCTGGTTGATCTGGTCGCGGAGGGGGCCACCGCCGTAGACAACACAGGGTCGGAGCATGCTACGGTAGCAAAACTTGCGGGCCTCCATGAAGATTTGGATGGCAAGCTCGCGAGTGGGTACCACGATGCAAACCAGTGGCTCGGCACGCACAGGAGAGCTGGTTCCACACGCCGCAGGATTGGGACGGGGAGCAGCAAGCTTCTTGGCTTTGCCCATCAACTTGTTCAGGATGGGAATGAGATAGGCAGCAGTCTTTCCGGAACCTTGGAGCGTATTAGCCGCTGTATATAACCCGTCCCTCTGAAGTAGAGAGGTATCTTACCTGTCTGGGCAATGCCGATGACATCGTGACCAGCAGTGATGGCAGGAATGCAGAACTTCTGAATGGGGGTGGGGACCTTGTACTGCGCCAACTCAACGTTCTTCGCCATTGCTGGGTGCAGACCGGCATCCTCAAAGCTCTTGATGGGTACGATACGGACAGGACCCTCCTGTTCGAGGTGAATCATCGCAGTCCTGTGCAGTTGTTAGCAAGGGGTGAAGGCTGATGGAGATGCAAATCACCTTACTTCGTGAAGTCAATGCCATGGGGCAGCTGTCGACGCTCAGGAGGACCGAAGAGGTCGGCCTCCAGCTCAGGGACCTCGGGGCCAATGTCACCCTCCTCACCATCCCAGTAGTAGACAGCAGCATTACAGTCAAACTGTCCACCGCTGGTGGCATACTCTCCGTAATCGTACTCCTCGGGTTTGACCCAGCCCTTGGCGGTGGCATCACCCGAAGAGGTAGCGGCAGCACCGACGGTGCCATCAGACTGAGATTGCTCAACCTTGTCGTCGGGAAGAGCAGCAGACATGTCGGAAGTATCGAATGTCGCGTTGTCTGGCTGCTGAGAAGTCCAGCCGGCCGAACCAGTGTTACCCTCCCAGGCAGAGCCTGGGGTGGGATTAGTGTCCCAACCAGACATGTTGACAGACTCAAGGCAAGTCAGTAACCTGATCGAGACGCGATATCAGTATCTCACGAAGGACACTAAGTGATGGAGTCGTAGAGAAGAAGGTGCATTTACAAATATGTTTGGAATGGGATGACTTGGGGAAATTGGGCATTGGGAAGCGGAAGTGGGAGAAGGCAACGCCATTATATGGTTCCGGAAAGATGAAAGAATAAGTGGTGACTTACGAGTATGAGAGATGCCAAAGATGCGCAGTGCGAAAAGCGCAGCTGGAATTGAGGGTTTAGTCAAAAGGCTATGGCTGTCGTCAGCAAGATCGAAGACACAAATTGCAAGACGGAGCCTTCTGCATGGAAGTTGCTGAAGGATCTATTTTGAGAATAGAATACCCCGAAGAAACTTGATGTATTGGCTTGAGCAGAGGCAAATGGGGCAGGCTCTGAGAGATGATACCATTTCGGACCGATGGAATCAAACACTCTTGGAGGCTTTGAAGGCTCTCGTGTTGGGGAAAACACCAGGAGGGAAGAGGATTTTGTACGGTTCTGAAAAAAGAAAATGAACAGTGCACAAAGGATACCGGCGAAGATGATGATTGAGAGGGCGTAAAGTGCTGGTGATGGTGTTGAGATGAGGCTGTGTCAACACGTCTTGGAGGAAGGAACAACTCGAACGCGTCTCTCCAAAGGCGGAAAACGAAGCAGAACAGATGTGGAAGAGGTAGGAAGCAGAAGATACAGGCCTGCTATGGGCGATACAGGACAGGACGCAACTCACCAAGTGTGCTGAAGAGGATGTTGTATAGAGGACACTCTCAAGGCTTGGAGGAGAGGAGGTTTGAAGTGAGGGAGATGTAAGAACAGACCAGAACGGACTAACTTTGATCGCCTTCGGGTGATCAAACTTGGCAGGAAGGTGGATTACTTTCGAAAGGGAGAAAAGCAGAGGATAAGGAGGATGATGGGCGGCAGGTCGAGGTAGACCATGAGTGGTGATGGGTGAAGGTGACGGTGACGGTGGCGATGGTGGCAGTAAGGTATAGGAATTTCAGACGCGTCAACGAAAGAGGAGATAGTAATGCTTACCTGGAACTCGAAGATGCCAACCAAGAGAAGGTTAACGATAGTAAGGCAGACCGTGTGTCCTGTCAAGGAAGGCGAGGTCACAGTCCAAAAACCGGTGATATTGGTTGAGAAGGAAGAAGGGTTCGGTTGGGAGTTGCAGCTTGGGACAAAAAGGCAATTTATGTAAAGACCCAGGCTACCAGACTTGGTGGCACTAGCAGATATGGCAGGTGCAGAAAGACTTAGGTACCTGAGTAGGTACTTCTTGACTATCCGGCGGCAGACATGAGAATCCTTTGGTGACAGGTGAGGAGGCCCCTGGAGGAGAGGATATGTTGGAGGCCGGATGTACCTATCCAAGTATCTAGGCACTGAGCTATGTTTCCAAGGTTGAGTTGACAGGGGTCTTGATGGTAAGAAGTCAGGGGACAGGGGATCCTTTAGTGTGGATAACCCAGCGAGAACTTGAAGGAAGGTTCCAAGTTGAAGGGCATCAATATGAATACCTACCTAAGTAGGTGCTTTGGAGGCGTTGGGAACCTGGGGAGTCTATCAAAGGGGGAAGGAACTCGACGAGACAGGCATCTGAAGAGTCGGGCCTTCCCTTTGTTAAAGAGACACTGACCGGCAACAGAACCACTTGCGGCGGGCATTTCCAGAAGAAAGGGTCTCGACGCACTCCCAGCTTTCCAAGAGTTGCCGAACGGGCAGGATGCTGTTGACAAGGAGTACGTGACCATCCGGCCGGTCTTCTTCTCGATCAAGTTGGAGCCGGTACTCTTGGCTTTCGAAATCCAGTTTGACATTAGAGCACATACGGGAACAGATGCATGGAGGAACGTCTCAGAAAACTACAATTATGGCAGTCAAGCTTGTGTGTCTGATACCAGATGGGTTCGAGTAATTCTATGCAAAGCGTGAACGTCGAAAGGCATATCAGATCTAGATCACAGAGGATACATAGGAGGCATAAAGACACGCAGGGACCTGAATTACCTACCATGCGGTCGGACGAGATACTGCCTACTTGATCAAGACTTCAGGACCAAAGACATGAATGGAACGTAAGCGGATCCTGGGGGAAGGATCAAAAGAAAATAGATATCTGCGTACATTGATATGATCATTCACCTGATATCAATCGTGGTCTAGATATATTTCGCAGCGCCATAAACGCCACGGGAAAGCCGAACAAACAAGCCTCATCGATGATCTACCAGTTCAGTTCTTCCAGCACATCATGCTCATATCCCTCGTAACCCTCCTTGAGGACCTTAGCCAAATCCCTAGCTGCCCTCCCCGCGGGGCCACCCTCCATCTTGGCATGTGTGGCCTTCTTTTCCATCATCTCCTTCCACAGCCATAGGGCCTTCTGCCTCGACTCAAGGTCCGGGCACATCTCACCATCCTGCGGCGGTCCAAACAGCTGGAGGTATCCAAAGGGGCTTGGGCCCTGAGGCAGCCTGTAGATGTGGTCCATCCTCTGCTCCTGGGTCCACGGCCGGACGGGCGGCAGCTTCTGCAGACCAAGCTCGATGAACTTGGTCAGGGCGATCATCTGGTGCGCATACGAGTTGCCACCCTTTTCCGCGCCGAAGGTCGTCTTAGGCGCCGAGGTCCAGCCCTTGGCCGCGCCGTTTGTGGTAGATACCTCATTCTTCCAACCCATCATCGCGGCGAACGCGTCCAGTGTCCTGGTCCAGCCGCCGGCGGTCTCCAAGACCTGATCCCCCGCGGCGTCGAGCAGCCAGGCCATAAATTTGAGCGCATCATCTCTCACCTCTGCCGACAGGTGAAGCATCCCCAGGCGGACCCATTTGATGGCCTTGTCAGCATGAGGTTGGATCTCTGCACCGGGCAAGGCCTGGAAAATCTTCAGCAGCGTGCTGCGGACACTATTTGAGGTGTCGGTGATTAGAGGCAGGAGCTTGTCCAGCAGGACATAGGTGCCCACGGGGTTGTTGGGCGGAGTAGCTGTAAGCTGGCTGGCGAGGTGCGAGAGAGCCTCGCGACGCTGTTGGGGGGTACGGGATGTGGCGAGGGACAGGTTATGCCTGAACACCTCGTCAAGATCTGGTGCGGTCTCGGAGAGAGACTGTTGGTTGAGGACAATAGCTATGGCACGTGTTAGTGGGTGTTCGTTCGTAGTGAACGAAAAACGGGCACAAGAAAAATCTCCCGATTTCTGTTCCCTTCCAATGAATGAGCTGTCAAGAGAAATTCTGTCCACAAGAGCAGATCTTCATGGACACGGCCACGGATGAGAGTATCTCATAGTCGGACTTGCTTGGAGGCTGCGCCATGGCAGACTACCTTGCAGGATGTCCAACGAGGCATCGCCATATCTTTTGACAGCTGGATTCGTGGAACAGCATGAGAACCCTAGGCGCCAATGGTGCCAGTGGCAACCCAACACATTGGAACTGAGGCACACTCCCATAGGACGGCGTATCTGACTAGATCCTCCAATGTGTCCTGGGATTGAATCCTTTATTGCTTCCACCCCCAGAATAGTAGATGCGTACCTCGAGACTGAAAACTTGTGTCTGTGAAGTTGTCTGCCTTGGCCTTGGCCTTGCCGACCTTCAACTTGGGTTTCTGTCCGCCTGTTAGAGCCGGTGGATCACTTGAGACATGTAGAAGACGTACCTGGAAGTCCTTCTTCTTCTCCTTCTTTTTTCTGACACTGGAACCCATTTTGACTTCATTCGAAACAGAATCAGTCTCCAAGAACTCAGGTATACTCCGAAGAGCAGGATATTGGCAAAGGATACACCATTATGGGAACATAACTTACCTTGGCCTGGGGGAGAATTCTTCAATGAAGTTGAGAAGAAGACCAAATTGGGAAAAGGCGGTGAAAATACGTAGAAGACGGCTTGGGCGGCAGGAAACTGCTTGGCGTCGGGCGGGAGCTACTGGCTTGAGTGGTACCTAATCGGAATTGGAGCCAGCTCTGCCCGTGTCTATCAGAGCATGTAAACAAAACAATACCCTACGACGACAATTGCGCAACAGTCTGCACCGAGATTTCTACGGCCTAATCCACGAACACGACTTGCTAGAATGGCAGATTCGAACATGGTACGCCCGGTCACCCACAAGCTTCCTGTCTATGCGCCTTTTGCGGCCTCTCGGGCGCCAGAGCTAACCATTCACTGCAACACAGTCCAACGGCGCCGATGCGCTCGAGGAGACCCTCAATCGCCTCTCGAAGAAGCCCGGCGTGAAAGCCACCATCGCACTCGACCGAGCCTCCGGCGCGATCCTCAAGACAGCGGGGCAGATCTCCCTGCTCCGGACTTCCAAGTCACAGCAGCCACAACAAGATTCGCAATTGTCAACAGCAGCCGTGGCCGGGTCATTCTCTGCAACCACCGGCGATGTGCCCGCATCATCCGGCTCTGCCGCCGCCGCCGGCACAGTGAGCGAGACACAGGGTGCTGAGGAGTTGGCGTCCATGGTATGGGCTTTTGTGAACACGGCGGGTAGCCTGGTCGAGGGTCTGGACACGGAGGTATGCTACGCTCTTCTGCGCAGACAAGGATGGGGACTAGAGGGTGATTAAGGCGCTGACGATATACCTCGCAGGACGAGTTGAAGCTGCTGCGGGTGCGAACGCGGAAGCAAGAGCTTGTAATTGTCCCGGACCCGAGATACCTGCTCATTGTCGTCCACGAAACCCCTGCCGCCTGAGCTTGCGATCCTAGAGGAAGTTGCCGAAACGGCGACTTCTTGACAGAACGGATCATTCACGGATGGCAGCAGGGTCACAGGGTCATAATCTCTACCTACTCCGACAAAGCTGGATCGTGCCCATTGATATCGCATGCCCAGGGTAGAGGATGGGCCCGTGGTGGCAGGCGGACGCGCTCACAAGCATCCGTTGGATCTAGGCACAGCCTTCGCAGGTCGACACATCCAGTCGGCAACCTTCCAGATCTGCGGGACGAAGCTGCACAATCTATGTCATCTGACAGATCTCAGATCATGCTTGGGTGTGCTTTCGATGCACCCGGGCCAAGCGACAACACGCGACCCCGCGCATATCACAGAGGTATACATGAGGGTTCCAACCAGGACAGGGCATTTCCTGTTTTAGACGCACTGTTGAACAGTCCGCAGGCCAGAGCAGTAGGGTGTGCTTGAACGGAAGGGAGAGCAGGTTACACGGTTTCGGCGGGCACACCGGTCGACACGTGTCGCAGCAATCTCCCCCCGTCTGGGCCTAATAATGATGATCATCCTGGCATTTCACAAGGACAAGCTTCTGACAGTCTGGGGGCATGTGTGGCTTTGGGCACTGAGATTTGGAACGAAACGCTGACAAAGGAATTCCGGAAGCTTGAACCCTGGCAAGCTGGGCGCATCGGGCCTTGGCGAGGGATGCATGGTATCTAGGAAGCTCATTAGCTGGTGGAGCACTTTATGCTACGCTAGAAACCTGGAAATTTGGCCCTATCAATCATACACAATGTATTTACTCAAATAGTGCTAAACAGGCGGTGACATTCCGGCATCCGAATGGTTGAAACCAACTGCAGTTGCGTCAGATCTTGAGCTCGCATAACATTGGAAATCTTGGATTTGACCTTTGGCAGTCTGTCTCAGGCTTGCATGACTGACTGCAAGGCCGCTGCATAACTTCCCTCTATGGCTCTGAGGCCCAGGCATGCTAAAGCTGCAGGGTGAAGGCATGACAACTAATCATCGCTTAGAGTGGTTTGGATGCTGTCCTGCCTGTCCTTTCCTGTCCCTGTGTATCGGCTAGACGATAGGCATCTACTTAGTACTTAAGCCCAGTACAAGACCTGAGAGGCTGGCGGTAGGAAACAAAGACAAGACACCACCACCTGGGCATTTAATTTATGATGACAGATGCAAGCGTTTCATTATTATCCAAGGCCTGCCGGTTCACCGTTATTTCACATCCGTTTTCTTGCGAGTTTCCAACCACCGTCTTGCTTTCCTGGTATTTTCCATGACGTCGTTCTCCCTTCTCTCGATAGACGTTAGTTAGAGCTCGAGTCCATCGAAATTGTTCCAACCTGCAAGCCGCTGTCTGTTTGCGCCTGTTGCCACTTTCGTCGTGCACAGCGATCACCGAGATGCCGTCCATGTCGTTCTTCAAGAAGAGACAAACCCGCGACTCCAAAAGGACCTCGAGATTACCCGACCAAGATAACGCCGTGTACGAGACCTATGAGGAACCCCCTAGCCATGGGGGACGGAGACCGATATCACCCACGAACCTGAGCTCTCCAACAGCCCAATCAAGCGTTCCCGGGATGGGATCAAGCGATTATCACGACGGCACATCGACATCACCATCGTCACCCGAGCCCAGGGTTGAACAAGAAAATAGCACGTCGGTCCGACACAGTTCGACACGGCATTTGATCCGAGGATTTCTGAGCCATTCGTCTCACGGTAGCCGTGGTGAGGGCAGGGCTCCCAGTCCCAGCTGGATGACATCGAGGACTGCTGCTGTCTCAACCCCTTTCTCACACCTCGCCGAGGGAGTAAGTGAAACGACGACAGAAACCTCGAGGGCGACGGTGTCACCACCACCACCAAAGACGCCACCTGCCGCAGTCAGTGTTGACCACATGCAGAATCGAGGCCCAACCAGCCCCACTGTTCCGATAAGCGGCGGCGGCGGCGGCGGCAGCAGCAGCAACAGCAACAGCAACAGCAGCCATCAACCCTCCCGCTGGAAGTCGCAAAGGTTGAAGAGGCTCCAGAGCTTGACCCTGAAACCGCGGCCAAAGAAAGACAAGGTGGAGGCGCCACATGTCATAGTGACACCAGCCACAGTGGTAAGTTAATTGATTCCTTTTCATGAGACGGTCCAAAACACTTCAGATGTTCGGATTCTTCTCCCGGACTGTCCAGGTCGTCGAGAGTCAGTCCACTCATAGACTCCACATTTACCCCGGATTCATTGATCATCGATCAGCCCACGTCAACGGGGACTTCCACGTCGATTATTTCTCCGACTCAGAGCTGGGGTTTTGGGGTGGTTTTTTTCTTTGTGAAAGGGGGTCCCTCTCGAGTGATGAGCTCTCGATGATCATATCCTCACTCAGGCCACCACTAGCATCCCTGAATGGCTCGCGTGACTAGTAAGGTACCTGAGGTACCCGGCTGCCGTCGCTCATCTATCATCTCCTTCTTCCTTCTTGTTCCTGCATTTAACTGTCTGCATCGTATGATACTTGTGTGTCTCGGATCTCGACCCGTTGTTAGCCAACGGCCGTTTGAACTTGTTTCTTTTCCACGCCACGAATCGCGTCTTTCATGTGTTTCCCGGACCTCGTTTTGCATTGAGATTGACGTGCTTTTAATGCATCGTGGCTGACATACATGCTTCTCCTCAACCCCAACGTTACAGGATCCAGTTTCCCCATCGCCACGCTCGAATCTAACTTCGCCCTTCAACACAACACCTTGGTCACAGGCCAGTCCAGATAAGACATTACCTTTTCCTCCGCCAAAGGAGTGTCACCAGGACTCAGGAACAACCGGTGCTCCGCAACCATTGAGACTCAACCGTATCATGGCGACACTCACTGACCTGGACATCGAGAAATTATTCTCTGGTGCCCCGCAGTTCTTCGCGCGGGCTGAGGGGCACTATACAGGCGCGCCACACCCTTCAGTTGCATTCCCCTGGGACGAACAACTGCCCATCAGGGATCTGACGGACCACACTCAGATAGAGGATGAGGCTTGGGGCTGCATCACGGCATGGCCTCATATCACGCGCGATGTCCGCAAGGGACCATCGGCATCAGCCGCCCGGAAAGTCGCTGAGAAACGCCGGGCTCATTTTTACCCTAGATGCAGAGAGAGGCCGAACATGCTCAGCATGCAAGGGCTCGAGAAGGGCACGATGGGATACCAGGCCGCCCTGGAACTAGGTGTTTCCGACGCCCTCAAGGACGAGCAGTGGGGCTTCTGGAGCGTGGGCGCGAAGGACAAGGTCATCGTCGAGGCTCGACAGATGGCGCTTACGTCCAAGGATGGACTGAGGAGGATGGATGAGACGACAGTCATGGATCACCTGATGAAGAACGCACAGCGGTACCAGGAGAAACACAGCAGGGACAAGGCCACCTGTCATGAGCTGTTCCAGGAGCTGTTCACCCAGATACTGCACCAGCCCACCCGGGTGCTTACAGATCCATACAGTCTACCCGTGCAAATCACGGCAATATTGAAAGTCCTCGCCGCGCCGAACGTATGGGTCGACTTTTCCCATGTCGAGTGGAGGATACGACTGGGCCAGGTCCTTTGGGGAACGCCGGAGGGTAGTGATGACAGTGTGACTGATGGTGCATCTATCACTGGCGCGGAGGATACGCAGGGGCTCCATGAGGAGAGGTACTGGCTGCTCCTGCAGATCCTGCTTGCGTGCGAGCTGCTAGTCCGGCTGGACGCCATCACCGAAGGCGACGAACTACCTGGGGACGTCAAGCGCTCGGACATCTACCGTTTCGAGAAGGACGCGAATACCTCTGTGAAGTGGTCCCTCCACCTCGCACGCGTGTGGCTGGAAAATATCGAAATCACCAAAACAAAGGTGTCAGAGATCAAGGGACATGAGACACAACCGAAGGGTTGGCTGGCGAGTTTCACGGAGAAGATGTCGCTGACCAGTGATCGCCCCCATTCGAAGCACCACGATTCCCACAAGGAGCACTACATTTATGTCATGAAGGGGAAGTACTGGGAGAGACAAGTCCGTGGCTTGACCCATTTCGCGAGGAGGCTAAAGTGGCCGGAAATCGAAACAGAGGCCACGCAAATATCCGACAAGTGCCGCGCGGTCACGGAGGGGACACCACTCAACACCCCATTAACGACGCCCATGTCGGGACGGACAAGCAGAACCAACTCGACGTATTTCACAGCAGCAACCAAGCACAGCTCTTCGGATAGAAAAGTGTCAAGGCGGCCAAAGGTCGGGGCAGCGCTTCACCCTGCTGGTTGGCTGTCTAAGAGTTACGTTTCTGGCTTGATGCTGCCAGGCGAGGGGCTTTACCATTTTATCATGGCGACACTGATTGAGAACGACACTGCAGCGATGACGAGCCTGGGACCCATGGCAAATCTATGTGGAGGATTTGTTTACCGCGGCAAGAGCTTTTGGAGCACAGCATGCGTAGTCGGTCGCGTGCTCGCAGCTGGAAAAGGTGCGGTGGAATGTATGGGATGGATATCGAGTGATGTAACTCCTCAGGGCCTCGATGACAGCTGGGTGGAAGTCGATGTTGAAGACATTCCTGGTAAGAGATATTGGTTGAACTGCTGTCTAACCCATTCCCCACGATCATTTGGTCAGATGACTACGGTCCATGGCCACGGTCGTACTCGAATCAGTTGCGTTAAGAGGGAGAGAATCAAAGTTTAGAATGGTACATTGGCTAACTAAATCGGCAGAGGATCTCAAACACACTGATAGACAGGCCAGACTCTGGGGTAAGCTGGCCATTGAACGAGAGTCATCTGTCCTGGGCGCGAGCCGAGACGATGATTCCATCCTGCCCGCAGACTTTGTCGTCCCGTACGAGAACAATTACGTAGTACCACCACCAACCATCAGTGTCGAGCTCAAGGCCCTGAATCTCACGGCGGCTTCCGATTCGGTCCATACCACACCAACACTGGAGGCTGCGACGCCATTGTCTGACATCACCGCCCAATCCGAGATCAAAAATTATACCCCAACACTCACATTTGATGTGACAACGTGGGAGGATGACGAAGACCAACAGTACACATTCCGCGTGGCCAAGGACGTTTACTTCGTCACTGCTCACCCCTGTATCCCATCGCAACACGTCAGGATCTTGAAGTCGCCTTCCAGTCCGACCATCCAACAGATCGAGCTCTCTGGCAACCCAATAGGCGGCGGCGGCAAACCATCCAACCATGTCAAGATCTTGTGTAAGCAATCTACCGGTTCCCTATTTTCGCCATGTGCTCGCCGCTGACAGGCTCTCAGGCCACCCACTCCACAAACACTACAGATACACGTCGATCCACCTCTCCGAGCTCCTGAACAAGTCCACCTGGACCCTCGAGCAGCTCCTCACCGACTCGGCCTCCAACACGGCGCCCAGCATCTTGCCGTCATCCAACACCGACATGGCCCCGCGCGTGCTCGTGATCGACGCCATGACGAACTTCAAGCCCCAGCCCGAGGCACACGAGATCCCGCTCTCGCCCGTTACGAGCAGGTCGAACACGAGCTGGACCTGGAGCGCATCCGCCAGCCGGCACTCGTCGCTGAGCAGTCTCGTAAGCGGCGGCGGGGCCCTAGACATGAAAGACATCTCGGCACCCTCGCCCACGCCGAAGGAGAAGGCGAGGGAGAGGGACGCCGAGAACAGCCGCAAGGGCGCGGCCGAGACCCAGATGCACTCGGAGACCAGGAGGAGACAGTTCGGCAGCGACATGGAGGTGCTGGTCCGAGCGGTCTGTGCCGAGAGGGGCTGGAATGCCCTGATCGCGCGCCGTAGGAGGGGCTGCCTGGCTTGTGCGATCCGGGAGGCCGGGGCGCTGGGTTGGAGGGTTGTTATCCGAGTTGATTAAGGGCCCAAGTGATGGTGCTCTGTTGTAACATTAGAAGTTATTCGTGCGGTTGGTCAAGCGGGTTATTGTACGAGTACACACATGTACATTCACGGTGTCAGGACAAGCGAGCGAGCGAGCGAGCATGGTTAACAGACGATGAATGTTGCATAGCCCTAAGAGACTACTTAGGTACACGAGGCGCGCTGTCTTTGTCTAAGCCTTCTCTACGAGCGTTGATGAAGCTCCCAATCTCGGGAGGCAATTCCTTGACCCATAAGTGTTCGCCGTTTGTAATCTCCCGAAACATCTCGTCCGCAGGATTGTCTGAACCTTCTTGTGGGCGATACTTTTGAAGGAGATACTTCATTGTTTCAAGGGCTCTATTGACCATTGGTTAGTTTATGGCGTTGCAATTTTGGAGCCTCTAAAGGGCTGTATTCACCTTTGCCGGGTTACATGGCCAGGGTTCATTGAAGAGTATATGAGACACGGCTTCAACGTGTAAAGAAGAACTCGGTCTTCGAATTCCTCTTCCGGCTCGCTTGGTGGACGGTGCTTGAAATAAGCACCACAGTAGTCTTTCTCATGCATGCGGTGATGCTGTGTTCTCCACAAGGCAAACTCCATCTCGTGGTGAGCGTAGTAGCCGCTTGAGTCGAAGAGATATAGTCTTTTGGTATCAGCAGCAGTGCCAAAATTACCATTCCATAGATCCCCATGGATGAAACATGGCTCGATCTTCCTACCTCCATCTTCGAGCGCGTTCAACAGCCTCGGGACAACATATCTTATGACTGGCATAATGGCATCATGAAGCTCATCCCACCTTCCATTGGTAAGGGTGTTATAATGATACACTTGAAAGAGGACCTTGGCAAAGAGCGTTTGCCACTTCGGCTCCCAGCCGCTGAGGTAGCAGAGCAGCCCGTCGAAGAGTGGACCAGTGGTCCCGAACTGTTGCGAGGTGCCTCTCGAACTGTCATGTAGCTTGGCTACTACAGCACCTGCCGCGTCGACATCAGGCAGATCACTGTTGTCGAACTGGACAAACTCTGCGAGAAGATAGCTTCCCTCATGTGGTGCGCGGAGCTGTAGGCTACCCCAGTTCATTGGTCTTGGAACATTATCGGGCATCAATGAATACAGCTTGCATTGTGCTTGGTATTCGCTCCCAAGTAATTCTCTCCCGATGGTACCCGTTCCGTACTGGCGAATGATCATCAGTCTCGTCCCCCTTTGTCCGATAGGATTTGGGCATACCTTGACGAAGTATTGGACGTGGTTGCCACCGTTGTCCACTGCTTCGATACGGCCAATGCGGAACCAGGAGCAGTATTCTCCATGGTCAGCTGCTCGCAAGACTTTTGTTCCATTCGGCAATGCTTGAGGAGTCAGTACATCAGCAAGCTGAACTCTCAAGGGTGAAAACATGGTTCCCGAATCACCTTTCACAACCGCGTCAAACAGCGGGAACCCACCCTCAACTGCTCGGAAGCTGTGATGGGCTGGATCCCCAGTATCGAAAGAAGGCACCAAGTCAGGCGACATTGTGGTCGGGGCCACAGCTGTGCGGTACTGGAATCCTTTGATGCACTATTAGTATGTTGGTGTCCTTTAAAATAGTATTTCACCGCTGTTCTGCAAGGTGGCTCGCACTAGGCATCATTACCAGCCTGCGCAGCCAGGTTGCTCAATTAGCCACCCTGCCTTCCTCTTTTTTTGATTCGCGTGCAAGTTGGCATTGTGATCATCACCTGCATCAGAATTGCACTGACCCCCGCTCATATGAGACTTCCGGTCTCGGTGAAGCTGTGCGGCTGAGCGCCCTGGTCACATGCAAGCTTGGCCACAGCCTCGTTGGGGAAGAGAAAGCGGTCCTCACGGATGACTCGATCATGCAGCTACTACCCTAGGGTATGCAGCTGATATGCATCCTTATCTAGGATCTTGTCCCGTCCCTCAGGTACAGGATTACGCAGTCACTCATTCCTGAGGGGCCTTGCATGAGGCGTGTTTGCATAGCAGGGGGACGAAACGTGCCAGCTGGCGAGGCAAGCTGATATGGCCCACCTTGATGCGGCTCTTCCTTGAGAATAGACGCCCCAGGGCGTCACGCCCGGGCGACAGCCTCATCCACTGCGGATTCGTTCGGCTCTTCGTCAGGCAGCTCAATGTTGTTACGAGGCTCTACACTATGAGGCTTCAATATGAGGTCCTACTATGCGGCTTTTTATTGCATGTCTAAGTAGGCAGATAGCTGCCTACAACGCCCTTCATCATGCGTGCGGCTCCGGTAGGTTGTATATTGATTATAAGATGGTAGCTACACCCGGGCAGTTAGAGAGCCCAACCTGTAAATTTCAAATCAACTTCAAAGTCTTCATCTCTCGTCTTCAGTCTATTACACTAGTTTAAGTCGTCATCAGCGCGTGAGCCTCGAGCTATCAGAACATCGAGCAATTACAG
The DNA here is from genome assembly GCA_016808195.1 of Cytospora chrysosperma. NCBI lineage: Eukaryota > Fungi > Ascomycota > Sordariomycetes > Diaporthales > Cytosporaceae > Cytospora > Cytospora chrysosperma. The sequence continues at coordinate 1,947,560 of JAEQMF010000012.1, forward strand.
TCCCAGCACTATTCTACCTACCCTAGAGTATTTACCGAACATAGTTGCGCAACATGCCCGAATTCAACCAGATGAGTGCCAGCTCAAACAACAGAATGGAAGAACCGATCAATGCTCTGAGACACTCCATTGGAGAATCCCAGGCCAGTTTTGACTTGGATGTAAGAGCATATCTCGACACTCGTTCCGCATCCCTTCCACTAAACATCAGACACACGTGGCAGACAAGAAGCTTCCAGCATTTGACCCAAGTCGACCCAGAGGGAGCTTTGTTGATGAAACGGGTATGTATGACTCCATGCAAAGATTGTCTTGTTTGCAGATCCTTACTATGGAGGCATAGGAAATGGTCAGAGACTTGAACGCACTCAACCTCAGCGCACCTGAAAGTTATATGACCCCGGCGGTCCGCGAAGCACTAGCCGCACCACTTCCTCGTAAAGAGCCCCGTCTTATATCTCTTCCCTTATTCTGTGGGACATAGCACTAACACAAAGTCTGCTAGCTTCGGAGGGCTATCCTGGCCGTCGGTACCATAGCGGAAGACAGATTGTGAACGAGATAGAAGAGATGTGTTGGCGACGCGCTTTGGAAACTTTCGAGCTTTCAGCTGAAACATGGGGTGTCAATGTCCAAGGTAGGTTGGTTACTATCATAGACTTGACGGGAATACTAATTGATGATAGCATTCTCTGGGTCATTGGCGAATCTTTATACATACACCGCTCTGATGGACCCAGGCGAGACCCTTCTACATATGGAACTGTCACACGGTGGCCACCTGTCGCACGGACATCAGACATCTACTAGGAAGGTCTCCGAAACTGCATTCAAATTCAATGCAGTACCATATCATGTTGACCTCGATACCGGCATCATTGACTACGCTGGTCTGAGGTCATTGGCTCAACAGCATAAGCCCAAGATCATCACTATGGGGGGATCATCCTACAGTGGTCTGATTGACTACGAACGTATGCGGGATATCGCCGACGAGGTGGGCGCACTTCTCCATTGCGATATGGCTCACTTCTGCGGTCTGGTCGCCGGCCGTGCGATGAGGTCGCCTTTCCCGTTCTGCGATGTTGTCACCACCACAACATACAAATCCTTTTGCGGGCCCAAAGGAGCCATGATATTCTACAAAAAGTGGATGAAAGATACGATTGACAGTACTGTCTTCCCAAGATACCAGTCCGCACGAGACTACAGTGTCGTTCTCGCCATCTCAGTAGCGCTGCTGGAAGCACAGTCACACAACTACCGAGAGCAACAGAGGCGGGTTGTCGAAGGCTCACGCATACTGGCAGATTCTCTGAAGGAGCACGGTTACACCATTGTTGGAGGAGGCACAGACACGCACATGGTGTTGATCGATCTGAAGGATCGAAACATTCACGCAACTGAAGCCGAAAAGGTACTGGAACTGGTCCATATCATCTGCAACCAGAACAGTATTCCAGGCGACAAGGGAGGAAGCTGCTCTGGTCTTCGTCTCGGGACCCCTCCAATGGTACTCCGTGGCATGTTACCTTCTACCTTCAAAGTCGTCGCCGGAATAGTTCATCAGGTATTGGAAATCACACGCTCGATACATGAGGAGATGGTCCAAACTGGCCTTCTGACACCGGGCCAGGTGGCAAGGGGCAAAACGATGGAGCGGCTCATTGAAATTGGCGAGAAGCATCCAGATCTCGAAAGTCTGAGTTCACAAGTATGTACGATAGTCTCAAATTACCCTCCACCGTGGCAGAACTTTTGAGCACCCCAAAATCGGGTGCCCAGGTAACTTAGAAGGTTTCGATACTATGACTTCGTTTCTTTAATCCACCGCATCAATCAGTACCTGCTCATTCTGAAATTGGATGAGACTGTTCGTCTGCAGCTCGTATTGAGGGCAACATTGAACTGTGTGACGACTCATCAACGCGAGGTCTGATTGACAATCTAGCTATGGTAGACTAACGCGAGGACGAATACCAGTCACAGTGATATCATTCTCAGGGTTGTATCTCTCCAGGGTGTCTAGCGGTGCGTACTCCTGACAAAGGTACAGCATATCGTTATACGCGCTGCGAAGTCTGATCGTCAGTTGTGTTTGCAACGAGTTGACTGGGTCTCTTACATCTCTCTTGCAATACTCCCTGGATGCCCAGCTGACTGATTCAGCAAAGCCCGAATGCTGTAAAGCCGGTTGCGATCATCCCATTCCTCAGCAGGGTCCGAAGGTTCACAATGGCGTTGATAGAGTCGAATATATATTGGCGCGTGAAAGTGATGAGCCCAAGGACATCTCCATGTTCCAAACTCCAATTCATTGTGGGCATATACGGACCCTGGATCGAAGGCAATAGACTCCCCTGTCTCCATGTCAATACCTACGTTACCCTCCCATAAGTCGCCATGTATCAACGTCGGAGTTATCTGGCGTCCGTCCGACTGTAGAATCCCTAGTAGTCTTGGTATAACTTTGTCAAGGAGTTGCTTGCAAGCGGCGTCATATGCTGGCCAAGCATTGTTTGCCTCGTTGTCGTATCTAATAACATCCTTCAACTGATGGGTAAAGGATACTGCCCAGCTTCTTTCCCAGGTAACTGTCCGCTCCATGACGCCACACACGGTAGGAACCTGGAAACCGAACATTCCATTGGGAGAGGCCCCTTTTTGATGAAGTTCAGCTATCTTAGCTGTAAAAAGCATGGGATCCGGGGCTCTGGAAAGCTCCATATCATGAAAGTCGCCCAGGAACCAGTAGACCTGTGACTCGCCTTGCTGATACTGTCCCCACCCAGCTGCTTTGGGCACAAATCCTGTTATTAGATTGTTTATTGCATTCGCGGAGTGAAACTCCCCCTCAGTCAGAGCTCGTGCCCCCTTTCCCGTTGCGAGCTGTGTAGAGTAGAGTTAATGAACACCGCTGTGTTTTGCAGGGTGAAGATGATTACCTTCAAGAAATACCGCTTTAAGCTCTCATCTGGTAATGCGACGGTGACTTTCGCAGTTTTTGTCCAGGCAGATATCCCCCATGATTCTGCAGAAACGACCTTGGTGCCTGTCGGCATGACTGCAGATCATCTGGTTCGCATCAGTACAACAATGATCAGGAAAAGTGCATGCTCACCAAGAAGAACAGACTTATGAATAGGGAGGTTGCCCCCGATTCCGTCTAGCCATTTGGATGGATCTGACATCAGAGACGAAGGTTCTCGAGGTTTATAGGAACCTACTGTAGAAACAGGTATCTTGTGGGACTTGCTTGGAGATATCATAGCAATGCGGATGCTTCCACGAACAAAAAGAGGGGGGGGGGGAGAAACAAATGAATACTACTAAGTCAGTTGATCCTTGATAAACTTGATATTTCAGGTAAATAGCATAAAGATATCAAACATTGATCAGAAAGTACACGACGAAATCGAAATAGCTCAAAGCACATCGGCACTGGGGTGCATGTGGCTTTCTGCAAGAAGACCAGCCAATATTGGGCAGCCACGCCGCTCCAGGGCTGGCATGTCGTATGCATATTTGATGCAATCAGACTACAGCCAATGCGTTTTCAGTGGCTAATCTAGTCTTGGAGGGTGTAAGGAAAATTTTCCGTTCCTCGGCGTACAATGATGGCTTGCTCGATCGGACATGCGAAGCATCCTCACGTTCTTATTCCCGTCGACCTTATGGACCGACCAGGTTCAGCGTTACTCGTAATTGCTTAACATCTATCCTTTATTCAGGCTTTGACACAATATACAGATGATATTGACATGAATTCGAATTGTATGCTTGCTTTGCTGATAACAAGGCTACAGTCCCCAACGTTCTGCAAGTGTGCCCACCATCTTTTTATTCCTTTTATGCACGGGCTATGCCGAGGCTTGTTCGGAGCTTAGAATCACCTATCAATGCCTCTATTACATGAGTCCCCACGGAGTCCTTACCTCTTCTGGCTGTGTCTGCTTATTTGCTTTGCTGTTTGCGCGGTCTGCTCCCTTCCCGGGGCAACTGCGGATAAAACTGAATGCTATGCGGTGTTTTGTTGGCGAATATACCGATTTTTGGATGGCCACAGCAGATTTCAACCTGCACGTCAATGTGGACTTGCCTCTGGCAGTATGTTAGGAAGTATATAAGTACATGTGAGTTCGTAGAGCGGGGTACGAAGGCCACAGTATCTTGGGCTATATGATTATCCTGAGAGACTGGAGGTGCCCAGATGGATGTATGAATACTTAGGTATCTACTATCGAAAGCACTTGTTATGGTACCACCCGATGATCTATTGGCTTTTTGCTAATCGGGCACTGCTACATGTACATACTTTACGCCGTGGACTTACAATAAGCGGTCAGCTTGGGCTCACATACAAGGCCATTACTACATAGGACCCATTTCGAACTCACCATCTTAGCTGGGAGGTCTCTGGGCGACAACACTCGGATCAGAAATCTCTTGTTCTTCGATAGAACATCAACTGGCTCACCACCGGTCCGACATTGCCGCGTTACACACATAGGCACGGCAAGAAATCTCCGGACCTGATACGACTTTGATTACCGTTACACACGCGTCGCATCTCATGCTACACAGCAGATAGCCAACCAGTACATCCAGTCCATGTTGTCACCCAGACCAGGTATAGGCGTCAAGGATACCCAAGATGATGGTTGGTGCCCAGTTTAAATCCTCCTGAAGTCTTTACGAACTAGTCATACAACTTACCAATCCTACTTTTCGTCAGTTGCGGAACCCCTTCAAGCTCGTGAAGAAGGCGTTACGGAAAGGACGTCGACGGAGTCACCAACAGGGGAAATTGCAGCCTGTCTTTGTCGAGGCTGACCCTCAGCCATCGCCCCAGACCACTCTCGTTCGATCTGTCACACAGACGTCAAGACCATCAACTCCTGCGACGAATACAATAGAACCTGGGGAGACTTCGAACAAGGAGGATGCAAGACCAACTGTCGAGCCTAATGCAGGGTCACTTGGACTGAGTGTCATTTACGCTCCTGACAATGGCCACAAGGTGGACATCATATTTGTGCATGGCCTTGGGGGCACAAGTCAGCATACATGGTCGAAGCACAAAAGTCCAGAGCTTTTCTGGCCGTTGACATTTCTCCCCCTCGAGCCTGACGTCTGTCTTGCCCGAATCCTTACCTTCGGGTACAATGCCAACTTTCGCAAAGCGGGCAACATTAGCAGCTCTATACTGGATTTTGCCAAAGAGCTGCTTTTCGACCTGAAATACGCCAAAGACGAACAGAAGAACGATTTGAATATGGGAAATGTAAGGATGGCTGATCATGACAAGTTGTGATGTGACTAATATTGATCCCAGGTGCCTCTGATATTTGTGGTCCACAGCATGGGTGGACTTATAGTCAAAGAGGTGAGTGAGTCCGTGGGATAGGCATTGCCTTGCACGAAACTGACACACAAAAGGCGTACATACAAGGCCAAAATGATCCTAAGTACCAAGCAATCATCAAGGCAATTTCTGCCATCACATTCCTCGCAACTCCACATCGCGGGACTAACCTGGCTGAGATTCTGAACCGGATCTTGCAATCAACCTTCATCAACAGTTCGAAGCAATACATATCGGAGCTGTCAAAAAACTCATTTACTCTACAAAAGCTCAACGAACAATTTCGCCACATTGCTCCAAAGCTAGATATCATTTCCTTCTACGAGACTCAGCCTACTTCGATCGGGGTGAAGAACTTACGTATTGTAAGTAAATCCAGCGCGACGTTCATAATTTTGTACTGACTGTCTGAAGATGGTACTGGAAAAGGACTCATCTATATTGGGGTATCCTGGAGAGACTTCGAAGGCCTTGAATGCAGACCACCACGGCATTTGCAAATACGAGAGTCCTAAAGACCCGAACTACATTACTGTCAGGAACGTCCTCAAGTCACTTGTCAGTAAGATCATTTCGACAAGCCGATCGCACGGGCCGACTGTATCGAATCCTACTGAGTCACTCGACGTGAAGTCCTCTCTAGCCGTTATGGAACTGCCAGACGTCGACTTTATATTCTTTCGAGACCAGTGGGCGGAAGGGACAAGTGACTGGATTCTCAGAGAAAAATCTTACATGGAATGGTTCCAAGGTGAAGACTCAGGCCCACACCTACTCTGGTTGAGTGGTGGGGCCGGGACAGGAAAGTCGGTCATGTCATCGTTCATTATCAATACGCTCGTCGAGCAAGGCATCTGCTGTCAGTATTTCTTCATCAGGTCCGGGGACCAAAAGAAACGGACCTTGAGCTTGCTTCTGCGTACGATTGCGTACCAGATTGCGCAGAGCCTACCTGAATTCTCCGGCCGAGTTCTTGAGCTTGCTCATCAAGCTATCGACTTCAACACAGCGGACCCGAATACGATCTGGGAACGTGTTTTCAAATCGGTGCTGTTCCAAATGGAGGGCATGCCGCCGTTGTACTGGATCATAGATGGCCTTGACGAAGCCGACAACCCTCGGGCGATCATACGGCAGCTCTCTAACATTTCATCGTCGTCTATGCCTATCCGAGCCTGCATTGTCAGCCGGGATACTTCAGATATCGCGGCCGCTATTCAAAAGGTCTCCATGAACCAAGATGTCGCACATATAAGCATCGAGGGTCACCTAGAAGATATGCGGTGTTACATTCGACAAGAACTAAGCATGTCCGGGCCTGCGGAGTACAAGGAGAACATTGCCCAGAGAGTAGTTGACGGATCACAGAACATATTTCTCGTAAGTTTCTATACCCTAGGACAACCAAGATCTTCGCTAATCATTGATGATTTTCAAGTGGGTACGATTCGTTATTGACAAGTTGAATTCGTGCCATACAAACGACGATGTCGAGAAAGTGCTACGAGAGTTGCCAGTCGGCATGGAAGAGCTCTACAATGGGATGGCGGCAAAGCTCATCGACAACTTGTCCCTAAGAGACAGGGCACTGGCTTCGTCTATTCTGCAGTGTGTAACTTGCTCGCTACGGGTTTTGACAGTAGCAGAATTATCACAAGCACTGAACGAAGACACCTCACAAATACTAGACTTTCAGCGGTCTGTTCTGGATCTTTGTGGTGGATTTGCAGTGATTGATAATGGCGGGAACGTGGCTGTCATTCACGAGACGGCGCGCGAGTACTTGCTCAGTGATGGGATTGGCCCCCTTTCAATCGATCGCGGTGCTGCTCATGAGAGTATGTTCCTAAGTTGCATGCGGTGTCTGATGACCGTGGGCCTCCGAGCGAAGGTCAGCCGCAAACAGAAGCTTGAATTCCTGGATTACGCTGCAAGCTGGTGGTCTTCACACTTGTCTTCGGCTCCCCTCGATTCGAGACCGGTCATGGAGGTGCTCGAGAGGTTCCTCACTGGCCACTGGGTCCTGATATGGATTGAGTTCCTTGCAGTCAGTAAACAGCTACGACTGCTTGTGCAAGCGTCAAGGAACCTTTTGAGATACTGCGCCAGACAAGAAGCTCGAGAAAGTGGTGGACCATTGGACGGGTCCAGCGAACGACTATCATCACGAAGCCTCTTCAGGAGCTGGGCTGTGGACTTCGTGAATATAGTCGGAAAGTTTGGCAAACTCTTGCAGTGGGATTCGGAGTCAATCTACAAGCTCATCCCCCCTTTCTGCCCGCGAAGCTCTTCGATATACCAACAATTCGGAAAATCTGAAGCCAGAAATCTTGCGGTATCGGGTCTATCAACTACCGACTGGGACGACTCTCTTGCGCGCTTGTCAACCGGATTTGGTACTTATACAGCGTCAATACTGGCCGCCGGGGCGCAGGTTGCCATCCTGACATCACCTGGGAATATTTTCGTCTACGACTCCTGGATCTTCGAGGAAGGGGCAGCTAGCCCATTCCGGCACAATGAGCCTGTGTATAGGATAGCGGTAAACACTGCTGGAACATTGCTTGCTTCATACGGCTATCGCACGACTAAGGTCTGGCAGATCTCTACTGGAATATGCAAAGTATCGGTTGAGAATAACGAGTCACGATCTCGGCCACTTGCCATGCTATTTACCAGCAACGACACCACACTACTTGTTGGCACCGACGATAGGCGGATACGGTCGCTCAACCTGAGGAAGCCAACCCCAACCTGGGAGCTAACGGCAATACTTGACGAGCCAGAGCTCGAGGGGCACTTGCTGAACTCGGCAAGCAACATGGCCCTGAACCCAGACGGGAGTTTAGCTGCTGTCACATATCGAGGCCATCCAACGGCAGCTTGGGAGCTCGATGGACAATTCCACATCGGCCATTGCTGGCTACGAGGACGGGAGAAAGTATCATACGGTGAAGTAATCGATGCTTGCTGGCACCCGCACTATCCAGAACTCCTGGGGCTCTATCTTGAGGGTGTTGTATTCAAATGGCGGCCTTACGAGGACAAGTGTGAGGAGTTCCCAGTTACTGGGGTATCGAGACTCGAGCTCAGCAAAGATGGCAACCTCTTCGCTACGGGTGACGTGCATGGGACGATAAAAGTCTACACCACGGCTCAGTTCAAGCTGATCTATCAGCTCTCCTCTCAAGACCCCGTCCTTGGTCTGGCATTCAGCCCTGATTCACGCCGCCTGTACGACATCAGGGGATACTACGGGAATGCCTGGGAGCCAGATGCCTTGATGAGGTTCGCAGAGCAGACGAATAGAGCCATCGACAACGAAAGTGAAACAGACAGTCTTACCCATATTTCCGCAGAACCAACCAGTGCCTGTCATTGGATCGACTCTGTTACGGTTCTTTCGAGTTCACCTACTGGTCTCCTCTTTTGTTATGGCACAGAGAAGGGAATGGTTGAGCTACATGACGTCCATCGGGGGAAGCTTGACAGCCTCCAAGCTTCCAAAAGTTATTTGAGCATCGAAGCAATGTGCTGGAGTAGCGATGGAAAGTATGTGTCTTTCTCCGACTCTAGCAAGACTATATTTGTTCTATCCATACGTGCTTCTCATGAGAGCTCAGCTGGGGGCCCGTTTCTGGAATTGAAAGCTCAGATATCGATGAAGAATGGTAAAACAGGCCACATAAGCCAGCTGCTATTTAACCAGAACTCGACCTGCCTTCTCGTGTACACCACGTCCAGGCTTTGCAACGTCTCAATATTGAACTCGTCGATCACCCGTTCGTCGATGAACATGTCTGGATGTAGATGGATAATGCATCCTCAAGATCCAGGGCTCATTGTTGGCTTCGGAACAGATACGGTTCAAGTGCTGGACTGGGATTTGAAAACACGCCAGAAGTTCACATTTGAACATCCACTTGCACGAGACGTTCCGGACGAATGTGAGTGCACGGTCGATCGAGTCCTTGTAGCTCACAACAAAGAGCATGTTTTGGTTCAAACATCAACCCTGGGTCAGACCTCAAGAGAGAAGGCATTTATCACATTCCGAACCTCATCATTCTCAGCAGCATTGGCTATGGAATCCGTCAGCCAGGAAAACACAGACCCAAGACCTATAGCCTCGGCGCTTTTACCTCACGAACTGTCCTCTCAAATAACACTGGCCCTTTCTTTCCTTCCCGATAATCGGCTTGTAGTATTATCTCGAAGGTTCTCAATATGCTCCTGGCAACTGTCATTCGATTCAGGCGGATCACTTACTGTCAACTCAGAGGCTGGTCCTGGTAGCATATCGACTGTACAATATGCCCAGACAAATATTGTTACTGCTGGAAACGCTACCAATCTCTTTTCATTACCAGGAGATTGGATAAGCCGAGAGTGTCTGGCTCTATGCTCTATCTGGGCCGTTGAGAGATCCCTTTTGTGTCCCAGGAATGGAGAGGTTGCTGTTGTCAGGTGTGCAGCTCTGGCTTAATGCCTTCTGTGTCTCTAAGGGGCCGTCGGCGTTAAGAGTTTTGTTGGCTTCGGCATATGCAAATAGTGTAGAATGGCACCATATTTAGGTATTGAAAGATGTTGTATGTATGGCTTCATTACAGATGACGAAGTAGCAACACACCACAGCGCACCTCATTACGGGCCGAGATACCTTCCAAGGTCAATACTCTGAGTCTAACTCCACATTTAGGCATCACCTTCCAAATAGATGCATTTAAATGGTCCAGGAGTGCTTAACAACATCGTCACAACAAACTAATTAGCCCTGAAGGGCACCATGTCAAGCTTGGTTAATGTGGTAACAGAGGGGCCACGACTACAGGAAGATGATCGATACAGAGGACGGAAAGTGGAATCTTGGGGTTCCATACAATATAGAAAATGTCAGATATCAATAATGAGTATTCATTTGCATGCATGTCTTTAATCAAACTACCATTCTCGTGCAATGCAATTATGTACGAAGGGCAGCAACCCTAGTTGACTTGTAACGCCGTAGATAGTATGCTAAGTAGTGAACGACGCGTACCCGCTAGATCCCCTATAACCACGAAATAACCAACCACACCTTCATCTCTCATCTCCTCACAATGCGTATACGGAAGAGAGCAAGAAGTTTCTCACAGCTCGGACCCCAGCCCCTCAGCACCGACGCTCCATTCCTTCCAGTGCTTCTCCTCCCCCGGCAGCCGCACGCCCTCCCACTCGGCCCTCGTGACATTCTTCCACTGGTCAGCGGGAATCCATCCAATAAATGCCCGGTCACCGAACCCGCCGACCCAGTACACCTGGGTGACTACGAGGCGCACCCACTCGGCGGCGTGGATCCGGTTCCCGGGGAGCCAGTACTTGGCGTCCGGGTGAGACCTGAGGAAACACGACTGCAGCGCCTGGGCCTGGGCGTCGGAGCCGGGCGTGACGCTCTCGAGGTAGCCCAGCAGGGAGAAGCGGGGGAGGTTGGCGGCGCTGTAGGGCACGGGGTCGTAGTGTGGTGGCAGGTGCCGGGCCTCTCCCCCCTCGTCGTCGTCGTGGTCCAGGTTGTCCCCCAATCCGAGCCAGCTCCGCACCCACGACCAGGCCGGGCTGTACGACTGAATGCGCTTCTCGGGCGGGTAGGGCGGCACCCAGCTCACACTGATGGACATGTTGCTGCCGGCCTCGACGTTCTTGAAGCTGGTGGCGATCTTGATGGCCAAGATGGTGGGGTTGCCCTCCTCCTCGGCGCCGCAGTCGGCTATGTAGTCCATCAGCCCGATGGGGATGCCGCCGAGGTTCTGGGGGCGGTTCTCGAGGGGTTGGGCGGCATTGTCTGCATTTGTATCGGAGGGAAAGACGGTGGATAGTGTGGCGAGAGGTGACAGGGCGAGGATGCGGCGGCCGAGGACGGCGGACTCGTACGAGGTCGGGATGCGGAAGTCGGATTTCGATGGTTGTTCCTCTTCGTGATGGTGTGGATCTGGGTTAGTGAAGAGGTAACGGTGGTCGAGTGGTAGCGACTCGGTGGAAGAGGAGGCGGATGTGGCGGTCGCTGCAGTGCTGAGGGCAGCGAGGGCCGAGAGCGGTGTGGTGAGCTTCATGTTGATGGTGTAGAAGGAGCTTGATCGGGGAGTCAAGCGCTGAGAAGCTCCAGATGTTGTGTTTCAAGGTTGTGGTTTGAAGCTGTACTGGACACCAATAAGGAAGCATGCAGCAAGCGGTGGGATGAGACAAGACGGACGATCAAGCCGAGGGACGAGACGCCGGCAGTTCAGTTTATCAGATCAATCTTATCACATGTGCACTTGTCAGTCTCCACTAATCATGGCCCCCAAACCAGGCCCAGACAGGTGCCAGGTCGTCACTTACACGCTATTGGACAATCAGAACACACAGCGGGACAGTGCATGTACCGTTGACTTTGGACCCCCTGAAAATTCCACGCCAAGGCCTACTTTGCTGGAGGGCCCCAGAAAATCACCCGCCAGCAAGCTTCCTCAAGTGGCACCACCACGCGATCGACCGACCGACCGACCGACAGCAAGCTCAGCCAAGCAGCCAAGCCATGGCTCTGGATCTTGCTGCGGCCTTTTCTTCTCTTCTTCTTTCTTTGAAGGAGAGTACCAGCTGGTGGCGACAAGACATAATGCAAGCAGAGGAGTGCGTCGAGCAGTGGCTCGCCTACGCCCGGACCCAACTTCAACACCTCCCGTACGTGCCTGTGCTGCCCTGCCCTGCCCTGCCCTGCCCTGCCCTCTTCTTGCCCCTGATTTCTACTTCACGTGTGGAAAGGCCCAGGCCAGCTGACATGGAAGATGATAATTCAGGCTCGACAATGTACCTCTCTTTGCGTGGACGGCACTTTGGCCCCTGGTCCTCCTCGCCATCTTCTTCTACGTGAAGAGCGAGCGCGGCGAGCCCATACGATACCGAATACCCTCCCCCAAGGTACCAGAGCCTAGCAAGATCCTCGACAATCCATCTGTCAAGGTGTCAGGAACGAGCGCCATCCAATGTTACGCCCCGGCGACTGGCCAGTTCCTCGGCTTCATCAACCCCTCGAGTCCCGCCGCCATAGACCGAGCCATCGACGCCGCTGAGGCTGCACAGAAAACATGGGCCGATACCACCTTCAGGCAGAGGCGCAAGGTCCTGCGCTCCATGCTACAGCATGTCCTCGATAATCAGGAGGAGATCTGCCGCGTGGCCTGCCTCGACTCTGGCAAGACCATGGTCGATGCTCAGCTCGGAGAGGTCCTTGTCACGGTCGAGAGGCTGCAGTGGACCCTTGCACATGGAGAGAAGGCACTGACGCCGAACAGGCGGCCGACGAACCTGCTGATGATGTACAAGAAGAACAAGGTCTACTATGAGCCCCTGGGTGTCGTGGCTGCTCTGGTGTCTTGGAACTACCCCTTCCACAACCTGATAGGGCCCATTATTTCCGCCATCTTCTCCGGCAACGGCATCGTCGTCAAGGCCTCGGAGCAGACCGCCTGGAGCTCCAGCTACTTCGCGAGCGTCGCCAGGGGTGCCCTGATCGCCCACGGCCACGACCCGGCCCTGGTACAGACTGTCGTCTGCTGGCCCCAGGTCGCGAACCACCTCACCTCCCACCCCAAGATTGCCCACATCACCTTCATCGGCTCCCGTCCCGTCTGCCACAAGGTCGCCGAGTCGGCGGCAAAGGCCCTGATCCCCGTCGTCGCCGAGCTGGGTGGGAAGGATGCCTGTATCGTGCTGGACTCGGCGAGGGGTGACCTGCCGCGGACCTGCGAGACGCTGCTCCGCGGCACCTTCCAGGCCGCCGGCCAGAACTGCATAGGAATCGAGCGCATCGTCGCCACGCCTGGCGTCTACGACCGGCTGATCGAGCGCCTCGAGCCCCGCGTCAAGGCCATCCGGCTGGGCCAGGAAGAAGACATGGGCGCCCTGATCTCCGACGCGTCCTTCAGCCGCCTCGAGGGTCTGGTCCGGGACGCGGTCAACAGCGGCGCCAGGCTGCTCGTCGGCGGGGAGCGGTATAGCCACCCGGACCACCCCAGCGGGCACTACTTCAGCCCCACGCTGCTCGTCGACGTGACGCCGGAGATGGCCATCGCGCACGAGGAGTGCTTCGGCCCCATCATGGTGCTCATGCGCGCGCCGTCCAACACGGCCGCGGACGTGCTCGCCATCGCCAACGCGCCCGACTTCGGCCTCGGCGGCAGCGTCTTCGGGCGCGACTCGGACCCGGTCCTGAAGGCGGTCGTGAGGGGCCTGCGGTGCGGCATGGTGGCCGTCAACGACTTCGCCGCCTTCTACGCCGTGCAGCTGCCCTTTGGCGGCGTGGCCGGGTCGGGCTACGGCCGGTTCGCGGGCGAGGAGGGCCTGAGGGGCCTGTGTAACATCAAGGCCGTGTGCGCCGACCGGTGGGGCTGGGCCGGCGTCCGGACGAGCATACCGCCCCCGATCAGGTACCCCCTCGAGAGCCAGGAGCGGAGCTGGAGGTTCGCGAGGGGCGTGGTGGAGACGGGGTACGGGATCGGGGTGGCGCGGAAGATCGGCGGTGTCATGGGGATCTTGGGGAATATGTAGAGATGGCCTGAGCAGGGTGCGTGGTGAATATAGGGTGGTCGCTGAGGTTGAGGATGCATGGTCGGTCGAGGGGTGCAAGCAACGTGGGTGTACATAATTATAATCTGCTAATGCATCACCGCCAACAAAACATAAGACACAAAAGACAACTGCTTCAACAATGGTTTATTGAACTGGCAGTTCCCAGTAAGGTGTTGACTTTGCCCGCCTTTGCAAGTCAAATGCTATTTCATCAGTCTCAGGGGCATCCAGCCCACATGGAGAAGACCCTCTTTGGGCGGTGCAGTCTGCTCAGACAAATCCGGCTTATTGATATGGAAGCCTTCTATGGATCCAACCCAAAATCCGACCACGGCTCATGCATCACCTGACCATGCCCACCAGCACCAGGAGCCATGACAGGCGAGGACTGCTGCTGCTGCTGCTGGCTCTGCCCCTGGCTCTGCCCCTCCACCCCGCCAGGGACCCCCAGGAACAGGCCCGCGCGGTGCCGCCAGACGCGCGAGAAGGCCGACACGTGCATGTTCCTGCTGTGCATGGCGTGCAGGCCCCGCGGCCGCCACCGGCGGCCCAGGTGCCGCAGCGCGCTGGACTCGTCGTAGTGGTGCCCCAGGGCGTGCCGCAGCAGCGCGGCGACCTCGCCGAGCAGCGCGTCCTGCCCGGCGGCGGGGGCGGCGTGCGGGATCAGCGCCGAGACCTGCGCCAGCGTCGTCTGGACGATGTAGCGCGGCCAGTGGAGCTGCGTGTCGAAGACGCCCAGCAGGCTGAACAGGGCGAGCAGCCGTGCCGCGAGCTCCAGCCTCTCGTTGGTATTGGTGTTGGTCTTGTTGGTGCTGTCTTCGTCGCTGTCGTCACCGCCGCTCGTAGATTTGACGTCTATTTTGATTAGCCGCAAAATCTGCCTGAAGCCCTCCCGTGTGACCTCCCACGTCTGGTCCTCCTGCAGACAGGAGCCGCCGCGGACGAGCCAGAACAGCCGCTCCATCTTCTCGGCGCCCATGCCGATGGCCCCATCGTCGGACTCGAACGGCCCGGAGAGCAGGTCCCCGGGGATCCTCGCGCCGGGATGGACCTCAAGGTGCATCCCCAGCATGGCCCTGAGGCGGTAGGTATTTCCCTTGATGGGAATATGACCGACGGGGAGGGCGCACGGCGCGGCCGGGCTGGAGTGGGAGATGAGGGCCTCAAAGTTGACGAGGTCGAAGGCAAGCTTCTCGCGCATCGTCATGGTGGTGGAGCCGGCAGGATCGTCAGTCTCGTCGATGTAGGCCTTCTCGTAGAGGCTGCCCGGCTGGGGAACCATCCTGAGCCGGTCCTGCTTTAGCTCGGGGATGTGGAAGTAGGCTCGTCCTTTAGACTGCTGCCGTATCCAGACGTCGAAGGATTTGAGTAGCATTGGGAGTTTAGCCCAGGAACAGGCGAGGACGGCGGACTGGCATGTTTGTTAGAAGTGTCGATTGTTATCCGTCCGCTGGCAAACAATACAGTCCAGCAGAACAAGAAACATTGATTTCAACTTACCTGAAAAGTAGGATCCCCTGCAATTCGGTCTGCATCCGACTGCCACCCGTCATAAGACACAACCTCGAAGTTGTCACAGCCATAGTAGGCGTCCCACGTTGGCCCAAAGGCGGCCCCGACTAGTCGATACTTGATTGAGTCGCCTGAGAGCATGTGATGGAGTTCGCGACTGACAAGAGGCAGGAGGAGGTTCTGAGATGCGATGAAGATGCGCTCGAGGATCTCATGAGGGAGTTGATGTAGGCGCGCCCTCTTCACTCTGGTGTCGTCGCCGCCTTCGCCATGGTGCTGCTTCTTGGCCCGCTTCCTCTCAGGCTGTCCGTATGCCTCCTCCTCCCCTTTAACCTTGTCCTGCCTTGCAGGTTTCTTGGTTGGCTTGGGCTGTCCTCGCTTCCCGCGGACTCTGATCGGGGTCAACTTCATGTTCTGGCCTGGCCAGGACTTCTTCGATCGCTGCTGCTCTTCAAGAGCGGCGGCGATGAGAGATTGTCGCAAGCCAAATTCTGCCCGTTTTCCCAGCACACCATGAGTTCCAGCGCCTGATAACCACCAAGTCTGTAACAGGAAATGTTATGTCATTCTGTGTTGCTGGGTCAGTAAGAAGAAGAAGAAATAAAGATTTGGCCTTCAATGCTGCGATCACTCGTGCGATCTTTGATGTGCTAATTTCACGCCTGCAGGCCACCAGGTACTGATAAGCCCACACCAAAAGCCACTAAGAGGGCCTGGCTTGGGCCTGGCTCACTTCGGTTTTGGGGCCCACACAGGACGTCACCTTAGTAATGGGAAGTTTTCCAAGGTTTAGCTCTCAAAAGCACCTTGACGTAGTGAAAATCCTCCCATCAACCAACATCAACATCATGTTGCGCAGGCCTTGCGATCCCGATATCTGGAGTGAACAAGTGCCCAAATAACCCGACCACTGTTATACCAAAGGCAGTGAGATCCATTTCGGGATGCGCTCAGCACTACAGTCTGCAGTTCCTTCTCGCAGGCTGCTCCGGTATCTGCGATTCCAATCCGAGGGAATTGCCTTCTTCAGTACCAACAACCATGGCCCTGCAATAGCTGCTGCTGCTGCCGTCGCTACTGCTACTGCTGCCACGGCAGTAACATGCTGTGCACCTCGAAGATATCCCAGGGAGGCCGCTCATATTGCAGCTCGAGCTAGGCTGTCGTCACGGCGACTCTCGACCTCGAGGCCCAGAAGATCCGAGGCTGCCCTCCACTCCGCCGTGCTCGACCTCGACAGCATTCTCCCCAAATCCCTCAAGAGGGTTCGCTCGGCCGGCACCAGCCTTCTGGATCAAAACAATGCCGTGGCATCAAGGAGGTCTGCCTCGACTAACGACCCAGGCGAGGAAGACGGGAGGAAGACATGGCAGCAGAGGCTATGGGGCCCGAATACCGTGAAGCCGGATTTTCGAAGTCGCACCGCCACCGACGAATTTGACACTTCTATATTTACGACTTCCATGACAGCCAGGAGAGCCAAGGCTGCGCTGGAACCTGTACTGCGGTGTACTGAGGTGGACGAAAAGGGCGAGGCCATCCTCACGGACGGCGCATTCAAGAAGAGTGAGCTGATTGCGAAGGTGAGCACAGCACGGCAACGACTTCTTTTGGGCTCTGTGCCCTGTCTCAACAGGGAGTTCATTACGAGAGAGGATACCCTACTAATTCTGGCATCAGTACGGCCTTATGCCCCGCGACTTGCGCAAGATCGACTCCTCCAACCTGCCACACATTCTCGTCCGGCCCTCTGCGATCCTACTCAACCTCCTCCACCTCCGTGTGCTGATCAAGCACGATCGCGTTCTCCTCTTCGACGTCTACGGGTCCTCTAGCTCGTCCGCACAGTCCGAGTTCATGTATGAGCTGCAGGGCAAGCTGCGACAAAAACCAACCCCGGGCACATCCGGCGATCAGCCATATGAGTTCAGAGCGCTTGAGGTGGTGCTCATGTCGGTGACGTCGGAGCTGTGGAAGGACTTTGGTACAGTCCAGAACCCCGTTATGCACTTGCTGAGCGACCTGGAGGAGGATGTCGACCGCGAGAAACTCAGGATCCTGCTGGTGCTGTCCAAGAAGGTCAGCACCTTTGAGCAAAAGGCAAGGCTTGTGAGGGATGCGATTGATGAGTTGCTCGATGCAGACGATGATCTCTCGGAGATGTACCTGACGGAGAAGACGAGGGACATTTCTCGTGAGGATGACGACCACACTGAGATCGAGATGTTGCTGGAATCGTACCATAAGATCTGTGACGAGGTGGTCCAGGAGGCGGGCAATCTGGTTTCGGGTATTCGAAACACGGAAGAGATGTAAGTGTTCCTCTGGACGTTATCTCCGCCTTTCAAGTCGGCTAACTTGGCCCACCAGTATCCGTGCCATTCTCGACGCCAACCGCAACTCCCTTATGCTCCTCGACCTTAAGTTCAGCGTGGGCACATTGGGCCTGGCAATGGGCACCTTCCTGGCAGGCCTGTACGGCATGAACCTGGAGAACTTCATCGAGGACACCAACTGGGGCTTTGCCAGCGTCACCGCCGCTTCCGCCTTCTTCAGTCTCCTGGTGTGCTGGTACGGCCTGGTCAAGCTGCGCAAGGTCGGGCGCGTGCGCATGGGCCAGTCCGCCAGCCGCAGCCGCAAACTGTCGCCGTCCAAGGACGGCGGTCTCGAGCCATACGGTGCTGCGCACTGGTATCGTGACGACAGCCCCACGGCACTGCTGGAGGCGAAGCACCGCGAGAAGTTGAAGAGGATTGCGACCATGAAGCAGAAGCAGGCTTCGACCACGGGGTTCAGGGGGTGGTTGCAGCGGTTCCAGTGAAGGAAAGGGAACGACACACATTTCAGGCGCTTCGGGTGACGCATGTCGTCGAGAGCCAACTTTCTGACGTTAAGTGACGGCACATGTCCGCCATTTGGTCTGGAAGACTTTACCGGCCTGTTGAGATGGCCAGCTAAGAGACTCTGGCATATGCAGACTTGCGCATATCGCATCGATCTGTATGTACATATAGTGCCGTACTTATATGGCGGCACTCCCAACTCACCTCTTTCAAGGCGTACGATACCCCCCTTAGAGCAGTAATCATGAGAACTGTTACGTCTCATGCGATCTAATCCATACGGTGATGCAGTTAGGACTTCCAGTGTATTCGGCATATCCTCCCTTTCGACCCTGCCTTGTTCTTTTCCTCTCAACGTGACAACAGCTCCTTCAGCTGGAAAACCTCGATGACTTCATCATCAATCTTAGGCAACCCCCTCCGAATCCGGATCCACCTCTTCCCCTCCTGCCTCTGCTTCTCAAACGCATCCGGCCTCCCATCCCTCGGCACCGGCGGCATCTCAAAGACGTCCGCGCCGCTGATCTCCTGGTTTGGAGGTAACACGGGGGCCCGCTTGCCCGACCCCAGGCCGGACCGCAGCCCATCGATCTCGGTCCTCAGCGGATTCCGGTTCGTAATAGTCACCGTCACGCCCTCGTCGTCGTCGTCGTCCTCCTCCTCCTCACCCTTCCCCTTCCCAGCGCCCTGCTCACCCTGCCGGCCCTTGCCCCCGCGGCAACTCCGCGCCCGCGGCGCGATCAGCGCGGGCACGACCTCGGCGTCCTCGATGTCCAGCTGGCGCAGCGCCCTGTGCCGCACGTGGGCGAGGACGTCCTTCTTGTACCGCGCCGCGTAGGCGGCGTCGGCCTGCCGGCAGAGGGCCAGCGAGGGGTACGAAGAGACGAAGACCAGGAGGGCCCCCTCCTCCTCGTCGTCGTCACCGCCGCCAGCCGCGGAGGCGGAGGGCCTGGACTGCTGCTGCTGCTGGAGGAGGAAGTGGTGGGGCCGGGCGGGCCGCGGGGCCAGCGCGAGCTGGATCTGCACGCCGGTCGGGGCCGGGGCCGGGGCGGGCGTGTAGCGCGCGCAGAGCTCGAGGATGTCGGCCCACAGGGAGAGGAAGGCCGGGTCCGTGGCTGTGTGGTTGGGCTGGAGGGTGAAGAACCAGAGTCTGGTGATGGCCATGGCTGATGTGTGTTGTGTGTTGTGATTTGTGTGTTGTATATATGTGCCCAGAGGTCTGTGTTGTGTTGTGTTGTGCTGTGTTGTGTGGTTGTGTGTAGGTTGGTGGGTGTGGTTGTTGGTATGGTTGAGGAATGGGTGGTGATATTAGCCTATTAGGTACTAAGTAATAGGGATGATGCGCCTGGATGAGAAGATGTCCCAGGATTGCAGGTGTTGGGCTTGGCTTCTGCAACGGTGAACGGTGAGTATATACTCAGCAGATGTGATGCTCAAGTGGTGAAGGTCATTTGACTGTTTTGCTTTTTGTTTTGTCTTGTTTTTCCAAGTCGATGATGCTGAATGCTCTATGCTGCAGCGGTCATACTGTCTTGGCTGGTTGCAGTTTGTGGCAGACCCACCGTTCCATCTCCAATATAGAAGTCGCCGCCCTACGACGTCACCGCGTTGTTAGTTGTGCGAGTCTAAAAATGTACTAGTCGGACTTTCCCCCATATTCAAGGCGGGCGGGCTCCCTAATGATCCACTATAGTCGACCCTAGGTCGCTCGCCTTGCTGAGTAGCAGGAGTGGTTACTTGATATTTATGAAATATGTACATACGGTGTTGTTTGGGTATCATTGAGATATATAAGTCGCCACGCTACCTCAGAGCCTTCGCAGCACCAGTGATATATCTCGCAAATAACCTTGAAAATCAAGGCTTCCTAGGCTGAACATCCTTGCATCAGAGGGTCTCAGCCTCACCACCTCGGTATCCTTTGGCAATGATAATCCCTCGCCATGGTTGCAACATTGCGTTTATCTCTGATTTGTTCATTTCCTGTATACGCAACGGCACATTTTCATGGGACATTTATAAAAAGTTCACATCGCTCTCTACGATAAAATCATATAAGAGTCTACAGTGTATTAATTGTATTTAACTAGCAGTAATCAATCCTTATAATCAGAATATCACCCCAATGTTGACACAGCTTGACATGATAATCGAATATATCAGTCACACACATAGACTACCCCATATCGAATGAAAATGAATGCCTAACCCATCCGAAAGCCGTACCAAAATTGGTGTGAATTTCCTTCTGAACTTTGAACCTTGTTGTTATCAACATCAACTCCGACCTCTTGAGCTCTCCGCCTGTGTGGACAACAGAGCTTCTTCCTGCAAAGCCTGCTCTGAAAGGTTCCGTACCAATGCCTTGTGTGAAACCGGCTGAGCAAGGAAATTTCCCGCCCGTAGACTGACTTGGCTTTCTTGAGGAATAAGGTCTCTCACAACGGTGCTCTTGCCTGCGCTGGCCAACAACATTTTGAAAACGGACGAAATCTCGCTGGCGCCCCGTAGCCTTGCCGCGCAGGTCTCCAGGGAAGAAGCGATTGTCCTCATATCGGTTGACCAGTCTCTGATACTGGTTTCGAAATGGGAAATTCCATCGACGATACCATGCACAACAAGGCCCGGCGGCAGATGCCACAGCAACTCTTCGAAGACCTGGCATAGAAATGTGACTTGGTAATTGCTAGACCCGGAGCTCTGTCCGATCTTAGCAAGCTGCTTGACCGACTGAAGATCTCGTCGTCTTTCTTCTGGCCAGGCTAAGATCAATTGCACTATGAGGCTGCGCATTAGTCCGCTCGGGCCTGGCAGACCACCGTTTGGGCTCTTGTGCTGCCCACAGAAGAAGTACAGCACGACCATAGAACCATTCGAGACTGAAGAGTCTGCATTAAGATCTTCAAGACTTTGGATCAGTGTGGCACAGAACACCGACATTGGCGTCGTCCTCCCGTTACCCTCACTGCCAGCATGACCATCCACGAGCAGGATGTCTGGTTCGCTTCCACGCTGCCACTGACGGAACCTGTCCATTTTGACAAGATATGCGGCTTGAGCCAGGGCTTTGTTGCTGAAGTCATGGTGCTTCCGGAGCGTGAAGTACAAGTCATGGACATGCGACTTGATCTCTTCGTCGCTACACAAGGCTGCGAGAATATGCCCTGGATCAAAATTGGACTCATCTTGTACTGCTGGCGATTGCTCCGTATCATACAGCCCATTATCCCGTGGTGCAGTCTTGGCAGCAGCCTGACGAACGGTCCCCTGAACTATATTTTGTTCTTGATCTCGGCAAAATTCCCGCATCCTGTGTGAATCTGCGTGAATCACATAGACAGCGTTGAACACTTGCAAGTTGAGATTCTGTTCGCAGGACTTTTTGCGCAATTCCGCGTGGTCGATGTGTATCTGGGCCATTCCAGCGAGTAGCATGTCAACCTTGCCCTCGGTCCTCTTGGAGGTCTGGCTGGTGGCTTTTGCTTCTGCGATTGTCTCAACATGGTGGCGCATTTCGTTATGACGGAGTACTCCTACTTCCTCCCGGGTTGTCCTCAGAAGCTTAGAATCTTGGTCATCCCGCTTAGTCGCCAGGTGTGCTACGCTTCGCTTAACAGCTCTCTGAGCAGCGACGACAGGCTGTAAAATACTTTCAACCTGAGAGACTTGATTTCCCAAAATTGATCGTCCCACCTTTTTGTATCCTGGACAACTTCATGTAAGCCATAGTGCAGAAGATGAACTGTAGACCTCGCCTGGGAAGTACTCACGGGGCTCGCTGGAGGTGCGATGAAGAATGTCAATCAATAGTGGTACAGCCTCAAAGAGAGCATTGTACAGTTCGTTAGTACGAGTGAACAAAAGCACGTCCTGGGGAAATCGAATTCGATTTTGCTGGGCATCAGCGATGATAACCGGGACACCTTCCAAGCTATCCAAGATCTTGTCGCGAGCCTCTGCCCTTCCTTTCATCACCTGTTTCGAACCTCTGTCAGTCTTCATATACTTGTACCTGGATAACTCGTGTCCTCAGGCTGTAGTTTGGGTAGATATACATTGAACAAGATGATCAGGCCACCTTTTAGGAAGCCCAGTCCATCATTCTCTGGAATATTCTCTAGCAAGGGAGGAACGTTTTTGATCCAAGCCTCGCTACGGAATACTCGGCGGATAGGGGATCTGGCCGCAATCCCTTCGTACTCGGCCACCGCCTCTTCAACTGCGTTAAACACATCCTGCCATGTACAAGACTGTGGATCAAATTCATCCCAGAATTTGTTCCCCTTGTTCAGAATTTGATGTTCTGTTATAAGACACTGTATCTGTCTGCCAGAATTATCAGGTTGATAATCACAACATCAAAATGTGCATGCTTACTTACACATTTGGTATAGGAACTGCAAATTTACTCCTCTGCTTATCGTAAGGAGTGGACTTCGGCAGGGCAATACCATCCAGTGTGTCCTGGTCAGTGGCTGTTGCCCACGCACTGATCGCCACTATCTCTTCATCCTGGTTCATGTGCTGTCGCAATGCTGCGGGCACCTGCTTTTCCGAAGACATTGATGCGGTGGCAAACAAGGATTAGAAAAATGAAAAGTAAGGGAAATGGGGAGAAAGTCCATGCCAATCACCCACGGTAATGCATGAAGGGCAGCCCGGTAATTAGGTTGAACCTCGGGCACTCAGTCATATGGGAGAAAAATTGGCAATGTTGGAATGCTAGAGACACAGAAATCCCTTGGACAGCCCGCTGCTCGAAGTTTCCAGATATACTTGGTATATAGCTGAAGCGACTCACCGGTTGATAGCCTGCAACAGAAGTTCGTAGATATTTAGGTAGCGAGCTTACTACACTAGGTAGATATACTTTGTTAAGGTGGGCTTCATCCATCTACTTCCAAGGTACCCGTGTAATGCCAACCTACCACACCCAAGGTAATCAGCAACAGTGACGTGTACAACATTCATTCGTGGCCTTGTCGGTGAACTCTCAGATGATCAGTAAGCTCCTTCCTTCTGACTTGTGAACTTCACACAATTTGATTGGGAAGTTTTCGGGAGAAATAGAAGAAAAGGGTGTCGAGATGGTGTCTGTCATCTGCATGCAACATCGGTCTCGCTGTTGGCTTCCCAACATCTATCGAATCAATCCAATAAATCTTCATCATTTACCTCGAGCCATAAATATGCGTGACGCTGTGTAACCCCATAAATCTGTGCTGATTATTGAAACCGGAAAGGATCACCTCTATAATAAGAAGGATGCAGGCCAGCGCTTGAATCTTACCTATCTAGAACATATTGATGACCTGGCGGTGATAGAGAGTTGAGCTAGAGGAATTAGAGGAACATTGCCGAAGGCATGTGATATAGTGCCCATCTTTGAGGCTCTTCACACGTATTACTTGTTCTACAGGATGACTGGTTGCTCGCTGGCACCAGCAGCGTGGAATTCAAGCAAGCGGGGATATATAAACCCACTCGCCAACCCGAACCTTGAGATTGGTTTGCTGCTATACTTGGTCATTAAGATGCTTCTGCTGCGAGGTTGATTTTGATTTGATCTGTCGAATTATCCATATGCAATAACAGCCTCACTAGCCATCAAACATTCCTGTCGTTCCACGATGGAGGAGACACCCACACAAAGTCCGACTATCGTGGAGGCGTCTGATACTGCAAGTACCAAACTACATCCTGGAGCTACAGAAACCAAGCAAGACCAACCTGAAGACAATAATCGCAAACATGGCATGGAACGCCAAGTAAACGATCAAATACCAGCTGGTGATCCAGCAACGTGTGAGACTGGAGAAGAGGCCCACCTCGACCAGAATGTTGGGAAACACTCTCGTAAGCATATATGATCTTGCAACACTTCGATATCTGAGCAGCAGCTTATACAAGCATGACAGCTGGGAAAGAGATACCTGGACAAAACAGTGTGGGTCATGCGCAGGATCTCACCGGCGAGACCACATATCACTGGCTGAAAGATATTTCCACCCGAGTGAAGTCCATCGAGGAAAGGCTCATCGAAGAAGACGACGAAAGCAGTGACGAAGACAGCACAGTTTCTCCTGATGATGATGATTCGCATATGTTTGTGACCAGACCGGAAGTCAGAGATTGTCACTGGGAAACTTTCAAGAACCGCTTCCCCACAGAAGACAACACAGTTCCCGCAATCGAAACACTCCTGCGTTCTGCAGAATTGGTTGCAGAAGTCCAGGAGGAACAGTTGAAGCGAAAATCTCAGGGATCAAGTTCTCCACCGAACTATCAAAAGCCATTCAAGCCATCATCGAAGTCACCCTCATCGGCCCCTGATGACACATATGAGAGGATCCGGATCAATTCAGCTTTGATCCTGGCATTTCTTTCCAAAGTTGCGGAGGATGGCTCTTTAGCAAACCCGCCACTCAAGCCATTGACTTTTCTGAGGCCATTCAAGGTCTTGGTCCACTTCTATGAACAAATGGAGAAAGAGTTCCTTTGGTTAGAAAAGAAGTTCGGCAATTCCACCGAGACCGATCAAGCACTGGCACTAGAAAGCGAGACGTCACCCGATATTTTCATCCCAGAAGTTCGAGTGGCAGAGGACCAGTCAGTCAACAGAGCTACGGTACAGGAGTCAGTACCGGAACGTGTCCAAGATGCGCCCGTTGATTTGTATGTCGACCCCAGCAAGCAAAAGGAACGGGACAACACACCATCCCCAACAAGGCCAAATCCAAACAAGGGAGAGGCCAAATCAAGACATGATCTAAGTAAGATTGTGGAAAACGGGAGCTACGAAGCTTACAGGCAGATGAAGTGCTATGTTAACTTCGTGAGGACCAAGCTCATTCCCCGTTATAAAAGGTTTGACCTCGCAGACCACAGAAATCCGCCCCGGGTCCGTTACGGTGACTTGTGGTCGTTATTTCGAGTGGGAGAGCTGGTACTTCGACAAGACGCCGTGTACCAACGAGATACCAGCAAGTCTGACGACAGTCAACTGGACTCGGATCACCCCAGATCTGACACAGAAGAGCCAAAACTGTGGAGAGTCATCCGTATCGGGAATCCACTGCCAACCTGGGTGGTCGATGACCTCAGTCTCACTAAAGGTGGTCAGATGTGGGATGTGTCGAAGGGGACCGAGCATTACGTTGATATATTACTCTATTATGTTGACTTTGATGGAAAGTCGTACCGCAGCATCCCAATCGAGATTAGGATTCCATTCTTCGCTAATGAGAAAGCCATCATAAGTCTCCCGATATACCCAGTCCGATTCGCCAAAGACCACGAACGGATCCTGAAACAACTTCAAAAGAGAGGGGAGACTTTCCAAAGGGTTGTGTCCCAATCCAATCCAGTGCAGTCATACGAAGGATGGACACTTATTCGAGACCCTAGTGGAAGTGCCATCGAAGATGCAAGTGGCAACTACCTGAAGTTTCCGGAACACATCGATGGTGACGTTATCATTGATTTCCATGAGGCCTTACAAATACATCCGTGGTGGAGACCTCGGTTCAGCAAATGGACCAAGGAGCCCGTGACACACGCCTTTGGGAAGGACTGCTTTCCAATCAACTCGTGGGCTGACAAAGAACGCTCGAAGCTCTTGGGTCGCACATGGGAGTGGACCTATGTTGAGTCGGATGGTGTAGCCGCCTTGGAATACAATCAATTTGTGGCTACCAATAAATATATCTTTGATATAGACCATGAAGCGACGGACAGCAGCCTCAATTCTGCCACATTGGAGCTCTCGCCAGAGGATCTCGCCCTTTTGCCTTCACGGATATTTGTGTATGCGCTGAGGGAGCGCAAGTTTGTGAACGCTGATATACAGTATTTGGAGCAGAGCTCGGTGGAGAGCAACCCGTTTGGGAAGCTGGAGATTGCGGAAGAACATAAGGACTTGATCATGTCCACAGTGTGGGAGCATTTCGAGAGGAAAAAGGTGCGACGAGATGCTCAAAGACAAGGACTTGAGATGAGGGACCAAGACTTCATCCACGGCAAGGGCAGGGGCCTCATTATACTTTTACATGGAGCCCCTGGTGTTGGCAAAACTGCGTAAGTCCTCTTTTCGTCCAGAAATCCTCACACAAGTCAATTGCTAAGGAATACTGACAAACATATTTCAGAACTGCGGAGGCCTGCTCGTACGCCTACAACAAACCTTTGTTCCCTATTACTTGTGGGGATTTAGGCATTGAACCTCAAATTGTTGAGGAAACTCTCTCTGAACTCTTCCGTCTGGCAAACCTGTGGGACTGTATTTTGCTCTTCGATGAGGCAGATATCTTCCTCTCTACCAGGGAGAAGAAAGACGACAATTTGCAGAGAAATGCATTAGTATCCAGTAAGAGTCCTGACTTGATCACGCTCGATATCGGATAGCTAATCATATTGGTCATAGTCTTCTTGAGGACCCTGGAGTACTACTCGGGCGTCCTGTTTCTCACCACGAACCGAGCAGGAGTGTTAGACGAAGCGGTGAAGTCACGAGTTCACATCAGCCTTTACTATCCTTATCTCGGCTTGAAAGAGACCAAGGCCCTGTTCCAGACGAACATTGACCGGCTTAGAAACATCGAAGCAGAACGAGCCAGGATCACCGGTAAGCCCCCAATGGCCATTGAGGAGAAGCGAATCCTCGAATTTGCGGAAAAGCACTATGAGAAATTTGAGAAGGATTACGACAAGCGATGGAACGGTCGGCAAATCCGCAATGCATTCCAGGTCGCCACCTCCCTGGCTCGTCATCAGTACCACCGCCATTGTGAAGAGGGAAACCCGCACAGGGGGCTCTACATGACATCGGATCATTTCATGACAGTTCAGGAAGCGACAAATGAATACGACGATTATCGACAGAAGCTGTTCAACAAGACGGATGTGGATATAGCGAAGGAGAGGGAGGAGAGGTATCATCCTTCATAAGCAGTATAGTCTATGTAAGCTCTTGAAGAAGCTACTCACCCATGATCCGGTGTACCGCTTTCGAAATTTGGAAGAATAGCCTCGTGGGACGTGGCAACGATGAAGTATATGACTGTGACATTCGGCCCTGCCCATTTCATACTAGCCCAGCCAAAGCATGCCGTGATTGCTACAATCACGAGGGCAGTGCCCATGACAGGCCCACGGTGGCTTCAATTATATATATGACGCAGTGCAAGGTGGGTTGTCCGTGACTCCCATCAGCGGACATTGGGGTCAAAGGTGCCTCATCTGCTCTGGCTGGAATCAGCATTAAAACTGGGCAAGCAACCGACTGTGCCAAGTTTGTTTAACATGCCATTGTTTCTCGTGGGGCCAGCCAGGCCGGGCTCTCGCGCATGAACCTTGTTGCTGAGATCGGAGCATGGGCTGCTAGGGGTTGGTATTACCTCGAGAAGCCCCGCATGATGGCTGTGGCCAAGTAATGTGCCCGTTGTGATAAGAGACTCGGCCATTTGTATTAAACAGTCTGCAGAGGCAACGAAAACTCTCGTTGGCGGTGACTGTAGAGCCTCTTGAGCAGCCCTTCATGCTGGAACTTGTCGTCGTGCCAGTCGAGAGGCACCCAGCCGCCAATGCCCTCCCAGAGATAACCATGCCAACCCACTAGAGGCGGGTTTGCGGAGAGGATGTAGCGCTATCTTTGGTCAAGCAATCCGAATAGGCTCGGACATGGTCGACCAGGATGGTTCGCGGCATGGCGCGACCGGAAACCACCTCAGGTATCCCGTCAGTGGGATTACCTGGAACAATGGGCATAAAGTTTCGTCCCGGAAAGTCGTTTTGGGTAACGCCTATACTCATCTGCCTGGCATAGCAATCCAGGGCGCGGGCAAGCCCTTTGAGTCGATCATATTCTGGCAAATAAAATGCAACTATTGGAGGCCATTTCCATGAGCCATTTTGGAATCTCGTCCGTCAAGGGCTGATTGCTGGCATTGTTGGGCTGCTGTGTGGACATGGCGGTGTGCACGTGTTGAGTGGTCGCACGGATTGGACAAGATGGGTGTACGAGTGCTGTCCAGCAATTGAGATGATGCAGACTGGATGAGGACAATCAACAAAACTCTTGGCATTATTGAGGCCTGCTGGGAGTTTTCCAAGTCCCATAAGTACCTATGTAGGGTCACGATTCTACACAGCTGTGGTGCATACTTAAGTACATATCGATACTGACGTATCTACACACAGTAAGTACAGTACATCCCGGGTGGGTACTCTACCCGCTCCGGGAACACGGAACCCACTATAATTTGCTATAATACCCGCTTCCCGGCCGGAACGCCCGGCCGGACCCACAGTGCTACCGGCGGGACCGTCAACGTCAGGGCGGAGCCTTGAATTTTGAGCGGGTCCCGAAGTCGTGTCAATTTAAAATTTTCAAACAACCATCAATCCAACAACGTCTAAACAACAGCACCAGCCAAGTCCTCAGGACAATACGCAACATCTCACACCCGTGGACCGGAGACCGACTTTCGGACCCCGCGCCTGCTGCCTACGCCACCAGGCATGGAACCCCAGAATGGGCGAGCTCGAGTCGCCGTCGACGAGCGCGCTCCGCTGCTGTCAAATGGCGGTGCACCGTCAGACCCGGCCGGTGTAGACGTCGAGGTCAAGGATGCCCACTGGAGCGTCGAGCTGGCGCTCCTCACCAAGTACTCGCTGCCCCTCATCGCCACCTATCTCCTGCAGTACTCCTTCTTCGTGATAACCGTCGCCATTGCCGGCCACCTCAGCGCCGATGACCTCGCTGCCGCGAGCATCGGCGCCACCACCATGAACGTCGTCGGCCTGGCCGTCCTGGAGGGCATGGCGACGGCCCTGGACACGTTCTGTGCCCAGGCCTACGGATCCGGCAACAAGACGGGCGTCGGCCTGCACATCCAGCGGATGCTCCTGCTCATGGGGCTCTCGTTGATCCCCATCGGGGCGATTTGGGTCTTCTCGCCCTGGATATTGCCCCTGTTCGTCAAGCAGAACAACCTCGCGGTCAAGGCGGGCGAGTTCCTCATATACAGCCTCGTCGGCCTGCCTGGATACGGCGCCTTCGAGGCCGTAAAGAGGTTCCTGCAGGCCCAGGGCGACTGCAATGCCGGCATGGTCGTGCTCATCGTCTGCGCCCCGGTCAACGCCGCCCTGAGCTGGCTGCTGGCCTTCCCTATGGGCATGGGCCTGCGAGGTGCGGCCCTGGGCGCGGCCCTGAGCAACAACCTGCGTTTTGTCCTCCTGCTCCTGTATATCATTTCTCCGTGGGGCAGGTGGTCCCATGAGTGCTGGGGTGGTTTCTCGAGGGATGCCCTTCGCAATTGGGGCCCCATGATGGCACTCTCGCTTGCTGGTATCGGCGTCCTGATCGGGGAGTGGGCTGCGTTCGAGATACTGACGTTTAGCACGTCGCGCCTCAGTACAAATCATCTAGCTGCCCAGACGATCATGGTACGTATCTTCAACTTCACCCCGCCCTCTGCTGCGCAACCGAGTCATTGACCCCTCAAACAGACTACAGCGATGGTAATCGTCTGGCACATACCATTCTCCATCAGCGTCGCCGTGACCACCCGCATCGGGCACCTGATCGGAGGCGGCTATGTAGGCGTCGCAAGACGTGCCACGGCCATGTACTCCTTCGTGTTCGTCCTCGTCGGCCTCTTCGATGCTGCTGTCCTCTGGATATTCCGCTACCCGATCGTGTCCCTCTTCACCGATGACCCGATGATCCGCGAGCTTGCGACCAATTCCATGTGGCTGGCCGCGGCCTTTGCAGTCATCGATGCCGTTGTCAGCGGGACTAACGGCCTCCTGCGCGGTCTGGGGAAGCAGAACATCGCCGCCTACATCGTATTTGCGGCCAACTACCTGGGAGCTGTTCCCTTAGCTATCTGGCTGGAGCTTGGCTCTCCGGCCATGGGGATAGATGGTGTGTGGATCGGCTTCGGCGCGGGTGTTGCGGTTACTATTGCGTTAGAGTGTCTTTATATGCGGATGCTCAACTGGCAGACCGTTGTAGACCTCGTCAAGTCGAGGGAGGAAAGTTACATTTAGAGTTTTTAGTGACCAGTTGACGAATTTCAAAACGATATGATCTCGGCTGTGATATGGTGCTTTTTATGAGTGACTACGGAACTAGGACCCCCCCCCCACCTGGGCAGCTATTCATCCTAAATTGTTGTTGAGATCCAAAAATGAAGAGAGGAAGCAAAACTGGTCGGGTCTGATAAATACTCTTGAGGTCTCCTGAGCAATCTAGTTCATAGAAGCAATAGCTAAGGCCGGAGAAGCTTTCAATGATATGAACCAATGCTCCCTAAACCTTACCTAGAGATTGGTGGTGGTGGGACGTTAACAATAGTCCGATTTTGACTGGTTTCAAATGTTCTTTGAGTACCAAGGTTTTTATTCTAATGAAAAGAGAGTTGATTATAATACCATAATGCCTTACTTCCAAGGTTTCACTATAGTCAGAGTCCCATGCATGTGCTATGTAACGGTTCTTTTATCCCCAGAAACTATGTGATTTGAAGTACAGTACACAGTTGTCTTGAGACCGAAGTCCAAACCATCGGTCGGGGAATCAAACCCAGCAACGACACCTAGCAACTGCAAACCAGTGCATCCTCACCACAATCACTCAGTGGTCCCATCCTCGATCCTCAACAACATGGAAGCATCAAGGAGCCAGCAAGATGGAGTCAATCTCAACCCTGCTCCCCCAGACCAAACGAATGAACCCAGCCGCAACAACCAGAGCTCCAACATCAACAGCGGCCTCGAGCCAAACGACCCTTTTCATAACAACGCCGCACTCTGGCTGAACAACCTCCCCCGCGACTGCACAGTCCGCCAGCTTATTCGAGCCATCATCAGCGTCGGCCCCACTGGGCGAATCCTCTTCTGCAAGATTGTGCGACCATACCTCCCCAAACACAACTGGGCGGCCAAGGTCGTCTTTGCTACTCGGCTGGAGGCCCGACGCCTTCTCGCCGTGTCCCAATCGGGACTTTTCCTGGTCCAGGGCCACCGCATCTACGTGGACTGGCACCGAGTCCTGTCGACGTCCTTTGATGCCATCGAGCCTATCACGAGAGTCCTCATCATCGAAGGCCCTTCGCGCATCGTTAATCGCCCCGATCTGCAATATTATTTCAAGAGAAAGTTGAGGAGGCTCGACACTGAGGAGGTCATTGAGATGGAGAGGCCAGATGGTTGCACAAGCATCGTCTGGAGGTTCGGGAGCTGGTTCAGTCAGGCTCAGACAGCTGCCGCCGCCCTGCAGGAGGACTACAAAGACTTGGTGGACGTGCGTTATGGATTGGATCCTTGTGCTTCTCTCCCTCCACGGAACTTCAATCCCTAAACAGAGACCAAATGGGTGACCTGCTTGGTCTCTTAGGCACTTAGCAGGTATATGCCGATCGACAAACAATGCTGCTGAGCAGTCATCAGTCATTAACAGAGGTCACCTGGTCGCGGCAGACCTCGACAGGTGCCAGGGAAAGGATGATTAAGCGGGCTAGCTATGGCACTGAGACGCTGGAGTCTGATTTCTGCAGGATTCTTTCATAAATCAGCAAGCTTCTTGACTTGTATCACAAAAACCTTTAGATTTGTCCATGATCCCTGGTACAGACGGTTGACAAGTTCTTCGGTGGGAGACTCCACCGCCACATGGTGGCCACGCCTTCAAATACATCTCAATGTGAATGAAGTCTGGTTCTAATACCCCGTCTAAACATTGAACTTATCGATGAGCACATCCTTCTCTTGTGTCACTCCAACTAAAAGACCATTCATCGGTTGCCGTTCGACTGCCGAGGCATCCAATTTAATTGGCTACTCAAGTACCTACTAAGTACTAGTACCCAGGTAACTAGACTTGTGTAACCATGGATACTTGGAAGTCAACCTGGCCCGCTTTGGTGGGACGGTTGAGGCCAAGACATATAGCTACCCTGGGAATTTTAGCGACAGCCAGCCCCTTTTCTGGTTCTGAGAAAGCTTGTCCCATATTTGAACACGAGCTGGTCTTCTTCAGAATGTTCAAAAGCTGGGAATTTCTAATTTGTGAGCACGGTGTTGATTGCTGGTTGGGGAGTAGGATTTCCTTATTCAAACCCCAATGTGGACATCAATCGGATATCTGAGGACAAAAGTCCTCAGAATGCAAAGAACTCTTTGTAAGGAAAAAACCACTATTTACAACCACATAATTACTCTGGGAACATATGGAAAGTCAGTCCTTGTTCTGAAACCTTCAGAGAATGCCTCATCCGACGATGTCTCGTGCTCAATATGGGCAAAACTGGAGATCGACCCTCCTTCGTGGCTAGGCATAAGCCATCCATACTGGTGATCGCCTCTCAGATCTCGGCCGCAGGGATCCATGGTATTGTCAAGGTCCTCGAGACCGGGACACATCCAGTCCACCCGTTCCAGATCCTTCAGGTCCGCTTGTTGATCACCGGCATTGGCTGCACGTTATACCTGTGGTCCAGAGGCGTACCTGACTTCCTTCTTGGTCCACGGGACGCTCGAATCCTCTTATCATTAAGGGCAATTGGGGGCGTCTGTGGGGCTATCGGGTTCTACTGTACAGAGGCCCCAACCCCTGAGTTCCTCTTGAGTTGGGAACGCGGCTGACAGCAAGCATTTCAGTTTCCATCCTCTACCTCACGCTTGCCCAAGCGACCGCACTGAACTTCCTCGCCCCCCTGGGTGCGATGGTGCTGGCCAAATACTTGAGTTATGGGACCTTCAGTTCCATAGATCGAGTCGGGGGGCTCATGGCCGTCGCGGGCGTCGTTCTAGTGGTACAGCCAGACATTTTCGACCGTGGCCACAGCCCTCCCTTCCGAGTCGCAGATGCGACACCCGAAAGGCTGAAGGGTGTGGCTTGTGGCATAGTTGGTGTCTTGGGCGGGATTGTGAGTCCAACTGGGAATTATGGAGGCCTTGTCTGTATGGGAACATCTAATGATTTGAATGTATCATGTAGATTGCCTTGGCGACCATTCGCCGCTTAGGATCTCGAGTTCACCCACTCATGAGCGTCAACTATTTCGCATGGGCGGTTGTCCTGGTCACGACGGTCCTCATCTTCATTACGAGGACGCCGTGGACAGCATCAGTCAGGGAGTGGTCCTTGTTGATTGTGGTTGGCATTTTCGGGTCGTTGATGGTCAGTAAATCCTGGCTGTCCTTGCTGTGTCGCTCCGAGCCAAGAAGCTAAAGCAGTCACAGGAAGCCCTACTCACGGCTGGCATCTCAAGCGATGCATCGTCCGCCGCGACGGTCATGATATACTCTCAAGTAATTTGGGCGCTAATTCTTGACCGCATCATTTGGCACGTCGATCTAAACGTGTGGGTCCTCATAGGGGTGGGCAGCGTCGTGTGTAGCCTTATCCTAGTGTCTCTGGCAAAGGAGTCGACGACGAATCGCCAAAGAGATGGAGTGCAGCACGAAACAGTCACGTTTTTCACCGAGGCTGACACTGGGGATATTGATCTGGACAGTCTGTATGCTTCTGATCTTCTCCACCCCAGTGAGCCGGCATGAGGCAACAATATAACGGACAGTGGTGAAGAAGAAGGTTACCTCCTATTAGTGGTACCCGAGTGGCTGGTTCTGAACTCCCATAGGTCGCAGCGACAGCTTCATGCATGACTCACGAGATGTTCCTTCATCATGTCCCAGCAACATCTTCAAGCAGATCTGGTTGCATTCTTTGAAGTCCCGTCGGCTTACCCAGTGACGTCAAGCGTAACATAGTGCTGGGATTTGCCTAACACTTTTATCCGACCCGGATTGCCAAATCAGGAAATTCCGGACGGACGTTAGCGGGTCACGCGGGGGTCAAGACAGAACATGCTGAGCAAATCCTGGGGAAATCCTGGGGGGTCCCTGGGGCTCCCCTGGAGATTGGTCCCTCCCCCACATCTCCCCATATTTAGTATGGTTGCGGGGAAATCTTGGAATGGCCAGAAGGTTTGACCAGTATACACGGTAAGATGGCGTGTGGGCGGCGAGTGCCGTCCAAGGTGCATGGTTCGCATGAACCTTGACCGCGGTCTGGGCGTACATTAAGTACTGCACCAAGAATCACCACTCCTACCCTGCTTTGGGCATATGGCAGTCACCAACCACCGGGGTATAAAAGAGGCTTCCTATCCCCCCCATTCCTCATCCCGACTGATGCCACGTGAGCACAGCTGAGCCATCTGGGCAATCATAGATCTCGCACGTCCTGCTCATTATTACTGCCATCACTATGAAGCCGTTCTACGGTCTGAAGGGGACGTCCCTCAACGTCGCCATTGCTAGCATTGCAGGCGTAGACTTTGCCCTTTTTGGATACGATCAGGTGTGTAATACTCAAGTTCCAGGATAGCGACACGACTTGACTGCCCGACTAACTCTGGATCAAAGGGAGTTCTTGGCGGTCTGTTAACGCTGGAATCCTTTCTGAAATACTTTCCTCAAATCGACACAGAAAACCCACCTCCTGGATGGACAGCTACCCAGTCTTCCAATGTCCAGGGCATCACCGTTGGAGCATATACCTTGGGCTGCTTCTTTGGGGCCGTCGCGACCATTTGGTTGGGCAACATACTTGGTCGGAAGAGGACCATTATCACCGGCAGCGTTATCATGGTGATCGGTGCTGCCATCCAGGCTGCGTCCTTCTCCCTGCCTCAACTTATCGTCTCGCGTTTGATCACTGGATTCGGAAACGGTACGTCTCTCTTTGCTCAGCCTCGTCTATACGGATGTGCTGACTCCAACTCAAGGCATGAACACGTCGACTGTACCGACATGGCAATCCGAGACTTCAAAGTCGCATCGCCGCGGGCAGATGGTCATGATAGAAGGATCCCTGATCGTATTCGGTGTCATGATAAGCTACTGGATCGACCTAGGCTTCTCCTTTCTCGAGCCATCCACCATCGCCTGGCGCTTCCCCATCGCCTTCCAGATCATCCTGGCCCTCTTCGTCGCCTTTGCCATTCCAGGTCTCCCCGAGTCCCCTCGGTGGCTGATCCTCAAGGGCCGGGAGGATGAAGCCCTCCAGGTCCTCTGTGCCCTCTTCGATCTTCCGCCAGATGATCCCAAGGTCCATGTCGAGTTTGAAGCCGTGAAGGATGCTGCCCTCGAGACGGCATCAGGCTCCTTCTCAGATTGCTTCAAGTTCAACGAGAATCGCAATTTCCACCGTACTGTTCTGGCCTACGTCAACCAGATGTTCCAACAGATCAGTGGAATCAATATTATCACGTCTGTACCCTCATTTTCCCAGGAGCTGATATCTGCCAAAAGTATGTCAAAAATCTAACATCATTTATAGATACTACGCCGCCACTATATTCCTCCGCATCGGCCTATCACCTTTCATGAGTCGACTACTTGCTGCCCTAAACGGTACTGAATACTTCATCGCCTCGTGGGTAGCAGTATTCACCATCGAGAGGGTTGGCCGACGTAAGCTCATGCTCCTCGGAGCCATGGGAATGTCCGCCTCTATGATTGTGCTGGCCACGACGACCGCATACAGTGATGACAACAAGAGTGCCGGAATAGCAGCAGCCGTCTTCTTGTTCGTCTTCAACTCTTTCTTCGCTGTTGGATGGCTAGGCATGACTTGGCTGTATCCTGCCGAGATCACACCGCTGGCTATTCGGGCCCCTGCCAACGCTATATCGACGACTGCGAATTGGATTTTCAACGTGAGTTGGACAAAGAAATGTTGGACCCACGTAAAGGGCCCTGGACTAACGTTTTGCAGTTCTTGGTTGTCATGATCACACCTCCAGCATTTGCTAGTATTGGCTATCATACCTATACTATCTTTGCTGTCATCAACTTCATCATGGTCCCATGCGTGTACTTCTTTTATCCAGAGACTGCATACCGGTCCCTCGAAGAGGTAATGCTATTCGATCCCCAATTTATATTTTACATATCGCAGAACAGGTGTAGCTGACTAGCCTTTTTTTTCTTCAGATGGACGAGATTTTCCAGGAAGCCCGCGGCCTCAAGGGCACCCTCGACGTCGTCAACATCTCCCTCACCAAGCCGAGGCGCTATGGCAAGAACGGCGAGCTTCTCATCAACTACGACGAGACCGAGTACCACAAGAGGCACGCTGGCGCAGCCCATGCTGGGTTGCAACACCGCAGTGGTGCTAGCCACGAGAAGGGCGTGGTTGATGGCTTGGACGGTACATCCGAGGAGAGGAAGGAGAATGTTTAACCTGGTGATTCGGGCAGATCACAAGAACCGAAAGTTGAAGACGGCAAAGCGTAGGGAGAAAGCACCTACATAAAATGCCGATAGACCTACGTTCGATAAAGATTTTAATTATCATTAGTTTTAATGACACTAGGCACAGTTGTTACAGTACATCGCTTCGTTCTGGTAGAGTAAGTACAATTACCTAAGTAGGTATCAAAGTTACTGGATCGGCGCTTTTGGAAGAGACTGGCATTGTCGTATAGGTGGAATTAGTTATTAGAGGTAGGTGAATGTACTGTAGCATGGTCAACCGACCATTGAGGCTATATTAACCTATCTTGGGAGCCTCCATGTGCATTCCTGGGATGTTGATATGATGCGGCTGGACGGACCGAGAGAGAACTTCACCATCGAGGAGAGCATCAATGCGGACGGTCCGGAGAGGATATTCTGGATGATTCTACAGTCTTGACTTGAATTATGCATACGCCTGTTACCATTTGGCAATGTGCTGCACAGCCGTTTCATTTTGTACAGACAGTTCTCGGCGTTGTATGTAGAAGACGGATTCTTTTGAGCATCCAGTCCCTCACCCCCTCTTCCTCCCCGACAATCTTTGTGGTATCATGGTTATTATTCTTTCCCTCTTTCCCCCCTTCTTTTTCAGTTTCCTTCCTTCAATGTACTTTTGCTGAAATGTCTGCTATATTCGCCTCTGTACTACGTGCATTGAAGTACTTGCAGAAAGTGGGATTGTCCTGTCGCTACCTCCAGGAAGTAACTCTCATGCATTCTATGGCTGACGATTTAACACGATGTACAAACTAGGGTGCCCAGTGCCACTTGGGTAACATATTTCAAGAGCAACATCCCCTTGAGTGCAAGTGGGTGAATATACAGAGCATTAGAGAAATAGTCGCGAATCTGGTTTC
Organism: Cytospora chrysosperma; assembly: GCA_016808195.1. Lineage (NCBI taxonomy): Eukaryota > Fungi > Ascomycota > Sordariomycetes > Diaporthales > Cytosporaceae > Cytospora > Cytospora chrysosperma. The sequence goes on from JAEQMF010000012.1 coordinate 1,985,032, forward strand.
ACATCCTGTTTCACACGGATCGTCGATTTGCCCCTCGTCCGCTCGTCATGAAGCTAGCCGAGACACAACCTTAAATGAACGTCATGACAACAAGACACCATTTGACAACACGACCTTCACGCTAGACTATTCTCTCTTTATCATCCGTTATGGATGCTAACCAAGGTCCACGTGAAAGCCCTCTAGGTTGGCTGCTTACTATAATCCTAGCCCTCGATCTGTGAGTGACGCACCCACGAGCCGAGACAGCATCTGATGCACGTATCAATCGATTTACTGATAGTCCTAACACAGGAACTTCATCATCACCTTCTTCTACAATCAATTCCGGCGCCTGCCCCGCCCGACAGATGATTTTTCCGGAAAGACAGTTATCGTCACAGGTGCCAATGTCGGGTTAGGGCTCGAGGCAGCCCGGCACTTTGTCCGCCTTAACGCGGCCAAGGTGATCTTGGGATGCCGCAGTGCTGAGAAGGGCGAGCTTGCAAAGGCCTGTATCGAGCGCTCGACGGGCACCAAGGGAGTCGTGGAGGTCTGGCCACTGGACATGTGCAGCTTCGAAAGCGTGAGGCTGTTCTGCAGGCGCGCGGACAGGCTGGACCGACTGGATGTGGTCGTCGAGAACGCGGCTGTTGCCATGGTCGACCCGCAGGGTACGTTGGCGGAGGGCTACGAGACAACAATCACGGTCAATGTGATTTCTACATTCTTGATGGCTTTGGTATTGCTGCCAACGCTGCGGATGACGGCGATGAAGTTCAATGTCCAGCCGAGACTGGTCATTGTGTCGTCGGATGCGCACTTCATGGTGAGTCAGACCACGCTTCGTCTCTTTGACCTTCTGGTGAGTGACACAGTAATGTGCCATGAGACTGATGAACCTATCTTTCCACAGGCCAGCTTCAACGAGAGGAAGGCACCTAATATCTTCGACGCTTTCAAGTCAAACACGGTGGCCCCAGACCGGTACCAAACCTCCAAGCTGCTCGAGGTATTCGTCGTACGGCAGCTGGCGCAGCACATGTCACAGCTGGACAGCAATACTAAGGGGAGCGTTATTCTCAACTCGCTGAATCCAGGCTTCTGCCGGACCTCGCTGTTCCGTCACAACAAGCTGCCGGCTTCTGTTGTCCTTGCCGTCATGGGCAGGGTCATGGGCAGATCGGCAGAGATGGGCTCTCGAGTGATCGTCTACGCTGCGGCGTCTGGGCCGGATACGCATGGCAAATGGCTGGACAGCTTCGAGGTCCGTGAGCCGAGTGCATTCGTGCGGAGTGAGGAGGGTCAGGAGAGCGAAAGGCGGGTGTACAGGGAGCTCATGGGCATCTTGGAGGAGATTGAGCCCGGCGTCACCCAGAATATCTGATACTCGAGGACGGCTAGGTGGATCGATACCTGCCACAGATGTAGGGGACCGGGGGGAAGTTGTTCGTGAATTCTCGAGTCACTTGGGGCCTCAGATCTCCAGCCCGTCTATTCTAACACATTTTAGGAGACATTACCGCCGCAAAAGCAGCACCGTCATCGGAATAACTGGCATGGGCGTGAGTACCTTGATCTGCCTGGTAGCTATCCGGCCATGGGCTCCGGAAAGCATGAATTAAACATTGTAGGTAAGCGCCCACGCCATCCTCTGTACTCGTCCTCGTCCCTCGTCCACGAGTATCGTCCGGCCATAGCCGAGCCCGCAACCAACCCCAACCCATCTTGTCTCTCAGATATCGATGACAATGTTCGCCGAGACACCGTGCAAGCTCGACCCGCACTCCGACCTGAAGCTGCCATCCGACTTCGTTGGGTCCCGGCCTATGGTCTTTGACCAGTCCGAGATGACGACCCAGCCCCCGCCATTGCTGCCACAGCTGTTGTTGATGAGGTCGTCGGCGCGCCAGTACTCGTTCAGAGAGCAGTCGGTTGGCGTGAACCCGTGGTTGCAGTAGTACACCTGTACCGACCCGCTTTTCCACGCCAGCACCCCGTCGCCGTCGACCTCGCTTCCGTCCACGTCGCACGTCCCGTAGATCCCTGATGTGGAGCTCGTGGTCACGGCCGTGGCGAGGTCCGTCACCCAGTCTGCGTCGTCAAGCGTCCGCCCGGAGCAGTGGACGACGGGGTCGGGGAAGTAGTTCACCGTCTCGAGGGTCCTGGTGCTGTTGGAGATGGTCTGGACATTCGGGGCGTGTGTGGTGTTCCAGACGGAGCCGGAGAGGATCCTGCCCGTCGGCGCTGCGTTGCTCCTGGCCCTGGCCCGGACAGCATCTGTCGGTGCGGCGGCTACAGGTCCAGGCCCCAGGATGGGGAGGAGGATGAAAGAGAAGATCAACGAGAGGTACATCTTGAGGAGGGAGCCTGCCCGCGTATAACAAGAAACGAATGGTATCCGGCCGAGTGGATTTGTGGAACGGTCAAAGAAAGTGACAGACAGATCTGCGAGAGATCGTCGAAAGAACGTAAGGGCGGGGAGGACTGGGGGAAAGAGAAGCGCGCAACGATCGTCGCAGACGAGAGGAGAACGACCGCCGGCAATATATTAATAAGGGGCCATGGGGCGGTTGTAGTGGAAGAGGGAACAATCTCACTGGCGTGTGCTTGAAACGTTCAAACGCCAAGGACAAGACGCGAGCAGGGGCTCACTCTCGAGTTCGGAGTGTACCGAGAGATTAAGGCCCTTGCGCTGTCGATGGGACCCGCATGTATCCACTCCTCATTGCTGTCAGACCACGAGCTGCACCGCCTATTCGTACACGGAGTTTCTTCGTTGAATAGCCCTCATATGGAGATAAATTGCGGATTACATACAGCCCTGAAGGAACAAGCAACTTCTGGTACGGTCCATGCACCCGGGCTCGGCACCAGGCCTGTGTCCTTGTGGAAGCCAGTCCAGGCCCTCAGTAGCTAGGTTTGTACTTGAGGGTGCACACAGAATAAGAAATACATCATATCTTTTCCGCCTCGCATGATGATCACAAGTGTACCCCAAAGGTACATACCCTAAGTACCTACCTAGGTACCTAGGTGGGCGGGGGTGGGCACTGCGGCTCGGGCCCGGGGCGATGCGGGCGCTAATGATTGGCTACAGCATGCACATGTCAACCAAGTGCATGCGCTAATGCCCTGTCAGCTGTTATCCGCACACACCTTGCTCCCCAGACCGCGTAGCCAACATCTCGTCTTCCCTCCTCATAACCATGGCCTGCACTCGAGCCCAGACCGTGGCCCAGTAGGAGCCCTCATTACCGTCTCCAAGGGATTTTGCGGTGTCAAGGGGCATACTTTGCTAACCAGCTGGACAGAGAAGCAAACACCTCGAGGGCGCCGTCACCAACCCGCAACCAGGCGCAACAAGCGCAAGCAGTCAGTCGGCGATTGCGCGCGCGAGCCCAGCCCAGAACCAGACCACAAGCGATAACGGCCAGCTCCTACAGTCCCTGCTGAGGATGTACGTGGGGAGCCAGTGGTCTGCAACAACGCTCCACACCAGACCGGCCCCATTGCTTTCTGGGCGAGAGAAGGGCGCTGGCCAGAGGAACATTTCTGGCTCGAGGAGACCTCGGAGAAGTCTCCGCCGAACTTCTCGCGTAAGCGGTCGAACTCTGCCACATCCATGACGCCGAGTGATCAGAAGCCAAGGGAGGAGAAAAGCGCCCCGTACAGGAACGCGCAATACGCGCTCCTGCTCCAGACCAAGGGCTCATACATGGGGAAGTCCCCGTTGGGCATCGCCGACCGAAGCAAACTCCTTTGCGAGACGCTCCTAGACAACGACCAACCGACTCCCAAAGATTCACTCTTTGATGACGATATCTTCGAGAGTGTTTGCGATGACCTCGAGAACAGAAACGAGGCTAGAGTGAGTCTGTGCGCTAGCTTTTGTGCGGACGCCCGTGCTTAACCGCCTTACTGCAACACCTTACAAGGAACGGAGCACCCATTAACCTCAACTTTTTCTTTCCATTCTTTCTCAATCTCTCAATCGAACTATACCTTACCAAAAAAACATATACTGCACGTCAATATGTCTGACAACACACTGACACTCCGCCCCTTCAGACGGAGGAAGCGGCCTTCCTTCAGCCCCCAAAAATCGAGATCAGAGGTAAACACAAATGCGCAACAACAGAAAGCGCGTAGTCACTCTGATAGCACTGTTGCAAACACCCAGTCGTCACTGCCCGATGAGTTGCAAGAATACGATACGATACAGCACCCCCAGACTGCTGCCCTCGACTTTGAGGAATTTTCATACTTTGATGACCAAGGGCAACTTCGACGTATTGGAGCAAAGTGGCTTCATGTCTTGACGGACTACCTCCACGAGCACTACCAGGCTAGATCAGTTTCAGAGTGGCTCCCGTATCTTATTGTGCACTGCGAGGATCATGTGCCGCCACCCTCTGAGCGGCCGTTCAAGATCGCGGGCCTTGTTGCTATTTGGGAAGTACACGGCACTGAAATGTATCTGAATGTAAGATTCTCTGCCCCCCTACCCCCTCCCGGAAGCTTCTTTGCAAACCCTGTGCTGATAACACCTCTAGGAAATCATTTTTGAAGACCGCGGCGGTAGTGAGACCGATGGGCCTTGGGTATATCTCGAGGATGACCTACTCGACGATCTCAAACCTTTCGTAATCCCGAAAGCAAAGACTCTGTCAAGGATCATGCACCAACACTTTCCGAATGCTCTTGCAGTCTCTTACATCAGCCATCGAATTGTGGTTGAGCTTGAAGAAACTTCCATCGAGGAATACATCAAGCGCTTGAAGTCTTTACCAAACGCGATTGCGGGGACTGAGGTGGGTCTCAGATACTACAACGGTCTGATCAATGGGCAAGAGATGAAGCGTGAGAAGCAGCCGGACCCAACCCATGTTGATGGCGACTGCGACGACATAGATTATATTCAGCCTCAAGGATGTTTCTATCCTGGTACGATGCTCTCATCCAAGAACGACACTGCAATCAGCGCAGGTATCTTGCTTCAGAGACAAGACGACGTCAGGTTGACGGTAGCCATACATTGCTGGGACAAGCAGCTCGAGTCGCAGGTTGATCTTGGGCACGCCGACTACACCGTCAAGCAAGGTGATTGGGCAAGCGGAACGGTTGTAGGGCGGGTTACTGAACGAATGGGAGACAGTGACATCGGACTTGCAAAAGTGAATGAGCCATTCAGCAATCGGTTCCTGGATCTTAATGGGTCCGCAAAAACCCTTCTTCATACCGACGATATAACGAACATTCACGAAACATTCTGGATTGACAGTTTTGTGACCGGAAGGCAGCAACTCGCGTCCTTAGGTGTAAGGGCTTTACGTGCTGGACAGAGGGGAAACGGTATCTTCAAGGCGGCCGGCGCTAGCTCGAAAGATCTCCCTACTGCTGTAAGTTCCATCACTCCTAAACAAGGTATTTACACGACCAGTACTCCAGAGATTACTGGTGAACCAAAGATTCGGGCAGGTATTTGTGGCGCGGCAGTTGTTCGTACTCCAAGAAAAGAGATTCCACGAAAGGCACCGAGCACTTCAACTGGAGCTTCAGGGACGAGCAAAACTACAAGCACACCCACTTCAGCTACACCAGTGCTCAAGCCGCTTCCTCAGGAAGATACTACTGGAGAAGTCGCCGGCTTTATACACTGGTCTGACCTACAGTCACTGTATAGTGGCCGGCTATTATACTTCGCCGATGCAGTCAACGAATTGATCGAGGATAGATGGGAGGTTGTGCAGCCCGTTGAAAAGCGAAGTGCTAGCTCGGCCAGCTTGGACGATAACTCCGATCCGTTCGTTGATTGAACGCCGGGTCAGGTATTGGTCAGGGCATGAATACACAATATTGCATAAAGTCAGCAGGTTGGTGACATAGGAAAACAGCCAGAACCGGTACATTCGTCTACAAATTGTAGTATCATCTGGTAAACCCTTGACTACGAATGAGTTACGAACAGATCATGCTCAACAAAACACTGCCCGAAGAAGCGATGACCAGCTTGTCAGTCCGAGAACCCATGACTTTCCATCGGCAGAAACCTGCCCTCTCCCAAGCCACTCACTTCGATACGGCTACCCAATCCGCTCATCCACTCATCCCAACCCTGTTTCAGGGACTTGTCATCCGGAAGAAGTCTTGCCACCCCTATCATTGGGGCCACCACCAGAGCCCGGACATAGAGTCCATGAGCACCTCCTCGGTGATACAGATACTCGGATTCTTGGCAGCAGCAACTCTCGTACCGTCCTATATGTAATGCGGTTATCATATTACCCCCTTTGAACACGATACTCTCGCCATACCTTCGCTACCGCGGTTGCAAACACGCACCCTGCGATCTGGTTTGGGTGAAGACCCATGACCGTCAACTGGCGGCGGCTGTGAGACTGCGGCTCCTGCAATGCTTGTTATGGTTTCTATCAGGTCCTCGAGTTCTCTAGTGGGGAGGTTAGGTTGCTAGTATGGAGAACATCCGCCCCTCTCGGCGTTACTACTAGGTATGATCTTCTATAATACATCAAAGAACAAGCGCGGGTACAAATATAGTTTCATAGAACCGGACGGAGGAAGCTAGAATCTCGGAAGAAGCTCTGGAAGACAACAATGTCCCTGATGTCCCGAAATGGTATCTTTCCACCACAAGATGCCTTCGTCTTCAGTCTTTCCAACAACTCCACAGGACTGACCGTCCTAGATCTCCATCACCAGTCCGATTGGCACGAGCTGCCAGGTTCCAGCACGGTCGCTCGCCCATCGGCTTCAACGCCTACTCCCTTCCCTTGGTATCCGACAAGTTGCCCCCTGGGCAAGCTTGGATTGGATGGGTGTCCGAGGTTGTCAAGGCAGCCAGTTCTGATCAGCCTGTCTGTCACCACAAACCCTGGACAACCCCCCACTAGGGGTATACCAAGGTAAGCAAGTGACACCTGCGATCGCGACCGCGGCCTGCCCCAAATCGAGTCTGCTGGAGCCAGTGTTGTTGTGCCCGCACCCTGTGCCCCGTTTGCCCCCTCGCCGGACGCGATTGGCTCCTTGCGCGACAACGGGCCTGTGGTTGTTGTCAAAAAAGACACGTATCGTCCTCCTCTCGACCCCGAGTTGCCAGTGACACCTGGGCAATGCCGTCAGACTCGCATACCAGAGGTGCTCGATGTCAAAGCCAACAATCTAGGTGCTGGAAATGATAGCCTGGGTGCTGTAAGGAAGTTCCCGGGAGAAAATAAGCTGTGTTGTCATGACCTCGCCGCTTCCAGATAGACCCCCTTGAGGTGGGAAAAGGGGCCAGGGTTAGCTATGTACTGGCCAGGCAGGACGGAACGGCTTGTGATCCAGGCTATTGTTTGCTGCAAAGTCTCGTTAGAATGACATTGGTCCCTGGCAGACTACCAATGAGTCTGTTATACATAAGTGTATTTGCTGATCCTGCCACGACTACCACGTTGAAGTGCTGTTGTTTGAGCGGTAAGCAGGTCAACTCCTAGAGGAGGCGGCAGCCCGAAGCGAGGGTTGTCTTGGCGTCACTGCAGCTCGCCGGAAGAAGACTGCATAACAGAAACAGGAGAGGCACAAACACCCCCTTTCCCTTGGCTTGGCGGACGTTGGATGGCTCGCCTTTCTTCAATAGTACGACACTGTATGCATTCGAGGTCGCAGGGGCCCGAGACCGGCAGAATGGTTCGCATTGTTGGTGACACCTGCTCATCTCTGCAGCCGCCCGCCTGTGAAGATCGAGATAGCTATCATACAGTAGTAGGCAGGCAGTCCTGGCAGTCTGACAGCTAATTGACAGCTGATTGACGGCGGGCTGAGATAGGCCCTTGTCATGTGAGACATTTGTAGCATCTTGCCTTGCATTGCACACAGTACGCTGGACCCTGTTCGGGATGCAAACGTTGGGCGTCAATGGCCGAGGGCGGGGGAGAAAGCGTGAGATAAACGGTTGGCTACCATTTCGATAGCCACTGTTGCACAACTGCACAAGTTCGCATCAACCTTTGGGCAGCGAGAAGCCGGGGCGAATCAACAACAGTGGATACTCGAGTCAGGCCTTGTCGAGGTCTTTAATCCCCGAACCAGTTGACGTCAGGAGCCATAGCAGGCGTGACAGTGTATAGGTAGTCGAAGACGGACGATACTGCAAGTAACGCAACCGTACCACGAATCATGCCATTGATATTTCCCGCAGTACTGACCTGGGTGGTATCGGCAACTACAGCCTGTAGATCGCAACCATTTCCCTTGGAGTGGTGGGCAGATCTCCATCCTGCTTGTGCCAATACCAATCTGCTTTCTGGACCTCATCAGCTCGCCTACCACACCACGACGTGACAGTACATAATGATTACGGTATGTGGGTGCCAGCCCGTCTTGGTCACCCATGCGTAAAAATAGCCTGGAGTTACAGCGCCTTCATTGCCGAGATGCCCGGCAGGGTAGGAGAAATCACCGTTGTAGGCAGTCCGGTGCAGCGGGCCGTTGATGTTCAATGGTCGATCAAAAGGTCCAGAATTGGCGAGGCGTTCTGGCCTTGGCGCTGATCGAGGGTACGGGCGGCTTCGGACGAGGCTGTGATAGGTTGTGCAAGACGGCTTGCTGAGTCCTGTCGTGCTGTCGAGGAGATCCTGGTCCGAAGGCAACTGAGTATAGGTATCGAAAGCGTCAAGATCTGCTATCAGAAACAGATTATGTAGCAGGCGGCATCCAGTGGGGATATCAAAGATCTGGAGAGCTATGCCGTGCTCCGGTGTGAGGTGGTCCGATACCCGAACCACCAACAATAGAAAGCCGGGTGGAAGGGGGAGGCCAAGCCGTCAGTCAAGCCATCAAGCCGGCGACGTCGGTGGCAATAGAGACTTTGAGTGTTTAGCAAACAAGCTGGAGGAGAGTGCACGTGTGAGCCGGGGAAGTATGGTCTCGTGATCTTCGTGATGCACGCCATGGTAAATACCTAGGTACCTACTAAGTAGGCAATCCTTGATAAGCTCAAGTAGATACTCGGGTATGGAAAAGTGAGGCTCAGCCGTCAGCAAATATAAGTGTTGGTCGCTGACTAGGGGCCACTTCAGGCAGGCCATGGGACCTACCTAGGTACACAGTGTATCTATTTAGCACCTGAGTATGATGTACCTATCTAAGTGCTTTCCTTGTTGGTAGGCCTCTACCTCGGCACTACCCAGGTAGGTTAAGGTAGGTGCAATTGTTGGTTGCAATGAATGCTGTTGTTGGTCCGTTGAATTGATTTTGATCGTAAATATGTCTATCTCAGGTGCCTGGGAAGCCCGTTTGCAGGACTGATGGTCCACCAGCCACAAGCGGTCCACGGGTTGCCCAAGCGGGTCGCCCAGGCGGTCGGTCGTTGGAAAGGCGTCGACTGCCTGCCTGCCTGCCCTGCCTGCCTCGTATACCTACTTACATACCTACCTAGGTAGTTAGTATGTAGTAACCTTGGAATAACCTTGGAACTTATGTACCCAGGCAGCCAGGCAGGTACTTGGGTCCTGCTGGAGCCATTGGAAGGAAGAAAGCGGGATATTCCAACCTTCCAAGGCTCCAATTGTCATTCCTGACCGAGGCAGGCGTTCCTGGGCACTCTTACGCAGTACCAGTAACGTGGCAGACGGTGCAGGGACGGGCCATGAGGTCTCATGTGTGCACAGTGTAGAAGTACAATAGATGCGCGTCAAGCTTATGTGCCGACAGGCGTGAGCGGTACGGCGAAAGGTGTCTTGCCGCGGCGGCCCGTACAGTGTCTAGAACGGGTGGTGCTTCCTGACGATCTCAGGCTCGCCTGGCTCGCCTGGCTCGCTCAGCCGATCAGATCCGGAGTTCTGACCTGAGCTTTGCCTTCGTAGCGTGTGTGAGCCCCTGGCTTAGCTGGCTTAGTGCCCAACCTTGGGAGCCCAGACGCCCTTTTGCCTGCAGCACCACGCCCTGCGAGCCCACCTGTTTCCTGCCAGCACGCCCAGCGACGAGGGGGTGTTGTGTCGTGTTGGTGAGGCGTGAGGTTAGGTACAGGTCACCTTTTTTTGGAATGGAGGGCTCCGCTCAGCGTGAATCCTTTTTCCACTCCCCGTCCCCCCCCAAAATGCCCTTCTCGTCTTTCCGCGACTGCCCTCTCGCTCGTACCTTTCCCTTCCCTTCCCTTCCTTCCTCAAACCAAACCACACTGCACCACCCCCCCAACCTTTAACGTCGTCTCGATTGAACGGACGGCGAAGGAGACTCGAATAGGAAAGACCTTTACCGTGTCTTTTCTTTTCCTCGCATCATCACAGCCTTTTCTTTCTGCATTTGCGATAATCTCTTCTACCCACCTCCCTCCGGGTCTTCGTCATCCATCCTCGCAACAAACCGCCCACCAAACCACCACCGATACAAGCGAACCAGACCACGAACCTCACCTGAGCACTACACTGGAAGCAGTATCCTCGATACGTGAGTACCATCTCTTCTTGGTTCTCCTACATACAAACTTCACCTTTCACACCACAATTGTCTGGCCGGTCTTGCAAGCGTGCCAGCCAGCCAGCGTGCCAAGTCAGTCAGGTCAGATTGAATCGGGTTGTCCGGCCATTCAAAGCCTCCAGCCGCATCTGGCCTCAGTCAAGGCCGGTCCCGGGGCGCTTGCCTTAATTCCACCTTTAATTACCGCTACCCGCCCGCTACTGCGGCTGGCAGTTTTCCGGACTTTCTTACTTCCAGGGCCCCCAAGGCCTCTAAATAAAGCTAGCTGCCTGAGTCTGCAATTAGCCACCACGCCACCGCTTTACACTTAGCGGCACAGCAGAGCACAGCAGAGCACAGCACAGCGCCCTTGATAACCCGATCTATGCTCCACCAAACAACCGCTTCCCTGTGTTTTTCGTGATTGCATCACACCGCCCTTATTACTCTATCCTCTCAACCCTTCTCACACAACCTAGTTGCCATTTTTACGCCTCCGTCTAACTTCGCATGTGTAAATAGTCTTTCAGCCTACCAACTGAAGCGACCCCGCAACCTTTCGGTCGTCAGCAATCAGCTACCTTCCATCCTCGTGGGACTGAAGCACCCCAATATACGCAAAGATGACGACCATGGTACGTTGATTGAAACAAGAAAACGAGGACCTCGGACTCCATCCAGCGTTGACTACGCGTTTGACACCTTCACCTCGCGTCTTCTACTGTTGTGGTCTACACTTTGGTGGTTAGGCTACGCACTGAAGAATGCAAGATGATGATGTCTCCTGAGGAGGTCCACGTCCAGTCCACCGTCATCATTGGTATGCACTTTTGACTAACTCTTCGTTTGTTCCAGGATCTCCGCGTCGGTAACAAATACCGTATCGGGCGTAAGATCGGCTCTGGCTCTTTCGGTGACATCTACCTCGGCACCAACATCATCTCTGGCGAGGAGATTGCCATCAAGCTTGAGAGCGTCAAGGCCAAGCACCCTCAGCTCGAGTACGAAGCCCGAGTCTACAAGTCTCTTGCAGGCGGTGTTGGCATTCCTTTCGTCCGTTGGTTCGGAACCGAATGTGACTACAATGCTATGGTCCTGGACCTCCTCGGTCCCAGTCTGGAGGACCTCTTCAACTTCTGCAACCGCAAGTTCTCGCTGAAGACCGTCCTCCTGCTGGCCGATCAGCTCATCTCCCGTATCGAGTACATCCACGCCAAGTCCTTCATCCACCGTGATATCAAGCCCGACAACTTTCTGATGGGCATCGGCAAGCGTGGAAACCAAGTCAACGTCATTGACTTTGGTCTCGCCAAGAAGTACCGTGACCCTAAGACGCACTTCCACATCCCTTACAGAGAGAACAAGAACCTGACGGGTACCGCCCGTTACGCCTCCATCAACACTCATCTTGGTGTCGGTATGTTTTGAATCTACCCAACAAAATCACTGGCCAGCGCTTACTAACCACGATACAGAGCAATCTCGCCGAGACGACATGGAGTCCCTTGGTTACGTCATGCTCTACTTCTGCCGTGGCTCTCTGCCCTGGCAGGGTCTCAAGGCTGCTACCAAGAAGCAGAAGTATGACCGCATCATGGAGAAGAAGATGACCACCCCTACCGAGGTCCTGTGCCGCGGCTTCCCCAACGAGTTCGCCATTTACCTCAACTACACTCGATCTCTGCGCTTCGACGACAAGCCCGACTACAGCTACCTGCGCAAGATCTTCCGTGATCTCTTTGTCCGTGAGGGCTTCCAGTACGACTACGTCTTCGACTGGACCGTCTACAAGTACCAGAAGAATGCTGCTCAGATCAAGCGGGAGGAGCAGGGCGATGACAAGAACGCCTCTGGTGCTGCTACTGGACAGCCCACTACCGCCACGGCCACCAAGGCTACTCCTGCCATCCAGAGCAACCGCGCCCGCAAGATGATTGCCGATACTCCGGAGCAGCGTGGTGTCGGGACAAGCGATAGGATGTGAGTGTCAAATAAGCCCGGCCCACAGCATTCCTTGTAAGGAATCTCCTTCGAGTTTGGTGTGCTTCATAACGCTGGCCGAGGGAAAATGCTGACACGAGTGCTGACCGTCAGTCTCCGATAATAGGCTGCGCTCCTCCACCAGAGGGCAAGGCGCTGGCTCGGGTTACGCTTCCGGCTCTTACCAACGACCCAAGTGAACGCGGCACGGTCTTCCGACTCAAATTGTTTACTGTGGAAAGATTGTTTATCCCTGAGCGACTCTAGCAGATGGCACGCCGTGATGTCACGGGTCAGTCTGCTGGCGTTTCCTCTCAATTGGCAACATGTCGTCGCTCAGGGATTCCATTTTACGAACATCTCCACTCCACAACCCTGTCTCAGGGATTATTCTCGTTATTCGACGTCTTTTCGGTTAATACTCTTATGGCTCGGTCAAGTTGGGGATGGTCGACGGCTGGATCATGGCATTGGGCCATTCAGATCCAGTCCACGTACCCATCCCTACATCGACTGAACGGCACGCCCGGTGCTTCAATCGCTGGAGTACCGGCATGTGAGGGATATCAGTTTCGTTAATGGGAAAACAGAAGCATCAGCTTTACTGCCAAACGAACCGAACAGAGCACAAGGTCACTGGAGCCAGTCTCGACATAGTCGGGACCCTACAGATACGATCAGCTCCGTCGTTGCGACAATCCGGCTAGACTTGGGATAGCCTGCCCGCCGCATCTCATTCATCCTTTATTTCTTTTTCTTTCTTCTGCGTTCGATTGGACTTTGTGGACACGTTTCTGGGGTGGTAATGCGTGGGATGCCGACTGTTCGGATCTCTGACATGTTTTACATTTTCTGGACCACATTCACGGCGGGGAAACAGCGGTTATGCAGTATGGTCGACTATTCGACGCTACTTCTGACTGCTGTGTCCCAGTCGTCCGACGGAATTGATATCGAGCTAGAGCCATGAAGGGCCGAAGGCACGGGGCTGTTCTTGACAGGTCCTCGGGTCTGGGGAGGCAGGTGGCTTTTCAGGACCGGGCATGTCGACTCTTGTTTGCCACGATTCACTCCTAACATCCTCTCGAGAAATAACGACGTCGACCTTTAACATGGCAGCCTGTCTATCCCCTCCGCCCGTCAACCTACTTGCGATCTCGGTTTGTGCCACGCAGGTGCAGGCGGAAGGATAAGGGTCTCAAACGCCGACAGAGCTATGGGACTGGTCAGTCGATACTCAGAAAACGAAACACTCATTAGAATTTGCTAGTCTTACACCGAAATAAAATTGCTTTCATACAATTTCTTGATGTTGCATGCTGCCTACATGCGTGCCAATACTGATTCTCAAACAGCCTTTGGCCCATAGCCACGTTCAGTCGGTAACGCTTGCACATGCTACTGGTGACAGGTGACATCAATGGCCGGAGATGACTTGAAGACGACTCTCTTCCAACCCAGGCTGAACTATCTTACAGTGGCGGTATTTGGTCTACTGGGGGAGTGGCATCTGATCTCGATGAGAGTCTCAGAAGGATAGTCTCGAGTATACCTAGGTAGGTAGGTACTAAGTAGTCATGATGATGCCTCGCACCATGTGACTCCTGCTTTCTCAAATCGTTGCATCCATGTCGACATATTCCAGAGTCATGCTGGGTTGGTCGTGTGATCTGCCGTCTCGAAGGACAGTCACGAGTGAGGTGTAGACGGAAGTCCTCTCGAGCCATCCTTGCCACTGCCCCTCCTTGCCCTTTATAGTAGATGATTTGCCCCCCTCTGCCCTGGTTTTCCTGTAATTCTTTTCCTGTTTTTTCTTTTTTTTATTCATTATGCATGATTGTCCATGGAACACACACATACTTAGGTAACCACGAGACTTTGTACGAGGGTCATTCATCGTCGGTCGATGATAGGAAGATAAAGATCAAGAGAGAGAGAGAGACAGAGAGAGATCGGTACGACTTGGAGCGGCTTCCGGGCCGTAGCGCACTTAACCTTAGGCGTGGTGCTTAATTGGGAACCCCACCCACCACTCCAGATGCCCCTCCGATCGTGGTCCGTTTCCCAGTGCCACCACCACCCTGCCACCACATGCAATCACTCTGACAACCAAGTGAGTAACTACTGTGAGTACTCAGGGTATCCCGACACCGCCACCACCTGCTGGTCTCCTGGTACCCCTAAGAATACCTAGGTAGTAAACACCACCATGAACCCAGCCCTCTCGCTGGACCTGTTCGTCCTCACCTTCAACTGTGCCAAGACCATCATCGATGTAGACGTCTTTGCACGACACCTGCGCGGGGCGCTTCAGGAGCACGGACAAAGGAGGGACGGAGAGGTGCCGGACCGCCTGGACGACCCTGACGACCTTGACGATGGGCCACAGGAGGGCAAGGCCGTCGAGCTGCCCGACCTGGTCGTCTTGTAAGTGGCCCGCGTGCTCCCCGATTGGTCTCTTCTCCCTTGCTTGTTTACTCTGGGACATTGTACATGGCCGGCTAATTCCAGCCCCCAGCTCGCTACAGGAGATCTCACCCCTGGCACACGGCTTCGTCGGCGGCTACCTGTTGAACCCCTACCTCACGCCCTTCAGGGAGGCACTCAACCTCGCCGCCACCGGGCTGGTCCAGCAGTGCCAGGCCGAGAGCGGACCGGACCCGAAGCCGAAACCGAGCCTGCAGCGGTCGACGTCGACAATCCCGAGCATCTGGCGCCGGCAGCCGGACTACCCCTACAAGCTCGTCGAGGCCCGGAACGTCGGCATGACCGCCATCCTGCTCTTCGCGCGGAAGCCGGACGCGATACACCACATCCAGACGGCCGAGTGCGCCTTTGGGATCGCCAACATGGGCAACAAGGGCGCCGTGGCCCTGAGGGTCACGTACTCGGATGCTGGCACGGCCGCGGGCGGCGACGGCGGCGAGGGGCTGGCCGGCGGGGAGCCCTCCACCGCCGCGGGGGCTCCGGCGGAGCGGCGGACGACGGAGCTCACCTTTGTGGCTACGCACCTGGCTGCCATGGAGTACAACCTGCGACGGAGGAATGCCAACTGGGCTACTATTGTGGTGTGTCCTGCTTCCTTCCTGGCTGTCTACACCCTTCCGGACGGACGGACGGTCGTTGTTATCACATGTGTGGACCATAACTGACCAGACCTACTTGTAGTCTTCATGCACGTTCGAGAACCCAAAACTGATACTCCCCGAAGAGTTCCACACCACCGAGCCCAGCATCAAGAACGTCATCGAGTCATCGATACACAGCCTCTCGGCGGCGTCGTCGTCGTCCCCGAAGACACCCGCCGGGGGCAAACAGACCGACGGCGGCCAGGACATCCCCCTGCCGACCGAGGACGAGCGCGCCGCGTTCCTCGCGCGCGAGGAGAGGGCCAACTCGATCCCCGCCGACTACTCGAGGCGGCTGCACAACGCCAGCATCTTCAAGCCGGGCGCGCACCTGTTCGTGGCCGGGGACCTGAACTACCGCATCCACACGGACCGGCCGCCGGCGCTGGCGCCGTTCCCGACGCTGGACCCGGACAACTTCGGCGCCTTCCTCGCGAGGGACCAGCTCACGCGCGAGAGGCGCGGGGGCCGCACGCTGCACGGCCTCGACGAGGCCGACGTCCGCTTCCCCCCGACCTACAAGATCAAGCACCTGAGCCCCGACAGGGCCGCCGACGCCGTCAACAGGGAGGGCTTCGAGGCCGGCCGCGACGAGGTGCCCTGGAAGTGGGCGCCGCACCGCTGGCCCGGCTGGTGCGACAGGATCCTCTACCTCGACATACCGCCCTGGGCGAGGCAGGGGCGGGAAGGTGAAGGCGAAGGCGCCGCCGCCGCCGCCGCCGACATGGTCGTCCACAGGTACCACTCGATGCCCACCATGGCCAGCTCGGACCACCAGCCCGTGTACCTCCGGGTGTCGGTGCCGCTGCTGACGCCGCAGGAGCTGTCGCCGCCGGACGGCTGGGAGGTTGACGCCGGCGGCGGGGGAGGAGGGGGAGGGGCGGGCCTGGTGGACCCCCGGCTGCGGCTGCCCGTGCCCATCGACACGGGGGCCTGGGAGCGCCGGGCGACTGCCAGGAAGCGCGAGGTCATGACGGGCATGACGACGCTGTTCTTCTCGACGAGGGAGGGCGCCGTGGTGATTGGTACCGTGGCGGTGGTGTCGCTGCTGAGCTGGTGGCTGTATCAGGGGTTCCTGTAGTTGTGGTAGCGGGGAGTAAGGCCACGGAAGCGGGAGGGGTGGGGGGCTTGTTTGTTGGAATCATCTTGCGAGTAGTTCTGGATTTGGGGGGGGGGGGGTGGAGGGAGGAGGGGAGGGGGGGAGGGCCCATAGAAGGGGTGATCAGGGGATGGATGGATGATATCAAGGTGAACGGACAGAGACAACCAACTTACTACATACATATAGATACCCGGTATACGAAATAGCGATTTGGGCGAGGGGGCGGGTTAGGTTGCGAATATAGGCATAGCGACTGGCTATGAGGGGGTACATACTTGCTCGTTCTTGTTGTGCCACTGGGATCTGTGTGAGCATTGGTTACTGGAGCGCCTCTGCTGCACACTGGTACGTACCCCTTCAACCTTCCGGATCCATCAATCCTCAACCAGCTCAGAGACATCATCAGCCAGCCAGCTATGTTGCCTCACCTCGGTCAATATCCCCTCAGTGACCGAAACCATACATATCACATCACGTCTCTCTGCCCAATATTCTCATCCTGTCCCTACCCACCTAGGCATTCATCTCGCTGCGCCCTATGCTCTGTGAGTCCGCATCCTAGCGCCTGGCATGTGTCTGATTGTGTGGGATCCATTGTCGGTGTGGTGGTGGTGGTGGAAGAAGAGGAGAATCAGGGTCAAGTCTAGGGCAGGGTGAGACGTTCAACAGATAAGAATGGAATGTATCATAGGAAAGTTATTTATTTTCTTCTGACAAGGCAATAATAGGTTTAGAGCGGTCTGTAGTACAAAATCACCGGTGTGAGCAATCTCGAAGAAAAGAAGAGAGGGACAGGTGGATAGATGTATGTAACTATATTCCTCAGAAGGAAGTTTGTGTTGTCTGTTTGTTTCGATGCCGCACCTGAGTGATAGAGTTCAGGCCCAAGCGACTTGCATAGTCCGTCCGAGTGGGAAGCACAGCCAGTATCTCCCGTATCAGCCACGATAGTTTCCGTACCTATCTTGCCCAGAGGTTACAATCTACCCAGACAGGCAGGTCAACTGCTATATATGTATGTATGTAGGCAGGTAGGTAGGTAGGTTGTCATGACACGCCCGCTCTGCTTGCGTCCCAGACGTCCGTCAACTCCCTCCCTCCCCCTACTATTCTCTTTCTGGGAACCCAAGCCGGCCTTTCAATGTCGGACGGACAACGAGTGATGTCGACAACCCTCGTACGGTAGGCAACGTTGGGCATGTCGGGGCCAGCTTACGTGGACGGGTTTCCTTGGTGGTTAATCTCAAATTTGCCTGTGACCGACCGACCGACCGCCTTGTTTCACCTCTTCCATCCGTGGCGACGATTCATCTCAAGGAAATTGAGGCTCCTCCGGAAGACCTTTTATGGTATTCTCGGGGATAGATAGCATGACAGAAAAGCCCAGGGATCCCGACAGTTTAACAATTGCTGGGATCTTCCCGCTTGTAGAAATCCCTGTGGCACATGGATCAACCCGTTCACATTGGGACAGTAGTTGGCTCCAGCAAGCTCTCTATGACACCCGAGAGTCTTGCTCTCCTTATATACCTGTATACCTGTATACCTAGCGCCTAGGTGCCTACTTAGGTGCCTACTCACAGGTAAGCCCGCCGAGGCCTGATTCCTCCCCCACCCCCCCCCCCTGTATAGGGCCTTATTCGCCGACTTTTCCCCCTATCCATCCCCTTTCCAAATCCTGTATGTGTATTGCATTGAACTTGTATAGTACAAGATAATAAAAGAAAAAAATTGATGAATATGTCATCATCTATATCGTCTTCATATCCGTCGTGCTTCATGCGCTCTTTCTCATGTGTAACCTCATGATCATGCTTCATGCTCTCATGACGCTCAAGGGGGCAATGGAGGAGGGAGAAGAAGAAAAGAAAAGAAACAGCCACCTGCTGTCAAGTTTACCCACCCGTCCAATCCTCTTTATAGGAGACAGTGCGACCATTCCCACCCCTTGCCTCCTTAATCTATCCAGAAGGCTACCAGCCTGCCAACTTCCTGAGAATGCAAGTCCGATTGTCCGATTAAGGGGCCATCTCCTTTCCTGCCCGAGCCTTGTTTTAGAAATCCTTGAAGTAGTCATCATACTTCATTCTCAACTCGTCCGTGTACCGATCGCTGTTGGCGTCCTCCTCCGGATATATGTCAAAGCACTGTGCGTCGCCGGGGAACCTGATGGGCGGGATGATGGGGCCCTTGTGCCGTCGGTTGTACACGTCGTCCCAGTCCACGCCCCTGAAGAAGGGGTGATCTTTCACCTTCTTGGCGCCCCCGCTCACGTTGCCTAACCTGCGCGACCGGTCCGTGTTGCAGAAGGATCTGATGATATCCTTGGCTTCGGGGGAGATGGGTGGTTCTTGTGGGAAGACGACTGGCTTCTCGACGATTCTGAGGGGGTCATCCGAGTCAGTCTTTCATCCTTGCGGTGCTTCTATTTGGATCGGACTCACTGTTTGTAGATCTCAATGGGGTTCTGATGCCAGAATGGGGGATAGCCCGTCAGGAACTCGTATATCAATATCCCCAGTGCCCACCAGTCCACCGCCGTGGTGTGCCCCTTGTTGTGTATGACCTCTGGCGCCAGGTACTCGGGCGTGCCACATAACGTGTATGTCTCTGTGCTTCCCAGCCGTTTTGCGAAACCAAAGTCTACAAGTTTGATGTGCCCTTCCTCGTCCAGCAGCAGGTTCTCGGGTTTGAGATCGCGATAGGCCACGCCTCCTTGCTTTTCGTGTAGATACTCCAGCACCAGAACGATCTCGGCGGCGTAGTATCGTGCCATGGGCTCATTGAAGCGGCGAAATTTCCGAAGGTATGAGAATAGTTCGCCGCCGGGAACATAGTCGAGTAGGAGGAAGAGGTGGTCGCTGTCGGAAAAGGAGGCGAGGAGATTCGTTATGAATGGGTGTCCACTCACGTCGCCGAGGATCTCGCGCTCGTGTCGCACGTGGTCGATCTGCTTGAGTTTGATAACTACATGTTTGCGATCAGCCACAAGATCGGGGTCTAGATGGGAAGGGGAAGAAGATGAAAAGGGGGCGGGGGCGATTCCTCATCTTCAAGAAGAGATATTGCACCAACCTTCCGTTTTCCGTAATATCTTGAGCGCGAACACTTTTGTCCGTTCAGCTTCGTTCTGTGGGCTCGCCAGTCGCACGAGGCAGACCCGAGCGAAGGTGCCTTGAAAGGTAAATCCGAGTAAGCTTGCCGTAATTTCTTGGGCCATGTTGAAGTTGCGGTCTGTCTACCTACCCGTCCCGAGAGTTCTCACCCTGGAGAAGTCATCCAGTCTTAATTTCCTCGACGTGTTGGAGGCATCGTTGGGCGCCCCGGGTGTTATTAGGCCGCCCATCGCTTGCGTCTTGTCGAGGGTGCGGCTTGCGCCAGCGTGACCAACTGTGGCTGGTACCTGCGCGACGGTGGCAGCCATGTGGTGGAGTTGAGGGAGTCCAAAGAGGGTGGTTGGTGTGTGTTGTTAAGTAAATTTTCGAGTACGCTGCAAGTTTGCGACCCTTCGTTGTTGTTGCAGCCTGCTGCTTCTCTTGGGTGGTGCAAGAGAGGGGGTTAGGATGGTGGGTGGTGGATTTGCACCGAGACACGAGTGGGACCAGTTCCGGCTGGGTTCAGGGACGGAACCAAGTGTGCGTATCCGTTGGTTCAGATGTAGTACCTTGTCGGCCAGTTGGGAAGAAGGAAGGAGGCCAGGCTGCTTGGTACACGAGCTCCGGTCTGATCTATGTGCGACAGTTGGCTGGCGGCCCTCGCTGGTACGGCTTTGATACGAAAGATGGGACGAGACGGATCGGGAAGTCGTCGAGGACTCGGTCAATTGGCCAGTCAGTCAGTTCTGCCTCGAAAGCGGTCGGCCGTCGGGAGTCAAGCAGGACGTTCGAAGTAGTCCGCGATGATCAAGAGGGTGGAACTGGCATTGTCTGAGGGTTGAATCTTGGTCGAGCAGAGTGGAAAGGGAATGTGTATGCACGTATAGATAGCAAGTATAGGTGGTATAAGATGAGATATCTCGTATATCTCGTACAATTCGTATATGTGGTATAGGTAGGTGGGTAGACAGGTATGTATGTATGCTTGAGTGTATGTATTGTATGTATGTATGTAGTAGAGCTGACTGACTGACTGACAGACAGACAAACGGCAGAGGTTAGGTTTGAACAGGAAAGAAGAGGGCCAGCTGGCTGTGCATGCAAGGAATTATGTAGGTGATCAGTGAATGTGGTGGAAATGGAGAATGGAAGCGTGAGCTAATGCAACCTTCCTCCCCACGGTAAGCAAGTGGCACAGGCCTAGGCCGGGGCAGGCGGGCAGGCGGGCAGGGTCAACGAATTGGGCAGTTCCCTGGAGGAGGGGAGGGACAGTGGGGGGGAAAGTGTGTTTCGTAACCTGGGATTTTTTGCGGGTTGTGGATATACCTGTACCTACCTACAATGCATTTTCCATTTGATTCTTGGGACTGGCGCTGTGGCTGGTACTGCCCAGACAGCGAGGTTGGTGCTGAAGAAGAAGCCTTAATGCAGTGGAAGGCGGAAGATGGGGTCCCTTGACTGCATTACATGCCCACCCCGCCTCACGACATGACATCTGGATCAACCTTACATACCTAGGTACTGTGGTGGTTTGCGGTGAGTACCCAGGTATCTAGGTAGGTAGTTTGCTCAAGGGCCCTGGATGGTGCTGGAAAGACCTTGAAGAGCTTGACGTCACTCCTGTAGATCTATCGCAGACTCAATTTCTTTGAAAGAAAGTTTATTCGGACGATGGGTGATGATGATGATGATGATAATCAGAGCGAGTGGGTGAGTGGGTGAGTGTGTTGGGCACGTGGGGGACTTCGGACCTTTAGACAATGATGAGATCACTTTCCTCCCCTCCTCAAGGTTTCGTGCGTCCTGGCGTGCGTCCTGGCGTATGTAAGTCCTCCTTCTGACCCCTGGTCCTTGTCCCGGGTCCGGGTCCGGGCCCGGAGTCCTTGTGTGCACTAGCTCGTCCTGCTCCTTGACTCGGGACGGACTGTGATGTGTGGTAAGTAGATCAGGGTGTTGACGGTGTTGATAGGAATCTCTCTCTCTCTCTATATATATGTTCTTTAATGGTTGATGCCTGAGAGGATGTTATAGACTAATCGGGAAATGGGCATATATTGGCTGACTGCTTGGCTGACTGCTTGGTAAGGATCTATATACGTGCACAGCACTGTATAATCCTGGCCTGCCACGAGGCCTTCATATATACCTAGGTAGATATTTATATATATATGTAGCATACCTGATTACTTAGATACTCGACGCTGTATGGGTACTACCTAATGTAGTATCTGATATGACCGATCTCGTGTTACACGACAGACAGACGAAGCTGGAAATCAAAATCGAGCTACTTCATCAAAGTCCTCAGGTACATGTGGTTGTACAGATCTGTAGGTATTGTCTAGGTAGGTAGTATCTCTGTGCTGTGCGTGTATGTGTATGTGTATGTGCATGTATGTACAGTATGTATGTAGGTGTAATGTAGATGCGCTCCCGATCTCCCCCTGACACAGATCAAAGTGGTGGTGGCTTTATCAGCATCGCTTAGATGCCGTTTATTGCCGTTGCCCAATCTGTATTATGTCGGGTCTTAACGGCAGACAGCCTGGGTAAATAATATGGAGCTGATTTACTGTCGATGAATACAGTAGAGATGGACGTAGATCCTGAAACGACTTTCGCACGTCCAAATGTCAAAGGCGGGTTTAGGATCCGCACAACGCCCGGGCTGCCAAATAGAATATATAAAGCTGATAGGTCTCGAGGCCACTGACAACCTTGGGAGGCAGCAGTCGAGGCAGCAGTCGAGGTCTAGGTTGAGGTTCATAAAATATTGATATTGATATTGAAGCATTGGGCACGCAGTGCGGTGTTACGTAGGTACCTAGGCAGGTTCCAAGGTTCCCCTCCCGCTGCATTGCTGCAGTGGAATCTGTGGAGGGAGGGGAACTTCAGGCTGACTGATCCCTGGCTGCCCTGGGACCTGCCAACCCCTGGCGCCCTGGGGGGAGCCCTGACCTCGTTTAGTCCCGCAGCCGCCATCCCATTTGCCTGCCTCACGCTTGTGTCTGTGTACCGCTCAGTAACGGATTGCTCCAGCATAGAGTGCCCAGTGCAATCATTCATTGAATCGCATCACCTCTGCCTCGCTGCAGTATTATTGACCACCGCCACACGAGACCGTCCCCATCCCAAACCCACATCTTAAGCAATTGACACTTTCTACGTCCAACCGAGGCCACAAGAGAGACAACAACAGTACAGCAGCATTATATGTCCCAAGGCCATGCTCTGATTCCCCCTCCCCCTGATTCATTGTCCCCAACCTGGAATTCCTCCCCCCCTTGGCTTGAACAGAAGGCTTGAAGCTGCCCTGTCCACCATCACCACCATCGCCGTATCAAGGGCGTCTTCGCCCTACCACAACCAGCCATGTTTAACATATCCAGCTTCGTCCAGAGGGCCCAGCAGCTTCTCGACCCTATGCAGGGTCTGAATCTTTCTGACTCCGACAGGAACCCCTCCAAGGCAACCCTCTTCCAGAACCAGTTCCGACTTCCCTCATCACAACATCCCTTGTACGAGATCACAGCCGAGCTCACCATCCCTCCTTCGAATATCACCCAGGGAGGCAAGAACGATTCTGGATTCCACTATGCCGGCAAGCTACACCTCTCCGAAGCCTTCATGTGCTTCTCGACCACGCCCTCGAGCTTCCTGTCGTCCGCGAGTACTTCGACATCCTCGGCATTCACGGGGCAGACACATGGCGGCGGTCCGGGCGGCAATGGCTTCACGTTTCCTCTGTGCTCTATCCGAAGGGTAGAGAGGCTACACAGTCAGAACTTCCAGGTTCGGACCTCCGTCTTGATTTCTTACACGGTCCACGTTGCTGACACCCCGCGCAGTTCGCTCTAGCCATCACCACCTGGAACGGTCTGACCCAGACTACCGGCAAGGATAAGGATGCCCAGAAGGACAACAAGGAGATTCGGGAGCAGAGAATAACAATCACACTCGCCGGTAGCAGGCAAGCTTGTGAAAGGTTCTGCGACGGCCTGAAAAAGGGCCTTCGTGCCGGGGTAGGAAACGTCGGGAAGCTCAAGAAGGTCACGGCAGAGTGCTACTCGGAATACTTGTTGCGCACAGAGGACCAGAAAGGCGCAAGCCCCCCAGATGCTGGACTTGGCATGGTGTTCCGATACCCAGGCGATCCGAAGAAGCTGCGCGATCGCGCGAAGATGCGCCTGTGGGCCGAATACCTGCGCGATAACGGCCGGAACATGAACCTCATCCGACAGCCTACATTTCACAAGCTCATCCGGGTTGGTCTCCCAAACAGGCTAAGGGGAGAGATGTGGGAGCTGACCTCCGGCTCTTTGTACCTGCGCCTCGAGGAACCAACCCTATACAGTGACACCCTCAAGAAGTTCGAAGGACAAGAGTCTCTCGCTATCGACGAGATCGAGAAGGACCTCAATCGGAGTCTTCCTGAATACCCTGGTTTCCAGAGTGAAGAGGGAATCGGCCGCCTGCGACGAGTCCTCACTGCCTACAGCTGGGTGAATGCTGACGTCGGCTACTGCCAGGCCATGAACATAGTTGTGGCAGCACTGCTCATCTACATGTCAGAGACGCAGGCATTCTTCTTGCTATCCGCGCTATGCGATCGCTTGGTCCCCGGCTACTACTCCACGACCATGTACGGCACTCTACTTGACCAGAAGGTGTTCGAAAGCTTGGTTGAGAAGACGATGCCGGTTCTTTGGGAACATCTGGTCAAGAGCGACGTTCAGCTGTCTGTCGTATCCCTGCCCTGGTTCCTATCGCTCTACATCAACTCGATGCCCCTGGTCTTCGCGTTCAGAGTCCTTGACGTGTTCTTTGTGGAAGGCCCAAAGGTTTTGTTTCAGGTTGGCTTGGCCATATTACGGATAAACGGGGAGGATCTCTTGGACTCGACGGACGACGGCGCCTTCATTTCAGTTTTGAAGTCGTACTTTTCACGATTGGATGAATCGGCCCATCCGAAGTCGGAGAACCCCAAGCTGCGAGCTGTCACACGATTCCAGGAGCTCATGGTCGTGGCATTTAAGGAGTTCTCACAGGTAACACACAACAGCATTACGGATCTGCGGCTCAAGAACAAAGACGCAGTTCTCAATAACATCGAGAACTTTGCCAAGAGAACAGCGCTCCGGAACCTTGGCCCTGATGCCAAGATTATGAACACAGATGAATTAGGTGCGCTATATGACAGATTCTTTGGGGTGCTGTACGAGCGACAGCAACGAAACAAGCTTCTGCAGCAGGAACAGCAGCGCCGGGCAAAAATTGGTCGGCCGAAGCTGGGAGACATGCAACACGATGAGGCGGTTGAGAGAGGCAGAGCAGGTCTTGGGGCACCAAGTACGTCGGAGATGGACTACGACGCCTTCCGTGAATTCTTGGCCGGGATGTCGAAATGGGCAATCTCTGATTCACCGACGACTCCCCGCCGAGAAACGTTCCAGGAAAGAGACAAAAGCACCTGGTCAAACAGTATGCGGAGAGGCGATGTGTACACGGGCCCATGGGGAAATGGGCCTGAGCCAGCAGATCATGAGTTTTTGCGGCGGCTGTTCAAGCGCTGGGACAAAGACTCGAAGGGTCAGGTCACTTTGCAGGATGTCGTCTCTGGTATGGCGCAAATCAAGGGGAGGCGCGACATCATGGGCTCCATCACCTACTTTTTTGAGCTGTATGACGACGACGGGGATGGCAGGGTGGATCGGGAAGGCATACTACGCATCTCCGAAGCCCTCCTGTTCCTGTCGCGTCGGGGGCTAGATGGTAGCCTAAGCCCCTCGGCATCACATCTGGGACTCAATGGGCTCCAAGACTCTGGTGGCAATGGCAATGGCATGGACGAGTCGTACCCAGGGACATCTGTTAATGAGAGATTTCTTGGCAGCGTGAGCGCTTTCATCCGGCGCTGCTTCGAGTACGCCGATCCGGACCATCCCAGAAATCACGATGCAGCGGCTACCGGGACTGGAGGCAATGGAATAGAGGACGACATTCCTGACCCTAGCGCATTCACCATCGGAGAAGAAGACGAAGACGAGGAAGAAGAAGACCTTCTAGATTTGGAAGACACACCTAAAGAAGAGACTGCCAAGAAGGCACCAAAGAAGTCTGGCATACCACCCGCCATCAGTCTCAACACCACGGGCCCGGATGGCCGCCGACATGTATCCAAGGCCGAATCCGAAAAGGCCAACATCGCCCTTGACCCCTCCAACCCTCTATACATGACCCTCCCTACATTCAGGATGGTTATTCTGGCCGACGAGCTGCTAGAGCAATTCTTCGAGTCCAGCTTCCCAGCCTCGTTCCACATCATCCAAGGGTTGCCAAGTAGCACAAGCTCTTCGAACCTCACTACCTTCTCCAGCCTGGGCCAGTCTGCCGGGCGCGTGGCAGCAGCAGCGATCGGCGGGGCACCTGCGGTCGTAGTGGGCGGCAACCGAGGCCTCAGAGGCGTCCTTGACGGGATCGTCACCGACGGGATGCGCATGGCAGCCGAAGTCAGGAGGAGGATGGACGAGGCGCAGAAGGAGCTGGAGAATAATGCAGCTCCAGGCCAGAAGGCGGCACAGGACGACGAGGAGGAAGACGAAGAGGATATAGACATCCACACCCTCCGGACGCCGACGACGTTCGGTGACATAGAGAGGAGGAGTATCAGGAGCGTCAAGCATGAAGACCGCTTATTGCTGGAGGGGGCAGACGCGGAGGCTGGTGGGGGCAATGGGAAGGGTGACGGCGGGGAGGGAGGGGCGGGGACGGCTGGGGGTGTAGATGGGGATGGGGGGCTGAAGGTGAGGCCCGGGAGTGTTATCGAGGAGGCGGGCGCAACGAGGACGGTCGAGTTCGACGGGTGAGAGGGCGGGGGGGGCGGCTGTTTGTGTGGTGGTAGTGTATGTGGTTACCTGGCATCGCGGGCTGGTTGGTGGCTATGGGTTAGGCGAGACTCCTGGAATTGGATGGCTTGGTGCCTCTTTCATTTCTGATCTGTCTGTCTTCTTCGTTTCCTCTGTTTTTCCTGCGTCGTGATCCTCCTTTGCGGAGGCGTGTAAGGAGAGGTTATAGGTATGGGCATGGGCAGCAGGAGGGCGTAGACTACATACTTAAGTACACAGCCAACGGAGATCTGGTTATCAGCAAGCCCCTTGAGGACCGGGCCCAAGATCACAGAGCCGCAATAAGGTGTACAGCTGAAGCACGTCACATAATTACTAAGTACTCAGGTTAGTAGGCACCTGCCACCCCCCCCCCCGCGCCCACCCGGAAGACTCAGGAGCAAGCTCAGGTGTATATGAGGTGGATTTGGGGTCAGGGTGGTCTGGGCCTTGTGAGGTACATAATCAAGGCCACGAATCTCGACCTCGCCCGACCCTCAGCCACTTGCATTCCTGTACTGATATCCCCAGGGATAGTATATCGAACGATGGGCACCTCAAGCCACGCGTGCCTGGTCATGTCTCCCCCCCCCCCCAGGAGCATAGCGCTAATCACACCTCGTGAGTCTAGATCTCTCGAAACTCGTTCCTATGGCTCCTCTCCCCGGCAACAAACAGGGAGGAACATGTGCCTGCTTTACATGGGCCGCCTCTCCTATTTCTCTTCCTTTTTCTGTCTTCGTCTAGACCCGAAACACACATTCGCGCTCGGACAGATTGCCCGCGCAATCGGCAGCTAGGTTGGGTGGCCCTTGATCGCATAGAGTGCCGCAGCACCACAGGTTCCGTCGAAGAGAGGAAGAGGGGCTTCTCATACTTCCTGATGACAGCCCTTTGCCTGCACTCTCGTCACCCGTTCATTGCCTGTTCACCATCATCCACCCACCTCACCCTTCTCAACAGCCTAGTATCACGCTCGATGGGCCGGCCGTCACGGACCAAGGCTGCTGCGGCAGCCGTGTTGGCGGCGGCAGCACTCGGCGCTGGTGGCCAGGGCGTACCAGCACAGCCCTCGTCTGCTGCTTCGGGTGCCGTCACTATCATCACGTCCACCAGCACGCGGCATATCACTGTTACTTTCGGCGCGCCTAGCAGTTCTTCCGCGACTGGGGGCGGGGGCACCACGTCTGGTGTCATCGGGGATGAGGGCTTTCCCTCCATTGAGTCAACCTCTGGCTGGTTTACGTCTGGCACCGGCCCTAATTCCATCGGCTCTACGTCTATTGGACCGGCTACTAGTATGTCTGGGAGCGAGATCACGAAGCAGGTACCGACAGGCAGTGATGGGGCTACTTCCATGGCCTCTGACTCCTTGGGCTCGGCTACTTCCATTGGATCTGGTTCCAGCGACTTTACCTCCACCGGATCAACTTCCATCACCTATTCCAATGCCATCGGGTCTTATTCTGTCGAATCTGGTTCTACGGCTCCTGATACTATTATATATGGTAGCAAGGGCTCTACTCTAGGCATAGTTATCAGTGCTCCTAGCAATTCTCCGTCTGGAGGCGGAGGGGCTGCGTCTATACTTACAGGTAGTGGGAGAAGTACGACACAGGTCCCTGCAGGCAGTGGCTCTGCTAGCATCGAGTCTGCATCCCTTAGTTCTACTTCTTTTGGCTCTACTTCCATCAGCTTTACTACTGCCCTGACGGATAGCAATGGCTCTAAGTCTACCGTTACCATCAGTGTTCTCAGCACTTCTCCGACCAGAGGCGAGGCGAGCATGCCTGTCCCTTCCGGAAGCGCGACACAGGTCCTAACGGAAAGCCAGGCCTCTGCTCCCACCGGCTCGACCATTTCCCCGCCGGATAGTAAGAGCTCTACTCTCATAGACTTGTCTACGTCTTCACCAGGTAGCAAGGGTTCTATATCGGCCGCCTTTCCTACTATCTCACCTGATAGCCAGGCCACTACTTCAGTCGAATATTCTACTTTCCCAACAGGCAGTAATGGTTTTACTCCAGACGGTATTCCCGTCATCACAACGGGTACCAAGGCTTCTACTCCCGTCGGCTCTTCTACTATTTTAATACGTAGCACGGGATTTCCTACTATTGGCTTCACCACAATCTCGAAGGCTAGTGAGGGCTCTGCTTCTTTCACACCCGATACTCAAGACTCTAATTCCGTAGGCTCTGCTACAGCTCAAGCAGGTAGCAACAGCTTGACTCCTGACGGCCTTGGTCCAACGAGTAGTGAGGACTCTGCTGCCACCAATTCTGCCACTGGAGCTGGCAAGGTCCCAACTAGTAGTGGTGGCTCCATCCCCATTGGCTTTACCACAATCCCGACTGGTAGTAAGGTCTCTATTCCCATCAGCTCAGCCACCACATCCAGTATCAGCCCCACTGGTTCCGCAAATCCAGCCGACGAGGCCATTGTGATCTTCGTCGCCCCAGCCGGGGCCAGCACCCCGATTCCGTCCGCCGCCGCAGGCTCAAAGCGCCGCCGCGCAGGCAGCGGTGGCTTCCTCGGCAACGCCAGCACCAACACCAATAACCCGTCCGACTGCTCCCAGGCCATGCAGTTCTACATTGTCAACGGGGAGCTGGTCCGCGGCGGCGAGGTCGTCAGCGCCGAGGTCGGGGACGATTACGCACCCCTGGCCGTCAGTCCTACCCGTGGGTCCATCACCACGGCCTGGGGGATGCTGGATGGCGAGCTGCTCTGGGCCAACGGCAAATTCAGCGGCGGCAGGGCTGGGTTCTGCCGGGACGCTGGTGGCGAGGTGTATGCTATCTTCCAAGAGGGTGATGCGTACTGGCGTGCTGGCTGCGAGGATGTGAGGTTGCTGGCCATGTTTGGTGAGTTCTTTCTTTCGGTTGTTTTAGCAATAATTCCAGGTGTGTGTGTTTCAAATGCTGAGTCCTGACGATTCTTTGTGTTTGCAGCTTCGACCTGCCCTGGTCTGAACCCCGAACCGGACGATGACCTGCTCCCCGCGAACGCTACCCTCATCCTGCCCCATAACGTCTATTTCCCGTCCGCGACGCCTACTGACGAGCTATGTGTCCCTGTCATGGAGTCCTGGATCATTGGCCAGTTCACAGTTGTTCCGTCCACCAACGCTTCAGGTTCGGCGTAGCTACCTAGAGTCAAGGTGCCTTCTCGTGCTTCAAAAAGCCTGTTGTTTTCTATGTCGGGACGCAGACTCGTGGGAGAACGAGTCTTATTGGGGTCGCTTCTAGCAGCTCAGTCTTGATACGAGGTGGAAAGATTCCCTGTGTATTGGTATTGGCGGCCAGCCCGTCCACCCAACCGCCCCCCCCCTCCACTACCATATCCTCGACCCTAACCCCTCAGCCCCTTTCCACTGACTTGCCTACCAGTCGAGGTCTTTCGTTCCTTCCAGAGTTTGTGTGCCAACATCTTGGGCTCGAAGAAAGAAGGAGCCTCGGGACGACTCTGGGTAACTCGTACCACGCCGTCCACTAGCCAGTGCTAGGAAGCGGTGCCGTCACCATGATAGCTCTTGCCGCCTTCCTAATAAACCGTGAGACATGTGCTTCGTACTTTGTGCCCCGACTGGCCGCTGAGACTTCCTTCAACCTCGTCTGCGATGTGGAAGGACTTACACAGGAATGTTTGCGGCCGTTCTTGTCCATGTCGTCCTCCCAGAACTCGGCCTTGTGACATGCACAGATGACGAGGACGGCTTCGATCCCTTTCTGTGCCCTCGTCGTCTTCGATCCCTTTCTGTGCCCTCGTCGTCTTCCTGTTCACCCTTCACGCATCATGAACTGGTTCAAGCATTAATGATCGACTGCCACTGGCAAATGCTTGCAATTGTCTTAAGAAAACACACTGCCATTGTTGGCCTTGAATCTCTCATCGTTGCCAACTCTCGCTGAACATTCCCCAGGGGTATCACACTCGCTCTTCTGGATATCTAAGGCGTAAACCTACGCTTGGCTACATGGACCATTTCTCAACTGCCACCATGGTCTGGGGTATATCAAGAGTGACTCGCCATGACGAAAGACAGGTTACCAGCGTCTCGAGCTGGGCAGCGGCTTTGATCCTCACCTCGCAGCTCATCTCAGGCTACTCACTGGACCTGACTTCTCAATGTAAGCAAAGGATGGTATTGGGGTTGAGTTGCTAAACAAAATCACTGACGAATGCAATGAAAGCATCCATCATTTCCGTTGCTTCGGATATGGCTGATAACATGATGACCTTTTACACTGGAAACCAACCGGGCCAGACACCCGGCCTGCTCCCAGAGCCGTACTACTGTAAGTTTGTACCGTCTGGGCAAGCAACTCAATGACTGACTCTAGCACCCTACCTATAGGGTGGGAGGGCGGTGCTCTCATGGGCACACTCATCGACTACTGGTACTACACCGGAGATTCCAAGTGGAACGATGTAATTCTGCAGGGACTGCTTTTCCAGGTCGGTCCCAACAACGACTACATGCCCCCAAACCAGACCATGACTGAGGGCAATGATGACCAGGTGAGTAGTCTCCCCATACATTCTGGTTGATTGGACCGCTAACGCAACACCAAAGGGTTTCTGGGCCATGGCAGTTCTCTCTGCTGCCGAGTATAACTTCCCTAACCCACCCACCTCTGAGCCACAGTGGCTTGCCCTCGCGCAAGCTGTCTTCAAAACGCAGGCCGCCCGATGGGACGAGACCCAGTGCGGTGGTGGCCTACGGTGGCAGATCTTCCAGTGGAACAACGGCTACAATTACAAGAACAGCATCTCGCAGGCGTGCTTCTTCAACATCGCCGCACGGCTAGCCCTATACACGGGCAACGAAACCTACGCATACTGGGCCAACCGCACTTGGGACTGGATGGTCGATTTACAGTTCATGCATGAAGACTCCTACTATATCTACGACGGGGCTCATGTAGAGACGAACTGCACTCAGGTGGTACCCTACCAGTGGTCGTATAATGCCGGGGCATTCCTCCTGGGAGCGGCAGCAATGTACAACCTCACATCGAACAGCGACCCTTATGCTTCAGCCCTCTGGAAGGAAAGGGTCGATGGCCTTCTCAGTGGCACTCACGTCTTCTTTTCTGGTGACAATAACGACATCATGATTGAAGTGGCCTGCGAAAGAGTCCAGCTGTGTGATCTCGATCAGCAGAGCTTCAAGGCATACCTGGCGCGCTGGATGGCCGCAGCTACAAAGTGGGCACCCTGGACACACGACATCATCAAACCCCTGTTGGATGCTTCGGCAGTAGCTGCGGTCCAGCAGTGCACGGGAGGTGACAACGGCAGGATGTGCGGACTCATGTGGGCGAACAATGGTGGTGAATGGGACGGGACGACGGGGGTGGGTCAACAGATGGCCGCCATGGAGGTGGTTCTCGCCACCATGATCAAGGACCTTGAAGCGCCAGTCACAATCTCGACTGGCGGGACGAGTCCTGGTAATTCTGACGCGGGAACGGCGGACATGGGACGGACAAATTCTTTTACTGCACTCGACATGATGAAGCCGATCTCGATGGCGGATAGGGTCGGTGCGTACATCCTCACCGTTATCGCAATCATATGCATTGTGGGTGGGATGGTGTTTGCGTTTCATGATGAGACCGGTAGAAGGACGTTTTGCGAAAGATGGAAGGGTTTGCGAGAGGAACTAGCCCCTGGTGGGGTGCTAAGGGTCTGGGGTAGGCAACACCTGAACAGCGACGCTGGTGGAAAGGAGGGTGTCAAGGTGGCAGAGGACGGGTTTCACGACGTCAATCTGGACGGCCCCTCGACGCCCACCTCCAAACTCACTGGCAAACAGATGCAATCGCCCACGGTCTCCGTCTCCGTATATAGCTGCCAGACAACGGATTTCTCAATGACCCTGTCTCACACGGACGAGTACCCAAACGAGCAGCCCTGGAGACGAGCAGCACGAGAAGGGGACTATGCGGGAGCCATCGACCCCAACCGTAGGAACGGTGCAGGCTTTGGGATCATTGATACCAAGCTGGATAACATCCCGCTGGAACCTGCATCCTCAACCTCGGGGCCTTGCCGCTCCATGTCTGACAGCGGGACAAAGAGTCTATGGAAGGTCGATAGTAGTCGAAGACTGATGAGAAACAACTTGAGGCTAGAGAAGAAGCCGCTACCGGGCACACCTGGACTTGGAAAGAGGCATCAGGGACTGGGACTGGGTGATAGAAAGCTTTAGGGGACGTTGGTCTAGCCCACACACTCGCTTTTCTTGGACGCCATCTTTTTTTGAAAGTTATGGTGCTTCGTGAGGAATGGCCACCGAGGTCTTGGGAGACATGAACTGCATTGGCTACTTATGTTTGGGCAGGGTTTAGGACATCCAAAAGGCCGGCTGGTAAACTTGGATGAAGCATACTTTGGCAGCTAGCTAGAAGGGGTGTAGCTGATGATTATCTCGACGTGGTGCTTGGAGGAGGGATTGCAATAGTCTTTTGGTGGAAGTCAGGTACATTCGGAGTCCGCCGGTGCTGAAGCGTGGAATATATGTAAGTGTGACCAAACAGAGTGTTGTCTCGACGGGGGACGCGTATACGGGCTTCAGGTAGATGATGCCCTGAGGACTCTGTCTCTGAGGACCATCAACTCCAGCTGTCTGTCCTGGATCAGCATCGGCAAATTTTAATGGGAATTTATCAGCTTATGTATGAAAGTGAAGCAAAACATTCTCATCTCATCTCAACCCAACTCAACTCGGCCTGCTGGATGAACTTGTCTTGGAAATACCGACCCACTCGTTTGCTGTTCAGCTCTTGGGAGGGGTAGTAATGTTCCCGGGAGTTGGTACTGGTAACACGACGGGCAGATCCAGATCTCAAATGCTGTACGTAGAGATAGATGTATGCAGGCGGTTACACACATAAATCAATCTGCAAGACTCGAATGGGTTGCCGCTTGTGGAAACCTCAAACGGCCGGTTGGGGGGTAGGTGCATGCACCTGTACGAGGCGCACGGGATTTGTTGTTTCGGGAAAGTTTTAGGGAGATCCGCTTCATCGGAATAGTAAAAGTATGTACTTGAGTCGACTAGGAGGAAGGGGGGGGAGGGGCTGTGGCTTCCAGGGGGGCTCGATTGGGAGTGCTGCCAGATGTGCTTTGCGTAACCTTGATGCTGCTGTTGATGTTGATGGGCGGGAGCGAGGATGCAAGATGCCGCTGGATGTGTTAGTCGTGTCTCTGGGCTTGGTTGGAGATTCAGCGGCGGTATATTTGTCGTAGACTCGATGATATTGACAGACGAAGAGGAAAGGGTTCAGGGACGGGACTGATGCCGTGGGTTTATAACTACATATGTAGTTAGTTGATGCCGTCTTGCAGTCCATGCACCCAAGTGCTTATGCTAACCTCTTATACACATTCGTCTCGATTCTCCCTCGCCCTCTGCCTACTCATAGCCGATTTTCTTATCGGTAGTCTCAAGGCTTGATTGGTACTTTCATCCTGGTGTTACGGACAGATTGCTTCGTCCTCGGCAGACGTGGTAGCTGAAACGTGACTCAAGTTGAGCACCACCGGCCGGAATAGAATGTTAGAGGAGGAGGAGGGACCTTGTGGTTCTTGGTGACTGGAGGCAGGACTCCAGGGTTTTAACACTTTCCCAACACCATCCTGAACTCACTCTTGAGAAGGGTCTTTTACGGTGTGCCCAGAAAGCTTATTATTGCAAGAGTCCTTGGGCCTTCTCAAGCTGCACATGAGCTGCACTGCAGGCCGATATACATACATGCCAGCTGGAACACCACCTTGAATCCTCCTACTGGAAAACCCGGACTAATTTTGTTATTACTTACTAACTATAAACCACCATTCTCCTTCGCCATTGTCGACCTGGTAAATATCGCTGGAAATTAGGTGCATCACCGCGGCTGGGCCAACTTCGACCTCTGACTGCCCGAGTACTCATCCTAAGTAAGTCTCCCATCCCCAAGCTGTGCAATCATGTCAGTACTCAACTGACAGCAGCTTAGAGATCATACCAATACCACCAGCCTGTCCTGAAACACAGGCTCAAACTATCTGTCTCTATCAATCCTATCTGCCAGCCAGCCAGCCTGCCAGCCACCCACACCGCAAGCATGCCACCCCAGTGCGTGAGCTGCAACAACCAGCCCAACGACAACGACTCGCTGGGCGGCGCCGCCAGCGAGGGCGCTGTGACGCCCGTGGTCATCGGCATCATCGTCGGCACCGTCGGCGTCTTCGTCGTCGTCCTCTGCGCGCTCTTCTACTGCGTCAAGCTCGAGAACGAGAGGAGCCTGCGCGTCAAGGACGACGACGACGATAAAAACGAGGCCCGGCCGCGTACACCCGAGGCTGGAGGCACCGGGGGGGCAACAGTGGATGTAGCCAATGATGACATCAAAGATGACGACGACGACGACGATAACGACAACAAGGAAAACGACGACGACAACGACAACCAGAAGCTCGGTCGTGGCCGTCGTCCGCCGTCCAGTACCGTGGCTGCCGAGGGGGTACAACCTTGTGCCGAGGAGGTGGTGGTGGGTGTGGCGGTCGAGAAGAGGGGGCTTTTCAAGTGGGTTGGGAAGAAAGGCGCGGGCACAGGCAACGGCGGTGAGTTTTTCTTGTTTACGTTCTCTTTCGGAGGGCCTGGGAGAGCACATATAGTACACAAGAGATGCTGACTCCAGTGCCTCGCGGCCAGCTCCTTCGGACAGCTCACCTGTGACGGTGATCGAGATGGTCTGAGATGGTGATGATGAAGGACAGGGATGAAACAGCCGAGATGGCGAACGACAGACTGACAGGTTCGCGGTTTGTTTGAGACCTTATCTGGCCTCTGGGGATACGGCTGGCGGCACGCATTGTATGCTGAGTTGACGTGGAGTCTTCAGGTCGGTTGCAACAGGTTATCAGGTTGGCGTTTGTGTGTTTGGCTGGGGACAAGACAACATGAGAGAGGTTATAGCCCTTGAGTATGGACGTGTATTGGACAAAAGCGAAGATGTAATTAATCACTTTCCTTTATTAACCAATATGCCCTTGCCTTTTAATTATCGCCTGCACCTTCTTAGAAGTTCAAAGCCGCTTTGGCACCCACACTTGTTGAGCTGGGCTTCAAGACGTATTATTTAGTATGTACATAACTAGTCAACACTGAGAGGACTCATGAACACTTTGGTGCCTGATGGCAAATACCCTACTTAAGTAACTAGGACAATTTAACCCGAGATTTCCAAACTCCTGCAATAATTCCCCTAAGGCTTCAAAGGTATCTTGCTAATACAAGATTGAATTGTTTTCGGTACTGTAGTACGTTGGGGGGCGACAGCAGGGTCTTATGGGCTTGTGTCGATTACAATATGACAATAGAGAGGAACACATGAAACTGGTGCAACAAATTATGCGGCCTGCCTATTTAGCCATTACCTACCTAGGTAGTTAAGTACTTAGTAGGACTGTCGCTGCGGGAGGCATGCTTTCGAACTTCAAGTTGAACTAGGTACAGACGAGGATCAGGTACGCACTGGCCAACCAAAAGTAAACCAACGTGGAGACTATCTAGGTTGAAGGATGACCTTGATACCTTTTCAATAGTAGTAAGATCAAAGAGGTCAACGAAGACAAAAGAAAAATAATAATTGATACCCGTGGGATTTGAACCCACGCCTCTTTCGAGACCAGAATACACATGCAGAACACGCAAGAACTTCATAATTCTTGAACCTGGCGCCATAGACCGCTCGGCCAGAGTACCGTATTTCACAAAATGAGATTTTTGATAGATACTATAGCTCTACATGGTACATGTAATGCTCAGCAGCAAGTACTAGACTTTCTGAATTAGCAATTAATCTTCAATAATCTTACAGTCTATGAAATGATTCCTTTATTGTAGTCTAGCCTTGGTATTATATGCTAGGATTATAGCAAAAAATTGTGTTATGAAGAGACTGCTCATCAATACCCCGGGCTCGAAGCCTTATGTAGAAGGTAGAGCACTACAATTATAATATTACCAGTGAATAGACTATATATTTTCTGTAGCGCTGCAGTAGGGCTGCCTGTAAGTCCTTTCATATTATCTTCTTCTTCTCGGAGTAGACTTGATCTCGAAACTGTTATCTTATGATATATAAGTATACCTGTTAAATATCTGGGCGTTGTCTACGAAGTACTAAGTAGATACCTGTGATGAGACGGATCCAGGGCTAGGGTTGTTCCAGATCGTTTGGCCCTGCTGTCGCCGGCTCCAGCTGCAGCTACGCTGTAACCTCCCTCTCTTCTTTACTGTGCTAGGCAGCCAAAGGTGTTCACGGATGCACTAGGTCTGCAGCCTTGCCTCTTCATTCCTCTGCATCTTGACCATGTCTACTTAGTAGGTACTTTTTTGCACTTGTTGCCTTGTCTAAATGGTACAGTTGTGTGCTTCTGCGCAACTCGGGTTACCCCTTCAGCACCAACATCATTCTCTGCGTACTCCTTATATGGTGAAATGCAACTGAGGGTATTTTTCTACATGCTGTGCGTGTGCCTTGGAAATTCAAACCTTAGTTGGTATCTGTCAGTTGTGCCCGATTGGGTGCTTTCCAGGTACGTTGGGTACATGCAAGATATTAGAGATGCCCCATTTGATGACGCCAATGCCCCATAGTGGCCCGTGCAAGCCGAGACGTCAACCTTCAGCTTGTAAGATTACCTGTATTTGCGACACGGAGAGTGCATCCATCCTCTATTCCCTCTAATTCCGCCATCAGACCGTGATACGACCTTCTATGCAGTTCCACGTCTTTTTTTTCTCTCCTCCCGCTTGTGCCTTATTCACTCATTCCCTTCTATCTTCTTGCACGCCACGCGACTTCCATGAAGCCCGGACCTTTAAGACTCGACCCTGACTTACCCTGACCTACCCTGAACTTATCTCCGGCGCGCGAAATCGACAACCAACCGACACGCACGCAGACTCGGACGGAGCACTCCCAGGGAATTCGTTTCCCGACCAGGCAGGCGAAGAGGGCGAGGAGCTCACGACCTTGGAGTCGCATACCCCACCAGCTCCGGCGCAATGCACGCCATCCAGCAGAAATGCAGGCCCAAGCACCAGGTCCTCATCCTCAAGTGCTACCCACGGACCACCAAGGGTGCCGTTGACGTCAAGCCCAACTCGAGTGAGCTCAGCTACCTGCTCTTCTATGCCACCTCTCGCAAGACAAAGATCAGCAAGGTTGGCAAGTTCCTCGAGAAGAAGACTGCTAGCGATGTGTGGCATCAGCGCATTGGGTAAGTCTAGGCTGTCGCCGCACATATCCTCACCTATGCCCCAAGGCACGGGGAAGACCACGAAAACCAGATTGCTCACATAAGCCCTGTTGTGTATATATATAGCAATGTTCAAGTTACACTCCAAATCCTCGAGGCCTTGATCGAGAAGAGCCCCAAAGACCTGCCCTTGATCGCCCCGTCGGTGCTCAAGATCCTCGACGAGGTCCTGAGATCCAACGACATCACCATGGTCGAGTCGTCACTGCCTACCTTTGACGCCTTCTGCCAAAACCACGATGCCTCGTCGCTTTTTGCCGACCAGGTCTACCTGCAACAATACGAAAATGTCGTCAAGCAGTATGCCTCCCTGGCTTCGACACGAGAAGCCCAGGCGAAGAATCAGGCCAGCAAGCCGGTAGCGTTACGCTGGAGAACTGCGGGTTTGGAGGCCATCAAGAGCATCTCGTCTGCTGATGCCCTGTCCTCTATCGCCGGGCGACAACTAGACGTCGTGGTACCCATGATCCTGGAGAACCTATGGACAGACAATGAGGAATTCCTGGACGTCTTGCTACGGCGTGCCAATATGGAGGAGAAAGTCAGTACGGAAGAGATGCTCAAACGAAGGACCAGCAGCTCGACTGTCCGGACGGCCGATGCTGCTGGAGACCCGAATCCCATCGCCTTGTCAGGCACGGCTGGAGATGTCGATAAGTTGGCCGAGGAGGATACTGGCGTATTGGCCATGCAGTGCCTGAAGTCAATTTTCATGGTACCCAACCGACAACAGATACACGGGGCGACCACGGCGTTGCTTAGGTTCATCGAAGAGCGCATCCAGCAGGACGAGACGGTCGTGAGGACGAGCAATGGCAACGACAGCGGTTGGGCCATCAAGGTGTTTCGACTCGTTTCTCGCTGGGCTCCCATGCAAGAACGTTATGTGATCTTGGTGACGGCTACGGATACGATGGTGCGGACGCAGCTCAAGGATGAAACGTTGCGGCAACACCTCGTGCTGACGGCCATGATCGGATCCCTGCTGCGCTCAGATGTAAACTTGATAGGGCTGAGTGTGATGGACGTGATGTTGGGATTGATACAACACATGAAGCGACTATTGCAGATGCCAGGCGATCCCACTGGCGGAACGAGCAAGGAGACGGCTTCGCCTGGATCGCAACGTAGGGAGTTGCTGGGCCGGATCCAACAGACCATGGGCGACTTGGCCACCCACGTCTACTACAACGAGCAAATCATTGATATGGTGTCTGCTCTTCTACTACAGTTGAAGCCATCCAAGAACTCAGCCGCGGCGAGCGCGACTCCGCATAGCGAGCAGACAGATACAGAGACGAAATCCTCGGACGACAATAATCTCGACTCCCTGCTCTCTCTCACCATCTCCAAGATAACAGCCCTCAGGGCGGTCAAGACCATACTGAAAGTGGCCAATCCCAAAGTCAAGATGGGCAGCAGCATCAATCTGTCCAGGTACCCGGTACCGATCGAGAAGTGGGAGGGTACCCAATGGTTGCTAAGGGATCCAGATGGAGAGGTCAGAAAGGCTTACGTGGATGCCCTCCTGACCTGGTTGGACCGAGAGACAAAGAAGGCGGACTTGATCGCACAGGAGGATTCCCGATCCATGGGTCAGCCGGAACCACCCACTTTGACCGATATTCGACGAGCGCGGCCGGTCACGACGTACAGGGAAAGGCCTGGAAGAAAGCCCAAGAGCATATTCCTGCACCTTCTGCACATCGCCATCTACGATAATGCGCTGCAGTTCGTGGATTACGATGCAGATATCGTGCTTCTTCACATCCTGCTCACAAAGCTCGTTAATCGTTTAGGAGTCAACGCTGTGCGGTTTGGTCTCCCGATGGTGTTCCGGCTCCAGGAGGATATCCAGGACGCCGACACGCCGCTGCAGAAGGTGCGGCTTGGGAGTTTATGCCACGGGTACTTCTGGGCGCTGACCGAGAAGTTCGACTTCGACGCGTCACCCGTTGGCAGTGCCATTCAGAACGAAATTATCCGTCGGAGAACGAAGCACTTCTGGGTCGAGGGCGTTCAAGTCCCAACTCCCCCCCTGGACAAGATAGGGACACCTGGTATCGCCATACAGCCGTCTGAATTATCGGTGCAACAAGCTGAATCCGAGGCGCTCCTACCCTTCGATGACCGTCTTGCACTTGTCGAATGTATCTGCACGAGCTACCAAGAAAGCAGCCTCTCCCCAGCGACCAGCCCTGCGACCTCTCCAAGCCGCACCTTCTCGCAGCCAATCCTCGGCTCTGCATTCGGCACAACGATGGCTCCCCTCGACAACACTCTCGAAGTTCCTTCGAGCTTCAGGGAGGCGATGGTTTTCGAGTGGTCTCGCGACACAGCCATGGCCACCATCCAAGCCGCAAGCAAATCAGCCTCGCTCAACGGCTCTCGGACTGGGACGAACGTGACCAACCGCAACCGCCTTGGCCTTAACGGCGCTGTGACGAATGGAAATAGGGAATCAACCTACGGCGACAATCGCAATCTGCGGCCACGCTCTCAGCCCGCACCAGAGGCCGGCCGCAGCCTGGCTCCTCTTCAGACGAATATACGCAAGACAAGTGTTCGCAGCGGGACCTCGCCCAAGCCTGACGGATTCTCATCCCCAAGTCACGGTGTGAAATCGGTCAATCAACTGAAGATGATTCTCTCTGGTGAGGCGCCGGCTCCACCCCTGACCGCCGCGCGTGACATAAGCAGCAGTGAGGACAGCATGGTCAGTTACGACATGTCGACCTCGGAGGTGTCGTTCAACCCGCCTCGAACAGGTCAGACCAACGGGTCCCCTCCCGCCTCGCATCGTTCGCGCTCATTGTCCAGGGAGCGCAAGGGCTCGGATGGCGGTTCCCTGGGACCACTCAACTCGCACCCCTCTGGGACGACGAATGGCGAGGGGGATGCTGAGGACGTCCCGCCCGTGCCGCCACTGCCATCCGGTCTGGCGGGAGCATCGCCTACGTCACACATTGCGAGGCATGATTATGCCAACACCCAGTCACCAGTCTCGGCCGCGTCGATGCCGCCGTCGAGGACGCCCAGGCAGCGGAGCATCAAGAGCCGGGGTGGCGAAACTATCCGGTCCTCGACGTGGAGCATCATCCAGTCAGCGGATGAGCCCGTGCCCACGATGGACCTGCAGTCGCTGCTCAAGGGGATCGACTCACGGGCGGGCGAGGGCACCCTGGGGAACGTCACGAAGCCGCCGTACTAGTTGTAGTCGTGGCCGGCCGGATGGATGGACGGATGAATGGATGTCTACTGAGCGAGTAGGATGGATCCTCTGTCAGAGGCCGTGCATGACGTTGTCTGACGTCTCGTGCCTCTCGACGCCTTCAAAGGCTCGCACCTATCACCCCTTTCGACGAAACCCCGGCGCAAATGTTTCAACTCGGCTGGTATCCCTCGAATGCCCATGAACAGGCAAGCCTCAAGCTGCGACAGAGCCTTGTCTAAAATTATATTTCTACTGTCCTAGAGACCTAATTGATAACCGACCGGGTACTACTAGCCCCGATTCCATATCCTACGCACCGATCATCGACGACCGAGGCGATGTTTGTCATTTCATCAAATTCGAAGCGAGAGCAAATGTTCATTCAGCATACCCTGGCCTAAAAGATATCCTGCATCCAGTCGTTCATATCTTTTATCTCTTCATTTTATGTTGTTGGTCGACCAAAGGCGTTATGTTATGGGCGGCGATTATGAGCAGACGTGGTGGCCGCTTTCCTACAGTTCGGTAAAGGGGCGTGGCGATGGGTGGCGATGTGTGTGGCGAGGCATGGCAAGGCCGGGTCGGCACGGTTTGTCGGCACGGTCGGCAAGGTTTCGTTGGTACATACCTAATTCATAACATAGAGTATATGGGGGGCTTGCTGTTTTATTTTTGTCT
This sequence comes from Cytospora chrysosperma, assembly GCA_016808195.1. Lineage (NCBI taxonomy): Eukaryota > Fungi > Ascomycota > Sordariomycetes > Diaporthales > Cytosporaceae > Cytospora > Cytospora chrysosperma. The sequence continues at coordinate 2,026,872 of JAEQMF010000012.1, forward strand.
GCTTTGTTTTGTTCTGCTTTGTCTTGTATGTCCTGATTTGTCCTCTTCCGTGGGCTGTGTTCGCGTGCGGTGTATGTATATATGTATAGGGCGAGGCCTCGATGATGCCCACTCTTCCCTTTGTACTTGTACCTGTTGTACCAGCGTTGTCTAAGACGAAAAAGAAAGCAAAAAAATAATATTTATATGCAAACAACACGATCAGATCACATATGGACTGGATTATAAAGGTCGGGTATTATCCCCTAGCGTGGAAAAAGGGACGTGTGTCATGGTGGTTGTTGCATAAAATATCCCCTAGGAAGACCTTCCGGTGGCAGCAGGTCCCAGTTGTTTGTGGGTCCCGACCCACGCGTCAAACAACAAATATTCTCATCCCCCCCCCCCCCCGGAGGAAAGGGGGCTTTGAACTCGGCAGAGGATCCCTGGGACGAGGGTCGAGCAGCCGGCCTCCGAGCATCTAGACCACAACAGTCGAGGGAGGGTGTGTGGTTGGTCTTGCTGCCCGCCCCAATGGCGCTCTATATACGCGGGATGCCCCATAGGGTACTCCATACCCCATACCTATCCCATATACCGTACACAGTGAGTAATAATAGTAGTAATAATAAGGGCGAGAGTTTTTTTTTGGGAAGAGGGAGGCAACACAGCTACACATACATATTATAGTGCACACACACACACGAGCAGACAGGTGAGTAAGTCCTTCTTCCGGCTGTGCCTTGACCTTTGACCCACACCGCTTTGCGAAGTGGCATGTTTTATTTATAAAACGAGAGGGCCAACCTTCTTCCTCCCTCTCTCGCCTCGCCTCGCCTCGCTCAACCTCGCTCGCCACAATGCATCAACGAGACTGACTGACTTGACTTGACCGACTTGGCAAACTCCCCTTCACTCGCTTGCTCGTCCTTGATTTGATTATTAAGACCTGCCCTCTTCCACCCTCGATCGTTTTTCTCTTTACCCTCGTTGGCTTACATCTATCTATCTATTTATTTATTAACTATCCATATATATACATATATATATATATATATATCTACATACAACCATTCAGCATAAAATAGCTTAAGACAACTACATACACATACATACACACTAGACAAGAACAAGAACAAGAACAAGAACAACAAGACTGAGGAGCAAGACACATCACAACACTCCCTCGGATGTGCAAGTTGTCAGCCTACAGCGCCATGAACATCGACACGCCAGACTCGCGGCGCTCCTCGAAATCGACAGTAGCCTCGCGCTTCTCGGACCGGCCGCGGGAGAAGGTGCGGCTGCACGAGGTGGAGCTGACGCTGCTGCCGAACCTCCTGTGGAAGGCCCTCGACGCGCAGCACAAGTCGCCGGTGCTGGGGGACCCGTACGCGGGGCGGATCCTGGACCGGATCGAGGACCTCGACCTCGAGGGCACGTACGGCACCGACGAGCGGTGGGTGCGGTACGTGGCGGGGCGCGCGCGCCGCATCGACGCCTGGACCGCCGAGTTCCTCGACCGCCACGCCGGCGAGCGCGTCACCGTGCTGCACCTCGCCTGCGGGCTGGACGCGCGCGACCTGCGCGTGCCCAGGGACCCCGAGACGGTGCGCTGGGTCGACGTCGACAGGCCGCTCGTCACGAACCTGCGCGAGAGGCTGTTCGCGCCGGGCTGGGGCGCCGACCTGAGCATGAGCGGCAGCAGCCTCAGCCTCGGCGCCGACGAGTCCTCGCCGCTGCGGCCCTACGGCGACTACTCGCTGCGGTCGCTCAACGTCACCGAGGGCCGGTGGTACTCGGACATCCCGGCGGACCGGCCCACGCTCATCGTCGCCGAGGGCCTGTTCATGTACCTGACGCCCGACGAGGCCGAGAGGGTTATCAGCGGCCTGCTCGACTACTTTGGCCGCGGCACCCTCGTCTTCGACACGGTCGGCAGCCTGGCCGTCAACCACACCAAGAGGGCCAACCTGCTCAAGCCCAGCGGGAGCAAGTTCCAGTGGGGCGTCGACGACGCCAGGACGGTGCTGGGCATACACCCCAAGCTGAGGCTGACGGACCAGCTGCGGTGGTATGAGTTTATGGGCGTCGAGCCGTGCAAGGACAATGCGCCTCCAGTGAGTATTCCCTCTTCCTGTTTTTTATTTTCATTTTCATTCTATGTTTTTGTCCTCTTTCTTTCGTGATGACATGGCGTGGCTGACTGGTTTCTTCTTCTGTACAGTGGTTTGGACCCAAGGCCATGACACTGGCCCAGCTCACTTCTGCTTTCAAGGACAACGGCCAGGTCCTCAGGTTCGAATTCTGAGAGACCAAGATGGTTCGAAGCTCCTGCTACCCTTACTACATGTACTACTACTACTCTACTCGATCCAAACTACCTCCTCCTCCTCACACGCGACACGACACGATATGATACAACACGACATGACGACAGGAAACGACACGAAGCGACGGATGGACCCGCCAAGAAAATCAAAAATCACAAAATAACAACACACCGTTGCGCAAGCCATGAGGACATGGAAGCTGTGGAGGCGAGAACCCTTGGGGGGGAAGCACGCACATGTCAAATCTCCCCGGCTGCCGATAGCAATTTTCACAGCGACGACACACGGCGTACCAAGACCACAAAAGGCCGGAGGAAGAAGGTTAATCGAGAACCGGTGGCTCAGCTTTCGCCCATCCACACTCAGGCGTCGAAACGGAGAAAAAAGCAGGACAACCTTATTACCCAGCAATCTCCCCAATCCCACCCCAACAAAACGAACGAGCAAAGGAATGCATAGGGCCGTCGTGGGGCTCGCGGGGGGGCAAGTGGCTGAGCGGAGCCTGGATAGAAAGAAGCGGAGGTGACTCGGCACGAATTACCCGCAAAGAGGGCGTGGTGAAGTTGGTTTGGTGTAATTTGGTCTGGTTCGCGTATTATGGTTTTTGGGTTTTGGGTTTCTGTTAATCCTTATCTCCCTCGGTTCCTTTTTTTTTATTGTTATAGATTTTTTTTTTGACAGCGACGGACGGCGTAGCATTGGGGGTTTGGGATCCGATTGGGTGGCGTTGGTCGGAGAATATTGTTATATTCTTGTTTTGTCTTTGTTTTATTATCAGGAGCCAATGGCAAAATGCAGCGTCTTGACAAGAGTTATTAGTGCCGGTTGGGAGAGGACAGGATTACTGTATAAGGATGCAGACTATAGTAGATACTAGACATACTAGATATATACTAGATAGATATATACTAGACTAGACACCTACTTGGCACATATCAAATTGATTTCAGCCATGGACACAAATAATGTGATCAAAATGGGATGCACGTAATTGTTTCGAGTGCAGGGTATTGACACCCTGGCTTGAATACAGTATGTACCTAACAACCAGACTAATATGTATGAAGGTAATGTACCTACATACATAGTCTACACTAATTACTGTACCTCATCATCATACTGCATGGTTGATGGATGCTCAGGGGTGCCTTGATGACAGCGGAAACGTCAAGACAGAGCATGCACACACCCTGGGGCACACACACTCCCTGACTACGTACTACATATACATACTACATATTGCATGATACTGTCTGTCTACTGTGTGTACGCACTAAGATCTAATGATGAAACGCCTCCTTAGGAGGAGGAGGAGGCGAGCGGACCCGATCAGCCGACATCTGATCTGAAGCTCGGTTGTTCTCCTGCCTCCGAGCCGAGCCTGGATTTGGGTTTCAATGAATAAGCAGCTCTGTTTAGGCTGAAGGGACATCACGAGATGATGGATCGATCTGTGAAGGGGGAAAACCGAAGAGTGGGGGAAGAGAAGAAAGAAAAAGGAAAAAAGAAAAGGAAGAAAAATGCACTGGCTGGCGAACGAAGCACCAACACGAGAAGAGGCCTCTACGAATTACGAAGTGTAGATGCGTACTATTACATAGGATTCACATCGGAACCACGGAGCACGAATCATCAATAACAACAATGCAGAAAAAAAACCAACCCCGTCGGCCTGGCCAGACTTACATACATGCAGCCCCAGCATGCATCGGATGAGTTCTTGGTCCACTTGCCGGTCAGCCGGTGAACACAGCCGTATGCTGCGGTGCACCGTGATCTCCACCACCCTTGGCACATGGGTGGGTTTTCTGGTGGGTCAATAACTTTGTCCCCCCCCCCCCTACCCCCGGGATAATCAGGGCGGTAGCCGAGGTGGGATGATGCTGTCTGTGGATGGGTGATTTATTGATTGATTCATTAACTGGTATATTGGTTGATTGTAATTGGATTAGCCACACAGCGTCAATCATCTCGTGGTGTTTAGCCGGCACTACCACCTCTGGGGGAAGTGATGGGTAGAGTATGTAGGTACAAATACTATAATAGAAGGGAGGGGGGCGAGAGGGGAGGTTACATACACACACTCGCGAGTTTGATCTGTCAGACGCCGAAATCTTGTTTCCTGCTCTCAGCCGGCGGGACATGTCAGATTGTCTTGAAGTTTAAATCTGGTGGACCATGTCATGTCAGGTCAGGGTGCGTGCGAGATGCGAGGGCGACCAGGGTGCCACAGCCCTGGACTCTGGAGGACAGCCCTGGAGGGATGAGATCTCATCGAGACTGACTGGCTGGCTGGCTGGCTGGCTGAACCTCACTTGCATACATATAGATATACATATAGATATACATATAGACATATATGCACACATACTTACATACATAATACATACATACTCAATGCCGTGTGTACTGCGTAGTCTCCTTCCTCTTGGGGCAACGGCAGTGCTACACAGTACCTACATATATATATACACTACAGTGTATATGTACGGATACAACACTACAACTCTACAACACTACATAGCAAGGGGCACTGGAGGGGAAGCATCTCACGGAGGTTGGCTTGGTGTGAACCCCGCGTGACGGGACATTTCCTCCTCCCCCTTGTTGCCTCTGTGCATATCCTCTACAACACTAACATAGTGCATGTACGACGGATGACCCGTACGGAACACACGGGGAAGAGAGAGAGAGAGATCCGGCTTCACGATCGATCTGGACCTAAGGCAGCTGTCAGCACATCACGGGCCCCTCTTTCAACCTCGGGCCTCACTCACATCGTCAGCCCCGGGGAGGAAAGGGTGGCTTAAAGCCCGACCTCCGACTTGACATGTCGTGATAAAACTCCCGCGACATCGCATTCGACATGCTCCTCTCAGAGCTGCGAGTCAAGGGTTTTATTCTTCCTTCCCCCTCCCCCCTTGTCTCGTGTTTCCTTCTTGGTCTAAACCTTCTCTCCATTCTTGCTCCATTGCTGGGCACAACTCAAACCATTAAACCTGGCTGGCACATATACACTTGGGGTATATAATAACTTTATATGCAATTTCACATGTGAGAGATCCAGACCACCTTCGCATCCGGCTTGATCTCCCCGTCTCTGCCACCTCCTCCCCTGCTCCCCTGCTCCCCTCCCCGGTCCATCCAGGCCCCTCCCATCATCATATCCACATCCACAACCACATCCACCCACCCACCCACACACACACAGACAAGACAAGGAAGACAAGACGAAAAAGAGGCCAGTCTAGCTCGCCCCAGGGCCATGGCTCCCCTGGCACCACCAGACCTGAACCGCCTCGTCGAGACCATCGGCCAGTCCCCCCCGGTCGACCTCGCCAGGCCCTACGACGCCTCCACCCTGCGCGGCAGGACAATCCTGGTCACGGGCGGCGCCTCCGGCCTGGGTGCCGCCTTTGCCCGCCACTGGGCCGCCCACGGCGCGAACCTCATCATCGGCGACATCGACGACGCCGCGGGCGAGGCCCTCGTCGCCGAGCTGCGCACCATCACCACCACCACCACCGCCGGGGAGGACGGCCCTGGGTCTTCGTCATCGCCGTCGCCGTCGCCGTCGTCGTCGGGCGGTGGTGGTGGTGCTGCCGCCAGTGAGAACAACAACACCAACAACAACCACCACCACTTCTTCGTCCACGTCGACGTGACCGACTGGTCCTCCCAGGCCGCCCTCTTCCGCGAGGCCGCCCGGGTGTCGCCCACGGGCGCCCTCGACGCCGTCGTCGCCTCGGCCGGCATCTCCGACCGGCACGGCGCCGCCACCGGCCGCGGCTTCGAGAACCCCGCCGGCCTGGACGCGCCCGACCCGCCCGCGCCCGACCTGACGTGCATCCGGGTGAACCTCATCGGCGTCATGTACACGGCGCACCTGGCCCTCTTCTGGCTGCAGCAGAACGGCGGCGGCGGCGGCGGTGGCAGTAACAGTGGTGATGATGGCCACGATGGCGGCGAGGAGGAAGAGAAGCAGAAGCAGAAGCAGAAGCAGAAGAAGCAGGCCAGGAGGAAGAGGGACCGCCACCTCCTGCTGGTGGGCTCGTACGCCGGGCTGTCGGCCATCCCGGGGGTGCCCGAGTACGTGACGTCCAAGCACGGCGTGACGGGCCTGTTCCGGTCGCTGCGCACCCTGAGCTACCGCCAGGGCGTGCGCGTGAACCTGCTGTGCCCCTACTTTGTCGACACGCCCATCCTCGGCAACCAGGCCATGGCCATGCTGGCCGGCATGGGGCTCGGCGCCCAGGCGGACGTGGTCGACGCCGCCACGAGGCTCATGGCCTGCTGCGGCGGAGGGGAGGAGGGAGGCGAGGGGGGCGGCGCGGGGGAGGAGGGAAGGGCGGCCGCCCGCATCGCCGGGCGCGCCCTGGCCGTTGGGCCGCGGCTGTCGCTGCTCAAGAAGGAGGGCAAGGGGAAGGGGAAGGGGAAGGACGTGCTGCCCGTGCACGAGCTAGACGGGGAGGGGGGCGAGGGCGACGAGATCACCGCGCGGGACGGGGACGTCCTTGTTGACGAGGACGTCCGGCGGGGCAAGGGGCAGGCGGTGTGGGAGTGCTATGCCCACGACTACGACACAGTTGACTTCTTCATCAGGCGCTACATCAGGGTCTTGAATACCGTGACGGCGGTGAAGGGCTGGGTCGGCTGGGCTACGGATCTGTTCCACGCCCTGTTCGTGCGCCGGGATCCTGCGAAGTCTTCTCGTGTGGGTTGATGGCGATTATGATGAGGATTATTATGATTATGATGACGACGACGGTGATGACGACGACGACGACGACGAACGAGAATGGCCAGGCAAACGATTTGGAACGATCTAAATGAATGGATGGATGGATGGATTGATGGATGATTGGGAAAAGCAAAGAGATGGGATCCTCGCAGGCTTATTGCTCATCGCCGAGGTTTATTTCAGCAGATCGACAGCATATTTCGACCTTGTGGAAAGACAGTCTCTGTCTGGTGGACATTGGCCAAATTACTCTTCGACAGGACAAGACAGGATCATCCACAAAAGCAAAGCCTCGCCGGTTCCAACTCCTTCCCCCGCGGTTCATATACCCCGTATTGTATCAAGCACAAGGGATGCATGAAAGCACCAAATGTTTGTCGGTAACGGACTGCTCGAGCGAGGTCACGTTGCAAGGGGGATTGGAGGGGGGGGGGGGCTGGCTGAAGAAGTCTAGCAATATGGCGTCTCACATTGTCTGCCTGCATGCCTGGCTGGCTGGCTGGCTACCTATTCGGATCACACAATCGATCGAGTTTCTCTACCTCATTCCTGGTAAAGCACTCGCGATGATACACAACCAAGACTCCGTAGGGTCTCTTGCGTGATGCATCCCTCCATCGTGTGGCTCAGCGCGAAGCAGTAGCCGTCTCGACGCCTGCGAGGCCGAGACAAAAAGATAACAGACGCCACCAGGGATGAAACATACAATAAGCAAGCGAGTTTTCAGCGGACAAACAAAGCAAGCAAGCAAATCACACGACGCGCATAACTGATAGCCCGCAGCGTTCTCATAGCAGTATCTCAGCGCAGAATTTCAATTCTCTCACACTCGATCTCGTGACGCACAGAACCCCGCCCCGTCTATGTAAGAAGCCATAATCCCCAGCTCCCCCATGATGAACCAAGAGAAGAGGAAGGGGAAGGGCAGGGAGAAATAAAAGAAAGGAGAGAAAAGGGAATACACGCTGTGTCTGGCAACAGAGATCGTAGACAACGACCGCGCAGGGAGGAGACAAAGAATGATTGCCATCTCCGTCTCCATACCCGCCCGTCGAACTGTACGCTTGCATCGCCACCAGTTACATGAAACAACAGAAACAAGTAGACCGATTCCATCCCGACGGATATCCCACGCTTTGGCTAGCCAGCCCATCTGAAGCCCATGCTCTCGCCGTCTTTGCAAAACACTATAACGCCTTTGTCCATACATTGTGATCAGAGACGGCCCTCTGTTAGGGGGAAGTCGTAGTAGAGATGCCGGATAATATCGATAATGGAAGGAAGAAATGAAATAGATAGATAAAGGATAGACAAGTCGGACAATGCGGTTTCGGAGGGCAAGTATCGTAGCTCACCGGCTTCGAGCCTCGCCACTGTCCCACAGCCACTGCCATGTTCGTAAACTATGTGTGCTGTCGTCGAGGAGTCCTGAACACCATCTGCTGACGAGCCTCGTATCGTTGCCAGAGATGGATACAGCAACGACGCCCACTTTGAAGACTTGCCAAACCGGCCCAAAGCAATGTGAAAGGGAGGGTGTGGTAGGACGGAGCTTTGATATCCGTGGAGACAGATCCCAGCCTTGGGTGCTCCAGCCCAATATATGAGATGTAGATGTATTGCCGCAAGCCAGCCATGCGTTTGCCCAGCGCCTTGTGATGTGTTGTTTCCTGACAGCTTTTTAAAGTCAAACCCAACCTCCCCATTTTTTCTTCGGCTTGTTTTGAGAACGTTCGCAAGTGGTATATGGTGCTGGACGAGTCGAAATGCTTTTTCACTCTCTTTTCTTTTTGCTGGCTTTTCCTTTCACCGTCTTCCTCCCTGTGACCATGTCTTGTGTAAATTCCGTAAGAGTCGCGGGGTGTGTGAAAGGACCGGAGCGACCCAAGAAATTTACGGATATGTCCTGCGCCACGGACGACCATCACGAATGCGAAATCCCGAACTCCGAACGTTTGCCCCTGAAAATGCGTGGCCCCCCCTGAGAAACAACGTCGTCACCATGTCCAGTGTGCACTGTCGCGGGCAGTTCCCTTCCAAATGCGCCTTGCCACCGAGTATCAATTTTCATGATCATAGGTTGGAGCCAGAGACCCTGGTACTAGATCATCCTATTCGCGTAATCTGGAGTAGGACCGAAGTGCTCGGCTCGAGGAGGATAAGGAGAAAGGGACCGAGAAAACTCCTTCCATGTCGTGCTTGCTGAAAATGCAGAGGGGAATCTTGTGTGTCATAAGAAGAAGTGCGTCATCAACCCAGCGCGGAACCGTCGCGCAATCCAATAGGTGCAGCCCATGCCAACGTGGTTTGAACCAAGAGAATAATAAAATCATCAAGAAGCAGAAAAAACAAACATGAAATGTATAACAAGGGAGGAAAGCCACGATCAGAAGCAAAGATGGCCCAAGAATCAGTCCCTTCATTCCCTTTCGCATTGTGGTGACCTCGTAGAGGGCAAAGCATTAGAATTGGCCTCGCCTGAAAGTGCCGAAGGTGGCCGACCCATTGGGGGGCCCCGTCAAAGGTGGTGAGGCAACACTGCTTGGTGGGGGCGACATGGTAGAGGTAAAGTAGCCGTTTGAGCCCCATGTGTTGGTCCCGAAACCGGATATGCCGTTACCAAAGGAGAGGGAGGAATTTCCCGAGCCGTTAGGCACTGTCGAGGGTGGGTAAGATGAGCTCCCGTTTGACACATTGGAACCGTTCGGCATGGCGGAAGCTGAATAGGGGCCAGACGACCTAGTCGTACTCAGTCCCGGAGGCGCGGCAAGACCTGGCGGAGGACCGGCGGGAGTGAACCCGGCCGCGGAGGGACCCATAAGACCATTCGGCCCACCGAGAGGACCAGACGGCCCTTGTCCAGATGGCTGGGGCGTGCGAACACCCAGAGGGTTCTTGGAGAAGCTCAAGCGGATGCCACCTTTGACGCTGTTGGTAAGCTGTATGCCGTAGAGGTCATGAAGGGCCTTGGTCGCGAACGAAACGTCTTCGAATTCGACGAAGCACATGGGTCCATTACTCTTGGCTCGGAAACACAATCGCTTATAACCGCGCTGTCTGGAGAAGATTGCCTTGAGTTCGTCCTCCGAGGTTCCCATAGGTAGGTTGCCAACGTAGAGCGTGTTGCAAGGAGGATTCTGATCGGCAGGATTCGCAGGAGGGGGTGCATGCGTACGCCATCCCATAGAGTTCATTGGGTAATTCCCGCCCGTGCCGTTCATGTTGCTCGGGGACATTGGTGTCGCGTGGGATGGCAGTGGTGGTGGATACATGCCCGAGTGTCCACGCTGTGACGTGGAAACACCATTTGCGGCACCGGTATTGAGAGACAGAGAAGACATGGCCCCCAGGATGGGCAGCTGAGGGGCCGTCGCTCGACGCTGTGATGTGATAGACCCATTCTCTCCAAAGGCACGAGGCAGCTGAAGGATGTCGCCAGTGTCATCGTCGTCTGTCGCATCATTGATCAGGCTCTTGCCAGAAATGCGAGGTTGCTCGTTGAAGAGATTCCCAATGGGCGACTGCGGGGAGAAGATGGCGTTGTAGTTGTAGTTTTGCTTCCCGCTGACATACTCGCTGGTAACATAGTTACCATTGATTGGGGGCGACGTCTTCTCGAGGGGCGAGAAGGGACCATCAAACCGAGGCGGCTGCGTTGCGGCAGTGGCGGGTGAAGTTGTCGAAGAGGCTCCGCTGGATGACGGCCCCGAAGCACGTCCACGGGGATTCAGATGGTCAACAAGCATTCCCTTCTTTCCGTTAAGAATCTTCTTGGCTTCCTGCGCGCCTTCCAGAGTCTTGAATCGAAGGATGGCGGAGGGCCAGTTGGCTTCATCTTCTGTTGTAGGGACCATCATGTCGACGTCGACCAGCTCATCGGAGAAGGTACACATTATCCGCAGTTGTTCCTCGGTGGTGTCGAGCGGTAGTCGACGGACAATAACGGCGTAGTCGATGGTGGGTGGACGAGCGCCAATAGGGTTCGGCGCATCTCGGTCGGATGCATATGGGAAGGACGAGGGGTATGATGATTGCGCGGGACCAGGAGGGCCGATGGGCTGAGGAAGCGGGTAAAAGACAGATGCTGCCATGGAGGTGGTAGTCGGAGGCGCGACAGCGGTCGCGGCCGTATTAGAACTCGAGGTGGTGGTGTTTGCGATGGGTTTGGGCGCAAAAGGACTCGTGCGACTGGATGTCAAGGACAGTGAGGTGGGAGGGTATGACGATGAGGATGTTTGCGACTGGGACAATGATTGCGACCGTTGTCCGGAAAGGGACGCGCCAGAGGAGGCGGCGGAATTGCTTGGATCACCGTACATGAGTCGCAATGCATGCAGCGCAGCCCTACCGGACCCTATGGGAGAAGGACGACAGTGGACGACGATCGCGCTGATCGAATCAGATTGTAAGATGGTAAATTGTGGAGAGGGTCGTGGTGCCTGAATCAAGTCGCGAGGGGTCGTCCAGGTTGTTTTGATCTGTCCTGGTCGAGCTTCTTGGAACAGGAAAACAAGCAGGATTCCTGATCTTTGGAGCTTTGAGGGGGGGGATTTGGAGGGGGGGGGGGCGTGTTTGGAAATTGGACCCTCTCTCAGGCCCAAGACGCGCGCCCGAGGAAGGGAAACACGAGAGGGTGGACCACGGCGGTGTTGTGGGTCGCGATGAGACAGAACGCGCAGAGGAATGCAGCGAACAAAAAATGATGCGGTGAAAGGATGTCTTGCGGAAAGAGATTGTCGAAACAAAAAGCGGATTGTCGAGGGTGGGAAAACACCAGAAGAGCGGGAGAAAGAATGTGTGAAGTGTGATGTTTGAGCGTTGAGAGTGGAAGGGAGGAGCAGGAATTTGGCGGGATGGGGTGCTGTAGGTACCGCAGCACACAGGGTGGGAAAGGTCGAGAGTCGAAGTGGATATCTCCAAGGTCTGATTGACTGAATGATGGACGGATTGATTGATGCTGCTGGGTTGTGGGTGTGGGCGGTTCGTTGGAAATGTGGGTGGGCGTGGATGTTGGGTGTGGAGGGAGCGGGTTCCAAAGCTGCAAAGTCGGGTCTGGGCCTGGAAGGGGGGGGGAGGATCTTTGAGGTTGAGACCTGGCCCTAGCGGATTGGCGGGACAGGGGATTGGATGGATTTCAATGGAGCTGGCGGAAGTGCAGGGTGTGCGCTGCTGGCACTGGCAACTGGCAACTTTGCAACTGGCACTGATAGGTACTGCTGAAACTGACTGGCAACTGGATTGGAAACTTGAACAAGAAACTGGGACCTGGGGTGAGAGCGGGGCCTGGATGGGGAGAGAGTTCTTCTGTTCTTGCGCTTAGAGAGAGGGAGCGTCTTTAATTATTCTATTAGTCGACATGTCCATAGTGTGTGCATGCGGCGAAGCAAGTGCGCAGGTGAGGTATCTGGGTACCTACCCAAGTAGGTACGGTACTTGAGCACCTAGGTAGCCCTGGTAGTTACCGAATCTACCAGACAGACACTCAGACTTGGGTACGCCATGAACCTTTTGGGGGAGGGGAAGGGGGGTTTAGATGTGCACTAACAAGGCTTGGTCGATTCAGCACCTGAGCCCTGAGGCAGAGCTTCTCTCCAGCGTTAGCACCGCTCGCTCGCTACCTTACTTAGACGTAGGTCAGCCACACACTACGTTCGACCGGGTCATTTGCGACACCACCACACGGACAGAACCTTGTCAGATTGTTGGGTTGGAAAGGAAGCCTGCTTCCCTGGCAATGCTCATAACTTGGTGTTGAGGGACACCGGCAGGTAGGTACTTAGGTATCTTTCTAGGTAGTACCTACTTGGTAGTTCTTCTCGATCGGTATTATCGTGTGCCACAGAACTAGTATTCGGCATAACGTTGGAGATACCGAGTGCCAGCTGTGGCTCGCACCGCTTGGATTTTATTATCGATACCGCGGAAGTGATGACTGGTGCTGGTCATCCGAAGCGAGAATGACGATGCGGTGGTTGGAGGTTCTCGAGATGCATTGCATGTCGCGCCCCGATATGGTGTGTGCCTTCCAATGTCACGTCTCGACTGGACTGATGCGATGCGGCAGTGTCTGGGCGAGAAAAGGAGAGAGGGAGCCCTCGAAGTGGGAGGGGACCTCGACTGGGAAGGGGGGGGGGGAGGCGCATGGGGAAAGAAGGGTGGTAGACGGTGGTGGACGGTGGTGGACGGTGTGGTAGTTGACTGACTACCTACCTACTTACTTAGACAATGGATGTTGGGGTTGGCATTGTATGTGGGATGTGCATATTAGCATGTGGGATGTGTGGCATGTACCTACGTCTTTGCCTGTGGGGGGAGGGGGAAGGGGGGGGGGATTACGAGGGCAAGGTTGTCTCTCCTCTGCCTCCATCTCTACAGCTCTGCAGCGCTGCACCTCTGCTACCTACTGCTTCCGGTTCCTGTTCTGCCTTTTGCTTCTGCTTCTGCTCCTGCTCCTGCTCCTGCTACTGCTTTTGCTTCTGCCCTCCTCTCCAGAGGCCTCTAGTTGCTGGCGACACGGTTGACAGCTTTTGCCAATGCAGACCAGGCTAGCGCATCTATCTTAGCGTAGGTGGCCCTGCAGGTCATGTGGGTCTACATCGAGCCGAGTGGCCAATCCCACTGCCGGCTCTGAACCTGCATGAGCGATGGGTCCCGGGGTTCCAGACCGTGCACATGTGGTGCCCGCTTATGTCAGCTATCAGGCCCCGGGGCTCCCACCACCATGTGCACAAGTACCTACCTAGGTAGGTAGGTAGGTACCTCGGTACCTACGTATGTATGCAACACGGCCCGCCTGAGAGGACACCGATGCACAAATCCAATGACGTGACGTGCCCAAATCAACAAGGTCAGCAATGCTTCTTACTTGACGCTATACCTATCCTCGACAGGCCGGGAGTTTGATGGGTTCATAGGTACACCGTGAGCAGAATATATCGTAAACTACCAAGGTAGGTATAGAAAGCGGTCGGCATTGCAAAGCTTGTCCGTTAGCACGGTCAACTCAAAGTCGTAGTACGATATTAACCGTATGCAGGTACTATGTACATCTGATACGTACTGAGGTCTATGTACTTACAGGTGTGGGTTCCGGTATCGAGTGCTACTGCGGCTGCTATCGGCCCAATCAGATCCCTTTCCAGATTTCTCCAAAGTAGGAGCAGGGCACCCTGGTCGGCCACTTCCCTTCAGTGCCGTGCCACTTTAGGTTGCATCAAACGGGGCCGCGACAGGGACACACGCCTAAAACCGACATCTTGCCAGCTTGCTTGAAACCAGGACATGTCGTGGATCACCTCCAACCTCCCTTTGGAGGAACTCTCGAGGGAGAAGAGGTGGTCCTTACTGCTACCGCATCCCACCTCCCCGGCACGTCCCCTTTTCATCACAACCAGCCTGCATTGTGTTCGTGGGGTCCTAGCTCCAGCCCTCATCAGACTCTTGTCTCAGGTGAGCCTATGACGCTCTTCCCTGGTTACCTACACGGTAAGGACGGACGAAACAGGGCGGATCGGACCATCGTTGGGCCTCGAGCCCTTGCTGGGGGTGCCCTGCCATGTTCTCAGCCTTCTGTTGACAAGGACATTGATGATGGGCCATGCACGACCAAAAGATGAAGACCTCTGGTCCCGGTACCAATGTGACCGGGCGGGGAGTCAGATCTCGAGCCCCATGTTGATTCGCCCATGAGTCCAGATGTCTACACTGAATTGGTTAGCGAGGTTTGGGGTGGAGGGTTCCATCAGGGACCGGTGAGACGCATGCGCGCTACAAGTAACCCCAAATGGGAAAAGTCGGAGCCTCGTTGGGAAGCACACCACCATAAAGATCGTAGTATGACTCTGTGAATCTCTGTCCTCTCACCGATTTCTCCAGGTCTGCTATGTATGTCCGTCCTACCATCCATCCAGCCAACTTCGACAACTACGATTTGGGCATACCCCACGGAATGCTAGTATTATGCCCATCCAATCCCACATTCCTCCATTCCTGGGAACCTACGTAAGTAGGCACCTGGCAGGTAACGTGTACGGATCCGTACATATATCGACAATCGGCACTCCAGATGTCTCTCCCAGAAATTGTGTAGTGGTGTGTTAGTGGACCCCGCGACTCCAGATCAGTCAATGTCAATCAAAAGTTCCGCAAGGCGCATATGGAGCCGCCGCAGCTTATCATACCTACCTAGTCCTGCTACTGTAGGTATGTATGTACACTATGACCAAGCAGCCCAGGGTGGCTTCGGGGGACTGCAGCCCGCCCTGCGACACACAAGCTTACTCAGTTCTCAGGGAAGCCACACGAAACAGCATGCCTTCCTTGCCTTACCTTGCTGTGGCCTGTAGGGGGAACTTCTTGTTGACCGCCTGACCGCCACAGTACGTTGGGCAGATATGCGATGGCAGCCAGGAGGATCGCGATCAGTGGGTGAGTGAGCCACTCGAGAATACCCTCCAGGCCGTGAACAGGCAGGGGCTCCTGTTCAGGGTTAACCCTAGCGCCGAGCTTTGCGCACCTCCCGTGTCCCGTGTCCCGCGTCCCGCCTGTCCCTGCCCCACCTGTGGCCCTCGGCTGAGCGCTCCCGGTACGAGGTCAGGAAGGTACCATGCAGCACGGTACGAAGTACGTACTGTACGGATCCGTACCTGCCTGAGCTCCAGAGACGAGGCCCTCGTCGCTTGTTCCTCTGTCGAACCGTGCGTATCTACTCTACTTACTTGCACCACTCTTCTCCCTTCTCACACCCAACCCTGCCAACTGCGCTCGCACCTAGCAAGCGAACCTTGGATTAACCTTGATAACCTGACAACAGACAGACAGACAGTCAGTCAATATGTCCATCTACGGCAGAGCTTGTTCGCCTGGGGGCTGACATGCCGTAACGCCGTTGCACGCACAAACAATACCGGACTGAACCACCAAGAAAGCTTCTCTCAAACCTTGAAAGCCATTGTCTGTGGACCGCATACGCGCACGTGACAGTGACAAGAATGGGGAGCGGCTTCTCCATGTCAGTCACAAACAACACCACAACAACAACCCTGGTCAGTCCACCAGTGGCTTAAGCCGACCATGTTCGGGTGGGCGATCAGATCCTCTTTTGGGACCTTCTCACGACAGACATATCTAGATCGTGCAGCCTTGGATCGCGCCCACTAAGGATACAAAGTACTTTGTTTTCCGGATCACTCGGAAGGCTGTTTCATGTCTTGGTGCTGAAAGTAAACAATATAGGCAACATATCGGTTAGCCATTCAGGCATTTTCCCGTCCTTGCCGCACAGAGACGGATATGTTGTACGCAAACCTGGTCGTCGTCGTCTTCTACTTCTTCTTTACGAACCCTACCCATGCAGAGATCAGAAAAGTGAGCAGTCAGCGGATCTCTACAAATCGCCTTGTTTTTATGAGACATCCGAAGCCACAGGGTCTCCAAATAGGCAAGCCCAACGGTGAGCCGCAGTGGACCGACATCATACATATCAAGCGTTTTACCTTTGGGGACGACCTCACCTCACGTTACCCATAGTATTTACTAGTCTCCCTCCCTGTGCCCGGCAAGCTGGATCTCACCCACAAGCGACAAGAGAACTGCACGTTGCCGAGCCTTGACCAATCTAGTCGCCTATGTAGGGTGCACAGTACCCACGGCTCAGTACAGTTTCGGGGAATTTCTGACCTTGTCCCGGAGGAATGCCCAGTTGGCCCGGGTCTCCAGCCAGGAGCTCCCGTTTCGCCCACTGCTCGCAGATATCAGGCCGGGCTATGATGGCGGGCTCTTTCTCTCCTCTCCCTTCACCTGCCCGGAGCCGACTCCGCGCGGCAATCTCATTTGCCCAGAGTCCCCCAAAGTCCCCCCCCCCTTCAAGCCCCCCCTCAAGCCTCAAAACGACTCCGATAAGCTCAGAGGTGCTTTGTGCATTCTATCCCCGCGGAGACCGGTCCATTGGCTGCTGGGTACAATAATTTTCCCTCGGATGCTGCACGCTACTGCACTATGCCAGCATGCCTGCGCCGCTGCTCTGGTGCCGAGCATTCGACCCGTTCCAGATCGTGGAGGCCGCTGAAATCATCTTACGATCGATGCGTGGCTTGCAATGACTTGTGGTGACGGAGATACATACACCTTTTGCCAGTGCTTCTTCTGGCTCATGATATATATCCGACACCACAACTTTCGATCCCGTATTCCAGATCAGCGTCGCTCCCCCCGCCCCGCCCCGCCTCCCGCGCTGGAAGTTCGATCTGACCATAAGACAAGCCACGGGGTTTACAGTTATCTAAGGGTGGAGAGTTGGGGGGGAAGGGGGGCAGTGTCAAGTCAACATTTCCTTAAAAGCCGAATCGGGCGGCTGTGATCCGCTTGTACATGAGGACCCGCACTGCTGCCGCAGCACATGGCGGTCACGAACGTGTGCCGTTCCGCAGTGTCCGCTCGTACATGTATGGCAATGATGGGATGGCAAGCACAAGGTCGTAACCCGTTGAAGAAGGTCAAGTGTGACTTGGCGGGCTTTTTAAGTTATTCCCGGAGGACCTCTGTCTTTACCTGAGCTCGAGTTGTGTGTTCAAGGAACTCGACAACTTGCTGTCTACCAGGTGTTGGCAAATTCTCGGCTACCGCCACTATGTATGCCGATAAGACGGTCAAGAGATGATCCCAAGACGATGTCGTTGACTGGGTGTGTTGATCGGGTCAGGATGCTCGATGGTCATCGGCGGTTTCGGTATGAAATACTATATGAAGTAATGATGCATGAATGTTTTGCTCAGATATGACGATGACAGGACACACAAGTTTGCCACTTTCCCGAAGTGACTTCTCGTTTGCGTCCCTTCCTCCTTCTTACGTGACAGCCCCCCATCTTCTCGCCCGGTTATCGTATGTGCCACTATGCTTCGTGCTCCTTCTCCTGCCGGCAGATGCCCTTGGTGTCACTCCAGCGTCCTTCTAGCCCCCCCTCCTTCTCCCAATGGAGCAAATACCAAGTTCCGATCGTACTGTATGCATATAAGTATATAGTCTCATCCCCATCGATTTGGGACGAATATCTTGCCTGGAATCGTTGAGATGGTACTTGCGTGGCAGGTCAGCAAGCCAGCACCAAGATCGCCGCCATACCCAGGAATACCACCGCGCGTCACGACAGACAGGCCGCTGGTTTTTTCAACGGTTCTATAGGCCAATATGACAGTCACGACGAGACGACCTCTTCCCTGCCTCGCTCGCAATCGTAAGTTGCTTGCCTCACCCAGAAATCGGACGAATATTGGGGGGAAGGGGGGAAGAAGCGGGGGTTTTCCACAGGATGGAGCCGTATTTCATCAAGAATGGACAAACATGCACACCGACTTTCGAGAATCGATGACTATGGGACCTCTGTCGAGGAACAGCACATATCTGCTTGTGGAGGCAGAAAGGGAGGAGGCCTAAAGGTGCCGGGCACTCGACGCCTTAATGACCCTGCCTCTCCTTCAACTCGCCTGCCTGCCTTGTGTGGCGGTACCATTCTGACTGAATCTACCGTCCTGCGTCGGACTGATAAGCTGGTTGGGTGTTATATTGGCTGAAACATCTCGAAGGAGGTGGGCTGGGAAACATATTGCTCTTCACGGAGAACACTACCACATCGTCGACCAGCAGCATGATAGAATAATACAGCAACACAACCGGCATTCAACATCCAGCAGCTCGAAAATCAAGGCTACCAACCACTTCCTCACGCAATAGGGGTAGAATAGAGCCAGGTCGCCCTCCTGGATACCCACGTCTACCAGAGGAAGCGTAGACAGCCAGACCATGGCCCAGCAAGGCGCGCTGATATTCCACTCCCGTGCCCATCATCACCGCCACAACGGTCACGACATATCATCCTCATCCTCATCCTCGTCCTCGTCATCGTTCTCCTCCACCTCCAGCAACGATGGCCCCATCTACCACCTCCACCACCCCCCGTGGCGACGACGAAGACGACCATACTGGCCCTGGCCATGGCCATGCGCCCCAGCGACATTCGGATATCCCAGCCTGGTCAGCGGGGGACCAGCCGCCATTATCCCGCAGGCACAGGCACAGGCACAGCCGCGACAGTACGGATACCGGCGCTTCCACTACCAGGGGGGCGAGCGGCGCCGCCCCAGGCGGGGTCACCACCACCACCACCACCACCATCCTCACCATCACCATCACCACCACTGCCAGCGGCGGCGGGCACGTCCCCCGCGGCAGTGTGTGCTGACGAGGTGCTGCCGGTGGCTGTTTGGAGACCCGGCCGAGCGGCACTGCTGCGACGGCGGGCGGGCGGGCGGTGGTGGTGGTGACTGCGAATGCGAATGTTGTAGTGAGGCGGCGAGCCCGACGAGGCATTGTGAGGATGAGTACTGGGGACACGGGGTATGTAACCCTCCCTGGACCCTACTCCTCTTGGGCCCTTTTGATGGGAACGGGGTTGGCTGAGTTGAGTTCTGATTGCTGAGTCGAAGATATCCATACAGCGCAGCAGTAGCAACACCAACAACAACTGGGCCTACGACCCTGACGGCTGGCGCAACTCCCCATGGCGCTACGGCGGACCGGGCGGCGGCGGGAACGCAGGATTACCCCCCATGAACGTTACCGGGCCGGGCGTGACCATCGAGGAGGTCGAAGAAGGCAGGACGGCGCCGCCAACGCCCGCGCCCGCGGCCATTATCACCAGCGACGCGCCGCTGCCGCAGCACCACCACAGCCACTACCACCTCGGCGGCGGCGGCGGCGGCGGCACCCACAGGCACGGGCGCAGGCGCAACAGGCGCGGGGCACGCTACGAGGAGGGCTACCGCTACTGCGACCGCGACCGCGACCGGGAGCAGCAGCGGCGCGACGGGTTCCTGGGGCTGACGGACCGCGAGAGGGACCGCGTGGTGGACAGACACGACGTCGTCGGCCAGGAGGTGATGATGAACGCGAGGGAGGGGCGGGCGCTGGCGCTGCTGGACCGGGAGCTGGACAGGCGGAGGGGGTGGGGGCCCGGAGAGGGCGCTGGTGGTAGGAAGGGTGGTGGTGATGATGATGATGATGGTGGTGATGATGATGATGATTCTGAGGGCGGGGAGGGTAAAGGACGGAGAGGAGGGCTGAGGAGGGAGATTGAGGCGCTGAGGAAGGATCTGAGTAGATTGGCGACTGGCCGTGAGGGAAAGGCGGCTAAAAAGGCAAAGGACAGGAGGGATGATGGCTCAGGTTCGCATGCTGATAGAGCTAGAGGCCGCGGCGCGGCATCTCGATCACCACGGGGGCGGACGTCGGCAGCGGTTGGTAATAACAACATCACCTTTGGCGGCCGGGCCGATACTGATGATGAGGATAGTCAGGGAGACGTGGACGAAGAGAGAGACGATGGCCATGGTAGCGACGACGACGAGGGTCTCCCTCCGGATTGGGTGAGGGCAAGTGGACAAGACGTAAGAGCCAGGGGCCGCTCTTCAAGGAGGACGGGATCGCCGTCTGATTCTCCGGACTGAACATTTTAAAGTGATGAATACGGCCTCTCGAGGTGGCCTTCCGCAGTACAACAAATCAATCAAACTGTGGTTGTCTAAATGGCTCTCCTCTCTAATCTGTCTACATTTACTGCGTCGGCTTCCAGCGCATGTTGATCTGCTTTCTCCGAATCTGTCCATTAAATAGTCAGTGAGTATTCCACCGCCAGAGTCAGAGCCACAGTTGGGAGAAGGGGGGGGGGGGGGATCTTACAATCGGGCCCAATCCCACGACACCCGCCGTTAACGCCACCACCGTGCCGACCAAGGAAATCTTGTCAAAGCCCTTGCCCAGGATGTCAAACACAAAGCTCGGCGCGACCCTCGTCCCAAATACGTCGATGCCGGACGCAAACACGAGGCTCGTGCTCTCCACCACCGCCGGCGCCGTGATGATCTCCTGGACACCGAGGACGTCTCGCTCGTGCGTGATGATGAACTTTGGGTCGATCTCGATGGCGGGGTGGTACTTCAAGAGCCCTTCCTCCATCTCGAGGGCGTTCGGGTCACGTCCCACGACCCTCCGAGGCTCGAGGACATGGCGAGGGATGCCGTAGATGCTGTGGGTATCGGGAAGATAGGAAAGCAGTTGACGGGCGGTGATACCCTGTCTGGTCTCCGTGACAGCCAGTGCGGAAATATGGGCCGCAACGATGTAAGCCTGCGACACAACAGACGGCAGCGCGGGTTCCGTGGAGAGATCGGAGGGTTCTAGGGACGAAAAGTTGGCAGACTCTCCTAGAGGCCCGCGATCGTTCGCCAGTTCAGACTCGTATAGGTCAGAGACAACAAGCTGATAGCCCTTGAGGAACTGGTTGGGGTTGTCCCTGAGCGCATATTGGCCGAAAAAGGTGCAGACGAACCAGTTTTCGGACATGGCGCATTCAACAGGTTTGCCCGTGTCAACGCCTTCATAGGTGGCGGTCGACAGGATATCCCCAGAAACGGTATCCAGGAGATACGTGGTGAGGGTTGAAGCCACATCATCTGCAGCAGCAACCACCATCGTATTTGGGTTCAAGTACTTGTACTTGACTCGCCGATCTCCCAGGACGCGACCAATCGAGGCGACAGGGTCGTGATGCGACCGGGTAGCAGTGTCGACAATGCGCTGTGAGCTCGGCGGCGTGAAGACCCAGGCAGTCTCTTCACGAGCTTCCACGCCATCGACAGCAAACCTCAATCCTTTGAGCTCCCCTCTGGTGCCACTGATGACGACCGTCTGCTTTGGTGTCCAAGCAGCTGGTAGTTCACCCACCTTCCCGTCAACACCCACAGACAGTAAGAACTCTCCGGAAGGGGTGTCCACCAAGGCAGTGGTCTGAACAGGGGGCCACGATCCTGGTGGCATCACCTCGATGATCTTGCCAGTGTCTGTCTTGACAACGACGTGCTCACCTTCGGCACCACGAATGGCGACAATGCCGCTGGTCTCATCAACATCCATGCCCTTGACATCCCAAGCCTCTCCGTCGGCAATATCAAAGGCCTTTTGAGTCCAAACAATCTTTCCATGATCTCCTGCATTGAGGCCGTAGAGCCTGCCGCGGCGAGTGGCAAGGATGACGAGCTTGTTGAAGCCGAAGCTGTCTCGGACGAGACCGTCCTTGTTCAAGACCTCAGTTCCGAGTATACTAGCCAGAAAGCGCTGGGGGATGGAAGCCAAATAATCCGGCAGGTACTGCATGTCATCAAAGTGCCTCGTTACCCGATGTATGTAAGCGGACAGAGGATTATCATGCGCTTCCGCCTCGAGAGACTTGACCAGATCCTCCGATTCGGGTATCTCGGCCCAAGTGGCAGCCACGGCTGCACTCATGCCTTCGGGGCGAACCCAGCCCAACTCGCCGTTCCGCAGCAGCACCCAATCGTCGGCGTCTGTGACAACTGCGCATCGGACAGCATACTCGTCGCTAGACTTCTTGATGACCTCGGCAACGGCATGAACCGCCCCTGCCGTATAGTTGCCGGTGTTGGCAGCCCAGCGGGCTAGGACACCGTGAGATGTTGACGCGAGCAGGGTGATTTCCTTCTCGGTGATGCGGGTGAAGTAGACATTTGCGCCATCTGAGCTTGTGGAGATAGCACCCGGTCCAGCGAGATGGGGCAGATCATATGCCTTCTTGACCGCGTTGCTCTTCAGATCGACATGGTAGATTTCGGCTTTGGTGCCCACCTTGGTCTTGCTATGGACCAAGAAGTGCGCCTGCGACTGCGACAAGTAGGGGGCATGAATCTCGACTGCGGTAGTGTCTGCGGTGAGAGGGAATTCCTGGACATTCCTAGTTCCCAGCACATTGACCCTCAGCTTCGTAAGCGAGTCATCGGTCCAGGCGATGATGGGCGCTACAGAGTTGGAGCCGACAAACATGACATCCTTCTCGCTGTTGACGTTGCCCTTGGTGCCGATGGAGATTTCCTCCAGTTTCTTGCCAGCCAGTGTGTCCAAGACAGTCACCTTCAAGCTGTGGGACAGCAGGTTTCCATGCAGGCTTATGACGAAGACCTTCTCGACGTTGGTGCTGACCTGCAACGGCAGGTCCTTGCTCGTCTCCTTGAACTCCCACACAATGCTTCCATCAACGTTGCTCAGCCGCCTCAAGGTCGTAGAACCGCCTTCGTTGTATAGAGCCAGGACATCTTTCCGGCCATTCTCGGTTACCTCCATGACTTCGAGGTCCTTGACCTCTCCGTCGAAATCAACCCACCAGACATTCCTCCCGCTGACAGCCTCCCACGCGTGTACAGAGCTGCCATAGGCGCTGGCTACCCAGTTCTCGCCCTCGCCGGCCCGTAGATAACCACCTCCGTTCGTTATGTTGCCATTAAGCAGCTGTCGCCATACGATTGCGCCGCTGCTGGGATGTACGGCGCCCAAGACTCCGACGTCACTCAATGTGTAGAGCAAGCTGGCCTTGTCCTCGGGTCGCGGTCGGTGGAAGAAGGTGGTTTCGCGCTGTGGGAGACCGACCAGGTCGTAATGAAAGTCTATGTCGCCGACTTCATCTCGAAAGACGGCGCGGACGGCGGCTGGAAGAGCGAGGAGGCCGGCAATGGTGGAGAGAGAGAGGGAGGGGAGGATCATGTTGACGGTTGTGCGCTGTTCGGCGCCAGTCTGCTTAGATCTCAGGAAAGGCCAGGCTTTTTGATCTACTCCATGTGAGCTGCTTGTGCACACAATCCCTTCAAGGAAATGAAGGAAGTATTAAGTGGATGATGATGGACTGTTGATGAGAGCAATTCGAGTGGATTGGATTGTTGACGTCGGAAGCTCGACAAGGTGGCGCTGGGAGCTTTGACGTTTTGGCTGCGGAGCTAAGCTGAGTAGCTACTGGAGCATGTAAGTCCTTACCCAAGTGGGCGGGACCCGCTGTTGCTAGGGACATCTGGAGCTTCCAAGCATGTCAACTGCTGTGGTACAGTAGCAAGGGTGGGTGCCTCGGTACCGTACTGAAGTAAACACACTACAGTAGCACCTGGTCAGTGACAACAGCCTGGACAGGGCATGCTATAGTATACTACCTAGGTACTACTACACTGCTTGCTGAAACACTGACAGGAGATCTCAATATCATACCACCTCTCCTCACCAGTACGCGCAGTACATATACAGTATCTTACCCATCCAAGAAAAACCAGAACCAAACCCAAGATTGAACATCCCAATCAGGATCACGATGGAGGTGCCTCTATACTCATCCAAATAAATGTCTTAGCCAACACCCCCAACATCTGGAGGAAGAAATCACCAATCCGGACCCCAGCAACACACACCGCTGCACTCTCTGTCTATCGTTGGGGTGACCGTGCTGGTAATCAATATATATTAATAACTATAACAGCTATGTGCTCGTCACATTGTCGCCCTTCTAAAGGAAGGTCCTACTATGCAGTAGTCATTCCCCCCCTGCGTGTAGGTTTCACTCCGCTGATAAGCACAGGGAGATTGTAGCAAAGTGGCGGGCTACCTGCAGACGAATATGCTCCTTCGAACAAGACCTTGTCGTCTCAGAAGGATTAACGATATTGATCAGGGAATATACACCTGAGCCAGATCAAGTCAAGTCTTGCACATACGCCCGTCCTCACCAACCGCCCAGGCCTCACTGCCCACAGCCACGCCGCAGTAGAACAGCCCCTCGGGGTCCCACTTCCTCTTGACGGCCAGCAGCCCGTCGTAGTTGGTCCCGTAAAAGACCTCCTGCCACCGGGGCTGCCTGAAGTCGCCCTCGTTGACGTACGTGCCCATGCCCGGCGTCGCCGCCTCGATCGTGGGCTGCATGACGCCCGTGATGAGGTCCTGCGCCTGCAGCGCGTCGGCCCAGGGGTCCGCGAAGCTGAAGGGGACCTCGAGCGACGCCGAGACGACGGCCTCGCGCCAGGCGGGCAGCACCGCCCTGTCCCCGCCCGCGAACGGCCCCACGTCCGTCCCGACCCCGATGAAGATGCCGCCGTCCTCGGCGATGGCCCGGGCCGCCGCAGAGAAGTTGGCCAGCTGCGGCCGGGAGATGAGGCGCCCCCCGAACTGCGCCGTGCCGACCTCGATCCATCCTTCCGGGAGGGGCCCCCAGAAGTAGCTGTAGTGGTCGTAGTAGGTCGGGTTCTCGGTGTAGTTGACGCTGTATTTTAGCCCCAGGGAGTCGAAGCTGGCCAGCATGGGTGCCATGGCCTCCTCGAGCTCGGCCTGGGTCTTGTTGTATGCCGTCAATGCGGAGATGCTAAGATACTCCGTGGTGAAGTAGTAGATCACCATGGTGCCGAAATCGACCAGCCCCGGAAGAGCTGCGTGGAACGCGTCCACGGAGCTGAAGACCTTGTCGGTCGAGTTTCCGTTATCAGCCTTTTCAACGGACAACTTGAGACCGCTGACTACTGCCTCGGGGTATGTCTTGATCGTCATGGAGACGACAACACCAAAGTTGCCAGCGCCACCCCCACTACACACAAGTTAACGGACGACACTGACGGAAAAGCAGTCTCGCAGCGCGCGGCTGGATAGACATACCTGAGAGCCCAGTAGAGATCGCTGTTCTCCGTCTCCGAGGCCGTGACGAGCTCACCGCTGGCGGTGACAACCTCGAACGACAGCGTCTGGTCGGCCGCGAGCCCAAAGCTGGTGCTCAGGGCCGAGTGCCCGCCACTCTGGGTGTAGCCCCCAACCACACCGACGGTTGGGCACTCCCCAGTGACTGCAACCCGCCCGAGTGCGGATGCCGCCTCGAGCAGCTCATACCCCTGGACTCCGGCACCAAGCCTGAGCGCCGTCCCGGCGAAGTCGGAGCTGTTCCATTCGACAGCGGTGATGTCCTTCAGGTAGTGGGTCCACACAGCCAGTGCGCCGGCCCCGGTGGAGCGGCCGAGGTAGTCGTGGCCGGTGTTGCGGATCACCAGGCGGACGTTCTTCTCCCGGGCGAACTTGACGGCAGAGGTGATATCGTCTGGCCCTGTGACGTTGACGGCGTAGCGGACGTAGTTACCCATCTCACACGGCCGTTCACGAGGAGTCCAGGGGTCGCAGCTCTGGTTGGCGAAGAAAGGAGCCATCACCGAGGAGCTCGAGTTCATACTGGAGGCAGGATTTTCGTTAGGACGGCCCTCAGACGGCGGCGTTTGCTGGTCTCCTGATCAACTCACTGTATCCCCGCGAGAAGCCATTTCTCCTGAAGATATGCACACTCCTCCTCGTCGTAGTACGGGTCGTGGCAGGGAGAGCCAAGCGGAACGGTGGCGATGAGTCGGCCGCCAACGGTAGTGTTCAGGGTCGACCACTCGGTCTGGGACGGCCAGCACGGGTCGCCTGGGAAGCACTTGCAGTCGGCATCGGTCGTGTTCCGCCCCTGTATCCAAGACATCGGATTCTGTACAGAACCTGAGACTGCGGCAGTATGCCCCAGCAGCAAAGCCGAGACAAATGTGAGGTGCTGCATGGTGAAGGTTAGCAACAGGTTGCCCCGCGTGTGGCGTCAATTAGTCGGGAAGAGGTGAGGGACATATGTAAGAGAGGAAGGGAGCTCGCCCACCGCAATATACCTAGATATATAGATAAGTACTCATGGCAACGTGCTTCTAAGACACAGCCGGGGTCTGATAGGCAGACACGCCTCGAGAGCAGCCCACTTCGGCCCCAGCTCGGGCTCTTGCAGATAGATGCCCTCCGGGGTAGGAGGGACACGGGCTCTTCGCAGAGCCTCCGGGACCATGCCGAGCCGTCCACGTTACCGCTTCGGGCCGTCGAGCTGCGTGTTGGTTTCCAGGCTCGGCTCCGTCACTCGAGCTCGTGCGGACCCGCGGTCTGGAAAAGCCGGCCTCTACCACGTCTCGTTCTCCACTTTCGCAGGAACCTTCCATTCCTGCACCCTTCTATATTACGATGGCCCACGATCTGGAAGACTGGGGTGGCGTTCCCCGACCAATGGCGATAACCTCGGGTCCTGAGGGCGGCGGAATAACCGCGGCTGGTGGAGGTTCGGATGGATCTCTGTGTATTGTATATATTGTAGGCAGTAGTCCCGCGTTGACTACCCCCCCTGGGTCTTGCATGTTGAGAGTGCTCTGAGCCTCGATGAGGTATTCCTGAAGTGGGGTCTCTTTATCTGATAAAATTGTGAACCGTGAATGCGAAGTTATGTATGTACATTAAAAATACGCCTTGGAAGCAATCCGGAATACCTCTCCTGATATGCGAGCTTTGCAAGGGTGGTATACTGACTTCGGCAGTGCTGGAGGTAGCAAGTTCATGGTTGAAAATTCGTCCCTGCAGGCTTCTTGGTTAGACCCGGCCACACATGCATAATGCATAGATTACCACAGGCTGTGTTCCATGTTGAGTTCGACCCGTAGGGCCAGACGCTGGGGGTTTCTCACCCGTTACGCTCGCGGGCTGGCGCTTCCATGCGTGTAGGAGGGGATGGGACAGACGAGAGCCGGCCACATCTTTTAAACTTTCTGCCGTCAAGTGGACTCGGTGTACAGGGCCTTGACTCTAGCTTGAGATGGCGACGCTGGCTTTTGTTCGAAATTAGGGGCGCATCCACGCCGGTCAGGCGACGGTCCGTCTTGATATTGTATGTTGCGCGCAAGAGGTTCTATTGGTGGCTGTATTGGTCGGCATGCAGCACTTGAGGAAAGCGGACCTGGGAAACGAGATTTCATTTCCTGTCGTCGTCGTCCCATTTTCGAAGATGAGGGAGATGCGACTTCATGTCGACGGGGCGCAAAGCCCGCCTCCTACAAAGTATATCTTGGATCGTTCCCCATCGGATTGGGATCTAGATCGACGGGTGCCACTTTCCCACCGACTCGGATCCCTCCCTTCTCACCTGGTTCCCTGTTGTTCCTCTTGCGGGTACGATGGGCTGGGTCTATAACGCGCCTGATGACATACCTACCCGGGGCCCACGGATTGTGGCGATCGTGGCGATATCCACCGGCCTCTCTTTCATAACCTGCTGCCTCCGGATGTACGTGAGAGTGGTTTTGATCCATGCCATGGGTGCCGGTGAGTAAAGGCCTCCATTCTTCTTGTCTGCTCCTGTTGAAATCAGTCTAGTGTCTAACTGTTCCATAAGATGATTGGGCGATCCTCTCCAGCTGGGTAAGCAGTCCTCAACGTATACAAAGTATGATGGAGCAAACGAAGAGGATAGACTGACATGATAACTTGAAGTTCGGAATCTGTGGGTATGCAGTGACGGCCATCCTTCGTGAGTGCAGCCGTCGAACGTGCCATTGGCCTTGGCTGACTTCCTCCAAGAAACGAAACTGGGCCTGGGCATTGCCCAACTTGACGATATGCCTGTCGAGAACACGAGGGACTTCCTCCTTGTGAGTCCTCCGCGAAGTCGACTGCCCCCTTGCTCGTCGGCTGATTCGTTTCTAGGTCGAATACATCGGTTCACCGTTGTAAGAACGAACACCCGCCGTACCAGTTGCCAGTGGAATCTCCCAGTCCCAACCTGATGACCTTTGTCCATACAGTTACGTTTTATGCCTTTTCGGCTTCAAGTTCAGTCTTTTGATGTCGTACCTGCGTTTCATACCATTTGGCATCTGTAATATTGGGGCCAAAGGCATGGCTGTGGCTGTCACCCTGGCCCACACGGCCTTTGTGCTGTGCTTCATCTTCAGTTGCAATCCGGTACGTCTTGAGAGGGCAGTGCGGAAAATGTTTGGTCTGCTTCAACTGACAGTGGAACGAGGTTGCCAAATTCTGGGACACCAGCATCAGCCATGGAAGCTGCATCGGGGTCCCGTTTTACACTGCATTCTCCGTCCTGACAATCTCGTTTGACATCATAATGTGAGTAGCTAGCCTCGCCGATGTTGGCCTAGAGGCACCTATCAGCAAACAGAAACAAACTCTCTCACGTACACACATACAGTCACCAGTCCAACATACCTTGTGGCTAACAGAGAGGTTCCAGAATGCTGCTACCACTCCCGACCTTCATCCAGACGCAAATCCCGATCCGCAAGAAAGTCATCATCGTCGGCCTCTTCACCCTCGGCATCTTCATCACCGTCGTGCAGATCATCCGCTTCCACTCGATCAGGACACTCGTGAACCTGGTCGATTCTGCCAACCCGATCACGTGGTCCATAGTGGAGGGGAACCTGGGGATCATCACGACGTGCATCCCCACGCTCGCACCGCTGGTCAGGTACTTCTCGGAACTGTCGAGGCTCGACGGGGAGTCTGCGAGGGCAAGGTGCGGCACGAACCGTGTCAGCAGCGGTGGCGGCGGGATCGGCTCGCGGCGCCACGCTCACAGGCCGTCGTTGCATGGTGGCCTCCGCGGTGCTGGAGTGGTCGATAGTGGGACTGACTGCCGTGATAGCACCGAACTGGTCCATATTCCGAATGGGATCCCGATGAATACCGAGTTGGTCGTCGGATCTTTTGATGAGTTATGGCCGGACGAACTGGAAACGAGTGAGGATAATTTGACTGAGTTTAAGTGTTAGCTGAATATACCAGTGGGTGCTTAACAAGACTGCTTGATTTACTTACTCGATTACCGAGAGAAATGCTGTGGCCGAGACATGTGTTGATCCCTTCTCCATAAAACCTCAATCGGGGTCGTGTCAGTTGTCAATGACCCTGTCAGTACAAAATATGGAATATTCACCAAAAGAAACTGTAGTCCAAAAACTCATATGACGATACTCGTTTAATCTTCATGATGTGGTCCGCCCCAATGCTCCAATGCCTTTCTCTCATGGAGTATCAATGCAATATACCAAAAGTGACTTGCCCAGTCATAAGCTGTAGTAATGATACACCATGTCCACCGTCCCCCGTCCCTCAGGATGCTATCTCGCCGCGTGCAGCAGTCAGAGTAATTGGCCATGCTCAGCCAGCATCTTAGTGCCCCAGTGAAACGCCAAATGACATCAAGAATTGCCCATGTCCCGTGAAGAATCATCATACAAGTAACCTGTACTCCCATCATGTCTCCCTACAGTGTTGACTTCCCTGCAACCTGAGGAGATGGTGTACCTGTGGATTCCTGGGTGTCCGCTTGGTCCTCTGCCGTATCCTGCTTTGGTTCTGTGTCGGCCTCTTGAGGCGTTCTACTAGGCCTATCATCTGTGTTCTCTGCATCCACGAGAACTTCCCCCTTATCCGTGTGGACTAGCAGTTCGCTCTTCGCTTCCGGCAGAGGGTCTTCCTCGATCTCCTGAGTAGCAGACCTGGATGGTGTGTTGTCGTTTTGGTCAAGCTTGTGCTCGCTGAATATTCCTGCGTACACCGCCTGGGATATCTCCACATTCCCTAACGCCTCGTGTTCGGCCCCGGTATCAGCTGCATCGTGTCCACCCGACCCGTCATCAAGCCTCAAGCTCTCTTCAACCTTGTCCGCCAAGTCATCTACCTCACCTTGCAGCTCAGCCTCGCGCGTCACGGCACTGCTCAGCTGTTTCTCGGCCTCTTTCTCACCGACGACAGCCCGCCACTCGGCCTCGAGCTCGTCTCGCCAGCCCAGCTCATCTGCTAGTTTCCGAACACCAGAATCGCAGTCTCCCAAAACCAGCACGTCGTCTGACCGGGTCCCCAGAGATCCAACCCGCTCCAGGTTGAAAAGCACGCGCGGCGTGCTTTCCTTGGCAAACTCTGGCAGGCTAGCAAATGGCTGGACTGTGAGGCTCGTTCCCAATATGAGAACCAAGTCTGCAGTGGCTGGGACGTCTTTGTTCTCGTGGAACGCCTCAGGCAGCTGCTCCCCGAAGAAAACGATGTCGGGCTTTACCAAGCCACCGCACTTCTTGTCAGCGCAACGGGGGACCTCCTCCTTAAAGACGTGTTCCTTCATCAAGTCGTCGGGGAAAGGAGTCTTGCATTCGATGCATCTCTGCTCGGCAAAGCTACCGTGGGCCTCCACGATGAGGTCGCCCGGAACACCAGCCTCTCGCTCGAGGCAGTCAATGTTTTGTGTGAAGAGCATTTTCAGGAGGCCCTTCTTGGCCAGGAGAGTTATGAAGACATGCGAGATGGTGGGCGAGAAGTTGCCTGGATACAGCTCCCTCGCAAGCACGTAGAATGGTTTGGGATTCTCGCGGAAGTAGGAGATGTCGAACACGGCTTCCGCATAGGGCAAATTGAGTCGAGCAAGATTTGCATAGAGGCCAGTGTTGGGTGAACGGAAATCGGGTACTTTTTAAAGCCATAGGTTAGAAGAGTTCGCAGTTGTTCGGCGGCGTCCGGGAGATCAGAGGGCACTCACTTCCAGCAGCTGTGGAAAGACCAGCGCCGGTCATGACAACGATGCGGCGGGCGCGGCCATCTTTGATAAGCTTGGCGACGGCGGGCAAAGATCGTTCAGTAAGGGTCTCTGGAGGAGTGCTCTCATCAAGCAGAGAAGACTGCTCTTGGCCCATCTTTTTTCGCGATGGCTTCTGCCAGGAGCGGGGTCCTTTCTGTTGGTGGCGAGGGCGGTTTCGGCGACCTATTTTGGCGGTTCGCAGGGAAGATGAGACGAAATGCAGCTAGACGAGTAGACGAGGTCGTGATATGAGTAAGAAAGACAGGTTGAAGTCAGAGGGGAGGAAGGGGGGGGGGTAATAATAGAGAGGGCGCGAGGGATGGTGGATGTAAATTAAGTGGAAGGTGGGAAATGGGTGAAATCCCATTTGATGCCAAGTTGAGCTTGACTGGGGTTTGGTAGGGCTTATCTTATCAGTGCGGTAGGTCAAAGAACCCCAAGTTCTGCCTTGTGTGCGGAGCGAAGTCTGTGCAGCCCATGCAGCCTGTCAGCCTGTGCAGCGTGTGCATCGTGTGCAGCCTTCACTGTACCGGTAGTAGGTGACTGTGGGGTAAACGGGAGCTAAACCTTGAATGTTGCAATACTACAGTACCTCGGTAGGCATACATGGCCAACCTCACGATATCTACTATGTACACAGTAAAGGCTTGCCTTCTGGCTTGGCGAGGGCTTCGTTCCCGGAGTTGCGGAAAGTCGATAAGGCCCTCTAATCAGCAGCCACAGAGGTGCCTGGTAAATTGTATGATTTGTTGTCCTGTTGTCCTGTTGTCCTGTTCTCCTTTTGGGGACGTGCTCTTTACTATTGACTTGGCTTCCAGGGTGTTTGGTCCAATGCCCTTGTGCTTAATCCATATCGTATCGACAGTGAAAACTGAGTGTCCTCAAACCTTGGAACCCCCTGAGTCTGCCTGACCCCCATTGATTGATCCCCCACTGGCCCCCGGCAACCCCGCACTCTCATTCCCCGTTGCGAGATCTGGAGAAGATCATCACGCTAACATGACAGTACCGTACATGTATATGTGATTCTATGGTACTGCCCAGACGAGGTTTCGCTTGGGAGAAGACCCCCAACCCCAACAGGCCTATCGATCCGATGACGGCTTGCTCTTTTTCTCAACCTTTAGATCACCCTGTCTGACCACCTTTATTGAGTATGAAACTCAAGTCAATACCTGATCGACCTTTCTGTGTGCTGAGCTGAGTTCGCGCCCATTGCTCACTAAACCTCCTGCGCACGACGACCGTCCATGTATTGACCGTGTCGCTGGGGTTGGACTCTGACGCCTTCCCGTCGCCTATGAGATGGCTTGTTCAGTCCAGTCTCGAGACAGCATGGACACCGCAACAAGCCCCGATGATCGCATGGGGGTCGAGGCTGAGACCAACCAGAGGGAGGCATCCACTTTCCCAGACCAAGGAGAAGCAGAAGGAGACAATCTCAGCAGGGAGCACGCCCGTTCTAGAAAGAGAACCCTCCGAGCCTGCGACAAATGCTCCACTTCCCGAACTAGATGTGATGGCGAATGTCCATGGTGAGTGATTCCCTGATGCCCCTACTCTGATCTTGGAATGGCCAGGTCGGTCTCCCTCACATAACAGGACTGGCCGACTGACCCTGCATACCTCTCTGATATCCAGTCGCCGCTGTAAAGGTATGTTGGCAGCCCTCTTTCCTCGGTCCCGTTTCTTCACGGCCTTGCTTGTGAACCCCTAGAGTGCCATATCTTCTTATCGTCAAGGCATGGCTATACCCCTTCTGTGGCCTTCTGTGGTCCTCTGTGGCCTTACACCCTTTCAATATCGCTATGGTTGATCGTTTTGTTGACGAATCATATCTTCACGCCCGGTTTTTCAGACTACGGGTATACCTGCCGTTACAACCGTGAAGTCAAGAAGCGTGGCCGTGCTCCTGCTGCCATAGCCTCTCAGGGCAGCAGCGCTGGTCGATCAGACTCCGGCATTTCGAAAACAGCTCAGGCCAGCAACAAGCGTCAGACCGTGGGCTCAGATTGGCCGTCCCCTTCGCTGGTATCATCAGAAGCGGCTGCACCCTCACGGAGCGCCGAGTTGCTCGAGAGATATAGAGATCCCCGCCGGCTTGCGGCTGTTCGACCTCCGTCGCCTGTTCGATCTCAGGATAAACCCCTACAGCGTGACCAGCTGTTCGACGCATATAAGGAAAACCAGAGCTTGTCGTCTCACCACCCCCAGGATAGCCGCCCCTCACTCTCGCACAGCGTCACTCAGGCTTCACCCGCCATGCCACCACAATCATTGGCATACATCTCATCGCCAGCCTATAGTACTTCGCACACTCAGATGCATCTTTCCTCTCTTCTAGGGCCGACTATGGACTCTCCTGTCCTACAGAGGCCATACGAAAGCCCGTCACACATATCTGCAGCAACTGGACGTACCAGTGAAGTGGAAGCCATGGTGTCAGACGAAAGTATCGGATACCCCTCCCCTACGGGCTCTGGCCTCCCTCCCAACCATGCGTCTAGCATTCGCAGTCACAGTTCATTTAGCAATCATGGAGTAAGCCTTCAGCAGAACCGGAGACCTTTCAGCACATCAATGGGTCCGGAAGGCTCCATCCCGGATACCCAAGGGGCCTACAACTCACTCTACAGAGCACCGTCAGCAGACTGTCGATATCGATGTCTGGAACCCGTTCTGCCGTACCTGAGAGATATCATCCCGGCGTCGGTCGCCTGCGACCTGCTTGACGTGTATCTCACCGAGCCAGGAAGCTCACTGTTCCGCTGTGCGTCGCCGTATATCATCACGCGCATATTTCGAAAGAAGTCTCTACTCCACCCCATAAATCCGCGTCGAACGACTCCGGCCCTCTTGGCGACCATGTTATGGTGTTCAGCCCAAACTGCAGATATCGTGCTGCTCCACGTTCCAGGGTCCCGTGCCAAAATCTGCAATGCTTTGTATGACCTGGCTACTGCTCTGATATCGGATAGGGACCCTGATCGGTGGCGAAGGATGCATGGTAACAGTCTTTCCCCATTGCGTGCATATGTGACTCGGGTGGTAGACGCTGATGACCAGATAGGCGGCTTGCGTGACGAGAGCGATACACCGCGGAGTGGCTTCTCATCTTCCTCGACACAGCCCCTCACGACAGCTAGGAATGAGCCTGCGGGCGTGGTTGACGATGTGTTGACTTTCGTCTTGTTGTCTATTGCGGTCTCTGGAGGCGATTTCAAGAGCGATTGCTTCAAATGGTGGAGCAAGGCTGTGCGGCTGGCGTTCTCTCTCGAGCTGAACAGGGAGGATGAGCGCTGTACAGCTTCAGTATCCCCCTGCGCCAATCCCTTATGCTCCTGCAAGCGAGATCAGGGCAGCTTATCTTCTTTGCCAGGTGCTGAGGCCAAGGAGGAGCGGAGGAGGGTGTTCTGGCTGCTTTATTGTCTCGACCGACACTTGGCACTATCTTTCAATCGTGTTCTTGATATACCCGACTCCTACTGTGAGGTTTATGGCAAGTGCTTTGGCAGCCCCGGGATACCAAGTGAGTGCTGACAGATCGCAGAACCGTTGCCGGAGTGTGTTTGGGAAGACTTGGACATAATACCTCCACAAGATCTGCCACCGCGGGTCCTCGGTCCTCCTACTATCGTCACTGGGACTGGCTTCTTCGAGTCTTTTTTTCCGTTGATGGCAATCCTTGGCGACATAATTGATCTCCACCACAGGAGGCATCATCCCCGTCTAGGTATGGTGGACGATTCTAAAAGTGTTGCCGTCATCAGTGAGCTCCTGGTCAACTGTGAAGCCAGTATCGAGAAGCTGGAGCGGAAAACGGAACCCGTCGAGAACAATGCAGCTCTCTGCACACCTACCACCGGTCTGAGTGTCAAGGAACCTGTGGCCAGTTATGCAACTCTCCCTCCGGTAACCCATGCCTCCCCGCCACCGACCCTGCCGGTCCCACCACCAGACACGAGGGCCAAGGACCGCTCCCGCCGTCAACTAGTCACCGCCTACAGCACCCACATCCTCCACGTCCTGCATGTCCTCCTGCACGGCAAGTGGGACGCCATATCCATGCTCGACGACGACGACGACTGGATCACGAGCAAGAGGTTCAACGACTGTGCCTCACACGCGATCGCGGCGTCGCAGGCCGTGAGCCAGATCCTCAAGTACGACCCGGAACTGACCTTCATGCCGTACCTGTTTGGGATATACCTCCTGCACGGGAGCTTCATCCTGCTGCTCTTCGCAGACCGGATGCCGAGGGTGGGGCCGAACCAGAGCGTCGAGCTCGCCTGCGAGACGATCGTGCGGGCCCATGAGGTCTGTGTTGTTACTCTGAGCACGGAGTTTCAGGCAAGTAATAGTGGTACGAATTTAGCCTGGTGGCCGGACCCGGGTGGCTAACAGCTAAGCGTGTAGAAAAACTTCCGCAAGGTG
This sequence comes from Cytospora chrysosperma, assembly GCA_016808195.1. Classification (NCBI taxonomy): domain Eukaryota; kingdom Fungi; phylum Ascomycota; class Sordariomycetes; order Diaporthales; family Cytosporaceae; genus Cytospora; species Cytospora chrysosperma. The sequence goes on from JAEQMF010000012.1 coordinate 2,062,642, forward strand.
CTGCGCTCGACGCTCTACAGCGTGCGTGGCTCGAGCCTCACGGAGTGGGAGGAGCACAAGGCGAGACGGAGAGCGCTCTCGCTGTATCGCTGGACGAAAGGCGCAAAGGGGCTGGCATTGTGAAACCTATTCTTCGAAGACGCGCCCAAGGTCTCCGCGTCTTTTTCTTTTCTCTTATTCTTCTTCATGTTCGACAATTCTAGATCTGCCCCTTTCCCAGGTTTCCATATGTAGGAATATAATGACTGGAGGGTGTATTAGCTTGGACCGCGGAAGAGGGAGACTATTAACGAGGCAATGGATACTTACACGAGGGAAGAAGGCGAGTGAGGGTTCACAAAACGGGCGATATGGCTAAGGCGAGCAGGGGGGCGCGCCACTGGTTCTGTATTTCTCTCGGTATTAGCCGGTCTGCGAACTCAAGTGTATGATTGGGGACAGAACCATCTGTCGACGGCAATACCTTGGTCATTGAGGGGGGCTTATAGATGATTTTCTAGGACCACTTGCCAACTATTGTGCCCGTGCGCGGGACAATGACGTCTGGTTGAAGCTTAATGTTCGTATACACCATACTCGTTTGGTGGTGTATCAAAGGTTACTTGTACTGAATACCTCAGTGCTTGGCAGTTCGTCACTTGGTTGAACGAGTGCCACTGGCTCCTGGATCATATCTATGAGCCATAAGATCATGCTGAATCCACTTCTGAACCACCGAGCGGGAAATGCTCTCGGAAAGAAGCCAAGTGCAGTATGTATCACGAGACTGTTGTAACGAGAAGAGTATTCCCAATGCCTCCTCTCAGATCACCCATCCACGATATTAGGCCTATACGAACCGAAGTAGTCTGTCATAGTATAGACCAACGTATATACCTTATACACAACCCCCTCGTTGCCCTGATTTGCACAAAGACCGCGCCCAGGATCGCCAGTTATATCAAAATGTGGGCGCTGCAGAGGCCCTGCTCGACGCGACACACCGGATCATCTCTCGACCTCCTCCTTCCTCCCGCCAGCAACCCCCCCCCCCCAAGAGGTCGTCCAAGCTCATCGAAGCTGGGATCTCGAGGCAGATCTCCCGAAGATTCACCAGCCCTAACGGCGACTGCCGGGCCTCTTTTCTCCACTAGCCTCCGTCTCCTTCTGTGCGCGGCGGCGTAGCCTCGAAGGCTACCGCTACGGCCTCGTGTCGCTCACCTTAGCGCCTCTGCTGACGATAAGTTAGCCCGTGGCGTATCTCGCTTGGAGAATGCGAGTATGGATGCTTACTGCTGTCTGCCACACGGCCATGTATCGGCTCGCACTTGGCAGGACCGAGGCCTTAGCTGCACCTGCGTGCTTGGGCTGGTCTTGTATTTGGTAGAGCAGCATTGGATACTAGGGGTATTTAGCCTACAGTCAACCGCCGTGTAACTCCCAGAAATAATTTGATGCGAATTGGTTGATGATGGCAATGAGGATTTCTGTGTAGACACCACCCTTGAGCCATACACCTCAGGGGTTTTCACACTACAACTAATTGTGGCAACTTCGTACGACTGATTTCTATAAGAGGTTTCTATTTCTAACAAAGTATAAGATATAGTCATGTTAACTTCCGGATCGATACATCGTAGTCAGTCAAGATTAGAAAATTAGAGTACGGGTCGCAATATTGTCCCAGCCTCAACATATGCACCATTGTATGAGAACGAAAAGTGAAAACCAATGACATTGATAGTAACAGAATAGCAACACAACGCATAGGCCAAATGTATCTCGTCAGTCCCAGCGCGTCTGATGGGCTCGAGCCACCAGCCCCTTTGACAACTCCATCTTGGTATTACGCCAGAGCTGTGTACTCCAGTACATATTGTCGGCTCCCGCATCGGCTATTCAATGTTAGCATGTTGTACAAGGCACCTTCTGATGTGACACCTACCTCAATTACCTAGACAAAAGCTATGTAGTTCTTGGACACGCACCCTCGTTGAGACCTAGTTGAGGAGGCGGTAATGGTCGGGTAGGATCAGTCGTCCTTTTGCTAGATCTCGAATTTGAGGTACTCACCCTTTTCACTTAGCGACCTGCTTGGAATATCGAGGTTTCTTTGCTCTCAGTTCTTTTGCCTGGTGATCTGCCATATACACGGCTATAAGTAAGACCGGGTGACTGCACAATGGCCTCATTGGTACCTACAAAGACCGTGACGGCCATACTGTCCCTTCTTATTCTATGGATAGTCGCACTTGGACTACGCCGAGAGGCTCCGTTCATGGACCTGAAGGACGCCTTAAACGACATATACACCGTGGCAGGAAGCTCCATCAAGAGCAATGCCAAGGCAGACCCACTGTCACCACACGCATCGTCAACATCATCTACAGCCCAGACACAAGGGCCACAGCGACAGCAGTCCGACCACGAAGACCTTCTCAAGTTCAAGACAGAGTGGCTTGAGACTGAGCTTGGTGGAAGCTTTGATGGATCCCGACTGGAGAAATTCTGTAACGGCACGAAGTGGAGGCAAGATGTCGTTCTTCAGATGCTTCATTCGAGAGGGGGTATTGGCAACGTGCGCGGTACCATCCTCGACTTCATCTACTTTGCCATCCGTTCCGGCTCGCACATCGTCCTTCCGGGATATGTGAAGCGGACGGACAAGAGCCTCGACTGGATGGACGAGTCGAACGGCTACCACCCCTTCGACAACATGTTCGACCCTGAATGGATAACGAGCACGCTGAAGGCACACTGCCCTCAGATGAACGTGTACCGCACCATCGACGACGTGCCATACAACACGACAATAAGCACCGAGTACAACATGCTACCGGCCAGGTCCGACAAGCAAGCAGCGCACAACGAGCCGACCCTGATGGCCCATTTCAGACACTGGCTGGGTGACCAGCCGGGGCACGCCCCCGGCGAGCTCAACCTGGTGAGCTGCACGGCGCAGATCTGGAACTTCGACCTGTACCCGCGGCCCAGGCTGCGGGCGGCCTTTGGCCGGCTGCTGAAGATCAGCCCGCAGATCCGGGAGCTCGCAGCCACGGCCGTGTACAACATGCGGCCGCACGTGAGGCCCGGCGTCGCCGTCGACCCGCACGACCAGCTGCACCGGGATGCCTACTGCGGGGTGCACCTGCGGACCGAGGCCGACGCGGCAAGGTCGGGGTGGCTCAGGAGCTACGGGGGCTTCGAGACGCAGACGGACATGTACATCGAGTTGTGCAGGAGCCAGGGGCTGCAGGTCGTCTACGTGGCGAGCGGGAACCAGGAGGATATCGTCAGGTTCGCGCACAAGGCGGACAAGGAGGCCGGCATCACGGTCCTGAGCAAACATGACCTGCTCGCAGCGCCCCGGGACAGGGAGGCCCTGGACGGTCTGACATGGGACCAGCAGGGTGCGCTGGACTGGGAGATCCTCTCGAGGAGCAGCTTCTTCAGCGGTCCCACCATGAGCAGCTTCAGCTGGAACATTGCCTTCAGGAGGTATTTCTACATCGAGGGCGACGACCGGCTGAGGAAGGAGAACCCGTATGCCATACAGGAGGAAGATCGTCAGGTTACCTATGACGATGGGTTGAGCAGGGTGGTATTCAGGACCCCTCCGGAAAAGATGATTGATTTTTCCATGGATGAAAAAGCTCCGAGGGGCATGTTTCCGTAGCCTTCGACCAGTACTACGTAGCAAGAGGCTCGCTCCACTCCATATACAGACAGACCCCTTGACATGTGAAGTCGGTCATGGCTGCTCAATTCGCTTCGTCTGCTCCTCGTATTCCTCACGCCATGCCCTGGTCATCTCCAAGTAGTCCTTCAGCACAGAAGTAGTCATGTGCTCAGTCGTCCAGATGGGCGCCCCTCTCAACAAGTCGGCAGTCCACACATAAGCCAGTGCCTTCTCTCCTCCGCTCAGTGCCACCGTCTGGACCTCATAGACTGGATTCTCCCAAGCTTCCAACACAGCCCACTCTTGGGCACTGAGACCACGACTGAGAAAGAAAAAGAGGGTCAGAGACGGAGTGTGATTATCGGCGAGGGGCTGACCGGGGCCAGAACCCCATGCAGTCAGTATGATGCCTACTATATACGACCTGGAGCCTCAGCAGAGTGGTCTCGCACAAGGCCTGGATATGGTTTCCCGGGAAGATGTGCCGCGCGGTATCCCGGGGCTGTCGTTGCCTCGTATTCTGGTATGCGGTCTATCAGGGCGACCATGACGGCGTCTACCAAGAGGGAGCCATATGCGAAGAGGGCGGGCGTCGAGGCAGATGGAAGAGAGGCTATGGCGAGGGCAAGACGGCTGCTCTGGCCATCAGTGGCCATGATTGGCTGATGCCGTCGTGGATAGTCCAGACGCAACTGACCACACTCAACGGAAACTGGATGGCCAACTCACACAGAGGCTCGCACTTGGAGTAAGACTTGAGGGGTTGTTGGTCGAAGACTGGATCTGTTATCTGATCGATACACGAAGACAAGAGGCTGGCTGGGGTTAGGGTTATGTGACTGATGGTTGCTTAGTAACTCAGCCAACGTCAGAATATTCTTGACTTCATCAGCACTCAGGGCATCTGCGCCGTGTCTTGTATTCCATCAGTGTTGTCAGTCACTTACAAATAGTGGGTTTCGGAGCAAACCTGAAGGTCCAATCTCTGTGACGACCAATCCCAGAAAGATGTCAACACAGTGCTTCCCATAGCACGGCGCATATTATTGATTCCTCTTCGTCACATCCCACTCACTCGTCCTATACTCAGCCTCTCACCATCTCAGGCACCATGTCTCCCCTCCGCCTCCGCCATATCCACCTCACCTGTTCTCCAGCGGAGGGCATATACCCCAGCTACAAGACGGCAGCAGCCATACAGGAGCTCCTGCGGCGGCGCATGCTGGACTTCAAAGACGCCGAGTCGTCGCCGTCGCCAGCACGCCCGACTCGCCCGCCGAGCCCAACGCTCATCTCCTTTGAGCCACAGCCCACATACACACTCGGCCGGCGCCAGGCCCAGACGCCATCGGGCTCACAGCCCTCTTCCCCTCCCTCTTCGTCCCTGTCGCCCGCCGAGATCTCCCGCCTCAAGGCCCCCCTCTACATCCGCTCCTCCCACGGGGACTCCTCCCTCCCTCCCCTCGGCCTGGCCCCCGCCCGGCACGAGGACAACGCCGCAGACGTCGTCCCGCGCGGCGAGCACGTCTTCCACCCGGCCGTGCTGACCTCGCCCCGCGGCGGCCTGGCGACGTACCACGGCCCGGGCCAGGTCGTGCTGTGGCCCGTCATGGTCATCAGGTCGCCCGGCCCGCTGGGCCACAAGCAGTTCAGCGTGCGGTGCTACTCGCGGCTGCTCGAGGACACGACCACGGGGCTCCTGCAGAGGCTGTTCGGGCTGAAGGGCTTCACCACGGAGGACCCGGGCGTGTGGGTGCGCACCCCAGCGGGGTCTCGGGGCGGAGGGGCAGGAGGAGGTGGTGGTGGCAAGGAGGAGGGGGAGATCCGCAAGATCTCGGCGCTCGGGATCCACCTGCGCCGGCACGTCAGCAGCCTCGGCGCGTCCATCAACCTGGACATGCCCACCACGAGCTCCTTCGCCCTTCCCGGCAGGCCCCCGCCGGGCGAGGAGGAGAAGGTCAACGCCTGGGCGCGCTTCGTGGCCTGCGGCCTCGAGGGCAAGGGCGTCACGTGCGTCCAGGAGGAGCTGCGCGCAGCCGGTGGCGCCGGCATCCCGGGCCTCAGCTCCGAGGTCGTGGCGCAGGCCTGGGCAGAGGAGCTCGCGAGGAGGATGGAGATGGGCCAGCACAGCGTAGAGCTGGTGAAGGGGGACGAGGTCGAGGACCTTGTGGGGGCTGCGGAACGTGAGGGCCACTTGGATGCCGTGGGCAGGGATGAGCTGTGATGGAGAGGATCGTGATGGTATTGCAGCCAGGCTGGAGTTACAAGGGGGGGGTTTTGGCTATAGTGCAGGCGTGATACCACGTCGTCGTCAGGAGGCGGTTTCGCATATAGAGGAGATACCCGGTCATGACCATATAGAAGCCATTTCGATTTATGCTTATCATTCATGTCAGGAGGGGTACCACATTTGGACAGCGTCAGCTGTCCTGCTGTCACGCAAATGACGGACGTGCGCTATGGTACCGGCCACGACCAGGGGGACAGCTTAGCCAACAGGAGGACGTCCTCAACTTGGCGATATGTTGGCACTTCACTACGTAGGTAAGCATATTGCAGGAGCCGAGCATGTAGGTATCCGGGAGCCAGAACCCTCGACAGCCTGGTTCGGGGAATAGTGGACCGAGCCAGGAAACGACGTCTCATATTCCCCCAAGTACATAGAGCAGGCCGTCCAACCACGACAACACCAAAAAGCAACGTCCATGTCGCAGCGACGCCTTCCGCCATTCGTCCAAAAGGCATTTATCCGTCTGAGCCACGTGCCGAGGTGGCCTGACTTTTGCTTCTCCCATGGTACCGCCCACGGGGAGATGGGACAGGCACACCCGACGCCAGATAGGGGATGACACGCAATTCCCGAGACTGCAGCACCCTCCTTGTCGACCAAACAAAGAAGGAAGAAGAAAAGGCATCATCATTAGCCGAACCCCCCCCTCCCCCTCCCCCAAACCCAACCCTCAGGGACCGTTCCGCGCCCAGGCGGGAGCCCTTCGCAGAGCACCTGTCAGGCTGTGCCGATTCCCGCGATTGGTTACCGGCCACACGGGTGACACTTGGACAAGGCAGGCCTGCCTCGGGCACGCGTGCCAAGAGTGGGCATGTTCGTCCGTGCTCTGGAGCTTGTCTCTCGTTTGTCCTGGGCGGAGGTCGGAGGGGCGAGTAGCGACCATGCCTGCTGGACCCTCTGGCCGCCTCTGAAGTGGCCCAGGCAGGGCATCGTGAAAAGGTACTGTGAGAATTCAGAGCACAGGCGGACATGGGAGTGTTGACCTGTAGAGCAGACTATCTGGCGCCCCGAGACGCTGATAACTGTTGTCCCGGAAGAGAAAAGGAAATCAACGGACCATACAGACAGCATTCGCCATAAACATACATACTCTCTATAGTTGGCTTTGCAGGGGAAAGGGTAAGTACCACGCTGTTGCGAAGACTCAAACAAGCAACGACGGCGACATTTGGGATGGAAATTGCAACAGTGGCAGCGATGGACTCCCTCCGAACGAGGTCGTCAACGGGAGGACCATCAAGACGTACCGCAATAGGTACGGTTAATGGCAAATATTGAATATCAGAAGCAAGGGAAAAGGGAAAAGGAGAAACAAAACGAATAACAGGGTCCCGGGGCAACGGACAGACGCCCAGCGCACACTTGAAGGTCGCCGCCAGGTGACAATGGAAAGAGGAACTGTCAAAAGAGGCATGAGAGCCGGGGCCGGTGGCGCAAGCCCAGGGTGCCCGTCCGGTGTTGGTCACTGCTGAAGAGCTCCTCCTTCAAAACTCACCACGATGGTCTTTCCTTCCCCGGCGTAGTGGGCTGGCCGACAGCACAGCCAGGGACTGGGGGGGAGGGGCGCATAATTTTAAGCCCCTGTCCTTGCAGGAATCTATGGTAGCGATCCACAATTCAAGCGAAGCGCTGGGGCGGACCCATCGAATCTGCGGGTCAGACGTGCGGGCGGGACGGCAAAGCCCGCGAGGGACGAGACGACGACAACGACGACGACGACGAACCGGTCTGCAGGGGGATGTCCGTCAGGGGCTGGAAAGAGACAGATCCGGTCAAAGTCTTGAGAGAAAAAACTGCCTGCAAATTTAGGCTCTGTCATCAACATAGCTCTCGACCGGACTCTACCAAGACTCGTCATCATCATAACGCAGAGATGTGTGTCAGAACCCCCGTCGATAATACCTACCTGATAAGAGGCGCAATGTATAGCTATCTCGCCCTGCTTGCCATCTCGACCGGCATCCGCATCACGCACCCGCACCTGCGTTTGCGTCTGCCACTACAGGCCAACGACCACGTCGACACGCAGCACTAGAGCTGCATCCTCGGGATCTGCGAAAGGAAGGTGAGCACGCTCACAAGAGGAAGGAAAAGACAATCTCCTTGCCTGGAACTCCGGTTCTACACAATGTTGGGCTCGGGAGCTAACCCTCCCGGTCTCCCTTCTTCTCCCTCCCCCCTGCCCAACGGATGCACACATACTTCTTCCGCAAGATAACCGAGCTCAGGATCGATGTGACACCGGGACAGTCCCTGGCAGTAGCCCCGTGATGACTGGGGATCCTGCCGATAGGTATGCACAGTCGTGTACAGTGTGAAGTCCTCACTTATCCCGAAGAGGCACCCCGAAGGGGGTCTGCCGACCCTGGCATGACCCTCACCGGTGAAGAGATGACGCGCATTCTGCCTATATAGAACTTGTACGCCGAACCGCGGCTCTCGTTAGTTCTGGGTATTCTGGCCGATGCTACTTGTACGGCTGGAGATGGTCGAGACGGGGTCCAGCGCCTGTCCAAGACCGAATGAGGAGGGTGGTAGAGGAGAAGAGAGGAGGCGAGAAGTGCTGTCAATGGAACCAGCGGAGAGGTGAAGCCATAATTGCAAGTGTTGGCACTCGACCGCTATACTGTGTATCTCCGCGGCCATCCTGTGATTCCGCCATCGATGCACATGCGTGCGAAGCTGTCAGCACTTGCTCCGCACTATCGCGTCAAATCAACGTCGCAACGCAGAATCCATCGTCGGCCGCCCCTTCATCCCGCTGCAAAGAGACCTGCAGAGACAAGGAGGCGGGGATGAGGGACCAATGTAATGTATGAGGCCGTCACCCAAGCGTAATTGGAGCGGACTGTCAGGCTAGGTACTCTGTCCACACCGTCCGTATTTGTCTATATCTTGCTTCACCCTTCCTACCGCTGGTTGGCTGGCCGCAGCATGAGCGACCTGCCAAGATGGGTATTGCGACGGCCGTCTGCACATTTGACGCACTCCCGGGTGTTTGTGGGAGCTAGAAACGCGCTGCCGCGGCAGCAACAGCCGCGACAATGTCCACCGGTGGAAACTGCTCATGACTTGCCTACCTGCAAGCTAGTCCATGCTATGACACTGGAAATCCTGCTGACTTGTCCTGTTGTGACAGTCCAATCGAAGCAAGCTGAACAACACCTTTGTGCCATCATTGCTGTTGGGGCCGATGAGGGGCCCGAAGTATTCCTGTGCGCGGTTTGCCGTCCTACCTACCATCTGTGGTAGGCCTCAAAAGCCCATGCCCGTGCTTCTTTGAGGGTTGGGACTAACTTAACGGGTAACGGCTGGAGCAGAGGCAGGCACCCATCCACGTATTCTGCTTCCCCTCGATGTGAGGGCGTCCTGGGCCTAGCCGCTTCTCCACCCCTGTGAGGCAACCGTGTTTGCCTTCTGTGATGCAGGATTCCGTGTCTCGTGAACGATAATCGCACCCCTAGTCGGAAAGAACACCGTTTCAGCTAGCATGCCATGAGGCGAGGATGAAGCAGTGAAGTTGAGTTTTGGAATACACAGGACTGATATGGTATTGTGAGCCACCACCAGTCAGAGACAGGAGCTAAGAGTGTAGTTATTCAGCGACAAATCGTTCATATCCAGCCGTCATCTTCATTGTGGTTAGCTTCAGTCACTTGGTAGGGAGAGTGCAGGGGAAGAAGCCTCGGAACCAACAAAACATAGTAAAACGCATTTTACAGGAAACTACAAACACCGCCCCGGCTGACACTTGAATTGCCAGGTTCGAATGTACATACGAATCGCCGTGACATACGAAGCCCTGGTGTAACGACCCAAGTAGGACGTATTTCTCCGATTAGCCGGAACACAAGATGGTGCCACGACTGCAGCTCAGTGGCTCATGGCTGCGGAAACGTACATGAGGGCGTAGTCTCGGAAGGAAGATAGCTGATGCATGATGTCTTGCACTGCGGGCAACAGACGAGGGGGATGCCGTATAAGAAATTAGCATCGCAGAGATCACTGTGTGAAAAGGAGGATTGAAATCAGGAGATGGCGAGGCCCGTTGACATAGCCCACCACTCTGTGCGTGGAGTCCTGGAGTAGGTTTTGTAACCGGACTGAAGAGGCGGGTGGATGAAAGCTGTTGCTTGCACAGTTACATACAAACACAAGTGTCTGGAAACATGTATATGCAAGAGGGTAGAGAGGTAGGATATCCACGAAATTTCCCATAATGAGGCAAGGCTGGGAGTGGCGGATGCTACATCGTAGCAATTAGACTGCAGAATTTAGCCCACATCTTCCGAGACTAGATGGCAAATGGGTAATTTGGTACCGTACAGTCCCGGCCCTGATCGACGTGACGGTGTGCAGTCAGTCGCGGATGGAGTACTATGGTCGGTTCTGGGGTGATATTGATTCATCATCGCCGAGATATTTTGTATGCCGGTAGTTCTTTAGCAACGCAAGTTGGAAGACACTATTCTCCGTGCCAATCGCTGTACGTCGACAATCCGTGCTCTTCTCTTGATAAGAACCGGCCATATTCGTCCGTCAAGGCTTTGCTGTCAATCATTTACGGTCAACGACCTTGCGACACGTGGCTGGTGTTGAGAACGATGGGTGATCCTTGGTACAAAGTCTTGACCCGTATGCGAGAGCATGTGTACACGGATGGGTGGCTGCTGCTAATGGGATCCGTCAGCACGCTGTACTGTCAATGACGGCAACTATGGCTAGGCACACAGTAGTTGGATTTTCAACAACCATCAACATGTACTTGATGTCGCTAACGGTCGGTTTCCAAGGTTCATCACAAGTTGAAGACTTGAGCATCTTGAGCATCATCACACAGGACTCCACACCCATCATAGCTCAGACGAACAGCAGATCTCGGCCTTCTGGAACAGTTGTCAGTTCGTCGATCTGATACCAAGGAGGTTAGATTGATAGGAACTAGGCCAGCTGATTCCTTGATCTCGCATGGGGATCGCCAGTAAGGTTGCACCGACTCTTTTTGCAACGTCTTCACCTCGCCATTGCGACCTCGCAGTATAATTCCCTAAGAGCTTCAATTCGAGACGGCACCGGAGCCTAAGCATGGTCAGTCGGAGCTGTCGTAACGCTGTTGCTAAGCCCGCCTCAGTACTATGATATCGACCAGTAGATTATTCTTCGCCTTCCCGTGGCTGGTATGAAGATGATCCCAAGGATGGCTGAAATCCTCCAGCAGATATGGCGACCCACTCGTGCACGCATGTCAGCGTGGCCGGCTGGAGGTCCAAGCACGGGGCCATCTCAGCTGCTGGTTTTTGTATCCGGCCCCTCTCTATCAAACTAGTGGATGCACGATACAAGTCATAATGTCAGTCTCGGAATCTGATGAAGGGATTCGACAGGCATCCGTAACCCTTTGATTGAACCGACTCATGATGGATCTCCAGCCTCTGACGGCCGTTGCAACCTGTTCAGTGCGGTTGCCCGGAAGGCTAGACGTTGCACCCAAATAAGAATCTTGTGTGGCTTTCCTGTCGCATACCGAGACATGTCAAGCAGCTCTGTGCAAAGCCAGGCCGTGTCACGAGGCCACAAAGCTCATTTCAACCGATGACCTCGCCGCTGGGTGGACGCACTACAATACCGTCCACACCCGAAGATGCGGGTGGAAACTCCCCACAACAGCTGAACAGAGGCAAAGCCGCCGCGGTTGTATGTAAGCAGCTGGTATGCCTGCCAGATCTCGCCCACGGAGATACATCGTCAGTGCAAGATGACCCAGTGGCTTCGTGTAACTGAGACTGCCGATGTTGCGCCGCGCACCGGCACGTCACGTCACGTCGACTTGGCTGACTGACACATTCCGTCTGGAGAGTTTGGTCCGACCAGCCGTCTTGTCCACGCGTGGCGGTTGTCGTGGTGGGTCTGCTATACAGCTTTGGTTCCGTGCAACCATGAGAACGAGGAGCGAAACGCCTGACGCCCTAACGCCACAAGGCAAGCAGTTAGGATCCTTTCCCATTGCGGGTACTTGATAAACGTCCAGCCGCTCCTGAGAACGTTAGCTTTTCCCTTTTGTCTGCTTTGATCGTGTTTCGGGAACGAGAGCCATAAACCTTGGGGGTGTTCCTTCACGGCGGCCCTCTGACATGTTAGATCTTCGAGCCTCCGGTGGTATTTGGAGACGATAGGCTCCAATTTCTCTTGGGGCCCTAGGAGTTCGGAGTCCATTGGCAAATAGATGGATGCTGGTGGTAGTGTATGGGTAAATCCTTGGTTACCTAGGCAGTTATTCATAAAAAGATGGGCAGCTTCAAGGGGCGCGGAGTGTGGGTGACCCTCGGGAGTAGAGCCGGAGAGACATGCATGTTGCCTATATGCCGGAAACTTAGGGACGGCCAGGGCTACATGTCGAATGTTTGTGTGGCTGTCATCTGTTTTCAAGGTGGGGATGACCCTGTTTGGACGTCATGGTGAAGAGACTTGCTTCTCATCTGGTGATGCATATGTTGAAGGAGGTTGGCTCTCGGGAGCTGGCATTGGAGGATCTTGAAATGATCGCCCACCCCGAAGTTACCAAGTGTTGGGAAGCGTAAGGAGGAGGAGGAAAGAAGCAACGACGGCTACATGCACTCCAGGGCTGTGCACCTACCTACACAGTAGGTAGGTACGTACACAGTGAAAAGCCCCCAAGTGGCCCCTGCCCCTTAAATGGGTCTTGTTGAAGAACAGAAAGAGCCCTGCACGGCCTGGGATCCCTAGTGAGCACTGGGCATGCCTGAGGCGGGAAGGCGGGAAGGTGGGTAGAGGGCAAGCACTGACCACTACATGCCTACCTACCTACATAGGGTAGGTATGTATGTACTGTGTAAGTACAGACCCAAATTTTGTTTTCCACCATTGAACTGGCCGACTGACTGACTGCCTGCATGATCATAATGGCACCGCAGCATTCTGCGACGGCTCTGCAACCATGAGAGAAGAAGAAGAGGAAGAAAAATTAAAGGGGCACAAAAGGGAAGAGAAAACCGAAATTCGAAAAAACACCAAGGCCTCGCCTGGCCTGGCACTACCCTGTGCCTTTCAACAGAAACATCCCATTGCGTGGACTGATGAGTTGACCGGTCTGAGACTGGACTGGAACACGACCAAACCAGCGTATATGTAGGTACTGTAGATAGTGTAAGTGAGCACGACCCAGAGAGGAATGTCCCTACCGTGTGCCTGATCGCCCACAATCGCCAATTATCCATCCATGGATGGATATAATTACCTCTATGCTGAAGCCCCCTGACACCGTAAAGCAACGATACTGTACGGACCCGTACCAGTGTTGTACTAATCACTACTACACTATATTGTAGTTGTATCACCAGTTTAACACGGTACATATACCGACTTAGTAATAGGTATTTACCTGGCCGGCCACTTGACCCATCAAAAGATCACCGCCAAGGCTCAGGGATTCCCCAACCGAGCGTCAAAGACCCAGGCACTCCCTCCGCGACAAGGATAAGTAGGCCATCGAAGGAGGATTGAGAGACACCGACAACTGCAGGTGGAGCTCCGGCCGGCATCATATGCATCATATGCATCAGACCAGCCAGTGCGGTGGCGGAAGGAGCCGCCGGTTTACTTACGGTGTATATAAGAAAACCTTGGAACCTTTGGTAGCAATGGGATGGTACGGATCAACATCTGGTATATCAATCATACCCTGTTTGGACTGGTCCCGCCCACTACCTTTGTTTTTTTATCCTTTCCCAGCCAGACTGTCTATAACATCGGATGCTAACGACGCCCTCCAGTGTTACTAGTGACCGTCGTGACCGACCGAACAGGCTGCAGAGAAGAGGCTCTTGCCCAGGTGGGAAGACTGAACGAGTACCACTGTACTGCGTAAAAGTATGCAAGTCTGTCGGGCGCTGCGCGCTGGGCGAACCGTACAGTCCAAGACATCGGCACTTCCATCGGAGCCGCTCCCTGTGGATCTACTGGCTACTTCACTGTCCCACGGGCCACTGCGTTTGATGTCGTCTTGCTGGACCCAGCTTTCTAAAAGTTGGGATCTATGGGTCCGTGGCCTGCAGAGGCAAGATCGAAGCCGTGTAAGAGATCCTCTAACATCCATGGATCTTAGCCCTCGTATCATTGATCAGGGGAAGGGAAAGGGGGGCCACCTTGTCTCCTTCTTATTCCCACCTCCAAGCATTTTCCTGGTCCAGTCTCTTATGCCATGTCTTTTATTAGTCTTGGGTTGGACGGATTCCCAACTCACTTCTTCAGTCTTTGCCGTTATGTCCTCGTATCTGTATTTCTAACTCCTATCTGGGGGACCCGGATCGCCTTTGCCACCGCCCAGATATCGTTTTTCATTTTTATCCAAGACCGGAGTGCCCTCTTGACCTTACCTACGGCTTTCAGTCAGCACTACTGGAAATCCTTTGGCTTGTTTTGGACGGCGACCACGACAGCAAGGCTACATACATGTCACTGCATCGAAGCCCATCTCTACGCATAAGCACCTTACTTGCCTTCCAGTCCCACTGTCATCCCGCCAGCGTCCCACAGCGAGGTTCGACCTGCTGTTCCGTCATCATCGTCCACTACTTCTAGGCGTTCAGAGCCGCCCTTCGTCAAGAAACGAACAGTTCCCCCGTCCCAGATGCTTCGAGGACGATATCCCCTGTCAAAACAGCCGACCGCGTTGAATCATTGACCAGAGCAGTTCTGATCAGCTGATCTACTTGTCGAGATAGTCTGGTGTGCCTCCTGCAACCGGCTGCAACCCCCATTTCCTCGTCATACCACACATTGAGGCACCATACCTTCGTGCTGAGAAGACGGTCCAGGGCGGAACTGCACTGGATTGGGGATCAGAAAAAAACTGCTGCTGCAGGGCTGTCTGTGTATCGCGAGAGAGAACCGTTTCAACGGCCGTACGTCTGCCCCCTCTCCCTCCCAAGTATCCACAACGAGATCGATATCAACGCCGCCGCGTCCTCCACATTTGTCTGTGACTTGGTTAGCGGGGGTAGCGATCTTGACTGGGTTGTTGTGCGTCTGTATGTGTGTGTTGTAAATGCTGAACATATCTTGGCAGGGGTGGATTGCCAGTTGCCGATCTGCTGTTATCTCTCTGGTTGACTGACAGACAGACTGCATGGCACAAGACAGCGAGACGAGACACAACAAGACAAGACATTTGTCCGACTGGCCTCACGGTGCACAGTGGGGAAGCAGATTTAATACTTGACCTTGACTGCAGTCCTCTCTTCTTACCCGGGGAGCCTCTTTCTTCTGTCGCTCGTCTCCTCCCCAGATCCGGTCAGAGGAATGTTCAAGCCTCAGCCAACGCCGTTTCCCTCCTTCTATCCTGCATACCTTTCACTCCCAGTTGAGGAGAATGGGGTAAGAAACGACCTTGAAGACCTTGAAGACCTTAAGGGCCTGGACAGGAACTTCCAGGTCACGGGCTACTGCAATGACTACCACCAACAGGTGCCCTATGCCCCCCTAAGTGGGCCACTGGCTCCCCAAGCTAGGCCTGGGGACCCTGGTGGGGATTGTCGGGGCGGCCATGATATCGGTACCGCCCTTGCTCATGGCGGGGCAGCTACAGGGATCGGCCCATCTGCCCCGCCATCCGTACCCGTATCGCGCGTGTTTCCCTTCCACAGTAGCACCAGCACCAGCAACATTGCTCTCTTCGACAACTGCAACCAACAACTCCAACAGCAACAACATTCGCCACAGCCTCCTACTCTCCTACCACAGCAACAGAAATTTGCCCCCATACGTGGTTCCGTGAGCAACATCATCAATAGGATGGAGCAGAGCCAGAGTCTCCAGGATGAGCTCGCTGCCCAAGAGGCTGCTGCCCGAACCTGGCAGCCGGAACTTGAGGTTCGTTCTCATTTCCCAAACTCGCATCTCCTCAGCTTTGGGGCGCCATCCGCTAACCATTATGGGAGTTTCACAGGGACCTCGTGTTGGCGACAAGACTCCAATTGCCGCCATCACAGAAGAATACGCAAAGGGTGATCCCATCTACGTCGCAAAGACATTAGTGAGCTTCTCATCCCGTTTGCCCTTCGCTTTGCTTCCCCTTGGCAATCCGATAGATGAACCCGTGCTGATGGTCGTCCAGGCCCTGCCCGAAACATATTCCCATTACAGGCCTGTCAAAGGGGACGGCAACTGTGGATGGAGAGGTAAGCCACTCCCGTCTTCCCACAACCACCACATCTGCTACCAGAGCGCCCATCTTCTCTCGTGGTTTCACGGACCCTGTGATACCTGATCCCGTGCTGTTTGGTCGACTTTCCCTTGGGGGTTGGTGCATTGTAAATACTTCTGTGCCAATCCCGTTCCTTGACTGACTTCCCTGTAGCAATCGGTTTCTGCTATTTTGAGCTACTCATCCAGCAGGGCAGCCAAGAATTTGTTGATGGCGAACGCCTGCGCCTCACCCAGTTGAACGACTACCTCGTCAACGAGGGTGGCCATGATCCATTATTATTCGAAGACTTCCTGGACGAAACGTTTGAGCTCATGAAAGAAATATCCGCCAACATTCATGACCCTGACGCGGCCGCTGCGGTTCTCACCACCAAGTTCAATGACGATGCCTCGATGGGAATTTTGTACCACCTTCGACTGCTTGCATCAGCCTGGCTGAAGGGGCACAGCGACCAGTACGGAGCATGGTGCGGAAATGATCCCGACCAGTACTGCCAAGCAGTCATCGAGCCGCCGGAGCATGAGATCGACGAGCTTGGCATATCGCTGTTGGTGGAAGTGCTGCTCAAGCCAGCTGGCTTTATCCTCGAGATCGCCTACCTTGATCGTAGTGCAGGCTCCAAAGCCAATGTCCACCGATTCCCCGATGAAGGCCCCAGCAACAGCCCTGTCATGCACCTTCTCTACCGTCCAGGCCATTACGACATCCTGTACAAGACTCCTTCTCGGCTACCTCCCACAGAAATACAAGTCAACCGGATGGCTTATGAACCCACCAATTTCACAAATGTCACGCAGTTCCAGAACCCCTTCGATATGAATCCCCTCACTATGTTACCTGGTTTTGGCACCGTTGGTCCAGTGTCACCCATGGGACAGCTGGGAGGTTCATCACTGGATTACTCGCCGAGCCCGCAGTCTCCATGGTTTCCATCTCCCTACGCTGATTCATCACCCACCCCTCCATTACAGGGCCCACCACCACAGCAAACCGCACTGCCTACCCAGTCTCTTCCTGGCCCCTCTGCGCCTGCTTCGACAACTCACGACTTCCGCTTCAGCCGCTACCAGTATGAGGAGACGATAGACGCAAGTGTCTGGCCGGAGCAGCCTCTACAGACGAACACCTTCAAGAACTCTCACTTCAACACTGCCCACTTCAACAATCCTAACTTTCAGCCGGAGGAATATAGGCCTGGTGTTGATGATCCCGCTGAGAGGTGCGAGCGGCCGGGCAGGAAGAGAAGCCATGGTAAAGCGGGGCATCATTCATCCGATGATAACGTGGAACACACGGATACGAAGGAGAGATAACGACCATAGGGTACCCGAAGGAGATGAAAGCATCACCATGACCTCGTCCGCCGACAATGAGATGTCGGCTGTTACGATGATCTGCCTCGTTATGTGGGGCTTTCATGAACCCGAGTAGCGACGGCTGCATTGCGGTTGTTTGCCCCAGGGGTGCACAAAAGAATGAATGCGCGCGTAACGCAACCAGTCGTCATGACGCCGAAGGGCAAATAGGGATTTGACGAGGAACCGAATTGTACATGAAAGCGAAGTACACGAGACGCTTTGTTTTGGAGAAAACAAAAAAGGAAACCCTTCGGACAGCCTTGGAGAGAGCGGCTTGTCGGGAGGCAGTAGCCGTCGGCAGTTTGTTTCTGCATTTTCAGATGAGATCAAGCAGGTTTGTGCGAAGCGAACCGAAGGGTTTTTCTGTCAATATTGCGAGCAACTCGCGAAACACCCGTTGTGCAGCGGAGACCCGGGGTGGAGGGGAGGGGGGTGGCATTTAATGGGGATTGCGCCCAAGCTTCTTCTGGGGCGGACTGTTTCTGTCCTCTTCTTTTCGGTGGGTGGCAGAAAGTGTGTATTTTAGTTCATCTGGCTTCGACCATGAGGGGGACTGTAATCGGAATCATAGCACTGGCGTTCCTCTCTGCCGCTCGATCTTGCATTCCAGAACTTTACAGCAGAATATATACGTTTTAGCCCATGTGCGACAATTCAATCGCAAAAAGGGACCATTGTGCTTTGCCATTGAGCATTAGAGTCCTTGTTCGAGCGTGGAGAGGTCGGGGGGGGGGGAGGGGGCAAGCAAGCTGCTGGTGATCCAACCCCACGAACTCCTCCCATGGCGAAGCCGTCTCTGCTGCTGCTGAAGCGTGTGCGTCTCTCGTGGGGGGTGCCTCTGCCCATGGCGAGCGAATCTCTCTTGCGCCCGTGGAATACGTGGCTACGCTTTGTGCTGTATACACAGCTCCTGGGTTTATCTCGAGGTGTGCACAACAGCAGCGAGGCCTGGCCGGGGTAGCACGTGAGGTACGTTCCGTCCCGGTGAGGCTGTCGGTTTGAGTTTTGTCACTCAAGGACCTTTTCGTACATTACATCCTCATCGTTCCTTTGCCGGAGTGCCGTGCGGACCTATACCAGCATGGAAAGAAAAAAAAAAAAAGAGAAGAAAAAAATGACGGGAACTAGGTGAGGTGAGGTGAGGGTATCGTGTAATGATAATTACTGCTAAACCTTTATACCTAACTTGTTCAGTACTCAACGGTCACTACTGGCTCACTCAAGTGCGCAAAACCGAACATCTTTTAAGGCCTCGCGAGGGGCAAACTCTTTTCAATTGCAATTGCATATTCTCTCATCGTCCAATACCTCATCCCAGGTAGAATAAGTCCTGGGACGTTACGTTATCAAATGAGCGCTCGAAACCATCCATGCCGTTGACCTTCACCAACTAGCCTGCCATCTCCGGTGGTCAACCCACTTGATTGCCACCCATACACACCCCTCTGACGTCCTTTCCCCGAGTAACGGTATGTGTCTGCCCATCCCATGACCATGCTGTCAAGGTTTACTCCGAGTCTGCATAATAGTATGCCTGCACGAAGGAGCTGCTCGCACCGTACTAAGATGCTACAGTCCCGGCAAACATTCCCTTGGGGACCTTGCGGGCCCGGGGCCCACCACCACTACCGGCCCCGCCCCTGCTGCGGGTACCCAGCGTCGTCTCGAAGAAGCCGCCGGCCAGGTCGGCGGGGTCGCTGGCCCCGGCCGTGTCGGTGTTGCGGAAGCCCTCGCCGTCCTTGAAGACGGTCTTGTACAGGTCGGCCAGGGCGTCGGACAGGTGCAGGATGGCGCCGAGGCGCTCCGTGTCGCGGTCGCTCTCGATCTCGATGACGCCCGCCTGCTGGTCGATCTTGCCGCGGATCTTGCCGTCGACGATGAGGAAGCCCATGATGTCCTGGACCTCGGCCTCGCTGATGCGCAGCTGCCTGGCGACCCAGGACAGGCGCATGCGCGTGTATGGGGTGATGAGGTTGAGCACGGCCTTGGTGCGCATGTTACGCGTGACCTCGTCGATGTTCTCGGCGATGAAGGGGTCGGAGAGGAGGTCCTGGTTCTTCTGGAGGACACTCTCGTACTTGTGGATGTCGTCCCGCTGGTACGCATCGACCAGCTCGGTCATGGCGGCGATGCGGGGGTCGCTCCTGTAGGGCTTCGTCTCCTGGCTGTCGAAGGGGTTGATGTCGGACCTCATCAGCATGGTCGTGAGCAGCAGGTATTTGAGAACCTGGATGCGCTGCAGGCTGCCGGCTTCGTCGTAGTTGCGGAAGGACTCGAAGAAGTCGGACTGTGCATCCTTCCAGTTCTCCTCGCTCATGTGCATCTTTCCACCGCACTCCCGGATGATGCCCATGATCTTGGGGTGGGGCACGGCAGAGCGCACCTTGAGGGCCCGTTGGTACAGGACCTTGAGCTGCTTATTGTTCTTCATCTCGGCGTACATCTGGATCTCGAGAGCAAAGATCTCGAGGAGGTAAGTGCCCTTGCTGGAGTCGTCGGAGCCGTCCTCACGCCTGCAGGCGTTATGGAGCTCCTTGAGCTTCTTAGTAACGGCCAGGTAGTCTCTGCGGTCGAGCAGGAGCTTGGCAAGCTTGATGTTGGTCTTCAGCCAGAGCCGCTCGTTGTTTGTGGCCTGGAAACATTCCAATGTGAGGGAGTAGAAGCGCTCCATACACTGTGCAGCTCCTTCGGAATCTGAGCCCTTCTCGATGTAATCCAGCATGTTGTTGATGGACTTCTCAGAATAGTTGCGCGTCACCGCAGACTTGACGTATGTTAGAAGCTCCGCAAAGTGCTCAGTCGCCTGGTTCTTTTGTCAGTCCGATGTGCTCATCTTCAAGGCTTTGTCGACGAACCTCATCGTATCGACCGAGCTTAAACTCGAGCTTGATAGCCTGTTTCAAGCCCTTGAAGCCCCAGTCACCTTTCTCCTCCTGCAAGCCTGGTATCGTCAGAAACTCCTTGATGGCATCCTTGGGATCTGTGAGCTTCATCTGTTTGGCGTTGTAGTACTTGTTCTCAATGTCGACATCTCCAGAATCCTCGTTGTCATCCTCATCGTCGTAATCGAAGTCGTACTCCTCATCCGACTCCTGCATGAAATCATCATCGGACATTTTGGCGGTTCAGGTTATAATCCTTCCGGTTAATGTAAGACCTTGAGTAAAAGATTTATGTGGGATTATTTGGGTGTGGCAGTGCTTCGTGTGGTGAGGAGGTTCTGTAAGTTTGATTGAGAGTGAGGTTGCAAACAGACGAAGTCAATAGGAATCAATTGCTTGAGTGCTTGAGTGCCTGTTGGGTGGACGGAGCGGTTGACTCCAGTGCTTGGACGTTGAAATAGCAGGGGGCAGCTGCTACCAGCCAGTGACCCGTGCACACGCTGTAAGGCTGAGGAGCAGGGGCTGGCTTCCAGAGGTCAACTACCTATGCGGTACCTAACTGTGGGGGCTTATCAATGAAATGGCCGCCTGCCAGTGGGGACGGGTACAGCACGGACCATACACTCCGTTTGACTTGCTTGTGACTTGCGACTGCCTCTCTGCACTTCTCCGCCACCGTCTTTTTTTCCATCCACCTCCAACAACCTTTTTCTTGGCTAACAACACCAACACAACGCAACCCATCCAAAGCTTTGTTTCCCGACACATTGAACAGCCAAGATGGGAGGCAACGACCTCAACCTCAAGAAATCATGGCATCCCCAGTTGATGACCAACCAGCGGCGTGTCTACGATGCTGAGCAGGCAGCACTGCAGGAGCGGAAACTCACCGAAGCCCGACTCGAGGAAATCCGCCGCGAGCGACAGATCGAGGAGACGCAGAAACAGCTCGAGGCTGCCGGAGGACAGAAGCGAGTCGACCGTGTAGACTGGATGTACCAGGGCCCCAACGATGGCGGACGAGATGAATACTCCAGCGAGGCCTTCCTGCTCGGCAAGCGACGAATCGATTCCATCCTTCGTGGCGACGACATGAAGAAGGTCGAGAAGACGGCAGGACCTGCAGACGAGGCACCCGGGCCCATCTCGATCGTGGCATCTGCGCGAGACACGGCGAGCAAAATCAGAGAAGACCCTCTCGTGGCGATCAAGAGGCAAGAGCAGGAGGCATACCAGGCAATGATGAAGGATCCCTCCAAGCGAAGACAACTGCTGGCACAGATGGGAATCGTGGAGGAGAAGCCCAAGTCGAAGAAGGACAGGGAGGACAGACACCGTAGCCACAGGTCCCACCGCCGTCATCGGGATGACGACCCAGATTACGAACGACGTCACAGGCACCGCCACGCAGCCTCCCGAGACCGTTCACGGAGTCCCCGGCGACACGGTGACGACGCGGATTATGATCGGAGTCACAAGAGGCGGCGTGCGGACTCGCGGGACAAGTCACCACCACGACGCCATTATGACGACAACTCGGACGATGACAGACGTCGCAAGAGTCGGCGTTCCGACTCACAGGACGGTTCACGGGATCGACGGCGCAATGACTCGGATGAGAGAGATAGGGGCAGTGCGAAGGGAAGGGATGGTGCTGACAGGCGGCGATACGACTCGGGAGATCGCAGGGACAGACGCGATCGGAGATTCTCTCCGGACAGGAGACGAAATAATGGCTCTAACGGGGATGTCAGGCGGCCAGGGAACAATGAAGCCGATGAGGAGGAGCGAGCGAGAAAGCTTGCAGCAATGCAAAACGATGCAACAGATTTGGACAAAGCCCGAGAGGCGAGGCTCGCGGCTCTGGCGGAGAAGGAGAGGGCCGATCGTGAGGCGGATGATCGAGCCCGAGCTGATGCGAACAAGTATGGAGGTCGACAATTCGCAAACAAAATCTTCAACTCGGCAGGGAACCAAAGTTTGGCAGACAGGATTGGACGTGGTCGCCAGGGGCTTCAAAGAGATGATGATTAAGGTGGTACGTAGGATAGATTGCATCAACGATGATAATGTGCTTTGGCTGACATGAGCTACGCCATTCATTTCTCCTGTTTCATGGCCTACATTTCGCTTGGAAATCTCCGCTACTTGTCGAGAATTGCGACTAAAGCCTCGCACTACGCAATATCGGCGTCTTCCAACCCAACAGCATACTTCAGCTGACCAGCTCACAGACAATTCAATTTCCTGGCACGTCTCACAAACTCATGTGCTTCAAGTGCTGCAGAGGTAAATGGCACCTTGAATTCCAGAGCGGATAATGCATTTAGAGGTTCTTCACAGCGGTATTACTCCTCTCCACGATGTCTTTGTTCTCCAAGGTGTCGCTCTCGCATCCATTCAACGCAATGTCAACAACGACCCTTCCAAGCGCTTCCAACCTGACAGAAGGAGCCAACGAGCGCGCGACATCTACAAAGTTGAAATCCTTCTTGAGGACAAAACCCGGCCTCAGGATGTACGACTCGAACACCGCCGGGTTCTCCTTCGCATGCTCGAGGAGCTTCTGCTCCACTTGGCCCTGTCCAACGATTGTCAGTCACGGGGATACTTCTTTTCCCTCGTCCCTCTGCACAAGTGTCGGAGGCGTGGGGGGGGGGGGGTTCGTCCTCCACGTACCCTCATCTTCCGATATTCACTCAGGAACCAGAGCGATTTGGTCTGGTCGCGCTGTACAGCCTTGCCGCTCATGTATATGAAGCGGAACTTGGAATCTCGGCCGTCCCCGGCCGCAGCGTGCTGCTGCTGCTCCGTGAAAGCCCTGGCCGCAGCCAGGGTATAGTCAAGACTGACTCGTCTTGCTTCGTCGTTGTCCGGAATATATGGCTTCCCGAGAGCCCTGACAAAGAGGGGGAAAAGAAAAAGGGGCGATGTCAGCGGCCATACTGCTTCGCCGCCCAAAAAGAAGAGTTTTGACCCGGGGGGGGGCGGTGCTTTAGACTCACCAGATGCATGCACCTGCACCCTGGATCTCCGAGAGCGTGGAGGGGCTGTATTCCAGGAAGTCGTCTAGGACAACCACCTTGACCTTTGGGCTTGTCTCGGGTCTGGTCAGCTGCCGTCTGGAGAGAACGACTATGGACGTTATGGAGGGGTGTTCGATGCATTGTCTCAGGGCCTCTTGGCCGATGAAGCCCGTTGCGCCGGCGATCACGACCTTCATGGTGAGTTTGGTTCGACGTCGGAACGACGACACATCAATACGGGATCTTCAGGTGCGGACAATGGCTCCGGGAGAGAGCAACCCGCGGGCTTGAAGCTTGAGTTGCTATAGCTTATATGTGCAGACACTAGTTGAATCCTGCCGGGACTCGGATGGTTTGGAGCTCCGGCTTTGGCATAAAGGAGGAACGCGCGCTGCCAAACATGAAGACTTGATAGCCCAGTTTGTAATCAAATACGTTCAGATGCTCAGAGTGAAGCCAAGCCTCTAGATGGTAAGATTGACCACCTGGGCATTTGCCATTTTGGGTTTATACTACTTAGTACTCAAATGACGTTACCAAGATGCATGTCACCTGGGGTTGTGGTGGTGAGTTCATCTACTCATGTATTTGTAAGCTTGGCCCGAACTGCTGTCCTTCTGGTAATGTTGCAGCGTTGAAGCATGACTTTGAATCACATGCCACGTTTAAGCAGAGAAGCAGTTAAGCCATTCTGTAGGCCTCGTCACTCTTTAGCTTCGGTAAGTCAAGGGTCGTAACAAACCCTTCTTTCCTATTTCTTGCCTCAGTAATGGAAGGATACAATCTCACAGTGATCATTTTCCTCAAACTTCAACGAAATTCATCAACAAGGCTTGAAGTAATAGTACCGGAAAGGATGACCCCCACACAAGTTTCCGATTTTCCATGCGATGCCACCAGGCATCTGAACTTTATCCCTAGGGATGAACCCTCTTCGGGTGAAATGGCCTCATGGCAAGTAAGTCTTGCGGTTGCGTTGCCGATTGTTGCCATCATTGCCTTGGCTATTGTATGTGTTTGGGTACCCAAACAGAAGGGCTCGAGGAGGGAATGGAGGAGGCCATGGGTATAAGACGGGGAGGTGGCGATGTCACTCGGGCTATATCTGACAATGCAATGGTTAGATACAGCTTGATTCTATCAATGATAGCAGCCTTGTGAGAATTGCCTTCTAATTATACCTTGATCCTAAGTCTCTTACATGGCTAAATCCTCTGCAATTGCCAAATTGCGGACTTGAATTTGAGGCTCAAGGGCTATTCAGCTCCATAAGTTCCCTTGAAATGATGAAAAACGTAAATTGGATCCAGCGGGAGTCTAGTAGTGATAGGCCTGTATAGGAGGTAGTTGACAGTCCGTAATCAATAAAGAAAAGAGAACAAATCAGCAAGCAGGGTAATTTTCACTTCCACAAGATCAATATCATCAAGAAAGAAGAATGCTCATGAATGATCGTGTATTTCGTATTGCCGAATCATCGTGCTATGCTGAAATTCCTCTAAGCATCTCCGACCACCACACCCGCACCGATGCAGACATTGCCCTCACTGTACTTGGCTTCAGGAAGCATCGCAGTTGCTGCCTTCCTCGCATTGCGGGTTTGGGTCGAGTCAAGGCTCTCCGTACCACCCTTCAATCCAGCCGAGTCGAAACACGTCGTTCCCTTGGCTAGGCACTGGTAGATTACCAGCTGGTCCTGTAGGTACTTGTCGACAGGGCACTCGCGGTTCACTACAACAAGTATCAGCAGCTGTCCAAGAACGAATTTGCAGAGTTTAAGAAGGCAGTGAGGAAGATTGGGCACGTGGGTACTCAACAGTACGCCGTGAGGCACAAGTCAAGGTGTTTCTGCTTACCCTCGTCCTCTAGGTCCTTGCAGACCTTGCTAGAGATCTCCTTGCTCAGTGCGGGGATCAAACAATCCTTAAGACGCTTTCCCATAAGATAGTCCCGTCCCCATCGGCAGTCTGTAACAATCAATGGTCAGCTGTTGCTCTGAAATCAGATTTTCCCGACTACCAGGATTATAAGCAGAAAGAATCCAAAGATGCTTGATAGGCAAGGCTACTCACGTTCAGCCTTGGCAACGAGAAGGACATAGACTCGGTCGAGAAACCCGCTCTCCTCGAACTTGAAGTTGACTTCGGCACCAGGGAACCTGTACCCAATGTCCTCGGTAAGGTTCTCTCTCAAAGACACATGCAGTTGCTGTGGTGTGATGATGGTCGCATCAACACTCAGAATCTCATTATCGACAGAGCCCATCCCATCCTCATCGGTGCAGAAGGTGGCATCATTGCTGAGGGCCAAAGTGGTGCCAAACTTCAGCGGAAGGACCTTGAAGCGGATCGTTCCCTCCTGGATGCATTTGGGGTCAGGAGTTCGCTTGTCCCATCCACGCTTCACGAGCTGACGACCGACATCGACTCCGAAGTAAGTCTGCAGTGCTGGGAGAAAGACCTGATCCAGGTATTCGAAGCTAGGAGCATCGGACGAATAGGTTGCACCGGCGAATCTCAGTTCGAAGGGCTTTTGGTTGTCGGGGTCGTCGCAGCCGAGGTAGAGCAGGAAAGGAAGAACTGTCTGGAAGTGCAAGATGGAGTTGGCGAGCATTGAGCCTGGACTGATTTCCATCTCTTTCTTGGTCATCTTCTTGACAGAAGGGCGTTTCTTGGGCTTGAAAGTCAGGGTTTGACTCTGAAGGTCGTTGCCTTCAACGTTTGCTCCAGTCTGATCAGCAAGCCACTTGACAATGGCTACCAGGTGTGTGGTCATTCCTGGAAAGTAATTAGTATTTTATTATTCACAATCAAATGTACTTCCAGACATTGGTGCTTTAATTATGTCTCTGTGAAGTGGTGATTTGGATAATCGAATTCCAGCCACCTGGGAAGGAGGAAGTGATCAATCCCTGGTCAAAACTTGAGAAGGGATTTTAATATAGGAAGTAGTGATGGACGTTGGTAGTCGGCTGTGAATATATTATGGTAGGGTACTGGGTAAGAGCTAGAGGGCACTGAAGTACATAGTTGCCCTCAGCCTCTAGAAGGTGTATATATGGGCAGTCGAGTATGGGATGTAAGCTGTGAGAGTGGGGCAATGGGAGCATCATGGCGGAGTGATATTCTGGAAGCAGCTCACCTGGCTGATCTGCTGATCGTCGAATATTCTCAATCCTCACAGGCTTGAGAGTGATGGCAGACAGCGTAACGGCGGTGCGCACAGCTTGGCCATTGGCCTCGACGAGGCTATCAAGCACGACAAGGCCGTCTTCTCCAGCGGTCGATCCCATCGTGATGTTCACCGTTTGCAGAAGCTTGAGGAAGCTTGCGCAGACTGTATGGTTGTCGAAAGTAAGGTGGACAGTGTCCTGGCAGGTGGGTGGCCAAGTGTGTTGTCACTTGTATTGTGCAGGTCAGGTAGGAAGGGTACTTATAGGAGACCACAGCGGGGCTCAGGGAAATATTTTAGCGGCTCGAACTTCAGATGAATATCTGGGCTGCGGCAGGCTTGGTGTTCGTTTGGATGCCTTCGACCTGGTTGCAGTCAATACAGTGTTCTATGGTGCAGACGCGGTTACCCGATCTAGCAGTCACGCGTCGCTCACAGTGGAGGAGGAAGGAGCATACTCGATAATGACAACAACCCGCAAACTTTCAGCTGTTGGTGAAAGACTGATCACAGCACATCTCAAGACTTTGAAGGCATAAGAAAGAGGAAGCCATATGGAAGCCACACCGTCTGGACCCCTTATGCATCATCCCTCATCCTTGACATGGGACACAGGACAAACACAGGGTAAAAACAGTTGGGATGACGAAGCACCACCGCTGTAATGAAATACAAAGCAACCATACAAGTTATATTTGTGACCATCTGACAAAATTTTGTTGAAGGCAGCTAGAATTGTTAGCATTAATAACAATATGCGTACTCTTATGCAGGCTGAATATGACAAACGACACATCCCTTCCACTTGCACAGGAACCATAGACAGTACAAAGACGATCACTCACTTGCGGATAGCACATTGCACCACGAATGCTAGGGAGGGCTTCTCCCCCAATTTCTCTTATTTTGAGTGTTGTAGCATCCCTATCACCTGTACTTTTCATACTCCACGGTCTCTGCTATTCTGTCTTCCACCCTCTTCACCGTCTCAGCATCGTATAGATCCTCAGGGGCCTTGCCCTCTCTCAAAACTTGCTGCTCGTGTAGCTTGGCCTCCTTCTTCGTCATGCACACTAGGTCGCTCATCCTCAGTATCGTCCACTTCTGCTGGTCTTCACCCTCTCCGGTGCTCTGCAGGATGCTCCCCTGTGGTTTTCTCCACCTGACGAGGAAAAGACTCGTTGGAAGACTGCTGAGTGCGCTGCGGCCTCGGTAAATCTCCTCAATGAGGAAGGCAACATCGGCTACCGATACAGGTATTCTGAGGCCGAGGGCTACGTCTGATGGAGCTCCTGGTTCTGCCCGTACAAGCCTCTCTTCGTTGGCCTGCACTATAGAGAAGACTGAATCAAAGACCTTTCCAGATCCTTTGAACTCAACGTAGTCACAAGGATAACCTGAAAACATGGTTAACAACGTTTTCCTTCGTAATACATCTTGAAGCACCTCACCTGTAATCTTAAGGATAACGTGGTTCGCCACGGTCATTCCGAAAATGGCTGGCATGGTACCAAGGACTGGCAATATTCGCACCCGGAAGTCAGGTAGCACTCCCAGGTCGCCCACTGTACCCTTCTTGAACTCCTCATCGGACAGAGGCAGCAGCTGTGCCTTTCCTTCTGAGGTTCTCTCTGTCGAGTAGACAGCCGGAATGCCATGTGTGACACCCTGCAGCTTGAGACGCCTCCTTGTCGCCCGTGACAGGCCGTCGTCCGTGCTCGTGCTGATATCACCAACGATGATTCTCGTCGGGTCGCTCTTGCACCCAGCACCCATGGCCGAGATCACTGGGATCTGGTGGTCATGGCAATATTTCAGCAACGCCACCTTGGTGTCGATGTTGTCAATCGCGTCCACAACAAAGTCCGGCTTCTGCTCATTCTCACCCCAAGGGGCCAGCAAGGCCTCAGCACTATTCCCGTCGAACTTCTCCAGCCGTAAATCGAATTTCACCCATGGCGCAATGGCTCTCAACCTCTTCGACAAGCACTGGACCTTGGGCAAGCCCACGTCCGCCAGTGTCGCTACCGCGTGTCTGTTCAAGCTGCTCAAGGTTACCTGGTCGAAGTCGATCAATCGCAATTTCGAAACGCCGGATCGTGCGAACGATGCCGTTGCATGGCTGCCGACACCACCGCAACCGACTACTATCACGAAGGAGTTGCGCAGCTTGTCGAGGCCCTCGGGTGTCAGGAAGACGCGGTTCCGCGCCAGTTGCTCGAGGATCAGCTCATCGTCGAAGTCGCCAGCTTGTGCTCTCCGGGCAAGGGCTTCAGTTCGGAGGTCTTCTTTGTCGGGGCCAGGGATTGTCCCGAGGCTCTTGAGCTGTTCAAGGGAAGAGTCGCTGTTAGTGATCAGCACTCCTTCGTCGAATCGGTGCTCAGGTCCGTGCAGGGTGGGGAACGGGGCGATCGCAAGAACTCCATACTAACTTTCTGGAGACGGTGTTCCTCACTTGGTCGAGGTATCGACTCCTTGAGCTCGGACACCCTCTTCTCTTGGGAAAGACGCTGGTAGCTTAGCAGGCCTGCGGCTACGATGCCACCAGACACGACTGCGGTGGCAGCAAGCTGGAAGCGCGAGTCGTTCGTCGCGCGTGACAGCAAGGCTGACATGATCGAACCGCAAGCAGGAACCAAAGGGAATGGGGCCAGGAAAGAAGTTGGGTGTCGTTTTGATCCTGGGCGCCTCTGGGAAGCAGACGACGTCCGAAGCCGCCCAAAATATTTCTAGACCCACAATGCCGTGTGCCACTCATCAATTAATCCTTGTCACATGTGACGTCGAACCGTTGGATTATGTAAGCAGACACCCGTTTTGAGGACGTCAATTGACAACTAGAAAGTGTGTCAAGCCATATCTTGCGCTTAAATATTGGCTCTCACTGGTCTTCAAGGTCAATAGCCGGAACCAATGGAACCTGCTAGTACTTAAATCTGCAACTCTGTGCTTCAATAATGGAAACTTACTGTGAGGTGTTATAGCGGTACACTCGTGGGCTGAAGCTCTTGTCAGTCACTCTTCGTCAATACGTCCTTGCTCCCACATTGGACAGAAAGACACTGATGTGGGGTTCTATTTATGCTCTGACTGTTGACAAAGGACATCACTGGATTCCCTGACCGACAATTTCTCTGAATCCATAATCAGGGCTACAGTCTCTGGGGACGAAAAGCATGTTTGTCGTATTCAAAACATATTCACTGCCTTGGGTAAATAATACCCTGACCTCAGTGCCTGCCTCGGCCCAGAACATTGGGCTTCAAGGCACCGGCACCAGTGCTTTCGAGCCATCCAATATCGTGCAGTACCGCCAGAGATTGAGTTTGCGGTGTACTTTTGTGATCCTTCCACTGCCCTGGTTCGCAATCAGCTCAGCCTACAGTTTGTAAGCGGTCGGGGTGAGGGTGGAATACAGATGGCGATGATGGCAACAGTGCTCTCTACTGGCTGAGTGCCAGCAGGGTTTCATCCGTTTATAAAGTCAAATCCTTGGTTTGTAAAATCATTATGGAGAATCCACACTCGAATAATGCTGCGTAGGTGTTCGTCGTGATACTATCTATACTAGTCTCTGTGACATTGTTACATTTGCATGCTTCTGGATCACTTGCATAGCACTAAGGAGGAGCCTGAAGATCAGGTCTAATTGGCTGTAAAACTTAACTAGAGATCAATCAAGAGCTAATTTCGTAATATAAGCACCAGAAAGTCCCCTAAAAATAGTAACGGAAGCTATCAGGGTCGATAATACCCTCAGATTTATCTGTGATCCATATCCCTGCCTCCTTTAGGTTCTAACAGGCGCCGAGATAGTCTGGCTAACCAAAATACAGCTACTATAAGCATCAAGCTGAGGACGTTTAGTACATGTTAACTAATCTGATGCTTATTTATGCCCTCCTGTGCAGAGAAAACGCACTAGCACAGATGCTTTAGACAAGTGCCAAGATGGGCACTGGAACCCTAAAACATCTCATAACAAAACCCAAGTTGCTAGTACAGTACCTGATTGGTGTTTCTACCGGTGGGATCCCCAGATACAGGAAAAGCGACAAACCTATATTTGAAGACGACATATATTAGTTCAACACGATTACAGTATTTCGGGTATCTGGCAGAAACACCTCTGCACTCACACATATCATCAGGCCCTAAATTGGCTATTTCCAGCATCCGTTCAAATCTTAGCTTGATTCTGTGGTTAAATCGAAGGACTAGAGGTCATTAATACTCAGCTTGATTACCGCGACAAATTTAACAGAGGAGCCATCTGTATCTGTTCATGATGAGTATAGCAAACCACCTATTGTTAGATCGCTGCTTCATACGAGGCATGCGAGTCGACCCCAGCTTGTTATTTCACAAGTATGAAAATATCTTTCCAACAGGAATCGTTATTGACTTTCGATATTTGGGTTTGAGTTTGAGGGGCCCCTCACGCAATATCTCTAGAGGTATACAAAGTTTCAATAGCTGCTCAGATCTAACTTGCGCACAAGAGATTTGGATGCGACAAGTGCTTAGTACGTGACGCGGACCATTTAGAGGGATTTCCGACTCAGAACAGGATGTTGTACAGTGTATGAAGTTGAATGGCATTATCGGCAACGATCCATGACATTTCGATTGGGTATGTTGTTTATGGTGGTTACTATGACAATATGTGATGCTTAGTATGTGACCAGTCAACCTGTAGTCACGCCGAGGAGATTTCCAGTAACTCTTGAAGGCTTCCTCTTGAACATATCTTGCATCTTTGGCTTAAGCGAAGAAGTATATAGTCAGAAACATCCCACTGCCACGTACTTGCATAAGTGAACCTCACCCACGTGCAATGCCAAGGTCTGGTACACAAAAGATGAACAATCACAAAGGCCGAGCGGAGGAGGCAATACGAATACGCGGTAGCCTGACAGATCCCTCTATCATCGGAAGCCTGTAGTCTAGACTGTCGGGCTCCTTATTGTCCTAGGGGGTATCAGAATGCCACGGGGTTTATGGTGAGCCCGGGCCGAGTTGGAGGGCCGACGCCCCTGAAGTTTGAGCTTGGCACAACATTGCCAGGGTAATGATGATCCTACACGTTTTGTTTTGATACCATATTGAAGACAACTATTAATTAGCAAGTAGTATTAGGTATCAAGTCATTTCTACACCTCGCCGGCGAAATCTTCTCGTGACATCTCAAGTGCTGTGAGAGGATATCTCGTAGGTCCAGCTCTAAAGCCCACCTGCGTCGTCATATCGATCTATATATATGAGTATTGACTCTCCTTAGTCTTTAGTGGAGCTATTCCAGCCGATCCACAGGTTCGGTAGCGAAATAGGCTTTCCAAGACTACCCGCCGAGGCGTAGCACGGTCCGGCGATATACCAAGCCTTACAGCCCACGCCTTGCCAGCCCCCTGTCTTGCAACATTCCCGATCGTTTGTTTCGCAACAAAGTGGAACGGATATGTCCAATCATCATATAAGCAATACGTCTGCTAGACTACTTGTACGAGAGGTGCGGTTACGAGTACGAGAGTCCGAGAATGTGGGGATGCAAGTACCAAGACCAGTCTCTCCCTATGTGCCAACCTAAGTACCTAGACATTTATATAGCTAGGGACGTTGCACATTGCTTGGTCTCATTGGACATGTTTTTCACCATCTATCTTCCCCGCATATAGTGTATCTCCTTGCGGCCGAACCAATGTCGTCAACAACAGTTATCGTCACGGGGGCGGGTGGTGGTCTAGGAAAGGCCATCGCCACCGCCTTCCTCGCTACAGGCGCCAACGTCGCCATCTGCGACGTCGACCAGGAACGGATCACAGCAACGGAGCAGGAGTGGACATCGGCCGGGCACAAGGCCGACAAGTTCCTCACCACCATCACGGACGTGGCCGACCGCGCGTCCGTGCAGAAGCTCATCGACGACACGGTCGCCAGGTTCGGCCGGCTGGACGTCCTCGTCAACAACGCCGGCATCATGGACAACTTCTCGGCCGTGGGCGACTGCGCGCCCGAGCTCTGGAACAGGGTGCTGGGCGTCAACCTCCACGGGCCGTTCAACACCTGCGCCGCCGCCGTCAAGCAGTTCCAGGAGCAGGACCAGCCCGGCGGTCTCATCTTCAACATCTGCTCCATCGCGGCCCGCCTTGGCCACTGCTCGGGGGTGGCGTACACCGTATCCAAGCATGGTCTCGCAGCCCTGAACAAGAACACGGCATTTGCGTATGGGGACAAGGGGATCTACTCGATTTCGCTCCAGATGGGTTCCATGAACACCAACATCACCGACGCCATGGCGAAGGGGGTCAACATGGACCTACTCCAAAAGTTCATCGCGTCGCACACGAAGGCTGACATTGAGAAGCACGGTGTAGCATTGGAGGATGCGGCCAATTACATTGTGTTCATATCTTCGAACAGGGGCCTCGCGAAGAGTCTCAACGGGTCAGCCGTCGACCTGACCAACAATTGGCCTGAGGCTTGAGCGGGATTGTGGGCGGGGACCATTGATGCACTATGAACTCGTAAAGGCTAATATTACCACCTAATCCAGTTCTCTGGTCATTGTCGGCTCCATGGTTGTCTTCCTGTGATAACCAAATCCTTGACGGAGGGGATTTTCCGGGCACGGCGTTGGGCTTTCTAGAGATTTTTCATCAAGCAATAATTGGATAGAAAGTTGCAACGAGACCCATCGAAGGCACGGCAACTCTTGCACATGTACTCAGATCAGTGGGACCAGCACATGCATTGGGTAGACAGCGCTCATAGAAATATTAGTCTCTCTAGACAACACTTGCCAAGGGTATATGCATTTGATGTTGCAGTCCAACTGTACAACTATTTTTGTTCCCTGCATACGTTTTTTCTCCTTTACACATACATCTAGTTGTTGAGATGTCACTCATTATTTGACATGATGAGGGCTCAAAGATCTAAGTAATTAGGTTGGAAACCTCCAGATGTCGGGTTAGACATCGAATTCAGCACCCAAATGGTCTCAACTAGAGAGCCGTGTAATGCAAATATGGAGCAACTAGGTAGGTACCTAGGTAGACCGTATACAGTAGTTTCCTTGGTATACGCTCTGGGTGCTTCCCTGCCCCGAATTGGTCTTGATGGTCTCGGACAACTTGCCCTACCGACCATCCCATCTTCATGTGACGACGATCCGTCCGTATTACCCAGGTGGGTACCCTAGGGTATGGTGCACATTGGGACTATTATGTGTTAGACAAGCCCTTCACATGTTGGGACGCCACCATGCACGATTCTCGTACGGGCCACCCAAGACGGAAACGGACTGCATCACGACTCTGAGCTGAAACTGCTTCCTTGACTGCGCAGATACTCTAGCGTCATGATAATGATCCGCGATCCTGCGGGCACAAATCGGGTAGGACGTTGATGGTAACACAGGTCCACAGCAGGACGCCTCTTGCTGTAGAATGCAAGCGAGGTTTCATCTCGATGGCACGCAAGAGAGA
Source organism: Cytospora chrysosperma (assembly GCA_016808195.1). Lineage (NCBI taxonomy): Eukaryota > Fungi > Ascomycota > Sordariomycetes > Diaporthales > Cytosporaceae > Cytospora > Cytospora chrysosperma. The sequence continues at coordinate 2,096,739 of JAEQMF010000012.1, forward strand.
CCTGTTTCCGACTGCTGCGACCTCGAGGTTTGTTAGTAAGGGGTTGTTTTTCTGGAGGGATATATAACCCAATGGGAACTCGTCGGGTTGACTGACGGAGATATTCAGAAACAATCCGTGACTCTGTCACAGATAAATAAACAGAACGAATCATCTGATCACCTGACCTCCAAGACACCATGGCTCCCATGATCAATCAAGACGCCTGGCCCGATAGCATAACGGACCCAGAGGTCCGCAAGCTCCTAGAGACCTTCTACGAGCTGTCCAACGCAGCCAACTCGGCCAGTGACATCGACACCAACGAAAAGGCATTCGCGGACCTGTTCGACCCTGAGAAAGGGGTGTACCAGCTGGCCTCGAGGAAGGCTGAGGGGAGGGACGGTAAGTTTCACTGTCGCATACATTCTCATCATATACATATCAATATATATATGAACATATGTCTATCTCGGGACTAATCAGACCTGACCGGAAGCCATCTTCGCCCTGCGCAAGGCTCTCTTCGCATACATTCCTCGGCGCGAGCACACGGCTGTCAAGCTGTTCACCTACGGGCAGGACCAGACGCAGATCATGGTTCTGGGCAAGGTCGAGTATAGCCATCATGCCGGCCATGACACGGCTGGTGACTGGGCTGCCAAGGTCGTGCTGACCAGGGCTGGGGGCGAGCCCAAGTTCCTGGAGGTCAACATCATCGTGGTGAGTCGGTTCCGGCTTCAAGGAGATCTCCCAGACTCTCTGCCGAATATTGTCTTCTGACACTGTCACTTAGGATACTGCGGCTCATGTCTGAGCCCTGGCATTAGAGGTTTCCTGAGAGGATGGACCGAAGACTGCTCCGATCATTTCAGCAGATCTTGTATACGCCCGGCCGAGATTGTTGGAGTACATTGACCCCCTGTAGGATTAATCCTGCCTTTCCTTCTTCAATGGAGATACTGTTTAGCTCACTCGGATACCCTTACAATAAATCCATATCCAGCTATAAGATCAAGTTCATTCCCAGTTCATCTAAATATGATCACCCTTTGATTTGCAACGTAGTGCTCTGTTTTCTAGTTATAATAAATAGCCTCCTTGGAAGAATATACAATATGATAAAGGCCCCCTCTTATCTAGTTGTATCCGTGAATACATGTTCCTGACGCTTCGCCAGGCACCTCTTCTAACCCCGTGCCGACGTACCCTACAAGACCACCAACCCTCCTAACCCGAGCCCTCCCTCCTCTTACCCATTTCCCTCTCCAGACCAGCCACATACTTCTCATCCACACACCCCGGCCCCGTACGTTCACGGATCAAGTCCCTCGCCACCTCCCTCAACTTATACTTCTGTATCTTCCCGCTCGCCGTCTTGGGGTACCCCTCGGCCCAGAAGACAAACTTGGGCACCAGGTGGCCAGACAAGCGGTCGCGCACCCACTGCCGCATGTCGTCCCCGCGGAGCACCGGCCGGCCCGCGAGCCGCCCCGGGTCCGCGGCGCCGGGGGTGCCGGGGTGGCCGTCGTCCTCGGTGGCGACGACGCCGTGCCTCGGCACGACGAACGCGCAGACCGCCTCCCCGTGCCTGTCGTCCGGCACGCCGACCACCGACGCCTCGGCGACCAGCGGGTGCTGGAAGAGCACGTTCTCGATCTCCAGCGGGTGGATGTTCTCGCCCCCGCGGATGATCAGGTCCTTGATGCGCCCCGTGATGGACACGTAGCCGTCCTCGGACATGCTCGCCTCGTCCCCGCTGTACATCCACCACCTCCCACCCCCCGCTGCGCCGCCGCCGCCGCCGCCGCCGCCGTCCCTCCCGGCGTCCACGCCCAAGGCCGCGCCCGCGTCCGGCTCGAACGCGCGGACCTCTCCCGTCCTCGCCTCGTCGCCCCAGTACCCCTGCATGACGAGGTACCCGCTGGCAGCCAGCTCGCCGCGCTCGCCGACGGGCAGGACCCTAGCCCTGTCGGCGGGGTCGACGATCTTGACGCGGGTGTGCGGCATGGGCTTGCCGACGCTGGCGGTCCTCCTGTGCGGCGGATCCGCTGGGCTCGTCATGCACGACACGGGACTCGTCTCGGTCATGCCGTAGCAGATGACCAGCCCGCGCAGCCCCAGCGCGCCGTACAGCTTGCGCATGAGGGACTCGGGCACCGAGGAGCCCGCCGCGATGCCGGTCCTCAGGTGCGTGGGCAGCCGCGCGGCGTCCTCGGTCGGGAGGAGGCCCGCGCCCTTACTGTTGTCGTCGAGCACCTCGAGCATGGACACGAACATGGTCGCCACGCCGTAGAGGCCCGTGGCCCGGTGGTCGGCTGCCATCCTCAGGCTCGCGAGGGGGTCGAAGGCCGGCGAGGGGAGGAGGATCGCCGCCCCGGTCGTCGCGGTGGCCATGTATCCCAGCACGCAGCCGAAGCAGTGGAATAATGGCGGGGGGCAGACTATGAGATCAGAGGGGGTAAGACCCATTCTGTTGGCGATCAGGTAGCCGTTGTTGAGGATGCTGGTGTGCGAGAGCATGGCCGCCTTGGGATGGGAAGTGGTTCCGGATGTGAACTGGATGTTTATGGTCTCATCTGGGCTCAAGGATGAGTCGGGGACCACGGATCTGGTGTCGCTGAGGCGTGTAGATGGGATCAGTTCCGAGTAGGGAGTGAGTGAAGGGTAGTCGTCCAGTCGAAAATCCACAGCAGGGTGAGATGCCGTGTTATCCACCACTATGACTTTCCTCAACGTCGGGACATGTGGGCTCTCGATCCTGCCACTCCCAAGATCCGGGACCAAATTCCTCAGCAGCTCCAGATTACTTCGTCCACGGCACGGCTTGTAAGCCCTGTCCGCCACAGCGCCGATTATCAGGATCTCAACCCCCAGGTGTGAGAGCGCAGCGGCGACCTGCGAGGCGTTGAAGGTCGGGTTCAGGGGCACCAGGATCGCTCCCAACTTGAAGACGGCATAGGTCAGGGTAGCATGTTCGGCAGTGTTACCGAGCTTGACGGCTACCCTGTCTCCCTTCTTGACGCCCAGTGACCGCAGGGAGTGAGCCAGAGCGTTGGAGGTCGAGTCTAGGGCCGCGTAGCTCAAGTTCACTTCTTCAGCTGGACCGGTGGCCGTGGGAGCCCGGCATATCACTGCCGGCCTGTCGCCATACTTGGAGACGATCTCGGCAAAGTGCTCGGGTATCGTGTGAGGTAGGAGGGGCGGCTCACTGGGCCCTTGTGATACACTGTAGGTCAGGCCGCTCGAGTGTCTCGCTTGAGAACGCACCACAGGGCCAAATGTGGTTCTTAATCCTATATCCCGACGTGTGCATCTCAATTGTCGGACTCGAGCCACCTTGAGCCCATAGAGGAACCTCGAGGCAGACGTTGGCGACATGAGGTCAACACGAGAGAATAGGGGTTAGGCTGGGGAGGGAATAGTAGCTAGAGTAAAGAGATAGGTTAGAGGAATGAGACGAACAAGATGCCTTGAACAAAGCCAGGAGCATAACAATGAGGAGGAAAGGCTCATGCACGTATACGGATCCGTACATTTGTACTCAACTGCACTCCAACCTCAAAATGCGGGGTTGATCGATGTCTGAGAAGAAGAACCCGGAGGAACTCTGTTGTCACTCACTCAAGGTCTCCAACATTCTCTCTGTTCGTACATTGCCACGAGGAGCCGACCAAGATCGGCTGAGATGTTCCGCTCTGCTGAATCTTGACCCAGCCATGTGCTGAACAGCAGTGCCCGGATCAAGCACGCTGCCAAGGAAGTCAAGGAGCTGAGCCCTCGATGCCTTGACACCCCCCCTCCCCCCCCCGAAATCCTCCCTCTCTCTTCCCCAAGCCAGGTGATCTGCAGCACATGGAACATCACCCAGCAAAACAAAAAGGAGACAGACAGGGCATGGCACGTGCCCGGTGTAACTGTGGGCCAAGTACCCGTAGCAGATGCCCCAGGGTGTCTTGGAACGCGCAAGATACTTCAATGGGAGAGCAGCAGCAGCAGCCAAGACGAAGAATAGACGACGACAAGTACCGGGCGACGAGTACAGTATGTGTTGCGTGATACTTCGTCCAGATGAATGCCTTTTTGTCGTCCCCGGATTTCTGGCCGTCCTGCTTGCGTGCATCATCCGCCAGAGTCAATAAGCACCTGGATGAGGAATGCGTGGGGGAGGGAGAATATAAAGAAAAAAGGCCCGCCGGAGGAAACCACCGCTGAGGTTTCTCATCCTGCCGTCTATTATATTCTTCTAAGGTCGTAATCGTCCCTCAATCGATATGACATTGACCACAGTGGCGTTTTCCCTGCTTTTGTTTTTTGCCCTCTAGCCACCCTTCGCAGAAACATGCGGTCGAAAAGAGAACCCCTGGACTCCATTCGCATGCAGTGTTTCGGCATGTCCGAAAGAAATTCGAAAGAAGAAAACACAACGGGAAATATCTATACACAACAAGAGATGGGGCTCAAGTCCCCGTTAGGTTTCACCGATGTGCCTCTCACTCTCGGGTTTCCATGTCCCTGCAGAAGTGTCAGTTAGTCGGCGCAATTGCGGATCCGGTAGATATGCTGTAGAAGAATTGATGCTCACCCTGGAAGCCATGCATCACAAACGCCATCGGGTCATCAATCTCCTTCGCCCCCATCTGCTGCACACCGGGCGAGAAGCTGGTGATCGGCAGCACTATCACGTCGCCGACCTTCCTGGCCGTCTCCATGCCCGTGAAGTTTCGCCAGTCGATCACGTCCTTACCCGGGCTCATCTGGAAGAAGCGCGGGTCGTTGAAGTACTCGAATATCGTGTCCGTCCAGATCGCGGGCCCCGTGAACTCTATGACGTTCTTGCCCTGGAACCCTGAGAGCGAGCCTGACCTCTTGAGCCGGAGCGTCTCGGCCGTGATGCGCGCCACGACGTCCCTCAGGACGGGGTGGCCGGACTTGGCCTGTATCGTCCACTGGCAGAACTGGATCCGCCGGCTGTACCACTCGTGCCAGTCGGGCCTGTCCGGGTCCGCCTCGATGCCTATGACCAGGCCGACGGTGTCGCGCGGGACCGAGTCAGGCACCCACTCCACGGCGGACTTGAGCGCAATCGTGTCGATGTCGCTGTAGACGCCGCCGCGCGCGAGGAGGATCAGGTACCGGAAGAAGTCGGCTTTCAGGACGGGGAGGGGCATCGCGTCGTAGGCCTCGAGCACCTCGGGGACGGAGGCGTAGAAAAGCTTGATGAGGTTCTCGGCCACGTCGTCCGTGATCACCTCGTGGATGAAGCCCTCGTGGTATCGAGACCATGAGGCCTCCTCTTCCCTGAAGGTAAACCTGCCGTCCGCCGGGGTGTACTTCCAGGTCTGCCATATGTATGCGGGGAACTTGGCCTCGATGTCGTAGGGGTACTGGTATGCGAGCTTTTCGTAGGTCGACATCTTGGACATGTCCTGCATCGTCTTCTGTGCTGGCGACTCCCCTGCACCCCCGGCGGCTCCCTTGCCAACTGCTTTTCCCCCTCCATCTTGTGGTGTGCTTCCTGTCGATGATGAGGACTGTTTCGAGGACTCTGGGAGGCTGTCGATGTTTTGGTGATGCTCCTGGTCTACTGGTAGTGATGGCGCCACGGGCGCGTGCGATCGTGTCAGGACGTAGAAGAGGGTTATGAAGAGGGCGGCGGCCATCAGGGCCCGCTTGAAGCTAAGCATGTTGGGCAGTGGTGGAGCTGCTCAGCCCACGCCGCAGTAGAGGATCAGCGACGGCTGCCGAGGGACATTGAGTGCTTGACCAGTGTGGCGGCGCTTCAATTGGGACGGACAGTGAAGGGTGGACAGTGGACGTGGACAGCAGCGGAATGGTTCGTCGAGAACGGGGGTGACGTCGCGAAGATGGTGGTTGTGGTGGTTCGTATGCGACGTGTCGGAAAGGAAAAAAAGGCCCCCAAGATTTCTGAGCAGCGGGTGGATTTGCAGTAGGCGTCGTCGTGTCGTGGAGAGAGCGCAGGGGCCAGGTAAAGCAGGCTGTTATGAGAGTTATACTCGGGAGAAAGATGAGAAAAATGAGAAAAATGAATGACTAAAAGGTGATCGAGACGAAAATGTCTCTCTCTACCTTGTCTTGCAGCAGTGGTCGACGACAAGAAACTCGCCGGATGCGACACAAGACACTTATACACGACACGACTAGCCAGGAAAGAGTAGTGTGCGTGTAATCTGTAGATGTTTACAGCCAAGGCAGCTCAGCTAGGCAGGATATAGGTGTATGCGGGAATCTACACTACCACTGTGGGCGGTCTTGGCCTTTTTGATCTCGCCAAGTCCTGCCTGCCTGACAGGGAACAGGGGCCCTCAAGCGAAACATTTGGGGGGGTGGCTAGGCGTGTGGGCTGCGCAACCTTGCGGGGCCCTGCGGACGACGACGACGACGGTTCTTGATACAGTACCCAGATACAGGTCTCTTCAACGGTCCTTCTCGATCTTGGCTTCTAGGTCAACGTTGAGGTTCAAAGCGCAGCATCACCTACACTACTATGTACCTACTGAGCACTTAGTACTGCATTGACACATTACCCCATGTACTTGAGTACTACCTAGGTAAGTATGTATGTGCATCGGTGTGGGTACGCGAGTAAAGCTTCTTTGGTACTATCAAACTTACGGGATATCTAGGTACCTTGGTACTTAGTCAGGTCGACTACCAGGTAGGAACTTAAAAGTACCAAGTACGTATTTACAGCAGAGACTCACTACTATACATACATCAACATCGACATCGGCATCGGCACCGCATCAGACGGCATCAGATTGCGCATGTGTCCACGAATCTCGGCGGGGCTCCCTCAGCAGCACAAGGAACATACGTTTAACGGCAGCAGGGATACTGGGTAGGGATGTTTGTGTTGCTTGATTAGCTGACAGGATGATTTGCATTCATCTACTACCCTATGTACCAAGGTATGTACAGACCATTCCCGTGCTTGTAATCTAGAATACTATAGCAAAGTTGCTAGTACCAAACACCACTGCCATGCCATGCGCGGGAATTATATTTGGCCCAAACCCAGGAAATACAACGTATTCAATATAGCAACATTCCATATAACACCTTGTCAAACACTGCAGATTTGTCCGCTGCCAGGTAGGTATACCGGGACAAACATTGCTGCGTACTACCTGACTATCTTTACGACAGGGAACATCATGCTGGCCCACGCTGGGTACTATGCACTACTTCCATACATACGTAAATACACCTAGGTGTATCTCGCGACCCGGCGCTGGCGATCCCTTGAAATTCCCTGATGCAATATAAAGAAGGGCAAGATCTGAGGATGCTCCTCTGTATAGTACATGATTCTCAATTAGCAGACAAAGTACAGTGCCTTCTTTTCCTCGTCCTACTAGACTGAAGAATGCGACTACACCAGGATGACGAAAATGGTCCCCTTGTGACTTACAACAAGAAGAACAATCCATGGATCCTTCCCTCCCTCCAACATACAGACATCCATCCTGGGGGGCAATCTGACTGCGTTGTATATGGCAGCCTTTTTACAACCTCGCTCAACTGTATATCCTCGTCATCCTCGTCAGGCCCGTGATACCTGCCGCCGCCGCCACCCCATCCTCAAGTCATCCTGGACCTTGATCTCGTCCCCAGGGTGGATATTAGAGCTGAACGCCCCAGCAGAAGCCACGGCCCGTTCCGATCAATCCCAGCTGTCTTTCTGGTGCGACATCAGACCGCACGAAATGCACTGGGGGTGCAACTTACAAGCATCCGTGCAGTCCTTGATTCTATTGTGAGGCCCAGAATCATAAACAGCAATACTGGAACCACATGTTGCTAAAGTCCTCGAATGTGAAGTGCAATCGAGCCCAGGCGCCACAAGATGGGAACTTGCTGCTTGCTGTCGCAGAGGGTTGGTGTCTTCTAGGGTGGGCCGGCTCAGGGTTTAACCCTGGCTGGTTACAACATCAGGAAAAATTTCGGCTTATCATCAAAAGACAGGCTCATGAAGAAAGCTCATTCAACCTCATTAATTCACCACCGCCAATCAGACTATTCCGGTCCTTTTTTACCCATAATCACAATGCTGGCCGAAGAGTTCTTTTCCTCAGTCTGTGGACCCCCATTGACCAGCAACACGGCCATCGCAAAAGACGTGGGCATCTACGCACACTCTCTCTGGCCGACGTTTGCTGCAAAGTCGACGTTCAGGAAAAGCGCAACGCCGCCAAACTGCCTCGCTGTAAACGACACTCATGTGTTTGCCGCACAACACGAAAAGGGATATGTCCATGTTTACTCACGCCTGCGCGGAAACCAGGAAGCCTTTGTGGCTTTCCCAGAAAGGATCAGATGCTTGACTCTCGCCGGCGGCGTGCTCGTTGTGGGGACCGTGGAGGGTAGGATCATGCTGTGGGAGGTGAGTGCTTCGAGAATCCCAAAAGGGGAGAGGGGGTGTCTACAATAACCGCCAATAACTGACTCTTGTCACAGACATGCACTGGGAGATTGGTGTCATTGCCTGCACGCCACGTTCAGGCTGTGTCTTGCCTCGCATCGACGCCTCATCATCTGCTGACCGGGTCCGACGACTCCAACGTCCAGGTCTGGAGCCTCGCCCAGCTTATGGAGGTTGAGAGCAACGAGGAGCAGGAGCCCATTGTCAGCTTCTCCAACCACAGGGGAGCAATCACCGCCATCGTGGCAGCTGCTGGCGACAACCCAGAAACGAGCATCTGCGTATCAGCAAGCAGGGACAAGACGTGCATCATCTGGAACTACCGGACTGGTACTATCCTCCGGACTCTGCTTTTCCCCGCCTCTCCTCTTGCTCTCGCCCTTGATCCTTGCCAGAAGGGCGTTTACGTGTCAACAGAAGATGCTTCCATCTTCTCCATCGAGTTCTTCGGCCCGAAACCCTTGCTCGGACCCGACAGTGAGGATGCATCGACTGTAGTGCAAGTCACATCGCCATTCTGCGCCGTTCCGTCAGAATCCGGGCCTGCTTCTTGCCTGGGCTTGACCTACGATGGCACAGTCCTCCTTTCAGGGCACCCCAAGGGACAGATCCATGCCTGGAGCATGACTGATAGGCAGTCCATCAGCGGCGCAAAGGTGCTGACGAACGTGAATGCCGCCGTCACCAACATAGTCATGGTCGCACCGCTGTCAGCCGGCACAAGAGCCACCAAAGCGTTGAACATCGTCAAGCCGTCCGAGGGCCAGCGTGGGTACACTTTCACCGCGCAGTTCGAGGCTGATCTCAAACCTGAGACGCCGTTTCAAGCAATGGTCAAGACGCCAGGGTACTCGCCGGAGACGCTCGAAAGTGCGATCTCTGCTTTCCTGCAGCCACCCGCAGCGGACGGCGATGTCAGTGACGAACTATCACCACGCCAGATCCAGGAGCAATGGGAAATCATCGACACGCAGAAGTTGCCGCACGCAGGCACAGCTCATCTCTCATCCTTTGCCAAGGTCTCGTAGGGCTCGAGATTCTCACCAAGTCGCGGGTGCGCGTCTGGAAACCCCAAAGAACTACTTCATCCGCATGAGACCTCACCATTCGCCTGCACTCCGTGCCTCAGCCAGCTGGTTTCATTGTGATCTTCTGGCTGAGAGCGCTCGAGGGTCACGAGGGTGTGGCTGAGTTGACAGCAATATGATGAAAGTTTCACCAGCACTTGCCAAAGCTTCCAACAATTTTATGTTGAACTTGGCCAGCCGGGTGTTGTCCAGAATGCGGTTCAGCAATCTCAAGTGCATGATTGCTGTCTTGTTGGTAGCATTTGCTAGCTGCTGCAATTTTGAAGGCAGCGATTCGACAAAACATTCAATGTTCACGGACAACATGTGGTCCAGGTCACTTCTAGCACCGGTCCTCCAGCCAACTTCATCTTTACGGGCTATTTGAGAAAACGAAACGGGTTTGGGCGGCGAGATAGGGGCAACGGCAATGCAATGAGTGCACAGATGACGCTCCAAGGAGTAACGCTCATCCAACCATCAAGCGAGTACAATGGCCTCGTGGGAGGTGCCAACCATCGCCCCCCGGCAGTTTCTCGTGGGTCACTTCCGTGGACGCGTTCCAGAGTCCCGGCGGCTGAACAGTCAGGGAGCAGGTGATTTTCAGGGGTGATGAGTTCTTCGAACTGGTCTTCTCGAAGCCCTCGTTTCAGAAGGGAACGGTGGGCAGCTACCTAGTTACTTTCGACAGCCACGCTCCGCAAGACGGTGCGGATGGGATCAGAGACTCCAGGCCCCAAGTTGTGAGGATTCCCCCTGTCATATCTGTCAATGACAATCATGTCTGGACCATTCATGGAGAGTTGTCATTGTCGTGCGGAACGTCTGGTGAACACTTCACAGTACATCAATCACCATTAACATTCCGGTGGCTGATGGACTCGACGTCACTTCTACTGCACCAGTCTTCGTCTCTTCAATCAATCTCTAAAATGAGAAGATCACCAAAACCAGCAAGGGCCCCGTCGGCTTTATCAAAGCTGTTGCATGCAAACCATCAGGCCAGGAACGAAATTACCAACGGGAACAAGCCGGGTGCGGTACCAGGAGTTGCTCGTGCGACTTATCAAGGTTAGGGTTCTCTGAAAGCTTTTGGCACGCCGGACTGTGGAAGGACGGAACTGGTCTTGATGTGGCTTGATGGAAATGTCTATTTATAGATCTATAGATGGACGATAGGCCCTCAGGCATTTGACTAGGTCGAAGGAATAGACAGTGGTAGAGATACCTATTGTATCAAAGACAGTAGTAGACGAGTTGACAAAGGGTTTGCAGCTGAGAACTAAATCACCTGCAAGTCGTCTATCTACGACTCTACGATCGAGACTCGGGCCATATTCTATCAATCATCTTCATATAGCAAATTCGGGGTAGAGAAACAGGATGTTCGGAATTACATCGCATCATTCATAGAAAGTTCTACTTGTTTACACTATACACCATGCACGAACGGTCTTGAAGCCTTTAAGTATATAATTGAGTACTAAGTACGCAGTCACGCAAAGGTTGCGGCGTTGTTCCTGACCGCCCGACTTGGCCTGACCAGACCCGGGGAGTTGGTACAGAGCAGGCACCTGGGTCCAATTCAGAGCCTATTCCGGCTTGGTATTAATGGCGGCATTGTTTCCAGTCAAGAATCAAACGAAACTTGATTGCCTACAACAATTCTGACCATCCCTGTATTGTCTTGGAATCCTTTGGGTTGCGTAGCCTTACATCTCAACCCCCTTCTGGCCGCGGCCAGTCCCACCCCTGGTCAACACCCAACCGGCATAGCAGACGAAACATGGAAGGAATCTGACGGCCTGGGTGGGCAGTCGCAGTACTACTCCAGGAGTTATGGAGATGTTTGCAACGTAGCAAGGGTACAGCAAGCAGGATAGCACCTCTCTTGAATATAAGGCCCCCCCTGGTGTTGCACATGCACATGAGCCTTCCCTTTCCATTCTCTTTCATATACATCGTCCACAATCTCTTTGCCGAATTTTATATAAGCCATTTTATTCTTGTGAAACCACAATGACGACGTCTCGGAGGACCATTCTTGCCAAGAAGGCGGCTGTTTCCAACCCGTCTACTACGAAGTTGCAGAATACGCCAGTGCAGAATGCGTACAATCCTGACGTACTACTTCCAGGTTGGTTGAGCTCCCAGTTTGGCCTTTGCTTCTCACGATTTCTTGCCGTCTAGGGAGCACAATTTGAAGACAAATTGCTCCGACTTTCAGACCCAGTTCAACATGCCCATCGTCTTCCGGTCGTCTGGATGTCTACTAATCAGATTATTTTCAGATGAGTTCCGGGTGTATGTGTTCCAACAGTCCTCAATTCCCCCGGCCACTGAAAGGTAGATGAGTGCCTGACGTATCCAAAGTTTTCACATTGGGAATTCCAGCTACAGTGTGGCCTTGGGTACGATCAAGAAGAGCCCGCAGGGCGAATTCAGCGACATCACGGTGCCCTCAAGGGCTTGTGACACAGCGCTGAAGGTAGGGGTCCTCTTCCTGTTCCTCCGCAGCGACAATTCTCTAGCACGTATTCATCAAAGCGGCCGCTGACCGAGAGACTCTTGCTACCCCCCAGGGCGATAGATCGGAAAAGTTCAGCAGCATTAGTGCCGTGTTTACGCAGCTCGAGTCGCCCTCAACAGTACCTCTGCCCAAATTCCGAGTGGCTGGTAACGAGTATAAGCCTCACAAGCTAGCTACAATGTCGAACTGCTTCTATGGACTTGATACCAAGGGTGGCGTATGTACTCCATTCCCTTATTATGTTGTCGGCTAGAAATATCGACAAATCTGGCTGTGGCACCGAATCCTCGCCCCTCTTCCCTTCACTTGATTCTGTCTCGGGAGGCTGGGGGCGGGTTGTGGTATTGTACTGGGAAAAATTCCCAGCTTACTGATCCTTCCCATGGGGTTTCCCAACTTTGAGGACTCGAGAGTAGACTAACTCGGGTTCACAGTCGAGAGCCACAGTCCTCGCTGTCCGGACCGACAACGGATACGTCGTTATCGCCATGGTTGATGATTGGCAGCGAGCTCTGAACAGTGTTAGGACCCTGGCCAAAGGTCTGCAAAAGTATGGTGCGAAGAAATAAGCGGAAGACGAGGGACGCTTCTCCATAGGCTGGTCATGGAATAAACAGAATATGTATGTAGGAGCGTGGTGGTATAGAGCAATATGATACTTGACATGTATTATACTTACTAAGTACTTAGGTATGGGCGTTGACCAGTTGATGTAACCCTTTCACTGCTCAAAATCTAGATCAGAGTCAGAAGCAAAAACAAAAGAAGAAAAAAAGGCAAGCACAAAATCATTATAAAAGCCTGATGCTATTTCGGTACGTATAGTATTGCATGCCACCTGCAGTGCAATATAATAAACCAAGCTCGAGCGACCAGAACGCATTCGGATCAGTGTGTTGATAGTAGCCCTACTTATCTTCCGAGGCCTGTCGGCGCTTATAAGCGTCAGCCGGGACGATTTCCTCAGCTCCAGTGTGTCTCTTGCACATGATTTGCCCCTTGACCTCTACACATCACTCACTTCTGCATGAAAAGCCCCTAGATATCACGCAATCTGTATACCTAAGTATCAAGTCATCGAGACCCTCCCAAGACTGAAGGGACACCACTACTCAGTGTCGAGACTCCACGATGGACCCAGTCACCGAGCAGGCCGACTCACCCTCATCCTCCGGACGGCCACGGCCGCGGGTTCAGTATGCCTGTGAGGCTTGCCGGATCGCGAAGGTCAAGTGCATACCCAGCGATACAGAAACCATATGCCAAAGGTAGAGCTGTCGGGTCCCTCATACTTACATGCAATGTTGTACAACTTGTCGACTAACCCATGAGTTGCACGCTTTATTAGATGCTCCACATCGAAGCGCGAGTGTATCTTCAAAACAGGTCCCCGTACTAGGAGGCGCCGTTCTAAATTGTGAGATGAGATACAGTGCCTTTCCTTCGGGTACTAATCAAAGAGCTCCTTGGGACTGACTGTCTTTGGCAGACATCCAGCGGCCACTCGCAAGACACCGCCGCCATCGGCACCCTCCAAGACCTTTACAATCAACGTCCCCATGTCAGTAGAAGACGGCGCCGATATAGAGCCTTCTGATAGCTTGAACGCCCTATGCGATGCCCACGAGGGCTTCCTCGACGACCTCATGCCTGAGCAAGGACCTAGCGGGGACAACATCACTACACGGTCATCTAAGCCACAGTCATCCGCCAGTGGCCGTGAATCCTCATCCTCGACGCCCTCGGTGAGCTCTCGCTCTGTGCATGATTTCAGTAGCGTCCAGCCGCAGTTCAACCTTGACTCGGCAGCGTCGCTTCTTGAGTCTTTCCGGGAGGGCATGCTGCCTCACTTCCCGGTGGTCGTGCTGACCCCGGGTGTGACTGTCTCATCGCTGGCCAGGCACAGGCCATTTGTGCTCCTCGCAATATTGGCTGCTGCGAGTGGAGGCCGGAGCCTGCAGGGGCACAGCTTATATGATGAGGAGTTCCGGAAGGTCTTGGGACTCAAGTTCGTGAGCGGTGGTGAACGGAGCTTGGAGTTATTGGTGGGACTTCTTATCTACTGTGCTTGGTGAGCTTGAATTTCCAGGACTCATGGCGCCTTTGCCTAGTTACGTTCATTGTAAGTTCGATGTGGACGAGCTGACAGTTTTGTGTATAGGTACCCTTTCCATCTGCGACCAAAGAATAGGCAGGCTCGTCAGTATTTCCGCATGGCAATGGATATAGTCCATGACCTAGAATTGGATCAAGCCTCTCATAACGAGGACGTCGAAATGGTTAGGGCGGATCAGCAACGTGTGGCAGGTATACGAGCATATGTATCTTGTTACTACCTCTGCTCCAGCTTTGCCTCGAGTTTTGCCAAAAATCACTCGATTCCGTATCAGCAGTGGACGGCGACCTGCTGCAATATTCTGGAGAGCGTTGTTGATAACGAAGCAGCAATAGCGGACCAAACCTTGGCGTGGCTTGTTCGTCTCGCCCATATTGCGGAACAGGCATCATTCCTAACCAAGAGACAAGATATACTGCAGCACGAAGACCAGCACGAATTGCTGATGGTTAAAGGATTGGAGGCGCAACTGAGAGAGTGGCAGGCCCGGATGTCACCGGACGTCACCACGAAACGTAAGTAAACCGCTCACTGGATACTAATTACTTCAGGATAGGTCCTTTGTTCAGCAAGACTGACGTCCTCTAGCCGTTCTTAAGATGGCAAACATGTTCACTCAGATCGTCCTCGACGGCTTCCCGCTCCTCAAATTTCCTCGATCCAATACCCAGAAGCGAGACCAAATGTCACCAGGAGGCCGGGTTGACCCGAGCAGGCTACTCGTCTGTGCAAATGGTCTGCGCACATGGTACGACTACATCGCCTCTCTGCCAGAACCCGACTTCGCCAACTTTGCCGGCACCGACTGGGCTCGTCTGATCGTGGCAGTGATCCTCGGCTTCCGACTGTCCTTCCCGATACCTGATGAATGTCCAGGATGGGACCATGCTGTCGCCCGTCAAGTCCTCGACCTGGGCACGTTCCTACATGGGTTCTCGGGAGACGATGGCGACAAGAGCCGGATGCTGACGCCGGCTCCAGGCAGGAAGAGCTCTAGCACTGGCGTCCTGTCCGCAAGCAGGGTCGTGTTTGGGGTCGTCAGGCGCAAGTACGAGAGACGTCTTGCAGCTATCGAAAGGGCAGCTGCCGTGGAGCCGCCACATCCCATGCCCCCCGATGCAGAAAAGGGCCTCCAGAGGTGTCCGATGTTCGATGGAAGTCTCGATCCGTATCTGGATATCTGGGATGACTCTCTTCTGAATACCACCAAACTCGCAACCCCCCGGTTGTCAGCTTCCGCCTTGGATACCGGATCCGTGGTGGTGGATAGGACAGGATCAGTCCCGCGCATTCAGCCGATGATTTTCCATGATCTGTGGGCAACGATGACGATGGGATGGAGCCAGGAGGGTTCCGCGAGTCTGGACTTTAGTAATAACTAAGGACTTAGCTTTCAAGAGCTCTCGAGGTCCATGTCGAATATCCAAGTCTGCCTGTTTCATCGTCTTATTATGGCTGCCATATCCCTTTCACAATAAGGATAGACGGAGCACGCATGACACTACAACTTCCGGGGACAATATCAAAGTAGATAATAGTCTATGTGTATATTTTAATTATGTAGTATCAATCGTTATTTGATCATAGGTGCACTAGGATATCCCCCCAGGTCCCTTGTGGTTCACGCTGCTCGGCCCGGCCCCATTGTCGCCCTGGTATGTAGCTTGCGCGTATATTTTCTATCCCAATCATTGTACTTCCGACTGACATTCTCAACACTTCACCCTAAAATCAAAACCAGACCTGACCCATTTCGCACCAAAGATGAGCACGAAACCTATGATGGTAGCGCAGGCCGCCCAGATCTGTGCTCCGGTGAACTTGCCGCCGTCCGCACTCTGCAGGGCCCCTCCCACAGGCGGCCCCGTCATCGACGCGAACGAGATGAGGGCGAAGCTCATACCCATCCGTGTCCCGACCTTGTCCAGCCGATCAGTGATGCTGGCGACCGTGGTAGGGAGCAGACACTGGAACGCCCCAGACGCCGCTCCGTAGACCGCCGCGAAGGCATACATTCCGCCAGGGCTCTTGACGGCCAGCCAGCAGAACGCCACGATCGACCAGGCCAGCGTGGCCGGTATCATGATGTTTAGTGGTCCAAACCGGTCAGAAAACATGGGGATTAATACCCGGAAAGGGGCCCCTGCGCCGTTCAGGATTATGACCAGGATCGATGCGGTAGAGTATGACATCCCAAGCTCTTGCACTCCGTAAGATGCGATCTGAAAGGGTGATTGGGCGTCAGAAAACATCAAGACTCGCGACGCAGCTTGGAATGTTACTCACATAGTAAAAGGTGTAATAGTTCGCCCACATCACCATCCACCAGCCCCCAACGAACAGGTCAAACACCGGCTCCCGAAATGCGCTCCAGTCCACGAGCGGACCCGATTTCCTCGGCGGTAGACGCGGTCGCATGAAAGCGAGGCATACGCAGAGGCAGGCAAGGTTGATGAAGGCAATGACCCTGGTAGTCCAGCCAAAGCCGACCTTGGGAATCAGCTGCCTCACGACCAAGGGGTAGATGATGCCGCCCACGGAATTGCCGGTTGTCACAATCCCGATGGCCAGCCCACGTCGCTTGTCGAAATACTGTGCCAAGTCAGTCTCTCTGAAACCAGGGGGCCCATGCAGCTCCAGGGCCGAGGGACCACCACTTACAGTCGTGACGAGGGCCAAAGACGGGGTGAAGAAGATGCCACCGCCCAGGCCAGTCAGCAGGCCCTGGGTGAGCATGAGCTGCCAGTAAGTCTTGGAGATACTCATGAGGAACATGCCGAGCACCTGCAACACGGCGCCGACGAAGAATGTCGGCAGGAAGAAACCGGCGTCAAGGAGGCGCCCGGTGAAGATGCCGCCGACCATTGTCAGCCATATCTGCAGCGACCCGATCCAGGATATCGTCGACGGTTGTATATCCGGCATTGTCTTTTCATAGTAGGTCTGGAAACTTCCGAAGGAGTTCAGGTAGCCCCATGTTACGCCAACCGCAAGCCTGTGTGTATCAAGAACAGCTTTATCAGTGGGAGAACTTGTCCAGTCTAGGAGTGTACATGATGTCCAGGCCGCTCAATCGAGGGGACATCATGCAGCATGTGCACATTTCACGTACCATCCCTGTGTCTGTATTAGCAAACACCTGGCCCCTCAAAAGTTTCACACTGTCTCATAGGTCACCGCATTGGGTTCTTCCTTTGTTAAGAACAAAAACAAAAGATGAAATAAACAATAGAGAGACGTACACAAGCCACCTGAATCCAGGCGTTTAGGCCACCATCTGGGGGAGGTGGAGGTTCTGGCCATCCCCGAGTGGTTATGCGGGAGGCGACCTGAGACAGCACATTGGATGCCGTTCTTCTTAGATCCTCAGATGGCCTCACAGTCCTCTGCCTCGTCATAGACGGCGAAGTGATGGAATCCGTGTCCTTGTCCGTGCTCTGAGCCGTGTGGTCATGGTCGTCGTGGGCGTCGTGGCTGTCGTCCGGAGTCTCGTTCGGCCCAAGATGGCCCGGCCGCCCCTCGACGTCGTGGTGTCCCTTCTCACTGAAGTCCATGTCCGGCATTGCGCAACGATGATGGCGAGTGAGGGAGAAGTGTGGCGGGATCCTGGGGGGAGGGTTTATACGGTCTGGCAACAGACTGCTGCCGGATTTCAAGCGTGGTTATGTTTTATTTGAAAAAAACAATAATCCCCACGGCCTGCGGCTCCGCTGTCGGTGAACTCTATTCATACTGACTGCAACGGCCCCCGGAAAGGATACGACGCCGGCTCGGGACGCGATGCACCGGGACCCGCTTCTCAAGGTCTCTCAAGGTCGACAGGCAACCGGACACTGGGCTTCAAGGCCTTATTCCCGGGCCGGTCGTCATTGGTGTCCAACGATGGCATGATGATCTTTGCCTGTTGTCACCTTCCCTATCGGCCATAGATATACCTAGGAGGTAGGGTATGTAGCGTACCCAGAGTACGCACTACTGTAGTCAGAACATGTACACAGTAGCAGCCGCCTGTGCTCCGTCGATGGCAGAGAAGACCTCAGGCACCTACAGTACGAACAGTAGAAGTCGAAATAGCTCTCTGAAGAGTACTGACCGCCCTTTGCTTGCGCAGGCGAGTAACGCTTGAGGGGGAAGAGGGCCTTGTCGCCATGACGAAGGCCACATGCATCCATACCGTACATATCTCACCGCTGCTGCGTCCCTCTATTGCGGCGATATTAGTGCCTGTGGCTACCGACTCCAGGTAGTTGCTTGTCGAGAGTGCCCAGCCCATCACGATAGATTGTTCATAAATGCAGGTAGATAGAAGCATTGATGACTGAGTCTCCCATTGCATTGGTTGTACGGTTATAACTTATAGCAAGCGTTCAATGTTCAAAATTGAGTTGGTCGATACTATGGACGTCCCTACATACCCTACTTACCTAGTAGGTAGTAGATATACATAGCGTAGTTTGACAAAGTAGGTACACTAATAACGATAGGGGCAATGCATCCCTGGCAGTGGCTGGGGAGTGCAAATCTTGAAAGTCAGGGGGGTTCCATCATCTGGCCATTACCTCTTCATTCGAGGTGGTTCGTTGATAGTGTTCACTGGCTTCCCTGGAAGGCATAGCTGCACAGCTACACAGTTGCATACCCCAGCGTAGTGTAGTGTGCTGTGGACACTGGACCCGCCAGCCGGCCAAGCCTCGCCAGGCCTATCAGCGCATCAACCCACAATGTCTGTAAGTGAGCACCCAAAGTACTAAGTAATGTATCCACCTCCCCCCAATCTTCATTTACGTCCAGATGTCGTTGCCCAGATGTCGACATCGATCACCCTCTCAACTCGGAACTCGGACCTCCTCGTGGAGCCCTCGCCACTCTACCACCACAGTTGCTTTTTCCAAAAAATGTCGCACATCTTTCAGCAGAGTCACTGCTTCCTCATCCATGGACATTTGTTGTCTCCCGAACCTGGTCCTCGAGGCATTTCCTCATCAGGCCCCTCAAGAGCCACGCGAATTTCTCCATCGCTCTGCGCCGGGAATCACGCTGGCCGGCGGCAGGTTCGCGTGAAGAAAGATACGCCATGACGGATTCATTGCGGCTATGTCTCAAATTATCAACTGGCTTGGACGCGGTTTGACTCTTCAGCCACATTGCTTCTCCTTCCGACATACTGCGGTAATACCCAGACCAACCCAGACATATGGGAGATTCAACGCAGGGGAGAGGGGTTCGAGCTATGCACTCATGCAGTTCGTGTCGAGCATCCCATCTGGAAACACGACAATTCGCCCTTGGACATCCCGAGTAATCTACCTGGATCAACCAGATCCCTCCTGTGACGCCCAAAAAGTCTGCTCTCCCATCGACCGGGTTGCTGCGTCCGCTATGAGTACGAACATTGAAGCATCTGTCTAGTGGCCCATGCAGCTCGGGTCGCCAAACGGCACCTGCGAACTTTCCATCACCTCCTGGGTAGGTGGGAAATCGTGTCGACGTGCCAACAACACGCGGAAAGCCTTGCAGTAGTCCTGCAGCTGGACAAAGCACCAGCCTTTCCTGGTCCGACTCGGCCGTGGGATAAGGGCTACCCACACAGGGCGTCAGGAGATGCACGCCCTTCCAGTGCCGGAGTGCCTGCCAGCCAGCTAACTACTCGCCTAGCTGTGGCCTTTTCACTCAACAGCGCTGCTTTTGCAGTGTCTGGGCCGACTTGGCTTGATTTTGTCGCGAAGAATGACCCAAAGTCTACCTCCCACAACACCCGACTCTCTGGGGTTGTGGGCTGTAGCTCTGCAAGGGAGAACCAGACTTCAAGCACATGTGGCGTACTTCTTGTCTCTCGATCTCGTCTCCTCGGATTCTCTGGCGTGACCTGCTTAAAGACAGTGTCTCGTATGGCAGATTCGTTTCGGTTGATCGAACTCGCTGAGTTTGCAAGCCTTCAATTGGTGTGTCATGGCACTATAACCTGTATCACCGCATGGGACGACGATGCTGGAAGCCCGCCTGCATGCTCTCTTCTCGTTTATCCGCTTGCTCCCCCACGATAATCTCTTAATTAAGCACTTTTCTTGGTCGTACCAACTGTTTGGTCTAAATCCGTCAGACTTCAGGTTCGCTCTGTTCCCACCGCCGTTCATGGCGGACGTTGGCTGCATGGCTGCGCTTCATATCGTATTCTTGATCTGAGTCGTCCACGCCCAGCCTTTAAATGTGTATCGGTACACAAGGCCTTCCATTCCTAAACTGCCGCACAAACTGAGAACCAGATGGTGACTCGTATTGCTATTCGATCTTAAGTTTGCCCTGTGCAACATATCGTGTCCACCCTTCCAGAAGGCAATCTCTCTCTCTCTCTCTCTCCTGCTCGATGACGAGGGCCGGGCACTGGATATTAGTGAGGCCCTTGTGCTCCTCTTCGTTCCCAACCTCAGCCGTTTTGTTTGTCGCCGGCCCGCCTGTTGAACCCATCCATCATGGTTGACTTCGCGCACGCAATCACGCGAAATCTCCCAGAAGTGCTGGCCCGGGACCTGGCAAAGTCTGAGCGTGTTTTCCGGACGAGGACTTTGACGTCAGGGCCACCTGCGCTGTCCCTAGCTTCAGAAAACCCACCCCCTGATGTTCCGCAGCGCAATCCCGGTCGTGCTGCTACATATACGTTGCACCGCGCAGCTTCAGAGACCGCTCTGTGCCCTCACCAAGACAGAACTAGGGGCATTACGGACACCGCCAGAGGAGACCAACGCGGAGGTGCTGATAAGGACGCTAACTCCCGTTTCCATTCGGTGCAGGACGAGAGGCAGGGTAAAAAGATGGATGGACAATATACTCACATGAATCAGGAAATCGACAAGGGCAGATCGAGGCTATTCCTCAATAGCCTTGATGAGGATTGGGGGAGTGATTCATCGGCGGATATTGGAGCTGGACGGTCATCGCCATCCATGAGGATCCGAAAACAGTCGGTAACTACGACAGCGACGTCAGTTGAGGCTCGATCCGTTGTTGGGGCAGGAATGGAAAGGGTAGTGTGCGCCTCACCCACGCAAAGCCTGGATGATCAAGGGGCAAGAATGTCTCATAAGGGAGGTGAGAGTTGGGTTGACCTTGGACCGGACGTGCTGAGTTCTGAGGAGGAAGTGAGCGGACTGGATGTATCGATCAAAGCCTCCAAGTTTACGGATTGGCCCAACACTCAGCCACCGACACTTTCGAACGAGGACGACGGGCCTGCACAGCTCACCTTTGTGAACATCCCGAGAAGGAGGTCATCATTGAGCCATCAGGTAACCACGGTCATTCTGGGCGAAACTGCACACACTACTCGCCACCAAAGTCCGACCCCTCCTGCGCTCAGCCAGGAGCTTGCCTCACAACTACTGCTACCTTCGCCGCACAATCCAACCTGCCACTTTCCCTCCTCACCCTACCACCGCAACCCAAGAGACTGGGCCGACTCCGAGGCAGCTGGAAGTCCAGTTGTTCCTACTTGCCCCCCTCAGGCAATTCGCAAACCTGAGCACGCCCTCAAAACGACTGTTCAAGATCAGCTGCGCCCTGCTTCACCACCCGCGAAGGAAACTGCTCGCAACGCGCTGGACACCACCCACCAAGCACAGCAACGACCCAATTTGCTTAACAAACTTCGCAAGACGCAAAGCCACTCGAAGATGCATATTCTCACCCAAGTCCAGTCTTGGCTGGACTCGAGCGGCACCCCCCGTCCTGGGTTTGCAGCTCTTGCCAATCCCTCCTCACCTACTGGCAGGACCTCGCTTGCCAGCATTCGCGTTCCAGCTGAGGTCCTCGAGAACCTGCGCATCAGTGTCGGCAACTTTCCCGACACCATGCTTCGCACCTCCTCACTGACTGTCCAGACGATCCGCAGCTACTCGCGCAAGCTGAAGCGCGGTGGTGGTATCAACAACGAGCGTGCCTTTGCTCGTGACAGCGACGAGATTGCGTTTGACGCTCTAGACTCACCTGCTTCTGTCTATGCGCCTGCCCTTGCCCGCCAGCCCTCCTTTGGCAGCCTGAAGATCAAGAAGATGTCTTTGCGGGGCAGGCTGAACCTCACCTCTCGACTCGCATCGTCTCCCACCTCGCCATCCCTGAAGGAGGAGGACGACTTCTGGAGGGATTTCGACGACCGTTGGCCCGCCACGCGGTCCGAGACCCCTCCCTCTCGCAAGTCCCACTCCGAGGTGAGTGCCTGCGTGGCCGCGCTGCGCAGCATCTTCCCCAACGGAACCGACTACCTCCTCGACGCCCTGTACGCCCACATCATCGCCTACAACTACATCAACTCGCTGTGCGGCGGCCTTCCCCACCTCCAGGGTGATGGCGGCCACCACCGCCTCCTCCTCCGCGCCCGACCGTCGACCAACTTCGCCGTGCCCCCGGGCGTCACTAGCCGTGTCGACCTGGAGCTGCAGGACCCGGACGACTCGGTGGTGCGGGAGTACGAGGACGACGTCGCTAGCGTCGCGTCGACGGCCGTCGTCCCCAAGAAGGCCGCCTCCCTCCTCGGCCTCGGCGCCACCAACATGGGCAAGCCCCGCCCGGGCGGCACCACGCTCGGCGGCCGCAGGGCCAAGCTCCGCAGGGCCGCGCAGCCGCCCGCGGCCTCCTTCTCGGCCTCGCTCGAGTCCGAGCCCGCCATGCGGGACCTGCGCGGCGCCATCGCCGTCAACATCAACCAGCTGGTGGCCACGGTGAGGTCGGCCTCGGCCATCAGGGAGGGCGGCGGGGATGCTGACGACGACGGCGCGCTGCTGGGCGGTACCGCGAAGGAGCTGGAGCCCACGCTGCTGCGGGCCCTCTGCGAGGTCGTGCGCTGCTACGAGGAGCTCTCGTAGCCGCCTCGGGGCTGAAAACCCCGTGACGATGATGTTATGGGACATTCTCGGGTAGAGAGAGCGCATCGTGCCGCTGTGTCGGCGTGTAACACCACTACGATATCTTGCTCTTCATGGAAACGAGCGAACTTGATGCATTATGACTTATAATTCCAGCAAACTTCGGATCGAACTGGCGTTGGCATCTCTGCATTATGATTGCTTTTCTTCTGCGCTGATTTCCCCTGCGCGCCGTTATCACGACAGAACCATCACCTGTTCGTCTACACTCGACTCGGTGTGGTTTCCTCCTTACTGCTTTTTTACCACCACCACAAACGCCAGGTCCAATCGGACGGATCTCGGCCAGATCGCGAAAAGAGGTGGACTGCTCTGCCCGACTGCCAGGCTCCCAACAATCGGTTACCGTGGATCTCAGAGCCCACGAGGCGGTGATTCAGATGGGCTCTCGATTGCCGGGCACTGGCATTTCTTTCACTTCTTTACGACTTGTGCGATATGGACACATTCGGAGGAGGACGTTATTCGAAGATCTGGCGTTTTTTGTTTGAAAGGAACGAAAAGTTTTGAGGAGGCAGGCTTAATTTATTGACTTGACCCGGCACTGTTTCGCTCGGCTCCTCCACAACACACTTCGCACGAGATGTTTCCGGGTTTTCCATCTTTTCATCTTGATTTATTCGAGGCCACTTTCGGTCTTGGCCACGCCACCTACTACCTACTTCACAGCATATTTACTGCACCATCCTGCACCAAGATCTTTCAGTCCCCTCCCAAAAAGGACAAGTATTCTTATCTTACTCCAAAAGATTCCCACAACTGCCGGTGATCTCTTATCCGTTCATTGTACATGTACGAAGTACGGGGTTTCCCCCTCACCGTCAACTGACCCTGATCTACATCTCGTGAAATTTCTCTCACGGGTGTTGCCCTTGTCCAGGTGGCTGGGTTCTTGGGTCGCCGGAGCTGGATCAAGCCACAGTAGGAGGCTGTGCTCTGCTCCAGGAAGATGGGAGGCCATTCGCCTCGGGCCATACCACCAAGATAGTCGATGCTGTCGACTGTCTGAGGAAGGAAAGGGCAGACCTCTGGTCGTTACTGTGCCGGGAAACGCACGGAAGCGGGACTGCCTCTATCAGAGAGAGATGGACACTACTTGGAACGGGAGGGACTGGAAAAACACGCTCCAAGAGGCGATGGACGGATGGACGGACGGACGGACGCAACAGATGGTGGAAAAATCTGGAAATACGCCTGGACGGCAACGGCCTGGATGGTCATGCACACACACTATGCCCCCCCTTCTATCTCATTTCTTAACGCATCATTCAGCTCAGCTATCGAGCATGGTTCACTTGGTTTTGGGAGCCCTCTTGCAACTTGGCGTCCTGGACTATTTCGCTGGTTTCCCCTCTCTTCTGCTGTTAGGAAACGGCATGGGGAAAAAAGCAATGGAGACAAGCGGAAAGGCTTCATTGCTCCAGGGCGGATGGATGAGCGCTTGCCGTGATAGATACCAAAATTGACGGAGTTCCACAACGTTTTTGAGTGTGATACTATGGATTTGCAGTAAATCAGATGACATGCCCCAACTCATTCGACCTCTTACCGTCCCGTGATGCCGCTCTCATATTTTCGAATGATCCCAGTGCCCCGACCGATACAGTCCCTCAGGTGCCTCCATACCCCTGCCAATACACACTCAACTTCAAGTCTCCAATCTCCTAATACATCCTGCGGTTGCGTTGGTCTCGGTCCCTCCTAGCAACGACCTCCAGTATCCCCAGCCTAGTATCCAGCTGCACCCGATAGTCAACCGGATCATCGCAAACGTACGATGTCCCAAACACATTCTCGGCCTGGGCCTTCTCCGCGTCGATCTCCACCCCACGCAGGCTACTCAGGTCACTGCTCAGGGGCCAGGCCTCCGCCACCTCCTCGACCCCGCGCCGGCGCCGCGCACTCCTCCTGTCGGCCGCGCCCCCGCCCGGGAGGACGTGGCTGCACCGCCCACACCGCCCGTCGCCGCCCCCCGCCGCGCCCCCTGTGAGCTTGTCGAGCTCAGGCGGGGAGGGCGCGATGACCCTGCCGGCGCTCCTCAGGCCCTTGACCTGGGCGTTGCTCAGGGCCAGCAGGCCCGCGCTGGCGAGGACGAGGACGAGCATGACCAGGTTCCCCGCCTGCGTGGCGTTGCCGCTGCACGCCGCCACGAGGTAGACCAGCACCTTGGCCGTCGCCTCCAGGTAGCCCTCGGCGTGGGTCTTGGGCCGCAGCCAGACGGTGGTGGTGAGGGCCCGGAGGTCGGCCGACAGCCCGCGGAGGACGACGGTCGTGTCCGGGTCGATGTCGACCGTGTACTGCGTTATCCGGTTGCGGGCCGGCTCCGGCGCGGGCCGGGAGAAGGGCGGCGGCAGGGTCTTTGGTTTCTTGCGCGACCGCTGCTTGATGATGTAGATGTTCAGGAGCCTGCTGACCATGAGGGCGACGAGGAGACCTAACGCCCACACTGGGTTGGTGGTTCAATGTCAGTTCTATCAACGTGGCTTTCAACAGGCGTTGGGACGGGAGAGGTCATGGTGGGAGAGAAGGAAGAACAGCAAAATGAAAGGGGAGGAAGAAATGAAAGACCTACAATCTCCCAGCAGGATGAGAAACACAGACGCCACGCATGTCAAGACCGGGCTGGCCAGATACAACAAGTGGGCGGCCCACCCCAGATCCGGCAGATCCCCTCCCCTCCCACCACCACCGCCGCCGCCGCCGCGCCCCATCGAGTACACGCTCGCCCTCGTGCCCCTCGCGCGCCAGCCCCGCGCCCTCCCCGCGGGGTTCTCCTCGCCGACGTCCAGCACGACAGTTCTGCCCTCCCGGGCCGCGCGCAGGATGTAGCCCACGACGGCCTGGTTCACGATCCGGTGGGACACGGGCCTTCCGCCGCTCGCGACGTTCCCGGCCTCGACGGCGTAGAGCACGGCGGCGGTGTCGCCGCGGGAGAGCTCGTCGGCAGCCTGTTGGTAGTGCAGGCCAGGCACGAGGAGCAGGGAGTCGAGCCACGAGGAGCCGCCGCGGAGGGCGGTGCGCTGGGCCACGGTGCTGAGGTCGGCCAGCATGATGAGGCCAGCGGCAGAGAGGGAGAATTCTGGTATGGGGGTGTTTGTCCATGCCTGGATGAGCGTCTTTGGGTGGGGGAACTGATCCATTGTACTCTTGAGGGGAGGACTTTCCAGGCTGGACCGTGGAGGTCCTGTCTGTCTGGCTGTTGGTCAAAATGCCTCTATGGCTTCAGAGCTGTAGAGGGTAGAAGTCTAAGAGGGGTACGAGGACACTGAAGTAGCTGTCGTCCTGCCTATCAGCCCCGTAATGTGCTCCCTCCACCTGCTCGTGACGTCGATATCGAGCCAGCCTCATCGCTGCCTCCTGCTCATTTCAAGAGAGCTGGACCGAACCTGGCATAGCGAGGACCCAGATGTCTGATATCAGGTGTGATCCAAGGCAGGCGACGAATGGGACGATGAGTTTGGTGGGCACATGATGGATGGTCACCCTAACCTCTTTTCAGAAGTGAGTGAGTGGGTGGGTGACCATGGTCACCTCCTGTTATAGCACATGTAGGATATGTGCAACCTTGGAAGTAGGGAGTGACTGTTTGGAATGTTGTTATGCTCTGTAGAGCTGTGGCAGGTTATATTGGTTGATTACCGACCTGACGGGTTTGATGTTGTGTCCAAGATTTACTTACATGGCCAATTTAAGCTACAGTACTAAGTATTTCAGTATGTAAGCTTGGAGGTGGATGATGGGGAGTTTAGCGGGACCACATGCAGTCAGTCGCTGAGGGGTAGCCTACCATTAGAGGTATTCGGTCAGTTGACATAAGATCCCTGTCCTGACTTGACTAGCGTATTTTTAAGGTTAAATCTGATTGGCTATGTTAAGCCACCATTATATAAATTAAATAGTTTACTTAAATATATTATAGTCAAATATTTAATAAAGATATAAAGAAACCTTAGTATAGTAATAGTATATTTATATATAGTACTGAAAATAAATTTAAAGAATAATAAAATTAGAATAAATATATCTCTATATCTAAATATAAAGCTATAATATTATCCCTATCCCTATCCCTACCTTTATCCCTATCCCTAAAGTAGTTTATATTTAAATATATACTATTAACTATAATAATCTTATTTAAAGCTTTTATATATTACTTATATATAATATAATACTTATTCTTATAAATATAATAACTTAAACTATTATAATTAGAATAGAAGTTTATATTCTATAAGTTTATAAGTTTATAAATAGTATAGGATATAATAAGTTAAAAAGAATAAAGTTAATTAAGTTAAATTCTATTTACTTACTTACTTACTTATTTACTTACTATATATAAAAGCTTATATATATATAACACTATTTAAATTACCTACCTACTTACCTACTTAACTACCTACTTCCTTACTTACTTACTTACTTACTTACTTACTTACCTATTTACTTACTTACTTACTTACTTATTATAAAATAAAGCGAGGCTTATATGTATAGGGCTATTTAACTTACCTACTTACCTACCTACTTACCTACCTACCTACCTACCTACTTACCTACCTACTTACCTACCTACTTACTTACCCTAGACTTTATTTCTAACTTTCGAACTTACTTACCTACTTACCTACCTACCCACTTACTTACTTACCTACCTACTTACTTACCCTAGACTTTATCTCTAACTTTCGAACTTTCGAACTTACTTACCTACTTACCTACCTACCTACTTACTTACCCTAGACTTTATTTCTAACTTTCGAACTTTCGAACTTACTTACTTACTTACCTACTTACCTACCTACTTACCTACCTACCTACCTACCTACTTACCTACCTGCTTACTTACCCTAAACTTTATTTCTAACTTTCGAACTTATTTACCTACCTACCTACCTACCTACTTACCCTAGACTTTATTTCTAACTTTCGAACTTACTTACTAACTTACCTACCTACCTACTTACCTACCTACTTACCTACTTACCTACTTACCTACTTACCTACTTACCTACTTACCTACTTACCTACTTACCTACTTACCTACTTACCTACTTACCTACTTACTTACTTTCTTATTTACTATAAAAAATACTATTTATTTACTAACCTACTTATTTACTTACTTACTTACTTTTACTTGCTTTTATTTCTTTTAGAATCTATATAGTATTTAATATATATATAGTTTAATAGAATAAAAATATAAAAAAGAATTTAATTCTGCTTTTATTTAATTCTATTTACTTCTATCGCCCTGCATTTACTAGTATTATAATTCGATTTACTATTGCGTTTAAAGGGGAGATAATTACGCTTACTTATTACGAACAATTACATTTTAACTATATTTAAACTCGGAACCTTTAGATTTTATTAAATTAAGCCTACCTACTTACTAGCTATACTACCTAAACTATTTCTATATTTACTTATACTATAAGCAGCTAAAGACCCCTTATAAGAAGAGTAAGAGATTTAGTAGGAATAGGGGGGGCGGGCAGGAGGATTTATTTAAATATAGCCCCTAACGAGTTTCTAATAAGCCCTTTCTATATCTATAATATTAGGCCTTTAAAAAATACTATAAAATAGCTAGAATTTAGCTTTATAGTATAATAAATCTTTACTTTTTAAAGAGGTTGAAAAAATATATTAAATATTAGTAAATCTAAATATATAGTAAATTTAAATATATTAAAATATTAGAGTATTATATTAACTATTCTGAACTACTCCCTAAAGACCCGATCTCCCTACTTAACTCTCGTTCTAACTTCTTTAGCTTTAACTTAGCTATTTTAGCTTTAGTTTCTGCTAACTTTCGCTCGGCTTTAGCCTTCTTATTAGCCTCTTCTCTAGCATCGTTCTCTAGCTCTAATTTACGTAATTCCTTATCCTTTATACGCTTTAAAAAGGGTGAAAAATTAGAGCTAAATACTAGAGGAGAAGATGCTATAGAAGGTTCAGGGGGTAAAGAAGGCCTACTAGGCCCTCCTCTAGAAGGCGTAAAAGGCGTAATAGAAGGTTCGGAGCTAGGCGGTATAGAAGCGCCTATTTCTGTAGAAAACCCTACTATAATCTCACTATTAGGCCTTAGAGTAGGGCTAGAAGGGAGGTTATTAACAGAGTTTATTCTCCTATAGCTTATTAGTATATATATAAATATAGGTCTATTTAAATATATAATAAATTCACTTACCTTTTTCGCTTTCGCTTTCGACTAATAGCAGATTCTACTCCAGAACTAGTAGTATTTACTATATTTTAGAGGAGACCTTATGCTAAGGAAGGTACTAGAGGGTAGTTTATAGGCGTTTAAAATAGAGTATTATCCCTATCGCTCTATTATCGCCGTAGCCGTTATGCATCTATATATAAATATAGTTAGTATATAAATTTATAAATTAAATATAAATTTAACTTACGTAGCCTAGTAAAGCCTCTTTAATACCTAAAAGAGGAGGTGAATCGATAGGAATAGTAGAATTTAACTTTAAATTCCCTAGCAATAGAAAAGGATTTAAAATCCTCTTTATCTTACTATCGAGACCTATTAAATTTAAATTAGTAAATTTAAAGAAAGAGTAGAACTATAAATTTAAATATATACTTACCTATCGATAGCGTCGATTAGTTCCTGAAATTTTCCATCGATATAGTAACTTCTCTAGTGCTAAACTTCTGAAGGGTTAGTAGTTTTAGAGAGCGATTCCTAGTCTTCTCGGCGCATTTTCGAATTATTAGGGTTAATTCTACAACGAATAGTACGATATTCTTTTTATTTAACTTATTCGAGAAGTCCCCGGTTATCGTTATTCTCATTTTCCTATTTTTTTACAAGCTCTAGAATATAATATTAGCCTTATATTTAAAGATACTAAATATAAAGATAAGAATACCTTAGATTTTCTCGCAAATAGAAGAATATTCTTACGAGCTTCTAGCTAATAGTAAACTTATTAAGAGGTGGAAGTTACTTTCTCGTCTAGTAGCCTAAATAATATTAGTTATATTAAATTTAAATTAACGAAATTAAATATACGTACGCAGTTCTAGCCTAGAATTCGTTTAATTCCTCGTTAAAAGTAAACCTTGCAAAATCGAATAGTATATTCGATTTGCTCCTGCTAGTCCCTATATAAAGGGTCTATATCGCAGAGATATATTCCGAGACCTATATATTTAAATGTTAGTAAAATTAAATAATACTATATATATATAAATATATAGATAGAGTTAAACTTACCGACTAGTAATTTATAGTCCTAGTCGACTGTAAATCTAACGAAGTTTCCTTAATCTTCTAAAAGGTAGGCCTAGCGTACTTTCTAGTTAAATTCTCGCTCTAATATATTAAAAAGAGTTCGAAAAAGCTAGTAATACATTAGAGGAGTTTCGCTATTCGTAAAACCACGAACTAAAGCGATATCTAAAGTTATATTAGTATATATTTAAATAGAATAGTATATAATTAAATATAAATTAACTTACTTTTTCTAGTTTCAGGGTCGATAACGCCGAATATTACCTCTCGCCGGTCTTTATATAATAAATATTTAAAATTTATATTAACTATATAAGAGCGTAATTTCGTAAAAACTTCTCCTTATCCTTTATTAAAATAAAGAATAAGAAAATGCTCTTCTCCGAGAATAACCTCTCGGATAAACTATATTATATAAATTAGTTTTATAATTAAATATATAGATTTATAATATTACTTACCTACTAGTCTTTTCCTCTTTCTTCTTTATAAAGCTTTCGAATAGCTAGTAAATTAGAGCGTTTAGGCTAATAGATTAACCTATACTTATAAATTAAATACGATAAAACGTCTTTATTTATTAGCGAAGGATGTAGTGCTAGAAGAGTTCGAATGTTTTATTCTAAAAGCTATTTCTTAAATAGCGGATACTGTCGAAAAGAATCTATTTTTAAATTAGTTATATTTATATTTAAAGTAATTAAAATATAAAAATATTAAGAGTATAACTTACTTACAGTAAGAAAAGGAGAGTTAATTTCCTAAATAATCTCCTCTAGTTATTACTTAAAGTTTAGTAGTATTTTCGAAGGAGGGGGGCAACATCCTCGATAAATTCCCTTAAAAACAACTATAATATAGTCGCTTTCTTTTCGATTACTAGGGCAAATAATAATCCATTCTACAGGATAGGTATCCTATATTAAATCGACTTTTACTTCGCCTTGCTTATAGATAACCCCTAAAAGTTAATTAGTTAATTTAAATATACTATAATATATATAAATATAACTTACTGCAGAAATTCACTCTAGAAGAGTTTTAAAATACTTTCTAGCAGTATCTAGGACTAGGGTTATATATACCGCTTAATATACGCTGTAAAATATAAAGCTAGCTGTAAAATAGTTCTAGAATAATCTGAAAAAAGTGCTAGTATCTAGAGTTTCCCCTAATTAAAGCACTATTTTTATAGGCTAAAGCCCTAATCGACTAGCTAGTAAGAGACTATATAATTAGTTAGCTTTTAACTTTATATATATAATTAATTTAAATATATACTTATATCCGGTAGTTCTCGAATTTTAAGAGTATAACGTTCTAAGCTGTTAAGCTCTAGATTAGAATAATAACTAGTCTTCTTTACTAGCTTAGAGAAGCCCTAAACTATAGAAAAAAACTATCTAGAATTTATTAGTTATATATTAAAATATAATATATATAAATATAAGGAAAGATAAATAATAAAAACTTACTCTCGAGCACCTTGCGCTAGTATATTTAGCTTTTCTTCGATTTCCTTTTTAACCCTCTCGATAGTATCGTCGATTTTAGGGTCTAATAGGTCGCTCTAGGATAGATTTCGAATATCGGGGTGTAAATATTTACAGGCCCTTCTAATAGTGCATTTCGAGGTACGACGATATACCGAAATATCCCTTAAAAAAGGGCTAAAAGCTGGATATACTCCCCGCTAAGCTAAGCCGTAAAGTTAAATAGCCTAAAATTAATTAGTTATATTTAAATAAGTATAAGCGTAAATTTAAATTAAAATAAATAACTTACTTAAATAGCATCTTCGATAGTTTCGCTTTCCTTAAGCTTCTTATAGTAACTAATACCCTTATCTAAAGAAAAAGGATATTTAAGTAAATTATCTATAAAGAATACTCTCTTAGCTGTTAGTATAGGATTTCCATCCTTAGCTAAAAGGATATATTATTTTTCGTCGTTTAGAGTAGGGAGATTAGGCTAAATAATTAGTATATATAAATATAGGTATTTAAATATAGAATATATAAATACTTACTAAAATCTCGCAATTACGTATAGTTTATATAATCGAGAGCGCTTAAGGAAGACTTTTAAAAATAGCAATAGTAGTATTAATAGAAAGCTGAATTTTAGGGGTAATAGAGGCGATATCCCCTGAAAATATAGTGAAGTTACTAGTAAAGGGGGTATTAAAAACCCCCTATCGGAACTGTATAAGAGAGGAAATACCCTATAAAAAGGGTATTTAAAAGGTAATTTAATAATAATAAGTTCTAAGAACCTAGGGAGTCTAAAGCTTAGGGATATTAATATTTATATTAATTATAAACTTAAATATATTATTTAGATTTATTATTATTATTTCGTTTAATTCTTAATAGTAAGTAAAACCCTTATCTCTATATATAAATATAGATAAATATATATCTATTATAATTACGTATATACCGAATCCCGAAGATAAAGGTGTATAAAATACTACACTCTATTTAAATATATCCACTAGGCTTACGAATCTTCTAAGTCTTACAGATAAGGGTGTATAAAATACTACACTCTATTTAAATATATCCACTAGGCTTATAAATCTCTTAAAGCTTATAGATAAAGGTGTATAAAATACTACACTCTATTTAAATATATCCACTAAGCTTACGAATCGTCTAAATCTTATAGATAAAAGTATATAAAATACTACACTCTATTTAAATATATCCACTAGGCTTACGAATCGTCTAAGTCTTATAGATAAGGGTGCATAAAATACTACACTCTATTTAAATATATCCACTAGGCTTACGAATCGTCTAAGTCTTATAGATAAGGGTGTATAAAATACTATACTCTTTCTAATATATCCACTAGGCTTACGTATATACCGAATCCCGAAGATAAACGTGCATATAATACTACACTCTATTCAGATATATCTACTAGGCTTACGAATCCCGGAGATAAAGGTAGATAAAATTAAAGAACTTTATTTAAATATATATATTAAGCTTCCGAGTCTTCCGAAATATTAGAGATAAGGGTAGATAAAATAAAGAACTATAGTTAAATATACTTAATAAGCTTCCGAGTTATCCGAATACTAGAGATAAGGGTAGATACGTTTAATAAACTCTATTTAGAATACGTATTAAGCTTCCGAGTCTTCTGAAGACTAGAGATAATAGTAATAAGGAAAGATTAAAAGATATTATATATTTATATATATACTCTCTTCCTTTTCTTCTTTCTCTCTCTCCTTCTTAACTATCTATTTAAAGGCTTCCTTTACTCAATATACCGCGAGGAGCGGTATAGAAAGCTAAAAACTAGGTGAATTTCTTAATTTTCTATTTCCTATATTTAAATATACTAATATCTTTTTAGCGGCCTTTCGCTATACTTAAGGCTATTACTAAGGCAAAGAAGATCCCTAAACAGGAATTCTTTACCCCTTAGACCCCTAAGGATATCGAGAATAGCGTTCGAAAAAGGCACTTCCCCTAGTGCTTAGTCTCTAGCTATTCTATAGTAAGTTATTTCTATTTTCTATATTTTTATATATTTAAATATAACTAATTATATTTTAGTATACGCCTTATAGGTCTCTTTAAGCCCTCTTAGACTATATAAAGGCGAAACACAAGGACTTTCCAGTAGCTGCAAAGGCTAAAAGCTTAGGGAATAAAGCCTTAGAAGAGATTCTCGCTTACAGTACGTACTAATCTATTTAATTATATTTATATTTATAAGATTAATATATTTAAATATAGGGGCTGCTAAAGAGAAACTTCGCCTTTTCGAGGAGAATTTCAAGGGGATTATTCTAGAGCCTATTTTTAAAGAAAAGGAGATTCCTTAGCGTGCGCTAACTATTAAAGCCTCCTATAATGCGGAATTATAGGGGAATTTACAGTATATTTCTTCTAATTTAGAGGAGTAAGTTTTTCTTTCTATATTTACTTATATATTAAATTAGTAACTAATAAATTTAGGTCTCCCGAGGGCACTATAAGCGATTTACCTTCTCTACTGCGAACTCTATCTATACCGCGATCGCCTCCCCTACCGTAAGTTATTTATTATATTTATTTATAGCCCTATTTAACTTATATATTTAAATATATAGGCGCTCCCCTATTCAGAATACCCCCCTCCCTAGCTATTATAATAAAGTTCCCCTACCTAAATACTAGTAGTTTTAGGAGGAAGGCTTAGAATCTGAAAATAAGTAGCTAGCTGAAAAGTAATATTTTATATTATTTTATTTATATATTCTTTTTTACTAATATTTATTAGCTATAGCGATGTTATAGGCCCGAGCCTAGTAGCTCGTGCAGTAAGGACCCTAACCGGTGCCGGTTAAGGTCCGGTCAGGGTCCGGTCTGGACCCTAACCCTAAGCCTAGCATAGGCCCTCTATATATATAGCTAGAGTAGTTAGCCCTCGAGGATTATATTCCTCCTTCCTCTTTATACTTTAGAATATATCTTATTAGCACCTACCTATAATCGTATTATAAGCTAGCCCCTTATATTTTTAAAGTATCCCTAGTTCTTACCGAACTTAGAAACTTAATACTTTAACAAGCAGACTAGCAGATAATAATAGCAGACAATACCCTAGCCGACTTCCTTCCTTATCTCTAGAGGTAACGAGATAAACGTAGATAATAACCTTCCGGTTAGTATATAATAACTAGCCGTCGATACTTAATAAACCCCTCGCGCCCTAGATAATAGCGCATAGCAGTAGATAATAAAGGCTCTTAAATAATAAAGCCTCCTAAACTAGCAGATTACTTCTAGCTAGTCGTATAACCTAGCTTATTAACCCTACCTCTTACCTAAATATAAGCCGTTACTAGTAAGCGCCCCCTATAATAGCGATAAAGCTATATTCCGCTCATAGCGGATAACTATTAAATATAAACTCTATACCGATATAATATTTATTAGGGGACCCTATAATTAATAGGTATACTTATAATCTAACCTCTCTCCTTAAGTTTAAAACTAAATCGCTACCTATTATAAAGAAGATAGGGGGGATTAATCCTATAATACTACTAACTTCCTCGATTACCTCTAGAATTACTTTACAGACCTTTACTATACCTAAGCCGCTCTTACTAAACTTAACGTCCTATATATATATAATACAGACCTATTCTCCTACTTCCTCGTAAAGTTTAAATAACTTCTTACTACTATAGGTAGACTCTACTAAACGGAGGAAATCCGTATTAACTTCTTACGTAATACCCTTTTACCGTATCTTCGGAAGACTATTATTAAGCATAATATAGATCGGAACTCCTACCCCGCTATAGTTAACGGATACTATAATATCGCTTAAGATCTAGAAACTTAGGATATAGAATAGCGCTTTTAATCTACCCGTCCCCCCTCCGTACCGATACCGGCTCGAGATTATAATAGCGATACTACGATATCTAATATTAACTCGACCCGCTCGGGTTCGCGTAATACTTAATACCGAGATTATAAAGGGCCTAATTCTACTTAATAATAGGGTAATAAACCTTAAGCCCTATATAGCTCTCTTCCCGTAACGATTTCGGGGATTACTAATCCCGCTAGGCCCCGTTATCGAGCTTAGTAAACCTTAGATAATATCTATAATATATATTATAAAGCGGGCGCTTATCTTCGCTATAGCGCTTAGTAGTATTTTATATAGGATTATCCCCTCCTCCTAGCTCGCGCTTTAACCTCGGTTAGCGCTTTAAAGGTTAATATAAGGATCTCGGACGATAAGGTATCTTCCGATAAATAAGGAAAAGATTAGCTCCTAAAGTAAATCTCTCTTAAGAGCTAATAATATTAAGTTATAATATACGGGATAATAAGGCGGTTATATTTCGAGAGATTTAAGATAGAATAGATAAACCCCTTTTCCTTATTCTTATCCTTTTTAAAAATATATATTTCCTTAATATTTAAATCGATAGTAGCTATAACTATTATAGAGTAATTAGTAAACGCGCTACTTAAAGGCTTGGCTTAATATAAGTTCGCTTTTACCGAGCGTATAACCTAAGTACTATCCTTAGATTTTAAAGAAATCGCGTAATTACCTATATAACGAAAACTATAATAGATATTAACAGATAATAATACTTAGCCTACCTCTATATAATCCTAGGGATATCTCGGGATACTATCTTTAAACTTCCCTAGATATAATATTATAAGATTACCCTAAACGCTAATAAGGGCCGGTTATTAATTAAAGTAGCAGGAGGGATAATAGTTTATAAGCTTACCTAGCGTCCGGCTAGCCTATAAGTTTATAATCTTATTAATAGTATCTATACCGAACTAGTACTACGCGAGAAATATAAATTATAGATAAATTATACCTTTATAATAACGAGCTTTTACGAAATAACCCGTATCCTCGCTACTATTACCCTAATAAACCTAGTTGTAGCTAGTATTAAGGAACTATAACTAATCCTCCTACCGGAGGTAAGGGACTTTACCGATCTCTTTAATAAAAAGAAAGCTTTTACCCTTCCTCTATACTATAGAAGCCTCGACTATTATATCCGGCTTAAACCGGGGGATAATAATTATATCCCCAAGCTCTTATAAGGACCGCTCTATAATATACTACGAGACTAATTACTAAAGCTATATAAGTAAGTTACTAAATTAATAGATAAAGGCTAGGTTTAAGTAAGTACCTCCTTAGCTGCCGCCCTAATCTTACTAATTAAGAAGGCTAAAAGCGGCTAGCGGTTTTATATAGATTACTATATATTAAATAAGATTATTTAATAAGATTAATACCCTTTCCCCTTAGTTAAAGAAACCCTACGCTTACTCTCTAAGGTATAGTAATTTATAAAGCTTAATATCCGCTCTATATTCCACTATATCCGGATAGTATTAAGCGATAAGCACCTTATAGCCTTCCGGATATATTTTAATCTATTCGAATAGCTCGTTTATCCGTTTAACTTTACCGGTACCCCTATAACCTTCTAGCAGTTTATTAATAATACTTTATATAATATCTTAAACGATTATATTACTACCTATTTAAATAACCTCCTAATCTTCTTATCGGGGTCCTATAAGGACTATATATATAAGGTTCGGGAGGTCCTAAGCCGCTTATATAAAGCCGGCCTCTACTTAAACCCGAAGAAGTACGAGTTTATAGTAATAGAAATTAAATACTTAGGATTTATTATCTAAGCCGGGGTTAGTATATATACCGATCCCGAGAAGGTTATAGCTATCCGTAACTAAGAACCTCCTACGAAGTTATAAGGGGTCCGGGGATTTTTAAGTTTCGTAAACTTCTATTATAACTTTATTAAAAACTTTTCCGAGATTACTAAGCCGCTAATCCGATTAACTTATAAGGGTATACCGTTCTAATAAATAAAGGTTAAGAATACCGCTTTTAAAGCGTTTAAACTCGCTTTTATTTCCGCCCTAATCTTAACCTAATAGAACCCGGACTTTAACGCTATTATTAAAGCGGACTACTTTAAGAACGCCCTAGGGGGTTATCTCTCTTAATACGATATAGAGGGAGTCCTCCGGCTAATTATATATTACTCCGCCCGCTTTATATTAGCGGAATAGAACTATATTATCTATAATAAAGAACTTCTTATAGTAGTAGCCTACTTTTAAGCTTAATTAGCCGAACTCCGGAGTATCTATAAGCTATTTATAATACTTACTAATTATAAAGGCTTAAAATACTTTATTAAGCTATAATTAATATCCGAAAGGTAAATATATTAATCCGAGACCTTTTCCCTTTTCCGGTTTTACCTTAAATATAGACTAGGGTCCTAAATAGCCCGGCTAGATACCCTCTCTAAATAAGAGTAGAATATAATAGATACTAACTAACTACTTACCCGAATCTTCTAGCCCCTTATTATCTCTTCCTTATAATCGTATATCTAATAAAGCTCCTCCCGGCCTACTCCCCTACCTATATTACCCCGGGGTATTACGCTATTCGAGACGGATAATATATAGGCCCTTTAAGATATAAGTATCGCTACTAATATACCGTACTAACTCCGCCTCGCTATTATTAAAGAGAGCGCACGCTCTTTCCTTAAAGTAATAGAAACTCGGGAATAGATTATAAACTATACCCTAAACGCTTAAGGAGCGCTCTTATACTAGGGATAACTATAATTACTACGATAGGAACTACTAACTACTCGTATTCTCTAATAAGTTTATAACTCGCTTCTTATTAGCTACCCGGGCTAAAATAATACCTTTTATATTTTATAACGGGACTATTACTAGGATAATATATCCTAGGATATTCGCTACTTTATTTAAAACTATAATATTTATAGCTATATTACTTTATCCTAGCGACTCCGGTAAAGCCTCCTTTAACCTCTCCCTATCCCGGACTAATTTTAATCCTAAATCTCGATAAACTTTATAATATACCTCCCTACCCGCTCCGAATCCTCTCTATAGTATATAATAATACTAACCGACCGATTATCTAAGTATATTTAATTAGAAGCTATAATTTTAATAAATACCGAGGTATATATAGTTCGGTTTTATAATATATAATAAAGGTTTTATAGTTTCCTTAAATTATTAATTAATAATAAGGGTTCTGATTAAATTAGGGACTTCTAATCGTACTTATATAAAGCTATAAATATAGAGTAGCTCCTCTCTATAGCCTTTTACCCGCAGATAAATAGTAGTACTAAATATACTAACTAAGAGGTTTAAAAATACTTCCGGGCTTTTATATCGTTCGCCTAGTATAATTAAGCCGATTATTTACCTACTTACTAACTTACTCTAAATAGCTATAACTTAGTAGTTACTAGTATTAGCCCTAACTAGTTATTAAACGGATTTAATATCGATATTATTCCTTACGCTTCCGAAGCAATCTATCCTATTTATAACCTTAAAAGACGCGTAGCTTTATTCCTTAATTACCTTTATAAAAATATAAACCTAGCTTAAGCCGCTATAATATATACTTAATAATAATAAGAGAGCGATATAAATTATCGATAGCGGCCGGCTAAGAAGTTTACTATAAGCGATTAAGTTTAACTTTCTCTCCGTAATATTAAAACTAACTAGCTTAAAAAGAAGCTAAATTAGCTCTACTTAAAGTATATAGTTATTATAGTCCTTATACCTAATATAATTACCCTAAATATCCCGGGGAATATCTACCCTACCTTCTATATCGAGCTAGTAGAACGGGCTAGGATAAACCCTCTCCCCTTATAGGATAAGACTAATACCCGTCCGGAACTTATACTAGTCCTATCCCCGGAGGATAAGATACCCTAGGAAAAGTACTATATAAAAGAAATCTTAACCGTTAAGAATATACCCGGCCGGGGTATTAAGCGCTTAATATTCGTAAAATAATCCTATTATAATATACTAACTTAGTAACCTTTAGAGAACTTTATAAATATTAAAGCCTTAAACCGCTTTAAAATAGCTTAAAGGGATACCCGTTATTATAATAAACCGGTATTATATAATAAGAAATTTAAGTTATAACGGGGCTATAGAGGAATCGGTTAACCTAATCCTATATTACTATATAACGAAGCTATAATCCTTATACTAAATTTTATTAGAAGCTATCTATTTCCCGATTATTACCGAAATCTTTCTTTATTATACCCTTTAACGCCTAGGGCGAGGCTTAAACGATACTTAAATAAATAAGATAGAGGGGTAACTTAAATAGTAGATATATATTATATAACTACGCTTAAAGCTCTCTGCGCTATTAAGTAGCGTATATACTACCCTAAAAGATCCCCCCGAAACTATAATATAACGATAATACTCTCTCCGGCCTATAACTAATTTTCGTTTATTATAATTAACCGCCGGAGCTCCTACTTACCCGCTTAAGCTCCGGACCGGTTATATATTATAACCGACCCCGTATTTAAAATACTTTATTACTAATATCGTACTCTTTATTATTATCCTCCTACTCGCTTCTACTAAGGTTACTGCTCTAGGGCGTAACCCTACCCTGCCCGGTTTAAGATACGAGTAAGCTATTACCGGATATAAACAGGTTAGGGTAAGGAGGGAGAGGAGTAGCGGGTACGGCCGGGCTAATATATATTATAAAACCTCTATAAGATAAGTTAGGGTTTAAGGGAGGAGGGGCTTATTCCTTAAAACTATACGCTATAAAAGTAGGATAGGGATAACGATATTAAATTAGTATCGGAGAGTCGAATTAAATATAGCTAGGAGTAGCCGGATTATAATATAACTCTTAAACGGCCTAGGTTAAGGTTACGAACGTATTATCGCAGAGAGCGTCGCACTACTCGTAATAACGCGTATCGGCCCGTTACTCCTTTATAAATATAATTAACGAGGAGTTTAGCTAACCGAAAGCGTTCGCTATAGTATATACGGCCTATATTACTTAAGCTTAGGCCTTAGGGCGCTAAGGAGTATATACGTTCTTACGCCGAGATAGACTACTACCCCCTATATTAGGGTAGTTAGGTATTTAAGCCTTATTTAAACTACTACTAGATAATAAGGAGAGGGCGTATAGAGTATTAGTAGGAGTAGATAGAGTTTAGGGTCCCTCCTAACTATTACTAATTAAGCGCCGGTTAGAAGTAATAAGGATAACGGACTAGATAAGAAGCAGCGCTTATAAAGTAACCTCTAGAATATTTCTATAATATATATAGGCCTCGATAAACTCTACGCTAAACTAAAGAAGCTTACCCTTTCAGTTTAGGGTACGCTCTATACCCTTCTCTATAATATAAGTTCCTAGTATTATTAGTTAGACTAATTAACGTATAGTATAGTAAAGCGCTACGGAACTAGTATATAAGCGCTTATTCTAGGTATATTTATTATAGTTCTTATAATAGGTTATATAGAAGCGACTATAGTAGGGCAGATAGCTAATCTTACTGTACCTTATTAAGCGGCCGATATACTTAGTATAGAGAAAGCGTACTTAAATAGCTAGCTTAACGGACTCGTTATCGCTATTACCTTCTATAAAGAAGGGATTAGTAGTATATCTCTTTACTTATAATACGTTATTAGACTAGTTATTAATCGAGTTAGTATAAGGAGCTATTTACCGGATAATTATTATCGCTATAACTACTACTAGGACTGCGTTTACTACCTCTAGGAGGAGGAGGAGGGCTACCGTTTTAAATTAAAGTATTTACTACGAATAAGGTTAGCTTCC
Organism: Cytospora chrysosperma; assembly: GCA_016808195.1. Lineage (NCBI taxonomy): Eukaryota > Fungi > Ascomycota > Sordariomycetes > Diaporthales > Cytosporaceae > Cytospora > Cytospora chrysosperma. Next base: position 2,138,312 of record JAEQMF010000012.1, read on the forward strand.
TAACTATATTAGCCTAGGTATCGCACTTACTATTATCTAATTATAGTTATTCGTTAAGATAAATTAATAGTAATTTATTTTAATAATAGGGAAATCGCGATATATAATAGTTATATAATTACTAATTACGTAAATAGATAGTTAAGCAGTTGCGTTATAATATTAATTAGTTTCTTTTTTAATAGGAATGCGGGTTAGGTAGTAGGGCAGGGTAGTATAAATACTTCTAGGGACGGCTACCGTTAGGATTACGGTTATATACTACTTATACTATAGTTCGGTATACGGATTTATAGCTCTCCGTTTTCGACGCAGTACTATATAGTTACCGGGGAGGGGGGCTATATTATAGGCCCGAGCCTAATAGCTCGTATAGTAAAGACCCTAACCGGTACTAGTTAGGGTCCGGTTAGGGTCCGGTCCGGACCCTAACCCTAGGCCTAATATAGGCCCTCTATATATATAGCTAGAGCAGTTAGCCCTCGAGGACTATATTCCTCCTTCCTCTTTATACTTTAGAATATATCCTATTAGCACCTACCTGTAGTCGCATTGTAGGCCAGCCCCTTACAGGCGACGACGAGATTAACGAGGATTATAACGAGTATGCTAGTATAGAAGAAGGGTAAGTTATTTCTTTATTTAAATATATTATAATATATTTACTAATATTATATTCTATAGAATAGAGAACGAGGAAGACTCTTAAAGCGAGGAGGACTCTCTAGGCGAGATTAAACCTCTAGTTCCTCGCCTTTTATAGGTATAATTTCACCTTTCTATTAGTATAAATATTTATATATAGAAGACTAATATCTTTAAATATAGAACCCTGAATATATTAATCGTGCAGCTATTCGCTGTATCTGTATAGCGCTTCGAGGTAAAGGGAAGAAGCCCTGTAACAGCTATAAGGCCTGGAAAAAGAAGGGTGTAAAGGCTGCTAGTAAGTATACTATTTTATTAATATTACTATATTTAAATATACTAACTATATATAATAGATTGCCCTCCGAAGCGTATAAACGAGAAGTGTGAATGCTGGACTTTATTTCGTGATTTTCAGACAGTTAAAGGCTGTAAATAGGTTACTATAACAGCTATTAGATACTATAGTAGTTATTAAAATTTATACCTTTTATTATATTATAAAGCTAAATTCTCGCTATTTTATATTATTTTTTAAAGGCCTAATATTATCGATATAGAAAGGGTTTATTAGAAACTCGTTACAGGCTATATTTAAATAAATCCTTCTACCCGCCCCCCCTATTCCTATTAAATCTCTTACTCTTCTTATAAGGGGTCTTTAGCTGCCTATAGTATAATTAAATATAGAAATAGTTTAGGTAGTATAGTTAGTAAGTAAGTAGGCTTAAATTTAATAAAATTAGAGGTCTCGAGTTTAAATGCAGTTAAAATATAATTTTTCTTAGTAAGTAAGCGTAACTATCCTCCCCTTAAATATAGTAGTAAATAAAAGTAAAGTACTAGTAAATTAAGGCTAATATAAGTAAATAGAATTAAATAAAATTAAACAGAATTAAAGAAATATAATAAGAATTACTTTTTTAAATTTTTATTTTATTAAACTAGATATATAATAAATACTAAGTAGATAATAAAAGAAATAAAGAGATAGATAAATAAAGATAATAAAGGAAAGGAAAGGTAAGTAAATAAGTAGGTAAGTAAGTAAGTAAGTAAGTAAGTAAGTAGGTAAGTAAGTAAGTAGGTAAGTAGGTAAGTAAGTAAGTATATAAATAACCCTATATATATAAGCTTTTCCTTATAGTAAGTAAGTAAGTAGGTAGGTAAGTTAGTAAGTAAGTTCGAAAGTTAGAAATAAAGTCTAGGATAAGTAGGTAGGTAGGTAGGTAGGTAAGTAAGTAGGTAGGTAAGTAAGTTTAAAAGTTAGAAATAAAGTCTAGGGTAAGTAAGTAAGTAGGTAGGTAGGTAAGTAAGTTCGAAAGTTCGAAAGTTAGAAATAAAGTCTAGGGTAAGTAAGCAGGTAGGTAAGTAGGTAAGTAAGTAGGTAAGTAGGTAGGTAGGTAAGTTAGTAAGTAAGTTCGAAAGTTAGAAATAAAGTTTAGGGTAAGTAAGCAGGTAAGTAAGTAGGTAAGTAAGTAGGTAGGTAGGTAGGTAAGTAAGTTAGTAAGTAAGTTCGAAAGTTAGAAATAAAGTCTAGGGTAAGTAAGTAGGTAAGTAGGTAGGTAAGTAGGTAGGTAGGTAAGTTAGTAAGTAAGTTCGAAAGTTAGAAATAAAGTCTAGGGTAAGTAGGTAGGTAGGTAGGTAGGTAGGTAGGTAGGTAGGTAGGTAGATAAGTAGGTAGGTAGGTAGGTTCGAAAGTTAGAAATAAAGTCTAGGGTAAGTAAGCAGGTAGGTAAGTAAGTAAGTAAGTTAAATAGCCCTACATATATAAGTCTTTCTTTACAGTAAGTAGGTAGGTAGGTAGGTAAGTAAGTAAGTAAGTTAAATAGCTCTACACGTGTAAGTCTTTCTTTACAGTAAGTAGGTAGGTAGGTAGGTAAGTAAGTAAGTAAGTTAAATAGCTCTATACGTATAAGTCTTTCTTTACAGTAAGTAGGTAGGTAGGTAGGTAAGTAAGTAAGTAAGTTAAATAGCTCTACACGTGTAAGTCTTTCTTTATAGTAAGTAGGTAGGTAGGTAGGTAAGTAAGTAAGTAAGTTAAAAAGCCCTACACGTGTAAGCTTTTCTTTACAGTAGGTAGGTAGGTAGGTAGGTAGGTAAGTAAGTAAGTTAAATAGCTCTACACGTGTAAGTCTTTCTTTGCAGTAAGTAAGTAAGTAGGTAAGTAAGTAAGTAAGTAAGTTAAATAGCCCTACACGTGTAAGTCTTTCTTTACAGTAAGTAAGTAAGTAGGTAAGTAAGTAAGTAAGTTAAATAGCCCTATATATATAAGCCTTTCTTTATAGTAAGTAGGTAGGTAGGTAGGTAAGTAAGTAAGTAAGTAAGTAAGTAGGTAAGTAAGTAAGTAGGTAAGTAAGTAGGTAAGTAAGTAGGTAAGTAAGTAGGTAAGTAAGTAGGTAAGTAAGTAGGTAAGTAAGTTAAATAGCTCTATACGTATAGGCCTTTATTTATAATAAGTAAGTAAATAAAGTTTAACTTAATTAAACTTATTCTTTTTATTCTTTTATATTCTATACTATTTATAAAGTAATAAACTTATAAGATATAAACTTCTATTCTAATTATAATAGTTTAAGTTATTATATTTATAAGAATAAGTATTATATTATATATAAATAATATATTAAAAGCGTTAAATAAGATTATTATAGTTAATTGTGGAATAGTTGCAGCCTAATTAGGCAGGCGGTAGGCTGCCTACTATTAAAGGGCAGGCGGCAGAATTCTGCACCTATATAGGGACCTCTATAGCCACCTCTATAATAGCCTTACTTTTACTCTAGATAATAACGAATAAACTATCTGCACCTATCTGCTTTCTAACCGTACGATCGTACCTTTACCTAACTAATACTAATCAGTAATTACCTAGGTAATCTCTAATAGCTAGGTAAGAAGAGATAGACCTTTCTCGAGATCGATAAGCGATACCCAGGTCTCCTTTACGGGCTACTTATCGCGCGAACGAATCTCGAGATCTATACTACAATTAAAGCCCTTCTCGACCGTCTACTCTTTAGTAAGGACCTTTAAGAGAGAGCTAAAATTAACCGCTAGCTACTGCGAGATCTCTTCGAAATTAACCCGACGGTTCTTCCGTATCTATAACGAAAGATCTTACGGCCTAACGGCGCGCTCTATCGTATAAGTTATTGCCTTCTACTTCCTTATAGCGATTATATTTACTTTTATACCTTCCCTTAAGACGACCTTAAAAGATTACCCTTTCCTCGAGATAGCTATATTTAAAACCGCCTTCTTTATAATAAACCTTCCTCGAGACGGCCCTAATTACTCTTTCCTCAAGACGATACTAATCTCCCCTATATCTTTCCTATCTAAAGCCTAAGGCACTCTTTCCTTAGGACCTTAAGCACTTTTACCTAAGATAGCCTTAGGAACTTCCTTTAAAGCACCTTTAGGCACCTTCTTTTAAAATGCGTTTAAGCACCTTCTTTTAAGATACGACTAAGCACCTTCCTTTACGCGAATACCTTCTTTAAGAGACGACCTTAGGTATTTCCCCTCCTATATCTATTTTTTTTTTTTCCTCCTTTATCCTTTATCTAACCTTTACGGAACGAAAATTATATATATATTTACCCTCTACCCTACGATCTACCCTTACTCTTACCCTTACCCCTATAGGTATAGAGAAAAGGAGATTAGTACGGGTAAGCTTTATTACGCAGTAAATTCTAGGCGATTATTATTTATAGGTAAATAGTTTAGAGGCTACTAGTAATAAATCGAGAAGCGTAAGCGTAAGATTATCTCCTCTATACTGCCCCTCCCCTACTTATATAATAGCCGAAGATAATACTCCCCTAAGCGAACTAGAACGCAGCCCTCTATACGATTATATCTAAGGATTAAAAGCTATATTACGAATAAGCCGAGTAAGCTAGGTAATAATCGACGTAGATATATAAACTTTACCCGTTACGAAGGATAACTTAAACGAAGTCTCGGCTACTATATTCGCTACCTGCGTTATTAATAATCTCCGGTAAAGCTATATTACGGATAAAGAGCTCCTAGCTATTTTCTAGAAAGATTTCCGAGGATAGGATACGGATATATTTAGGGTTATCGACGATAGATAGAGGCGCGAAGTTAGAAAGTTTCTCCGGGAGCGAGGTATCTATATAAGCTTATAGAATAAGTATACTATCTTATAGCTTATCGGGGTTATAGGTATAGAAGAATACCCGATATAACCTATAAACGAGATTACTAGAACGATATTCCTACCCGGCTATAGCCTCCTATAATACCTATACTCGACGAATAACCCTACCGGCGAGGTAATTAAGACGATTAAGAACGAATAATCTATATAATTATAACTACCTCCCCCGGCACCTCCTATACCTGCCCTAGTACCTCTTATACCTACCCTAGCACCTCCAGCTCCCCCTCGTTTTACCCTACTACCCCTAGACCCCTTTATAGTATAGCAGAGAATATATTTCTAGCCGGCCTTATAGCTATAGGGGGTAATCGACCTATCCCGTAGCCTTTAGCGAAATATATACAGCCCGGCACTACCTTTAAACCCTTCTAGCCTAGCCGGCACCCTATATAATTAACGAGGTATACTACTTTCCGGCTAAACCCTATTCGTATATCCTAACCGGAATACTACTACGTATAACCCCTATAAAACCCTCCCTCCTTATAAAGAGCTTAACTAGCGCTTTAAGCCGGAAAAGATTATAGTATTCGCGAAGGCGTAGGACTTAACGAAGAAATAGACCGGCGAGCTATATAACTTATTAGATAATAAGGTAAGGATCTTCTTTAACCTCTACTACTATAATAATATCGAACCGGACTAGTTCTATACTATTCTTCTACGAATCCTTATAGGCCGAGCAGAAACGTACTATATTTATTATATTAATACAGCAGATACCTTCGCCGTAGCTTATATTAAACTAAAGACTTATTTCGAGACGGATATTAACTAGTAATAATACTATAACGATTAGATTACTACTACCTTTAATAGCCTCCGGAATAATAAGGAAAACGTTAATAGGAGCCCTCGAGAGATCCTTCGTATTCTCCTAGATAAACTATAGCTATACTAGCGCGCCCTCAGCTTTAATTATAAAGATAACGAGATCCTTCGGATAATAGTTATTCGGGCGTGCGAAAGCGTACTAGAATTCGAATATACCCTTTATATACTAGCTGCCCCCTATAAAAAGCTCTTCTAAGACCTCCGTTCTTCGCTAAAACTTAGCCTTAAACGAGGCTCTAATAACTAGTTCCTCTAGGATAGATAGGGTAACGATAATAATAAGATATACTACCTTAACCGTTAATATAATAATAACCGCTAGCGGGGTAACGTTCCTACTTTTTAGGGCGGCTCCCGAGGAGGCTTCCGGGGATTATAAAGAGGTTTCTATAGAGGCTTCCGTAGTAGTAATAACCGATAGTAATCTCGAAAGAAGAAGTGCTTTATTTATAATAAGGAGGGCTATTAGTTAACTAAGTATACCCTAGAAGAGCGGTAGAGGTTAAGGAGCTAGTATATAACGTACTATAACTATAATAGCGAAGAAATTATAGAATTAGGCTTTATAGCCTTCCTAGCCGATTACGAAGGCTATAAGGTTATATATAGCTTAGCAGATAGCGCTATTAATAATAGCGCCGATACCGATAGCGGTACCCTTAGGGATAAATAGGAGGCGGCTACTTACCTTATAGATACGGCCTTCCTCTATTTAATCTAGGGGGATAAAGACGGCGAGGATATTATTAAAACTAGGGCTTCCTCTATCCTAGCCTTATAGTTTACCCTTAAAAGCCGATACTCCCGGCTTAAATTTCAGGGTATTATCCCTAATACCGGCGCTACCGAGTTTTCTATAGTAAGATATAACTAATACCTCGCTTTATAGCGCGAAGATCCCTCTATAGAAATAGACGCTTCCCGTACTAGCGAAGCCTTAATTAAGTTTAGTAAGGGATCGCGTTCCTTATCCCTTAGCGCTATTATAGTAGATCTACTTATTAGATTTATTACCTTCTATATTATTAATACCCTAACCCCCTTCCTATTATATATATAGGATATAGATAAGCTAAGCGTTTACTTCCGAAATATAATAAACGAACTAGTTTATATAGACGAACTCGGTAAAGAGAGGATTATTCTAGTAGTCCGGAAGTAGGGCTACTTATAATTCTTCCTACCGAAATCTAAGGCCGGAGCTTTCTTTACCGAAACCGAGCTAAAACGCTTTTATAAATACTTCGGCTATCCCTTTATTAACTAGCTTTCTCGTTTACTTCGAGATACCGGCTACGATATAGATTTAATAGCTCTAGAAGCTATTATAAAGTTTTGCTATTATTACTAAATATATAGCCCTACCCCGAGACGATTTAAATTTACCCTTAAAGATAACTACGATTTTAATTACGAACTTATTATAAACGTTATATACCTGCTCGGGAAGCCGATACTTTACGCTATAGATTCCTTTATATCCTTCTAGGCTATATAATTCCTCGCCTCCCTTTTAGTAAAGGATACTTAGGAGGCCCTATATCTAATATAGATAAATATATACTTCGGGCCCCTAGATTAGCTAGTTTACGATATAAGTACGAACTTTACCTTAGTAGAGTTTCGAAATAAAGCTAGAATTATAGGGATTATATATAAATAGATACTTACCGAAGTATACTAGTTTATCGGGAAGATCGAACGGTATTATAAGCCCCTTTAGTATACCTTTAAGATTATTTATACCGAGCTTAGGGGTATTTTCGGTAATAATACTATTCTCTAGATAGCTGTAAAAGCTATAAACGATATTATAGGCCCTAATAGCCTTATACTTATACTACTTATTTTCGGGGCTTTCCCTCGAATAACTATCGATTCCCTATTATCGCCTTCGATTACGAGGCGTAAGGAGGCGGTAGCTAAGGTATTATATACCCTGCGGAAGCTCTTTATAGAATAGTAGGTTAATAACGCTATCGTTACTTATAACGGCTTAAATATAAACGATTAACTAGTATTATTTCTCTAGAGTAATATACGGGTATAGCGTAAAAAGGATAATTAGTAAGGCCCTTATAGGCTACTTATAGTTAAGGGGTATAACTTTACCTTTAACCTTCCTAATAGCCTTATTAAGTTTCGATCTACCCTTATTCGCCCCTATTACTAAGATAATTCTAACGATTTATTACTAGTAAACCCGAGCTAAGGATTTACGATTTCTCCTACTAAACCTCCCTAAATCGACCCTCCGAAGCTATAGAAAAGGGGATAACCTCTTAACTCTAAAAATAAACTAAAGCCGGTATTACTTATACTATAGCCGGCGCCGGCTCCCTTTATATATATAATGTAAAAAGAGAAGGATAATCTAGAGCTAATACTTAAACTAAGGTATAATAGCGTGATTATAAGCCCGGGGGAACCCTTCGAGGAGTCTAATACGAAGGAAGTTACGGACTTAATTAGCTATAGTATCTTCCGCTTCGAACTCTACGATAAAGTAATCTATAGCCCCTATCGCCTCTTTAAGGTACGGATAATCTGTAAGATTAAGGGTAAGATGGAAAAGCTATATAAGAAGTCTCGCCTTATAATTTAGGGCTATAATAACGCCGGTAAGGTAGATATTCTTACCTAATTACCTACGATTTAATAGGTTAGCTAGCGCTTTATCGTCGCCCTTACTCTTACCCTAATAATAACCGGAATAACTATAAAGCTTCGAGATATTATATAGGCTTATCTTTAATCGAAATTAGAACTAGCTTATATAATTCTAGCTAAACTACTTAAGGAACTCGAGGCCCGCTACCCTCTAGGTACGATTATATATATTATATACTTACTCTATAGTATTACCGAGGCAGGCGTATACTAGTAGACTATATATTATAAGCACTATTGTATAGCGCTTTAAATATAGACCTCTATATACGACCCTTATCTCCTTATCTCTTCCGGCGATAAGGACGCTTTTAGCCTCGTTAGTATATAAACTAACGATACCTTTATACTCGGAATATTACGTTTCTCGGCGATAGAGGAGGAAAAGATTTAAGAAGTAGAGATTAAATATAAGCTAAAGATTATACTCTCGCTAACTATACTATTCGATTTTAATAGTACTAAGTTAACTATCTACTAGGATAAATCGATCGATATATAATAGAAGGGATAAAGGGTAAAGATCGAGATTATCGACCCGAAAGTACCTAACTATACCTAGTAGTATCTCGAATAACGGGCCTATAGCGCTTACTTTACCTCTATCTACTAGCCGGAGGCTGCTTTCGATCTCTCTATTATAGTATAGATCTAGAGCTTAGAAGAGAAAGACTATAAAAGGTTAAATTAACGCCTTAAATAGTAGATAGAGAATTTATCTCGAGGCCTAAGATATATTACCCTAGACTTATTAAAGGTAAAGCTAACTATCTTCGTCGATAGCTCCTTCGCTAATAACTAGGACCTTAGCTCCTAGATTAGCTATATTATCGCCTTTATTAACGAGGAGAAGGTTAATAGTATATAATATAGAATAAAGGGTAATACCCTATACTAATCCTCTATAAAGTATAAGAGGGTTATTAGGAGCGTTCTAGCCTCGGAGATCTATAGTATAGTTAGTAGTTTTAACCTCGGTATTATAATTTCCTCTACCCTTAGGATAATTATAGATCGCCTCGGCCTTCCGACGATTCCCTTTATAATCTATATAGACTCGTACTCGTTATATAAATACCTCGTTAAGCTAAGAACTATAAAAGAGAAACGCTTTATAATCGATATTATATCCCTTTACTAATTATACGAGAGAAGGGAGATCTATAAAGTACGATAAATTAATAGAAGCGATAACCCTATAGATACTATAATAAAAGTATCTCTAAATAAGGCCTTAGAGAGGTTAATCTCTACGAATAAGTTAACTATTCGGGTAAAAGGATATATAGAACGAGGTTAAGGACCTCGGCAATAATATTTATTTATTATTATATTTAATAGTATAGCGGTAGTAGTATATTTATTATTATCTTTAATAGTAATAGCTATTTACTATCGCTTTTAACTATAAAGCGTAGCGGTAGCTATTTACTATCGTATTCGATTATAAGGCGTAGTAATAGCCGTTTACTATTACCTTCGATTATAAAGCGTAATAAGGAAAGAAAGGAAGGAAAGGGGAAGGAACTTATACGGAAGGAGAAATAGACTTATATAGAAGGAATAGTATATACGAGGGAAGGGCTTTCGATAGATCTAGCGAAATAAAGCTATTACGGTATAAAGAAGAAACTGCTAGTATAGAATAGTTATAGCCTAATTAAGCAGGCGGTAAGCTGCCTACTATTAAAAGGCAGGTAGCAGAATTCTATACTTATATAGGGACCTCTATAGCTACCTTTACGATAGCCTTACTTTTACTCTAGATAATAACGAATGAATTATCTGCACTTATCTGCTTTCTGACCGTACAATCGTACCTTTACCTAACTAACATTAATAGTATATATTTAAATATATACTACTTAAGGGATAGGGATAAGGTTAGGGATAGGGTTAGGGAAAAGCTATATATATAAATATATAACTTTCTCTATAGAAAGCTTTAATAAATTAATCTTAGTTAATTAAATTAAAGTAAATATATAGATAAATCTATTATAATTAAATATGCATAGGGAGAAATTATGTATTAAACAAAAGCGGGCTAATAAGTGGGAACAAAAATGGAGATATTTAATTATAACCCTCGCTAGTCAAGTCAGGACAGGGATCTTATGTCAACTGACCGTGTCCCTCTACCATTAGACCTTACATAGGTACTTAAGTACATGGTACAGGTAGGTAGTGCGGGGAGAGCACACCCTGGAAAGTGGGGGCTTCAGGGGGGGCTCAGGCCACTCATAAGGCTGCCTTGGCTGTACTTAGTGCGCAGTACGCAGTAGCTTATGTCAACTTCAGATGTTGCCGACGACAAACATAACCACAACAACACCAACCACGCAAGACACGAGCTCAATTACCAGTCAATATCTCAACACTCTTTTTACCGGTCTCACCCTCTACCTCCAGATGTCTTGATCCAGTCGACTGCTATGCATCTAAGAGCTATAACAGCCATGTCTGTCAGCAATTACTTGGTGTAAATCCATCGTCCTCCTCCATTTCCCTGCCTGCATCTCGAACCACCGTCAGGAGATCGAACGAAGCAATAAAACAGACAAGACAAGACAAGGCCAACCCTTTCCAGCATACAATCCTCCAAAATGCGACCTCGGTTCACCAAGCGGATCCTCTCCCGCCAGCTCAAACCACCCACCAAGGCCCCAGAGGCCATCCGGACCTTCACCCAGAACTCGCCCGCCCTCTACAACGCCCGCCCTCAGCTGCCCTTCCTCTCCATCCCCTCCCGGTTCCAGCGGCAACAGTGGCGCTACCTGACCACCGAACGCAAGACATGGCTGAAGCGCGAGGCAATTCTCGGCATCAAATATACGAGCTACATCTGGGCGATCCTGGTCTGCGCCGCCAGCGCCGCCTTCGCCATCCACCAGGAGCTCATGGAGCGCAGCTTCCCGACACCACACGAGTGGTCCTTCCGAACGAGGATGCTGAAGCGGGGCGCCGAGTCCGAGAAGAACAGGACCGACGTGTTTGTGGAGGACTGGGTGCTGATCATCCAGATGTTGAAAGATGTGGTCGCCAGGCTGGAGGACCCCAACGGCGATGGCCAGGGGCTGAAGGATCTGGGACCAGACAGGCTGCCCGGGAGCAAGGACATCTCTGCCATGCCGGAGCCCTGGAGGCGGGGCTACTTTGAGGCTCTGCTCTTGCAGGCTATGGCGTCAGAGCACGTAGAGGGATGGGTGCTGGACACGACGAGGAACATTGTGTTCTCGCCCGACGTGGTCAAGGGCCCGTCCAACCCTTTCCCCAAGCCCATTCCCCCAGCGTCCAAGTCGGCCCCAAGAGAAGAGGACTGTGTGCCAGCGGGCTATCCAAGCCCAGACCAGTGTTACCTGAAGCTCCTGTCGACCGAAGGGCTCACGTCCAAGCAGCGCATGGATGCCGCACTCGCGTATGCGAACTGGCTGGAGTACAAGGGGCTGCTGGGCCCGGCGGCCATAATATATGACGACGCGGTGAACATGGCGGTCGAGGAGATCCACACGCCGGGCGCGCCGCCCCTGGTCGACCCCAAGACGGCCGTGCTGAACGACAAGGCAGGCCGCGCGCCCTCCGCGAACCTCCTCCAGTCACTGACGGCACTGGCCATGTTCAAGGCCAGCCACGATGACGTGTCCGCCGCACTACCCATCATGATCTCCATACTCAAGGCGCGGCGGTCGCTCCCAGACCCGCCGCCGGGCAACAGGCGGGCCGCTGACATGGCCGCCGCGCTCCAGCGCCCATCGGGGTCAGGGAAGAACGATAATAATAACAACGACGGCGGCCCCCTGCAGGCCGTCCTGGGCCTGTTTGCGCCCCCGCCGTACCCGCCCCCGCCGCCGGACGGGACCGCCCCGCCCGCCCGCGACAGCAAGGAGCTCTGCGAGGAGGCCGCCCTCCACCTGCACATCGGCGAGATCATGTACATGATGCGGGGGTCCAAGACGACGCGCGAGGACGGGCTGGCGTGGACGCGCGAGGGCGTCGACCTCGCCGAGGAGGAGCTGCACAGGGTCCTGCAGGGGGGCGCGGTTGGGCCTGGCGGTGCCGACGAGCCAGCCAAGAAGACGTGCCGGGAGTGTCTGGCCACGGGCCTGGACAACTGGGCCGAGATGGTCGGCCGGATGGCCAGGGACGAGAAGGCGGCCGGGGCGGCCGGGCAGGCGGCGAGGTCGTCGGCGGGCTGGTTCGGGCTGTGGAACTCCGGCAAGGCGGCCCCGCCGGGGGAGGGGGAGGGGGACGAGGCCGGTGGGCGGTGGGCTGCCGAGCAGAAGGTCGTGAGGGAGCGGACGGCGAGGGCGCAGAAGATCCTGGAAGACCTGCAGAAGCCCACTTCCGGGCTGGTGTCGGCGTTCCTGAAGGCTTAGTCTGCTGTTCCGCGGACGTGTTGTAGGGACGTCCTGTCAATGTTATTAATCAAGTCAACCAGTCACGCGATCCGCGCCTCCGCGGGCCAGTGATCAGAGGTATGATGCTGATTAATGTCAATGACGAGGTGGAATCACAGCACGAAGTATGTACGAGAATGCTACGCTCTCCTGGTTGAAAAGCAGGGTCATTAATGATGTATTACTTGATCAATTGAAAATGTGGATTTTCTCAACTCAGCACATGTGGAACTGGGCTAAGATTTTCCTCAATTCTTCTCCCACCACGCGACATCTGCAACGCCTCATTCATGCTATCGCAAGATTCCTTCCACCTCCACCCAGGATCGGGAGGGAACTGGCCGGAAAGAAACCTGTGGTGCGTGCAGGATCTAGGGAGAGGGCGAGGAATGGAGATGAACCAAACATGCAGGAAACCCCAATCAACGTTCGTGGGACAGCCCACGGAAAGTCGGGAGTGTCCCCAGCTTCAGAACCAGGAAATAGAGAAGAGAAAGGGAACAGGTAGACCGAGGGGATCTCTCCGAGCTCAGTCCTCTTCCTCGCGCTTGCCGACGACGTAGACATCTTCGGGCTCGGGCGCGTTGCTCTCCTTGCCCTCCTTCTCCATCCGGGCCTCCCACTCCTCGCGCGTGATGATCTCCAGGCCACCGGCCCCTCCTCCCTGAGGTCCCTGGTCCCCACGTCCATATCCACCACCAGCAGCAGCTGTAGCAGTAGCAGTAGCAGCAGGGCCCACCAGGTCGGGATCGTCGCGCCAGGCCGGAGCCTCCTCGAACTTCTCGTCGGCAAAGGTGACGGCGAGCTGCGGGTTGGTGTACCCCGCGCCGGCCCCGTGGGCCTCCTCCAGCCAGGCCAGGACGGCGTCCCTGGCCCTGACGAGGGTCATCTCGCTGTAGAAGGCCTCGCCGGAGCTCAGGACGGGACAGCCGTACGAGGTGACGAGGGTGGTGTTGGGGTTGCCCTCGGGGCCCGAGATGGCCGTGCCGAGGGGCTCCTGGCAGGTGATGTAGAGGCGGGATTTCTGGATCAGGGTGGAAGATGGAGGGGGTTAGAAAGCTGAACTCACAAATGGAGAGATGGATATGTGAAATGTCGAGGAGAGGCATCGCATCGCATCTCATCTCATCTCATCGCCAAAATCACAGGATAAGAACTCAACTCACCTCCCTCAGAAACACCTTGAACTCCTCGCTCTTCAACGAGGCGGCATCGACTCCGGCGCCCAGCATGGCCAGGCACCCGACCCTCCCGGCCCAGCGGCCCCAGTTGCGGTCCAGGTACGCCTCGGCCGCCACGGCGCCGTCGGTGACGCCGACGACCTGGACCTCGGCGCCCGGGCCCACGAGGTCCGGGTTGTCCAGGACGCCCTCGAAGACGCTCGCGACGTGCTGGTCGACCGAGGCGTGGCCGGGCACGGCGTTGGCGGCCGCGTCGTAGAACCGGCCCCAGTGCACGCAGCTCCTCATCGGCACGGCGTGGCTCTGGCGGGCCGTCAGGCCGCGCCGGCCCTCGGGCCACCACCACAGCTCGCCCGTGTTGGCGAGGATGATGCCGGGGCTGTCGTCGTCGTGATCGTGATCATGATCCTGGGAGGTGGAGGAGGAGGAGAAAGACTTGTCGTTGTGTCCCTTTCCCTGTCCCTGTCCCTGCAGCGCCTTGACGATGCCCACCATGCTCCCCTTGTCGACGCCACCCCTGCCCCCGACCACGCGGTGCGCGATGACGCCCAGCTCCTGCTCCGACTCGCCGAAGATGACCACGACGCGCTTCTTCTGCGCGAGGTCGGCCGAGACGTAGATGGGGACGTGGGGCTTGTCAGCGGCGGCGGCGGGGTTGGTGCCCAGGGGCAGGGCGAGCCTGACGAGGCCGAGGGCCTCGAGGCGCGGCCTGATGAGCTGGTCCTGGACGGCGGTGGTGAAGGCGAAGCGCTGGCGGTCGTTGTGGCGGACGTTCTTGGAGATGAAGTAGTTGAGGTAGTAGCTTGGGGCGCTGATGAGGCGGATCTCGTCGCTGTCTGGGTCGACAAAGTAGCTGGGGATGTTTATTAGCATGTGTGTGTGGTAGGATTGTGTTTTATTGTTTGTTACCGAAGGGGAATGAAGAGGCGCAAGGAGCATTATTGACGAATAAATGTATGGATGAACTGGTCACCAGGTTCAGATGCACAAACTTACCCAAGCTCCTTCAGGTCAGAAGGAAAGTCGGGGTCTTCTGGGAGACCAGACCAGCGACGGCGAAACATGGTGATGGTTGGCTGGCTGCTCTCTTATGTTGGCAGGTTGGGTTCGGTGTTTTTGTTGCGGAGAGTTATGTTGTGGTGGCTGAGGGACTCCGTCTCGAAAGAGCTGTGGTGGTTATGTTTTTGGATGCCCTGAGGAAGGAAGGCAAGTAAAGACGATGGGAGTCAGTATGTACTGTCCCTTAGAGGAAACGGAAGAGGGCTCCTCTCTATCGGGGTGGTAAGAAAGGAAAGTGCTGCAAGACTGATATCAGACCGAGAAAGCTGGAACCAACCAGTTGTATGCTTCCCAGTGGTACCCTGTAGTAAAGGAAGAGAAAACACGAATCGAACGAAGGGTTATGTGAGGTGTGAGTGAGTGCTCTGTCTGATTGCTGAATTGATACTGCAATCTTGAACCGCAAACTGCAGTAACTGCTCAGCAAACTGGTGCCGTGCCAGCAGATATAGATCACAACAACCACCAGATGCCACAACACTGGGCTTCGAGGAACCTGTATTGATTCATTGATTCATTGATGGTGCTTCAAGGCTGTTGAGGCCTGACCAGCTTTTGTACACATGGCCCAGCCAGTCTAGAGCTGTCCAAGAGTATGCTCTCCTTCCTTCCTTCCTGCCTGTCTTCTCTGGCCATCCATCGTTCGTAGTAACCTTTCTCTCTCGCTGGCCAAGACAGCCAAGTCTAGCACCTTTCATAGCTGCCATTTTCGAAAGTGTCGACGATCCGTCCCACCCATATAAGCTCTTCCATTGCATATCCCAGCACCCATTTCCCCATCTACCAACTAGCCTTCTGCACGCCCGGTAGAGCTCCGGCCAGGGCCTGTAACCGGAAGTTATACTGCAGAGATCATATGTCAGCCCAGCCCTCGAAACGTCTCGACAACCCAACCACAGCCGGGGGAAGCCTTAGAATAGAAAACCCCCCTTCCTTGCTTACCCTCGACATCTTAAAGTCCCGGAAGACACCCCTCCCCTTGCCACCGAGCAGGCACCTGTTCCTGATCTGGGTCGGATTCGTGTAGCAGTGCATCTGCGTGAGCTGGAGCTGGGCCTCGGCGCGCACGCGCGGCGCGAGCGTGGTGTTCCGGATGATGTAGCGCAGTGCTTGTCTGTTGGTTTTGATTTTCCGCCGCTGGTCAGCCTCTCTCTTTCTTCTTATTCCACCCTTTTCCCCAGGGGGGAGGGGGGCGTGATCCGTTCTTACCTCTCGGCCTCGAACTGCTCGTAGACCTTCCTCTTGGTGTGGTCGCGGATGACCTTGATGTTGACGAAGCAGCCCAGGTCGAGCTTCTTCGCCCGGAACATGGCCATGTTTGGAGAAGTAGGTGGACGGAACGGACAGGCGGCTGATCAGGAGTTTCGTCGTCGTTGGGTCTTGTCGGTTCGCATCGCACGTGTCGGAAGATATGATGCGATGGCGGGATTGAAGTCGCCAGGTTCGGCGCCGGGCTGGGTTACATAAGCAGAAATATATTTCATCGCACGGTGTCATGCATGCTTGTAAGTTACGTACTTTATCTATATCTCCCGTATAATACCTTTCTGAACCACTGGGGATATAATGCTTCACCTTGTCGTCAACAACCACAGCACCAGCGAAACCACAGCCGGTTATAACTTGTGAGAACTCTCCACCTAAGCGTCTCATTATCGACCACTACGGAGTCCATCAAAGCAGGTAGATAGGTAGAAACACCTCGAGTTGTACAGTACAGCAAATATACAGGCCGCTTTATTCATCTCTCTCTCGCTTTCTCACTTGCTCCCCAATCCCTCCTCTCTCTTTCGACCTCACAATAATATCAAAACCCAACAGATGCCCGGTTTTTTAAATCTTTTCCAAAAACGCCATATGCCAGGTTTTCATTGAAATAAACCCTCCCAAGAGAAAGCCACCTCCAGAGGTTTTCACAGCCCCCACCCCGCAACCCTCCCCCCCATCTCCAATGCACCCCTTCTCAGCTTAGACGGGAATACCTTCATACTCTCCGTATCCCAGAGCAAGGTTCATGTTTTCTGTAAAGGTACGGATGTTAGTCAGGAAAACAAGGGGGGACCACAAAGGGCCACGTAAATAGGTGAAAGGTGAGGGGGTGAAGACAAAGAAGATCAAAGAAGAAAAAGAAACGAAAGAGAGAAGAGAGAGAAATAAAGAAACTTACGCAGACACTGCGTCGCCGCGCCCTTGAGCAGGTTGTCGATGGTCACGCAGACGACGACCCTCCTGCCGGAGCTGTGCACCGCGAACCCGCCGATCTCGACGCCGTGCTTCCCGCTGATGGCCTTGACCAGCGGCGCCTCGCCCACCACCTTGACCAGCTTCTCGCCCGCGTACCGCTCCTGGTACAGCTGCCGGATGTCGCGCGACGTCATGGTCTTGTTGAGCGGGATGTTGATGGTGTGGTGGATGCCCTGGAACCACACCGCCACGTGCGGGCAGAAGCCCACGTTGTGGCCCAGCTGCGCGCTGATCTCGCGCTCGTGGATGTGGTCCGTCAGCGAGTACGGGATCAGGTTGTTGGTCAGGTTGTCCACGTCGTTCTTGGGCGACGGCTTAGTCCCAGCCCCGGAGTAGCCCGACACGCCGAACACGCTCGGGTCCGCGCCAAAGTGCTCCACCAGGGGCGCGAGGCCGAGCTGCGCGCCCGTCGCGTAGCAGCCCGGGTTGGAGATGTCGATGGCGTCGTGGATCCTCTGCCGGGGCACGAGCTCGGGGAGGCCGTAGGTCCATGAGCTGTCAAACCGGTAGTCTGCCGACAGGTCGACGATGATGCTCTTGTGCTCCGAGGCCTTGCGGCCCTCGTGTACCGCCTCGACATAAGGCTTGCAGACGCCATTGGGCAGCGCCATGACCCAGCAGTCGATCTCGCCTCGCTTCTCCATGTCGCGGACCTCGTCTGGGCTGAGGTTCACGTATGTGACATCGGCCTTGTCGTAGCCCTTCAGGGACTGCCCAGCAAGCTCACGCGACGACACGTGGGTCAGCTCCATGTTGGGGTGAGAGTTCAGGAGCGAGATCAGTGCCTGTCCAGTGTATCCCCGAGCGCCGATGAGTGCTACCCTCGCGGGGCCATCCCTCGTCTTGTTCCTCTTGCCCAATGGCGGGTTGGGGTTGGTCGTAGTCGCAAAGCCTCTGGATTGACCCGCCGGCCTTGACAGCTGCGACCTAGGCCGTGCCATGGTAGCAAAGCCACGGGCTTGTTGTGCGATGGATGACCGTGCCGCGGAAGCACCAGAGGTGTTGATCGACGCTCTTTGCATGCGGGCTTCCAGGTTCGAGTCACCCAGCATCTCTCGGCCGTGTGCCTCGAAATCCTTCATAACCTTGATGATCTCGTTTCCGTCCTCAATGCCGCACCAAAACATGACATCGCCATCTCCTGACAGGCTCCCGTCGCCCTTGTCCCAGAACCACGTCAGGTTCTCATCCTGCTCCTTGACGGTCCAGACAAGCTTGGGGAAGTCCTTCTTGATGGCCGTGAAGATGTTGTCGGCGATGTTGCTCAACCAGCCGGACTTGGTGATGGTGAGTGTTGCCAGGGTTGCGATAGGCCGGGTCTCGTTCGCGGGAAGGACAATGGCGAGCGCATTCATGGCCTCGTCGTAGTAAGCCTTGAAGGAGTTTTCCTTGAGAAACTCGACGTAGGTGTCGACGGTCTGGCGGGCGTTAGGGCCTTCCCTGTCGCGGACAAGCACCTCCTTGAGCTTCTCCACATCGCCGAATTCCTGGATCTTCGTCGAAGAGTACAACTTGAATCCCCTGCGGATCAGTGTTCCGGCACCAGAGTCGGTGAACAGCTCCTTCTGCAGGTCCTGGGGGTGGATAATCGCGACGGAGGAGGATCGGGGCAGCGTGTCCAACAGCTCCTTGATCTCCCTGATCTTGAGGCGAGTTCCGTACTTGCACCACTCTTGCGACATGTAGTGCTGGTACTCCTCGTCCAGGTTGATCGCAGAGATCTTGCCACCCTCTCCATCGAACAGGCCACCCTTCTCAGACAGGTAGACGACCTTCAAGGGCTCCAGGGCGCGGGCGAGTTCGGCGGCGGCCACATCGGCGTTGACGTTGAGGCACTGTCCCTCGGGGGTGTAGGCCAGGGAGGTGAGGACAGGGAGGCAGCGGTGGCTGATGGCCTGCTCGATCAGGTCCTTGTTGACATTCGTGACCTTGCCCACCAGGTTCCACTTCTCCTTGTTCAGGTAGTCGGCCTCCAGGACGCCGTGGGTGATGGGGCGGACGTGGACGCCCATCTCCTCCAGCCTGTTGGTGAGCTTCTGGTTCTCCTCCAGGAAGAGCTTCCGGGCGACGGCAAGGGTCTTGTGGTCCGTCACGCGGATCCCCTCCTCGAACTGTGGCTCAACGCCCGCATCCTCGAGCAGCTTGTTCAGCTGGGGGCCTGCGCCATGGACCACGACGGGGTAGAGGCCGACGTGGTAGAGGAACGCCAGGCTGTTGCATAGCTCGTCAAGGCTGCCAGAGACATGTCAGTCCTGCGGTCCCAAAAGTCCTCCAAAGCTAGCCCCAACCACATCTGAAGATGCACTCACTAGTCGGTCAGGATGGCACCTCCAACCTTGATCACGGCGAACCGCTGCGAAGACACGGATGTAAAGTGCGACAGGTACTGCTGGACCTCCCTCTTGGAGCCCACGCTGCTCAGGGTCTGGATAACTATGCCGCGGGTGCTCAGGTCGGTAAGCTGCTTGGTGGAGGTGGAGAGGGCACGGCGAGTGCAGTCGGCCAGCCGCGCGCTGGCGACAACAGGGGCGGCGGCGGTCTTTCGAGGGGTGGGCAGGCGAGCGCACCGGCGTGCTCCGGCCCGGAAGGCCCTCACAGAGGTGGAAAGCATGGTTTAAGAGGTGATGTTACTGTAGAGATTGGGCGCAAGTTAGCCTCGGCAGGGAATCGCAGAGTGTCTGCTATGCAGGTCGGGCTGTGAGTTGGCAATTGGTCTGGTGATCAAGTCCGGATTGTCCAGGTGACTGGCTCTCCTATAGGACGGACTGACTGCAGAACTGAGGGAATCGTGTATTCTATCATGAGGGCGCTGTCGTGGGCTGGTTGTTGACTCACGATGATGTCTCTCCAGTTCTGACTTTGAATGCGCAAACCACAGAACCCAATGGAGCGGTATAAAAGCCCCTTATTTTCACACGAACACCATCAACCGAGCAGGTAAGTCTGGAGGGGAGATTGGTCTGAACTTTTCCACAGGATGAGGAAATAGTATTTGGGGGGGAAAGAAGAATTGGATTTGGAAAGATATGCATGCACTCTCTTTTCTCTGCCTCTCTCTTTCTCTTCTCGCTAATACTGGTACATAATAAGCCTTGGAAAGTCTGGGGCGAGGGGAGCTCCAAGTTCTCCGTTCCAGGGCCCACCGGCAGCTAAAAAACGGGCTGAATGGGCCAAAAAAAAAAGTTACGTGGGGAGGGGGAGGGGCCCTTGTCTTCCCAATGATGAATTTTCGCCCCGAAACCGCTGCTGGGCGCCTTGCAGTCGATGTGGCAGTGGAGCTCTTGATTGGTCGGCCACTGTATGTTACATACTACAGTACCTGCGTGGTTGCACATGCGTCTTTGCAGTGATAGCGGTCTCGACTTGCTCACAAGACGGAGGTGCCCAGGTTTTTACTGAGTGGCATATACATGCCTATCTAGGTAGGAAGTAGTAGTAGTACACACATGGAAGCCTCAGAAGTCTTCTGTAGATCTACCTAATAGAGAGCACTGGAAGAGGCAGCCTACTGAAGTACTTACATACATACACCCTCAATCCCCTTCATCCTTCATCTCGAAGGCCATCAGACTAGCAAGAGAGCCCCATCCTGGTCCAAAAGTTATCAGATGCCCCTCCTGAACTCCACCCAATCTCGACTCTCCCTCATCGTGCGGCTGTGATTCGGGGGAGCCATCCAGACCTACTATGAAATGGTACATACTGTGTAGGTAGTCCTCGTAGTCGATGGCTTGGCTGCTTGGTTTGGTTTTTTTTTTATCAGATGCCCCCCTCTTGGTCCACTCTGGAAACGTCCTGCAGGCTACATACCTACTGGTACATAGTGTACATACATAGACAGCGTGCTCGCTGATCGTAAACCCGAAGCGTTGCCCCTTCTCCAGGAATGGGCCATCCATCACATGTGACATGTCTGGATGGCCCCTCTCGTCAGGTGTCAATAACGTCCTGCATCACGTAACGGCTGGACGGCTTCTACACATACTCAGGCTAGCGGCCTCGGTCTCGCTCTCGGCTTTGGGGAATTGCCATTTATCCTAAAGTAGCGACCTGGCTCTTGGGGCCTCTGGGTGCAACTTACTTGTGTACATAAGTAGCAAGTACGTAGCTCCACGAGCAATACTGCTACCGGGCTTGCCTTAGTATCTACTAAGTACTAAGTAGGTAGCTAGATACATAAGACTTACTTACACGTGAGGGACCCAAACGTCTCGGACAGCAGTTCCACAGAACTTGTATGCACTACCACTACTGGAGGTATGATTTGTATGTACGCTTACCGTCCCCACTCATTATTGACTACATGAGCAATGCTATGTTGCCTTTGGTGGCAGTCATGTACTGCGTATTACCAAGGGGCAGTCCAGCCGGGTGGTAAGAGACGGCCACAAGCTCCATTTTCACATGCAAGGTAAGCAACAGAGGCCATAGTTGCCAAAGACTGTCGTGAAGGTCTTGATTAAGTGTTTTGCAAAACGCCATATTTGCCATTCCATCATACATATAGTCAGGGATTCGCGTATTGTGCCGTCCGCAGCCTTGCAGCTTCCCCCATCAGGCTCCGCTCGAACCCATGCAGCTAACATTGAACAATGTCACCGCGTCTGGCAGGGGAGCCCGACATGGAAGCACCCAGCAAAACTGACTTTCTGTCATTCGTCGTGACAGAGACGTGGCTGGTTCATCAGAAAAAAGGACCGATCGCAAGCAAAGATTAAAAGAACCCCCCCCACACCCCTTGCTAAATACCATGCTGCTCGCTCGCACGCAAGCCGTCCCCCTCATTTGTGTCGTTCGTTTTGAGGTTTGTGTCCCGGAGCCTGCGAGATCGAGATCGAGAATCGTAACCGTTCAATTGTTTTTTGAAGTCATATCCATTTCGTGGTGGGCCATGATGTCGTTGTGTCTCCCTTTCGTGCCACTGGCGTTTATTTGCCGCTCTTGGTAACCACAACTGCAAGGACCATGATTAGCACACGACCCCGTTATAGCCAGGCTTCTCATCGGAACCCATCCGCCTCGAACTTACTCGGTATAACGATGATCAGGATCAGGATGATGACGCCCAGAATCAGGCACATGCGCATCTTCATGTCCTTCCACCACATCTGCTTCCGCACCCTGTTGGCACCCCGGCGGAAACCTTGAGCCGACTGGGCCAGGTTGTCCGTCTTGTCCTGCAGGTTGTCCAAACGTTGGCCACGGTTGACGACTAGATCGATATTCTTCTGCATCACACCGACGGTGCTATCGATTTCCTGTGGGTTTCAAAATCAGTCCCTGAATGCTAATACATATGCGAGTTTGCGCCAGCGCTGCAATCCATAGCCCCGGATTGTGAATGGTTGATATTCGGAGAATCGTCACGACGGTTGCGCCGTCGCAGAGAAAAAAATAAAATCATCATGATCTTGGGCGGGTGACTCTGAAGACGGAGTCGGGTGGCGGTAAGGCGGTGGTTCTTGGCGTGTTCCTGGGTATTATGCGCAGTACATCCAGTATCCATTCAATATATCATCGTCGCCGACCTAAAACTGACAAAGAATCGAGGGCGCAGTGTTGAACTGTCCAGGGGCCCTTGGTCGCTTATGAAAGCGGACGTGTTGGCGTAGCGTTGTCGTTGTTCGGAATGATGCTGGTTCCTCGGCGGTAGTGGTGACATTTATGGCTGACGTCGTTCGGGTTTGGCGGTGGCGGTCTCGGCCATTCACAATCGCGGCGCTTCCCATCTCGACAAACAAGACTCTGGTGATAGAATGGAAACTTACTGCTTGCAGGGCCTGTGTCCTGTTGTTTCCGCCCTGGTTGCCCTGGCGCGGGTCAGGGTCGTAGGGGGAGTGGTTATCAGCCATGGTTGCGGTTGTTTTTGGGGGTCTTTCAAATGCAGCGGATCAATCGGGCGAGCGTGAGTGATGATGGGTATCCAGAGAGACAGAAAGCTGTTCGTTTGCTGTGTAGTCTTGATGGCGGGATGGGGATGGGGTATCGTAGTAAAGGATCGGGTTTGTAGGAGGAAAAAAGAGGAAGAGGAAGAGGAGAACGAAGCGGGCAGTGAGGTTGCGAACGAGGCGGGAGGTTAAGAACAGCTGAGACGCTTTGCTGAGGCAGGTGGCAGGTAAAACAGGGTTCCCCGAACCGAAACGGGTCTAAGCTTCAGTGATGAAAGCACCTCACCACAACTTAGGCCTGCTGCTGGGTACTGCTGGGTACTGCTGGGAGGGCACCCAGGGCATCCTGGGCGCCAGTCAGGGCCACCAGACAGCACCATCGCCACAAGCTTGGAAGTACTTACGTATATTAAGCGCTGTTAGTGCTGAGTATGATATATCCGTGCGACACACTATCACTCAGGCACCCCCCGCCAACCGCTTTCCACGTCTTTCCAAACATCCAGGTTGACCAGCCATTTTTTCAACACGGATTCACACAAAGAAGATCCACCGTCTCCCACTACAGACAGTATCTACCTACCATTTGCAGCACTCTAACACGAGCACTTATTATCGCCGCTTACAATCCCACACTGACATACTGCCAAGAGAGGTTCCCACTTGTTGGGCCATTACGCAACCCTTCGCCTTCAAACTCCCCCGTCATCAAGGGTCCAAGCCTCCCAAGCCACCCCGGTCTTCCGATCAACGAGCGTGGCAGTGTACACGAATAAGTCGCCTGGGAAAGCCGCCAAACTGGCAGCTGGTCGCCGTACCTGGTCATTCATTCATTCCTTCATCCGTACCTACAGCTAACTTGCCCAACTGTGGTCTACTTGACTACCGGCCTTGCTGGGTCTCTATCGACCAGACAAACACCCGGACAAACGCACAAGTTGATACAACCAACTCCAAAGGGCCGCAACCTTCTGCTTTCGAGTACATAGCATGCTCTATGAAGTAACCTGGGGGCTTCTTTTTACCTTTGTACACAATCTTCCATGCTAGTCATGTTAGCAAAGCCTCCTAGGGTGCAACCCTGCGAAACACCGGAACCATGGGCCACGGAGAATCCATGCCGACAGTCTCACCATAACTATATCCCAGTCATATCCCTTCAATTCCACCCACGAACATGTTGAAAGAAATTCCTCCTCCCTCGATCTTAATCACAACTGTACTTCCTCCTTCCTCCTCCTGAATATGATCCTCGCCTGTCCATCAACACCAGTCTCGCTCCCTCCCTTGACCACATCACTCGGCCTCCCGCCCTCGGGCAGCTTCCAGTCATACTTCATCAGCAAGTGCACCAACGCAATCTTGATCTCATTGGAGGCAAAGAACCGGCCAGGGCAGGCATGCTCCCCATGCCCGAACCCCAGATGGTCTGCGGACGTGCTGACCAGCTGCCACCTCTTCTCCTGGCCCGGCTGGCTGCGCAGGTCTAGGAACCGGCGTGGATTGTACACATCCGGGTCAGGGTAGCGTTCAGGATTCCGGTAGGCCTCCAAAGTGACCCACGTGTAGGCTCCTTTCGGGATGATGGTACCGTCGGAGAGCTTGACGTCGGATTCTGCTACGCGGCGCATAGAACCTGGCCGAGGGTCTGGTTAGCGTTGCCCAGTGGCTGGAACGCGATGGCGCGTGTAAAGGGAAGATAACTTGCCAGTATCTCTGACGTGCAGTCGCTGTGACTCTTTCAAGGCACTGTCCAGGAGCTTCATCTGGTACAAAGTAGTCTTCTTCCATGTGGTCTTACCCTCCTTTTCAACGGCACCGTCAATGGTCCCAGAAGGGCTGGCAGCGGGCTCATTCGCCTTGGCAAAGACGGCAACGATCTCGTCTCGCAGCTCCTTGATGAACTCTTCATTCTGGGCTAAATCCAAAAGAACCCCCGTAAGTAGCTCCGTCGTCGTGTGCATGGCAACGACACTCAGGGCAAGCTGCGCATCCGCGATATCACGCGTCGCAGCGTGTGTTTCAAAGGCATCATAAAACCACTGGCAGAGTGCGGCCGGTATTAGTTATAAGCGCCGGGAGAGGAGGGGGCTGAGGCTCTGTTAAGAAGGAGGAGACGCATCATCGTGAGGGCGTCCGGACTGACCTGGATCGTATCCTGCGTCCTTGGTCTCGGCACCCCCATCTCATCTGCCAATCGGTTCCTCTCCAAGCGAGCGTTGATCACGGGGGCTAGTATCCTCCTCGCATCCCTGACATCCTGCCTCACCTTGCGCCACTCGGGAAGGTACCAGGCCATGATGCGCCGGAGCGCCAACGGCTGCCTTCGCAAGGCGCGCCCTGCGTTGAAGCTGTCTAGGGTGTAGTTCTGCGCGAGGTGAAGCCACTCCCTGTTGCGGCAAAGCTCGGTGCCCACAAAGAGGCGAGATGAGAGCCGGGACACGAGCTCAAGGATGAAAGGCTTGAGGGTCAGGGTGGTCCAATCTATGGTGAAACCCCGCGAATTCAGTCAGGATCTTGCGTGAAGTCTGGAGGAAAGTAGGACAGCGTTTCTTTTCACCTTTCTGGTCCCCCAGGATCTCTTTCAGGGTCAGGTCTGCCTCTTCCGAGATGTCATCGGTAATCAGGTCTTGGGGGAGAGTCAGCATGGTCGGCGAGGCCCAGCTATTGTCTTCATCACAAGTGTCACGAACTCAACGTCTGTGTGATCTTCTGGCGAACCACTTTCTGCATGACTTCGTGATCGCTTGATATCATTCGAATCGGCTCGAGGCCTTGGTACATACTAAACATGTCCTATGGATTTGGATCATTGTTATCGACATCACGCTTTGGCGGGGGGCTATTAGATCTCGGGGTCTCCGATGTAAACTCACTTCCGCCAAGGCTTTCTTGAAGCTCATATGCTTATTGTTCTTGATTTCCTCCGCATATCGAGCCGGTAGGAAGATCTTGACGCCCACGTCCGTGGCGATCTGATATGGCTGGGAAAACTGTACATGGAGCCCATCAGTATCATCCTGTCAATCGATACGGAGGAGGAACCCGGGTTGAGGGGCTGGCGGGGGGGAGGGGGTCAAGATCGTGATGGTACCTGTCGAATCGCTTCCCCGGCAAGCTGCAAGCCCCGTTCCATGTATCTCTTCCTGGCCTTCTCGAATCTCATCCAGCCCTTGTCATCAATGCCGAAGGCCGGGATCCCAGGGTACAGTCCTTGCTCGTGGAGACAGGCATATAAGGCGACTACAACCACCAACACGCCGGCCAAGACCTGGCCATATGCAGTGTATGGGCCAGCCTGGGAGGCCATGTCGCCTATGAGTTGCAGCATGGTCTGCACTGTTGGATAGTGATGACGGTATGAAAAACACAATGTTGTTCACGGGAAAGTAAAGGGCGTTCCAGCTTCTGGTATACGCGAGTGCTCGTCCCGGATCCATGCGAATCCAGAGAGGACGTCTCACACTTCTGGGGAGGACAAACCTCCTCACCTACACGGCCTTTATATATGCCATACGTCCAGCATGCACCAAGACAACCCCGCCAGCAACAAGCAACCGCAACCGAAATGCCGAAGCCGCGAAGGGGGTGGGCTGTCACACTCGAGAGCAGTCCATCTCGGGGTACAATTGCATCTTCCATCCTGTATACCTCGGCACGGCACTGGCTTTCCTGCCAGTGGTCCTGGTTCCTCGTCGTCTCGTCCAAGGCGGGCAACAGGCGGGAAATGGGATCGGCCTCTCGCTTCGCTGCGGAGAAGGCGGTTGCTGCATGAGAGGAGGAGATGGGTACATGAGAACAAGCAGAAGTGCGACTCTGGCTGGCGTGGCATCGCGCGTCCACGCTTTACCTCGTCCGTCATATTCCCAGCCGGCCAGGCCTGCCAGTATGATGTAGTTATACAGCGGTATATGTCACCAGGTTACACAAGCGAGGAGCCCAGGGCGGCCGCATCTCCTCGGCCGGCCACGGTCACAGGCTCAAGTTGGAGGGAGAGAGCGGGCGGACGGTTGAATATCCCCCCGATCGCCTCATGCGTGGGACATGTGAGGGTAGACGGTGAGGAGAGCTGGTCGGCCTGGCATGCCTCCTCCCTCCCTCCCTCCCGGGGTGCTCTCGTTTGGCGGGGTGCAGGAGTCCCAAGCCTGTTGTTGAGCAGGGGAATGAGCATGATGATGTTTGTATGTATGTATGTATGTCTGCTTCGCGGGACACATGCGTGGGAGAAAGGCACGGAGAGGGGGAGAGGGGAGATCACCCACGGCCGGCCGGGATGCCCGACCAGCCGGGCACAACATATGCTGCATGAGCCCGGATGCTTCTTCCCCGACGCGGGTCCTCCACCATCTATCTATCTACGTGTGGGATACCACGGCCGAGACGGAATGTCCGACCAGCCGAGTACAACATGCTGCATGAGCCAGAGGCTTCTTCCTCGACACGGTTCCATCGCCGTCTCCAGTCTCGAAGAGCACGGCCTGTGAGCATCATTCGACTTTTGTGTTGAACCTTTATAGAAGCAGCCCAGTGGTTGTAGATACGGAGATATGCCCACATGTGAAAGGCCAGGAGAACATGGAGATGATATGGATGTCATGACAAAGGTGATACGGCATGGCCAAGATAGTTGCACAACCAGCTTGAAGGAAACCAAAAAACACAGACATTCCATTCTGTTGACGTATACTAAACACAGACCAACCTGAACTGATCGGGTATCAAAGCAAGCCACACCAACGAACTGTAATGCAAGAAGAATCCATAAGGGGAAAAACCACCAAGCCCCCTCATCCAACTCAGTAGAACGAAAAACATATACCAAAACAAAAATAACAAAACCACAATGCAACATCACGCAATGCATCCTTCCTCATAGCCATATCCATCGTCATCATCATCGTCATCATCACCACCACCACCACCACCACCACAATCCTCCACAACCCACCCATCCCCACCTCACCTCGGGATGTCAATCTTCTCTATCCTCTTGACGTCGTCGGGCATCCTCGAGATGCACAGCTCCTGGCAGAACTGGCCCCACTCGCCCGAGGTGCCGTCCTTGACGGCCTCCATCATGTCCTTGCCGTACCGCTCGCGGTACGCCCGCTTGACGGCCGCCATGTGGCTGCGGTCCCAGTGGTAGCGCACGAGGCGCGAGATGAGCAGCTCCCGCCGGAGCTCGTCCTTCTTGGACGCCGTCAGCGCGTGGTGCACCAGCAGCGCGTCGCGCACCGGCTTGTTGATGACGCCGTTGAGGATGTGGGCCAGGAGTTCGCCCTGTGGTGGTCACGGGGATTAGTCGATGTTTGGAGAGACATTTGGGAGGAGAGGAGGGGGAGGAGGGTGGAAGGGGGAGAAGAAAAAGAACTGAAAGAAAAAGACTTACCACTAGGTTCCCGCTCTTCCTGAGGGCGTCCCTCGCAAAGTTGGACCGGTACGCGTCGCTGTACAAGCTGAGGACCTCCCTCAGGTGGTCGTCGCTCCGCAGCACGACGATGTTGATCATGGCCGACTCGCCGCCCTTCTCGGCCTTGACGGCCTGGTGCAGGTCCCGGACGTCGGCCTCGACGAGGTCGCGGTCGAGCGGCAGCGGCCGGCCGGCCCTGTCGACGTCCTCCATGCGGCGCTCCTCGAGGACCATGAGGACGGCCTTCTTGAACTTGTCCTCCTTGAGCTCCTGCTTCATGCACTTGACGAGCGAGTTGTCGTACTTGCGGTCGCTGAAGGCGTCCTGGATCTCGCGCACCTCGGCGTTGGTCCGCCCCATCAGGCTCTCGATCAGCAGCTCCCGCCGCGTCTTGTCGCCCTGGTACCAGAAGCTCGACCAGTACGCCTCCGACTCCCAGCGGCCCAGCGCCGTCGCGTAGCACGCCTTCATCAGCGACGGGTCCTCGTCCTTGAGCCGCACCCGCACGTGCTTGGCCAGGTTGACGCCCTTCTTCTCCGGGCCCGTCTTGACGAGCCGCTTGTACTCGGCCCGCAGGTCCATGACCTGCTCGTGCGTCAGCGCCGGCAGGATGTCCAGCAGCGGGCCCGTGTCGGGCGCCCGGCTGCCCTTGAGCGCCCCGGCCAGCCTCCGCGCGTCGTCCTCGGGGTCGGCGAACCGCGCCCGCCGCGCCCGCCGCTTGGCGCCCGCCCGCTCGTCGTCGGAGCCGATGGGCGACAGGTCCGGCACGTGCGCGTCCGCGGCCCCGCCCCCGCCGTGCGCCGGCATCATGAGCGGCGACGGCATCGGCGACGACTGCTGGTACGTGCCGTGGTACGACTCGAGCAGCGGGGACCCGGGGGCCGACGACGCCGAGAGGTGCTGGGACCCGTGGTGTGGCGTGCCCACCGAGAGGGTGGCCATCTTGGCCGTGGGCGGCTGCTGCTGCTGCGGCGACGGGACCCGCTTCATGGCGCTCTTGCGCGGCGTCTCGGGCTCGGCGGCCGTCGTGACGACGCTGACCGGCGGCGCCGGGGCGTGTGTGTCCACCGTCAGGGAGTTCCTGTGCCTGTGGGACTTCTTGCGCCCCAGCCCGGCCGGGCTGGCCGCCCGCGCGGCGCTCCCGTACCCGACGCCGAGGGCGTCATAGCCGCTGCTGCCGCCGCTGTACCTGGGGTCCCGGGAGTACGACGTGCCCCGCTCGTCTTTCTCGTGCTCCCAGTGCTGCGGCTTGGCGTAGTCATACGCGGGCGACGATGGCGCTGCGGCGTGCTCCCGCGGTGAGTGGGTGCTGCGCGGCGACGGGAGCTTCCCGTAGGCGAGGTCCTCCTCCAGCTGCTCCTTCTTCTGGGCGCGGCGGTCGCGCGACCTGTCCCTGGAGCGGTCCGCCACGGGCGCGGCCATGTAGCTGCTGGCGTAGGGGTCGGAGCCCTCGAGCTTCTTGGCGTACTTCTGCGGCAGGAACCCGTCCACGCCGCTCAGCCCCACCGCCCTGCCAGACCCGTCCGGCTCCCTGTCCGAGTCGGAGTGCCTCTCCCTCGGGCTGTCCCTCAGGCTATCTCGCCGGTGGTCCCTGTCGTACCTCATGCCGTCGTAGGAGGGCCGCAGGCTGTTGTCCACGGCGGGGCTCCTCGGGTGGCGATAGTAGGCATCATCGCTGGACGTGGGCGGGGACTTGTATGACGAGCGCCGGTCATCATAGTCGTAGGCCTTCTCTCTGTCCCTGCTCTTCCTGTCTGCGTAGGGGTCCGCTTCAACAGCCACGGGTGGGCCACGACTCTTACTGCGACTGCGATCCCGGTGGCGTCCTCCTGGGGAACGCGAGCGAGTTCGCCGGTGTCCCTCTACTTGGAGAGACATGGTCTGAAAACAGACTGGGCGTGGCGTGGGGCCCTAATGCTCCTTGGCGCCTTGAGATGTCTGGGCACTTGAGTATGGAGTGGAGTTGCACACACTCTCTCTGTCTGTATGTGTGTTTGGGTGTGCGTGTGTGTCTCGTTTGTGTCGCGTGTCGTGTGTATTGTGTGTGCGTATGTATATATATATCTCTCTGTATTATTATCTGGAGATTCCAGGGGGGTCCGCACTGCGGGGTAGTGAGTGGCCTTTTTTCCTTTCCGGGGAGGCTGGGGACGGGGGGAGGTTGAAGATGTGAGTTCCAGTGGAAGGGCGCAGTGCCGTCGAGGTTTGATGGTGAGTAAGTAAGTGAGTGCTTGAGTAAGTAAGGAAGGAAGTAAATAAGTAACCAAGTAGGTAAAAAATATCTCAATAACTGTGACTGGCTGGCTGGCTGGCAGTCGATCAGTCAGTCAGGCAGGCAGTCGGTCAGTCAGTCACTCAGTCAGTTACTTAGTCAGTCGTGATGTCGCCGTGTTCAAGCATACAATGAATGCTCAGCTTGGACAAGGGAGGGAGTGGGATATTTAAGTATGTGAGTGAGTGAGTGAGTGGTGAGTCGTCAGCAGCAGCAACAACAGCTGTAAACAAGTTTGAAGTCGAGCTGAAGAGACAATGTGCTTAAGTATTCGAGGGCTGGGCTGGACTCGCCGGGCTGTGGCTTGGGAAAACAGCTCTCGAACAGTATGTACAGGCACAGACAGGCATAGGCACATGCAGGCCCTGGTCATGGATGGATGATGGATGGATGGATGGATCAATGATGGATGTCAGGGAGGGTCGCACACACACGCTCTGCCGCGGGTCCTGCATGAGAGGAATGATGATGATGCTACAGTACATATGAGTGGTACCTACATACGTTTGTTGGTTATGGGGTTGACGGGCTATGGGCTATGGGTTATGGGGTAAATGGGGCGCTGCTGCAGCAGATTGTCTGATTGTCTAATTGTCTAATCGTCTGATTGTTCCATGTACGTACTCAAGTACTTACTTAAGTAGATACTTAGTATGCTTACCTACCTGTAGATACCTACTGTACCCAGGTAGGTATGTATCTACGCGATACGGGACATCTAGTAATAACCAGAGACACCAATCAACACCAACAACAGCCCGCCGTACTGTCTATCTGCCTGTCTGTTGTCTGTTGTCTGTCATGATCCATCCGTACACAGACACACTTCTACCTATCCTATGGCTTCATGGAAAACACTCCTCACTGACCGACTGGCTGATTGATGATAGCGGATCTGGGCTGAGCGGTTGGCCGCCGCCGCCGGTGGGGACCCCGTCCAAGGTGATCGACCCGGCGCATAAGATCTTGATGTCACTGGCTTTTTTACATGCTTTCGGGCGGCATCTTGCAGGGGAGGGTCAAAACCGGTGTTGTGATCGCTGGTACACTACTGTACCTAGGTTGCTCCATACCCTGGGTGGGCCGCCAAGTAAACTGTCTTAGGTTGCCTGGCAGGCCTGACTGGGCAGGACGGTTAGCCGCTGTGAACCCGCTGTGCTTCAGAAGGTTGGGTCTGCCTACACGTACAACTAACTGTAGGTGTGGGTGTTTGGCTGTTGGCTGAGTCCACTGGTGGTGATATGTGGAGCTTGCCTGCCCAAGTACTCGAGTATGTACATATGACCAATTGACCTAGGTTACACTTCTCAGCTGGCAGGATCACTATTATCTTACCTAGTCTACTTAAAAGTACATGGTAACCCTTTTTTCTTTTCCTCTTCCTTTTTTTTTTCTTTCTCTCGCTATTATACCCCAGTCAAATCCTACATATCAAAAGAGAGAGTCTTGGCCGGCCTATCCGTCCGACCGACATTGAGGCTCAGCCCATCCCCACCTCGAACTGACTCCTAGCTGCTGTGGCTGTGATGAGGCTGCATGCATGACCAGCTATACGCTTGTTTCACGTACTGAGTGAGTAAGCTCTGTAGTGCAGTGTAATTGATGGCGATGGCGTCCGGCGTCCAGCGTGTCCGGCAATGGCCGAAGAAAGAAAGAGAGAACTGTACCTACCTGTCTAGGTACACAGTATATGTGTATGTAATACGTCAAAGAGAGAAAAGAAGGAAGAGAAAAAACACAGGACTCCGACAGTGCCCGACTATACTCGTATCGCACAATCCGGGTAGATACGAGGAGGTACAGTACATAGTCATTCCAGACCGACCCATATCGTTGCCGCCCTCGCTTTGCTGGACGAGGAAAACATGTCTGAAAATGTTTGCCCACTATATGGATGGATGGATGGATGAGTGGCCAGAACTCATCGGTCTGTCTGCCTGTCTGCCTGTCTGCCTACCTGCCTGCCTGCCTCTGCCCTCGTGCGTTGTTCTCGAGCGTGGCCGGTGATACACAGGCAGGTCAGGGTAAGTGTACGACGTCGTCCAGCATGCACGCACATATGTACATACAACAAAAAGCATGACAAGTGGGCCTCGGCCCGAGCGTGTGGCAGTACATTGCATGCTATGTAGACGGGAGAGATGGGGCAAGCCTGGGGAAACACAAGCGATTCCTGCAGTGGCAATCGAGAACCTTCCAGTCTACTCCGAGCCCACGGTAACAATCCATCCATCCCAACCCATCTTCTCCAGCAGTCCAGTCGTCAACGTCCAGATGGCCACTGCTGCTACGTGCTGGAACGGGCTGGGTTGCCTCGGCTCATCCCCCCCCCCCACCCAAATCTTTTGCGCACACACGAGGCAGACGGTCTGATTTGTTGCTGTTGCTGTTCCTCCTCCTCATGAGCTCGTACAGAAAAGCAAATCTGGTCGATGCCAAGTGCGTGAAGTATCACATTTTCCCAAGCAAACACGACGTCGCGCCGAGTCGGACGAGTCCCACTGTACCACCGCCCCGGTACACCATACCTAAAGCTCAGTCCCAAGCAACACATGCCGCCCGAGGAACTCCTGCTGCGCCCCACGAGACCAACCCCCGATATACACAACCGTAACGCCATTTCCCAACACAAACAACAATCATCATATGGCCCAGGGCTCAGCTCCAGATTCCTCATCATCATCCTCATCAAGTTTTTCTTCCTCTTCATCCCCCTGCACCCCTCCTCGTTTCTCTTCCATCACTGAGGCGGCTTCCAGGTCAGGGTCTCGGAACGACAGTGCTCGTTGGCCTACCGTCCTGTCGTCCTCACACAGACGGATCGCACCTTCGCGCCCCAGGGCCCGGCGGATACTGGCATCCAGAGTCAGCAAGAAGACATGATTACCCATACTCGAACTGTTGAAATGTACTAACATTCTTGTCACCGGCGCCCACATCTCCACCACCACAATGACCATCACGAACGCCAGGGCCATCCCAACCACGAATACATCGGCGTACCGTACTGCACACGGGGGCTCTTGCGGAGGGTCGCTCAGCTGCACCACCACGTCCTGGACATGCCACACCCCTTCCGTCGGGATGGACCCGGGCGCTACTAGCGATCCGACAGGCATATCCCGTCGTGCTGGGGGCTCCGGCCTCTCTGCCTCTTCCTGCTGCGCCTGTGCTTGTGCTGGTGCTTGTGCTGGTGCCGGTGCTTCGGCCTCTGCCTTTGCCTGTACTTCTGCCCCTGCTGGTGCTTCAGCCTGTGCCTCGTCCGACTGCAGCCTTGACAGGGCCTGCAAGTACTGTGTTGTTAACGGGCGGGCGGATGACAATATCCCCGAGGCTGGGACCTGTGATG
Organism: Cytospora chrysosperma; assembly: GCA_016808195.1. Classification (NCBI taxonomy): domain Eukaryota; kingdom Fungi; phylum Ascomycota; class Sordariomycetes; order Diaporthales; family Cytosporaceae; genus Cytospora; species Cytospora chrysosperma. The sequence goes on from JAEQMF010000012.1 coordinate 2,172,462, forward strand.
GTGACAAGGAGATGGGCGTGTTGTCGATGACCACGACCTGTGCGGACTCTTCCTCCTCGAATATTGCTACCCGGCTATGATCTGGGCCGTGAATGATAGTCCCGGAGCCCTCGAGCGTCACCGTCGTAGGAGGGGGCTGATTTCCCAGGGGCTGCGAGGACGAATCTGCTGATACTGCCTCGTTGCTGAGGCGCTTGACCAGGACAAGATGTGGTAACACGGGCGCGGCCACCAGGGCGGTCGGGGCCGTTGTATATAGTAGTAGCAGGTAGAGGAGAGGGCGCGACCTCATGCTGGGCAAGCGAACGTCCGTCCCAGGTGCTCCTAGGTGCCCACTCCTTTTCTGTCTTCCCCTTTTTTATTCTCCGCGGGCTGAAATGATGTCTCAGCCGGGGATCGTCCTCTGGAATCCGCACCCGAAGGGATGGTGAGTCCTGTAAGGCGCCTGCAGGTTATGTGTCGAGCACGCCTGTCTCAGACACACTGTGAATTCGCCGAATTGCTGGAGGTATCTGTCTGTCTATCTGGTCTGTCTCGGGAGATTGGTATGCGTCGATCGTCCCTGGCGGTGTCGTGTCGTAATTCCGCCCGCAGACGACAGCAAAGATAGCACAGAGAGAGTGATGCTCGGTTTGATCGACGTGGCTTTTGAGTATCCTCTTAAAATAGAGCCTAAACAACTTTCAAGGAATGTAACAGGACTGATATCCCAAGGGGTCCCTGGGTTCTAGTAGCCAGAATGGTGGGAGTCGAGGCTTTGATGTTGGAGTGGCTGGATGGGCCCGGAACGAGTGGTGGAAATTTAGTGATATAAGCTTGATTGCCCCTCCATGTGTGTACTGGTGTGTGTGTGTGTGTTTATACTTAAGTAGTCAAGTATGTATGTGTGGGTGGGTATTAGAAGGATGGCTGACTGCACGAATTGGGATTCGGAAGGAGCATGTAGTACCAATGTGTGTTTACTCCTTTTGGCAAGAACAACATTAAATGCTCACCGGCCCGTCTTGTTTTGATTGACGGTGGGCGACGCTGGAGAACGGGGGGATGGATCATGGAGAGAGGAAAGAAGGCGGAAAAAACAAGAAACATTTATTTCTCCAAAAGACAAGACCACTATGTGCACTATGTGGGAAACAGCCAGTTGCGGATAGATGTTCTTATATGACTCCGCAGTACGTGCGCCACGCTCTGTTCTGTTCTGTTCCGTGTGTCTTCTCTTATTTTTTTTTTGTTTCCTCGTGTTTATATGCCGTAAGCGATCCCATGCCAGAGAGAGGGGCGGCGTCGAGGTTGAGTCCAGGCCCAAGGCCAGCCAAGCCATGATAAACCTTACCTCCTCCTCCCCCTCTTCTCCAGTCTTGCGACAGTACATACTCCGTACCTTTACCATAGTAGATTTGTACGGAGCATGTAGGTGTACATAAACAACGGATCCGTATCATGTGTGTATTGTGCTTGTATCACCACCATGTCGACATGCCTCTCCGGAACCAACCACTGAGGCTTGGCGATGTATGCACGTGCAGCGCGCTGTATGTGAGCCGCCCTGTACCTTGTCCGTATTACCGATACGGTATTGCCCTGCCCCATCAAGACACCTGCCTACTAACCTACTGCGTACTTAGTTAAATGCTAGTCAAATGCTTAGGTAGGCGGGTATGCAATTACTTTCGGGGTGCATGAATGTGTTGTCTTTTGGATTTCAATGTGCATTTGCCAAGTTGGCAAGAGTCTGTCCTTCTGACCTCGAAGCACCTGAGAGATCCGCTATTCTACACCGTCCATTTGAACAATAACAACTACCTTACCCAGGTGGTCACAATCATGATCATAATGCATATAATACTTATAATGAAGTGCAACCACACACTATCGACCCCCTTTGAAACGACAATCATCAGTCCTCCCCCCCCCCGTTTCCATCCCCGTCAGTGTCCCATCGTCTCATCTCCGGAAAGGCCGTGGGTCTCTCACCAGGACCATGGCCGGCGTTATTGGCCATGTGGCTCAGGAGATATCCACACTAGCCAGTGTATGTAGACGGCGGCTTCTGCTTGCGGTGCCTCCACAGAATGAAGGCAGTGAGTGTACGTACTATGTATGTAGTAGATAGTTCGTGATGATGGAGAAGGTGTCCCAGGATTCCAGCAGTACGGATCCGTAGCATAAGCCACCACGGCGCCGTCCTCGCCTGCAGCAGCCAGCAGTTCAACAAGGCCGCGGAAGGATGCTTGGCGCGCCGCACCGCCTCGGTGGGCCGGATCGATGCTCGGTGCAGCCGCAGGTGGGGGTTGAAACATGTCGCATTCCATCGTCGTCGCTTGTTGTCGTCGCGGTATTTGTCGTGCCTTTCTCGCCTCCGAGACACTCACTGCCTGGACCGTGGGTATATATCAGTAGTATATAATATGTCAGTAGCAAGCACGTATGCAAGTATGCAAGTGTTCTAGTCGTATCTGTCCCAATGTGGTGTAGACTGATGCAAGAGCAGCAGCGCGTTCCTACATACATCTTACAGTGCTACTGTAAGTAATAAGTAAGATATGTATGTAGGTATGTAGTGTACATGAGTCGAAACATTGAAAATCAGGGGTAAAGGCAACCCTGGTACCTACCTGCCTGGGCATTCAAGGGTCCTCGGGCATTTATTCCCCACACGAGGGTACTTGGGTACATACCTACATAGTACATACGGTACCACCACACGGCCCGTGCGCTTATCGAAACAGAAACAGATGCACCCCTATCGCATCGTACCTAGGTACTTACCTACACTAGGTTAATTTGTGCATTAGATACGTACCAGATACTCTGTGTGTGTATCTGTGTCCGTGTGTGTGTGTGTTTGTGTGTGTGTACCTGCCGTACATGCTGCCTGCTGTCGACCTCGAGCCACATCGCGAACTGTGAGCACATACGTCAGTAACAATTACCTACCCTACCTACCACAGCAGGGTAATCTCAATGTGACCAAGACAAGACTAAACCCACCAGAACAGAGGTGCCTTGGCGACAACTCTCGGTTGGATGGGGCAAACACACGTTTTCGTATAGCCACAATGGCTCCTCCCTCAGGGCTGCAGATATCGTCCAACGCGTCCGATTACAACAACAGCCGCTTGCCCTTCTCGCGCTCCATCACGGCACCCACCGCCTTCAAGACGCCAGCCGCGGCGCATCGGCAACAGCAACAGCACCAGCACCAGCAACAGAGCCAGCAACAGAGCCAGCAACAGAGCCAGCAACAGAGCCAGCAACAGCAGCAGCAGCAGCAAGGTCGTCCCGATCCATCGCACCTTGCGCCAGAGGATGCCTTCCTCGCGACAACCCCTCCCCGGAGGCTGAAAGCCTTCGACTCCTCTGCCAACAGAGACCTCCTCGCGCGCCACCTGTACCGCAAGGATGGTGTGGGCAGCAGGAGTCGCAGCCGGAGGAGGAAACGACCCTGGAAGAAGTTGTTGTGGGTAAAGCAGTCTTGTAAGTTCCACCCTCTCTATATCAAAGACCACGGCGCAGGACGAGGGGTGCAACACTGGGAGGGATCACCATATGACTGACGTTTTCATCTCTGTGAGGCAGACCCAGATAACTATACCGACCAGGCGACATTCCTCGAGAACCTCCAGCGAAATCCCCGACTCAAACCTTATGACTTCTGGCCCCTGGTCGCAGACTCTACCGTCATCGTGCAGCACGTCTGCACAGTCATAATATTCGTCGTGTGCTTTGTGGGCATACACCAACAGCGCGTGAGCCCCGTGGCGGTCGTCGGCTGGGGCAGCATCGCCACCTCAGTGGGCTGGTTCCTCTGGGACTGGTGGGTAGGGAAGGAGAGCGAGAACGATGGCACCGAGGGCCTTCACAGGACAAGGAGCATTGAGCCGAGGCATTATCGCCGCTCTTCCCGTGTTCCGGATGAGAAGAGAACCTCAGTCGGAGGCAGTGGCAGTGGGAGTGGCAGTGGGGGCCAATGTGACGAGACGGTCACAGTCCCCCAGACCGTCACCGGCACCGCTAGCAGCAGCGCATCGACTGTGCCCTCCGCCGAGAGCTCCACCACGAACCTGCTCAGTCCACCAGCGCAGCTGCATTGTGCCGGTACAGACACAGGCAGTACCGACCTGCTCTCCACGAAACCCTACTCTACGTCTGCTAGCTCCCTCATATCCGCAACGTCCCAGGCCAGCGCGACAGGCACAACAACAATAACAACGACCAACCGCACCCCGTCCCACCGCACATCCTCCCCCACGGACCCCTCGACCGCCCCCCTCAGGCACCGGCCCTCGTCCCCGCTCCGCGGCGGCCGCGCCCACCTGCGCATGAACACCATCAAGTCCGCCATCCTCATCTACTCGACCCTCCTGGGCCTCTCCCCGATCCTCAAGTCGCTCACGCGGTCGACCTCGTCCGACAGCATCTGGGCCATGTCCTTCTGGCTGCTCTCGCTCAACATCTTCTCCTTCGACTACTCGGGGGCCTGGGTCGGCGTCAACAAGTTCCCCGTCGCCTCGCTCTCGACCAACGCCGCGCTCATGGCCTCGACCGTGCTGGCCAGCCGGCTGCCCTCGACGGGCCAGGTCTTCAGCCTGACGCTCTTCAGCATCGAGGTGTTCGGCCTGTTCCCCGTCTTCCGGCGCTACGCGCGCCACCGCAGCTGGCGGTACCACGCCGCCCTCACCGCGCTGCTCGTCCTGGGCGCCGGCGGCGGCGTCGGCATGGTCCTCGGCGCCGCCGACTGCGCGTCCCCCGCCGAGTGCGCCGGCCAGCCCTGGCCCTGGCGCAGCGGCCTGCTGGGCATGCTCGTCGGCTGCCTCATCTCCGCCCTCGCCATGGGCGGCTGCAGCTGGTGGCTCATCGGCCTGCAGAAGTACAAGAACGAGATCTACGGCCCCTGGGACCCCGCCAGGCCGATCATTATCAGCAGGAGGCACTGGGACGATGACTGACGGGTCAGTAGCGGCGGCGGCGGCGTCGGCGGCGGCGTGTAGGGAGTGGGGAGGCCCGGGGGTCGGGGGAGGGCCAAGGGCCGAGGGCGGAGGGCGCGGTTAGAATGAGTATATGAGTATATTTAATAGAACCTACTGAATGGAAAGTTCGTGTCTCTTCCACCTACTTCAAACCGGAGGGGGGGGGTTCGATTCCCTCCCGTGAGGTTTCAAGATTGCGTCCTGGGAATGTCTGTGCGTGCCAGTGGTGTAAGACTCTGCTGCCCGGTGTTTTGGCCCGGGGTCAGTCTGCATACAGAGCCATCATCAATCATCAGGGAGACCGTCCGGGCCCCTCGTTACCCTGTTCATATGTGGTATCACCTACCTAGGTACATAGTGGCTACGTACACAGGCACGGTTAGTAGGATCGCAACCCCTTACCTTGGTCGCCTCTGCTTTGTACGTGAAGACCTTTGGGGAGGGGGGGGGGGTAACACAATCGTGAATACTTGTGTGTGAAGAACAAAAAGTATGTTGTTGTGGTATATGGTGAATATTTACCGGTTTAAGAGTCAACCTAGACTCGTCAGAAACGACATAGTGTTAAAAGGGCAGGGCAAGGTGCTTGCTGTGCGGGCCGCAGCAGAGATCGCAGTTTATGGACACCCCGGCATGTTATTGTAAGTCAACCGTGTGCTGTATATAAATGTTGAGGCCAGCACAGGAAGAGCCTGGCAGTATCTAGCGAGAGCTTGGGTTGAAAACAAATGTACTTAGGTAGGTAAGGTATGCTGAGTGTCTAAAGTATCAATTCTTTCAACTACTACTGGCACTACTACTCTACTACCACATGTAACACGCAATGCAGCAAACTTATCCGGAGCCAGTAGCTATCTCCGTGTCAGCGCCGCTGGCCACCCGAGTAAACTACTCAACCGGTCAAGAGGCCAGACAAGCGACGATCAAGACCCAAGCAACCCAGAAAGGCCAGCGCAGGCAGGCCCAACGCATGAGACAAGGTCCCATTACCATGACCACTTCAATAGTCAACAATCTTGACCCTCCCCCTTAGCCGCTCCGGCAGGTCCTGCAGCCTGACCAGCCCCATCTGGACGCAGTCGCCCCAGAAGAAGAGCGCACGCTCGTGCGCGTACGAGAGGTAATCGAAGCCGGCCTCCTCGTCGGCCCCGCGGCCGCCCGCGGCGCTGCCGTCCCCGCCCTCGGCGCCCAGGTCCGCCCCGGTCACGGTGCCCACGGAGCTGACGGGCGAGACGGGGACGTCGTTGCCGGCGCCGCCCTCACCGTCCGGCGCGGCCTCGCTGTACCCGGGGATCTTGGCCTGCACGATGCCCCATGCGACCCACTGCGCGCTGTTCATGGCCCGCCACACCCGCGTCTCCTCCATCAGCTCGCGGACCTTTTCGTCGGACGCCTCGGCCGCGCGCCGCTCCTCCTCCTTCCACCCGCCCGGCGGCACGCGCGCGTCCAGCATGAACTCCACGATCGAGCTGCTCGGGTTCTGTGGCGCCAGCAGCGGCGTGGCGCCCGGGGTGACGTCGTAGTCTGAGTTTGCCGAGCTCGACGACGTCGCGAATTTGGGGCGGTGGTTGACGTAGGCCTTGAGGAAGCGCTTCTGCTCCTCGGGGCTTGGGTAGCCCTCGGCGTTGCACGCGTGTGAGGTGCTGAGGTCGTGGTAGTTGTAGCTCCATTCGGTGAAGTGGTTTGCAAATTCAAGGCCGGGGGTGTTGGCCGAGGCGTATTCGAAATCGATGACGATGAGTTGTTTGTGTTCGTTTTCGGGGTGCATGAGGGGTGATTTCTCGTCGTCGGGCTGTACGCGAAGGATGTTGCCGTATTGTGTCTGTGACAATGTCAGTGGATCGGGTGGGTTCAATGAAACCCAAGGGCTGTGAAGATAAGACTTACGTCGTTGTGTGCAAAGACCAGCTTCTCGCGCAATTTGGCTGGCCCGTAGTACTGTATCAAGAACTCACGGTATTTGTCGACCATGGCTTTGAACTTGGGCCACTCCAAGCCGCAGACGAACCCGCATTTCTTCCAAGCATCTGCTGGTCCGACTGGTGCATTGGGATCGTGAGAAGCAGCTACCTGGTCAAGGAACAGACTTCTCCGTTCAACATTGTCCACCCAATTATCCCAGTTCCTGAACACCGTAGGACCCTCGTCTTTCTCATCCTCGAGGAGGTCGATCCCTTCATGAAGCTCGCGCATGCGCTTTGCAATCTGCTTCGACGTGTCCGGTTCGCGCAACGCTTCGGGAGTCAGGGGCGCAGCGTTGAAGAACTGTTCGAACCGACCATTCTTGAACGTCCCCAGGAGTCTGGGCCCAATCTTCTTCCTCGCGAGACGCTTCAGGATGCTGAGCTCATTGTCGCGGTCGATCAACTGCTCCACGTGAGGGCCGTAAATCCGCAGCAGAACCTTAGTGGGCTTCTTCTTCGATACTTCCGACTCAGGCAGGTTTTCCGGAGGGGTAACGACATATACTGCGTTGGTGAGGGCACCACTCAGTCGCTCAACCTGAATCTCATCGCCGGAATCCAATGGAACCCGCCTCCAGCCCTTCAGCCTCAGGGTGTGGGCAAGGCGGATGATCTCGTTCTTGAAGGTGATCCAGGCCTGTCTTTCCTTCTCCTCCCTCTTGCTGGACACTGACACGGAGTCATCCGGGCCGGCTTGGCTGTATTTGAGCGTTTTGCTGTTATCGAGGACGGCATCGCAGCTTGGTACCAAAACATCGCCGTCCACGAAGTCGGTATCCGAGGAGGCAGCAGCCCTGTTCAGGTACTGGGATGATCTTGAAGCGAGTTTCTTGCGGTGTGAGGAGCGTCGTCCCAACTTCGCATTGTAGTGGGATACAGAGTTGAGACCCAAGGCAGCCATGCTGTCGTCGAGGATACGCTGCAGCCGGTCCAAAGATACGTCGCTGGAATTGGATTCGTTGGAAGCCGTCCTGCGCAGAGAATCCTCATCCTCATTTTCAACCTCCTCCCCCGCTGTAGCTTCCTCGGGTCGAGACTTTTTGAGCTTGCGCCGTAAATGATGATGATGGTGATGATGTTTCCTTGGTTTCTTCGTCTCCCGCTTGATCTTCTCGCGCTGAAGCCAGTCTGCCACTTGAGATAGGAGCTTCTCCGAGGCGCGGTCGATCCTGTGGGACTGTGGATGGTTGGCCGCCTGTTGCTGGCCACCCTGAATCGCAGAGTCTTCAGGCAGCTGGACCAAAGATGGTGTGCTATGATTGCCACTCAGGTCTATGGTGTCGATACTATTCTGGCTGATGAGTGAGGTGCGGGAGGAATCAGTTTTCGGCATGGGGGGCCGCCCACTCAAACGCTTCCCGCTCACACTGGCAGCAAACTCCCTCTTGGGCCTTGGCTCATCCGGCGGGAGAGGTTCAGGCTCGGCTATGTGGACAGCTATAAAGTCTGGCATTAGCTGAGTTCATGACCGGTTGACTGATCGTAATTAGGCATGAGACGAGCAAACAGGGTGCGAAGGAGATTCAAGTAACTCATCCGCTGAGACGGGCAAGGTTCGACTGACCTCCGCACTCTCGCTGCGGCCCTCGATTCCGGCGACCCTTGGTGGCATCCCTTGTGAGGATCTGTCTAGTCCAGAGCACTACCCCAGACAAAGCCCGATGCAAGTAAGTTTAGGGTTGCATTGCGCCCTCACCAGGTGGGACTACCTAGGTATACAGAAAGGATGAGACTGAGTGCCTCACGGCTGGGGGGGATCTTACCCTTTACAGGCCCGCTGGGAGGCGTCCGGGTGGCATCGTCTTCGGTCTTCAAGGCGGGCCGGATAGGTTGCCCTTGAGCATTGAGTGGTGTTGGAGGCATGATGGGTGGTTTGACAGTCGTATGATACGGGGTAGTGCAGATATGCTGCTTATCCTGTCAACTTCCTGTCGAGGACCTGAAGGCTTGACAGGCGATGTTCCTGTTGGGCCCTGGATCTTGAGTCCAGCTTGTGACTGAATGATCCCGTGCGCTATTGACGGATGAAGTAGGCCAGGCTCAGCAGATAGCGGTCATGGGAACTGAGACACCGGTGGGGCGAGAAGTTCGTCGGTCTTTTGTACTTTGTGGATATGGGGTGCAGCTGGGCTTATGGTGGTGTCACGAGACTTGTCTTTTGACACCAGCGATAGGAGGGAAGAAAGTCGGTAGAGCTTAGCCCTAAACAGTGACGAGACGACAGAACAGGACTGTCGACACCGTTATCTTGTTTGTCTTGATGATGAGAAACGAGGTATGAATAACGACGCTATATGGTATATATCCTGCTGGGGAGGCCCTGTTTCTTCTTTCCTTTTTCTTTCTAGGTTGGATGGAAGGAGCAGGAGGAAGAGGAGGAGGACAGTGGCGTATCACAAATGGAATGCGATGATGATGCGAGGTGATGAAGGCAGGGTCAAGGGGGGCGGGAGAAGGAACTCAAGTGGTTGGATCCCAAATTGTGTGTGTGTGTGTGTGTGTCTTGGTTTTCTTGGTTTTGCCTTGTGATTGAGGGAGGGTAAAGTTGATTGAGCCTCTCGGTGTGAGCTGCAGCAGCAAGTAAGTGGTGACGGTGACGTAAAAACTTCCCTATCGTTCGTTCTCTACTTTATCTTGCGCTAAAACTTCAAGTCTCAAAAAGCCCAGATGTGGCTGTGCACTTATCGTTATCGGTAGCAATTACAGGTTACATCAATTGATAGACATCGATTCATTTCGTGGACATCATCAATCGTCCTCACCAAACAACCTCGCATATCAATGTTGTTGGAGATTGGCGTTTATTTTGGGCAGTAACAAGATCCAGGCCATACTAGACTTTGGTATTCCAGAACAAGCCAAGATCCGGATGCAAGCTTAAGAGCCGCACTGCAACTCTGATACCAGATCGAGGCAAAAGACGGGGTTAACCACAGCCAAACAATTGCGTGATCACCCTCTTCTCCAATGGCAGCAGGCCCTGTTCCTGCAGCTATCCTCAAAACAGCATATAGACCAGATGCCAACTTCTTCAGATGGTCTAGTCCTGCCGCTCGAGAATCCGGGGTGCATTCGACCCCTTGGACACCCTGAACGTGAGGACTCCATGCCATCCAATCTGCCAACCAACAACAATACAATAAGTATACAGACATCGTACGCTGTACGCTGTACGGTGCAATTGAGCGGCGAGAGCACAACATCATGTGAGCTTCCTTCAAGCTCTCTTCAGATCCCCTTTCCACTCCTTCATGTGTGATAGGATCACCCTCGCAGCCTCTTGCGGGGAATGTTGCCGTCCCAGGGCTTCGACGAAATCACCATCCGGGTCCATCAGGTAGAAGTAAATGCTGTGGTCAACCAGATAATCCTGCCCGGCTGGGACATTTTGCGGTGTGCTGAAGTAGACCCTGTAGGCCTTGCACATGGCCTTGATATCATCATATGTGCCCGTCAGGCCGATGAACCTGGGATGAAACTCGGCCAGGTACTTCTTCAGCTCCGAGGGCCCGTCGCGCGCAGGGTCGCACGTCACGAAAACACCCTCCAGGCCACCTGGTATCTCCTTCTCGACAATGTCGAACATGTCTGCCATCTTGTCGAGCTCTTCGGGGCAGATATCGGGACAGTGGGTGAAGCCGAAATACATCTGACGAGGCGGGCGCAACACGTTAGCCATTTCCTCCGCGGAGAGGAGCTCGGAAGCACGACAGGTCCAGGCGACTCACCAGAGAGTATCGGCCCTTCAGGTTTGCCTCGGTGAAGGGCTGACCGTTCTGGTCAACAAGGCTGAACGACCCGCCGACCTTGGGCTTTCCGACCGCCTTGTTCGCCTCAGCCATGCGTTTCTTCTGCATGCGTTCCTTCTCGTGTTCGAAGTACCAGGTCAAGCCGGCTGCTGTTGCGACGAACAGGAAGAGAGCTCTTATTGAGAATGGCTATACACAAATGTATATACACCCCGGGGTTAGCCGTCCGAATTCTGCCTGTCTGCTCGGGACGCATGTTGGTTGCGAAGCTGATAATGCCTACCCCGATTGTGTACCGACTCTTGGCCTCCTCCACTGACTTGAACTTGAATCGTTTCTGCACCAGGGGCTGGTGCCTCTGGTGCTGGTCGAGCGATCGTGTGAGTGCTGGTCTCCGGGCGGGCGAGCTTTGCGACGAAAGGAACTGTCGGCATTGTCGCGACGGGTGTTGGGATTCCTGGAGGGTCCTCAGGAATGCCCTCGACGGGGCCAATGACCGCGACATGTTGTCTCTAGGGCTTGAGACGGCGTTGATCGAGTTCGGAGTGCAGGGCGGTCAAAGTGGAAGCAAGAACAAACGGCGATGACGGATGATTTATTTCACGCCACTGAGAAATCCAGAAGATCCGCCCATAAAGAAAAAAAGAGCTGCCCCCGGCAAGCAGCAGCAGCAAGCTTGCGCACGGGCCAGGCGGGACCACTATGTCCTGCAGTCGATCTCCAAAACCACACAGTAAGTGGGGGGATGACAGTGGCCAATCAGGGCTCATCTGCCTGTTCGCCTCTCACTGCGCCTTGCAAGGGAAACTAACTGCATAGCTGTTGTATATATCTTCTTCTTTATCTGTTCCAGTTTTGGACTTCTCTCATATACCAGGCGAGGTCACCCCTGACGCCCTCAAGAAACCGGGTCCAGCAAGATCCTCTACCTCTGATGATAAAATAGCTATACTTACTTAATTTGTAATGCATTGACAACGGCTCATGGATCCCTACACAAACTTGTATTTCACCCTTCAGCCACCCGGGGTCTCCCCTCCGTCAACCATGGACATCGACCCGGCGGCTGAACCTGCTGCCGGTCCACAGGACTTGGACATCAAGAGGGAAGCAAGTAGTAGTATGGACGATGATGCCAGAATGTCAGAGATCCCCGAGTCAGAAGATACTGTTCTCAACCGGCCACGCTCGACTCAACCGTCTCAACAACCGCCACTGGCAGCATCTCAGCCAGACGCCACGAAAACAGAAGACGAAAAGCCAGAAGAGACCAAACCACCACCGGCCGTCACCCCTGCCCGAGCCACCAGCAAGAAGGGCACCGCCAGGCTCGTCAAGAAGACGAACCGCAAGGGGAACGGCAGCACCAGCCGGGGCGGGCGGTCGACACGGGGCGGCAGCAGGGCCACGGCAACGTCCTCGTCCAGGAAGAAGTCGACGGCCTCCCAGGCCTCATCGCCACCCTCCGGGTTCCCGCCCGGGTCCAGCGAGGCCGGCGGCAGCGGCGGCGACGACGAGGACTCGGACCACGGGCCCTACTGCATCTGCCGGGGGCCCGACGACCACAGGTGGATGATCAGCTGCGACATGTGCGACGACTGGTTCCACGGGGAGTGCGTCCAGATCGATAAGGCGGTCGGCGAGGCCCTGATCCAGCGGTACGTGTGCCCGCGCTGCACCGACAGCGAGGGCATCAATGTCACCCGCTACAAGAAGACGTGCAGTCTCGAGGGGTGTTTCAAGCCCGCGAGGATATATGATGATGCCGGCGGTAGTGCTGGTGTCGGTACTGCCGAGTACAGCGTCTTCTGCTGCGAGAAGCACGCCGAGGAGTGGTGGGAGCAGCTGGTCCGGTCGTTGCCCGAGAACAGGAGCCTGAAGGCCAAGAAGGCGGATCTCACGAGAGAGAAGTTCATGGGCCTCTTGAATGTTTCTACGACCCAGGAGGCTGCTGAAGGCGAGGAGCCGTGGCGCATTGGGAAGAAACCTTTTGGTAAGAGACGAAATTCTGTCCAAACCCGTGTCCCTTGGACCTAGTCGTCAGCGGACACATTACTGACGAAGATACCAGCCGTGCCCCCTGATTTCTGGTCAAAGGTCGACCAGACGCTCGTCCTCACGCCGGAAGAGCAGGCCTTCCTCACGGCATCTGCTGCGGACCGCTACGCGCTAGCAGAGGAGATCGTGCTCAACAAGAAGATGCAGCAGATCCTTGACCTGGCCAACGAGCGCCGGAAGACGGCCATCGCCGAGGGGCTCCTCGAGAAGGACGCATGCGGCTACGACTCCCGGCTGAACCTCGTCGGCTGCCCCGACGAGTTCTCCGTCTTCGTCAAGTCGCCCCAGGGCGAGGCCATCTACAGGAACAACAGCCTCACGGCCGAGGGCAGCTGGACGGAGGAGCAGGCGCGGGCGCTGAGGGACGAGGCCGAGGCCCAGGAGAAGGAGTGGGTCCCGGCGGCGGCGGGGGTGTGCGACAGGAGGCGGTGCAAGCCGCACGCCTCGTGGTACAACACCTTCACCAAGAGCACCCGGCACGTCATCAAGGAGCTGGCGAGGCAGGCCAAGGAGAAGCTGGACGCCGAGACGAGGGTCCGCGAAGCGGCGGCTACGAGGTATTACCGGAGGAGGCACGCGAGGACGGCCGTGACGAGGCTGGACGGCGGGGCGGTGACGACGTGACCTGGCCTACGCTCTCGGTGGTCGGGAGGGAATGCGGGGGGAGGGGGCGTTCGGAACCGGGGTGGCAGGCTTTGTTCATCGGCTGGTCGTCACGCCCCATCATCTAGAGAGCTAGCAATCTACGTGGCCAGGTGTTTCGCTGCGACTGAAGATTGTATAACGTACAAGTTGCCGGAACGGGTTGCAGATGATATCAAGGTGTGAATACTCACACCGGCAGCCCTTCTCTTCGATATGTCAATACTGGCCGCTGTGATGTTGAGAATGCCATGTCTTTCGGGCAACCGGCCTGTCCCCAAGTTGGCAAAGCACGACAACGCCAAGTGAAGACAGAGACGCTTCCTTTCACACGTCAGCACCAACCTGTGACTACCGACGCAAGGTCCATTCCACCCTCCGAACAGACACCTCTGGTCCCCGTCTCTAGGAAGAAGCCACCTTCTCCTGATCAGCCTCCCCCCCCCCTCCCCGTCCTTTTGCCCCTCGTCCTTGTGCCCCCTGGGCTCAGGGTCCCCTAAGACACGTAGCCGTGCTGTGGTCGGAATGATACGCGACAAGCTTCTTGAAGATGGCGATACCGGAGAGCCCTACCGGCCATGGCCGAACTGGCCAAGTATGTACCTATCCATCGGGGGACTTCTAAAAAAAGGACTCCACGACATGTCTGTGTGTACGTGGTATGCGATTCCAGAGGCATATATGATAGATATCGGGGGGGGGGGGTGTAAGAAGTCGTCGTTGGCCTTCGCCGTCTCCCGCCTTGGCCGTGTCACACACAGACACAGGCAGGAGGAAGACAGCGGGTGAAGGGAGGGGGCTGAGTGATGATACCATCATGCTCGCCTGTGTGTCGAAGCAGCAGCATCCGTAGTGAGAAAGCAACGGCCGCCAAGGCGCAGGGCCTTCGCCGCAGGAGAGAGGGACGGGGGAGGGGGGGGATCGCGACTGGGCCAAGAAACACACCCGAGGCCAGCACACAGCACACAGCACATAGCACACAGCATGGGCCCGGTCATATGGATGGCCTCGTGGCGCACCCACTGCATCTTCTCTGTGGCCTTGTTGCGCGCAGACTTTTCACCTTTTTTTTTCTTGTGTGTGTCTGTTTTGGTTGGTTGGTTTTTCCTTGTCCCTCTTCGCACTCTTGTCATGATGCCGGACCGGAGAAACGCACACATACATACTTAGTACGCACGCGCACACGAACAAACCTGTGTTCGCTCCGCTGAAATGAGGGCCCGCCTTCGCTCCGTATCTCTTCAGCCCTCTTCAGCTCTTTCTCTTTATCTCTCTATCTCTTTCTCTTCCCTTCTCTTTCTCTCTCTCTCTCCCTCTCCCTTTCCTTCCACACACACCCCCCCCCCGGCCCGCCTCACCATCTACCTAGATCCAAACCAGTAGGGTGCGCTCACCTGCTTGCCATCAGGGGGGAGGGAGGGAGGGAGGGGGGCGGGTTCGGGATACTACCAATTGACCGACATGGCCGACCGACCAACCGACCGCAGTGAGATGAACTCACTGCATGCACAGTTGCATTGCACTGGCTGATACGACTTCGCACTTCCCCGTGTCCCCCTTCCCCCGTCCGAGGACCCATGAGTGACTTTGGCGAACTCAGTCGTGGCTGGCTGGGTGGGTGGATGGGCGGGTGTCCCGTAGGTACTGGAGGATAAAAGAATGGCCGAGAAGGGCCGTGGCAAATATAAAAGTACCGTCGTGTAGGCTGTTGGGACCATCAGGTAGGTCAGGTAAGTAGGTTTAGGTAGGCAACGGTACCGTCAAACAGGTGTCGCCGGCCTCTGTAGCGCGTGTGCATGGCCCAAGATGAAACGTGAGGGAAGGACTCGGGGCAATTTGCGAAGTCCCCTTGAACTTAAGATGAAGATGACATTTGTCAGTAGGATATGAACCAATATCATGCTGATGCTTGCCATCAATCAGGATTGAGCTGACGTTGAATTTGGCTGTGCTTGATTGCCGGATCCTTCCTTTCCACCCCCCTCCACCCCCCCCCCCTTCTTCACCCTCTCCGCCCCCAGATTGTTCTTTTATTTCCTGGGGTGACCCGCTCTCCCATGAAATAATGCAGTCTCCCCCCCCATCTGCCGTCTGTTGGGCATTGGTTCATGTTGCAATAAGCTTAGAATAAATGGGACCTCTCCCCCCCCCGGTTGCACAACAAGATGTGTAGGGTCGATCAGGGTCTTTTTTCCCCAAAAATACAGATTGGGACATGTGAAACAGGCAGACCTTCTACAGTACGCTGAGTACAGTACAATGTTCAATGTTGGGGTCCCCCCCCGTCGTATTCGACGTATTCGACGTATTCGATCCAGGCCATCGATCCAGGCCAGCCAGGCCAGCCAGCCCCCCTGAAATGCAACACTATGTATGTATGTACGTATGTACATATGTAGGAGAAAATGAGATAACGACAATAATAATGAAAAATGAAAATATGACAATCAGCCAGCCAGCCCTGGAAACCCGGCTGGTGGCTTGCACAAGATCTGCCCAGGTGCATATACTATGTATGATGCATCCACGTATGGCAGGGATACGCCAGCTTTAATTCAGCATGTGCATGACGGCGCTGTTCGAGGCTGCCAGGTAGCGGATACTACACACCATCCTGGGGCACTCAGACCTCACACACACACACACAATACATACACAGCTCGACAACTGATGTATCCCGTACCTGGGCGTGTACCCTGGTACCTACGGTAGGCACGCAGACATGTATGTAGGCATGTATGTATCTACGTACGTAGGTATGTATGTATATATCTATGTACACATGTACGGAGTACATCCCAACTACCTACCTACTTACTACAGTATGGTCATCGACTGCTAGGGCAGCTTGCCCTTGTATGCGCTAGAAGCAACCGTTGGCCGCCCCCCCCCGGCCTGCACTAACAGCTGCGGCGAGTCTTTCCTACATATGTACCTACCTACCCCGGAACCAATGCGGCGCGACAACAACGGCGACGGCGACGTTTGACTTCGCGCCGTTCCTTTTCGGCCTTCGTCCCATTATTAGCTTTTTTGGGGGCCGGGGGGGGGGAGGGGTGGGGTGAGTGTGTGTGTGGTTGGTGGGTGTCGATGGGTGATGGTGGTCAACTGGTGGTGGTGGTGGTACATATTTGGTGAGCGAGGCGCACGCACACACACGTCCTCGTCATTAGGCTTTTCATGGCCAAGGCCAATTACCACAGTACATATGGGACAATGATCCCATTCTTCAGGTGCCGACCTGGTTACCTTCTTAGATCCATGGGTCGCCGACCAAAGCGATATATCACCCTTACCACACCTCTCGCCGGGCCCCCCCTTTAAGCTGACAGGGCCAAGCAGAACTCTATTTTGATGTTGCTGGCAGACTAGTGTAGCAACGCACTTCACCACCCTCTGCGCTGTTTCTCTGCTTGTTGCAGAGAGGGCTTCATTCATCGTATTGGCATCTGGGGGCAGGGACGGAGGGACCTGCTGCAGTCGGTGTGGACGGCCAGCCAGCCATCTCCCCGTTCTTCCTGCCCGAATTGGACGCTCAGATTGGGTCAAACCTCACGAGACGGGGGGGGGGGGGAGAAGGTGAGTGAGGTAAGTGAGTTGAGAGAAGGAGAGAGAGAGAGACAGAGAGAGAGGGTGATGTGGGACCGGGGGGGGGGGACTCACGAGAGATTGCCGCAGGGAATAGCGATGTACTTTGGGTTGTACCGTACATATGTACGTTGACACTTGTTATTACTAGTACGCACTTATACGATGATCTTCATCGAAGCCGCCTCTAGAGCCCTTCCCCTTCCCCAGTTGTTGCAGCTGTACTGTAGTGTATGTACATAATAGCATCTTTTGTCCACAAAGTGGATCACACATATCAATCTCTCACTGTCAATCTCTCCTGCCTCTCTCTCTCTGTATGTATGTGTCTCTGTCTCCTTCCCCCCAGGCGGGCACCAGACCACGGTTTTCCCCGGGGCGGAGCCAGAAAAACCAAGCCTGTCCCCATCCATCCATCCATCCATCCACCCCATTCCACCCTGCTGCCACTCAGACCTCTGCGCCGTCTGAGCAGGCCAGCCCAGAGTTTTCCCCCAATGACAAACCATACCGCACTAGGAAAGGAGCCAAACCCTATCCAACTTCGGCAGTCAAATTCGCGCCTAGCCCCGAAACTTCGGGAGGGATGATCATGATCATGATGAGACGTGACATCCTGGAGTAAACCCTTTATTTGATCCCTGGGACGACAGGACAAGAGACGGGGACACCCCTTCGAAAATCAAAAAAGATCGCCAAGGCTAGTTAATTGGAATTCCTCTCTCCACCCCAATCCACCCACCCCCCCCCCTTCTTCCCTTCTTCTCTTCTCGTCTCCTCCCCTCCCCTCCCCACCCCTCCCGGCTCCCCGTCTCATCAAGTCACCGTCACGAGGGACTGGAGAAGGGTGTGGGCTGGGCGGGCCGACGTGTGGGGACGAGGTACACCCATGGATACAAGTAGACCAGATGCGGTGGAACAAAACTCTATCGACCTTTATTCTTCTTTTTTTTTGCCCTTGACAGGCTACACACACAACACACACACACATAACACACAACACACAACACGCACACGCACACGCACACGTACACGTACACATATCATGACAGGAGTGCCGGGTCCCGGATAAACTTGGGCAAGGGGGGGGTGTGGGCGCCACTTTCCTGGGGCTGAGGTCCAAGGCAGATCTCCCGGTACCTTTCACACAGTACACCCACACTACAGACATGATTTTCCCCAGTGCGTATGTATGTACGAGGGAGCCGCCGAATTCTCAAAATTCGGGCCAGGGACATGAAAAAGGCCAGGTCTGTGCCTCAAGGTGCCATTGATTCGCGCGCACACCACAAAAGAGTCCCCTCAGCAGAAACATTCGGGAGCATGTGATAAGTTCGAAAACTGTCTGTGATTTCGGCTTTTCTCTTTTTTGGTTTATTGGTTTCGTATTGCTGGTTCGGGTGAGCCAAGTCGCCCTGCTGATAAACCGTGCTCCAGAAGCGAGGACTTATATACTGTGTGTATTGATTGTGTGAAGTAGCGAGTGACTTCTCGCATGGGATGCTTTTGTGTCCCCCCCCCCACCGCCAACCATGCCCAGAACCCTCCGTTTCTTTCTTGCCCATAATAACGCCCATGCAATGCTGTGTAAATAAAAAAAAGACGAGGCCTGTCTTGTAACGCCTGTGCCTAATGCTGTAAGACTCCCCCGCGAGGAGACAATATTGCCTCCCCCCTCTGCTCCTGACTCCCTGGGGTGGTCAAAGGACAACCAACACCCCCCCCCCTTTCCTTTCCTTTCCTTCCCTTTCCCTTTTGGTATCATACCAGGTGTCCCGATATCCCAAGCCGTGCCCCATACATGTATCGCCCGTAAAAAGTGCACACCATACCGTGAGGTAATCCCGTCTGCCTGTCCCCATCTTTCCCATCCCTTTTGATTTTTTTTGGTCTGGTATGTTAAGAGGAGGTACCACGTGAAAGATGTCGCCGCACCCAATTAAAATTATTGTAGTGAGGATAAGTTTTATTAAATCGAAGTGTGGTGTCGCATCCGCCTCATGAGCCCGCTAGGCCGTGTGGGTTCATTCCCTCATGGCATCAGGCGCGAGCTGGTCTCAAAGTTGTGGCATCCGCGTTCGTGTCTCTTCATATTGCTCCGGACGCTGAAGGCCTTGCCGCATCCCGAGTGGGGGCACTTGAACGGCTTCTCGCCAGTGTGCGAGTGGCTGTG
Organism: Cytospora chrysosperma; assembly: GCA_016808195.1. NCBI lineage: Eukaryota > Fungi > Ascomycota > Sordariomycetes > Diaporthales > Cytosporaceae > Cytospora > Cytospora chrysosperma. The sequence goes on from JAEQMF010000012.1 coordinate 2,191,606, forward strand.
GATACGCAACGAGCTGGGCCGAGAGAAGGCCTTGTTGCACGTCTGGCAGATGTAGCGATCCTGTGACTGAGGGAAAGAGGCCGCCGAAGACGGCGAGATGTAGTGGTGATGCTGCCAAGGGTTGGCACCAGATGAGGGCATCGCCATGCCGAGTGACATTGGAGGGAAGGCCTGGTAGACATGTCAGCTTCATTCTCCTGCAGTCTTCTGTTCGTCATGATTTAATGCTCACCTGAGGAAGCGGTCGCTGGTAGTAGAGGCCAGAAACCTGCGGCTGCGGGGAAGGAGTCGGTTGCATGGAAGGGTAGTAAGAGGGCATGGCCGGTGGTCCCATGTATGAAGAAGTGAATGCGGGTTGAGCATAGGCCGGGGCCTGTACTGGAAGCCGGGAGACCATTTGCTGACGTTGAGGCTCAGGCTCAACATGACCCATGGAAGGGGCCGACTCGTAGAAGTAGTTTGACGCAGCTGAAAGCTGGCTCACAGATCTTGTCGATGGCGAGTGGTATCCGTCGAACGAGGCATCAGAAGACATGGGTGGAGTAGGTGGCAGCGCTGCACTGCGGGGGGCAACATTGTTGTTGTAGTGCGATGAAGTCGGGCGATTGTCAGGCTTCTGAGACGAGGCTGGTCGGCATATTAGCGGCTGTTGGAAGTGGTCGCGCCTATGCCTCTTACCTTGCTGCGAGACCGGGAACTGTTCGGAAGTAGGCGACCCTCCATCGGCCAAACCAAGCAGGTTGGAAATCGAGGGCAGAGAACACTTCGATGTGTCGTCCATTGGGGGTGATGGTGGTCCCTGAGGTTGTCCGTAGCTGTAGGTCACGCTCGGTTGTGAAGAGTAGTGATAGTGGTCCGTCATCATCATGGTTGCCATTTTATCCGTCTCGATTATGGTATTCCCTCCCTGAGATGAAGTGACCCCGTGTATTGGTCACGAGCAACACTGGAAGTGAAGATTACTTGATGTGGATGAGTTGGTATATAATATCAAGTGCTGATAGTGATGTATGCTTGGGGTGTCTTAAGATGCAAGGTGAGTGCCGAGAGAAGAAGGTGGGAAGGGGGGATATTTTATGTAGGTGACCACTGAAAACAAGCCCGTTGTGGGAACGGCATGCCCAAGGGTAGATCGTGTTAATGAGATCTCCCGAAGCAGAGAGCATGGACGATCAAGCGTATGTAAATCCACGACTGCTGATCCCTAGTAGATACGGATGCCGCAATAGCAGCTGTCACAAAATTATGTGTGGGTCAGCTTCTTGTCCTGTGAGGTCACGGCAGGACCTAGGTTGATGGTGATAAGCAGGCGTTGATCAAAGTATCACAGTACAGTACTGCGTACTTGCTACATAGTACTGTGGTAGTAGTGTGGTGTAGATGAGATGTGCTCTGACTCGGGCTGCATCGGGGTGATCCTTAGCGGTGCTTGTGCATGTGTGGACCCGGCCATGAACCCCTGGCGACCACCCTTGTTGCCATGATCGAGTACAAGGTTGATGTGGGACTCTTCTGCGGACAGGGGGGCTGTCGAAGCATGGAGGGTCGGTACCACAGTATGTGCCTCTGCCGTGGGAAAGATCGGTCTGAAGAACGCACGACTCGCAAGGATTGGTAAGGGATCCGCTCCCAGAACAAAACGGTTGCTCGGCAAACCCACATCATGCTGTACTAGTACGGACTACTGGGTGAGTGAGTGTATGTACCTGTACACAGTACGATCGTCCGGAGCTGATCCTCAGGATGTGCCCGGTTCCCTCTGTGCCTGGGGCAGCTCCGGACTATCTCACCGGTGCGGGTTGAGGTGGAAGGAAGAAAAAAAGGGCGGCCTACCGGGCCAAGGGTTGGGAGACGTTGGGAGACAATTGCGACGAAACTCAAAAGAAAAGACACAGCTCTCATGTGGAGACTTACACAGAAAGGTGTTGATGCCCCCCCCCCTCAATGGATCAGTTAGCCTCTGGCGGGCTCACTGCTTGATACACAATATGCCCAGCGGCTTGGTTGTCCGTCACGCATGCCTTGTTGGGCTGGCAGAAATTGTCCGTTGCCATTGCGCCTTGCCAAGTTACCATCTGATAATAAAGCTGAAAGGACTCAAGGCCACCCCCCCCCCAGGACGGCATTCGGGTAACCGCTGCAGCTGTTCCGGCACATCAGCTCTGTCGGATGATTGCTCTGCCAGCCCCTGGGGCTTCCACCTTCAGACCTAAGTGAATCAGCATCTCCTGGACCATGAGTGTGCGGGTGTGGTACGGATTGTCGGATCTGTTGCAGATCGCCAGTTGAGTCTCCCTGTCCACAAGGGAAGCTCTTTGAGCTGAACGCGGGTGGATTGCGGATTTACTGCATATCCCATCCGTGCATGCCCACGCATGTAACGGGGGATTCCCCTCCGACGCATTGTTCGAGCGAGCGAGGAACTGCCGGCAATGGCGCTCAGTTTGATCAGATGAACACGTCGTCGAAGCTCATGGTCCGGGAGCAGCCTGATGTGATGTGTTCATCAATGCCTGACCGCAATCTTCAAGCAAGGACTCGACATGGTCGTGCTGCATCAGGGACGCAGGCGGACCACATGTCGCGCCTCTGCAGTACATATATCTGTGTAACTGGAACAAAGACCCCCAATGGGTAACACAGCAGTGAACGCACAGCTTCGCACAGCAAAGCAGCGTGTTGCGGAAATGATTCCATCCAAAGACAAGGGTGATCCGTGCCAGCGAGACCTTCAGTGGATTGATTGATGGAAGCGTCCAAGCCGTATCCCAGCAGCCCAGTGGGCAAATATAGTACCGGTAGGTAAGTTGTTGCTTACTTGAGTAGCCGCGGATGGCAAATGGAGCCTGCCGCCGACCAGTGGCGATATGTACCTACTGTGATCTAGGTATGCAGTGTGTATTGAGTTGGTGAGTGGATGGATGGATGGATGGATGGATGGATGAATGAATGATTGATTGATTGACTGATTGATGATTGATTAGGATTCCAAGGGTCCCTTCCCCATGACGAAACTTGCGCATCTAGTGAGTTCTTTCCCTTACGGCCTTGGCTTACCTAATTCAGTCACATCCAGCTGTGTACTTGGGTACTCATGTACTACGTATGTACGGAATACTCCAGTACATACTTACCTAGGTACTTACATAGTACCTACCTAATATCCGTACTTACCTACTTAGTGGGGACTGAGTAGTGCCTTCCCTCATTGCATACCCAGGTACACGCAGTAATACCTAATACTACAGCAGCAGCAGCACAGCTGTTATCTACCTAAGTACTCACCAAGGCAGCTAGGCAGTCTCACAGCCTCGCTTGTTCCTTGCACAACCCGTTGCGATCTACAGTGACTGACTACATAATAGTGCACATGGCCATCGGAGGCAGCGATCGACTCAGCCGTCATCTTTTACAGTACACTATGTCCTCCTCCACCCACACACTGGGGACAGCCAAGGCAAAGCAATCTGGGGAACTATGTACGGATCCGTGCTCTACTGCAGCTTTGGGAACTGTGGTCTGATTCTTGACCCTGTTACAGAGCACACTGGGCACCCGTACGACCATCTTTGCGACAGCTGGACGATATGCGACTCGATGTTGATCCCGTGGCGGCGCCTCAGCCGTCGGTCGCTCACATGCAGTTGGGTCAGTGTCTCGCCGGGGCGTTGGCGCCGGCCAGCGCCAGAACAAAGGCCGGGCTATTTCCAACCTCACCAGGCCAGGCTGTCATTTGGACATCGCAACAATTTGCCTGCCAGACCTGTGCAAAAGGATACTGTAGGATCCAGGACCGGGATGCCCTGTGGTTGTCACAAATCAGGGCGACTAGCAAGATGATCTACTACTAAGTATGTACTATGGGGCCGGTCAACCATCACCCTGCCAAGCTGTAAGCTGCGTGCCTGGGGATGCCAGTGATGGGATAGCCGGGCAGGTTCCGGTGCAACTTGTGGTAGCAACAACGCCCGGGCGGGCATCTCAACACCCTGGTATTGTATGTACGAAGTGTTGTGCCAGCTCGCGAAGAACAGCGCGACGAGCCTTGTCAACCATCGCTTGACATGCTACACTAGGTCATTCGACAGGCGGCGACGGGGCACAGAAGGATACCTTGATAGAATCCAAGCTGAATGTCGGCAATCTCGATACCGTTACTACTCGAGCAGCAGAGATTGGCACCACAGGCTGAGTCGTGGCCCTTGGCAGCATGCGGAACCGCCTGTTCGGTGTCGTGAGGCTCATCTCCAAGATTGGACTCTGCAGGGCAGAAACTTGGCCCTTGACGCGGAGTTCAAGCATACGGCGCTGAGCCCAACGGCGGCAGGCAACTTTCATCTCTGACCCTCACACGGCAGCTAATATATATTGCCCCCATTGGGACCGGAGTATCATCACTCTGGGACGCTGATGCAACACTCGAAGATCGCTTCCTCATGGACCGCCGTTGGGGCGACCCTCGAGGTTGGCTCGAGCCATATTTCCCAAAAGAAAAATAAAGATAACCCATATGCCGATCATTCCCTTAAGGCGACCACTCAAAATTCTGATAGGCCCCGATGGCTTTCCCCTTTCGACAGGCGGGGCCGATGGGTGGATCTCATTTCACACGGATCCATTGTTGGTCTCTGTGCTCATCTCTCCAGGTTCCTGGAAATTTCACATTGCCAACTTAATCAGATTAACGTCGTGTCGGTTGTCGTGTGACTGCCGACTCGGATGCTTTCCCTGAATGTCAATCCTCAGCTGCTGGGCGACCGTGGAGGAATCGAGGTCCCCCATGAAAGCTTGAATGTCACTTGGCAGCTGGGCAGGGGTATGAGATGAGCAGATTGCTTCATCAGGCACATCAAAGCCTCCACCATCGCAGTGGATGTTAGGGCCGCAACGAGCGTCATCACGGTCTTCTAGAAAAGCTGCCCCTCCACAATCCCCTTTCCCGGTAAACCCGGACACGTGTTGGCCGGAGCTGCTAAAACCTAGTTTCCCCAGGCCCATCCAGCCCCCTGATTAATCTTTCACTTTCTTCAACGGCTACCCGCTAGTTGCTGCTACAACTCCCGCGAGACAGGAACCCTGGAGTACGCTGCCTGGCTGTCTGGCACTGCAGCATTCGTATCACGTCTCCCCCGCACCAAAGGATATACAAGGTCGCCGCTTCGTGGCTGCGTGGCAACGACCAGATCCCAGAGTCACTCTTTCCTGGCGGTGAGAGACTCTACTTCCGCCGACAGTCTGGGAATTGTTCCGTTCATCCGCGATCTTGTCGCAGTGGAATCAAAATTTCTGGAGCGATAGAAGAGGCTCCAGCAAAGGGAGGAGCCACTGGATTGTCATCGACATGCCCATTCAGGAGCTGTGGACCACGATGACTACCAACGTTCAGGTGTCAGTCAGATCGAATGCACAACGCAGACGGCCTGAGGCCAGGCCCTGATGAAAAAAAAAAAGCTCTGGAATACTGTGTACATTCAAGTATGAGGCAACAGCTATGAGAAACCATCTGGAGACCTACAGTACAGTACTGCTGAAAGACGTTCGCAGTCATGATAATTCGAATTGCCGTAAAGGACAGCGCAGCTGCTAAATTGCTTTGTGCTTTGGGACGCCGCACCAGCGCACGTCCATCATCAGCGATAAATTGCAGTGCAGTCTACATATTGACAGACAGACTGATCGCAGGCTCACAGCCGGTTGTCAGGTCAGTGCGATCAAGGCCGCAGCGGGCAGCGGCAGTCACGATTTGATCATGGGGTCGGTACCATATTCACACAGAGCCCATGCATACGACCCTCATTTAAATCCCTGATGACGGAAATCGGCAGGCAATTGTCGATCGCCCCCAGCCCAGGGGTCTGGCAGATCGACTTTGCAGCATCCAGACGGCGTCATTGTGGCCTGACTTCATGCCTGCTGGTCCAATCTGATGGCCTCACCGCGGTGCATCCTGTCTGCACTGGGGGCACCTCTGTGACCATCTTGGTCATCTCGCCCTGCTCAATCTCGGCTATCACTGGTACAGCTATTCCGTATCTGCATCAACTCCCGTGGTGAAAGCTCACGCGACTGTGCAATATCTCAAGCTCTGTCACCGGCTCCGGAATTCTAGAACGCACCAACCGAGAGATCGTTCCCGTCGGACTGAATACCCAACGGAGTTTAAAGCATGCGTGGCTGTCGGTCAGCTCGTGGACAAGGGGAAAAGCAACCCGGCGTATCTTGAGCCTATTGCGACGACAAATTGTCTCAGCCACCGAAAAATCTCGGCGGTTTATTGACACTGATGATACGGTACCTCTGCCTGTCCTGCCTGTCAAGGCTTGCGCTGCGGTGTACTGGAGCACAACGCCAGTGCACACTATCTACTTAATACACTACTGCCCATCAACCCCACACCGGCCTGCCATGGGATTGTGCAATGTTGCACTACGTCGGGCTGGGACCTGTTTTGTTTTCTCGTCCGTTCTGTCGGCGCCATTGTTTGTTATGTAAGTACATGAATGCGTGCAATGAACATGCACTCGGTTGCAACGGCAAAGTGAACTTACATACGAACCCATATACGGATCAGTACCCGGCCTTGTATCGACGGGGGATTTCACCATATCCAACATGCCAGCTAGAGTGGTCTGGTACTTGGTAACTACCTTCACATCTTGAGCTCATGAGACTTGATCTGAGGGAGATTTGGCCAGCACTTTACATCGGCGAATTCCACGGACTTTTCCCGGGCCTGATGACCTGCAGGCTTAGGGTACATCTCGGACTGCTGTGAGCCCTCACTATTCGTACATGACGATACTCTCTGGTCCCCAACACTCCGAGTGGGATGCAGATGGAGGCGGCTGCTGCACGACTTAACGAAGGCCCGTGGTTTTCCTACGTGGCTACCTCTCAATCGCGGGCTGAAGGCCCTGCCTGGTCTACTCGTGACGTGTAGAGGTCCGCCCATGACGGTTCATCGCCTATACTCCTACCTGTCCTATGATGGCAGACTGACCTGGCGCGAAAGATTGATCCCGGGAATACTCAAGTGCTCGAAGCCAGGAAGAATTTGAGAATACCCAGTCCAGATTTGTGCTTCAGGAACAGTCCGTATGCGGCAGTTGTCATGCGCATGTCGGCACTGGACGGGTCGTGTTTTGCAGCTAAAAGATGATACGTATATCAGGCTACGCTATTATACCTCACTCCAGCCCTGCTCAATGGCATTGGTCCACGGACGGAGATCAGCCGGATATGATGCATTGATCCTCCCGCTGAAAGTCCTCTGGCATGCATGCGCTATTATATGCTCTGATATTTGTTCACTACGGAGCTGGGTGTTGTGCCGCTGAGTTGGCGACAGTGGCAGCACCCACATCACCAATGGGCTAACCCGCAAACAAGGAACACATTAATGAGTGCGAAGTCCATCATTGTCGATGGCACTCGGATTTTTATCTCCATTCTACCTCGGCATGAAGAAACAGCACGTGGTCTCTCGGTGTCCCAAGCCTGCATGTTGTGACTGCTTGGTGAAAACTGAGAGCCAATCAACAAGAAGCGAAGTGCTGATTGAAATTGTTACACATGAATCCTTCACTCGATTTCACACCAACGCTCGTGGGGGCCGGCATATACCGCAGGACTGTCCCCTGCCGCGGCGGGTAGCAGCAGGGGGGAGGGGCAGCTTGGTCGGCGACCAGATGGTTACAGCTCCGCGTTTCATGACTGGTTGGGTTTGTGACTGTCAGCCGCAGGAAGCGCATCCGTCCAGTCGGGCGACCCTCCATGCCCGATCCGGAAGGTCATGAGTACCGTTTCCCAGTGGATCGGTTCGCCTCCAGTCTTATCGGGAGGGCTGCAGAAGGACTGTACCACGGTACAGTACAGCTCACTGTTACATACTGTCGTGGCATGTACGTACACGCTTCGTATAGTACACACACCAGAAAAGAGGCCATCGTGACGTCGGCGGTAATGCTGATGGGAGATACTGAATACTGAGTACTACACACCGCAGCCTCCTGCCATTAGGGACGTTTAATGACATCAAGATGAGGGAAGTCACTTAGGGACTAAGGATGGCAGCTTCGTTCAGCTCTGCAAATCCCACAATTATAAGGTACAGTACCAGAAGAACCTGGTCAGATCAGGTCTGAGTGGGTGGCCGCCGCTCCGCCCTATCTGACAGGTTAGATGTTCACCCTGACAGGCGGCACTGCACTGCATCCTGAAGTTGGGCCCAATGACGGAGGCAGACATATTGTACTACGTGGAAGATCCTCTGCGGCGATCAGCGAGGGGGGGTCGAAATTATGGGCTGTATCTGTCCTCACCGTGCTGCACGTTTGCTAGTACTACCCAATACGGTATGTATTATCTGACTATTCCCACTACTGCATGCAGTTGATCACATCTGGCGGGGTGCCCAGTATACTGTGCATGTAAGGATCCGTACTGGCCCTGTTTTGCCCCCCTTCCTATCCAAAGGAGGTGCGGAGTGATCAACAAGAGGCGACTCGCCGGGTCGCAAAGATACTCCACCAGAGATCTCCCGGTGGATCGCGGACGGAGCCTGCAAATCGCTGTCGGCTTCCAACCTCCTTTCATCCTTCTCGCTGACCATCTCGGGAACCCCGGCACGTATACTGTGTACATACAAACAAAACGCCTGTCCAAGAATCGGGTGCCCCTCCTCCCGAAAGTGGTGGGGGATAGTGTTGTCACTGCCTTGACGATCGTCGAGATCGATCCTCCACCACCCCTCCAATCTACATACATATCCACGAACCGCAACAATGGATGCGTATCCTTGGGGCCACGCGCAACCTTACACCCTCTTGTGAATGAGGGATTCCCGGGGGGGCCGTACGGAATCACTGTACGGAGTACATACATATGTACATACACATGTATGCGTGTATGTGCTTACGTACGTAGTAGCCAATATGCCTTGCGGCGATCACCTCCCCCCCCCCCCAAAATCCTCACTCCCCAGGATTGCTTAGGCCGACCGGCCCTAGTACCACCGATGAGTTTACTCTTTTCGGGACGCGGGAGGGCTGCAGCAGGCTGCAGGGCAGGATATAGTCAGTCACCTGTAAACGGATCACTCGGGCACTGCAAAAGTACAGCGTGCTTTTTTACATACAAGCCGAGATGATGAATCTCACCGGCGGCGGGCGCCCGCATGGTGACATGCCACAGCTACACCATACATACAGTGACGCGCGCTGGTTGCTTGAAGGGGCCTAGGGATGGGGGTGTGCTGCGACGTGCTGAGTGGGATGTGCCGAGTCCTGCTGATGTGTGTGGACATGATTGCTTCACCTTTTCTTCTCGAATGCCGCATTTCTTTTTTGGTTTTGTGTGTTCTTGCTTGTTCTGAACATCCTGTGGACGTCTATGTATTCGGTATCGTCATCGTTGATCATCGTACGATGGTACTAAAAAGCATTGATTGTGCCTGTCCTTCTCGGACTCCGGCAGAGGGAGCGTGATCACCTTTCTCTCTCTTCCTCTCCCTCTCCCTCCCTCTTTCCCCCCCTCTCTCTCTGTGTGTGTGCCTGTGTACGGGCTTGGGTGGTAACGGTTGGGCTTGAAAAGCTGACGCCCATCGTGGAGAGGAAGTTGGGAGGCAGCCATCCAGGTGATGTATCTGGCCGGGATCCCAACAACAGCAACTTCGCAAAACAGCAGCGAGCAGGGCAAGGGTCCTGGGCCCTGGGGCCCATCTCGATAAGGTTTTTTCCCGAGCCTCGTGTCAGACCTTGACAGCTGGCAACAATGCTCCGCTCCGCTTTCGAGCTCACCCTTCCATGCATACACGACATTATTACCTACTTGGTAGTAGGCCGGGCGGGCTGAACATGTGGAACTCAGTCTGCGTCGCTGGACAGAGTTTCAAGGCCCAACGAATCCCCTCAGGTTTGCGAATACCGACAGCTCGTTACATCTTGATGAGGTGGCGTCCCAGCCACCGTCCAGGTCGAGGCTGCCTACCACACTCGTCACTCTCTCTTTTATCCCACGTCGTCGCTGCTGTTACCTATTACTGGGTCCTTCCTCCGAGACAAGCCAGCAGCTTTCACACGCAACGTGGTGCTGGTGGCCTCCGCTACCGACACGACGATGTAAGTGTGTGCGCGCCACCACACACACACACAGGCTACCGTCACGTCACCTGCCCAAAAGAAGGGGACACCGGGAGGAAGGGAGGGGGGGGGGTGTGCAGGTGCAAGGGGACTTTTGTTGTCGTTATGTTGGGTAAAGTATGTACATACGTACTGTGATGCGGCCTTTTATCTGGCGCAACTGTCAGAGGAAGGAAGGTCTGGAGTTTCTTCCACCGGGCGGACGGATTTCTGCTATCATTTAACCCAAAGCAGCATGCCCAGATTCCTCCCGTCGGCCCTGTTGCCCTTCTTCGACCGAAAAGCCCGTCCTCGCAGTGGGGGCGGGCGACGGATGGAGCCCCGGTGACAGCAGGCAAGGGGTGTGTGTGTGTGTGTGTGTGTTATTTGCTCGTTTCGGGACCTGTTGGGGGGGGGGGAGGGTCGTCATGCACTGATCGACAATGGGGACATTCCCGGCCATGTATGTACATATGTACATGGTGTATGGATAGGATATTACATGCGTATAATGTTGTAGATATGTATTGTGCAGCACACACGCACACACACACATACATACAGCCCAACTGTATCAACCACATCGATTGTGCAGGGTGGGTTTGGTCATCTGCTTTCTGGCCCCGGATATACTGTACAGTGAGTACATGAGGGTAGGAATCCGGTGCCTCCCTGGCGGTAAAGACTACCACATCGAGTTCCTGATCCAGCGTGGATGGTAAGAGTGCAATGTAGTGTAGTGCGCAAAATAACCACACTGCACACACACACAACAACAACAATAATAACAACAGATATATATCCTTAGACAATCTCCCGAGAACCACCACCCATCTATCTATCTCCTTCTCCAGTCCTCTCTCTCGAAAGGGACAGGGAGGGGGGAAAGACGCAGGAGGAGCACATCTCGCGTGAGCCCAGCCCAGCCCATCGCATCGCGCAATCCTGAGCCCGGGCGACACCACCGTTGAGATGCCCGATCCCCCCCTTGGACGACGACACCCTGACAGTTGCAGCCTCGGCTCGGCCCCCAACCCAACAACACCACCACCGGCGACTGTCGGCTCTGCCCTCGCAGGGTATAGCTATGTATGTATGTATGGATGGATTGTAACACATGTGAGAATTAAGGTCGTAGCCAAGCTTTCCGCCCCCGATCCTTTTCCTTTTCTCTCCAGCCTTCGAATCTGACGTGTTCCCTGCTCGTCGGCCGCTAAACAATGAACCTTGGAAAATACGCCCCCCTCCCCTCTCAACCGGATCGCAATATCAGGGGATGTGTGTGTGTGTGTGGGCATGAGCATGGGCACGGCCATGGGCACACCACCGAAGGGACTGAACATCGGGGAGCTTCGGCGCGATGATTAAAGGTGAGCGGTATGCAATAGGGAGCATGCATGAAATCAGGCAAGGTCAATCACAAAAGAAGCCCGAGCCTGGTGTCTCTTCCCTCCAGCCCATTCCCCCCCCCCCGGGTTGTCCCTTGCCAATACCATGCGACAGCAGATCGGCCGCCAGGGCGGCTCAGGCCTGCGGCTCCTCGGGATTTCGATTTACCTGCAAGCTGCTTAAGAATTGGTGATAGGTCTAAGGAGGTCTGTGAAGGAGCGTGCGAGTGTGTGTGCGTGCGTGCATGCGTGCAGTCGTCGTCAGCCAATGTCTCCCCTCCATCGAGGTAGACCGGACACATCATGAAGTTCTGACTTTCAACTGGACAACACTTTAGCGTTTGTATATTAGTATATGTGAGTATGTGTGTGTATGTGTGGCATGTACGTATGTGTGTATGCATGTACCTAGGTATATTCCAAGGTTGTTGTTGAACCACACCTCTCATCTGATCTCGGTAATACTGATGACGATGACAACGATGGTGATGATAATGATGAGAGAAGACGGGAAGCCCCCCCCTGCAATCTAGATCTTGATCTGGCGAGTTATCTCCCCGATATGATCTAGTAGGACTACCTCGGTACCTCAGCAAGTAAGTACATACTTACCCAGGTAGGTAGATATGCACGGCAAGGTTACATAGTACACACCTCGGTACCCATCAGGCACGGCACTATCGATCTGGGGCATACATAATATTGAGCACTTGTCACCTACAAATCTCCATCAATGTAACCAGGACCCCAATCCCATCACCAAGATAGTGGGAAAACATTCCCAGCACACTTGCCACGAGCTCGGTCGGAATCACACATTGCCAGTGTGCATAGTTCCCGTACCTGACTGACTCTGGACTGCATGCACGCCTGCCTGTCTGTCTGTCTGTCTGCCAGTCCTTAGGGTTGTCATGCCAATTCACCTGGGTGGGCACATAGTAGACATCCTTTCTTTCTTCTTTTTTCCCTCTCTTTGGCGTCAACGGGGGGGGGGGGTGAAAGGGAAACCAGGAAGGACGCGGATGCGATTGGACACACCGTTCCCACACCCCTCCCCCTCCTCATTCTCTTCTCTCCGAAAAGCCATCTCGAAAGGATTCGCCCGTGCCGAGACCTGTCTCACAGGCCGCGCGTGTTCCTGTTCGTCAGCACGGCGCGAGACCGAGACCGGTCAGCGGAAAGGTGGCTTGGGGGTCCCTGGCTCTAGGGCAAACAAGTGTGGCCCGGCAGTAGCCAAGCGCAGAGACTTGGTGACTGTACTGTACTTCACTTGTACCTCAATACTGTAGGCACGCCAGTCAGCCAGCCAGCCAGTCAGTCTAGAAACCGTTGGTGGCGCCGCGCACGGGGAGGGGTGGAGGGGGAGAGATGGGTGCTGTATGTCTCGGGCCTGGTGATATATCTGGCTCCGTGCATTGACGTCCTCACCGTTGTCCCTTTTTGACACCTCGCCCAAGTTGGCGAGGCTACGAATCTGTTTCCCGAGATGGAATAGGGCCCAGGGGGGATGGGGAGGGGGCACAGACTGCAATCACCCATCTCGGTTGCCTGGTCGATACGTGTCCAGCCACGCCGGCATTCGTGGTGATGGTGTTTCTTATCCCTGAGTCCCGCATACCCGGCCACACACCTACACGGCACGGGAGAAGAGGGCTGACCAGAAACCGCGTCCGAGAACTTGATAAATCATATTTTCTACTGCTGCCCGCTCTACCCTGAGCTGGTCTTGTTCTGCAGTTGTACAATGAGCAGAGACTATACCCAAGTCCACAAAGCTGACTAAAAATCCAACCGCTCACGAAGCCTACCCTACCTAACGCCAAACAATACATGTGCTTTTTGTAGAATGAGCACGCGCAATCGTAACGGAAAATCGACAGGTCTCAGACGTCAGGTCGTCCGGGTCCCCAACGCCGCTGAAGCCCGCGCTCCTGCCCAGCTGGCGTCCATGCGGATCTTGGACGCGAACGGTAGATGTTGCGAGGAAGCCTGAACAGGTCCAAGTGTCCTATCGACCGGCCGTTGCTCAAATAACATTCATAACGTCCATTCGTCCTTTCCATGCTTGTTGACAAAAGAAATGCGGTTCGTATTGCTCAGCGTGTCTTGACGCTCAGTCAGTCGTGTGGTATCTACCCCTTCAATGTCCAGTCTCCGTAACAATGCTGATGGGGAAACGTAAAAAGACAGAAGAAACACAGAAATGCGTGCTTGCCCCTGAGCCGGGGGCCTGTGATGCAGCGGCCAAGAGATGCTCCTCACAGGGCGCCGCATGATGCTAGCCTCGTAGTTCGCATCTTTCAGATCTCGAATCGTAGAGGCTTGATTTTTGCGAACCAAATGCGTTGGACCCGAATGCAGGAGTCCCTACATTTGGTCGCTGTAGGGACACAGGGAAGCAGGATGAGCTCCCTCACAGTCCCGGAATGGGCTTTGGTATGTGCTTGCTGCGGACCAGGAATGGGCTCGGCATCTCATCTACCTCGGGGTCCCACACGACAACAGGTTTCGAGTTCTCATTGCTGGCTGCAAGCCTGCCACCAGCACGTGCCTGTGACAGCTCGACCAGTGTCCGGCCGCGGACGTTGCCCATCTTGCTGACGAGGCCACCGCTGCTGCCAGGCTGACCGGCCGCAGAAGACTTGCGAGACAGTCCGCTCCTAGAGGACGAGTCGCTGCTGCCGCTGGCTGCGGACAGGTTCGCATACGATGGGATCTTTGACACCTGGCGGTTCGCAGAGTCACGTTCACGAAGAGGAGGCGATAGAAGCTCCTGTCCGGAAGTCGTGGGGACGACGCAAGTGGTTGTCTTCATGGGGGCTGGCAGAGATGGTTTGTTTCTCAACAGGTTCTCTGCTGGCGCCGTCTTCATGTGAGGAAACGCTGGCCGCGAGATACCAGTGATGCCGGTGATCTTCTTGACCTTTCGACTTGGCGACGGAGAGGTCGGAGCATCGTCAGACTCGTCTCCCGATTCCGTGTCGAAATTGTCGGGTATCTCAGGGGCTTTGCGCCACTCATCATTTGCGAAGATGTTAGGCTGGTGGATGAAGGGGCCCTTTCCTGAGTTCTTGCGACGGGGCGACAGGGACAATGAGGCGAGTGCGCAAGGGGACGGCGAGAAGTTGTCGACGTCCATCGGGGTTCCAAGGTTGCCAGCATACATGGTCTGCGCACGAGCGAAGGGGGTTCTTGTCCCCTTCTTCATCTCGTCCTTTGGAGTATCAGGGCCCATGGATGAGACCTCTGTCATATCGGTAGCGGCCGTTAAGGCGCTCTGGTTGCTGCTTGCACCAATGGACGAGTATGGGAAATCGGATTTCGATCCTGGCGAGTTGAAATCCATGTGCTCATCCGTTGCCAAGGCGGCCATCTTCCTTTGTTGCTGCAATTCCATCTGGACGCGTAGCTGAACCTCCTCCTCGTATTTGTTCTGCAGCTGCTCGATCTCGACATTGACCAGGCGGTCGATTTCCAGCCGGGCCCTTGCCTCCCACTCCCGTCGCAGTCCAGAGTCCATCTCCTGCCGCATGGCAGCCCTATCAGAGTCCAGCTTCAGGAACTTCTTTTCGACCTCGCGCGCTTTCCTGCCGAGGGACTCCTCCCTCTTGTGGAGCAGAATCTCCTTCTTTTGAAGTGCGCGACTCATCTCAACAACTTCCCGCTCCTTGCGCATCAGTCGGACTACGGGCAGGTTGAGCAGTGATGCCGTGTCTGGTCGTTTGTCCGGGTTGACCCGCAGACAGTCTCGAATGACTGCGCTGAGTTCTGCCGAGTAGATGTTGGGAAGCGGTGCAACCTTGCCCTCCTTGATCTTCTGGACGAGCTGGTAGTGCGACTTGGCATTGAATGGAGGCTCCCTCGTGCAAAGCTCGTAGATGATACAGCCCAGTGACCAGACGTCTGACTTGAGTGTGTACATCTCGGCAGCACAGATCTCCGGGGACATGTAGAATGGGGTTCCAACGTAGGTCGAGGCAAATTGCTGTGATGTTAACACCTTGGAGAGGCCAAAGTCGCCGAGCTTGACAGAGTTGTCCTCGCCGAGGAAGACTGGGCAGATGTTAGCACAGCCAGGTTCAGCGCTGTTAGGTGTATCACGTACTGTTCTCAGGCTTTAGATCCCGGTGGAGGATGGTCATACCACCCGACGGCGTCTTGGGCCGGGCAGTAGGGCCCAGTCCCATAACGTTCTTTCCGACCTCTGGGGGATCAATGCCATAGTGACATCGGTACAGCGCAGTGACAAGCTGCGAAAAGATGCTCCAAACAAACGCCTCCTCAGCGTATTGGTTCTTGGTGTGCAGGTCCCGGATGACTCGGCCCAGATCCCCGTTTCCACAATACTCCATGTATATGTGCAGATCCTGAGACGATTTCAGATGCTCTCGGCTGTAGTACCCAACGATGTTTGGGTGGCGAAGGGAAGATAGGATGGTGAACTCGGCGTGGAGCTGTTCCCTCTCTTTCTGAGACATCTTGAGGTAGCTGATCTCCTTGCGGCAGAGGACCATACCGTCATCCTTTCTGCGCACCTTTCGAATGATGCCAAAGGAGCCATGGCCTAGAGGGAAAGTGTCGGACATCAGCATAATGGCATAACAGGACCAATGATTATATTGTAAGGCAGAGTGATGTAATACACTGGGAAAAACATACCAATCTTCTCGAGGACCTCATACTTCTCAATGCTGTCCGACGACATCTTGAAATGTGAAACCGGGCAGCCTTTGTCAATGGGCGGGATGGTGATGATCCATAAGCTGAGAAGCAAGCAAGCAAGCAAACAAACAAACAATTGGAGGAGAAAGACAAGCCGTAATTGAGTGTACCTGCTGATGTTAGTAGGGCTCGTTATAGGTCGGTGATGGCGATGTTGATGGTGTCTCTGGGGTTTGAGTTTGGGTGTCTGAATGAGAAAGATCGGAAGTCTGTTTGCTGGAGGCCAGAAAAAGAATGTCAATATTTGGGCGGATTGCCTGGGCAACGAGCTTGCAGGGGGCACAGAGGCTAAACCCCTGCTAAAGCTCCCCACTTCCAGGAGGGCACGTGGAGAAGGGAGGGTGCTGCAGCGTTCAAATGTTATCGATAAGGGATCACATATCCACCGGTACAGGCACCGTGAGCACCTATGACGGAGTGCTCGCGGCCCGCGCCCAGCATCCGCCACCCGGAGCCGCCCTCCCGGGTTGAGATCAATCATCATCAACTCCGACGACATTTAACTTACTTTTATGTGCACTGTATAAATCTATATTCATGTTGGTTGGGAACCTGTGCCTCTGACTTGGTTGTCTTTGAGGCCTTGTCTTCTTCTCTCTTGCCAATCAGACTGCTGCATCAATGTCTGGGATCCTTAAGAAACATGAGCTCGAGGCCAAGCTCAAAGATGAGCATCAACTCATCGAGCAAGGCATTCTCCGGGATGAAAACCCTCTGGATCTCACCACCGATTTCAGCAGGTTCCTTGATGCTTGCCGGAAGGGAGATCTGAAGACATGCCAGGAGCTTATATCAAATGGTGTCAACATCAACGGCAAAGATCCCTATGATTATACGCCCCTCATCATTGCCAGTCTCTGTGGCCATTTTGAACTGGTCCAGCTTTTGTTAGAATCTGGTAAGTGCTGAGTAACTTGACTCTGGCTCTCTTCAAGAATGGGCAACTAGGAGTGTTCTATTTGGTCTGTCTATGGAAAACTCACCACAAAGGCAGACTAGGAGAGTCCAATCGCTGACTGTCAGTGCAGGTGCCCTTGCAGAAAGGAACACATTCCAGGGCGAACGAGCAGTGTACAACGCGCTGAACGATAGGATAAGGAACCTGCTCCTATCTTACGACTATTCGAAGTCCACAGACCCTCTGCAGCCTTGGGCCTCCCACATCACCCAGCTTCTGACGCGCCAGATCCCCAAGACCTCAGACATCACCCTGACGTCCGGGTCCGAATCCCTGCACCTGCACAAGTTCCTGCTCTCGGCGCGGACGCCGTACTTCAGGGAGAAGCTCTCGGTCGCCCCGGAGACGACGCAGTGGAGGCTCTCCAGCGCCGTGCCCGTCGAGGCCTTCCGCGTCGTCGCGCGGTACCTGTATCTCGGCGAGCTGCCCAGGGACCTCGTCGACCCCCACAGCTCCGCCTCCGAGGAGGAGGTCTTCAGGGGCATCGACAAGGTCAGCAAGCAGCTCGAGGTCGAGAAGCTCTGGGAGGCGGTCCTGTCCCTGGACGACAGGCGGCTGGCGAGGCAGAGGTACCAGGACGAGGTCCAGAGGGCGCAGGCACAGGTGGAGCGGTTCTTCCGGGAGAACGTTCTGGGCCACAAGATGGTCGTGGACACGAGGAAGGCGGGCGAGATCAAGTGGAAACACGACAACTCGATCTTCGCGGATTGCCTGCTGCGCGCGGACGAGGACGAGGGGGACGACGATCCGGAGGAGGAGGAGGATGATGCCCAGGAGACGGTGATCGGCGCGAACGGAATACCGATCGGCCCTGCCTCAGGAACACCCGAGGCCAACGGGACCACGACGAGGTCCAGGAAGTCGGCCGTGTATCCCGTGCACAAGGCGATGCTGATCCGGAGCCCCTATTTCGAGACCATGTTCTCGAGCGAGTTCCTCGAGGCCCAGGACTCGGAGCACCTGCACATGATCAAGGTGGACTGCACCCCCGAGGTCCTCGAGGTCATCCTCACGTTTCTGTACACCGAGAAGGCCGACTGCCCCCTCGATCTCGCCATGGATCTGCTCTACACCTCAGACATGCTCCTGATGGACAGGCTCAAGACCAAGGCGGCGCAGACCATCAGCACGCTCGGGAGCGCGACGGGCAACATCCTGGTAGACAGGACACACATGACGGCGGCTACGGCGGCGGCGGCCGCCACCACCGGAGAAGGCCAGGGCCAGGACCAGGGCCTGCCGGGGCAGGTGGAGGTGGAGCCCATCAACGTGTACGACGTGATCCACGCGGCGTGGCAGCTCCGCGTCCAGAGGCTGGAGGAGTTCGCGGCGCGGTACCTGGCCTACCGCCTGGAGGACTACATCGACGAGCCCGAGTTCGCCGAGCTCATCCAGGAGTCGGCCGCGCGGATCCGCCGGCGCGAGGAGACGGACACCATCGAGCTGCTCGACGACATCCGCTACTACCTCTCGGAGCGCTTCCGCCTGCGGTTCGAGGACGCCGGGCTGGAGGAGATCATGGACGAGAACGGGGAGATCGACGCCGAGGCCGTGGAGGACCTTGCCGCCGCCGCCGCTGGTGCCGCCAGTGCCGCCGGTGAGGAGCACGCGGGCACGTCCGGCGGGTCCGGCGCGGACGGGAATGGGGAGCAGGCGCCAGAGGTGGCGGCCGTCGCGCCCGCTGATGGTGCCGGCCCTGTGACAGAAGGCGGTGCTGGGGTGGTCAGGACGCTGGAAGGGGAGGTTGTCGAGGACGAGTTCGACCTCGATGCGATGAATTACCAGATCCTGCTCGGCAAGATCGACACCTTGCTAGAAAGCCTGAAGCTAGACGCATGAGACTAGACGCGGTGGGTAGACAGACCTGCATGGGCAAATTAGACGTCGATATGATTAGAGTATCTCACCATACAACCCGAGTGGGAAAATGATACAACAGCATTCTTGTTGGTATTTCTCTTGTCCCTAAGCTTTCCAGTTTGGGGACCTTGCCTTCCTCCTTCAACCGATGTGCTGTAAATCAGACCAAGTCCCGAGCCGCCGTATTAGACAAGGCTATCAAGATGCATCCTCTAACAGGAACCGTAGGTGTTCCCTGAATTCTCCGATCTCCTTAGATGCATTGCCAAAGTGCTTGTTGTCTCAGAATGAAACCCCTAGGTATACATACAATGTACAATATCTTTTGCGAGACTACATCGGGACCCTGGCACGGTGAGCTAATCATGTGTCTATAGTAGAACAAAGCGAACAATGCACCAGCGTGAACATGACATCAACGCAGATAGCATATAGATGCGAGATTTGAATATAGCTTCCTATGATAGAGTAAATTATAAAGCTTCTGGGTAAGAGAAACATCTTTGGTACGCAACGCTGCCTGCTGCCCCTCCAAGCCAGAGGAGCGATGGACAATCACTTTCAACACCGGCAAGACTCACACCCTCTCCGTCGACGAGATAAATCAGAGCCCACCGCACTGGGTCTCTAAGGCAATTCGGCGATGAATCAATACCGATATCTTGCCTTCGGTTGGGGGAGGGAGGTGGCTAGTATTGCCATACTAACAACCTTCCTCGAGTCCAACGTCTTCGCTCATCTCGATGCTGAAACAATGCGCTATACAGGAATACACGCACACACGCACACGCACACAAGGTCGTATATCAAAACCACCGGGTGTAGAGTCTCATACATAATGAATATAGAAAGGAAGAGTAACCAAAACCGGTATCATTGTCATCGTCATCATCATACTGCCGCGAGGCTTTAAAATTCCCTTCTTTGTCCCAGCCGCGAGGCCTGTGTTCGATCTTAAAAAGGAAAAGAGAGACCCGGCCAATATAAATCCATGGAGAAATAATCAAAAAAATATGACCGGCAAATCCGCACTGACAACTCATCCGTCATCCGTTGAGGGAAGGGGGAGCAGTGCGGCCCTATTACTCGAACTTGGCCGAAATAATAAGTCGGGTGCAGGCGTCCGGGGACGAAAACCTTTCTCTGGGCAAAAGGCGAGACAGCTCTCTTGAGGAGAGCCACACATCATCCAATGGCCTTCGCTAAACACGCCTGCCCAGGTGTAAGAGCCCCTTGGTAGGCAAGCTGCTGCTGCGGTGCTGTGGTATCCCGCTGTCGTGTTTGCGTGGGTCCTGGTAACGTGAGGTAGGTGTCCACCCCCAAGAGCGAGAATACCGAAGAGAAAGAGAAAAGAAAAAAGCCTCCTCCCGGAGTTTTTTTGTGTTTCCATCGTGTGGCCGCGTGACCTCGCTTTTCTACCCAATCCATTTCGTCGTGGGACGAATTTTGTTTGCTGTAAACCGCAAGGTGGCTTGGGCGCCCTGTGCAACATCTCGCCTAATTCATAGTCTCCTGGCTTGCCCAGTTTCATCTCTTCTCAAAACAACGTGGGGGGCTATCCTTCCTGCCGAAGTCTCTCCCTCCGCGGAATGATTGCATTTTGCTCCTTTTTCCCCCTCGTGTTTTTTCTTTTTCTTTCTTTGTTCCATTCCACTTTTAATTTTGTTGTGAATGTTCCCTTTCCAGTTTCCTCATTTTGCCAAACTCAATGTCTCTCCCTCCGTTGTCCATGATGTCGATGCGAAGACGAGTGCCCATGCGAGGTGGACGACTGCCCATGCCTGCTGCTGCTTGAATGATGCCGCGACGAGCTCGGCTGTGAACTGTCCAGGGCGCGCTCCAGTTCCTGCACCCTCTGCCGGTAGTCTCGGACGATGTCCCGGATGTGTCGTATGCGGTCGAATTCGACTTCGAGATCGTCCATCTGTGCCATGATCGAGTGGTATCTCCGAATCTCTGCGTCTGCATTGTCCACCAGGTTGCCGGCGGCGTCGTACATGGTCATGGTGACAATCTGGGTCTGCTCGGTCAGATGGTCCAGCTGCTGGGAGATTTGCTGCATGAGGCGGTCGAAGTGGCGTCCCAACTGAGCAAGAGAGCCGCTGTCCAGAAGCAAAAGCCCCTGCGAGGACGCACGGCTGGCTGCACGGGAAGAGTTTGACCCACCCGCGGCGGCTTCCCTCTGGGCATGCTGAAGAACGGCGACCTCGTCGGTCGATAGGCCCAGTTGGCTGACGGAGACGGCTTGAGGGGCCTGGGACGAGGAGGACATGGTGGTTCGCAATTCAGAGCGAGAGTCCAAGGGCGAAGCTGTGAGGTTTGGGGACCGGTGGTCTCCTGTGGAGCGGGTGGTCAAGGTGCTGCTGCAGCGTGGGGAAATCCAGGCCAGCTGCTTTCGAATCTGCACGACGTGTCGCGGGACCCGTTGTCAAAGTCCCTCCAGGGGACTGGAGCACGCAGGGCGGGCACCTCAACCCCGTCAAGTCGCAATGCGACCGACTGATGGCTGGCTGCGTCTTGGAGGAGGATGTGTAGAACAGGAACGGTTGCAGTACGACAGACTCGAGGGGGCAGGCGGTGACCAAGCCACGGTCGAATTGCGGGGTACGGGGGTACAACGGCGCCGAGAGGTCCCACAAGGGGGACAACGACGATAACGACCTCGAGGGAAGCGTTTGCGACAGCTTCGCACACGGCGTCATTGTTTCGAATGAGACGTGCTCATGACAACACTGTGGCTAGGGAGAGAAAGGAATTGGTCTGTCAATGGCATCTAGGGGAAAAAAAAAGAGTGCGGATTCGACCAGGGAGCTCGCAAGGCGAGGCCTGTTCGGTCACGAGGCTGGCCGGCCGGTCGGGAATTACAACCAATGTACCGCTTGCTGAGCCGGTTGGTGGGATGATACGATTGGCGAGTATAGGTAAACGGAAAGAAAAGTAAAAGTAAAGAGAGAAAAAAAAAAGATAAAATTTATGGGAATCTTGGGAAATTAAAAAAAGCCGACCTGTCGACCAGAGCAGAGATAAGAAGAGGGGAGGGGGAGGGGAGGGAGAGAAAAGAGCGCACGACGGGTACGTGTTTGGACTGCAAATTGATGGTGTGGGCAGCCGGCCGAGATGGTGTGTCTACCTACTTGGTAGGTAGTAGGTAGGCAAAGGCTGATTGAAGCGTAGACCTGGATGGATGAATAAGAGAGAGACAAGGCGGCGGGCGCTCTTCTGTGCCGCCCAGATGATGGTGATACAAGCAGGAAGGGACCTTTGGAAGGGTTGATGACGGCGGAGGCGTGCAAACGAACGAAGTCAAGGTAAAGTCGGCAGTCCACGAGAGAACTGTTAGTAACATAAGCACCCGAGACAGGGTGGTTTCTGATGGGACATCCCACACACAATGCAACAACGGGGGAAGAGACAGGTGGGGGGGGAGGAGAGAGGGAGGGTTCAATGTTCCATCTTCCCTCAGGCTCACCTGATACCCTGATACCACAGCACTGAAGTCAATTCTGATGCCTTGCGGCAACCTCAGCCTCAGTCTCTGCTCCAGCCTCAGCAGAAGTATCAGCCTTCCCCCGTAGCCCCAATTGGGAGTGTGCAGGGCGAGAGTGAGATTGGGAGTGGGAGTAAAGGTGGCTTAGACGAGAAATCAATGCAATGGTAAGATAAGGTAAGGTGACAAAGACGGGGGCGTTTATGTTTGTTTGTACGCGTCAGCTGATATGGTTGGTCTGTGAGGTGGCGATGGGTAATGAATAATTGAAAGGTGGCTTTGGACGATGGAGGGAAAGAAGACAACCAAAAAAAGCAAAGAAATAGATCAAAAGTTGTGCGGCTGTTGACGTTGACTTGATGTTGAGATGATCGATCATCAACGAATATACGCAGCAGCAGTATCCGTATGTAGCAGCAGCGGTAATGCCGCAGCTGCTCCCTTACATACTGTACTTACTAAGTACAAACACTGAACAAGACTGACCCAGATTGGTCTTGATTGATTATGGATGGGATGGCAGGGCCGTTCTTGCCTGCTCCCGCCGCTGCTGCAGACGGCGTTTCGCCCACGAACTTACCTGCCTGCCTGCCCGCCTGCCTTCCCTCATTCACCTGGGCAGTTCCTACCTGCCCTCTGCCCACTCAGAGACAGGCAGGTATAACCATATAGGTAGGTACTCAGTAGGCAGGTACGTAGGCAGGCATCCCACCACGACGAGGGGATTGCTGATTCATGCGACTCGAGATGGCGATGCTCGCTCTTATACAGTCCCCAGGCTATAAGACCCTTCCACATTCCTATTTCCCACTTAGCCTGTACCAGAATACCGTTCAACCCTATCTTTCAGGTCATCCGTCCATAGGCGCCCATGGCAAATGCGATTCGCCAATGACCTCCCTACCCAGATACCTCGAGAGAGAGGAATTCCTCCCATCCTTCCACGCACGGCGCCTCTTGAAACGCGCCCGCCCGAACGGACGGACGCAGGGGCACGACGGGACGATAACCGCCTGCCTGCTTGCTTGCTGCAACCTGCACAGCTGACCTGCAGCTTTATATGTCACATACACATACCGGTACAGCCTAATTATCCCTGGCTGCTCTAATGCATCTCCGGGCTTTTTAACCTCAAGAGGCTGGCTCAGCCTCAGCGACGCGGACGGCTTCAATCTATCCGATATCAAGCTCGCCATTTCGGGACTGATGGGCATTGGCGATACCACATCACACCACTTGGGCTCACACCACCAGGGTACACACCACGAGGCTTGTGTACTGGTGTCAGTCGCCAGAAAAGGAGTATGTATGGTATGGGCAGAAGTGCATGGGGCTTCCAAGCTCTTTTCTTCTCTGAGACGCGCGCGTGTTGGAGGGCGCCATGGGGACCGACACCCGGGTCTCGAAAGCAGGCAGGCAAGAGACTCCTGTTTCTAGACTTCAAAAAATGGGGATGGGCTTGTCAAGGGCAACACAGATTGCTTACATCTGTGTAACCAACCACCTGGGCATACAGGCATCGTAGCCTGGCTGTCAAAAGCATCACTATGTCCACCCATCGAGGGGGGGAAGGGGACCTGCAGATGACAGATGACGGTTCCTTGCCCATAATCACTCAGCCTGCAGCTCCGACGAACACCACCATCAGCACTGCAGAAAGCCACAAAAAAAAGGGGGGGGGGGGTGGACAGACTTTCCAAGAGCCGCCTGGAAGCTTCCTTGTGTGTCCGAGACATACTGGATGCAGCTGCAGCTGAAAGAAGGAGTCGTTCCGGTTGGGCCACCGCCAGAGTACGTACAGTCTACTAGAAGCAAACAGCCACCTGCCCAGTATGACGTCTGATCTGAACCATCTGGTCTCTCTCAATCATCATATCTTCCAGGGCTCCGGGCTCGATGGACGGACTTCCATGCATAGCGCAACAGTGGCCCGTATCGTAAGGTCCAGTCCAGACCGTGAGAGGTCTCTCTTCAAGAGGGACGTCTCGGCTGGGCGTTCGTCTTGCTGTCCTGGTATTCATTCCCCGGCCGGCCGAGGTTCGCTAAGGACGTGAACATGAATGCCCTGGAGATCAGCTGATTCCTCTCCACCGATCACCACTTCGAGTCAAAGCCCATGACACCCCATCGCCCAACATATAAAGGGGATATAAGAATACGCAGCCCCTCACCCGAAAGTCAACATTTCGACTCTTTACTTCGACCTACACACCCATATGCTCTAAGTTCTATATCATTGGGCTTGGCTAGGTAAAAATGGACCGGTAGCAGACAATGCAGAATAGGAAACGTCCATCTCGTCTCGTACACTGTTGTTCTTGATGCCCTAGACAGCGAGTTTTGACCTGGACGTGGAAACGAGCGTTACGGCTTGGCCACTCGATCTTGCCCTCCTACGTCGGGCGCTGGGTTTCTCATTTGAGAAGCCTGTCGAGCTGATGGTTCGGCCATCTTTCGTGCTACAACTCTTCTTTCTCACGCAGAAGTATTCCAGCCCTCCCCTCGCACGAAGCTGGGATATGTATAGGACCTTGGGGGCAAGACCACGATGTTCATCGTATGAAAGAGAAGTCGTGGGCTCAGTTCTCAGCTTACTGTGATACATCGCCCCATCTCGTAGTAATTTCAGAGCGGAGCCGGTCACAAGATACCGTCGAGGATGCAGTCCATGGCTAATGCGCCGAAAGCCCGTGGCTCAATATTTGAGTCTTCTTGGACCCCGAGACTACTTGATCGTGGCTGGGAAAACAAACCCGTCCCTGTTTCTGGTTCACCACAGCCCATGCCAGAATACCCTCCAGAGTAACACAGCAAAGTGGGAAAAGGAAGGCAGGATAGCTCGTCGCAACAGCCTCTCCACATAATCGGCTGTGCATCCGGAACGACCCGGTCATGTCCTCAAACCGATCCCATTCATCTAGATGACCACTTTCTAAGCCGTTGCCCCATATCATACACATGAAACACCCAGTGTGTGGCAAGAAAAAGGACACACACACGCGCATAAAACACATCTTCACTCGCTCACTCACTCCACCCTCCCAGCCCAACCCTCTTGGTCCAGCGCCAGGTTCACCGCATCCCTGACATCGTCCCTCACCCAGTGCGGCCTCGCCTCGGCGTCCAGCTGGTCGAGGGGCACCTTGTCCTCGGCCCAGACGCCCGTGCGCACCAGGTACGACGACCACGGGGGCATGGGCCACCTGGCCCTGATGTCGTCGGACCTGGTCATGGTGCAGTGGTTCCAGGCGGTGACGCCGCGGATGTCGCTCTCGGGGTTGTCGCCGACCATGTGGACCCTGCGGAGGGGCGCGCCGGCGCCCGGGAACTGCTCCCGGTGGTACCGCTGCAGGACGTCCCAGGCGTGCCAGTAGGTCGGCAGGGCGGGCTTGCCAAAGGTGAACTCGCGCAGGCGCGACTCCTTGGCGCCCGAGCTCCGCACCAGCCGGTTCCAGATGTGCTGCAGCGCCGCGCGGAACGCCCCCTGGCCCAGCCGCGGCAGGTGGTACCCCGTGCTCCACAGCAGGTCGGCGTTGCTGAAGATGAGCGCCGGCTGCCCGTCGGCCTGCCACTGCCGCCGCCGCGGCAGCCGCGGGTCCCCGTTCGCCGGGCTGTACGTGCCCAGGTACCCGCGGTGCGACAGCAGCAGGTCCTTGATGAGCTGGATGTCGACGGCCCAGTCGCGCGGGTCGTTGAAGACCATGATGGCGTCGATCTTGAGGCAGTCCTCGAGCTCCATGGCCGGGCTGGCCTTGGGGTCGTAGATGGGCCTGGGGAGCGGCAGCGTCTCCTGCTTGGCGTAGAACTCGCTGAGCGGGTCGAACGGGAAGACCTCCGGGTTGGCCTTGAGGATGTCCGCCGGCGTCACCACCGACTCGAAGCCGTAGTTGTACGCGATGTGCCGCGCCTTGGAGGCGTCGGAGCCCAGGACGAGCACCGTGTCGCTGCTCGAGAGCCTGGGCCTGCCGATCGAGCGCTCGAGGTACGACTGGAGGTCCGGGTAGCCCAGGTGTATGTCAGGATTGAGGAGCCTCTGGTACGGGGTGTGGCTCTGTACGAAGTTGGAGACGCCGAGCTCGACGCCGAGCTTCTCGGACAGTTCAGCCACGCGCGCGGACTCGAGCTTGCCTCCGCCGTTGGTCAGGAGGATGAAGGGGATTTTTTGCTGTTGGAGGTACCTAAGCGTCTCGGTTGCTCCTGGGATGGGCTCTGAGGAGTGTAACAGGACGCCGTCGATGCTGTATGGGGGATTTTCTGTCAGCCCTTCGTCCAGCCAGGAGAGCAGGAAAGCTCCGTTGAAGACCAGATAGACACCATGATGAATTTCAAAAGCCCAGGACGGCTAGAGGAATATTGCACGGCCTTCTCTATGTCTTCCTCTTCCGCTCTTCCTCTTTCTCAGACGCGGTAGACTCACTCAAATGCAAACGCGAACCGGGGCACCCCTCCAGTCAAGGAATCAACCGAGCTCGCCAGGCTCTCTCCGCTATCGCTCACTGAGCTGCCCGTCTCGTCACTCGAGCTGCCATACGTGCTGCTGCTATACCACCTCGGCCCTCCAGCGCACAAGCCTCGCATGGCGACGGTGCCGCGTGAGGAGGCATTATGCTGACAGGATGCCCCCAGCGCCTGTCGAGAAAGGGGCATCGAAGCCCCGAAGCACCTCTGAGCTGCCGCATTGGCCCCCCTCCGCGACAGTCCGGGCCGGAACACCGGCAGCGCCCTCGCTGCTGCTCTCGTTGGCACACTCATCGTCTCTGTGACTCCTGGCTCTAAGAAGCGCTCTGCCTGCCAGCCAGCTTCCCTGCCTGCCTGCCTTAACGTGAACAAACGAGTGACGATATGCGTGTGTGAGTATTGAGACTTGAAAGGGATTGAATAAATTGAACCAAGGGAAGATGAGTTGCTAGTTTGGGTGGTTGTTGTGGTGGTGGGTATCAGCATGTCGAGCTGGTTGGCGTTTCATGGCGGGACAGTGACGGGTGGGGCGGACCGTGTTGCCGCCCCGGTGCCGGTCATGACTTCACACGCCGGTCCTGGGCAATCCGGCGAGATGATCTGCCGAGAAAATCCCTTAGAGATGGGATGTTTGAAACAGCTTGTTGGTGTTCTCTCGACTTGATTGTGACATGTGCTCCAAGGGAGATTGAGGCGTTACTGTCTATTACCGTATGCCTCTTAGGGGGGAAGTCACTTGGTATTTGGGTACTTGAGTACAGCAGGTAGGTTGGTGCAGAGAACACTGCCAATTCACACGTATTAACGCCGTGGCTTCTTGCTCTGCCACGGCACTCATGAAATTATTACTACCACAGCCACAAGAATGTACAACAACAACAAGGGGCGCTCTTTTCTCATCTCATCTCCAGCTCAAACTCCAATACAATGTCTATTACCGCCCCGCTCCCTCTTCCCCCAAGTACGGCCTGGTGAAGGCGGCATTTGAGGTGGTGTTTCGCTTTGTCGCGTTGGGAGAGGCCTTGAAAGAAGCTCAGTGAGACACTTTTCCTTCTTACAAGTCCGACTGATCCCAATCACAATCATGACTGTGTCTGCCACTTCACAGTCCTGTGAATCAATCCACCGCATGCCCTGTGTCGACATGGGTTCGAAACCCTCTGTTCCAATATGGACCCATCCGCCGTCACTCTTCCAGAGAAGGGGAGTATCTCCAGACGGTCTTGTTTCCTTCTAAAACCCTGTCGCTCTCACGTATCGAACATTAATATCGTCAAACAGGTAACCCCACACACACAAGAGCTCCTTCCAGTTGCAGAATCTATCCTCCCGCCCGTCTCAAAAGACTCCATCCACCACGGGAAGAAAGCAAAAAGAAAAGACAAGAATTATAAAGCAGACGTGTGGGGTGTAGTACAGAATTGGTATCAGTCGCAGTCAAATCGTCAATGTAAGAAAGGTGTACAGTAGACAGTACATCGGACAGAACACCGTCGTCTCCCCTCTTTTTGGGCAGCATGAAAGCTATGCTCTGTCTGCCTCATTATTGCAGAACGAAACCGTGTTGCCATATGCCGATGCAAATGCTATGCAGACAATATATTCGTCGTCTCCAATGCCATCAGTCCCGAACTCTCGCACGTACCCAACAGAGGCGAAAAGCACTTTGAGGCGTAAGCGTCGCCAGGTCGTTGGTGTCGTCTCGGGTTCGTTATGCTCTCGTCAAAATCAAATAATGTAAATCAAGGTAATGCCAGTCGAGAAAAGGTGGGTTCTGTCGGTCGGTTCGGAAACACTCGGCAGGGCCCACCATGGATGGGGCCCGGTTTGACACAAGAAACCGTCGCCCAGGTTTTTGCAGTCCTGTCAGGATCTAAAGCCGGTTGATCTGCATCTGGCCCGCGCTCGTCCTGCTTCGCGTCTCATCCTCCTCTAGCACATCGCTTAGTCGGGTGGGATGGTGATGGCGAGGCATGGTCTCCCAGCCGGGGACGGCGTAACCGCCCCCCGCATAGTCGGGCTGCTGCTGTTGCTGGCCAGGGTACGATCCAGATCCAGACCACGGGGAGCTAGACGGGGGGTAGCTAACGCCGGGCTGCTGCGCCGATGGCGTCTCGTATTCTTCTGCCCCAGAGTCAGAGTCATCATCTCCTGGTGTCCCAGGGCGATACGGGACTTTGTCTCCTCGCGCGTCGCGGACAAAGTTGCCGTGCGCATCGATAACGTACTCACCTTCGCTGTAGCCTCCCTCGGATCCGCCTCCAGCACTGTACGGCCGCTCCTCTTCACCTGCACTTGATGGCTGCTGGTAGTAGCCTCCGCCCGCGCTCGGCGCTGCTGCCGCGGGAGCCTGCGGTGGCTGGGGGTACTGGTATTCTTGTGTCGGCACTTCAGGCTGTTGTTGTTGTTGTGGCTGGCGTTGTTCCCTTGTGCTGCCTCCTCGACCAGGAACACCTTGAGTCATTGGGACGACCTGGACCCCACCAACGATAGTAGGTAGGCCTTGCTGCAGCGAGGCCGTGCGGTCCCGTTCCTCTTGCTCCCGACGTCCCAGTTCCTCCCAGGCCCGGCGCGCCTCTTCCTTGGAAATGAGCAGCTCCTTCTGCATCTCGGTTATCCGCTTCTGGGTCTTGGAGTTGGCCCGGTCGTTTTCAAGCGCCTCCTGAATCGCGCTTGCCTTGGACATGCGTTCCTCCTCCAGCGCCCGCTCAAGCCCAGCCTTTGTCTCCTCATTGCGTTCCAATTCGGCACGCGTCTCAAAGAACCACCGCTGGAACTTGCGCTCGGAGCTTGCCCGCAGGCGCTGGAGCTCCACAACGGCATGGAAGAGGTTTGCACCCGCCGCAGAGAGATCGCTGACTTGTCGCGATAGTTGCGAGGACACGGGGTCTCGGTCAATCTCATCCGCATGCTGTTGCAGCTTCCGTATCCAAAAGCTGGTGAGCCCTTCCCAGTGAGCCGACAGGGCTTCCCATCGCTCGAACGCGTGCGGAAACGTGTTCCTGGGCTGAGTCTTTGGCGTTGCTCCGGGGTCACCAGGCTGGGTGCCTGTCGTACCTGGCATCTGTCCTCCAGCTCCACCGATGTTCGGTACACCGGAATATTGAAGAGGTTGCTGCCCTTGGGTCGTGCTGGTTCGGGAAGGACGCTGCTGGCCTTGGGCAGGTTGCTGCATCCTAGGAGTCGGCTGTTGCGCTTGTGGTGGGATAGTCTGTTGCTGTTGTTGCTGCTGCTGCCTGCGCTGAGCACTGGCGGGATCAAGCGGGCGGGGAACAGAAGTATCGCCTCCTGCAGTCATGCCGGCACCTGGTGCAGCACCAGCAGCGGGAGCTCTACGCTCCGCCATTCTTCTCTGTTGGTCTTCCAGTTCCCTTGCCTCGTTCTCGGCCCGCTCCCGTTCTGCAGCCCGCTCTGCACGTTGGCGCTCTCTCTCCTGGCGCTCCTGCATGATCATTCTTGGACCCTTAATCCCGGATGGCGAGCCGGTCTGTGCTGGTGGGGCCGTGGGTCTCGTCGTCGAGGAAGAGAACCCGTTGGTGACGGCGGGTTGTCCGCCAACACCACGAATATCGGCCATCGAAGCGTTCTCCTCGAGCAGGTCTGGGGTGAATGGATTGGGGTATCTCAGTGCTTCCTCGAGTGCCCAGAGGATTGCACTGTGGGTATGCTTGGAGATGTGTAAGGCCGGGTGTGCCGATGCGCGGTCAAAGCGCGGGGAGGATGAGGTCCTTGGCGGGATGAGAGATGCGGGAAGAGTAGTAGAATCTGCTTCGAATGGATCGCTGAGCAGATCCTGAGAGAGGTGCCTCGCACGGTGTCGTCGCTCTTTCCTTCTGTCTGGTTCAGATGTGCCTTTGGGACCGGCTGTCGCAAAGAGCCCCCCAGAGCCTAGGCCTACCGAGACTGCTTCCAAGTGAACCCGTCTTGGTGGGGAGATTGGTTGGTTCTGGGGACTAGGAGTGCGGACAAAACGAGGAGTGCGACGCAGGCTGCGATGCGACAATGGCGTGGATGCGCCTGACCTTGGGCCTTGCTCAGGAGGTACAGGAGATATCGAAGCTTGAGATCGTCGAAGGGTCCGCTGCTGGCGCTGCTGCGCCGGTTCAGGAGTTTCGTAACGTTCGTAACGGTCGTAAGAAGTGAAGGGATCTAAGTCCGTCACGATTGCGGTCACTTTCCCCTTATCACCAGGTAGAGGAGGGTCGGACAAGGTGAATGATCACCACCCGCGAGTGGTGACGGTGAAGGGAAAGTGAAAATGAAGCCGAGGCTGGGTAATCAATTGAATGACGAAAACCTGGCCTAGTTAAGCGAGACGGTGAGCGGTTAGCAGACTACTTCCAAGTTTTGCAGTGTTTTAATTCGGTTTGAGGCTGGTCGAGGTTAGAGGTTTAGGGTAGAGGGGGGTGCAGGGTCTCGACCAAGATCACCAACACCAGCAGGCTGGAGCTGGAGCTGGAGCTTGAGACTGAGATCTGAGATCGAGATTGAGTTTCTCGAGTTGCGCAGGTGAATTTAGTGGAGAAAAATGTCCCGACTCACTGGTAAAGTCAATTGCAGGCACAAGAAGCTGTTGCACAGTAAGAAGAGAAGAGAAAATAGCAGTGCGAAAGGTCAATTGGCTTCTAAGCGCCGTTTGTGGTGGTTGCTTGCTGTCGCCGTTGCCGCTGTGAAGTTGCGCTGCGACCTGTCGCATTAAATCGGAGGCTGGTGTTGCTGTGTGGGAAAAGTGGTGGCGGGCAGCGATGGCGATGGTCGATTAGGAATGGATATGGAGATGGTACGGTAGTAGTGTAACTCCGTAGGTACTTTTTTTTTTTCTTTCCCTTTCCTTCTCGATTGTAAGTGGGAAGGCCTGAGCTTTGAATGCTGCAAGATTATAGGTACCTGGTAAGTAAACAGTGGCCTATGGTCAGTCGAGTTTCAGGTCATCATGGTTTAGGTAAAAAAACACAAAAAAAAAAAAAACACACTGATGAACTGTCATATCACGCATGTGGAATGAAGCCTCACTTTCAAGGTTGTACACAGTGCACACACAGAGATAGATGCCCAGTTGTCAAGATGTCGTTGTGAGTGTGTGTGTGTGTGTGTGTGTTGTTGTCTTTGACTTGTCGTTGTTGTTGTTCCTGTTTCTGGTGGTGGTGTTGGCGCCCTCTTACTGCCTGTCTCGCCTGGTCCTTGCCTGGTCCTTGCAGTGTCCCTGCTTGTCACTGACCGATGCGATGCCTGACTCCACCAGAACCTTGGCTCGTGGCCTGAATCCTGACCGCGTCTTCCTTCCCTCCACTTCTTCTGCCAGTCCGGTGCCTGACTTCACCGATCGTGCAGAATGTTCTGGGGACAATGGCCTGAACGGCACCAATAGCTGATGGGGCGGTGAAAAAAAGACTGGAGTCGGCTTTCCAGGTCATAATCGCATCGCATGTCATCAATGGGGGCCCTATTGTTTTGGTTTGTTTGAAACCTTGCTTGGTCGAAGGATAAAAGAAGAACGGATGACGGAGAAACTTGAAACATAAGTAGTCTTTTTTTAAAGTTCGAGCAAACCCCAGGCCAGCTCCAGTTCCAGACCGACCTCAACAGCTGCTCTCTCCTGTCAATCCCATCAAGAAGACTTCTCGAAGGCTGAAGCGAAAGCTACCCCTGACGATGCCTTGTGCACAGGCCCCTCGGGGATCGTGGCTTCTACGAGCGAGGGAGGACACGGTCGTCTCTGTGGTACTTATTCCGTACTTGGTGACCCGTGACCCGGCTGAGTGTGTATGTTGTGTGAACGTCCTCTTCAATGTTCATAGCATCGAAAAACAACCATTTGGTGTTTTGCAGCTTGCGGTTGTTTTGGGGGGGAGGGGGGAGACGAGAATAAGCGGAAAAGAAGGATTCAATCATACACCAGGAAGAAGGAGCATCTCAGATGTGATCTGGTTTGAGAGACAGACCGGAAATTGTGCGGGAAGCAGCAGGACACAGGGCGCGGAAGTGAAGGGGGGTTGTCTGACCTCACCTCAGACCTAATACTTCAGATCTCACACCCTCACAACCCCATGCAGGTCTTATGTCTCTCAGCTTCTGCAGAAAAGGACAAGGTCTGTTAATGTTCATGGATGATGGTACAATTCATGCCCGGCCTCCCTCTGTTCTCCCACCGCTCTTTCCCTGCTCTCAACATCTGATATGGCATCAACAGCCGCAAGCTCCTCCTCCTCCTCATCACCATGGTAAGCTAGCTCCTTCCAATGCCCAAGTACTTTGTACCGAGTACATCATATAGGCTCGGAATGCCCAGGTGTTTTACAGCGGGCAGGCTCCAAGGCTCTACCTGGTAGGGAAACCCTCTGCTACCCAAGTAGACAGATCTGAGTGCTACATATCCACGATGCCGTCGTCCAGATTAGGCGCCGTGGGTTCAAACGAGGCGCTGATGCTTTGACCGGTGGCACACAAGCGCGGGGTGGACATGTACGGAGTACCTGTTATGAAGCCTGGGAGCTGCAAGACATTCCGAGCTGTTTCATACTTGCTGTCACAGAACGAATGCATAATCCAGGCCTCCCTCGCCAACGCGCCCTGGACCAGCTCGACAGGTCGAGGTGGGCTTACCTATCGTTCGTCCTCAACATTCCTCCCCGGCAGCCCGTCTATCTGGGCACAAACGCCCATCCTTCCTTCGTGTGAGTGGCCGGGGGGCAGCATTGAAGACCTCGGGACACACGACTCGTCCGTGGCCTCGGCCTCGCCGTCAGGCTTCGATGATCCCGGGTTCGTCACCCCACACGTTCACTCCGTACTTGCCAAGTCAAAAAAACAACGTCATCAGGTCGCCTTGGATCTTGATGCCAGAGTTTTCCTCAGTGGCCAGCGAGGGAGCCACAACAGCGGTGACTGCGCCATACGGGGGCCCGGCCTCACGAGTCACCATGGCCCATGGCCCATGGCCCAAAGTGTAAAACAGAGCCGCGACGCTGGGGAAGGAAGGTTGCCTCCTTCGGTATGTATGCATGCGTTGGCAGTACATATATACGCAGACTGGTGACGACAGAGGTCAGACAGACAGACAGACAGACAAACCCTGCTGGGTCCTGCAAGCGAGGTTCTTCCTTGGGGCAAGTAGTGTAGATGCCAGACCGGTAACTCGCCCAAAAGGGGTTTAGCTAGCATCCAAATATGCAAGGCATGCCTCGAGATGGTGTGAACGAGTTGTCAAGTCTCAAACGTGTGTGCTGGCTGTGGCTTGACTCTTTTTTCTAGTCGGACAGCCAGAGAAAAGTGTTGTCCTGTGCCTCGGCTTTGCGGATGCGCTTTTACTACAGTCTTAGTAAGGCTCGCGGAAGTAACCTGCCTCGTAGGGCCGACCACCGATTGCGAATACATCGCACCCGCAAGAGAGCCGGCGAGCACCCCTCCCCCTGCCCCCCCCCGCTTGCTTCCGCCGGATCACTTGGTCTTCAGGCAGGTCAAGTCATTAGGACTCAAGCCATGTACGCACTCTCTTGACCGTCTGATTCTGTATGATTCCAGCTAGCACCAGATTCTTACTTGGGCGAACCTAGCAGTGCGGGCTATACACCAGCCCTAATCCTAATATGGGGTACATTACCTACAGTACCTTTCCTGTCCTCTAAAAAGAAGGTGGGAATCGTGCGGAACCATACAGTGTGCTGCAACTAGAAATACAAGCGGGCTCTTTTCATGCACATACCATCAGCAAATAGACTGTAGATGGGTGTGGATCAGCGCTCTGGTTCCGGGCTGTTTTACTGATTAGGTACAGTACCTATTCGTTGTGGCCACGAGTGACTGACACTATCAACTGCGGCACACAGCTGCGAGTCGAGGGCGATGGCTGAGACATCAATGGCGCACAAGCTAGCGAAAGGGAACCTGATGATGGGGTAGATGTATGTGACCGTGTGTCACAAACCATTGCGCCTTGTAAACGAGACGCACGATACGTTACCTGTAATAACCAGCGAGACCATCGCTAGGGGGGGAGCTGGGCGCGAGAGCACCTGGGCAAGGGAGCTGCTGCTGCTTGACATCTGGAAAGCCCGGCAAGAGATGACACGGGGACAGGCAGTACCTAGGTAGGTAGCGGTCCTCCATATCTCACAATGGGACGACACTTGAGTATTAGCCCCAGATGCACTTGGTCCAGGAGATGAACACCCAGGTATGCAATGTCGTCTCTGATGTTCAATTGGAAGTTGACAGAACTGACAGACAACTGGGCAGCCAGTATGGACAGGCTGTCAGACTGTCAGACTGTCTGTGCCGGTGCTTGCAAACCAGCAAGGATCGATCTGCCGGATTATGCCGCAACGGCCAGTTGTCATTGGCCGGCACGAATTAAGGTTTCCTTCCGCGCCGGGGTGTCGGGCCGTTGCCGGTCAGTCGTCCAACACGGAAGGAGGCAGCAATCTGCGCCGTGTGACCGTCGCCGATCGGTCCGCAAGTCTGTGTTCATCTGTTGAGAAGGAAGCAATCCAGCTACCTAATTAAGTACCTACTGGTAAATCACTCATCACACTCTTGTCATCGCTGTCTTCATTATTGGCATCATGACCCCCTAGACTGCACAGCTACGTACCCGCCAGCCCAGCGCTGGCCCGGTTACCGCCCCGCGCGCTCGGTCGGATTGGTACAAGAAGCGCTCTCATCATACATCCCAGGAGCCCTGGGAGATGACTGTGGTCTGAGCCAGCAGCGCAGCTTTCCAATAGATTTGGCTCGCCCGTCACGGAGCGCAACCCAGCTCATCTGGCGTACGAGACGGACGGTTGATTCGATATCACACCCCGAGGCATCTCAGCCTGCGGAGGAGGCGTGTTCGGATCCCGTCACAGTACACAGGGCCCCCACCCCAGTACGACATAGCTACGGCACCGACAGACTCGGACACATGCTGACATGCTGCGAATCCGATGCTCGATTTCTCGGGATCTTGCCCTTTCTTCCAAGATGATGGATGGAGCAGGGCCTAACTCGACACTCGAATCACTCACCCGCAGTCGATTGCGATTCAGGGGTCACTCCTGGATACTCACCTAGCAGCCCTAGCATATTCCCCCAAACCGTCCATCCCGCGCAAGCCGTGTCAAGCCGTTTGACCAGACACCATGCGAGTCAAGCGCTCTGAGAAGAGTTTCATCTGGCCCCACCCTTTCCATATAGTCCAACCCAACGACCCATTTTCCAACGACAAGGCGTCTTTCAAGACGCCCGGCTAGCTCAATCGGTAGAGCGTGAGACTCTTACGAGCCTCCCGGTTCTGATTATCTCAAGGTTGTGGGTTCGACCCCCACGTCGGGCTCAATTCCCGGCGATCATCGCCAGTTTCTTTTTTGCTGGTTTTGAGAAGTGTTATTGTGTGGTGGTGCAGGTAATGTGGTCGGTGGTTGAAGGGTGGGTGGTGATGGTTTTTTTCTGTGGTGTTGACATCTGGTTTTGATGTCATGTTGCGGCTGGGATACTTCACATCTGTTCTTTTTCCCTGATTTTGCTATTCTACCCTACTGCTACTCTCTTCTCTGTCTTTTGACCTTGGTGTGATGTGCTACTGTCCAGCAGGTTCTATTGGGGGCGCATTGTGCTGTGCCACTGGTCCGCATATGCATGTCTATCTGAGGTACATGGTTCCCTCTTCTGAGCTGAGCTGAGCTCTAAATTGGAATGGGACGTGAGACTTTTTAGGAGCATGATTTCTTCATCGCCTAGACTTAACATTAGTGACATTGTCTGTATCCAACATGGTCTTCCTCTTCAAATCAGTGAAATCCGTGGGCTCCGACGAGTCTACATTGGCGCCATGCCTTCCGACTATCTCAATTGGACTAACAGTCTTGCACCCTAGGGGTGACGACGACTCTGCTTTGGTGGAGTGAGAAGCCCGCTTATGGAACATCTCCTTGGGTATCACATGCATTTTACTGATTCGAATACCCTCCAAGTATCATCACAGTTCACGGGCTGTCTGGCCATCCCCAGAATATGTGGACCAATTTCACCACTGAGCACTATTGGCCCCTGCAATCGCTCCCTGAGGATATTCCCCGATCACGCATCATGGCTTTTGGCTACACCACAAGTATTTCTCCCTTGCACAGGAGTACCGCATTGATATCAGATATCGCTAAGCAACTACTCTATCACTTACACAACAAGAGGACAAGTGAAGCTGTAAGGAAAGCTTTCTGGATGGCGAAGAAAAACAAATTTGTGAGCTGACAGCATCCTACAGCAGAGGCAACGCCCCATCATCTTCATCGCCCACTCTCTTGGGGGGATCGTGATCAAAGAGGTATGACGCCTGAGAATATTAGACCCAGGAAGGCTGCAATAATTAGGTACTTCAAGCTATCTGCTAACGCAGTCGAACTTCAGTTTCTCCATATCGCATCCAATACTGGGAATGATGAACTCGCAAGTTCTGTCTGTGGTATTCTCTTCCTTGGGACCCCTCACAGAGGCAGTCATACTGCCAGTTTCATGGACGTAGTCAGTGGCGTACTGAAACCCCTTCTCGGCCGCCCAGCCGATATTATCATCAAGGATCTCTCCAGCAACAGTCGGCACCTACAGGAGCTTGACCAGCTGTTGAGATTCACGCTGGGCAAGATTGATATCTACAGTTTCTATGAGCTGCTGCCAATGAGCCCTCTGAAGAAGCCTGTATGTATATTGCTGGATCAGAAACACACATGTCTGGTGGGCTAAGACATCACAGATTGTCGAAAGGCACTCGGCACTGCTCAACATCCCAAGTGAGCTTGAGCAGATCGGTCTCGAAGCGGACCACAGGCAGATGTGCAAACCTCCAGACCGGCATCACTTCATTTACGAAACGATCGCGCAGCGCGTGATCAGTGTTATGAACAGACAGATCGAGAAAGGTAGGTGGCGGGCACATCCTCGCACTCGAGTTTTAGCTGACTTGACGGTGGTGAATAGCGCAGTACTCTAATGACCTGTTGGAAATGACCAACAAGTTCGCTATGAAGCAGATGGAACACATCATGTTGCTGACGAAGGAATTACACGAAGGTCAGATTGGTCCGGATGTCACTTTGATGTTCGCTATCTTCCAGCAGACATTGAACTTCCATGTTATGCCCACCCAGACGTCTGGGGTAGGTCCCGGTACCCACGGCTTCGAAGAGGTGCTCAAGACGCTCCCGGTACAAAAGGCAAAGGCCTTCGTGGATGGATTACAAAGGCTTATGGACCGAGCCAAGTCGCTCCAGGACATGCTTGTGGAGACAGAGCGCCAGAACGAGAGAAGGAAGGCTCAGGCTCGCCTCGAGGCGGAGCGCAAGGCCAACGACGAGAAGACACAGGAGCTTATGGCGGAGATCGCCCGCCTGAAGGCAAGACTCGGGGAAGGGAACAACAGCGACGCTGATCCTTCGTGTATCCCGACTCCGCAGCAAGCATCTGTCCCTTTTGGACAGATGGCCATTGGCAATGTTGACTCTCAACAGCTTCTTTGGCATCGGCCAGGTCAACCGGATTTTGAGCATGTACCAGACCTTCAAACTCAACAGCAACAGCAACTACAACAGATGCAACAACGACAGATGCAACAACAGGTGCAACAACAGGTGCAACAACAAATGCAACGAATGGTGTCAGAACGGATGCAACAACAGCCGCCAGCACAGATGCATCAATATATTCAACGACAACAGATTCAAGAATCACAGATGCATGAACTCCTTCTGCGTCAAATAGATTCTCAGCGTCTACGAGCCCTTCAGACTCAACAGGATAATCAAACCCAACAGACAGAGGCAGACGCCTGTGGACGACCACTACACCTGTTGAACCAAGCGGCATATCCCAGCTCGGCCTCGCCTTCCAGTGGGGGCGGGCTTGAGCAGAACGCAGCCAGTGCCAGCGACAGCATAGAGCCGCTCAAAGACTCGCCCGGAAGCGGCACAAAACCCGCGCAGCCAATTTGGCCTTCACGCACCGATCGAGTGGACGACGAGGCCAGTCGTGCACCCGTACGACTAGAAGAAAACCCGCCGGCACTCGCGTATCGACCACCGTCACCAATGTGTCGATACACACCGATTCTGGCACCCGAGCAGCCGGTAGCATCAACCGGAAGTTGTTCGCCGTTGGAGCCGAGCTCGACGACGCCTCCACATACCGATCAAATGGATGGTGAAGGCAGGAAACGACCCAGACGTGCTGCAGCTCCAACATGGTCGTTTCTAGAACCAAGGGCAAGCATGCATGTCGATTCAGCGGACGGTGAAGTCGGAACACCCACGGTTGCCACATGTTCAGCAGATTCGTTGTCTGGACTGGAAGAAAGCATAGGGTCCCGCGCGAGGAAGAGGGCGAAGTTAAGCAATGATGCCGTCCCAGAGCCAGTCCCCAGCGACTCGCCAGAGGACCACCAGGGAGAGATCCTCACCGAGACCCGGATGCGGATGTCGCAGATGGTGGGGACCCTCACCGAGATGTTGCAGGTTGGGCGGCTTGTTCTGAAAACTGGCGAGCCAGCCTTCGATCCCGTCGAGCCGTGAGACTGATGTCCGGCGGGGACTGTGCGCGCGTGGACACGTTTGATATGGGACAGTTGGGCTTCTCATGAGCTGGCCCTCATGCAGCCAACTATCCGCCCGCTTTAGGACCTGGCTCCGTATGGCTGTCTGAACGCTGCTTCATGTGCAGCCGCCAGAAGTGACTGCACGTGCAGACTGAAGGGCATTTTTCGCGCATGACTGCATGCAGGGAGGAGGAAACCACTAAGAGCCGCATTTGCCAAGGCCACTGATGGTGGTTGCTTTTCGTACAGAGACCCTAGTCTCTCGTTTCTACGCAGTTCCAAGGTTCCATATAGCCATCCCTTGGCATACTATGGGTATGTGCAGAGGACGTGGTATTTAGGGCAGTGACTGGCAGTGCCGGGCGCCGTTGTGTAACCGTAGACGGTAATGACTACTCAATACTGCCGCGAATAGACAAGCCAAGGCCGAGTGCAGGAAGTGAAATATCTACCTAAGTAGGTAGTGTAGAGCAGGCGATATGAAGCAATTCACAGACCCGGGGGCCTGCTGGCCATATTAATGGCTGCCGCTCGGCTGGACACATACTTGAGTACCCAATTGAGTATATGCCCCACCAATAAAACAAATAAAGCACAACGGTGAGTGAGAATTGAGACCTGGCTGCTTTTTCCCCTTCTCATCAGAGCTGAACGTGACACAATGTAAGAAAACTCTAGTGCAGAGCCACTCTCATAAGAGAACCGTCTGGACCATGAACAACATCTCTTGGCGAACGGGGGGCCTCTGTCTTCCGTACACAATATGGTATGTACTAATCCTCCCTCGTCGACGACGATTGTTCGACAGTGCCGTTCCAATGAACTTCCCCCCTCCCTGAGGCCACATGACGATGGTTTTCTTGGCCGGTGAAGCTTGGCCTGCCTGCCTGCTCGTGTCGTCGCAGCTGAAGTGGCGCCGACATAGTGACAGGGGTTAGCGTGGCAGACTACCGTGGCACGCGTGGTTACCCCGCAAAGCGCTTAATATGGGAGTGGGGCGCATGGTAAAAATAAGTCAGGGGCAGAGGAATAGGGGTCCTAATTAGTATTGCCCTGGGTCTCATCTGAATAATGTGATGATAAAAAGGACCGTTGTCCTTGCTGTCGCTGCCGTTAGCTAAAGTAGTGTAGGTAGTGAGTGAATTTCTGGTGAGAAGAAAAAAACGATATAACGAATCGTTGGTCGTTTCAAGGATATTCGGACCGGGCAGGACCACATGTGCACATCTTGACGATCCTCAGAAGTTGAAACTTGCAAGATTCCGCAGGTACGCACATGGAGTGGCTGCCGCTAAAAGGCCCATGGGGTCTTATTGTGTATTATAGTACAGCAGAGGATCAAAATATAACCATGATGTGGTACTGGTACAAAGCTACTGTGCTAAATAGTCTAGGCTGCATGAGGATGGGGACAATATAGCAAAAGGGGTCAAGGCCTTGGCGGTCACAATCTCCCCTGACCTAAGAGCCAGAGAGCCTAATAAGTTCCCAGCCGCCAGATTCGCGAAGATCAGCAAACCCAAGAACCGCGAAGATCAGCAGCCGATGATGAAATATCAAGCTATAAGCCTAGAGGGGCAGGGCAGACAGGAGCATATCAGTGCAGGTGAGAGGTGTTCCTGACAACACGTGAGAGAATAAAAGGACAGAAAATGATTGAATACTTGGGCACCTACCTACCTACCCAGGTATGTACCCAGGTAGGCATTATGTAGGTACGAAGATACAAACCTTGTAGTACCCAAGCATGACCCGCAACCGGATCTTGGGAACACCAGCAGCAGCAGCACTGGAGGGGGCTGGACTCATCAACCTGACCGGAACTACGGCGTAACGGATCCACACGTCGCTTGATCATTACGGAAGGGAATGAGAATAACGTGCAAACAAAGTCGTGCCGGGCCTGCGTTCCCGCCCGTTCGGGGAATAATGTCACAAAGGAAAGAAAAGGAAGGAAAAGACGATTGGAAAAGGAAGGAGTCAATAAATAAGCAATACAAGTCAGCCGGGACATGCTAAAAGAGACAAGACCCAGCCAATCGTGAGGCGGTAGTAGAAAGGCGTCTTGGACCTCGTCCTGTTGTCCTCTTCGGAAACCCTTTCTCGTATCAATCCCATCCATCATCACTTAGTCTACTCAGTTACCCAGACCATCATCGATCCCATCCTTGGCCGGCCATTCCTCCTCCAGCTAACGTGACTAAATAGCCCTCCGTAAAGCGCTTCATCAATCCCATCACCACCATCCACCCACACCTAACTAACTACTTCCTATTGTTCACCGGTTCACTCACACATACACACACACCCTCTCTCTTTCTCTCCCTCTCCTCACTCACATGAGCAAGAAGCTCTGCATTCGTTTTGGACCTTCGGAGAATTACCGTGCAATCGATATTTTCGCCCTACCAAACCACTCGTTTTCGGCCGACAGCGAGAAGCCTCCTAAAGGCTCGACAGACCAGCGACCTAAAGATTATTATTAGTGGTGGATCGAGCAATTAAACCGACAGCGCCGCTCTCCCCTCCCACACCCACCCCAACGTCATCTGCACCTGTCCAGTTCCCACGCCAGATTCTTCCGACCCGGTCAGCGAGCCTCGGAGCATTCGGGTGCGCTACAGTCAGTATCCGTTCTGGTGTACTGGTACATACCTACTTTAGGTACTTGGATCGCCGAGACAAAAACCTGACTGGTGTCCTGCCGAGCCGAGCGCAAGTCATCTGTTCACTGTTCATAACGGGGATCTCTTGTCATCTTTTCCTCCTCGTTCCCATTCCCAAGAGAGATCTTATCTTGGCCATCACCTGAGCCATTCTTCCTCTCGGTCGAACAAATCCAGCCCGCCGTCTCCTGTCACCTGTCATCTGCAACCCGTCACCCGTCGTCCGTCATCCGTCACCCGTTACGAGTCAATTGCAGCTGCAGCACCTGGACCTGCGAGAACTCCAGCGAACTCTGTCATTCTGTCATAACGCTGCACTATAATCTAGGAGGGAGAAAAAGGCCGCCAAGGGGCAAGGAGCAAGGAAGAAGAAGAAGGAGAAAGATCACGATCATTACCACGAGCACGCATTTGCTGCAAGCACAAACAAAGTTTTCGAAACATCACCAGTTGACCATCGAGCGCATCGCATCCGCATTCTGCTCAGGTGTCCAGCTCGCCGACCAAGGCTGCCAACGCTGCTGTACCGGTAAACCGAGGCTTGGAATTCGATCGCTTTACGAATTACCAACGAGAAGTTCGACGCATCCGAGGAACCATCCATCCGTTTTCGTCGCGTCTCAGACAGATAACCGCCCGTTGGAGGCTGTGGTATGCCGCTAGTGTAGCCCAAAACAACACGAAGAGCCAAGAGATTCCTGAGCGAGTCCAAGACAAACTTCGAGACAAGAGCGAGTTTGGGAGAAACAGCAGCAAGGAACAAGAAAAAGGAGAATCAGACTGGCCTTGTGTGGGCTTGATATCCAAGTGTCCAGGTCTCCAAGTATCCAGGTATCCAAGTATTCTTGGAAAATCATCATCCGTGCCTAGTGAAAGCTGGAGGCGCATCAAGCGACAAGAAACTTGGGTGTTTGGACGCCTTTTGTGCAATTTGTTGGACCAAGCGGGACACGGCCACACACACACGACCAAAACCCCTGACCAGATACGATACTTCGCTCTGCCTTGATCCGAACCATTGGGGAAACAAACGTGCATCAATCTATCATTGGGATTGAATGACCAGATTGATCAATCAACCAACCTAACCCACTCTTCGCCCCTATCTGCCCAAAACCCCCCCAAGCCCAAACAGAAGAATGGCTGCTACCCAACCAGACTTCCGAGGTGAGCAACAGGCCCTTTCCCAAGACAGCCACATCTACCCATCTACCCACCCATCAAATCCGATCATCATTCAATCACCCCCCCAGATGCCTTGGCACAAGAAAGAGGCACCCAAACTTGGACACACCCTGGTACTCCCTCTCTATCTCTCTTCCCTTTTCCTTGCACGCTTTCCAATATCCCCAATATCCCCCAAAATCAACTCCCCCTTTTGGGGGACTGGTAAAGATAGAAAAGGGATGTATTGGTGGTTGTGTTTCTGTCCAGGTGGGCATTGGCTGTAGGCTTTGGCCTCTGCAATCTGCTGGGGGGTTATCTACCCACTGCAAGTGGAAGGAGCTCCCCCGCCCCAAGTCTGTGCTGGTGGCCTGGCGGGGTCCACTTGAACCACTGAACCCGCAGTGTCATGCAAGGAGATTGCTGTTTCATCTTCCCTATCACAATCGTCATTTACCTG
The DNA here is from genome assembly GCA_016808195.1 of Cytospora chrysosperma. Lineage (NCBI taxonomy): Eukaryota > Fungi > Ascomycota > Sordariomycetes > Diaporthales > Cytosporaceae > Cytospora > Cytospora chrysosperma. The sequence goes on from JAEQMF010000012.1 coordinate 2,235,446, forward strand.
CAATGTGCAATACCCCCCGATCCATTAACGACCAGATTCCACTGACAAGTTGCCTCCTGTTTGGGGTTCATAGATCAACCATCTCCCGGCTTAAGCCTCAGCCTGTCTTCGAATAATCCTTTTCGAAACCGTGCTGTGTCGCCCTTGCCCAAACCTCCTTCCTCCCCTTTTGACGACCTCAACTGGCAGCCCCTACAACAACAGGCATCGTCGTCGCTACCTTCATCCAACAATCCATTTCTTGATACAACTCAGACATCATCACACACATCACAGAAATTGATTCCTGAACTCGATTCACCAACAGACACCATGGCTGAGAAGAAGACTACCTCTCCTACGGCTGATGAGCTTTTCGTAAGTGGTTTCCCCTCCACCGCCCACCACGCATTCTCGAATAGACGCGACCGCGTCAACAACCACATCAACAATCACATCAACAACCACAACCATCCCGTGTCGACAGTCACACCAGTACTTGCACTAGCACCGTACATACCTTGTTCTGCTCTGGATTGCATCGCAACAAGCGACAAGCCCCACTTTCCCCCTATTTGGCTAACGCATCCTCTCTCATCACAGGCTGGCCTTACAATCGGGGACGGTGACGGTGAAAAGAAGAAAGCCCCTCCCGCGAGACCACCCCCAATGAACCGCCCAGGCGGTGAAAACCAGCCCCCTGCTGGCCGACGTGGACCTCCCCCTCCCCACAGACCCAGCCGATCGCAGGAAGAGGCTCTGCGAGCTCGTCGACAGCGCCCGAACGGCGATGGTCCCACCTCCCCTCCACGCCGCGCTGTCCCACCTCGACCGCGACGCAACTCCGACTCTTCTGTTGCCGAGAGGCCTTTGACTGATGAGGAGAAGAAGGCCCGTGAGCGTAGACGTCGGGACCGAGACGACCGCAAACGCCGTGAGGGTGGTGGTCGTGATTCCAAGGGCAAGCCAAGGGTTCACCGCGACATGGACGTGATCGACAAGCTCGATGCGACCAGCATTTATGGCACCGGTAGTAAGTTTAGCCTTACGTCCTGTCCCGTCTTTTCGGGTCTTTGCTAACAAAAACACTTGTGTAGTCTTCCACCATGCTGGCCCCTATGACGCTGTCATCCAATCTCGCAGCACAGCAGCCAGCAAGCGTCCCTCACCAATGGAGGCCTTTGCCAAGGATTCTGCAAACATGTCGATGGGTGGATCTGGTCCGCTCAACTCCCGAGCTGATCACGCTACATTCATGGGAGTTGCCACGGACGAGGCTTACATCGACTATTCTACTGGCGCCCCGCCCCAGAAGAAGGACCCGGCGCTCTTCGATCCTCACAGGCGTGCATCCGTTATTTACGGTGACATCACCGAGGGACTTGGAACTACCACCTTCCTCGAGGGTACCCCGGCTGCCAGGGCAGCCGTGCAGAAGGCCGAGCAGGAGAATGCTATGCTGGGTGTTGACAATGGGCTCCAGCGGAAGAAGTCCTTGGCCCAGCGCATTCGTGGCATAAACCGACCTCCCAGAGGTGAATTCCCACCTACTTCTGGCCGTTTGACCAACCCCGAGGGCGCCTACCGCGACCACGCCTCTTCCGTCAGTATGTCGGGCTCCCGCAACGAGGCGAACCCTTTTTTCGCCGAGTATGAACCAAGCAAGGATGGCGAGGAGCAGATTACAGTGCGCGAGACGGGCCAGAACGGACAGTCCACGCCTCCCCTTCCCGGAAGCCTCGAGCGACGTGCCACCACCGATGCGCTGAGTGGAGTGGAAGGATCCAAGAAGAGCGGTGGCGGTCTGCTCGGCCGCATGAAGAGTTTGAAGGGAGGCCCTCGACGACCTTCCAACAACTACAACGGAGAGGCGGCCTAGGTGGACCATCCCTTACGGAGGATCACGTACCTCCGTCAATTGGCACATTCTTCCTCCTTCTCCAGGTGGCTTGAGGACATCCAATAAAGGATACCAACACGTTTCTGGGGCCCCTCGACCATCAGACGAAGTCCCCACGCGCTAGACGACTCGAAGCCTATGAAGCGAGATATGGCCTTGACATGAAAAGCAGACATGGAAGCCCACTGCGACATTGGAAACGTGTTGATGGCTCAGGGTTGTTATTATTCTTGTACATTTTTCACGGCTATCGATTGGAATAGGCGTTTACGGAAACTGCTCAATCGCCGCCTGCCTTTGCATCCTCGGATACTACTCACTACACGCAAGGAGACTGGGAGGCAAGGGAGCGAGCAAGGATGCTCTTGGTCGGACTCATGGAGTTAGTTGGTGTTCCTCCACATGTATTTTTCTTCTTCTCTTCTTTCCCTCGTCCTGTACTGCACGCAAGGACGAATGATTTCTCTCTCCCACTGCAATAATTGGAATGCCAGGGAACACGTTCGGCAGGGGAGGATGCAAATGGCGAATGGCGGACGTCTGCAGTTTCAGCGTGTGAAAACAGACCTTTCTTAGTCGGCGAAAATGCGGGCAGGATTGACCGAAGTAAGGCGTGTTAAAAACTTGCTTTTTTGCGAAATCAACACGACCGATAGACAGAAGTCGGTCATCTCCTAGGCAGATTGAACAAACTTCATTTTTTCCAAGACTTGATCGCTGATGATGATGATGGTGCATACTACTGCTGCTGATGCGGGCGGTCAAGAACGGTGTTGAGCCAGTCTCCGTCTCCGTTTCAGGCTCCCGGCGACGCTAGGGCCGTTAGTCAAACGGCTCGAAACATCCGCCGTCACAACATCCGTTCTCTCTCTTTCCATGACCTTTGTAAACTCTATTTCAAGCCCAACGAGCGGCTTCGAACCGTGATTAACTGCCTAGAAGGCCACCAATGGAAGCGCTCATTGGCGAGTCGAGCCGTGAATGAAATCTGACTTGACAGAAATCTAATGTGTGGGGACTCGTCGTCTATACTCGTTACTTTGACTTGACAATGTACCCACCTCAGCCACTCCGTGTGCCATCTCACCAACGGAAGCAGGAGTGATGTTGGCTGTGACCTGCTAGTACTGCATCTCCATCCTGATCGGGTGACCAAGCAGACAAAGAGCTCCAGCAGAAAACCGCACACGAGAGAAAGGCTGGCAGCAAGCAGCGGCAACGATGGGAGGCCCCGCAGCGCCGCTGCTGTCACAAGCCAGCTCGCACTCCCCGCTGGACCCCGTGTCCGGCGCCACCCTGTTCGAGCAGGAGAGGAGGCGGAGGGATGGGCTGAAGGAGCGCGGGAACTGCCTCACCGGGTGCCGCGAGCTGGACCATGAGGTCCTGCTGGGCGGGTTCGAGAGGGGCTGCGTGGTCGGGCTCAGCGCGGAGGAGGAAGAGGTGGGCCTGCTGGTGAGTCTGCATGCACGGGAATGCATGCCTTCCCGCCTCGTCGTTCCCTCTCGTCGATGCTGACGCGGGCTGGTAGATCGGTCTCCAGGCCATCGCGAACCTCTTTGTGGCACGTTTGAGGAAAGGAGACGGGCCGGCGCCGAGGGCGATGGTCATCACTACGCTGTCTATGGGCGCTCTACTCCCTTTGATGCGGCACGTGTTCAGGGCGCAGCTTGCAGTACACGGCCTGCTTGACGCGGGCTTTAATGGCTTGCTGAAGCAGTTTCTCGGGAGGATCTCGATATCTCGCGTCTTCGACGTGGACGGACTGTGGGAGGCCCTTGGGGAGCTGGACCGTCTGGTGAGCCATGATGATGGCGGGGAGAGTCGAGAGCCGCCGAGTAGTCAGCAGGAAGGGGATGCCAGAGACGAAGAGGAGGTGAATACGGAAGACCAGCATGTCTTGGCCGAGGACAAAGACACCGGCGAGGAAATGCTGGCACCCGAGGTTGCTGCGGAGCCAGCTTCCAGTCCGCTCTCCGACCCCCCGAGCAGTTTGCCGGATGAATTTGAGTTTGAAGCAGCGCTGCATGCAGAGACACCACCGCCTGGTCAGAGGACGGAAATCGCTGACAGTGAGGACGAAGAAGGCCTCTCGTCACCGCTGAGCCCTCCTGAAGAGCCACCGAGGTCCTCTGTTGAAGTTGCGAAGGCTGTTGGTGAGGAGGAACCTGCCAGCGAGCAACCCAGTGCGCAGCAGTCTCTCTCGGGACATAAGCCCGACAACCAAAGGCCCGGCAAGCAAGAAGAGCAAACACATCCGGATATAATCCTCATCACTCACATTTCGACCCTACTGTCGACCCTCTTCCGCCAACGGGAGAAGGACACAGCTCACCAGATGCTCCAGCTCCTGTCCTCTCACCTCCGCTACCTGACGCGTTCGCTCGACCACGGCGGGCCACTGGTAATAATCCTCAACTCCACCACATCCCCATCAGATACCACGACGACCAACAACGACACCAGCACCACCGACAGACCTCAGGACCCGGACCGGCCGCCCCGGCCGACAGAGCCAGGCGGCGCCCCGACCAAGGCCAGCAAGCCGCTCGACCCTACCCTCCGCTCGATCTTCAACCCGCCGCCGCTGCCCGTCTCGGGCCTCAACTACGCATACGACACGCCCCTCTCGCGGCGGAACAAGCCCTCGTTCGGGCTGGTCTTCACGCAGCTCCTCGACATGCACCTCCTCTGCACGAGCGTGCCCAAGACGAGGGCGGACGCCGAGGCGCTGTATGCGTCGTCGCCGTCGAGGCAGGTGGCGCGCAGGAGTGCGGTCGAGTACGGCTGGGTCGTGGAAGTGCTGCTCGATGAGATTGGGGTGTGGGAGGGCGGCGGGGAGTTGGTGGAGGCTGGGCAGGGGAGGCCGGGGATGAGGCGGTCGAGGGAGCAGAGGTGGGGTGCTGTGGACGTCCGGCGGGAGGATGGGGGTGTGAGGGTCGTCGATGCGTTTGAGTGGCGGGAGAAGGTCGTCCCTGAGATTAGGCTTGCGGGTGGCTTTGGTGGGCGGAGGGTGTGAGAGATGGGGGTTGTCCCGCGTATATTCATATATGTATTTGTAGTGGGCTATGGGGCTTTGCCGTCTATCGCTGTGCTATTATGGAGGTCAGAGCATCTGGATGGATGGATGGCTGGCTGGATGATCGGTCAAAACAGATCATGGCGCCTCTACGACCATCTTGAGAATGGCATCTGCAACCTCTACCGGGTTTGTCGCGTTCAGATAGTGGCCGCCATCAGGGACGAACGTCAGCTCCGCCTTTGGTGAGGATGTGAACAGCTTGATCTGTTCGGTGGGTACCGTTGTGCCGTAGGGGACATCCTTGGTGCCCTATAACAATACCAACAATCAACACAAATGCCAGTCAACAACTCCCTTCTCCGGCCACGCCGCCAGAGCAACATGTGTCAGAGAAGGAAAGAAGGAGGAGAAAAAGAAGGAGACAAGACGCACCTGGAGCCAATGCACAGGACACTTGACATCCCTCAGCCTGTGCAGGAGGCCGTCCCTCGTGATGAGGTTCAGCAGGGCCATCTTGGCCTTCTTGCGGCCCTCGTCGCCCCTGTACACCTCCTGCAGCGTCCTGGTCCAGAAGGCCGCCTTCTCGGGCGTCCCGTGCTCGCCGAAGCCGACGCTGCCCACCATGCCGCACCACACTTCGTCGATGACAAAGTCCTCAGCAGACGCAGACGCAGACGCGGCCGCCGGCGCTGGGGACGACCACTTCTCGAAGAAGGGCGTCAGCATCGCGGCCGGGTCCCAGCAGCCCTTGGACCTCGAGTCTGAGGACTCGTAGTCCATCGACGTGCCGAGGAGGATGAGGCCTTGTATCTGTGGTGTGAACGAGTACCCGTCAGCACAGACTCAGGACTGATCGATGCGTTCCTCCTCTGCCAGGTCGAGGAATTCTCCAAAGAAAACCTCCAACATCATCATCATCACCACACAAACACACGACCACCTACCTTCTCAGGAGCCAGCAGCGCCATCCGCGCCACCACCCACCCGCCCTGGCTCGTCCCCAGCGCGTACGCCCGCCCAACGCCCAGCTTCTCCATGACCTGCAGCGCCATGACCGCCGAGTCCCAGTACGTGAAGTGCTCGGTGGGGCAGCTGGTGGCGCCGTGGCCGAGGGGCTCGACGGCGAGGAGGTTGACGGCGCCGGTGAGGGCCTCGTTGGCGAACTGGTCCCTGTACAGCGAGACCGTCATGCACATGGCGTTGATGAGCACGCATGTCGGCTTGGCCGGGTCGATCTTCTTGTTGGGCCCGGAGATGGCGTAGCCCGCCTTGATGCCGCCCAGGTGGGGGACTTCTATGGTCTGGGTCGCTGCCATTGTTTGTCCGTTTTAATTCGCCTCCTTATCTGAATCAATTATTCCTCCTTCTTGTTTCCCTTGATGGCTTATCCTCCGCTGAAAGTGGAGTGAAGAGGGGCGGCGGCGGCAGAGTAGTAGTATGACAACGGAGCACGGGGGATGGAGCTGTAAGGTGGTGGACGAACATGAGGACCCGGGCTCGGTGGCTGTGGAGAGCCTCGGCGACAAGAGCCACGATTCCAGAAAAACGCGCGCCCTGTCTGCCTACGAACTTATCTATTCGCTACAGCATCTTGAGGGGAAAGTGGCGTGAGCGATCGCCGCCTCTAGCCACGTGCGCCCTCTCGCCCACCACACGTGAAACAGACCGCGAGCATAGCCACCGAGCCTGTCAGCCCGTCTGGTGTAGATGAGATAGCGATATACACATAAGCGAGCGGGCAGGGATTGAGGACCTTTATTTACTTTAAGTGGAGTGGGCCCCGGTCTTGGCTTGACTCGTAGGGCGCATGTGAAGGCGAGAAGGTTCGACGGGAGGGGGCGAGGGGGGAGACTTGGCTGGTGGAAATGGGTATGGCTGTGTGCATTGCAATTCTGTCACGGGGGGTCCCCAGTGCATTCAGATGTGAAGATGCTTTCTACAATGGGGGACGAGACTCTCAACGCGCGAACCAATAAGCCTGTATTGATCTATCTGAATATATGTACGTATGTATGTTTGTATGTATGTACACGCGAAATTCATATGGACGACTCTACAGATTTCCCACGCTCGTGGCCTCGATCCACCGACTCATCTCGAGATCGAGGACAGATGGAGCCTGATCCCTCGACCACCACAGATGTGACAATGTCCATATGGATCCCATGCTGCTCGTTCTCCAGCACGTCCCGCGGCAGCGACACCTGGCTGCTGTTCCTGTCGCCCAGCCTCCCCCAGCCCTGGTGCTTCTTCTTGGAGTGCCACGACGCCCGCTTCCACTTGTTGTTCTTGTCGTCGCCGCCGCCCTGGACGAAGACGATGTTGCCGAGCGTGCGGCCCTCGGGCGTCCGCATGAAGGTGAAGCCGTCCAGCCCGGCGTTGCGGATGTCGTCCCTGTTGCTGAAGAGGATGATGCTCGACCAGAGGATCGAGTCCAGCAGGCCCGTGGCGGCGAGCAGGGCGCCGGCCACGCCCATGAAGAGCGGCTGCGCCTCGAGCGCCGGGATGAGGGACCCGAGCAGCAGCGGCGCCCCCGTGAACATGTAGATGGACGGGTAGATCAGGAAGGCCGGGTGGTGGCCCGACGGCCGCAGCGCCGTGCTGTCGTCGGCCCTGGTGCGGCTGGTGTTGGAGGCCGTCGACCCCTGCCGCCGGGGCATGAAGCGCGACGACCGGCCCTCGCGCCACAGGCGGTAGAAGACGAGGGTGTACAGGAACGCGGTGCCGGACATGGTTGTGAACCCCCAGCAGTAGATGCTCATCCGCCACATTCTGTGTGGCTCGCCTATCCAGCACCTGTGTTGCGGTGTTAGCCGTCACGGCGGGGAAAAGAAAGAATGAACAATAAAAGGGACCCTCGTGAGAGCAATGCTGCAGAGCACATGGAAGGACGGGCACTCACCATAGCGATTGCCTTCTGAAGTAATCGTCTACCTTGAAGAAAATCAGCCCGAGGCTGGAAAGAAATAGAGACAAGACCCAGACCACGGCGCAGGCCGTGATGACGACCGCAGTGGACGGTTTGTATCCCCGAATGATGCCAAAATAACTGAATAAGGAGATGGCGAAGAGAAAGCCGCTGGTCACCAGGGTCCCGAAAGACACAGTCCAGCCCTGGGCGCGGCAGGCCATGGACGGGACCGTGATGCCGTCATTGGCCAGCCAGATAGCGTTGTTCATGTAAGCTACCGAGAGAAACATGTCGCTCAGGATGAGGTTGTATATCAGGAGCAGCAGCGGGTTCGGCGGTTTCGGGCGGCGTGTTGATGTGCTCCGGAACGTGTCCGTCCTGGCGGGAGGCCCCCCGGGCACCAGTGTCGTCGCGGCCAATCCTCCGGCCTTCTGCCTGGTCTGATAGTAGTGGTTCTCGGACAAGCCCAAGCTTAAGTCGACATTCTCAGAGACGACGACGGGCTCGTCAGCCTGCTCGCCCCTCTGGGACCGGACGTCCCTGACCTTCCAGAGGATGAGCTTGTAGGTGATGTGGAGGAATAGAAAGCCGCCCGTGATGAGGGAGAGCCCGGCCACGGTGAGCATGGCGATTTGGCATCGTCGATAGACAGTTGGTAGCGGCGAGAGCGAGCCGCTTACTTCGTAGGCCGCGGCGGCGGCGTCCATCGTGTCGTGGGCGTCGCTCGCTCTTCCATGAAGTCTTCCAGAAAGAACCAACAAGCAACAAGGCGGGTTTTCGAGAAGGGAAGAAGCTGGCACCGTAAGCGTGAAGACGCCCGGCGTAGTCAGTGCATCCTGATAGTTTGATCCCCACGGGCAACCTTAATCCTCTATGTAGCTTGGCAACCTGCCAGGGACCGGAGGAAGCGGCTGTCTCGTTGTTCCCAGTCTCGGCATGCTCGATGGCGACATATGGGAATTCTATTTTATTAAAAGGGGCCAAAACAAGTATCATCCACTTGGATCCATGCTATTTGCGAGAAAGCCGTGCATGCCACGCGAGGCCCACTGCAAAGGTCCGTCGTGGACGCAGCTTTGCCTGTGTTCGTTTCGCTGGTCCGGTGGACATGTGTTGATGGGCACGCGAGTGGCCCCGTCCAGCGAATCAGTCCTCATCCTGGGGCACCTCCAAACAGTCTGGTCAGGCCTGTACAGTTAATAAAATGGGCGAGCCTGTATCCTTGGCCATGCGAAACTCTCTTGTTAGTGTAAACGTCGAGACCAGGAGGTGGCCCACTATTTCAGGAGAGAAACATGAAAGATCTCCACTGCCAACGGAGCTTTCCGCCTTGGAAGTTGCCCTACGCCCGCTCGAGCCAGTGCTCCGTACCCATGCCGACTACCCTAGGGCAGTGATACAGAGGCTTACTATAGTAAATAATCAAGGCATGGACAAATGAGCAATCCGCTTTTCGTCTCTGGGGATTGGTGTATGGGGAAGGGTTATCGAATGCTTATCTGGACGAAGGACAAGAAAATTTGATAACTGATATTGAAACCATGCCGAGGTTCACAGTCAAGATTCTCAAAGGACCAATTAACCTTTTCCCCCTTTTGATAAGCCCAAATAGGACCAGTATTTTGTTATGTTTGTGATATTTTTACAGAATGACGTAGAATGCGACCCAAGGTACAGCCTGCTGTCTCGTTTGGTTGGAAGATTGGAAGAGATGAGATCAGAAAGAAAGGGAAGGAAAACACCCCCCTCCCTATCGGGAGAACTTTAAAAAAATGACAGAATTTATGACGAGATCGGTATCCCCGCTTGTCACGGTTGACCAATGCGTCTATCATAGGTCCAAGCCAGGGGGTCTTGGGAGGTGTGTCTGCTCGCCTTGGGTATGACCATTGAAGACTGCCTGAGATAGAACGAATTGCGTATGACGATGACCAATAACTGGCTGTAGCGTTGTCTACTACGTGAAACATCAGGCTTATGTCGAACGAACGACGGTGGAGCAAAGTGAAGCTGGCAACTCACATCAGAGGGGAAAATCTGTGAGGAACGGGTCCGTCTCCGCTGAGGACCCTCCGTTGCAGATATGTAATACATGCGATGCGGTCGAGTAAGCATCGTGTAATATCGAGTGGCAAAACACTGGACTTATCGCGGCTCCAGCAACGACAGCTTTTGTCGGTGCCCCGTGAAGTTGTTCAATGTTTCGACTCATGGAAGCAATTGGTGTGTGGAAAGGGACGAAGTCAGCGGCTCGAAAGTGGCTGTTTTGCTGGGCAGGCCTGGTGAAGGGTTAGGGTCAGGGTCACAGCACCGGTACTTAAGTGCATCATCCACCCCCCCCCCTCTCTTAATAGTCCTGGAGCTCTAGAAGGGTGAAGGGGGGGGGGGGGAATATGATGGCACGGCTGTAGTACTCCTGGATTGAGCGAATAGCAATTCGATTATCCGTTGTCTTTTAGGCAGCACGACTGATTTGCAGTAGTAGTCAAGTTCGTGACAGAGGTGACATAACTTTTAAAACCAACCTCCGTACTATGATACCCAGAGTATGTTCCAAGTGAGGATGCTACCCTAACTTGGAAGTACTTAACTTAATTGCAGTCATCAACCTTCAATACATTAACCCTGTAAGTTCTAGCTTGTAATAAAATGTTAATAAGGGAGACCTAATGCTTAGGGGACTTTATGGTTAAGGTTAAGTTGAAATTGCCTAGAGACAGATAGAAATAGGGAAACCCTCTCGCACTTGGTCGCCACAAATAGTAGTACAAGTATGTAAGCGAAGTGTAAACGGAAGACAGAGTTGACAAGACGGGAAAACGGCGACGCGATGCAATACCGGTTGCCAGTAATAAGTCCCATTCTCACACGGGACACGCGTTTGGGATTATTAGCCCGCAGACGCTGATGAGCCGGTGGGTTTACCTCGACAGAGGCGTTAAATAACTAGAGCGCGCCGCCTTTCGCAGCAGCCAGTTGAACTGCCACGAAGAAGATATCGCGCTTGGAGTATTCTGCTTTCAAACAGCTCGTACATCTTAATGCGCGTGCGGGTGCGCAGACAAGACTCGAGGAAAAGTCACTCTTTGCAGCTTTGGTCCGAATTGAAAAGCTAAAGGAAAGTGAGCGTCTGAAAGAGGAAGAATGCTGCGCCGAAGAAAGCAAGCAAAACACAAAAGACAATGTGAGGTTGTTGATGATGTTTTTCATCGGTGGTCCAGACGTTCATACGATCAATGCCCGCTTGACCTAATTACCCAGAAGACAGCTTCTTAATGCATACTTAGGTAGCCATTATGACCACTTGTCGCCATGCTCAGTTCCTAATGCCACCTCAAATCTTGTCATCCATGTACCAAGTCCTGTCCTGGAGGCCTGCGATCTTGTCACCATACATCATCCCGACTTCACAGACCTGAATTGCTGCTCCTTAAACCTCTGGAGAGATCCAATAACCAAAGCAACCATTGACAGGTAAGCCTCAAATTAGGCATAACGCTCGTAATCGCATCGTTTTGGCCGTCAACGTTGTGCAAGGAGCAAGTACCAAAATTCCAGTCTCCATCGTTTCACGAACGCGAAACAACAACCACGGTAAGAAATCTCGGTTCGTTCACGGCATCCCTACCGAGCCTTGGCTGAGGTTTGTCTCAGTGTTTCGTACAAACTCATTCGGTTTTGTATCTTGACAGTGACAAGTACACCTTCGCCGCATCGGAACAGCAGCGATTCTTCTCCTGGATGGCGTCAGTGACGCCAATCTCATTGCTCGGCAAGCGCGAGTTCAAGTGCACCATATTTGTTATCACAATGGGTGACAAGAGTGCTCTCAGTGGCGTGCCAGGACTCCCGTGGAACGGGTACGGACAGTGCCGAGTAGGAAGGCTGGATGTTCATCGAAGGTTTGCCTTGAGTGAGGTTTTAGAGGGGAATGCCATGTCGGATAGGATTTCGCATACCTAGGTAAAGACCTGAATGTTGTCTGACTATGCGACAGGACAGTGGTCGCCAAGAACAGCGGCTATGGAGTAGATATAACCGGCAAGGCTCAATGACTGTCCACTTGCGGGTTCTCGAAGTATGAGCGGAGTCGTGCTCGTATCCGGTCGAGCCATCGCGCTGAGGCCATCGCCTGATGTGTTTGGCATAGGCTGAGAAACTCCGTATATGGAAAGGTGCGCGGCTCATTTTATGGTAGATTATATAATTATGGCACTTAAAACGTCCTAGGCGAAGCTTAATAGACGCGATACCAAGCTTGTCGGTCCTGCCACCAGTGCCTAGACTCGAGCATGATGGCTAGACCTCTTCTTTCCAAGGTTGTGCCCAGGCGACCTCCTTCAAGCTCTATGCAACTCCACAGCCCGCCCCTATTCCGAGGTGTACTGCCCCAGCCGAGATTTTATGCTTAAAACTTTATCGTGTATATAGCCTCGAGGCAGGTATGGAGATGTCTATGGAATATTTTCATCATCATCATCATCATCATCATCCTCCTCACCACTGCACATCCACAGACATTTTTCTGAAACAGACTCGGAGACGCGTACCTGACTTTTCTAGCCAACAGTCATTCACTCACATAGAACAAGATGCATTTCCCACAAGTGCTGAGTCTGCTTGCTGCAGTCGGTTTCTCCACCGGGGTCGACGCACTGGCGGTCGATGCACTGGCGGTCCGACAGAACGCCGCCTGGCAAACTCTGCCGCCGACACCAGCCTTGCCCACCCCAATCAACACAACCCTGAGCAAAATCAATGGCGTCAACCTCTGGCTGCAGAAGTACAACGAGAAGGCTGGCGGCACACCAATTGTCCTAGACCACGGCGGTCTCGGATACAGCGCCTATTTCGGCGACGTCATCAAGCAACTCGTGGCCAACAAGCACTACGTCGTGGCGGTGGACCGCCGGGGTCACGGCCGCAGCACATACAACACCAATGACGTCTTTACCTTCGACATGTTCGCCAACGACATCTTCGCCCAGCTCAACCAGCAGGGCATCAAGTCGTACAACGTGGTCGGGTGGTCCGACGGCTCAGCCACGACGCTGGCCATGCTGCAGAACAAGACCATCGCCCCGGGCATCAAGAAGGCCTTCATCTTCGCCGGCTTCATGGTGCCCGAGGACACCAACGCGACGTTCACGGACACGGACATCTACACCGAGTTCGTGACGCGGTGCGGCAAAGAGTACGCGACGCTGCAGCCCAAGGCAGACTTCTCCGACTTCGCGACCAAGGTCGGCACGCTCGAGGCGACGCTGCCGCAGTTCACGACCGCCGGCCTGCGCACCATCGACGGCAAGAAGGTTGCCATCGTCGGCGCCGACCACGACGAGGCCGTCAACCTCAACGTCCCCGCCAAGCTGTCCGCCGCCATCTCCGGCAGCACGTCCATCACCCTCACGGGTGTGAGCCACTTTGCGCCTGTGCAAGACCCGACTCAGTTCACCAAGGCTGTGGAGAAGTTCTTTGCTGCTTAGAGCTGGAGTAGGGCATTTGAATGTACCAATGCTGGCCTGATAAAACTGTCCCAGCGGATTGTAGACCATGAATCAGATAAAGATACCCATTATTAAATTATGGATCTATCAGTACTTTGACCTGATGAGTCTGATGATTATTGAGTGAAACTTTTGGATGCTGAGAAGTGACTCATAGCTGCTGATTGCCATACATATCCATAGATAACGAGCATGGCTTCATTGTTATCTTGAAATTAAGTGATAATTCTTTTGGTCTGGGGTAAATTGCCTGTCAAAATAAATAGATCAGAAAAGGCATACTGGCACGGCGGGCTATACTGCGTGAGGAACAACACACATAGCCCGTCAACCACTGGAGAGTCCTATGCTGACATAGTGAATGAAGGATGTAGTAAATGTGCTTCTTCCCTCCAGGCAGTCTGCCTCAATCGGCACCAGTCGTCTTTGTTATGTAGTATAGCTAGTTACTGTATATAGGGTAGTAGTTGTGGCGATTACTAGAAGATTCGACCTAACTGACATTTTTCTCCTGCTATACCCTAGGGTAATCATGATCCAACTACTACGTGGTCAAACTGCGGAGGTGGAATTGCGCTCCGTGAGAATCATGCATTGCAGAAATCTGCTATGATACCATCGCTTTCAAGAAACTGTACCCTTCGGTAACAGCATCAAATGCTGCTCGGTCCACTTTCCAGCGAGGGTATACATCAAAGAGATGTTTTTGGCCCTCGACAACTCTAAGTTGAGCCTCAATACCTCGTGCCTTGAGTGCTGTATACATCCTCTCTGCCTGCGCAACTGGTATGAGATCGTCCAGAGACGGGTGTATGAGAAAGGTAGGGACCGCTGCATAGTCCTCCCGACGAACTCGTGCAAGGGGGCTGATATCGCGCACTGCCTCGAGTTCAAGCGGTCGCATGTCGCGCTCCAGTGAATCCGCGCCCTGGTCACTGAGTGCATCAACTCCGTTCAGCAAGACGTCCAAAGTGCGTCCGTGCCAATTCATGTGCAGCGCCAGGCGACTACGCGGGTCCCATGGCGCCAACCACCCGCCTATCGCTGACTGTCCATGGGTTGAGGAGACGGTATATCCTGCAATGGGTCTCCCTGAACAAGCAGAGATTGTGGCTTGATCCAAAGTATAATCCTCAAACTCCGTTGCTGCCGCACCAGTTGAGTCCGCTGGCCGGTTCGGGCGCCTCCAGAACGGGTCTTCATAGTCGATCGGGCAATACATGGCTAGTATGGCGTTGGGAGGTTGACATAATTTGGTCCACCCTAATGACAGAGCCAACATCCCGCCAGTAGACCAGCCGATGGCGACTACACGCTTCCCGTCGGGAACGATGTCTGAACGTTGAAGTGTCTTCAGCCGTGGAAGAGTCTCTCTCGCCCAAACCAGGGCATCGGCCACGTCTACAATGGGGCCGGACGACAGGTTCGTCTCGGGGCAGAGGCGATAGTCGACACTGATCGGCAGGAAACCGTCACGCAGGAGCCATTGGACCTGCTCAGGGCGAACATCCTTACGTGAAAGCATCACATGGCCGCCGCCGTGGATCATGAGTGCTATGTCCCAGGGTCAGCCGCTGTCTAACACACACGATTTGGAGACAAGTAGGAAGAGCGTTTGTTTTGCTTGATTCGATTACCCCGAAAAGAAGTACTTGGGGCTCTTCACACGTCAGGTAACTAGGACCGAAGATCCTTACCTATAGGAAGGGCCTTGCCGACCTCAACTGGTTGTTCAGGGTAATAAATATCCGCCTGCAATTCCAAGTCATCGACCTTCTTGAAAATCACAGTCTCCTTGTTGGTCAAGTTCCCCGGAACACTGAGTTTCCCGGCCTCGATATCTGTGGATATTTTATGCCTCGACGCCGTGATGATTTTGAGAACACTTGATTCTCTCGAAGCACTATTCGTCCAACGCACCCATCCAAAGCCAACATTTCTCAATACCCTCTCCCAGTGCTCTTCGTTGGCCAGCGCATAGCTTCGACCATCATCAAACATCCACCAGCCCTCCAACAAGCCGAAGACGAGATCGAACCAGTACAGGTCTTTCGGCATCAGTTCAACGAGACAGAGCATGGCTTCGTGGTCGGATCGCAACATGGAGTGGATGTTACTCGTTGATCGCGTCAAATCACGAGTAGCATGCACGCAGTTTGTTGAAACCACTATGTCGAATTTGTCGAGAGCCCATGATGCTATTGTCTCAGCCTCGAGGTCTAGAACGGAGAAGTCCATGTGAAACCCCGGCTGATTCGTGTATTTCGCGAACTTACGTTTCGCAGCAGCCACAAGCGACGCGGAGATGTCTGTGAAGGTATATACGACATCAACACCGGCTCGGCTGGCAGCCAACGCCTCAAGGAGGTAGCGAGTGGTCCCTCCCGTGCCTGCGCCGATCTCTAGGATGCGAACTTGATCTCGGCCTCCAGAATCGGCAGCAGAGGTGACGACTTGGCATAGAAAGCGACAAAGCTGATGCGTCCCGCTCAAGAACATCGGTGCATTTGCGTACACATCCTCCAACAGCAGGCGGGCAGCAGCAGTTCCAAATATGAGGCCTATGGGGTCCTTGGTACCCGACAAGCATTCTGCCAGGTATGGCCCTGTTGTGGCAAGAAGTTTGGTCTCGGATGCGTGCTTTGGGAAGAGTGAGAGCAGTGCTTCATAGCGAGAAGAGGCGGAAGTTTCGGGTATCCCTTGAGATGTGCGATGAAATTCTTGATCCCCTGGGCTTTGCAGAATGAGACCGGATCTCTCAAGGATTTTGTATAGCTGGGGGACGAGCTTTTTATGCTCTGGCAGTGCCTGAATTATTGGCACAAGTGCACCAGTTGCCATACCCCTTAAGTCGCATCCAAGTGATGCAAATGCCTCGACGATGTACAGAACTACCAACTCCGATTGGAGGGGGTAGACATGTGTATAAAACCCGGAAAAGCCGGTCTCCTGGGAAATCTCATCATAGCTGTCTTCAATCTTGGCGAATGCCTTTGCGATGCTTGATGTGGCTGCTTTGGATCCGCCGGTGCTGCTGCTGTTTTCGGTCTCATTAACACGTGAACCCGCCTTAGGTCTTGTATCACTGGCAACTTGCGAGCCATTATCCAGCTTGCCTTGCTTCTCATTGGAGTTTCTTCTTGACCTGTCGTTGATTTCTCCAACTGGGAATATGCAACGACTCAAGTCTAAGACAGATTCCAGTCCAAGAATAGTGTCTTTGCCGATAGAAACGCCGAAGCGCTTCTCGATCTCTGTCGTGACCTCAGTAACGAGCAGCGAGTCAATGCCAAGGGCCTCCAATTTTGAAGTAGGCAATACCTCTTCCACGGGCATTTCGATGATATTAGCTATCATGTCTTGAAGTCGTTGTAGTAGTTGTTGCTGACTGGCATGCTCTTCAGATTGACGCGCAGTTTCAGCACTTCGAGGAAGTGGTGAGGAGGACGACGTATGTTCTTCTGACGGTGAGAGGGGTGGTGATGTTTGGTAACCAGAGTCGCTTTGATTGATATTCTTGTCCCGCGCTTCGAGTCTCGTCGGCCCTGAAGAATCAGAACTCGGCTCACTCAGTCGGGCAAGGTTTCGCCTAACAGATTTGAACTGCACGCTCTGGAAGGTGGCCCCAATAATGCTGACGACTAGATTCTTTGACGTATCATCATACACAAATATGTTGTTGATGATTGTCGTCGGGCCCTTGCTAGTATAGTCCTCCACGGCATCGAAGCGTGAATGAACTACCCAAGAGTGCTCGTCCGCCTGATTCATGTTCCTAACGTACTCTGGCGCGAACAACACCTCGTCGACCTTGACACACATGAAGACACAACCATCTGGGCGTTCAGACAAACAGTTGACGTGTATGCCAGCAACCTGGAGGAAGTTGTCTAATGCGATCGCGTCGCACAACCTGCGATCCTGTAAGGGGAGACCACCGGATGCAGGCAGGCTTACACGACCAGCTGATTCGTTGTATAAACCGGTGACCTGTTGTACCCCACGATAGTAGTCTGCATAAGTGACAACTTCGTTGAATACACGATACACCATGTTTCCGCTGACACCCTCATGATGGGAAGATAGCAGCTTCTCGGCGCGACAGGGGTCTCTTGCGAGCCGCGTGAGGAGGCGGATTCGACTCTCCGTGTTTTTATCCTCCATTGGAAGCATAGATACGGCGCCTGTTGCGTGTTCCGTATCAATGCCTCTCGTGGATCGAGAAAAGATTGCGAATGCAAGCTCTTCTCCTGATCCGCCAGACCTTGATATACGGAGCCATACGGTTGAATCAGGGCTGAGCCCCAAAGGCGCCGACATGGTTAGATCCTCAATATGTGGCAGTAGTGACTTTGGAGTGTCAACAGGGTCGTGTCCATGGAGAGCTGCACAACACCTCGTCGCCAACTCGCAATACATCGAGGCCGGGCACAAGCTTTGGCCGGCGACAGCATGGCCACGAGCTGCAAGTTGGAATATTTGACTTGCAGTATTGACTGCAAACAAACCTCCATCGTCCTCCTTCTTGTAATGCTGGATCAGGGGAGGCTCGGAAGGAGGTAGTAGCTCTGGGGCTGGGACGTGTTGCTGCACTCCAGCTCCAGGTGCCTTGTACTGTATCCAATGCTCGGCAGTGTCAAACTGGTAAGGAGGAGAGCACAAGATCGCCCTGCATGCGGTATTGGAATCTTCATGAGATGTAGCATAGGAAGCCCAATCATGGCAACCCTTGCCGGCCATCCATAGTTTGCAGGTTATATCGGCCACATTCTGCGCGGCAGCATCGCCACCGAGATCACCAACCGGAAGCAGCGTGTGCTTCTTATCGAGGTTGACTATGCGGCGTGTCATCGAAATGATTGGTGTATTGGACCCAGCCTCGAGCCAGATAGCCCCTTGCTGGAGACGATCTTCGAGACGTCGCACCGCGTCATGGAAGAAGACAGGCCTACGCGTGTGTTGCACAAGCTCGCTGGCGTTGTAGTTTGACCATGGCCCGCCCTCAGAACAGGTCTCGACATGAATTTGTGGGGAGCGTATCTCGATAGACTTTGCGAGATCCTCCAAAGCCGGTAGTATGCTGTCCGTCAAGTGCGAATGGAATGCGTGGCTGCTTTGCAGCCGCGTAGTCTTCACCTTCGAGGCGAAATGCTGACCTACACCTTCATCCTGTCTCTGCTCTCGAAGTGCTTCCTCAAGTCGGGCAATGGAGGCAGTGTCGCCAGCAGCCACAAAGCTGCAGGGTCCGTTATAGCATGCGATACTGAGACAAGTATCGTGCTCATTATTAAGAAGTTGAACCCTGGTTTTGAACCAGTCTGGGTCGCACTCAACCGACAACATGGTTCCGCGTTCTCCTTGCCATGCATCATCACGCATGAGACGAGCGCGGCCCGCAATGAAGTAGACCGCATCTCGCAGTGAAAGCGAACCGGCCACACATAACGCAGTGAGTTGCCCGAAGCTATGTCCGATGATTGCATCTACTTGCAACCCACAGTCGAGCCATGTCATGGCACTGGCGTACTGCTGCATAAACAGACAACACTGTATTGCTACAATGTCCTCGCTGACGTTCACTTGCTGTTGATCTAACATGCTTGGGAGCAACTGTTCAATGTGAAGTTCGGCGCATATATCAGCGCAGGCATCCTGGATTGGGAGTCAGCGAGTAAACACCAGGATCCGCTTGGACACAACAAACCAGATGTTTTCGGAACAGCGCACAGCTTTCGTACAGATCTCTGGAAATCCCTGGCCGTTTTCCTGTCTGGCCCCCAAAACATAAAACTAAGGGCATCTGGGGAGCCAACTGAGTCTTCGTAGGCGGAGCAACAGCGTTGTGAATTGCTGCATTCCATGATTCTGCGTCGTGGGCTTGGAGCGCCAGCCGGTACTCAAAAGCCGGATTGCTTCTTCGATTGATCGCAGGTGCCAATTGCGAGACCACGAGCTTGCTCGGATCCTCTCCATCATCAACTTTGAGAACCTTCAAAGAGGCGATATATGCCAGCAAGCTTTTATGAGTTTTCGCTGCCAGCAGTATAGAATATGTGTGCTTAGCGGACAAGGGTTTCCTCGAATCGTTGGCAGCTATGTGCTGACGCAAGACAATAGCCGCATTACTACCAGCAGCGCCGTAATTGTTAACGAGAGCAACGAGGCCACGGCGTTTCCCTGGGGTCCATTCTTCATTCGTAGTTGGGATCTTGATCAGGTCCTCGCTCGGAGAAGTGATGGAAGGATTGAGCATCTTGAAGTTGGCCTGTCTGGGGATGATCCGATGGCTCATCATGAGAAGTGATTTGATTACGCCCGCGACCCCCGACGCAGCTTCAGTATGCCCTATGGAGTCCTTGACTAGCTTCAGTCAGTCTAATAGCTCATGAGGGTAAAAGGCAACCAAAGCTAACGGGAGACAGTTACTCACCAGACCCTAGGAACAGTTTGTCCTTGCGCCGGGGGCTTGTAAACGTGGAGCGTACGCTTTCGTACTCGATTGGATCACCCACTTGTGTACCTTCGACCATGTGTTTAAGTTAGTCGGTCCCATTTCAGATGTTCCAAGCCACTAAGGGGGATTATCATATGCTCACCTGTACCATGTGCCTCGACATATGTTACTTCGGCAGGATCGATATTACCTGTCGCCAAAGCCTTTTGGTACAACGCACGTAGCGAGTCGGCATGTGGAACTGTGATTGGGCTCGAATTGGAGCCTTGGTTCACAGCCGAGCCGGATATGACACCGATTATGAGGTCGTCGTCCGCAAGAGCGCGTGAGAGGGGCTTCAAGACCAGAAGGCCGGCGCCTTCTCCGCGGCAATATCCATTTGCGGATGCATCGAATGCTTTCGAAGAGCCATCAGGGTTGAGAAACGAGGCCGCGGCTAGGTTCTGATGGAGGCCGGGACTCGTGATGACGTTGACGCCACCTGCAACGGCCATAGCACAATCTTTGGCGAGAAGAGCCTATATCATGTCAAAAGAGAAACATGTCAGTTCTCCACAACATTTAAAACCTAGAACCAGTATTCCAACTATAAGGGAGTGGCTGGACTGACTCTGCATGCCGAATGTATCGCCACAGCGGAGGAAGAACAGGCGGTATCGAAGGTGATGGAAGGTCCCGACCAGCCAAAGAAGTGGTTCACTCGCCCACTGATGAAGGCACGTAAAGTCCCGGTCGCGGAAAAGGCGCCGGCGTCCTCGCCAGCCACATTGGCTTCATAATCTACAGCGCCAACGCCAAGGTACACTCCCACATCTTTTTCTCGTCGGCTCTCCGGCCTGAAGTAGTACCCAGAAGACTCGACGGCCTCGTATGCCACTTGCAAAGCCAGGCGCTGCTGAGGATCCATAGATTTCGCCTCTCGTCCGGAAATACCAAAGAATCGGTGATCGAAGGCAGCTGGGTCCCGCAAGAAGTTGCCATAATATCTCGACAACTTCGGGCCGCGACTGACGTGGGAAGGATCAAATCGTTCACGAGGAAGTTCAGAAATGGCACTTGACCCCGACTCTATGAGCTTCCAGAAGTCTTTGGCATCATCTGATTGTGGGAAGCGACACGCCAACCCAATGACAGCGATCTCCTCGGCTGGTTGAGGTGTCGGAAGCGAGTAACTCGTGCTTGCGCGTACTGATGTTGGCACTCGGGCACTCCTGCCGATGGGTACGAACTGAATGGGTCTGTTCGAGCTCACATGTTGTTGAATGGCCTCTTTGACAGTTTCTGACCAATGAGCACACTTGCAAAGTGACACGTCAACAGCTATGTCGCTCAACCAGCCAGCTTTGATGACTTCGGTGTCTGCAGTGCTCCTCAGTGATACCCGGACCATCTCTGCCCGGGGCAGGCGCAGATCATCAGTGGTAGCACAAGCTTTTTGGAGTCTGGTTGCGACATCCTCGTGGATTGGACTGTGGAAGCATCCTTCAAGGCCAATGAGCTGGTTCAGGATCTTGTTGTCACTGAGCTGTTTACGAAAGTCGGCTTCATAGGCCTTCGGCACCGTTACTGTAGCCGCTGTATCATCTGTCCAGCATGAAACATAAGCCTGCTGCGAGCGTTAGACTGGCCGGAAATCTTGACTAATTTAAAGAAAAGCGGACTTGTCTCACGTCTGTATAGTCTTGTACAAGATTATCGAGAAATTTCCGCTGCGAGTCTGTCTTCCACTTGATATGGACGGCTGTGGCCTTCAAGTTCGCCGCGGCTTCGGCATCGACGATCGCGCCGATGCAAGCGGCAAGCCGCAAAGCACGAACGACATTTAACTCCAGCTCCTGCCAGGTAGTCGCTGATGCGATCGCTGCGGCTGAGAGGAATCCAATACAAAACCCCTGTGCATCTTCAAAGGAAGGTAGATCTGAGACCGCGTTACATGACGATGCCCAATCGATGAAGTCGATAATATGGCACACGATCGTCAATGAAGCTTGTTGAGTGTTACTCAAGGCACCCCCCCAGGTCTGCAGGTCAATCCGCCCAGCAGCAAAGTCGCGGAGTTGAAGCAGAGCGTCGAATGCCCCCCCACCAGGCTCTTTGATGCCAAGATGCTGTTTGAAGACCAGCTCGAGGGACGGGAGGTTCTCGATAGCGTTCTTCAGGAAGTCCAGAGATCCTCTGTCCCGCAGCCTTGTCTGGAGAGCCTCGAGGTCTTTTTGGGTCCATGACGTCTCTTGGGGTCCAAACAAGAGCACAACAGTATGCGCGGACATTGAGGAAGAACTCGGTGTTACCCAGAATGTGAAGTAATTACTATTGGGGCAGGCTTCCACGGAGCAAATGTGGATATGATCGGCAGTCGTATTTTAACAATAAGCTTAAATGTTGATGACATCAGCTTGTAATTATTTGGTCTGGGCCTTTTCCCATAACATTGGGATGCTATTTATTATTAGTCTTTTTGTCTATGTCTCCAGTTGTTATCGCAGACAGCCTAAACTCGCAATTTGGTTTCCCTCTATCACCCCTGCTCGGTCCCGGGTGTAAGCTGTCACCCAGCCATCTTCAGAAGCTTTCTTGGTGAATACGCACGATTTGTTCACCAAGAACTATCGTCGTGTCTTGTTCATGTTGATCAGACAGGGGTCCGTATAGATACTGGGGTGTTGAAGTGAAATACCATAGGCATGCTTCCTGCTCAGTCATGGAAATTTCACTACCGCGTTTGATCTTCACCTGCTACTACCAGGCGTCGATGCCGAGTACTGTTCCCGAGTACTATCGCCGAGTAAACCTGGAAACGATCCAATTGGTGCCGTTGAGCATGCGCCACGATATGCAGTAAGCTGACCCCAAGTTGTCAGTCAGATTATGAAAGGTACCCCTCGGCGCCCCAATGTGTTTTCATCTCTAGTCTCATCGATGGGATTCATTGTGGCCGACTTGATTGCGTCAGAGAAACTGCGGACAATAGACATTCCAAAGAACCTAAAGCGGCCAAACATTAGCATAATGATCTCTTGGGACACGAAAGATGCCATCAGACCTCGTCAAGTGGTTTTCATGCTGATCTTCACAGCGTTGGCTATCGGGTTGGCTCAGGTTTTTCGCTCGTGGCAGCGGCTAAGACACATTCCAGGCCCTTTCTGGGCCAGTATATCTGATCTGCCGAGATTGTTCTGGGTAAAGACAAAGGAGGCGCACCTGATACATCAGCAGCTCCACGAGAAATATGGTGAAGTGGTGCGCATTGGCCCCAATACGGTCATTTTTCGAGACCCAGCGGCAATTCCGACAGTCTATCCCATGAGGGCCGGTTTTCCAAAGGTATGAAAACTCAAGATGAAACAAATTCGCTAATTCCATACCATCTGAGCAACATATTTCCAGAATCATGAAATAGCACTAACGCTGATATGTGTAGGGAGACTTTTATGCTGTACTCAGACCTTATCAGCGCAACAGTTCCCCCCTGGTAGCCGTCTTCAACTCGCAGGACGAGGCACTTCACAAACAGATCAAGAATCCCATCGCTCCTTTATACTCTCTTAGCAATGTGTCAAAACTCGAGGGCCTGATCGATGATGTCCTACTTATGCTCCAGCGCCAGCTAGACTCCCGTTTTGCGAGCACGGGAGAAACCTTTGACCTAGGAGACTGGTGTCAGTATTTCGCGTTCGAAGTCATGGGGACCATGACCTTTTCGAAGGGCTACGGATTCATCGAAGAGGGCCGGGATGTTGGTGGCATGTTGAATGCAATACAAACTTTCATGAAGACGGTAGCACCTGTAGGTAATCAAACAAGTCCCTCGAAGAAAGCCCGTGCAAATCTAATTGTGCTTGTAGATGACGCAGATGTATTGGCTGGACAGGATATTATACAAGAACCGCATCGCAGATTCTATTAGACCTGCGCCGGGACTTGGAATCATGCGGTTCGTCGGATCTGTGATGAAAGAGCGCCGAGAACAACTCGCAAGCGGGAAGGCACCAGAACTTGCAAAGGGAAAAACTCACGAGGATTTTCTCTCCCATTTTCTTCGACTTCAGGAGACACAAAAAGAATTGCCACCGTGGTAAGGTGAAAACTTTTGACGAAAATATCCAAGACGAGCTGACATTTTCCTCTTCACGGATTCAGGGCTTCGACAGCTTGGACCTTCTCGAATGTGACTGCCGGTTCTGACAGTGTTGGCACAGTGATGCGCACTTGTCTATATCATCTTCTCGCAAACCCAAGAACCTTGGAGTCTCTCCGGTCTGAGCTCCAAGGCGCAGATCTGACGCTTCCGTTTCCGCGACTCTCGGAGATCCGCGATCTTTCATACCTCGACGCCTGCGTGCAAGAGGCTTCACGGCTACACCCCCCTTTTGCATTGCCTTTCGAACGAGTCACCCCCAAAGAAGGGGTCGAGGTCCTGGGCGTCCCTTTGCCCGGCGGAACTGTAGTTGGCGGCAGCCCATACGTTGTGAACAGACACAAGGAATGGTTCGGGGACGATGCTGAGGTTTGGCGACCTGAACGTTGGCTTGTCGACGAGGAGAACAGAAAGCGACTGGAAAGAGGCGTGTTGACAGTAAGTTCGACACCCGTTCCCGGCAACACTTCGCTAACATTCCCTGTAGTTTGGTGCAGGTCGCCGGGTATGTCTTGGGAAGGCCCTGGGTCTAGTAGAAGTCAAGAAGCTGATCTCCTTTTTGGTCGTGAATTATGATGTAGGGCAGCCCCCAATCTTACGTCTTACATTCACTGAAAATCGTGCTGACTCGTAATGCTCTTCAATACTACAGATCAGAATATTGGACCCCGAAGCATTCCAAGTCGAAAATATTTGGTTCTTCAAACAGAAAGGGCTCTATGTGCAGATTCAGAGACGACAAGAGACTTCTGTGTAGGAAGTCCAGCATTGAATGTCTACGCGGGTGAGAGTGTGGGGAACCATACCGGCTCCAGATGTCGGCTCGGGCCGTTCCCTGGATCCAGATCGGTGGATGTACTATGTGAACTAATTACATGGCGTACAGCCAATCATCGCAATCAAGAGAATTAGGATATCAACGGTTCAAACACACAATTACTGTGTACATGCAGTTCAGTGGGCCTCCAGCTAGCCTGTATCTGAGGCCTATAGTCACAATATTTGAGCCTCTAAGCCACAATACCACCAGTTATTCCTTTCTTCTCTTCTCGCAAGTTGCGCCTAATAGGGATGAATTGCAGTTTCGTGAACAATACAGGGGCCTCGGCGCCACCAGAGGCCGAGGCAAGGGATACAGCACAAAAGGGCCCATTTGACTACTACTGTACCCGAGAAAAGGGAGAATTGCAATCAATTTGAAGGTCTATAGAAAGTGTAGCCTGGTGGCCCCCCAGCAGCAGAGAGGAGAATGAGACATCGATCATGGACAACATTGTTCACTGCAGTGGATCAAACAAGCTAATGGACAGCTCAGATAAGCCGACACAAACTACCGAATACTTTTATTCCATTTCGTTGCGAATTATCCGGCAGCCCAGAAATTTCAACCTCATTCGGTCATTCAGGTGATCAGAAGATTGAAACGAAATTTGGGACGTGAGATGGAAATGCTCAGAAGATACCTAGCGGCAACAAGGCCTGTGTTTGCAGGCCTCTGAAAGGGTAATTAATGAGGCATATACGGATATGCCTCAGAAGTAAGCTGGAACCCTTCCTGAGCTACCATTGTATCTCTAATTTATGTCCTTTGATCTCTGCGTTGAACCACTCAATCAACTCGATCTTGTCTTGGCAGGTCCTTGCACCTACTAGCACACCGTTTTCGATCACGGAGGCAACGGCGTGATGGAGCAGTTGCTGCGCTAGATTCTTCCCCAGACACGCGCGCAATCCAACGCCGTATGGTATCATGTTCCTTTCCATGTTTGGGCGCCGCAATCCTTCACCATCCTCGCCATCAAGCCATCTCTCCGGCCGAAATGAAAATGGGTCGGGAAAGACCTCGCTATCGTGTTGCAGCACGGCCGGAGAGCACCCAACGATAGACCCGGGGGCTATGAATGTGTCCCCCAGGCGGAAGCCCGAGTCCGGGACGATACGTGTCATTCGGGTTGGGTTTGTCATGCCCAGGCGCAGGCCCTCTTTTACCACGGCGCGCAGGTATGGCCTCGTCGAAGCGACATCGCCGTCAACCGCATCCCCACAGTCCCTTGCCTCGCGCTCGAGATGTTGTTGCACATTGCGGTCGCGGGTGATGTGGAAGAGAATAGTAGCTAGCATGACGGCAATGGAGTCTGCGCCTGCGAATAGTACGGCCTTGGCCTGGGCGCCCGCCTCGGCATGATCGATGCCAGCATCAACTAAGCGGACTTGATAGGTGCCTTCATTCTCTGTCATCGAATTCGAATATGTCGCTTGAATGATTTCAGACACGAAGTGATCCAGTTGCGTTGCGCTCTTTGTGACCGCTTCGCTAGCACTCAGCCAGCTGGATAGTGCATATGCGAGCTTGAAGACCCGATTGGGAAGCAACGAAAAGCGACCAAAACGCACGATCGCCGCTATGAAAGGATTGGCACTCAAGTGTGCATCGCGTCGTTCTTGGACTCGCAGGTGTGCATGTTCAGTCAAGCCGCCGTATGCCCTTCCCAGAAGGTACGACGAGGTGACGTCCATGGCGAGTCGTGCACTCCAATCCAGAATGTCTATCCTCAGAGATTCGCGCTGGAATTCCTGCAACTGGTTCACAAAGGTGGCAACGGATTGGGTGATCACGCCTCCTGGGCGGCTCGCGGCTCGCAGCCGTGCAGGAGCAAAGAGGGGAGCGACCGCTTTCGCACGCACATCGCGGTATTGACCGTCCCGGGAGGAGAAGATGGACACGACTGGACCCAGGTCAAAGTTTGAATATCGAGCATCCTTCATGAACCCGCCTCCGCTGACATACATGTCACGGATAGCAGCGCTGTTGGAGATGGACACAGAGTCGGGCGCCACGCGTACAACCTCGGACTTGTATCGCTCGTGCAAGTCTCGAAGTAAGCGACCCTCGACGCCGAGGTAGCTCACGACGTACATGTACACTGGTGAGATCCGACCGAGAAGAGGGCCAGGGAGCCCGGCCAGGGGGTGTAAGAAGAGATTCCATGAGGCGAAAGCGAGCAGTCCGCCTATGATGAAGGTAGAAAGCAAGATGATGAACGCCATCGAAGTAGTCATCAACGAAGTATTCTGTTCCAACCCAGACTGGGCCCATGTTGACAAATTCCTCATGACTCCGGTCAAACCCATCGTGGCCTTCGGTACTCGCAGATGAGCCTACCAACCTTGTTGATGCAGTCGTCCAAACAGTGCCAGCTTTTTTTTCTTGTGGATGTGCTCGCGAGGATTTACTCGGCACCAAGGACCCGCGTAAGTTTTACTCGGTGCCGCAGCGCGATTGGCTGGGATTGGTGCTGACGAGATCAGAGTGTACGCACTCTACTAATCATTGCGTGTATCTGCGCAGGTGATAAACAACATTACGGAATGTACCTGGTATCGGGCATTAAGCGTGGCTGCCATGATATAATCCCAGCTCTGGGTGTTCCCGCCCTGAAAAATTGATTGGTAAACTGTGGCATTTCCGTGCTGCGGAAGAGCGTCGTTATTCGAAGTTGGGAGAACTGTAAGCGCCGTTCGCATGATGTCTCATGTACAGTCAGCCACTGGCAGCGAAAGGGTCTCAGGCAGATCCAACCTCGAAAAGATATTGGAGCTGTCTGCGGGCGTGACTCAGGAGTCATTCGCCAATGATGGTGAGAGAGCACAGGCGTTGCAAGCTCTTTGGGGCCTCGCTGCCCAGCTGGAGACACCATGGGAGACAATTGTACGCCTCTGCATGGGCCAAGTAAGTAGCCTGACGATTTTCACTGGCCGTGATCTGTACCGAGGACTAACACATGCTTGGATCAACCCAGCCTGCTCTGGGAGCAGCCCTCAAAGTCTTCAAGGACCTAAATCTGTTCGAAAAATGGCATGCGCGAGGCAATGTTGAGATGGCGGCCACAGAGTTGGCAGAATTGGTGAATGCTGATGCTGCACTTCTCTGTCAGTGTCCCTTCATCAACTTGTCCCATTGCTCTGTCTGCAAAGTGTAACCATTGCTAACATGCGTGGACCAAAAGCCCGTCTGCTTCGGCATTTAGCCACGAATAACTTGCTGGAGGAGACTTCGTCTGACGTTTTCAAGCCCACCGCGTTCAGTCAATCGCTTGTCCAACCCGTGTTTGGCGAATGGATCAACTATCTGTGAGTGATACTAAACAACTTATAAGCACTTCCTCTTCGCATGGAACCTTGGAACGTCAACTCTCTGGTCGCTGGCTAACACGCCGCACCAAGGTACGATGCTATAATCCCTTGCTTCCAGACTCTGCCCACGTGGTTATCCAAAAACGCCTACAAGGCGCCGAAAGACCCCGCCAACGGCGTCTTCCATGCGGCTACGGGGTGGAGCGGCGGCGACTTGTTCGACTATTACAATGCGCACCCGCGCGAGGGAGCGAGCTTCAACCACGTCATGGGTGCAGTCATGGCGAACCAAGCGAGCTGGTTGGATATTTATCCGCACGAGAGCATCGTTGCTACTGGGGGACAAGATGTAGGACCGCTCGTGGTCGATATCGGTGGGAACGTCGGCCACGACCTGGATCGGTTCCGTGCCGCCTACCCTGATAGGGCGGCCCAGCTGTATCTCCAAGATCGTGCGAGCGTTATAAAGTTATCTAAGTGTCCGGACCCGGTCAATAAGATGGAGTATGACTTCTTTACCCCTCAGCCTATCAGAGGTAAGTAAGACATGATTCCCCAATTCGTTGCTACCGAGCAAAATAGACCGTACCAAGGGATTCTGTGGAGTTTGGCCTCACTGACATGCCTATTGCAGACGCGCGGGTATACTACATGCATGGGGTACTCCACGACTGGCCAGACGAGCTCGTACTGGAAATCCTCAAGAACCAGCGTGCCGCGCTCAAGCAAGGCTACAGTAAGTTGCTTATCCATGACCACGTGCTGCAGGAAACCCGGGCACACCCGCACGCCACGGCGTACGATCTCACTATGATGGTCAAGGTCGCGGGCGTGGAGAGAACCGAGACACACTGGCGTGCCCTTCTTAAAGCAGCTGGGTTCGATGTGGTCAAGATCTGGTCGTCGCCTCTGGCGGTGCAGAGTATAATTGAAGCGGTGCCTGCTGGTCACTAGTAATCATGTTTAACTACTTAGTACCAAACTTCTTCAGAGGTGAAGGTACACAAACTTTGAACTTATCAGTCGCTTCTCCTATTAATAACTACTGTATGCATTAGTGAAGATTCCCATGTATCTCATATAAGTGCTATCAATGGAACCATTGATCATGTCGTCAAGATTTGAAAGACAGCTGGCAAGATAATTAGGTAGTCACGTATTCTGAGGTATTGCTCAGGTTGTTGCCATCTCTACCACGCAAGCTCTGGGTTGTGGATCATTATCATTTCATCAATGATGTTTTCATGAGCAAGGTATTGGCATTCGATATAGAATTTCTCAGCTTTAGTCTACTAATCAGAGCACTCCAAAAGGAGTTCTATAAGTTGTCTCTAATCTTCAAGTAGCCTTGGTTTATCTTGTAGGTGGACTGGAGCAACATGGTTGATTGAAATGGATTCATGAGCAGAGATGAGAGCTATGAAAGTACTTAAGTATGCTCCAATTCCAAACATGTTGTGGCCCGCCTCACACCATAGCTTCACGATTTTCAAGACAATTCGCTGGACTATAGAGCCTTAGGCATTCTTGCATGGCAAGGGAACCCAATGTCAACTGTCTCTCATGTGCCGAGCCCCTACCAAATAGGCCACTCAAAGCTCAAAGTGCGACAACATGGCCCCTGACAGCTTGTTGAAGATCTTGCGGCGCTTGTCCACAAGGTCCATGTATGTCTCCTGCGGCTCGGTTGCGATGGAACCAATGATAATCATTTCCTCCCCCTTGAGCAACTCCTTGAACGCCACCTCAGTGAAGTCTTTGAGCGGCATTCCCAGAGCGCGACCGCGGTCTTCACCCATATAATCATGAAGTTCCGCTACAGGATGCGTTTAGTCCTGGCATGAGACAAGAATCAGGGGAAGGAAACTTACTTTGCACAACGGGGGGATACAGCTCGATGATCTTGGTAGGCTTCTTGCGGTTCTGCTCGCGCAAGCAATCGACGAATGACGTCAGGGCGGCCTTGGAGGCCGAGTATGCTGCCATAGTAGTGGCGGGCACGATGGCCAGGTGCGTTCCAGTGATGATCAAGGACGTTGGGGTGTTCTGAGCCTGTAGGTGAGGCAGGAACTTGATAGACAGGTTCACGACGCTGGTGAAGTTGACATTGATCTCGTTGTGGAACTTGGTCAGGTCGAACTCGGCAGCACGTGATAGACGTGTCTGGCTCTGGATGCCTGAGTTCACAAAGACACAGTCCAGTGCCGGATAGGTTTTAAGAACCCTGGGCAGATATGATATATCAGCTCCTGTGCTCAGCTGAGGCATGAATTAAGGGAGGCCAGCTTACTGGGAAACAAAAGCGTCGATGCCGGCACTATCAGTCACATCAAATTTGATAGCGCCAGCTTTCTCATCGCCGTGCTTCTTGACGAAGGCATCCAGACGATCTTGGCGGCGACCAACGGCAATAACTTTAGAACCCTCGGCGATGAACTTGTCAGCCAGGCCAGCTCCAATGCCCGAGGTGGCCCCGATGAGCAAAATGGTCTTGTATGTGAAAGGCATGATGAACAAGTGAGTAGATGATGGGGTGAGTGGTGAGTGTCTGCTTGTTTAGTTGGGTACCCTAAAACAGCTGTAGGCTGTTGACGATTTATATGCACTCCAGCCCTGGAGTATCTGACATATATTGACTGAGGTTCTTTCCCGCCTGTTCCTACTCATCCTAAATAGGCTAGCGATCCGGTGAGTATCATACCTACATAAGTTCCAATGTTCTTAAGTAGGTAGGTACCTGGGGAGATACCTAGGTACTTAGGGAGGTAACTAATACATGCTGCTCACTGCTGCACCCCGTCCTGCTCTTCCTAAAGAGGCTAGCGTTCCGGAGTGCAGCCCGGGTGGGGGCGACCGACTAAGACGCAGGGTACCTACATAAGTACCTTGAACCTGGATACCTCTTGCCGCAAACGGGGCTTGCAGATCTGCACTAGGGTGTAATAAGGCTGTGCATGGGACACTTAAAGACGGAAGGCTAACCCGATTTGCAGTAGCTTCTGGGAGACATGATGCTCAAAAGTCCAACCCTCCAATTCAGTCTCCGTTTCCCCTCCAAATCAGTATCCCTTTGGCCTCCAGTTCAGTCTCCCTTTGGTTTTCCCTATCAAATGCCTTGTATCTTTCACCATGGTCAACCGTGGCCGACCCTCGCGCGACTGTCGACCATGTAGGAAAAGGAAACTGCGGGTCAGTGTCACCAACCTGATACCTCCCACCTGATAGCCTCCAGCATGCCTGACCCAGATTGTTTGCAGTGTGATCTCCAACGCGACAGGTGCGGTCAATGCCGGCGTGCGAACATTGCCTGCTTTGGCTGGCCCGATCCGCGCGCCTTGATTATTCGCGATGAGACTGCTTCGGCTCGGCAAAAGGTCCTGAGCCGTCACAGCAATTTGAATGCCATGCCAACGTCATTATCTCCGAGCTGGCAAGTACGAGCTCGCCATGCCTTTTTCGCGTATTACGTCTTCGGTTTCTCCCGCAGCCACGATGCACTGGCACAGTTGTATGCTGCCGCCTCGGTCGACAGCGTCCTCTCCGCTGCCGTCGATGCGGCCGCACTGGCCTTCATGGTCAAGTACCACCAAGCCCCTGGATCTGTGACAGAGACAGGCTCTGCACCTGTACATCCCACCGCCTTGGTGCGCTTAGCCACTGAGAGCTATACTTCCTCCATTCAGCGCCTGTTTAGCATCATGAACGCTGCTATGCAACCCACATCTGCAGCTGGCGCTATAGGCAGTGGCGTGGAACAAGTACATGATGATGCTACTCTCCAGGCGGTACTCCTGCTGGACCTCTACGAAAAGCTCGCCCATGTGGGGTCGCGACCGGGTCGAGCACCCCGGCCCGATGATTCCATATCGAGCAGCGACCATCCTGGTGACGGGCCGTGGATGAGCCACCTGCGCGGTGCGCTGGACTTGGTGCGTGCCCGAGGTCCTCACCAAATATATTCTTCGTCCACTGCACGAAGTTTGGCTGCGAGGCTGGTCATGACGGTCGTCATCAGCTGTGGTGTCGCGGGTGTGCGTGTTCCAGCCGAGCTACAAGATCTCCGGATGGGACTCTTGCCGTACCTGGGCATGCCGCCTCTCAGTGAGGACCGAGTTACGAAGGTCTCGAATGCGGATTGGGTGGACCCCAAGTTCGCTGCTACAGGCCTAGTCATCGACGTCGTGAATCTCGCGGCCGATGTCTCTCTGGGAAACAAGACGGTCAGTGAGGTGGTTCGCCTGTCCACGAAACTGGACGACCAGCTCGTCGAGATGGAGAGGGGCCTCCCACCTCCCTGGCAACCTGAGCGTATATACACAAGCACCGATTCCAAAACAGTCTATGCGGGCTATTATGATACCTATACGGATCATTTCGTGGCTCAGGTGCGCAATGTTATTCGTTCCATGCGTTTGCTTCTTGCCGACCTGGCGTGGGGGCAGTGTGTTTCCTGCTCGAACCCGGCAGATGATCCTTGCGGGACGTCAGTCTCAACCCTTGTTCGCGATCTGTGCTGCGATATATGCGCATCTGTTCCACAATTTGTTTGGACCGAAGCACGGTCCGAGAACCGCATCCCGTTCACCCCCCTTCAGACCCTACAGTGTTACACCCTACTGAGCCCCTTATACCTAGCTGGGAAGCTGTCGCCGCAGTTGGGTATGCGGACCTGGGTCGTTACCATTCTGAAGTACATGGCAGATTACGGCGGAATGAGGGCCGCCAAGTCGGTTGCAGATATCTTACTGAACACCCCTCAAGTCTCATATTGGCAAGTGTACGCCATGCTGGGCAGCTACGCCTTCGCAGCGTAAAGAACGGAAGATCTATATAGTCTCTAGCTCCATGCAATGATTACTTCGCAAGGTTCATTTCGAAAGCCCTTCTGAGGGCTCGTTTCCTACTTCGAAATCCGCGCAAAACTTCCACCGTGTCTCTCTTTTGATACCTCGCTCCCTCCAGTCGTTGATCGTCTCTGGGAAGAAGGCAAGGTTTTCTCTGATTGATACATCATGTGCAATGACAACAAAGACGTCCTCACATACGTCTAACTCCTGAATCTTACGTACCGTATCCAGCGCAGCATCGTGATCGGGAAACAGCATATTCCGCGGCAGCGTCAGGAATGGCTGCTGTCGCACAGTATCCCCCAGCTCAAACTCGTGCAACAGTTCTCCCGGACAGGGAGCCGGGCCCCACCAGGCTGTGGCCGGAGAGGGCAGCGGCAGATGCGGCGACGGGCGCAACACCCCGGGATGATGGCACGCGTCTGCGCCCATGAGCACAAACGCCGGCGTGGGCGAGGACTGGACGCGGGCCAGCCCGCACATGTGCCCCACAGCGTGACCAGGAGCGTCCAGGAGGTAGAACGACCCGTCGCCGAAATAGTCGAAGGCGGCGAACCGCCCGATGCGCAGGGCCCCCTCGCCGGAAAACGTAATCTCCCTCACCGTCCGGCCCGCCGCGTCGCTGTCCAGCACGCTCGCGTCCGGTACACGCGGCCAGCCGGGCCATGATGCGTCCTTCACGCCTGGGCCGACGACCAGGTCGGTGGACGGCGGGAATGTCGACGGGTCGCCGATGTGGTCGAAATGGTTATGCGACCAGATTACGGCCTCGATATCTCTGGAGCGTACATGCAGGCCGCTCGCGTCGTGATCGAGCACGTGGGCGATGTCGACACCGGTTGTTGTCACCTCCGTGGTGGCCTTAATCAGCGACACAACGCGCGGCGCGTAGTTTTCCCAGTCCGGGCGGACACCCAGGTCGAACAGGACGTGCCGGGCGCCACGAGAGATGAGGAAGCAGTATATGGGCGCATGGAAGGGTCGGATGCGCGCGTTGGTCTGCGGTTGCACAAAGAGCGCCGGGTCGATCAACAGGAGCGTTTTGCTTTGAGACGTTTTAGACGTGATTTCAGCGGCCTTGCATCACCCTGATACAACATGATGGAAGTACCAGGAAAGACGGGCCGTGGAAAGTTTCACAGAGCGAGAAAGAGGAACAAAGGGGGAAGCAAGAACTTACGTGTCGATGACTCTCACGTCAGCCGTTGCTCCCGAGGCGGGAAGCTCCAGATGGGGAGACATGATTCAATTTTGGCCATGACGGATGGGGCTCTCACTCTGGAAGGACTCCGAGGTGGCGAGCGAATACATGTCTACATATGTATAAAACGATGAGTTTTGGACATGTGTGTGACCTTCTCAGCGGTGGCAAGGTGTTAAACTCGGCGTAGACCGACATGCCCTCCCTGCCCTGTTGAGCATGAAGGTGTGTCTCACAACAATGAATCGGGACCGAGTTCTGTACCAAGTGTCCGACAGATCCTTACCCAGACTGAACTTGAAGAGCTGGGGCCACAGGATTCCAGTTTTGCCTATAACTCAATCTGACATGTAATCTGACATGTGATCCTGCGCTGCTGATTATATACATGTCGCCGAGTTGGCTTTTGTACCTAGTACCGACCTACTTCGACGACTTGCTTATGCGACCTAGGTTAAGTACCCAGTACTTTTGCAATCCAGGTGCTTACTTATGTACATATAATTACGACTTCACCCCCAAACTGAGACCTGGCAACATCGCCCCGGATTTAACGGCGGTAATCGATGTTTGCACGAAATGCGCGTCTCTTTTGGCATCATGCAAATGTCCGTAAAATAAGGCCTGTATTGCTTCCTTCGACGTCAGTGGCTCTTTGTAAACGGTGTACCGAAATGTAGCTCACAAAAGGACCCTCGGGGAGATGCTTCTGAGCTGCTGAAAGTGCATGTAATTAGACTAGAAATACCAGCTGCACGCCCACATCGCATGCAGCTCAAGATCTTCGGGCTGTTTTTGTTGGCTCGATCTTCCACCGTCAACGAATTCATACAAGTATCTTTATGTAACCATGGCCAGCGTCGCCGAAAATCGCACATCGGAGACAAACGCGGAAGCTTCAAATAGTGATATACCAGACGAGAAGGGACAACAACCAAATGGCAACAACACCAACGTCTCCGATGCCGCGTCCGACTTCCCAGAAGGGGGCCGCCAAGCCTGGCTCGTGGTAGCTGGTGCCTGGGTCTCCTTCTTTGTCAGTTACGGCTTCATCTCCAGCGCCGGCGTCTACCAAGACTACTATCAGAGTACCCTATTGCGCGACTATTCCCCAAGCGACATCTCATGGATACCCTCTATCCAGCTCTTTGCGCTCTCTGCCTCAGCACCCTTCGTCGGTAGGATCTTCGATGGCCACGGCCCAATTGTTCTGGTCGCCGTCGGGACTTTTCTGCACATCTTCGGCCAGATGATGCAGTCTCTGTCAACGAAGTACTACCAGCTGATCCTGTCACAAGCTGTTTGCAGCGGCATTGGCATGGGTATGATGTTTCATTCGTCGACGGCATCAGTGGCCACCTGGTTCAGGCTACGACGGGGTCTTGCCTTGGGACTCGCTTCCTCAGGCTCGGGCGTCGGAGGCGTTATTCTACCGTATGTATAGGCATCGCTGGGGCAGCTTCGATACAAAGATATAAAACACATGCTGACGTTGCCACCAGTATCATGTTTGAGAACCTCGTGGGCCAGATTGGTTTCCCGTGGACCGTCAGGACTATCGCGTTCATGTTGCTGGCCATGCAGTCTTTCGCCATCTTCGCTGTCCGCTCTCGACTGCAACACAGCGCGAAGCCATTCAGTTTTATAGCGTTCCTGCGTCCCTTCAAAGATCTGAACTTCGATCTCAACGTTTTGGGCTGTTTCTTCGGGTCTTTGGGTATGCTGCTCCCTTTCAACTTTCTGAAAGTGTCAGCAGACGCAGCCGGTCTGCCACCGAGTCTGACCCCGTACTTGCTTCCAATTCTCAACGCAGTCAGGTAAGACTTTCTTGTGATTGCGAGGCACAGCTCAATTTCCTCGGGTTGGAATGTCGCTAATCGCATAATGTGGCGCAACAGCATCCTCGGACGTATCCTGCCGCTCTGGGCGGGCGACTTCGTGGGCGTGTTCAACATGGCCATAGTGTTCGTGCTCTACGGTGCCATCCTAGTCCTCGCCCTCTGGCTTCCAGGGGCTGCGTCCACCGGCGCGGTCATCGCTTTCACGGTACTGTACGGCATACCCCTGGGCTTTTTTGGTGCCGCAATACCAGCCCTGGTAGCGCGGATCTCGGACATTCGCGAGATAGGTGTTCGCATCGGCATGACCTTCATCATGAATGGCATCGCGGGGCTTTTAGGGAACCCACTTTCCAGCTTACTGATTGGCGTGGGACATACAACCGGCGCCAGGGCGTACGACGGCTTCAAGATATTCTGTGGAGTAGCTATTGTTATTTCGGCCATATTCTTCATCTTGGCACGCGTTCGCCATGGCGGCTGGTCAATCATGAAGATGGTTTAGGCCCGAGGAAGTCCTGTCTTTGTTTTCATGTACGAAAAATAGATTTCTTTACCTCTAACGTCTTCTATAGAGCCAGACGATATCAGTGATCAGTGTATCAACATAGTCTAAAGGACAGAGGGGGAAGCTTTTAAGCTTAATTAAAACAACGTGGGGGATCTTTTCGTCGTATGTACTTAACATGTCTTCGTTTCACAGCAAGCAACTTTGATAGGCGGCAGAGGCTGCCAACTCATCTTCTTGGCCAATCCCATGTGGTTCTCGCAACACTAAGGGCATCATCACATGTTAAGTCTGAGATATCACCTGCTCGTCCAGCCAATTTCGTAGGACCAAATATTGGCTTCCCTCAACGCCCCCCCCCCCCCAATCCCCCGAAGCGAGGTAGCATAGATAGATAGATGCAGCAGCGCCTGGGTAAAGCTCCTCCCAGCCCAACAATTCGTAAGTGAAACTGAACTACGGTCTGGCCCGATAACACCCATCATTCGTCTTGGCTCACTAATTCTGGGTCCCTGCATCCTCAACGGCTCGACAACAGCCAACAGGTAGCGCCGCGCCTGAGTTCACCCTTGAATGTGGCATATCTTCCAGCATATGCAAGATAGTGAGATGCGCATGATTACTCGGGGTACCGGCACCGAGTTTCAGATGCGACACAGATCATGCATTTGCAAAAACGTTAGGTTGTCATAGCGAAGGGCAAATAGGGGTGCTAAGATATATCCTGCAGGATCTCTGCAGGACAAGTGAACGTCAAGAGGCGGGAACCCAAGTTTCACGCCCTCCTGGTAATAGATCGCGATCATGTTCGTACTCCGAGCTCCGATTGCGCTTCTGCCTCGGGCTCCGACGTGCCACGTCTCTCACGTCGTCTGGTTCCGCATCGGCCTTGGCTCGCCTGCGCTCACTTTCGATAAGACTGGAATGCATTGCAACGCTGACATTGACATGATTCCATTCATTCCCACTCGACTTGCGTGCTTGTAATCTGGTGTGAGTTAATATGTATGATGCAATGGAGTAAGCAACTCCTACTGCCTTGATCATGGCTGACACATGATTCTGTCTTCTTGCAGGCTCTATATCGCTATGTACATCACTATACTCCTGGTGTGAGACGTACCTTCACAAAGTAAATAATTGCAAGGGTTGTTTCGAATGATAGATAAGCTGCTGTATGCCATCTATGTACACCAGAAGCTTGAATGGAAAGGAACTTCGGATACATTGAGATCTATACCATCTGAGATCATCTGCCATGAAGAAGCGTCATACCTGAGCCTTTGTATCGACTTGAATGCTGACGGGTATACCGATGTCAAGTAGAGCCCCCATGGCCTTTCCCAACTGTTCCGTAGTGCATCGAATGTTAAGAGATACTCGATGTATTGGCTGCTGCACCTCATGGCCAACGGGATTTTCCCCAGTGATTGCCCTGTCAGTGCGACCACCGGATAAGGTCGTCTGTGAACTGTGAACCGATGATGCCAGACCAGGACTGTCAGAATCATCGATCAGTGCGGAGGGGGCGGAATATTCGGGAAGCCTGATGGGACGCTTCTCAGACCCTGACAGGAACTCGTTAGACTAAAAAGTAGGGCAGCGTTCATGAACTACTCTATACGTACCCAGCCCGCTCGCACGCCTGCCACCATCCATTGGTACAACCGGCAGCTTATCGTTGTCTGTTGTTGTGGTCCAGTGAGAGCCGCGCGCCTGTTGAATGTGGTTCTCCCGGGTGCCAAACTGGCTGACAGGTGCAAATGAGATGCTGTTATCCATGATTGAATCCTGATAGCTCCCGGTTTCAAATTCTGGCCATTGAGTTGGCGACATAGGAAATTCTTGAGACAAGCTAAATTGTTTGTCAAGAATGAACTCCAGGCTTTGGTCCGTTGCTGGAGGTTGTTGGCGAGCTTCGTTGTGCAATATCAATCGCTGATTCAGGACCGAATCATTCATTCTCTCGGACTGTTGGAGCATAGTCGTAGCGGGCCTTGGTGACAAGGCTGAGGTCCGGGTCAATTTCTGACCTCTGTAGCATGCCACCTCCGGGTCTGTACTGCTTTTGTCATCGTCCTCGTCAGTGTCGTCGTCTGATTCCTCGTGAAACTCCAGCTCTTGGCCAAGCTGTGAGTCACACTGGTCCGAAGCATTAGCCGTTGAGTTGATAGCTGTAGAGAAGACCTCAGTTGGCAGTGAAGAAGATCCAGGTGTTATGTATGCCTGACTCTCGTCAATCCTGGTCTTGCGTGCCATCTGCAACATGGAGTAGCGATTCTTCAAAGCCAACGGTGGCCTTCTCGGCACATGTTCAGCCGCTATACTCGCCCAGTTTGTGCCTTGCATATTCACGGCGCGACACAGAGTCTCATCCTGTTCTATGCGTCAGTTCTATTGAACATATCAAAATTGGCAAGCCGGACTGGGGAGCACGAACCTCTGCCGGCGTCCAGTCACTGTGATTTATGCTTGGGTCCAACACCTGGGTCCAGTGACTCGAGCACTGGTCTGGGTGTCTCGTCCCGACCGCAGCAGCCACGAGCGTCCATTGCGGGCCATACTTGGCAAAAGCCTCAAGCATTCGCTCGTCTTCGCTTTCAGACCATTGTCCCTTTGACGTAAGCCCGGCGAGGCTGTTCCACCACCTCCGGCGGCAGTCCTTATTA
Source organism: Cytospora chrysosperma (assembly GCA_016808195.1). Lineage (NCBI taxonomy): Eukaryota > Fungi > Ascomycota > Sordariomycetes > Diaporthales > Cytosporaceae > Cytospora > Cytospora chrysosperma. Next base: position 2,274,551 of record JAEQMF010000012.1, read on the forward strand.
GTCCGCCCTGGGACAGATTTGGCCAGTTCGCGCCAGACTAATCCCCTGGACTGCAATGTTGCTGTAGGAGGGAACGGTATCAGCCCAAGCTTTTCAATATCTCATTGCGAGGTCTGAGAAGTAAATACCTTTGTTGACAGCGTTTCGAAGAAGTTCGTCCTCGTGTGCTGTCCAAGCCCGTCTTTGTCGACCCGCTGTGCTCGCTGCCTGCTGAGGCATGAAAACCTCTGGCGCCGTTCAGTGTCTCTTGTTTGAGACAAAAAGCAATGATGGATAGCTCCAAGATCTAAGCTTGGAACATAACCCAGCTCACTGACAACGTCCTGCAGGTTCCCAGTTGATCCTGAGTGGTTCGTAACAAGAAGTAAAATGGCCAGGTATTCAAGCACACGTGGGATTCCCGCAAAAGTGGTGCGTAGCAACAATTAAAATGGAGAAGAACCTTTATACAGTTTTGTGCAGCAGCCTAACGTTTTGGACCCACGACATGTGCAGAGGGATCGACAAAGTACAAAGTATTATATCAATTGATATAGACGCTCGGAATTGAATCGCTTACCGGGGATATGTATTACAACATTTGGAGGCTTGGAATTGGCTGCATGGCTATGGCCGCTTGGACTAGCGAAAGGCAACAGCAATGTCTACATCATTTGTTTGATCGTAACAAAGTATACTATATGACTATGAGCCGGAACATGCCGAAAACCTAATATCGTCAGCTTCTTCTTGAGCCACTCTGTGCCAAAAAGCTAGCCCGTGGCCAGATTATGGAGTGCGAGTACCTCCTCAGTACCCTGAATAATATTTATGATACGTCTGATGAGCGGGGTACGGATTACTGTACGGTCTCTTTATCTGGGTGGACTTCGTAGCGTTGTGTTGCGTTCAAAGCCGCAGTAAGCTGAACTCGCAGCCTCGTACCAGACTTGTTCAGTCTCGAATGCAACCCACGACTGATTATAATCAGATGTCTTTGGGGAAGGTCTGTGTTACAAGGTTTGAAGAAGGTCTCGAGCACACTTAAGTACTGACGAGCTTCTCTCGTACTTAGGGACTGATAGAGGTGAGTGACACTGTCACTTGTAGCTTGAAACCCCCCCCCCCCTGGTTCAGGTAGTGAATGGACGCCACCAAGCTTTTCCTGTCCTTATCAAACCACCTACCTAGGTACCACCAAAACCCTCCAATACTCCTGTCGGGCACCTTATCTAAATAGGCAGGTAAGAAATGCATCCTGGAAACCAGGGTGGGACAATCCTGTGGCTGATTGATAGCAGACGACCTACCTATAGGTAGGTACAAGACCTGTACCCGAACTCTACCCAACGAGCTTCGAAGTCTTCCCAGACCACTTAGATGCTGTCATCCGATCTCCATTCATCTCTAAGTACAGCAACTAAGTGCGCAATGGCTTGATTCCTGCTGTATAACCCAACCATCGCATACCCATGTGGTGCAGTCTTATTGCGCTACTGCATAACTCGGCTCCTACCTGTTCTTGGTGCTGACCTGCTGCTGCTGCATGAAGGAAAGGTGCTTATACGGGTCATGCAACTCGTGCAGGTGTGAAGGGCTCTTAGTAGTGAGGAACGCCACCACTAGGCCCGCACCGTCGGAGGAACTATACACAGACAACTCAGCGTCTACAGAGCGGATGCGACTACGAAGAGAACGGAGTTGTTGTGGTACGTCATTACCATAGAGACACGACTGCTCCTGCTGCGACGATTGTGATACGGGTGAATTTGGGTTCGAGAGTGTACTTATGATCCGAGGCTTGATTTGGTGGCTCGTTCGAGGGAGGTGGCAATAGAGGGTGAGAAGTCCTGAGGTCGGTGTATCGTCGGACTCCTCGGGAGCTTGTGCAACATGCAACATGCAGTCAGCAGCACGGCACAGCCATCCGGACGCATGACGCTTGTTTTTAGCAGTCCTGAAGCAAGAGCCACGTTGCTACATTCAACCGATGCCAACGTGCACGAACTCTTCGCATCGCATGAGCCGGTTGTATTTTGAGCTCGTCGTTACCCAAGACGAAGAGAGATATAGTAGGTACGGCACGGATGGTGGGAAAGCATAAATCTGAGCCAAGCAGTTCTTGGACAGGTAGGTCCCTGATAGATTACCAGCCAGTCCTGGCTCTATTACTTATATAGCGATGTCTCCCCAAGTATCCCGTTACTATAAGCATAATCTGCCAACCCTGGGAAGTCACATATGCCGCGGACCCACACCACCACTACTAAAGATGTTATCTAAAGATTTTAGCGAAGCCCACCTCGCCTTTCACTGTATTGACCGTAGCATGATTGAAATTGTAACTCGAAATGACGGAAAGTCGGGGAAGTGAGCCGCCACCGGACACCTGGGCATGATGGAGCAGGGTGATTCCCCGGACTCAGGCAGCAGGACACATCAGGAAACACGATGGCTGCACACGATCCTCCCAAAAGGTGTCCTACAGCATAGCGTATCACCACAGAAACCCTCCACTTCGACTGGCTAGATGCTGATGTAGCCTTGAAATACAGCACCCCTGGACTTCTGACGTCCGACAGTCCCAGATTCAGCCCAGCCACGGAACAGTCTGATCCTGACGCCAGATTACCCACCTCAGCTGTCAAATATGCCAATCAACCAAGTGGCGATTGTGCATTACCCATTTTCCACCTGATTAACTGGGACAGCACCAAACTGTATGATAAAGATAACCCCGAGTGTATCCACTATGATTTTTGATGGAAGGTGTCCCAACATGAGAAGATCCGAGCGAGACGACTTTGTTCAGGGACAGATTCCCAATCTAGTCGTAGCTCCAAGCAATTTCTGGAAAATCACCTTTCAGCCACGCCTTGCAATCCTATTGAAAGATGAGGCCAAATTACCAGGAGACCAGTATACGTATGAAGAAATAACTATCGAGATATCTGTCGAGCAAAGCCGTTAGCTAAAGAAGCAAGTCAAGGGCTTAGAGATCGATTGGCATATACTGAATAGCCATATGGAAGCCCTCGAGGCTCTGTTCGCGAGAAGAGGAAGATTATTCTTGGCATAGATTTTGGTTTCAGAGGAAGCGCCAAGCAACTCTTCGCCGGCCAGGGGAGAGAAGAAGGGAAAGAGCGCCACCGAGGCGTAAAAGCTCCAGAGAGCCGCCGATGTTGGTCTCGGGACTATCATCTATAAGCATCATTGCTGCAACAGGGGCCCCACTGCTGGCCAGATGAGCGAGGGAACCACCATAGGCTGCTGCTAAGGCACCTTGAATATATCAAAGGAAATATGAAGGAGGGGGGGAAAGAGGGGGAGGTCCAGATCAATGCTGAGATCCCGTCAAATATCCTCAAAGACGTGCTGGATGACAGTCGCAAGCGGAAGGCAGAGGACGCGATTGACTATCGCAGCTATAAAGCCCGTGTTTCAGCCAAAGGCCAGGACTGCGATGCAGCCGGGGCAGCCTACTTAGGTATGTTGATGACCTTGGGGACGGTGAGGGGGATAGGCTCGAGGAGTACTGTGCTTGGAATCAACACCAAGTTAACAGCGACAAACGGAGAGAGGCCCTGTAGGCTGCGAATGAATTCGCGTTGGATCAGTTTCTCGAACTGAACTCTATCTTGCAGCACCCAAAGGTCGCTGCTACTTTGATGGTCAAGGGCGGAGTGAAACCATGCATCGCACTACAGTTTGTGAGCAGCATACAAAAGTCGGGGTTCCAGCAGGAGACTAAGATATGGGAAGTTTTCCTGTCTCAGCTGTAGCTTCTACCTGCATTTATTCAGGTGATTTTAGGATAGATATACCTGTATAACGAAAGTGACTCCGCAATATCGGCATCATCTCCAACGCTCTATGTTTATTACGTGGATGTTATGTGCTACCCTAGGGTACCTAAGGGCAAATCAATATTTCGATAGACTACTATTATCCCAGCTCTTCAATTATTCAATCAAATAAATAAACAGGAAGAATGAGTCAACGTGAACTCTATCATTATTATTGAGCGATGAGAAGACTCTGGAACCAGAGGAATCTGGTCTCGTTGCATACTTGCTTGCCCCATTCGCCCGAAATGCTATCAGTAATTATCAACTATATCTTGGCAATATCTTAACGAATACTAGTACGCCGGTCCATGTGCCCGTCGTGTCCCGTTCAAGATAAATGCGGAGTCCTACGCCTAACTTCTGTATCGGGATAGCCTAGGCCCTTATTGTTGAACTGGGTAGCTAATGGAATATCGTTGCAGTAGCTACCCAGGAGGGCGACCTCCCCACCCGTGGAAGTGACTGGTAATGTGGACCTATATAGCCAAGTTATTGCAGATCAACTGGGTACTAGCTGGGAAGCCCTGTCTGTCAAGCTTGCAGTGTCTGCCATGCAGCATAATGCTGTCAGCCATTCACATGGCGCCAAATGCTGAGTGCCGAGCTTTTGTGTGGCTTGAGCGGGACCTTATACTGGAGATAAGTTCACGCGGCGTGAGTGGTCGCAACTGACATCTGGATGGCTTAGATGGGTAGGCTGGGGAGCAAAGGAGTAAGTGCTGGTGGCCTGGTTTTCTTTCTCGGTCGCCATTGATTCAAGCAACGATATAGAAGGCAAAAACAGGCTCTGTGATAGGATTGCTGCCGTATGTCAAGCTCATTCGGAACGCTGTGCAAGTCAAGCGGTGTACAATGGGCGGGCAAACGGCGACATCCCGGACCCCGCGCCGGGGGAGAATACCATCCCATGCCAAAGGTTGGAGGCGCGAGTGTCTTGCCCGAAGATGCTGACGTCGAAATCACCTACCGTGTCAACGAAGCCCTGGAGGGCGGTATTACCAAGGCTGGCAAGGGCCTGGCCAAGACTGTTCATCGAGGCGGTGGACACCAACCACCGTAAGTACGCCATGGCCGACCCCCAACAAGAACCAACGTGAGTGGATTGTCACCGTTGCGCAGTTTGACTGTGCTTATAATTGGCAGAATGGCATCCATGGCGAGCTGGCTGCCTAGCCGCAATGTTCAAACATATTTATCAGGCGGAGGTTACGGTGATACCTCCCGGTATTGTACATATCTTTCCTTGTTTGACGTTTTAAAGTAAATGTTCTTTTCTTGTGCGACAGGCTAGCCTCGGTGTCGATGTGGTAATGGCTTTATATCAAGGGTACGCTGGTACCAGTAGATTTTACTGAAAAATAGGGCACGATAATGACAGAGAGCAATCATCCCAAAGCCGTGGGATACATCGCTAAAAAGATGCTCGACAAGCTGAAATGTATCCATGAGTCAAACTTGAAGATGAAACCTTTTGGCCACCTGTGCATAAACGGTGTTATCCGGGCGGTTGAAGCTATGAAACTGGCACTCAGAAAAATTCGTATGATTCTCAGTCAGCGATCGTCGTTGGGTGCAAAAAAGGGTAGGAAGAGTGTGAGATAAGTAAACCTCCAGGATGGGCGTGAACATTATGATTCTTTTGGAGGCCGGGATAGCCTTCGGGTAATTAAGTCCATGTCGAAAAACCGCTGAGCTAGCCAACTGGAAGGATGATCACCCCTAGCTGTGCAAGAGAATGTTTGGTCAACTGGTCAATAAGTGGCTGTGCAACAGTCCAAGAGATCTGAAATTATGGTTGTCGTTGTCGTTGTGGAGCACGAGGTTCAAGCCGATGTTGAACCGTTGGAGTACCCGTGGACTCGGCCATTGCGTTGGTGCCGTATACAATCGTAAGATGGTCAGCTGGTCCGGAAAGCTTTACGCGAAGATCGTAGTCCAATGTCGCATATTACCAGCCTCTGGGTGCTATACGCCATAGACCGTAGTGGCTTTGGTTCTGAGGAGGTAGGGAGGAGCAGTCTGACGTGGACGTGCAGTCAAACCCAGGCTGTTGATGTGGTCGAAGGGTCTGGCGGTGCATTCTGTAAGGACAACGAGAAGAACCTGGAGAGCCTCTACGCTCGCTGACAGTCGAATCCTGTCAAGAATTATACTCGTCGCTCTATGTAGTGATCTGTCTCGCAAGGCTTGTACTTAAGTATTAAGTGCTGACTGGGTGCGTTTCCTGGCCTGCACTGTTGGCTCGGGTCGGGTCTGGCCGTCTTGGCGAACAAAAGCATACCTGTAGAGTTAGTTGGGTATCGCAGATGCGGCATTCTCCAAGAACCCGGTTGTCGAAAATGTGCATCTGCTGGGATGGTAAAGTGTAAAGGAAGGCTATGTGCATCGTACACTGTATGCTGTTGATAGTTATGATCAGTAAAGTCGTCATTTAAAATCCGATGCCCAAAATAGGAATCAGGGGCAGCCATATGCATGAGAAGTTCAATTCCGCGGATAGACACAAGATTTATTGGCCAGCACCCGCGAATAATACCAGAGTCATTACACAGTGGTGACCACCAGGAGCAGGCTGGAGTGGCTTGGCCCATTCTTGGCCACGATACCCGACCCACTCTTCGATGGATTTGGACAAGGATGGTTGACTGACAGCTGTCGAGACAAGCAGTGATCAGCCCATGGAATCTGAGACTACGGACCGGTGCCGTACTGTATAGGGTTTAAGTCCCCTTTAGTTCCAACCGGCCAAACTTACACGTGCAATCAAATCGCGGCGGAACTACTATGTAGAGACGTGACTGTGACTTTGTCTGGAATATACGTACTTACAGTACCATAATAGTAGAGGAGTGGTACAGCATTGCAGATCACGGCACATCAATCCGGGGAAATTGTTAGCTGATCTTTCCCACCTCCAGAGCTATTTCCTAGCCTCCATATCATAGTGCACTCCTTACCTAGTACTTTATGTAGGTTTGCTTTCCACACCGTATACGAATACGGCCATGCCCTCCACCTAATAAAGCTGTGGAGCCTAGTTGGCGGATTTCGGGGTTGCGAAAGACCCCGACGGAATTTCCTGTCTTGAGGGCCCAATTCCGCTGCAATGCCGTTTCAAGTCAAGGTATTGTTTGTGTGGGGAGGGCGGACTTCCCTGGTCGCCAGTCACTGTGCAGTGTGAGCGAGGTCGACCGGGATCACTGAGCAGGCAGACTTCGCACCGGCACCTGTGAAGCCCATTACACCCTTCCCCCCCTTTTTTGCTTCGCCATGCAGCCATACACCATGTAGGATTGTGTTCCACTTTAGACAGACTATGTGGACTCTACGTACGGAACAACGGCGTGGGGGACCGTCCCGAGAATTCACTGCTTGGACGGCACCACCTTGATATAAATTGGCCAAGTCCACTTGCCTCTTTTCGTCGACAAAGTCTCAACAAGTAGCTACTTTTGAACTCCTGACCAGGACCAGAACCAGACAGACATCACCAGACAGACAATACCGCACCTATGGAGACCCCTTCAACCACCACGACAGCATCTGGCTTGATGGCTACACAATGGCCATTCATTGCCACTGCACTGCTTGCTTGCGCTGCAACATGGGTTTTTCAATTCCTGCTGAAGCAAGCCCCTTTGTCCAAGATACCGTTCATCGGCGCTGAACTAGGGAATACTGAAAAACGACGAGTCGCGTACATGCGGAGTGCTAAGCAGCTTTACTTGGACGGATACAGCAAGGCGAGTAGCCAGACTACATCGGACATCTTTGCGAACTCGAGTTATTAACCTTCATGGTTTACAGTTCAAGAAGGGCATCTTCAGGATCACCACAACAAGACGTAAGTTTCCCAGGCTCCTTTCGCAGAATGGTCCGGGGGCTTTGCCTTTTGCTAACCACCAAATCTGTCTGCAGCATCCAATGTCATTGTTGTTGACCCTCGGTTCCTGAGTGAACTGAAGGACCTCCCCGAGAACGTTGTCAGCTTTTCCGCATCGTCCAACGAGGTTTGTGGCTGCTCCAGGGAAAACGAATACTCCTCAGGAGGAAGCGATCTGTTTCTCACACACATAATAGATGATGCATGCCAAGTACACCAACCTCCGGTCTGACCGTCCTATTATCCCCCACGTAGTCAAGAATGACTTGACTCCCGCGCTGAGTATGCCTCTCAATTGAAGTCAAGACGCGTTGAAGACTCGCTGACGTGACTCTAGACCGACTGAATCCTATCATCGCCGAAGAGGTCGACCAGTGTTACCAGGAGGAATTCCCGCCATGCAAGGACTTCACCCCCGTGAACATCAACGCCAAACTCCTCCGAATCGTGGCCAAGGTCTCCGGACGAGTCTTCATCGGACCTGAGCTGTGCCGAACTGAAGAGTACATCGAGACTGCTATCAACTACACCAAGGACATCATGGGCGCGACGCGCGCCATCACCGTGCTCAAGGCCTGGCAGCGCGTCTTCAAGGCCTCCTCCCTGCCCCAAGTCAAGGCCCTTCTCAAGCGGGAAGAGTCGGCCTCCAACTACATGCGGCCCATCATCGAACAAAGAATAAAGGCAGAGAAGGAGGATCTCGACTACCAGAAGCCGGATGACCTGTTGCAGTGGCTCATGGACGGCGGCCAGAACAAGTATGGCCCGCAGGGGACCCACGAGCTCGCCTCGATCCAGCTGGGTATGACCTTTGCCGCCATCCACACGACCACCATGACGGCCACCAACGCCTTCTACTGCATCGCCGCCATGCCGGAGATCATCCCGGAGCTGCGCGAGGAGATCCGCACGGTCCTGCGGGAGTACGGCACCTTCACGACGCAGGCGCTGCAGAAGATGAAGAAGCTCGACAGCTTCCTCCGCGAGACGATGCGGCTCTACCCCATCAACTTCACGTCCTTCCACCGCAAGGTGCTCAAGACCTTCACCCTGTCCAACGGGCAGGTCATCCCGGCCGGCTGCACCATCGAGGTGCCCTCGTACGCCATGTCCATGGACGACGAGGTCATCGAGAACCCGGGCCAGTTCGACGCCTTCCGGTCGTACCGCGCGCGCGCGCAGGAGGGCCTCGCGGGCGTGAGCAAGGCCGGCGCCGGCGCGGCCAACCAGTTCGTCACCGTGAGCCCGACCAACCTCACCTTCGGGTACGGCCGCCACGCGTGCCCCGGCCGCTTCTTCGCCGCCAACGAGATCAAGATGATCGTCTCGAGGGCGCTGCTGGACTACGACATCAAGATGACTGACGGGGCAAAAGAGAGGTACGCGAACCTCGAGTTCGGCCCGCAGAACATCCCGGACGTGTCGAAGGAACTTCTTTTCAAGCGGGTTGCCATCTAGGTGATGCATGTGGTCGTTGCATTCTTTGGGCGAATTGCTTGCTTGATTTATTCTTTGAAGGTGGCATATGCTGGAGTTTGGTTTCGTTTCCTTTGTCCGGTCTCATCAGCGATTCCATCTCCTTTGTCCGGTTTTATTAGCATCTAGATTCTGAAATTGTAAATACCTACATATCATATGTACAATACCACCCAACATGCCACGAAGCTTGTGGTCCAAACGCGCTGACTGAATCCCATAATCATGGTCCTCGGTGAACCAAGGGCCTCCAGAAATTGCAAACAGCCAAAGTGACAGTAGCTTTCGATACTACGCTGTAGACAATGGCTCGCACAGGAACGGGATAGCTGGTGAGAGGCACATGTAGGACCACCACAAGACTCTTCCTCTCTCTGCACCCGGCGCCTCTTCCGCTGTGGGTGAAAGGTTGACGGTGAAGTTTCACGCTGCATACCCTGTCACGAAAACATTTCGGCAGAATATACAGGAACGGTATAGCGTTATCCAAAGAGGTAGGCGGCCACCGCGTGAAGGAGGTGGGCCGTTTGCGTGCAAGTCACGTGCGGAAGAACTTCTACAGATCTATATAAACCTGCTTTCCCTCCCACCCTTTACTTCCTTTTCCTCCCTTCCTTCCTTAGCTCTCTTTGTAAGTCTCCTGCCTGTATCGAGAACTGAAGGGGACTGTTGCTAACGTTGTTGTTCTCCCAGGCCTTTTGGCTTAGATCAAGTGTAGTATCTGTTCTTTTCAGTTTAATCTCTGAAAGTACTCTACGGAGTACCATCGTGATTATTCCTATTTTTGTCAATCGGTTTGACGATTCTCTGGGCTTGCCCATGGTCGTCTTCTACTGTGTCCTCGGTACCACACTGCCTCCGAGTGACGCGACCACATCTCTTTTTTCATCGCAGTCGTGGGCTTGCCCGCGATGTGACGAAGAAGGACGCTTCGATTATGGAGAGACGGACCGTTCAGGCCACCGTTGGGACATAACGGAGATACAAAGAACTGACCAAGAAGATTTATTCGGCATCGTTGCGATCTCTGACTCTGTCTATGCCTGCCTGCTTCATCCTTTGCGACTGAAGTGCCGTGACTACAGGCCTCACAGCACTGGAAAGAAGGTTGCAAATGCGATCTCGCCGATCTGTACATCAAGTTGACTGATCATCATAGTTTCTGAAAAGGTGGATGGACTGGTCGCAATAATTATATTTTCACATGTGAGACATGTTGACATAAGTTGGGTAGCATCATCTCCAGAGTATAACCGCAACCATAGAACGCCTGATCTTCGAAAGCCTAATTTTTCTTGATAAAGGATAAGGAACCTCGGCAGACTTCATCCTTGTTCATCTTGGCTTCAGTGCAGTGGGTAGTTGTGACCTGCTCTAGCTGGGTTTTGAGATTGTATTCTCTTTAACCTTGGCTTGTTGTCGACCCGCATATCAATGTTTCCGATCAGCTGTTCCTCCGAATTGTTTCGGAGAACTTGATAGGTCGAACCAGCGTCTTTCCTAGCATACCTAAGTAGTCAGCGACTTCTGAGCCACCACTGCTCGCTCCCCGTAAAAGATGGTACGGAAGGGGATGGACTCCGTGACTCAACCAGCCAAGGGAGCATTGAAGACGTCAATATAGTTTACTATCAGGTTGCGCAAGCGCAAGCGGCCAGTCTACACAAATGAGACTACCTTTGAAGCGACCGGTAGTTCGTTGCCCACCTTGTGCCTCTTTTCTCCCGCCCAGGATTTCGCTCTCATAATAAACAGGAAATAGCGGCAACGAGAGGGAGATCGTAGGCCTGTCTTGATGTCAATGCGCAGTATATGAAGACGTTACATGTTATGTACAAGTCACTTGAACTTTCAGGACAGCCGTGTCATCTCGGAAGCCCGGAGAATGTCGGATTTTCATGTAAATAACTACGACCCAGCTCTTTGTGGAACTTATGGTTTGAATACCACCTTTTGGGCCTTCATTGCGTCGAACAGCGCATAGCCTTCTACAGCTGAGGAAAGCGGCATTATCTGGTCGAACATGAACCTAGAAAATCGAAATCCAGGTCAGCTCAGATCTTCTCTTCGTTCGCTAAGATGGTTTTTTTTTATCGATCAAAGAAAGCTGGAATGGGAACAGACCCAAGTTGCGACTGCCGCTCTTTCAGTATCGGAAGCGCCTCAGAAAAGACGTGTCGAACGGGGCAGCGGCCCATCTGCAAGCGCAGGTTTTTCCTTAGAAGAGATATTAGACCATTCCCGTATCCCATGCCCAGGAGCGGAGGGGGATAGCTTACCCATAACCTTCGGTTGCAGACCATGGTATCTGTCACTGGTCAGTCCAAGTCTTCATCTTCTCCACTGCGTGGTCTGAAAATAATTACCTCAGCATTATGCACACCAATGCTGCTGACGGCACCAAACGGCCGCACCAGCTCGTACGCAGTCCTCAAGGCAGGCGAGAGACCGACCACCTCAACGACCATGTCTGCACCGTGGCCTTCGGTGACTTGCCGAATTCGCTCCTGCATCTTCTCCATACCGTCCTTGAAATTGAGAGGCTCGGCCCCCAGCTTCTTGGCAACCTCGAGACGGCTATCCACGCTGTCAATGGCGAACAAATGCTTTGGCTGGAAGTGAAGAGCGGTCAGAATCGCGCAGAGACCAACAGGGCCGCATCCGATGACCACCATCGTGGACTCCTTCACGTTCACTGTCGGGGACAAGTCCAGGGCGCTCTTGACGCCAAAGTACCCCGTCGGGAAGACGTCAGCCATCAGGATCAAGGCCTCGTCAGAAATACCCTCGGGCGCTCGCACAACAGTGCCGTCAGCCAGAGGCACCCGCACGAACTCGGCCTGGCCACCGTCGAGTTTCTCCGTGCCAAAGACCAGACACTTGTCGCAGCGGGACGTCCAGCCATTCTTGCAGTAGTAGCATTTACCACTGCAGCTGTTAGCCAGCTGAATCCACCCACACCACGCGATGGTGGGTTGGAGTCTTACCAAGACACAGTGAACGGTGAGACGATTTTGTCGCCGACCTCGACCTTTCGCACGGCGGGCCCGGCCTCGACCACGACGCCTGTAAACTCGTGGCCCATAATAACGCCACCCGGAGCAGACTCATACCCACGGTAGACGTGTAATTCACTAAGGCATGATTAGCAAGGCAAATGATCAGAGAATTTGGCAGAGACGAGATGGAAATTCATACGAGCCGCAGAGAGCAGTTGCCTCGACCTTTATAATGATGTCCTGGTCATCCTGGACTGAGTAATGTCAGTGATTTTCCAGATTATAGTGGTGAGGGAGAACAGACTCTGAGGAACTGGCCGATCTTGAATTGAGACTTTGTATGGTCCATCAAACACGACAGCCTTCATTGTGCGTTGAGCCATTGAAACAAAGGGGGCGAGTGGAGGTTTGAAAACTCTAATTATCAAGTACCTGAACAGAACAATTGAGAGAAAAAGACAGTAGAGATTGAGAATAATAGAGAGAAAGTGAAGAATAAGTACAAAGCACCTGCGGGCGTACTTATAGAATGCATGTGGTAAATACAGGGGGAATGGGTATTCTGCGTTTATGCATGTACCGGGGCGGAGGAGTCGGAAGTAGCCTGCCAATACAAGTACAATGTACCCAACCACGAAACCATGTTAAGACTTTACTGCAGTAGTACATACCTGCCTACATGCGACTTACTAACGTCGCAGGTCGAGGCGACTGGTTCCGCCGGCTCCAAGCAGGATTCACAAGGTGGGGCGCCCTAGGAACGGCCCCTACATGGCCATACTACTTTACTATCTCGGCTAAAGTCCTGCTGTCTTTCTCTTACTAGGGTACTGGTATGCGCAGGGTACTGATGAACCACGTTATAGATAATTATATCTATGAAAGACTTTATGAAATGACAATAAACAAGTGTTGAAGTGTTGAAGTTGATCGGATAAAAAATGAGCGAGATATTCGTAAGTGTAGTTGGGTAGTTGGAAGGACGGTGAGTGATTACGGGGGGCGGAGTTGGGGGGCGAGTGGGTGCGTCAACTTATAACATTCTATAAAAGTTCTAGACAGTAATACGAAGCACCTTGACTGATACTCAGTCCAATAAAGACACTATGAAAAATCATTCTCTCACAAAGTCCGACAGATAACTTTCAAACAATCCGACCAAAGCTTTGACACGCTCTTCGCTGATGGCAGAAGCCCAGTAGTCTAGCCTTGCCGTAATTCCCTCGCTATTTTCGCCATCATCGTGATCGGCGTCGTCATCAATTCCCAGAAGAATATCATACTAAATGCTGTTAGCGGTCCCGTTATCTCAAATCATGCTGCTCCAGCGTGAGACTTACCTCGTAGGGATCTCTTGATTGAACACTGTCCAACACCAATCCCTCATGGTCACTGTCCGGTTCTTTCACCTCGGGCCGGCCGAATCTGCGGTAATTAATCGTAGTGTGGAAGAGTGCTTGATGCGGTGAGGAGCCATGCAAGCGTTGGTGGTATTCCCAGAAGGAAAGATGCTGATGAGGCAGACAATTAAGCCAATCGTCGTAGCATCTCTTGACCACGTCCGTCACGCCTTCAGACTCGGAGATGCTAAGTCGGCGAGGGAACACGCTAAATGCTGGACCGATGACCTGACGGATGCTATCGATCTCACGGTTGGAGGACACGCAGCCCAGAATCACCTCGTCGCTGGAGGTCAGGCGGCGAAGAGCGAGGGCCCATGCGGACTGGATAAGCACAGGAGGAGTGATGCCCACGGCAAGGCATGCTGAGCGCAAGCGTGAGGAATCAGGGATGGATACCGTTCTGAAGCGGAAGTCCTGGAGCGAGCCGTTCGAAGTGCCATCAGATGGGAACAAGCAAGGGCGAGCGTCGCGCAGGTAGCCCGACCAGAACTGCATCGCCTCATCAGTCGGGCGGGTTTGAATGTAGTGTTGGTAGTGGTAGTACTGAGGAGTTGATGAGACAGGGGCGGCGTCTGGGTCATTGTAGCACCGCTTCACGCAGTCGAACAGCTCGTCGACACACCCTCCATCGATCAGAGCATGGCTCACGTTCAGAGTGCACGTCAGTGTCTTGTTGTTCTCCCGCCGAATCAACATTTGATGTGCTGGCAGATGCTTGATCTCCAGAAGATCCTCGCTTTGCTTGTAGCCTGAGCGATCCTTCCTTGCAATGTAGTGGATCTCGGGTTGGTGTTCTCTCAGGACGTACTGATGCCATGTGGAGCCTCCAGGCAGGGAGACGAGCACAGTTCGAAGGATCTCGTGCTGAGCAACTGTCTGTTCCCAGGCTCGCATGAATCGGCCGACGTCAATATCCCCGCTGCGAGACCTCGCAGTGAAACTCATTTGCGGTTGGAAGACCCCGACGTTGGACGAGCGTGCGTCAAGGATGGCTTGTTGAACCGGTGTGGCTCTCGAGAGTCTTATGCACCTAGTGCCAGCAAGTTCAGGCACGTGTTCGACAATGCGAGCGAGTAGAACCTCATCGACGGCTTTGACGGAAGCGTTGACTAGTGCGGGTTGCTTCTGTTGTGGAGTCAAGCGATCCTGAGCCCGCATGACTTTGGCAAGCTCCCGTAGCTGAGGATTGCGGAAGACATCAGCCACAGTGACAGCCAGCTTCTGCGCGCGCGCGGCCGAGACGAGGGCTATGGCCCTGATAGAGTCACCACCGAGCTGAACAAAGGTGTCATCGGATGATATGGCTTCTGCGTCCACCTTGAGGACCGTCGACCACAAATCGAATACCACTTTTTCCATCGGAGTGGCTGGCCCAAGTCTTACTCTGCTTTTGGTACTCGTGTGTCGCAGTAGTTCGCTTGTGGTTTTGCGAGAGCCGATGGCCCGAAGCATTTTCCTGTTGATCTTCTTCGACTCTGTTGTTGGAATCTCCTGCAGAGGAATAACCGTGGATGGAATCATGTAAGGAGGTAGGTGGCTCTGCATCCTCTGCAGAACGGCAGAGGAAAGCTCGTCGAAGGAGCCGTCGGCAGTTGCCTCTGCTATACCAGAGTCGAGAGCCAGGAAAGCAACGAGGTATGCCTTCTCGGGATCATCTGTGGGCCGGACGACATCAATTGCAGTCGCAAATTCCTTCATAGATGGAGCGTGAGTTTCCAGAGACTCGATGAAATGGTGGTCCACCTCGTCGAGCTCGATCCGTTGGCCACGGATCTTCACCTGGCCATCCCGGCGCCCAAGCAGCTGCAAGCTCCCATCGGCATTGTACCGAACCAGATCACCGGTCTTGTAGACGCGACGTCGGTGCTGGGAGGGGTCGTCTGAAAGCCAATCAGGGACTTCAACGAATGTCCTGCTTGTCGTGTTGGGCTGATTGAGATACTCCCGCGCAAGAGTAGGACCTTCGACAAGCAATTCGCCAACGACGCCGATTGGCACGAGGCGAGTCGAGTCGTCGACATCAGCGATCCAGCACAGGCCGTTGATCATGTTACCAGCGTCAGGTGGCATATGTTCACCTGGCTTCAGGATGCCGCCTGTGCACATAGACACCTCAGCGGGACCAGACACCGTGAAGACCTCGGCGTGCTGTGCCCAAAACTCTACGTCGCGCTTTGAGATGGCCTCGCCGCCGAGACGGAGCGTGCGCAACCCTGTCAGGCGTGCGGGATTCAGCTGTCGGGCGAATGAGGGCGTGAAGAAAGCTTCGTTTGCGCCTAGACGCATGAACGAACCCTCTACGTCGTCGAGACGTTCTTCGTCTGATGGGATGCAAACGGAGCCGCCATTGACGAGCGTTGCTAGTGTATCAATGACGCTCATGTCGAACGTAAATGCTGAGTATTGAAACACTCTAGAGTTGCCTACATGTCCGTTAGCTCCTGGCACTGTGACATGGAGGAGAGGGAGACTCACAGTTGAGCTTGATTCCCGCACCTAGTGCGTGGTAACTGGAACTCAGTGACCTGTGCTCATGGACAATGCCCTTCGGCACACCGGTCGAGCCACTTGTGAAGATGAGGAAGGCAGCATCACGAGGTGTGGCGGTGGAGACCAGAGGAGTCGCCGCATTGCCGCCTGGGTTCAAGGCTTTGGCTCCTGGACCAATAACAATGGCTTTCTCAATCAAATTTGTCGCAGTATCGTAGTAGCCCTGACCACAAACAATTATGCTAGCCTTGGATGCTTGAACAATCGTTTCCATGCGAGCAACAGGATGATTGACTGAGTCCAGACACACACAAGCCGCTCCAGCCCGTAGTATTGCAATCATGGCTACTACAGCCCATTTTGACTTGTCGAAGAGAATGGGTACCACTTGTCCAGTCTTCACGCCCTGCTCCTGGAGGTGATGACCGATCGTATGCGTCAGGTCCTTCAGCTCCTGGTACGCGAAGTCGCCATCCCAGGCGCAGACGGCTTGAGCCCAGGGAATCTGGTCACACTTCTCCAGGATCAGATCGTGGACGCACTTATCGATGGAGTCGAAAGCGATCGAGTTCCATATGCGGATCTGCGCCAGATCCTCAGCGCTGAGACTGACGATGTCGCGGATCTGCATCTCAGCCGGCGAGCAAAGTTGTGTCATAACGTGAGAGAATTGAGACAGCAGGTGGTTGACCTGGAATTCTGAAATCACAGTAGAATCAAAGCGAGTCTTCATGATCAGGCCAGTGGTGGTCAGCTGACACTCCAGATTCACCGGATAAGTGTCAATGTCAGAACGTTCAACGGAGGTTTCCACGAGAGAATAACTTTGGCTGTCTTCAACTGGTTGGATTACCATCAACGTCTGAAAGCCGCAGACCTGGTTCGTCTCGGCAGTGAAGGTGCTGATGGTATGAAGACCTGCTTGCTTGAACGATATTTGCTCAAGTGTTTCCGACTGTAGTCTCTCAAGCAATGTGGATTTCATATCGTCGTCATGCAGACGAACCACCGTGGGAACCGTTGCAAACGTCGGGCCAGTGATCGCTTCCACGCCGGGGAGATCAGCTTTGCGACCGGATATGGTTGTGCCAAAACTGACGTTCTTGTCTTCGGTATGTCGCGACACAGCAATAGCCCAGGCAGCTTGCACGAAATTGGACATGGCGACATGCGGAGCGAACTTTTGCTCAAGAGTGACGCTCTTTTCGATGCTTCGGTCAGGGTGCGGCAGGTAGGACGCCGAAGGCAATTTTGGGAAGTGAATCGGTGGAGCACCAGAAAGCC
Organism: Cytospora chrysosperma; assembly: GCA_016808195.1. Taxonomy (NCBI): domain Eukaryota; kingdom Fungi; phylum Ascomycota; class Sordariomycetes; order Diaporthales; family Cytosporaceae; genus Cytospora; species Cytospora chrysosperma. The sequence continues at coordinate 2,291,913 of JAEQMF010000012.1, forward strand.
TAAGGCTCCAGAAGTTGCGGACGGCCTCTGCAGGTAGAGACTTGGCATACCGGATGAAGTAGCTGTATGGGACGGTGGCGATCGACTCGTGTCCGTTACAAAAGTCTTCCAGTTGCCTTTGCAGCAGTGACATGGACCAGCCGTCGTAAAGAGCATGATGCAGCGTCCACGTCAGAATGCGCTTGGATGACTGGCTGTCGTATGATGTCTCGAAGCGGCAGAGGGAATCACCCAGTCCCAATTCTGTAGAAGAGAGAGAGGTAAGGTTCCAGTGGAACTCATGCTTCATGACCACCTGTAACAGGCTTGGCATGTGTCCAGCATGCACAATCCGTGTTCGCAGGATCGGGTTTCTTTCCACCACTGCGCTGCATGCCCTCTCCAGAAGTGACAGGTCCATGCCCTCGGGGATCTCGAACCTGTAATTGACAACATAAGCACCAGGACTTTTGAGTGATAGGGCCATGAGACCCTCCTGGAGATTGGAACACGGATAGATGTCTTCAATCAAGGCTTCATCGATGCCACAGAGCTCGGCCGCCTCTGTCAGCAGCGCAGTCAGGTCGGTATTCTGGTCAAGCAGGCTGAATGGCTTCGGCGTGGCAGTTTCAGCCTCGTCGTTATGGACCAACTGCAGAGACATCTGCTCAAGGGATGGATATTTGGTGATGGCGGCGACGGTCAGACGCCAGCCCTGCTGTCGAGCTGATGCTGCAAGCCTCATGGCCTGAATGGAATCACCTCCCATTCGGTTAAACTCATCATCTAAGCCTTCAGGAATTGTCAGAATAGTAAAAAACAGCAAGCCTTTGATCCTGAGACATACCTATGTGATCTGGGTTGATTCTCAAGATGTCTGCCCAGAGTCTTTGGAGCAAAACCTCGGCACTGCTGCCGGGAATTCTCTTTTCTGATGTCATGCCAGTGGCGAGAAGATATTCCTCCTCAGACAAATCCAGCACCATTTGCTTAAGAGACCTTCGGTCGATTTTATCTGAACTGGTTAAGGGTATCTTGGTGCACTCAAGGTAAAGTGAGGGCACCATGTATGAAGGGATCCGACTGGAAAGGGCTTGTCGGAGCGCCACAATGCGTGCCTCGTTTGCAGCAGACGAGGTGATGGAATCGATAGAGGAACCATTGCGGTCCTTCTTGAATACAAGAAAAGCTGCTAGCAGTTGTTGGTTTGCTTCAGGATCGCGAGTGGCCACATCCACAACAACATCCGCAGTTTCAGCCAAACACGTCTGGATGTGGAATTCGATTTCCGACAGCTCGATACGCTGGCCATAGAGCTTGATCTGCTGGTCTTTCCTCCCCAGGTACTCCAGGGTGCCATTGGAGCAGTACCGCACAAGGTCTCCGGTCTTGTACAATCTCCGTGGGTAGTGGATCACCCCATTAGACACCGGTGGCGTCTCGACCGCCAGTTGCCAAGATGGAGGGTCGATGAAAGCCTTTCTGGTCTTCTCCCCATCGTGAAGATAACCCCGACCGACATTCGGGCCGTCGAGTAGGAGCTCGCCAATACATCCGATAGGCATCAAGCGTTCATGGTTGGTAGGGTCCACCACCCAGGTGCGGCACGCAACGCCTCGTCCGATATGACCGCCATAGAGCTCGGGTGTGGATGACACGCAACCAGTTGGGCAGCACTCAGATGGACCATATGTATTGGTCAAGCGAAGACAGCTGCCGTACGTGTTGACGATCTCATCGGTCATCTGCTCACCGCCAATGTAGATATCCGTCATTGTTGTCAGCTCCCTGGGGTTGACCAGCCGTGCTAGCGAGGGAGTGAAGACTCCCCAGTGCACGCCCATGCGGTTCATTGCCCCGGTCAGATCGTTTGAGATCTCGTGCTGGGAAGGCATGCATGTCGTGCCGCCAATCATCAGGGGCATTAGCATCTCTTCAAGACTGGAATCAAAGCTGTATGCCGAAGACACCAGGCCTCGCCACGAGGACTTGGCGCCGGTCATCCGCGCCAACGCTTCAATGTAGGTGCAGAATGACCGATTCTCCACCATGATGCCTTTGGGTGTGCCGGTGGTCCCACTTGTGAATACCACATACATCAGCGAATCAGGATTGTGACGGCAAGGTGCCGATAGGGCCTGATTTGAGGGCCTGTTCTTCTGTTGGAGTTTTGTCAAGCTGTCTTCGACGACAAGGACGTTAGGAAGCAGCTGCTGCGAGAAGTCACTGCACTCTCTGGAGCTCAGAATCACCTGGGAGTTCGTCTGGTTGATGATGCTGCGTAGTCTGTCCACAGGCTGAGTTGGGTTCAACAAAACGAATGCACCCCCGGCTTTGTTGATGGCCAAGACTGAAACCGCAGCCCACTTACTCCTCTCAAAACAGACAGGCACAAGCACCTCTGGCCCGATCGCTAGCTCTTGCAACTGCGATGCGAGCGTGTTTGAGAGGGCGTCCAGCTCCTCATAGGTGAAGTCGCCGTCCCAGGAACAGATAGCCTGCTTTGTTGGAGTCAGTCTGCAGCTGTCTTCCACAATTTGATGCACACAACGGTTGATAGCACGAGGATAGTCCGCGTTCCACTTCCAGATCAATGACAGGTCTTCGGACCCAGCAGGATTGATGTCCTCAATCCGCTGATCAGGATTTGCAATCAGCAGTTGCTGGACGATGCCACAGAACTGCACGAGCATCCTCTGAACAGATGGTTCGTCCAGGACACCTGGGTCGAAGAAAGCTTCTATGAAGACCTCGCCGGCTCCCAATCTGCAGTCGATGGTCAGAGGATACTGGTCTGCATCGGTAGCCTCGTCATACGCAACCTTTATAGCACTGAGGTCGGAGCTGTCCTCTGCAGCCTGAACAACCAACAAGCATTGGAAATTGCAGGAACTTTCAGCTTCCCTGCCAAGACGTCGAATGCTTTGCAGGCCGAATGTCTCGTGGGGAATCATCGCTATCGACTGCTTCTGCACCTGATCCAAGAATTCCTGAACGCCACTTTGGCTGTCAACCTTAATTCGGATTGGCATTGTGGAGATCGTTGGACCAACGACTGTGTCGATGCCATCGACCTCTGCATTACGTCCTGACATGACAGCGCCGTATAGCGCTTCGTCTGTGTTGGTGTACCTGGTGTTGAGGATGGCAAGCGCAGATCGAACGATGGTTGAGGCCGTGAAGGAGTCTCTCGGTTTCAGCTGGATAGTCTTTCTCGTACTTTGTGCATGCTGAGGGACCCTCGAAGCATCAGTACGCACTGGAAAAGACGGTGATTCAGCGCCGGCGAGTTGATCTTTCCAGTACTTTTCTGAAACCGAATGGTCCTTGTGCTGTAGGTAGTTCGCGAAAACGTTGAAATTCTCGTGATGGCGTGGTTTCTCGCCAAGACATATTCGATTGACCTCTTGCAGGATCAAGTTCTCTGACCATCCGTCGTAGGTGCAGTGGTGTGATATCCAGACTATCCTCGCTGGGTCGTGGTGCTTGCTACTTTGTAGAATGGCAAATCTGTTGAGTTGCGATCCCAATGACACAGCACGGGTTCTATCGTCTCGCAGGTAGCGATCGAGATCAGTGCCCTGGTCCCAGGGAATATCTTCATCGATCACCACCTGGACCAGTCCATCACCACTTTCTATGATTCTCGTCCGTAGAATGTCGAATCTGTGGTAGACCTGCGCCCAAGCCGCCGCGAATGCCTCGAGTGGCACTCCAGCTGGAACCTCAAAGACCTTCCGGGCCATGTACGACCCCGGGTTAGCCAGAGAGAGTGCCAGAAGGCCTTGCTGCAATGGCGTGCACGGATACGCATCCTGAACAGCAGCCTCTGGGACGTTGCACTGCCGAGCAGCTGCCGAGCGCACTGCAGCGGGGTCGCTCACAAGCTCGAAAGGAGACACGCCTGCGCGCTGGTCATTTTGATCCAGAACCTGCATGGCTGCAGCCATGTCGCTTAGGCGCTGGTGCTGAAGCACCTGCGCTACGCTCAGGCCGAAGCCGAGCTTGCGGGCTTTGCTGACGAGCCTCATGGCTTGTGCAGAGTCTCCTCCGAGGCGGACGAATTCGTGATCCAGGCCAATGAGGCTTTCATCTATGCCAAATATTTCGGACCAGAGCGCTGAGAGTCGTTTTTCTGAGTCGGAAGACGGCCTGTTGGTGATGGAGTGGCGAGAAGAGTATTCCTGTTGATATTTGCGAAGCCATTCCGTGGCATCTCTCTGCAGCTGTAGTCGGTCCAGTTTTCCCGATACCGTCAATGGCATCTTCCTACCAGGCATGAAAGCGGTTGGTATGAGAAGCTCTGGCAGAGTTGTCGACAAGTCCTTTCGGAGCTGTTCAGCCATTCCTGCAAAGGCTCGACTCGAATCTTCTTCGTCCGCAGAGCACTGGTCATCAGATATTCCGGGAACGTTGCAAATACTCCCAATGAGCGTGGATCGTGAACTCAAAGCGTCTGGAACAACAAGAGCGGCGACCTGCGTCCCTACAGGTAGACACTGCGTCATCCGGTATTCTATCTCGCCAAGCTCGACGCGCTGCCCATTGAGCTTGACTTGCGTGTCCTTGCGGCCCATAAAGTCTATGGCGCCGTCTTCTCCGTATCTGGCGAGATCGCCGGTCCGGTAGACTTTCCCACCAGGCACAGGAAAAGGCCTGAGTTTCTTGAGCCACTTGGGAGCAGCAATGAACGCCTTGGCCGTCTTCTCGGGGTCGTTGAGGTATTCCCTGGCAATGTTCGGCCCTTCGATCAGGATTTCGCCGACAGCTCCAACGGGAAGCAGCTTTTCGGGGTCGTCAACATCCACAATCCACGCTCTTCCGCAGGATGGGCGGCCGATACTCCGCGAGAAAGTTCTCAGTGGCTTCGTGGTGAATGTCCACACCAAGCATTCTGTGATGCCATAAACATTGATGAGGTCGAGCTTGTCGGCCCACTTCTCTACCAAAGCGGCTGGCATGGCCTCTCCACCAACGACTAGAGTTCGCAGGCTGGGAACTTCGAGCGGATCCAGCTGTTGGACCACTGTTGGGGTGAGACAGGCATAGTTGGCTTCTAGCGACTGTATGCTGGAAGTCAAATCATTGAGCCTTTCCCAATCTGAGCAGACACAAAGCACGGCACCCTGCATGAAGGTCCCGAACATGTCGCCCATGCTCGTGTCAAAAGTAAAGGCGGCAAACTGTAGGATGCGAGAGTGCGGCCGGATGCCCATCGCCCAGCTATGATGGCGAATACTGAAGCACAACGATCCGTGCTCTTGCACGATTCCTTTCGGCCTTCCAGTCGAACCACTGGAGTACATGAGGAAGGCGGCATCGCTCGGTGCCGCGCGTGGAGGAGGTCGTGAGCACTCTCCATTGACCATCAAAGTCGGATCTGCCACAATTGTCTCCACGCTGAAGCCACTCAGGACGTTGGCGAGGGAGGAACTCGTGACGGCAAAATGTGCCTTCGTGTCATCGAGGACGGTTTCAAGCCTATTGCTGGCATTGCTGGGATCCAGAGGCACACATATAGCACCTGCGTTTTACATGTCAGTCAGGTCTAAACTGGATTATCATTTTGGTTCTTACCGGTCTTGAGAATAGCGATGATAACGACCGGTGCCCATCGACATTTCTCGTGGAGAAAGAGGACGAACTCCTGGGGCTGCACTCCCGCGTTGATCAGATGAGTTGCGAACTGCCAAGAGAAACGGTCGAGTTCGTCGTATGTCATACGCCCGTCCCAGGCGCTGATTGCCAGAGCATTTGGTGTTGACTGAGCCTGTCGTTCGACAATTTCGTGGACGCAGCAATCTTCAAGCACATCCTCTCTATCGTTCCAATGTGCTATCAAGGCACAATCGGCAGCGCTGATGCCCGTCCACAGCTCTGGGCTCGTGTTTGATATCCCGAAGTCACCCATCGTGTCAGGATCAAAAAAGAATGTTTGACACACTGGGGAAAGAAAAGAAGGTGCGAATTCAAGCAATGCCCCGTATCTTCACAAGAAGACCTGGTGAACCGGTAGCTTTGGATGGTGGAGTGCTCCTAGCCTACTAGGATGTGATGCTTGGATAAGCCGCAATGGCAACGAATGTGCAACTTGCTCGTACGGTTACGTTTTTAAGAAATCATTCTAAGGTCTACAGAAAGGGACGAGGCGGATCCGAAGGACACCACCAAATAATTCAGCTGGAAGCCAAGTTCGGCCCTCACCGTGTAGGATGACCTGATGATACACGAATGTTTCTATATTCCTGTTTTTCTAAATATTCCTCTATACAGGATAGTATATAAACGAGTTGTACATTCTCACAAATTTAGACAGAAGAGCCGAGGCGACTGACTAGGGCGTGATTCTCCCCTAGCAGCAGGCGATGGAGATCTCTGCGAAGTCTCCATGCATCCCACGTCAGCCTGATGGGTTTCGTTTTGCGACAGGGGAGCCAAGGCCGCCGGATATCGACCGATGTCCAGGGTACGATCCTTTGAGTGACTGAAGTTGCCGCGCTATTGCTTACTTAGGTATGTGCAAGCCGGGGATCTCTGCGGAGTCTCAGGGTCCATGCATCCCACGTCAGCCTAATGGATTTCGTTTTGCGACAGGGAAGCCAAAGCCGCCGGATATCGACCGATGTCCAGGGTACGATCCTTTGAAAAGTTGCCGCGCTATTGCTTATGTGCAGGCCGGGGTGGATACCTCTGGGTCTCGATCCTTGATGTATCATTTGGAGGCTAAACACCGTGCGCCCACATCATGGTAGATGCCTTCGTTTGGGCCATTTATTAAACGGGCAGACCGTTATGGAAGCAGTGTACTTGAGGAAAAACAAATCGGACTGGAACACCAAGCCACATCATTGCCAAGGGAAGGAAAATTTCCAAGACAGATCCATGGCTCCTGCTTGCGTAGACATCTTGCAACTCACTGCAGGCACTGCAGCTCAACGTGAGGCAGCAGCTTGCCTGCTACTGCAATCACTGACGAGTTGTGGATATGCAAAGCTCATCAACCATGGAGTGTCTGATGAGGAGGTCGAAGACCTGTTCAAGTTGGTGAGTCCATCCGATAATGTCTCAGACACATAGGAAGCAAAAACAGGCGATGAGAGTTACTCAAAATTCCCCTGGGCTTCATTGAACCATTCAAAGTTCTGACTAACTTGACCGGATGTAGAGCAAAAAGTTCTTTGAACTTCCAGACGATGTGAAGCAGACGGTTGCCCATCTGGGTGGACCAAACCCACAACGGGGCTGGAGTAGAGTCGGCCAAGAGAACACCGCCAGTCTCTACCGCAAGGGCCTCTTGAAGACCGAGATGAAGGAGAAGCTCAGCGATGCCAGAGTGAGTAGTGTAACACCTGTGTCACATTACGAGAGACAACGTCAGCTGACACAACCTACCAGGAACATTGGGATCAAGGAAGTGCCCTTGACAAGGAGTTTAAGAACATCTGGCCAGAAGACTCTGTACAGCCGGGCTTCCGGTTGATCATGGAGAGCGCCTACAACAAGCTGGAAGGAGTAAGTCACACGGTTCTCGAGGCCCTGGAAACAGCATTGGGGATCCCCCGAGGGTCCTTCACCGACAAGTGCACGCATGAAAACAACGCGAGCGAGTTGCGCTTCAACCACTACCCGCCCGTCAGCGTGGCTGAGATCAAGGCCGGTGCCGTCGGTCGCATCTGGCCCCACTTTGACCTCGGCGTCATCACCTTGCTGTTCCAGGACAGTGTCGGCGGGCTGGAGTTTGGCAATAGGGAGCAACCCGGCACGTTCGAGAGGGTGCCCTGCGGCAGGCCGTCCGAGATCATACTCAACGTGAGCGAAACCCTGCAGCGCTGGAGCAATTCCGTCATCGCTGCCGGCCTCCACCGTGTGAGCTTGCCGTTGGAGATGGAGGACCAGGAGACGGGCATGCTGCCGGAGAGGTACTCGATTGCCTACTTCACCAAGGCAGACCGGAATGCCTCGGTCGGCTCTCTCAAGGAGTTTACAGCGCAGACAGGCGAGCAGCTTTTTGAGGACATGACGGCGATTGAGTATCACAAGTCGAGGCTGTTGTCGGCTTACTGATTTGCGTTCAAATAATTGTTGCAAGAATGGAATAGATAAAACGGAAGAGAACAAAGTCGCAAAAATTAGCCCAGGGAGAAAAAGAAAGGAAACAAAATATTTTCTGAGCGTTGGGCAATGATACAGAAGTTTTGAACTTACCGTGTGCGCGTTCGTCTTTCATTGATTCACGCAACATGGCCAGCTCTTTTTGCTGAACACAGCTTGTGTAGGCTAAAACACCACGATCATCTTTATGTATAGTGCGCGATAGAGCTCACTCTGCGGATTCGCATTTTTGTTAATACGTCGACACCGCTGTTACGGGTTCCGAAACCTGCACAGGCAATATTACACGGACCAGGCGTAATTCGATAATCTAGCCGGAACAGCTAAACTACTATTTCAGAGCTATATCTTCACTATATTATTATCCCCATAATAGCTTTATAATACGTAAGTATTATAATAATAAGTTCTTTTCAACTAATAGAAGCTACCCGAATATTAAATAACCTAATAAGTAAATTACTTACGAAATATACTCTTAAATAAAGCCCTAACTACTATTATAAAACAAGCTCGCTATATTATGCTAATAGAATATACCCGATAATGCACTATTCCGGTCTAGCAGCAAGTCTTCTGTCCCAGTTTTAGGGGATGCTGCTATTTAATTGGCTTGCGTCTTGCTGCTAAGACCGATCACTTAGAATAAAGCCCCAGCACCTGCAGACAAATTCTCACAACCTTTCCTCTCATTCAACAAAGTCATTGGTGAATAGCAGCCCACCAAATTGAATTCACTACTCCGCATAAAGAAAAAATCAAGATGTCGGAGTTAGCCACACTGAGGTCACCAAGGACCGTGACAATCGTTGGCTGTGGTGCGTGTATTCCTCATTCGGTGTGGGAGGTTTTGCAAGCTGACAGGCAAGTTAGGCAAGCTCGGAATGGCCATTGTCGAAGGGATCCTCAATGCAGCCGCTAGTGGGTGCCACATTGAGCACCTCATCCTTACAGCAGGCTCTGAAGCGGGTGTAGATCGTTTGACTGCCAAGTTCGGTGGCAGCAAGACGCCCAAAATCACCATCTTGCATGCAAGCCGTAACGGCCATGCTGTGGCATCAGCCAATCACGTAATTTTGGCCTGCAAGCATGTGGTATTTCGACAGATCCTGAGCGAGGAAGGTCTACATCATGCTCTGACTACCTCATCCGAGACCCGCGTCCTGGTCAGCATCATGGGGGGTGTCACAATCTCAGAAATCGAGCAGATCTTGTACCACCAAAACGAAATTAGCACGAGGAGTTCAGCCCCCGAGACAAAGCCACTCATCATCATGCGCGCCATGCCGAATATCGCTGCTAGACTGAATCAGAGCACGACGCCTCTGGCTTATGATCAAGCTTCCGGTCATCTTGCAGAAGAGGAACTGGCGGCGTCAGCTAGACAGGGTGTCGAGACGATCTTCGGGTTGGTCGGCACCGTGCAATGGCTGCCCCCGAGACTGATGAACACCGCGTCCGCATTGTGCGCATCGTCGCTTGCGTTCTATGCGTCGCTCATCGAGGGCATGGCAACAGGAGCCCAGTCGACTGAGACTGATATGGAGCTGGAAGTCGCGCTGGCTTTGGCGGCCAACGCAGCGCGGAGCACCGCTGCACTGCTTCTCGACGGCACGTCACCGGCCGAACTGAGGCGCATGGTCACCACGAAGGGGGGATCGACGGCGAAAGGCCAGGCTGTCCTGGACCAACGGGAAGTGCAGCTGGCGGTTGCAGAGGCTTCCAAGACCACGGCGTTGGCAGCTACACAACTCACGAAGATAGCCAAATAACTCGATATATACAAGGTGACTGAGCAGTTAATCAAGAGATATTTGCCTTGCTTGAGACTTTACTGTATTTATCCTAGAATCTTGATTTGAGGCTCTGTCTGCATCATGTTCTGTATACGAGACGCTCTAGTTTCTCCTTTTCTCCACTCTCGTTGAGCATTCTCCTAAACTCGCCACCGGGCTTCTCCAACAATTTTCTTGGCTCATCGAATTCAACGACATTGCCATTGTCCATGACTAGAATCTTGTCAAAGTCTGCAATTGTACTAAGACGGTGGGCAATAACGATCAGGGTGCTCCCCTGGAATTGCTTCCGGATGCTCTCTTGGATCAGTGCGTCGGTGCCCATGTCGACCGCAGAAGTGGCCTCATCGAGGACCATGATTTTAGGTCTTGTCACAATCGCACGGGCCAAGCAGACAAGTTGCCTCTGGCCTTGCGAGAGGCTGAGACCACCTTCAGACACAGGCGACTCTAAGCTCTTGAATATGTTCTGGCCCTTGGTATCATCATCCACAAGTTTGGTTGGAGGGTCACCGGCCATAGGTGAAACTAGAAGATGGACATGACGAAGGCTGTCTAGTAGAACATCATCATCGTACTCATTGAACACGTCGAGATTTGTCCGGAGGGTGCCCGAGAATAGCACTGGATCCTGAGGGATGATGGACAGGCGGCTTCGCAGGGCCTGGAGCCCAATCTTGGCAATATCTGTGCCATCGATGAGGATGCGACCAGATCTAGCCTCGATGAAGCGGAACAGTGCGAGGGTGAAGGACGACTTCCCGCTGCCGGTCCGCCCGATCACGCCGATCCGCTGGCCAGGCTCAATCTCGAACGTGAGGCCTTTGAGTACGGATGGAAGGCCGGGGGCATATGCTGCTTCCAGTGCGTCGACCTGTATGCGGCCGCGCGAGGGCCAACCCGGGGGCGGCTCGATCCCAGAGCGGTCTTCGGTCGGCATGTCGGTGTACTCGACAATACGCTCGGTAGAGTTCATGTCCAACTCCATCGCCGAGTACCTCCGGATCATCTCGACCACCGCCTCGGAGTACTGGAGCGAGAAGCTCAGCGCAAACCCAGCCAGGGCAGCGTTGATGTCTGATCTTGCAGCAACAACAGTTGCGACCGCAAATGCAAAGACGGCCCCGATTGTGCCCATGCGGAAAGACATCCAACGCTGGGTCAGCCAGAGATGCCAAGTGGAACGAGCGTACTCGTCCAGCTTGTCGTGCATGCGTGTTTGATACACGGCGGTTTTGCGAAAGCAACGGATGGTAACCAGCCCGGTCAGGGTGGAACCGTAGTGTTCAAAGACGGGCGACTGAGCAGTGGCCTCCAAACGCTTGATGTCTCTCGCGCCAGGCAAGTACTGCGCCGTGTAGTAGATGCAGATCGCGCCCAGGAGAAGCGACGGCAGTAACATGTACACGGAGACAAACATGCCCGCAATGACAATGGCGACGAATGTGAGGCCGGACTCCCAGAAGTGGCTGACATCCCGTGCCAGTTTAGCATCGACGGAACTGAAGTCGGCCGCGAAACGGTTGAGGATACGACCTTGCGGCACCGTGTCCAGCCATCGCAGCGGGGCGCGGAGCACAGTCGTAGTAAATGACTCGAATAGTTGTCGTGATGCTTCGATAGAACCGTGGCAGAAGAAGATAAACTTGACACCAGCCAGGACCGCGGCGATCAGCGAGACCATGAGGTAGCCACCAAGGTAGAAGTAGAGGTGATCTCCTGCTGTGGAAACAGGGTCGGAAGGGTCTGCTTCTCCTGGGCTCGTGGGGATACTCTGCTCGGCCCACAACTTGACTAGCCATCCGCGACCCAGCAGAGCTCCTTGGGCGAGTGCGAAAACGCCCAGAGCCGTGGTCCAGAATGAAAAGCCACCGGCAGCGATCATGTAGGCCTTGTACACCTGCCACTTGATGTGGCCGCGCTCGCGGACCTCGTCTTCCACAAACTTGGCCGGCTTCGGTGGTGCCACAGGGTCCAGCTCTACGTTCTGCAGAGTCTTCGAGGTCTGGCTGGAGGAGGCTGTGCTTGTACCACCACCAGTGGTGGTTGACGTCGGAGCGGTGAAGACGGCACGGTCGATGCTCCTGGGTGTCTGGGATGTCGTTCTGGCGTAGCTGGAGCCATTGTTTCCACTGAGTCGCACGATGTACGAAGTGGCCGAGAGGACAAGCTCCTCGTGGTGGGTGGCCAGGATGCGGGTGCGACCCTCGGCCAGGCTCCCCAAGAGGCCATGTGTCAGGAGGTGTCGCCCGACGTGTGCGTCAACTGCGCTGAAGATGTCGTCCAGGACTAGCGTCGCTGATCTGGAGTACAGTGCGCGGGCGAATGTGATGCGCCACCGCTGGCCTCCGCTCAGGTTGATTCCATTGGCGCCGACTTCAGTGAGCTCTCCGTCGGGCATCATTTCGATGTCGGGTTCGAGGGCACACGCCCAGATGACTTGCTCGTAGCGCTTTTGGACGAATGGCAGACCGAACAAGATATTGTCCCTGATGGTCGCATTCTCTGTCCAGGGAATCTGGGCCACGTATGCTATAGCAGCGACATCAAGCCACTCTTCATCCGAAACGGCTTGGGCTTCTGGTAGTGTGATGCTGCCTTCGACTACATCAGTCTCTCCGAGGATTGAGGCAAGCAGCAAACTTTTGCCACAACCTGTCCTGCCACAAACGACACTAAAATCATCAAAATCAGCTGACAATGTTGGACAAGTAGATACTTTCTGGGTTCTTCCATACCTCAGCTCGCCTTTGGGGAACCGGAGGTCCAGCTCGCGCAGCGCGAAAGAACCCCGGAAGTCATTATCAGAAGGCCAGTGCACGGTTGCATGATCAAAGACCACATGCTCGCCCATTGCTTCAGGCACTTCTCTCTCTTGGCGCTGAAGATGCTTCTGAATCCTCTGAACACTAACATTGGCATCGACGGCCTCTGTGATCAAGTTGGGTACCACGCTAAGTGCGTACTCCAAAGTTCCGAAGATGCCTAGGGATGTGAAGGCTGTGGCTGGGGAGATCCCGCCGTTTTGCCAGGCGTGTATCGCGAGAGCAACTGTACTGAAAAGCAAGGGTGCTGCCATCCAGATACACAGCAGGCCGCTGGTCAGGATATACACCCACCACTGCTGCTTCAGCTCTCTGCTCCGGATGCCGAGGACCATCGACTGCCACTGGTCTTCGACGGCGGAGAACTTGATCTGGCGGATCCCGCGTAGGGCCTCTCCAATGAGGGCCATCCTCTGGTCGCGGATCGTCATGACCGCGTCCTGGGCATCCGAGTATTTTCGGGTCGCCCAGAGGTTGAGCGGGGCGAGAAGGATCGGCATCACGAGGCCGGCACAAACGCCCAGCCAGCCGAGGAGGCTGAAGAGAATGGTGAGCGCCAGCCCGAGGTTCACGATGGTGCTCAGGAGCAGGTTGTTCTCCGCTGCGAAATTGGATATGCGAACGGTGTCGACGCCAACGAGGTTGATGATGGCTTGCTGCATGCCGGACGACGGGTCCTCTTCATCCTCTTCGGCAGTCTTCTCATGGGTCTTTTGGTTGTCATCCGACCACTCCTCAAGCAGTCCCTCTGCTTCATTCTCCGCGTCTAACCCGGTCGCTCCGCCTTGCTCTTCCTCCTTGTCTGTAGATTCAACACCCTTGATATCCTTGGTGCGCAAAGACTTTTGGAAAATCATGGCAGCCAGCTGCGATCGCACTGGCACAGAGAGCATGGCCCAGTTGATCCATTCCAGCCAAGATTCGATTGCAACCTGCAGAATCTTGCCGAGGCCCAGGGCAGCCACCCAGAACCAAATGCTTGCGACTGTGGACTCGGGCTGGCGCTCCTCGAGAAGTCTGAGGATCTTCAGCATGCAAAGCTGCGGCGCATAGAGCGCAAAGCTCGATGCAATCGTCAGGGCCCACTGCTGTAGAAACAAGCCCTTATGCGCGAGGAAGACCTTGATCCAGAGCGATTGCCAGCGCGAGTGGTTGAAGACGTGGAAGAAATGGTTCAAAAGAGGCTCGGTCCGCGCCGACCCGTGCACATCTGGTAGGTCGCCGTACTCCAGGGTTCCTTCTTTTTTGGCCTTTGATAGCAGATTGGCGGCCCAGGAAAAAGAGTACCGCTCAAGAGCCGAGACCGTGTATTGCTGGTCAACGAAACGACCACTATGGAGTACGTTGGGTCTGCGCGGGATCGAAGCCGCTGAAACGGCAGCGAGAAACAGAAAGATGACATCTCCGACTGCAACCAAGTCTACCCCGTTTTGCGTCTCTGAGGCCGAGTGGTAGATTTGGTACGTCGTCGCAAATCCCCCGACGGTGCACGACACAGCGGCACAGCAGCCAATTGTGAAGCGCTGTGTCGGGTTCGGCACCAGGAAAAGAGATGCAATTTGTGCAGCTGTCAAAATCTAGGGCCAGCAGAGTCAGCAAGACACAAAATGTCTTCAAGATTGAAGAGGAGAGAGAGGCAACGCACCCGAGCAATCAAGTCCAGAAATCCCAATGCGAGTCTCGCGATTCCGAGTAATCTCACTGCGCAAATGAATAAGTCTACAGCAACGAAAAGCAATGCCAAAAGTTTGGGCATCCGGTCAGTAAATTTGGCAAGCGTCTCGCCGTCCGCTTGGCCATCCTCGTCCTCGTAGCCCCGCGGTGAGGGCAGGTGGCTGTATCGGAAGCCATATTTGCGGGCGCGAAGACTGGAGAGTGTGAGGGATCCAGATGCTGTGAGCACTGCACGTACGGCGGTCAGGCCGGCCGCCAGCACGCTCACGAGCTCAACAAACATGGCCTCCCTTTTCTGGTGTGTGTGTATTTTGGTTGAAGCGTGGAAATCCAAAACAAAACAGAAAAAAACTTTGCCAGCTCGCCGGGCACCTCTATCGAACCAGCAAGTTGTGACACCTGGTTTATTTCTCCCATGTGTGATTTGGAAAAGGTCTCGGACTTGTGACGTATTCGATCTGCATACACAGCGGCCCGCTTATTCAAAAGGCTTGGTGCAACCCGCTGCGGTCAGCAGCCAAGTCGGATTAGGCAGCTGCTGTGGCTACAGTACACTGCACTGTACATGTCAGTCGGCAGGTACCACAGACCCCTGTTTACAGTGATAGCTTAACCCGCGTCCTACAGACCCCCGCTATGTACTATGTGGCTTAGAGAGGTTATGCCCAAAACAACAACAGAGTGAGACACCCACTATCACGCAACGCGACGTGACAGAATGGCTCGGATACGGGGAGTCGAACCCCGGGCTGGTGAGTGAGAGTCACCGATGTTACCGCTACGTAACAGTACATATGTGCATGTACCTTTTTGTCAGGTCTGACACCTCGTGATGCAAAGTCCCTGCATTCCCAATGATTCCGTCTCCATTTCTTGTGCGACATTTCGGCCGCCAGCAGGATGAAGACCAGAGCCGGGGCTGTGCCGTTCTAAGCGGCGCCTGTGATGGACTTTGTTGAGTGACCAGGCTTGTTTAAGCGTCGCCCCTTTACTACAATGTGTCAGATTAGGCAGTCATATGGGGAAGCGCTGGTAGGAACTCGGAGGCGCACGAGAGGGAGACGGTCATTAGGCTCATAAAACAGCAGAATATCTGGTCTTTTTGCTGGAGTAATCCATTTTGTCTGGTGTCTCACGCAAGATGGACGGTCTTGTATTTTCTGTGCCCGTTATAGGGCTTGCTCTCGTGGTCTCTGCGATTTTGTACTTTGTCTGCGCGCCTCCGTTGTCACCGCTTTCCAAAGTCCCCAGCGCCCACTGGTCTTCAGGGTTCTCCTCTGTTTGGATCTTGTGGCAACGATGGACTGGCCGTGAGCTCGAAAGCGCGGTAGAAGCGCACAAGCGGCTTGGTCCCGTAGTCAGATTGGGACCCAAAGACCTCAGTGTAAGCTGCTACGAAGAGGGAATCCGGAAAATTTACGGCGGCGGGTTCGACAAACCCGTCTATTTTGACTTCTTTGGTTATTACGGGTAAGACCGTGGAGCAAAGTCTCAACATTGAAGATCGCTTAGAAGCTGACACACACGAATAGGAAGTCAAACTCTTTCTGTAGTCGCTCGAGGCATCAACATGCTTTTCACAGGCGGCGCATGTCAACACCTTACACCAAGTCGTCACTATTCGGCTCGCCTGAGCTGCTCGCCATGGCCAGAAAAACTCTGTATGAGCGCCTGGTCCCTCGACTGGACCAAGAGTCCAAGATGGCTCGGCCTTCAGAGTTGCTTGAAACGAGCTACGCACTTTGCCTAGACCTGGTCACACAGTTCATCTTTGGATTCTCTAATGCTTCTAACTTTCTCCAAGCACCTCAAGCCGACACACGCGAGTGGCTTGAGCATTACGAGAATCGTTACTGCAAGGAGTCTTTCTTTCCACAGGAGCTACCCCGCCTCACCCAAATTCTCAAAATGATTGGTGTTGATCTGATGCCCGCGGGCCACGCTGAATCAACCCAGTGGATTGAGGACTGGGTGATGAGGATGTGCAACGGAGCGACACGGACAGTCCAGAGCAAGCCAGAGCACCTCGAGGACAACCCACTTGTCTTCGAGGCAGTCTACTCTGCTTCCGAAAAGAACCCATCTGGAGAAGACTTCGAGGCCCGCCGCCGCTCCGTGGCGAGCGAGCTGTTCGACCACATGTCCGGCGCGCGAGAGGTTCTCGGCCTGGTGCTCGCCTACACCATCTACTACATCTCACGGCACCCGACGGCACAGCAGACACTGCGGGACGAGGTCCGTGCAGCTCAGCTTGACATGAGCCTCCACGGTGCAAATGCAGCAGAAAGCGGAAATGGGATGTACATGCCCTCACCACAGGCCCTCGACAAATTGCCATACCTCTCTGCCGTCCTCAAGGAGAGCTTCCGGATGCGTCCCAACAGCACGCCTCTGCCGAGGATCACGCCTGAGGACCGCAGCGTGTCCCTCGCCGGGTACGATACTATCCCGCCAGGGACGAGGGTCAACTCGTTCCAGTGGTTCGTGCACCGCGACGCCTCCAAGTGGGACTGTCCCGACGAGTGGCGGCCTGAAAGATGGATTGAGGACCACCCCTCTTGTGAAGCGAGCGAAGCTAAGGAGTCGGGTGAGGCTCGGCTGTGGGCCTTTGGGAGTGGGCCCAGGATATGCGTAGGATTGCATCTTACACAATACCGTAAGTCGTTATCATTGCTACCATCTAATATTCCATCCACTTTCAGCTGACTTGTCGCCACGATCAAGTAATGCGTTATATATTGGCCATCATTTTCACGAATTTCAAGGTCAATGTCGTTGACCCTGCTTCTTTCGGCCGACACACCCCAGGCTCCCTCGAGGATAAGCTGTGGGCACAGTTTGAGCCTCTGGTAATGTGAAGCTGCTATATGACCAGAGAGGCAGTGCATGGTTTGGGATAGTTATTAAATTTGGTCTGGAATATAGAAAAGTGTGCGCTTTCGGAATCTCACAAAGGAAAACAAATAAGAGAACATGCATGAACTAATTCAGCATCGGATATAGAAGATGTTTCAATTCTATCAAGTCTTATCTAATGTATCTAAGTATCTTTGATCTGACTTCTCGATTTGCCATAATACATCATTAGAAGCGAGTAGCTTTGATAAGATAATAATTTGGTAGGTCACGCCGGACTGATGAGATTGCAAAGTTCAAGTGCTGAGGGGGCCAAAAGCCTCAACAACTGTCAGACAGCAATCCTGCAAAGGAAGGTGCCCTCAGCCTATGTGGGGCTACTAGGGGTGGGTCCGAGGTCCGGTCCAGATGTCGTCCCTACATTTGAGCGGAGACGCTGCAGAAGGATTGCAGGATGATTTGACCGCTGTGGAATCAATGCGGTCTCGATTACCGGGCGTACGGTTTTCCGGTACGTGCCAATATCTTGCACTAACAGCACTTGCATCTCGGCCACGCAAAACTTCCAAGTCCACTGGAAGTTAACTAAGTTCAAATTACTATATTAAGCCGCCACATTCGCTATAGGCTTACTTAAGTCTTTAAATAGATTTTTTAAAAAAGATGCAATTAACTTAGCTTAGATCTATTTTTATTACTCAAGTATCAGTAAAATAAATAAAAGAATTATATTTGCGGCTGTAAATTTGGGTTGGGCCGGCTCGTGCGCGTGTTAGAGCGCGAAATAGCAGGGGTTGTGACTTTAGTGGGAAGACGTCGGTACGTACCGAAAACCGTACGCCCGGTAATCGGTACGATCAATGCAGAAGAAACAACCTTAGGAATAGTCTGCAGTAGTGCTAAGCTGACAAAGTAATCCTATAGCCTTCGAGAGAGGTAATTTGTTTACCCCATATAGCCTTCACATAGACTTGCCGAGTTGGGCAGCCATATGCGAGCCGTCAAAGCTATCGGGTCAGGTACCTTTCGGTCCTGGTCGAGTTGTCTTACTTATTCCTTCCGTAAACAGTAGGCAGCTTACAGAACGCTCGCTCACATACACACCCACCGCTCTCGCCGAATTTGCCCATTGCTCAGCCCCCTTCATACCTCTTCTTTCTACCCTCGCCCTTCTCCCCAGTTCGTCAATATGATGGCCCAAGCTGGAGTACGTGGTCACGGGAAACTTCCCACCCACCCGGCAGGGGCATGGACTACTGATCAAGCTCAGCCGCTGAGCAAGCAGTCCTTTCTCGACTTACTGGCGGGCAATATCCCAGTCATCAGAATTCCTGGGTTTGCCTCCAAGGAGGTCTGTGGAAAGATGATTGAGGAGCTGACACCCAAGCTCTGCCCATACCTGCACGCTACGGGGCCTGCTGTCCAGAAGGTCGGCCTGGCCCAGTTCGAGTTCCAGGCTCAGTCGGAAGAAGACTACAAGACGCGGACACACAAAGGTGAGGTACACAAGCACTGGAAATTGCGCAGCACGACATATTCCACGACATATTCTAACACATGACTAGAAAAAGAAAGGTACTTTGAGGAGTCCGCCAAGATCAGCCGTTTGCACGATGATCTCGCCAAGGTCGCCGGGGAGAATGTCTGGGCAAGAGTCATCTCAACCCTTGCGGCTCTAGTGCCCGAGTGGGACGTCTCTGTCGCCAGCGAAGGCGACGGCAAGGACTACTTCTCGGGCATCTTCCGCTGCATTAACAACGGGACACCAATCCACTGCGACTGGTGCCCGTACGACTGCAACACCGAGGACTGGATCATCAACCGCATCACAAACCAGGCCGTCTTCAACCTCTACATCACCCCCATCAACGGGGGCGGCACAACATGCTACGATGTCCAGTGGACCCCGGAGGCCCTGCGCCACCGCGACCCAGACACTTATGGCTACCACCCCGACCTCGTCGAGGGCCGCAAGAGCTGTCTCTTTGAGCCGGAGGTGGGGGATCTCTTCATCTTCAACTCGCGGAATATGCACAAGGTGCAGGCAATCAACAAGGATTACACCCCGCCGGGAAGGGTTGCTCTTGCAAGCTTCATGGGCGTCCTGCCGCCTGAGGAGGAGGGTGGACGTTCAAAGCTCATGTTCTGGTCATGAAAGGAGCGCGATGCCGCGGGATTGGAAACTTGACTTGATAGTTCTGGTAGACAATAGAAATTGGTATGCATGCAAGTGCCTCCGAAAAGTTGTCTCGATTGTGTATATGTTTCTCATTCATTATACAGCACGATTACATATATAATATACAAATCTAACTAGTGTAACAGTAACGCACTACCTACACTACTGTTCTACAGAAGGGCAAAAGATCTGCAGTATCAGACTCTATCTGATACGGTGAAAGTTCGCCTTATAGGTGCGTGGGCATTTATACAGTAACATTTAAATAGCCTTTTCATAGAAGATATAATTAGCTAGGCTTAGATTTTTTTAATCGCTTAAGTATCGATAAAATAAATAAATAAATTATATTTGCAGCTATTTTCGCGGCCGTGAATTCGGGTCGGGCTGGCTAGTGCGCGTGTTAGAGCGCGAAATAGTAAGCGTTGTAACTTTGCTGCAAAGATGTTAGTACGTACCGAAAACCGTACGCCCGATAATCGACACGGCCAGCTGCTGCCCCCCGTCTGAGGTCAGGGGGGTGCAACAACAAGGCTCGGCTGTTCCCGAGCGCTACCCCGAAGCTTGGCCTACCGCGGTAAGGGGTCCCTCTGTCAGCTGGCGGACAATTAGGGGGGCGCTGATTGGCCACATCTACGATCCTCGCGACCCATTCGCCCGACCCTGTCCTGCAGGAGAGGACGGGACCAGGCTGGGGCAGGCAGGCAGGGCTGGTGGAGGCCGCGACGATGGGATCCTTCGCTACGTGTATTTTCCAAGGGACCTTTTTTATGTGGGTCGTAGGAGGGCCCGGAGAAGGATCGTACCCGCAACGCAATGTCCTCACCCATACCGAGAACACCACCAATAGGCACTCACCTCCCAGTATCTCGCATGATCCTCTACACATCATGGATTCTAGACCTGCCAACTTTATCTTACTGCGCCTGAAATTTCTTTCCACTACGGCATCCTGAAGCGTCATTACTGCTGATTGGATATACTCAGTCCGCGGCTGAATGTCGTCTCACTAGTGCTTCACTGCTTACACTGCGATCCACTTGGATGTGAAATACGTGGAATATCCCGTTGGAGATAGGGGCAACTTTTAGGCAGCGCCATGGAAACGTTGCCGGTGCACTTCAGAATCGCACTATCGCATAATGAATACGCGGTACATGTATGTATCTAAACGTAAAAGCAAAGTGACAAAGGCTTTACTTTGGTACCGATGCTATTCACCGGGCCGCAAGAATGATCCTTCCCGGGCGAATGGCTCCTTGGGGCGAAGTGGAGGCTTCTCAGCGGGTGGCGCAAGCTCAGAAGTTATGTTGTGCCCAGGGTATTGGAGTGCAAGGAGGCCAGAACAAACAGTGACAACGAAGTCACGCCCGCGGTCAATCCCGACGTAGTATCATGGATGGTAGAAGATGGCCGGAACGAGATGGAGCGCGACCCTGACATATTGACCACCCTCGTAGGGTCAATCGCAGCCGGTTCGACCTACAGCATCGCCAATTTGTGTTGCCGAACTATTATGGACATGGTGGCGCAACCGGAAGTACTCGACGCTGTACGTACCGAGATCCGCGAGAAGCACTCCAAGTTAAGTGGGTGCTGGGACATTCCGGCATTAGCCAGCCTGGAAAAGCTCGAATCGGCCATGAAGGAGTCATCGCGTCTTACGCCCGGCACGTTGCTTGTATACAGCCGCGTCGTGGAAAAAGACCACATGCTTTCCAACAACCTTGAACTCAAGAAGGGCCAGTTCGTTACCATGTCCGGCGCCGCAAGAACCATGGATCCTACCATATTCGAAGACCCAAGGGAATACAAGGGCCTACGCTTTTGTGCTGACGACCGGACCGAGGAGCACCGTACGCGTCCCTTCAGTAGCATTGATACCGATATCCTTACTTGGGGCGCAGGGAGGTGGGCTTGCCCTGGGCGTTTGATCACCGATATGTCGGCAAAGGTATTTTTGGTGAAGTTGCTGGATGAATACGACTTTGCTTTCGTTGGTAAGAAGCCACTTGAGTGCAGTATCATGCATGAATTCCTATTCTTCCACCCAGAAAATCAGATGCTCGTCCGGCGTAGGGAAGATTCTTCCGGAATTGTGTTCATTTGAGGGAAATCAGATTAGATTAGTCCTTTTAGTTCGTGTTGAGATTCAGGCGTGTGTGTTTGAGTGTTGTTGCAGTTCAGAAATTTATCGCAAATCTCTTGAAACGGCGGCACCACCTCGGTCGTGGCATACACTGAGGAACAAATCATGGGGTCTGATTAGGAGGCAGTGCATACATCTGAGTTTGGATTTACCTGTCTTCTACGATATCCCAGACGCAGTGTGGCTGTAGAACTTGACTTACAAATATTCGAACCCAATTATCCGAGGGACACGGTCAGTTGACATAAGATCCCTGACCTCACTTGACTAGCGAGGGTTATAATTAAATATCTCCATTTTAATTCCCACTTATTAGCCCGCTTTTGTTTAATACATAATTTCTCCCTATGCATATTTAATTATAATAGATTTATATATATATTTACTTTAATTTAATTAACTAAAATTAAATTATTAAAGCTTTATAGAGAAATTTATATATTTAAATATATAGCTTTATCCTTATCTCTACTTTTATCTATATCCCTTAAGTACTTTATATTTAAATATAGAATATAAAAAGATAAAAAGAATAAGTCTAATTTCGTTAAACTTAATTTAAATTTAATTTAAATATTTAATAAATTATAATAGCACTCTAACCTCTCTTATATTACTAAAATTAAATATAATATTAGGCTAAATTATAGCTATTTTATATTATTTTCAGGCCTAATACTAGATATATAGAAGTAGTATACCTAGAAATTAATAGGTAGATATATTTAAAGATATTCCTTATACCTCTTTCTCTTCTTTTAAAATCTCTTACTCTTCTTATAAGGGGTTCTTAACTGCTTATAGTATATTTAAATATAAGTATAATAGTATAAGTAATATAGCAGATAGTATTTAAAATAATTATATTAATTTAAAGTTTAATTCTTTATTATAGTAACTTTTAATAAAGTAAAAGTAGTAGGTTTTAAATATAATTCCGCTTTATAGTAAGTTTTAAAGTAAAAGTAGTAAGTTTCTAGTATAATTTATATTCTTATTTATTATTATTCTTTATAATAAAGTAAAGTAAATTATAAGGATAATTAAAGTAAATCTAATTAATTTTACTTTTAATATTCTCTAAAATAGTTCTCTTATTATATATATATTAAACTTATTATATATAAAGCTTTATAAAATAGTTTAATTATATATAAGTTATATACTTAAAGTTTTAATAAAAGAATAATAAAATACTTAAAGTTATTTATATATCTAATTTAGTTCTATTACTTTATATATAAATATAAAGGTGTTTAGGGATAGGGATAAGAGTAGGGGTAGGGATAGGGATAGGGATAGGGATATATTATAGCTATATATTTAGATATAGAGAATATATTTAGTTTTATTTTATTATATTTTAATCCTATTTTAATTCTATTTTAACTCTATTTTAATTCTATTTTAAAGACTATATATAAATATAATATTACTATAAAGAGGCTTTATTATATCTTTATTAAATACTTAACTATAATATATTTAAGTAAACTATATAACCTATATAACGGTGGCTTGACATAGCCAATCAGATTTAACCTTAAAAATACGCTAGTCAAGTGAGGTCAGGGATCTTATGTCAACTGACCGAATACCTCAATTATCCTAGGGTAAGTCGACACTTGTGAGCCAGTAATGATCTATGTATCACAGGCAGAGAATATGAGGAGGCGATTTTCTTGTTCACCACCAGGAGGGTTGCGTGCATATCTGATTATGTTCTGCCAGTGCCCTGTCAGCCAGCACGGGCAGCCGAGGTTCGATATCGTGGTATGTAGATACCAGTTGACCTCCCAGTGGCTCAGAGAGTATAAAGTCATCGTCATCCTCAAAGCCAACCACGAGTCCCGGTATTGAAAATGGTGACCTGGCACTCCTGGCACAGGGAGGTAGCCTTAGCTCCAATCAATAATCCGAGAGCCCGGATATTAGTGAGGCGGGAGGGACGGGCCTGGTTTTTGTTATGGAAGCTGATTGTCCAGGTGAGATACTAGGACCTGCCTGCGCGCGGCAGCAACAAGGTATATATTAAGCGACAGAAAGGGCACGCACTTAAGGGCAGAAAAAAAGGGTATGTAGTTTGGCAATGGATGAGAAGATATATAAGACGGCGTTTGCAACATTCGACCACTATAACGTGGATCATCTAATAGTATAGGTCAGCTATACCGGTATCAAAGCATACCAGTATAAAGCTATACTAGTATCACAGCATACCAGTAGGCAGTATCGAGGCCAGACTGGATAAGGGCCTGTTGATCTTCCCATCGTTGTCGGTACATCTCTGTATGATGAGAAGAAATCAGAACGCCTGCCTTCTCCATCGACCGCCACACGCCAGCCCACAATGGACGATGCGTCAGTCTCTGCCATTGCCGAAGTCAGACACATCCTGGAGTCAGATCTGCAACGGCTTCAATCTCATCTCCGGACCACACGCATTACGCTCAGAAACCTCAAGCACAGCGTCTTCCACGTTGACGCAATGCTTGAACCGCAGGTTGCAGTTCGTACGGCCATGTTAAACGTCCTGCACCAGCACGCGAAATGTACGAGAGCCGAGGCAGACAGGGACCTGGCGCGCGAGTTGTGCCTGATGATAGAGGATGCCTATCGTATTATGCCCGTTGTTGTCATTGTTGGGGATGAACAACCTCCTGGGGACGAGCTCTACCAGGAAAAGCTCAAGACCCTCCAGGAAGACCTGGATACGAAAGAAACGGCGCTTGCACGGGCGATCGAGGCACTGAGTGATGTTCAAGAGGAGTGTAGGCTGGCGAAGGAGGGCCTATATCTCTTTCAGCAGCAGATTCAAGACGAAGAGCTTCTGCTAGAGCAGAATGTAGCTCGAGGTGCGAGAGTTTTGGATACTGTCAAGGGTTGGCATAGGACGGGTGTGGATGAATAATATGGATCTGTTGGGCTATGATGATGGAGAGGGTGGTGACGAGAAAGCTGGGCGGCAATCATAGTTTATTACTTTGATAATGCTTTGGATTTATCACAGGACGAACGACCGCTGCATGAGCGATATTGGCCAAGAGTCAACAGATGTCGAGGTCAAGCCGTGTTTACTTGCAAAAGGCCAAGACTCGAATATTAGACGAGTCTGTGTCATGGTCGCCGTCTCGACCACTCTTGTAAATCCTGGCTCAATGTTTTCCACTTGCACATTGGAGGGCAGCAATGTGTCTGGACCAGCTGCTCTGGCTGTAGGCTTCTTGTCACTTGCAGCATCATGACCTTTGACGTTCTCAGCAGGAGATATAGCCTCTGCCATGCTGCATCCAATGGCCCTTTGGGCGAACAGAGAAGCAGCTCGAAATCAAAACAAAACAGCCTCCCTAGTCAAGCTCGTTGCTGCACCATTACAAACTGAGCTGTACTTCGACTCCAGCCGAGGGCTGAGGAATGGTCAAGGCACTGGTGATGCCGACATCTCGCAAATGGTAGCCCAGAGGGTAGTCTTCTCAGAATGATCGGTAAGAAGTTGCATAGCTTGTCGAGAATAGTCAAGGTTAGAGCCACAAGAATATTTACACGGGGTGTTAGCATTACTATAGCTCGGAAATTCTTCTAAGCATACGGATTTGTTTTATCTATATAACTTATTTATATTGATTAGCTATTTAATCTCGCTTCTCCAGGTTTTCTAGCGTTTCTTATTTTTCCAGCTTTCTATTTTCTTTTCTATGTTTTCGGTTCTTGTTTTCTACGAAAGGCTCTAGGAGCTCCCGAAGGGCCAGCGTTCCCCAGTTATTATTCTACACGCTTAGGGATCACATACCAGCCACTGAAAATATACCAAGTAATATAGATGTTCTGGAATAAAGATTTCTAAGATTCTCAACTCTTGAATTCATCAGATGTTAGAGTTTACCCTTCTTACTGAGAGTTGTTACTGTTTTTGATGATCTACGAAGTCTTTGACTATTACTGTATGCGGCAATGTTCACAAACACGTCTGCAAGTGTGGTAGACCAACGAGCTCATGCACCACAGCATGAAACACGGCACATCCTTCTTCACTCGACAACACCTCCACGCCGTCTCCAGCTCCCTCGAGACCTAGTCATGGACGCTGCGCAGGAGTTCGTAGTTTTGCGCGGGAAGAAGCCAAACAAGTAACGGTTGCAGACAATGCGGCACACAGCGCATGGCGAAGCACACTTGGAAGACTGGACAATGTCAATCAACAGGATATTTCAAGTATTTAGCCACGGCCTCCAGGAGCTCACCATTGTTCGTATGCTCATGTGTGAGGTGCACGAGCTCGGGGTTGTCTGCCGTTATTTGGGCACCAAATAGAATAAGGACAATTGCCTCGCTGATACAGCGCACCACGGCCTTGCTTGGCTTCATGGCAGTCCACTCATTGCTTTGGGGGAACTCATTCTTGATGCCTGCCGAGATACGGGAAGCCATCATGGTAAACAGCGCCGGGAGAGCTGGGCTGATATATGACAGCAACACACGCACATGAAAGCTCGTCTTGCGTACTACAGCCATTCCTGTTAAATGTCCGAGAAGTCCGAACGAGTGTGATTCGCGGCTGTTCAGAACGTCTATCCCTAGGCGGTTAAGCTCTGGGATCATGGTCGGGGGCAGGATGATCTGGTCAGTATCGCCACGGCAGAGACGATAAGGGCGACCTTGTGCCTTATATAGAGCAACAGGGTCAGCATCAATGAAAGCCATGTCTTACAATACCATGTATTTGACTAACCTTTTGGTCCGCATCGTCGAGGATCTGCTGCGCATGGATAATCCAACGGAGCCGGGCAAAGAATGCGGGTTCCCATGGGAAACGCTTGTTGACGGTGAGGAGACCATCGCTATGGTCCTCCCTGTGCTGAAAAATATAGAAGATGATGGCAGTAACTGTCAGAATGACTAACGGTCTCAATAGCTGCTGGCTGGTTGACATTCGCGGAAGTGGGATAACCTCGATATACGAGACAGGAGAGTTGCCAGAGTGGCCCTCCATGTTGTCAAGATGTGCTGCAAACCAACTTCGTATCCGGGAGAAGAGGGCAACGGCGGTATTTCGAGCCAAAGGCAGATGTTCTTCTTTTTGGCCTTTATTTATGATGTAGCTTTTTCAATTGTCGGGCGAAACGCGGACCGACATCTTCGGAGTACATACCAGGCCTTTTTCAGATGGCGCATTATCTCAAAGGAGCACAATTTGAGGACAATGATGTACTTAGTGATTATAGATCAACGCCGCACCTACCCATTCTATGCAGACAGTCATGCATATGAGGGCAAATGCAGCTCTATGCGAGTATGCAGCTTGAGATATTTCGAATCAAGGAAGTTCACGAGCTGGCCTTACGATTTGGGAGACGATCTGCCAGGAAGTAAGCTGACAATTTATGAAGTGGTATCCCACTCCTGGATGGTTCCATTGTGCAGTGTTACAACATCTGCATATCTCACTTTGCAGTAGTATTCTCTTGATGTCCCCACGGAGGCAGTCGCCCGAGTCGACCATGTCCGTCCCCGCCTCCGCCATACCTGCCCCAGGGTGGCCTCATCGATGCCTTTGACGGGTTACATGTAAAGTGAGCTCAACCTGGACTGTTCCTCTTCGACAAAACAAATTGCTCCTGCCATCCATTATGCTTGACGGTGGCGATGAGGAAAGCAGCGGTGACAGCTGCTGCCAACCTACTTGAACTTGAGTACTTACTTAAGAGGGTAGGTAGCCTTGAATAGGCAGCCGTTGCAACCACACGATACACCAGCCATTCAATATGTGTGAGATATCCTATCGGCAGACTTGTGGTACATAAAACTATCCACCCGGCCCTCTTGAGGCTGTGAGGTGTATTCTTGTATACTTATGGTGAGGAATACCCACCTGGGCAGCTCAAGACGTACCTATACTTACATACTGGCGATCAACGAATCCAAAACCTGAACGACTATGTTGGACAGGTAGCACATGTCGTTCGGGGAACCTCCGGCTTGGACTGCTACCTAAGTAGCTATATACCCAGAAAGCATGTACCTCTTTGCCCCCAAGCTTTGGGCTCATGTATTGACTCTCGAGCGTGCATATTCGTCCAGTCAACCGCAACACGTCGCTCCGACTGTACACGTAACATCCACACCATGGTGGGCTGTCCTACCTAGCCACTGCTACTCTTGCCAGCGAACAGATACGATTTGATTTTCTCTGCAACCGAGGCCACACCCCTGTGAAGGTATGATCAGGCGCCGAGAATTTGAACGATCGTGCTAGGGTAAAATAGCGTGCAGTGCCCGTGAGTGATCCCGTATGCTACATACTGATGGATATGCTGATGTTTCGGACAAACTGCTGCCCACTCACCTGTTAATCCACATCCAAGCCCGCCTCGATATATGCGCTCTTTGGACTTATTTTCAAAGAAAAGTCACAATTTGAAGTACCGCGATAAGCACACGACACTACAACGTGGTAGGCTTTAGCGTCCTTGATATCTTTAGGCGTCATGGATCTTCTTAACACAGTATCGACATCGCTTCCCGGTGTATTCGAGTGTCTGTGCTATGCTGTTTCTTTTCTCTTCGTCGTCTACTGTATAGCCGACGGAATCTCGACCAGACAGCTGGTTCGAGAACAGCCCGAGCATCCTCTTGTTGGAAGTCCCTACACGTTCATCCCCAAGTTCATAGTCAATATTGTGTATGCTTGGAAGGCAACCGAACTGGCCCAAGAGGGTTACGAGAAGGTGCGTTAAAAAGGCACAGCTTGGAAATTTCGTCCCTTTGCCAAGACGCAACTCTTACAAATGCACAGTATCGAAACGCGGCTTTCCAGCTCATCCGCAACGAGGGTCGAGTTTTGGTTCTGCCACTCCCTCTGCTTGAGGAAGTCAGTCGTCTGCCGTTGAATATAGCCGAGCCGACGCCGGCCCTCGAACGGGATTTGGTTAGCTCTTTTACTAGGGTTAACCTAATACTCGAGAGCAGGCTCCATCACTCGATCGTGCAACGGAAGCTCACGCCGCGGTTGCGTCTGCTGCACGTGCTGCCCCGGATAGAGGAAGCAGTAAATATAGCTTTTGCGAAGTATCTCCCCCAGGGTGAGGACTAGACTGAGTTTCAGCCCTATAAGGCGCTTAGTTATATCTCTGCACGTCTTAGTGCCGAGGTCATTATAGGACCTGCGTTCTGTGACGACTAATATTTGCTGCACGTCGCAGTCGAGTACACTGAAAATTATAGGCGTAGTCCCGAGTGCAAGTCACAACCCTCTGTGTTCTCCTTAGCTAACCGACTGCGCAGTGTTCAGAACCGTGGTAGTATTGCGATGTTTCCCGACGTGGATGCATCCTGTGCTATCCCGCTTGCTCCCCTCATACTAGGAGGGCTAGCGGCTTCTTCCCAGTGGGAAGCGGCTTCTAGGACCCAAGATTCAAAAATTTGTCAACAAGAACAATACTGGGATATGGAAGCCGCAGGACGACAAGCCCGACGAACTGAACGTGCTCAGCTGGCTTACTAGCCTCGCTAAGGGGCGCGACTGCAACGCAGATGTCATTAGGCACGTTCTAGTCATGGTAGCTCTCGCAGCGGTGCATACTACACTCCTGCGCATAGTCAATGTGCTGTGCAATATAATAGGCGCCTAAACTGAGCTACTAGAGGAGCTCCTAAGTAAGATTTCTGCTATTGCCAAACATAGCTAGCACGACAATGGTAATCCGTACGATGCGCTGGAAAAGCTTGACAGCGTGCTGCGCGAGTCACAGCGCCTGTTACCGCCGACTACCCTAGGGATAAAGCGGCTGTTCAGGGAGTTATATACATTCCAAGATAGCACACATTTCCAAGCGGGGACATATGCATACCTGCCCGTATATGCTATCGAGAACAACCGCGCAAAGGTGCCCGATCCACAGGCATTTGACGGACTGCGCGCCTATCGGGCCGCGCGCCTGGGTGATGCTGGCTCTGCCGGCGAGCACCTCTTCTCGTCGCCGGGTCCAGACTTTTTGAACTTCGGCTACGGAAAGATGGCCTGCCCAGGTCGCTTCTTTGCGAGCGTCGTAGTCAAGATGGTTATGGTGAAGGCAATCACCGACTACGAGTTCAAGTTCTCTCCGGGCGGCCGAAGACTATCATCGCACACAAGTTCCTCTTCACTTGGCCTTGGACCAGGATGCTCGTGCGGCGTAAGAAGATGGGTTCCTGTCCCTTCTGATCGTTTTAGTATTCATGCCAAGGTCAAGGACTTCTGCTTGGAACTTTTCGGAGTTTTGGCGAGAAGGGGGGGTGTTCTCGAAGAGATGTCCTTACCATACTTCCACGAGGGAGCGTCGCCAAGAATAGGGGGGAGGATGACTGGAGTTCGTTGCTTTGATAACGCGTACACGTCTTTTATTAACCTTGCACCAAAGTCGCATGCATTTGGGGATCTGGAACTATTTGCTGAAAAGCCATAATACCTGTGAGTAGCCGCGAGGTATCGTGAGCACCACTTCCTCCCCCAAAGTTACTAGGCTATTTTTGAACATGGAAGAATACCACCGATAAGACTAGGTCGCGAGAAAGAGAGAAAGAAGAGAGTTTTATAAGTAGGCTTGAGAACGCCAACTGTGCATGTGCTCGGTTGATGGCGTTGAAACGAGGGCAGCGTGTATCCAAGGTTCCCACCACCTTCAATGTACCCTAGGGTAGTCACATAGATGATGAACACCTGGCAACATAGTTTTCCTTTGGCTCAGGTAAACATCTAGTCTTTTGTTCATTTTCCATTGACAGTATTACAGTAGTTGACAAACAGAGAATAGTAGGCCTGTCCCGCTGGCGTTGCCAGTAAATATTGGTATCTTTGCTTAGAACTCAGACGCTTCCAACTCCCCGCTCCGTATGGAGGCGTACTAAATGAAAATTCCGGGTGACATCCATGGATGGTCATGATCGCTGATGTCCGGCACATGCAAGACATGCAAGATGATTCCATCATCTACTGTATCACAGTTCATTAGATGTCGTGACCTGGGATATGAATGTCAGTTACTGTCACAACATATCCCTGCCTTACTAGAAAGACTGTAGAATCTCAAAACTTACGACCAAGGGCCTTTCCACGCTTCGACACCTCCTTGGCATGGTACTGCTTAATCTTGGCCAGCCTGGCCTCCTCCTTGGCCTCGAGCTCGAGCCTCCTGACCTCCTCCCTCGCGTCCCGGACCTCACGGCGAGCCAGCTCCAGAGCGCGGTCGGCCTCCCGCTCCGCGGACTCGGCGCCCATGACCCTCTCCCGCGCCTGGACGATGGACGGGTCGAGTTCCTCGTTGCCGTGGCCTCCGAACTTGTGGAGCAGGCTGCCGCCCTTAGAGCTGCGCTCAGTAGACCGGCGGTTCGGTGATGCACTGTGGTAGGTAGATGTTGTGTGGCGGGTTGAGTTTGTCCTCTGAGTGGACGAGGTGGGCGTGGGCGATGGGTCGCGTCGCAGGGAGCCTAGGAGGCCGCGCTTGCGAGGCTCCTCGTATTGGGGCTCGGGAGGGATTTCCTCTTCAGGTTCGCGACGAGAGAAGAAAGGCATTTTGGGAAGTGTTTGTGCGGGAAAGTAGAGCCTGTAGACTTGGTGGTGGGATGGTGGTAGAAGATTGTATTTGGCGAAGTCAAATTCAGCAGTGAAGTCTGGGGAAAGACAAGAAACGATCTCATCACTTGCTCGGGTCTCAACGTCCTTTTGATCGTTCTTCACCCTCCTATAACCTCCCAATTATCACCCTCTATTCCTGTCTTCATCATCAAGCTACCTGACAAACCTGCTTTGTCTGTTGGAGGGGATCGTCAGCGAGGGTGACGTGACGTCAGAATCAACCCAGCCAATGGAACAACACGGATGGCAAAGCTGAGACCCACCTTGATTTAGGTGCGACAAGACCCCTAGATTCCAGCCAATATGCAAGGTCCAAACCTGCCAGGGCTACATCATCGCCCTGTATGATGATAGCATCACTGAGACAGCTCGTATGTGGCTGTCTGAGCTGGAGCAAGGGTACCAGGGCCCAAGGCGCCTTGGCCTCATGCCTCGCCTCTGCACCATATCCCCTGATCCTGTACTCCGTTCCCCGTACCTGGTTCTAGGTAGGTTCAATCAATGGATCCGAGGCCAAAGGCAAAGACGGCCTTATTACGAGCATAGCATCTCAAGATCCAAAATACTCATCATGGCGGCCCAAGTACGCTCGGTTTATGAGACAGGCGTCGCGGATAGACCGACCTTGCTTATTCCCAACCCCAAGATCCGCTATAGCAGCAGTGTGTTGTGCCTTGGCAATTTTGTCACTGAAGGTCAGATCTCTCGCAGGTGATCAGTGGAAAATTCTCCCACAAGGCGGCATCCGCAGTGGGAGGTTGATTTCTGCCGAGCCTCCACAAAGAGCCTGACACGCCTGGCTGCAGAAGCACAACATAGGGAGATGTGTGTCACTTAGAGAGACATACAAGCGCCAATGCGGAATGGGCTGCCTGGCTTCTGCGTGTAATACCCGTGGGCCCGGGCCAGAACAATGGGTTGTCTGATCCGTCCAGTCGCAGCGCCCAGGCCTCAGGCCGACTTTCCCCTTTTGGCAGCATGCTAAGGGTTGGTGATGGCTGCAAAGTGCGCCACGGCTGTCCGTGGGCCAATGCGAGGGTATGGCAATCCGGGGAACTGCTACGTGGGGTGTGCTGCTAACCTGCATTGCACCCATGCTGACCACTAGTGTCGACATCCAGTCCATTGCTTTTCCCTTATCAGGATGTAGATAGCTTGATGTATTTGTTTTTGGGTGAGGGGCGGGTCCGGAACGGGCAATATTATCCTGGAGCTGTGTGTGTGGTGGTGAGACTCTAGCCGTTGTATGTTTCAATCCACCTCAGCTCAAATTGGGCTCTATAGCAGCTCATGCCCTCCGATCAGATGCAGTAAGTTGAGAAAACCCGGTGCCCTCTGGTCGGCCAACTCGGCTGCCCAAAGTCTCTCCAAGCATGTGCGGCTTGACAATGTGCATTTTCGGCGGCAAGAAGGCCAAGAGAAGGGAGGAACACAGGCGGATGGTCGCAACCCCGGCATCTCAGGAGAAGCCCAAGTCCCATGTCCTCGTGCTTATCATGCTGGAATGCGATGGGACAGCCTTCAACAACTTCATCGCGCAGCTGCCAAACGAGGGCGCTTCGTACAACCAGCGCTACGAGCAGCCCGGCATCGACCTCAGGGGCTTCAAGACCGCCCTCGAGGCCCAGTACGCTCGCGACCTACGGGAGTCGCAGGTTGGAAGGGACGCAGGGGTCTTGGGGGTGGCGTACTTCGGCGGAGTGCTGCTCAATCCACCACCCTTGGAACTACCCTCCGGGCTCAGGCCTCGCAGGCAAACACAAACGGGACGGAATGTTGGACTTGGCGACCTTTGGCATCTCGAGGCCGTCGACGCCTCACCTAGTCACAGTGCTGGGAGAGGAGTGAACGTGTATGTGATGGACAGCGGGATCAATGAAAATCATGCGGTACGTTACAGGTCTGGAATTTGAGCTTCATTCTGACCATGTGATGTTGATGTATGTGTATGTACTGAACGATGTGTCGAGGCAGGAGTTCCAAGGTCGAGACTTTCCGGAGTCATATGTTGCCAGAGATGACAAAGGTAATACTCACGAATTGAAAGACAGCAATGGCCATGGTACAGCCGTGTCGTCCCTCATCGGCGGCAACAACGTGGGCGTGGCCAAAGGCGTCAATATCATACCCGTAAAACAGCTGCTGCCGGACAACACACTTGGGTTACCCAGCGCTACAAAGAACAGCCCGATGTCTGTGTTTGAGAGTCTCCAATGGGTCTTGTGGCACGTCGTGAAGACTGAGAAGCAGGGGAAAGCAGTACTTAATGTCTCGCATGGTAGGTCACGCCCTCCTTGAGCCATGTCTCCTCAGTGTCCGCAGGCTCTGATACATCATGCGCAACCATCATAGGCACCCGACCAAGCTGGACCGATGGTATCCCCGATCCTACGGAGGAGGAGCAGGCTCTATCCGACCCCTGGAAGCACTTTCTGAAAGTCCTAAACCAGCAGGACATTATAGTGGTCACATCCGCCGGCCATGACGGAGAGGACACGGAAGTTGCAGCCGAGACCCAGTCCCCACGTCGGCTGGCGTGCCCAGGAGCTGTGGGCGAGAAGACGCTGATAGTCGTCGGGGGTTCTCAAAGGTCAGTTGGAGATTGCGAAACAGTCGAGTTCTGGCCCCAGTCGAATGCATTCGGCATTGTGGACGTTCTAGCCCCGGGGAGAGACATAACTGTGGCACGACACAACTATGATGGGGTGTGGAGGAAGGATGATGGTACGTCGCTTTCGGCAGCTATCACGTCGGGTATTATCGCTCAGTATCTGGGAGAGGTTGACCTCCATGCGTCGGAGCCAGGTGGCGTGGCTTGCATCGTCAAGAGAGAAATTGGACAGGTTGGCGTGTCCGGTGTCCAGATAACGCACGGGGGTCGAAGCTATCCGCTCCTTCGCACACTACAGGACGAGGCGTGAGCAAGACAACAAAGGATAGAGAGGACTGCCGTGGATTCTGCACGAGTCAACATCTGATATTGACTGGATGGCTTACTCACTGCCGCATCAGCATCTTCGTTCAGTCTGACCTGAACAATTAGGGTCGTTTACCGGGTACATCCGTGGCAGCTGGGCGTTGTGGGCAATGTGTATGTAGCACTGACACAAAAGAAGGCTAGAAAAACGGGGCAAGGGGGCAAACACATGCAGATGGCAATGCTGAGAACGAACAATACCGTAGCAGCGCAGAAAAAGTCAGATACCGTATTTGCCTGCTGTCGGTTATTAGTGTGAAGGGTCTTCTGGGTGGGCCTGTTCAGCCTGTTTAAAGGAGTCATGTACGGAATTGGCTGATAAGATAAGAGCGACATGGCCTGTGCTCTGAGGAATACAAAGGTACCTACTTCGGAAGCGGGATCCGCTACTTTACGCAGGCAGTGGCAGGCAAGGCAGGGCAGGCAGGGTATACGGACTGACGGAATACATAGGAAACGGAGACATTGTCATTCAAAGTTTGAAAAAACCGTCCCCACCACGTGCAGGGTCTGGTGAGGGGTCCGGGCCCACCGTTCACTACCCACATGCACCAATAGGCAGGACGGGAACCCCGTTATTGATAAGCATTCTTATCGATAACGGATTTTTGGAGTGGAATTCTGCTGTTGCTGATGCCCAACTAAAAATCAGGGTCTCAGTTTTTCACCGGGAATCTGACCCTCCCAAGCAACCGACGCCGCTTTTCTGGTTTTTCTCCTTCTGTCTTTGAACCTTTTTCTCACCGACGCTACCGCTCTCCCCTCTCCCCTCCTCCCCCTTTTAACTCACGGGCTGCCTACTTGCCCAACCTCTCCACTCCCTCTTTGTTCATCTTTCTTCTTCTTCTGTGTGTTAATCACAGAAAGTACCACACTACTTACTTCTCTATTCAGGATCAGGATCAGGATCAGGCATTCTGTTCTGTCTTGACTTGAAATGAGCACTCCAATCGTCGCAGTGGGCGATGGCCCACCGCCGGCACAATCTGATGTCTCGGCTTTCCTCGACGCCGTTTTCACTGCAAAGACCTCAAATGCATCTGTCGATGCCGCTTACGGTCTCTGCGAACTCATCTTGAACTCCAAGGTTGGATTCCGCGGTCTCGAAACATATGGCATCCTCTCCGAGATCAAGAAGGCCGCTGCCGACAAGAAGTCCGCCCTGAGGAGGGAGGGCGCACAAAACCTGCTTGGTGCCCTGTTTGAAAAGTTCCCTGCACGACAGCCCGCTTCCGAAGTCATCTTCCTCGTTCAAGATGGCGGCATGCTCGCCTGCGCTCTTGACGCTCTGGCTGACAAGGGTACCGTCGTGCGCGAGGCTGCTCAGTACGGCCTTGATGCCATGTTCAACCACCTCACCCCTGAGTCCCTCGTCATTGGACTTCTCCCCGCACTACAAGCATACCTCTCCAAGAGGACCGGAAAATGGCAAGGCACCGTCGGTGCTTTGAAGATGATGCAAAAGATGGCCGACAAGGCCAAATTGGCAATCGGCGGTACCAAGGAGGAGGCACAAGAGAAAGAAGTCCTGCGGGAATTGATGGGCAACAAGCTGGCAGGCCTGATTCCCCTCGTTGAGGAGGGCATGCACGACTTGAAGACTGAGGTCGAGAAGCAAGCAGTCAAGACCATGGACTCGCTCACCGCTCTCCTGCAGAACGATGATGTTGCTCCTAAGCTGCCCGTCCTTCTCGATGCCATGCAGAAGCCCTCCTCCGAATCTCTTGGCAAGGCTATCCATGTCCTCTCCCAAACAACCTTCGTTGCCATCGTCACCTCTCCCGTTCTCGCCCTCCTCACTCCTTTCCTCGAGCGTACACTTTACAACCCTACAACACCCCAGGAAACCCTGCGAAAGACTGTCGTCATCACTGAGAACTTGACAAAGCTGGTACACGACCCAATCGAGGCCCGTACCTTCTTGCCCAAGTTGAAGCCCGGTGTCAAGGGCGTCCTTGACCGAGCATCCCTTCCTGAGGTCCGAGAGATCGCACAAAGAGCACTGGATGTTATGGACAAGGCCATGGCTCCGGACGAGGAGGTCATTGAGCGCCTTAACGCCGATGACGTCGCCAAGATCTTGGACGCTGAGATCAAGAAGAACAACGGAGTTGCCAACGTGGACGCATACAAGGTTCTGAAGCCATACGTGTGCGCCATGGTTGCCGAAGATGTCAACCACCGTATGGTCAACCGCATTTCCGCTAGACTTGCACCGTACCTGAACGGCCTCATGAAGAGCTCAGAGGCTCACCAGACGGTTGCGGACGGCGTGCAGAAGTTCTACGTTGACGAGGACCACCGCAAGTTCGGCGAGCCTGAGAAGGAGGATGACGGTGAGGTCGAGATTGTCAACGCCGACTTCTCCCTGGCCTACGGTGGCATGCTTCTCTTGTCACACACAAACCTGCGCCTGCTTAAGGGCCACCGATACGGCCTTTGCGGTCGCAACGGTGCTGGCAAGTCCACGCTCATGAAGAGTATTGCCGGTGGCAAACTGGAAGGCTTCCCTCCTCAGGATGTCCTCCGAACGTGCTACGTCGAACACAACCAGGGCGAGGATGCCGACATTAGCATTCTCGACTTCGTTGCCAAGGACCCCGAGATTGCCAAGAACGGCACACCGCGTGAGCGTATCTCTGAGGTTCTCGCAGAGTTTGGCTTCACCGCTGGCGAGGAGGGCAAACAGGCACAGAGAGTCGGCTCCCTGTCAGGAGGTTGGAAGATGAAGCTTGCTCTGGCTCGTGCTATGCTGCAGAAAGCTGACGTTCTCCTGCTGGACGAACCTACTAACCACTTGGATGTCGAGAACATTGCGTGGTTGGAGAAGTACCTCTGCTCCAACACCGAAATCACCAGTTTGATCGTCTCTCACGACTCCGGTTTCCTGGACAACGTCACCACCGATATCTACCACTACGAGCCCGGCAAGAAGCTCGGCCACTTCAAGGGAAACCTGGATGCTTTCGTCAAGGTTCGCCCTGAGGCCAAGAGCTACTACACGCTGTCCGCCAGCAATGTCCAGTTCAAGTTCCCACCCCCGGGAATATTGTCCGGTGTCAAGTCCCAGACTCGTGCCATCGTTCGTATGACAAACGTCAGCTACCAGTACCCCAAGGCCCCTAAGCCATCCTTGGCCGATGTCTCTTGCCAGCTTACCCTGTCGTCTCGCGTGGCCATCATTGGCCCCAACGGTGCTGGAAAGTCTACCCTCATCAAGCTTCTTACTGGCGAAGTCATCCCCACTGCGGGCAAGGTGGAGAAGCACCCCAACCTGCGTATTGGTTACATTAAGCAGCACGCACTCGAGCACGTGGAGATGCATCTTGAGAAGACACCCAACCAGTACCTGCAATGGCGTTACCAGAACGGTGACGACCGAGAGGTCCATTTCAAGGAGACCAGAGCGTTGTCCGAGCAGGACAAGGCGCAGATGGAGAAGGAGATCGATGTTGGTGATGGCAAGGGTGGCAGACAAATCGAGACTCTTGTTGGACGACAGAAGTGGAAGAAGTCCTTCCAATACGAAGTGTAAGTTCCCCATATTCCAATCAAATGCAGTGAACAAGCAGCTGATAATCTCCTTTAGGCAATGGAAGGGATGGCTCCCCAAGTACAACTCCATGATCAGCCGTGAGACCCTCACGGAGCTCGGCTTCGACAAGCTGGTCCAGGAGTTCGATGATCACGAGGCCTCGCGTGAAGGTCTTGGTTACCGTGTGCTCGAGCCCAAGGTTATCTCCCAGCACTTCGAAGACCTCGGTCTCGACCCAGAGATTGCCAACCACAACGAAATCGGCTCGCTGTCCGGTGGACAGAAGGTCAAGGTCGTCATTGCCGGTGCGATGTGGAACAACCCTCACTTGTTGGTTCTTGACGAGCCGACTAACTTCTTGGACCGTGACTCTCTGGGAGGTCTTGCTGTCGCCATCCGTGACTTTAAGGGTGGTGTCGTCATGATCAGTCATAACGAAGAGTTCGTGGGTGCGCTGGCGAGCGAGCAGTGGATCGTGCGTGACGGACGTGTCGCCCACAAGGGCAGCACGGCCATCTCCCTCGACCGCTTTGAGGATTCCCGACCAGGCTCCACCGCGCCGTCGTCGGGTATCAACACCCCTGTGAACGAGCTTGCGAGCACAGCAGCCAGCAGCGCGTTGAACAGCGGAGTGGAAGATAATACGGATGAACCATTGAAGTTCAAGGCCAAGAAGAAGAAGAAGAAGACCAAGAAGGATCTGAAGGAGCAGGAGGTCAGGAGGCGACTGAGGCACATCGAGTGGCTCAACAGCCCCAAGGGCACGCCTCACCCGGTGGATACGGATGATGAGGAGTAGAGAGGGGGTTTCCTTTATTTAGTCGATGGATTGAGTTAATGTCCTGGACGAAGGTCTTCAAAAAGAGTCGGGCATATTTGATGGTTTTTTTCTAGACCGTTGGCGTTTAATATAAAGGGGATAGCTGGGCTTTGGCATAAGAGAAGAAGAGCACATGAGTATCTAGACTTGAGTCGGCAGGCACTCTTTCGTTATTAGACAAGTTTCCGCGTCTTCACTGTGTGCTGTATTTAAAGTGAGGTCTATTCAAAGAGAATCGTGAATAAGTGGCTACTTGATATTTACCTACATGCCTATTGTAGCCCAGCAGTAGAACCATCCTTGGCGAATTGCCTGCTGTTGGGACAATTCGATGGTATACTAGTACTACCACCAACATAAACTTGCAAAGCCTACTTATGTAGGTACCTATCAGCCTTTTGAGTTGGCAAAAAGTGTGCGATTGTCATATCGAGAAAACAGACAAAACAAAATTGGACGACCACGGGATCGAACCGTGTACCTCGTGCATATGTTGGGTCTGGTAGACTTGCTAAGCACGCGCTCTACCATTTGAGCTAGACGCCCGGTTTATTGAAATTTGTTCATTCTGAGTGATATATGATCTTGAGGCAACCTGACTCTAGCGGGCCTTGCAGATGGAAGATTGACAATACTGACACGTATGGAGGCATGGAATCACGGAATGAGGATCTTGTAAAGTATAAGTCTAATCGGCTTAACTTACGCATACAGTAATATAGTATATACGCATGCGGTTATTATACGCATACGGTAACTATACTAATCACTATTTCCGGCCCCTATATAAATATATATAGGGCCCTTCTCGCCCTTATAGTTACTCTAGTTAATTAATTCTAATAATAAGGAATTCACCCTACTCTTCTTTCTCC
This sequence comes from Cytospora chrysosperma, assembly GCA_016808195.1. Taxonomy (NCBI): domain Eukaryota; kingdom Fungi; phylum Ascomycota; class Sordariomycetes; order Diaporthales; family Cytosporaceae; genus Cytospora; species Cytospora chrysosperma. Next base: position 2,331,300 of record JAEQMF010000012.1, read on the forward strand.
ATCACGTTTACACTTACCCTAGCCTTTCTATTCGTGACCTTCTTACAGATCTTCACATGCACGCATGTAAACCTTCGTTTTTCTTCTTTATTGGAGTGGAGGAGGGGTGAACGCACGGGACCTTGAGATGGGGCGTCAGGCGTCATATGGTGAATGTCTCCCCTTACAGCTTCAGAATAACGGCGAAGATATTGTCTGCGGGAGGAAGCCAGGTGAAAAGAGCAAGGGTACATACATGGCTTCAAGTGTGCATTTCACGCGCTGTCGAGGAAGTGCTGCGCGGACCTCTACCTGAGAGCATCTCCAATTTATTGCACTGATTGTGTCTTCCCAGAAACGGTCTGATAGTTGAAGACTAATCAGATAGGACTGATTGAGTAATTACACGCCTCAAGGGCGAGATGCTGCGCGATGTCTCCACCGGCCTCAAACCGTCGAGCGGCTGAAGCAGACGGACCTGCGCCTGTTAATAAACAACCTAAGCTTTATTATCCTAGCTGGTCTAAGAAGCACACTACCTACTTGGTACCGACTAAGTACTTAGTAGCTAAGCGTTTGGCCAGTCGCACGTGCCTCTTGGCCTATGCTATCTGCGGACTCTATGTAGACTCGAGGCCTGTTCCCAATCATGGAATATTCATAAAAGCTAACTTGTGGCCTGACCACTTACCAGTCGGGTTTTCATCTTCATACACCAACCAACTCATGATCCTCCTCAACTTCACACCCAAAACCTGACAAGAAGACAGACTTTCAGTGACCATGGGCCTAGATCTCTGGCAAAAATTACGCGGGCTTCTCTTTGGACCTCTTTACCTTGATAGATATAGCATAGAATTGTCGGATGAAGAACAGGACAGCGAATCCATCACAGAATTGTCGGACGAAGAACAGGACAGTGAATCCATCACAGGAATGTCGGACGAAGAACAGGACAGCGAGATGTCACATCTCCAGCAGCCCCCAGCATATTCCGACATCTTTCCCGACGGCCACCCGGACCCAGAATCCTACGCGCCCTCTCAAGAGATGGACCCCCTCGTCGCAGCGGCATGGCACAACCAGACAAGACCGATTTTTCTGCTTCCGGACCACATCCTCATCCAGACTATCGACTTGCTCGATAACAGCGGCGTCGAGTGCGTCCGCCGCGTCGCGCGCAGGTTCCCGCCCCTGTGCACCGAGATCGTCCTCAGCAGGCCTCGCACATACCTGCCAGATAAGAGATTGGGCCCGTTCGCATGGTCGCGTTTCGAGTCTATGTGCTACGAGGGCCAGGGAGGAGACCTGATACGGGCGGCGGAGGGCCGCAACGGGCTGCCCGGGGACAGGCCACAGCTACGACACCTCCTGGATAGAGACCGGTACTGTGACGGGTGTCGCGCGGCCGGGGAGGCGCCTGACTGGGGGACGAGGGTCGACAGGCTCTGCAGGTACCTCCACTGCTCTGTATGCGTCGCCGACCACCCTGCCTGCCTCTTCTCGTACTCGCAGCGGCTAGAGAAGCCACACCGTCGTTGTTGTATTGGGCATCAGGGGTTTCTGAGGATGTGCAGTCACGACGAGGGGATTGTAAGATGGAAGGACGTCTTGGACATTGAGAATAAGAAGGCGTGTAAGGCTCCCCGCGCCCAGACCCGTCTCCAGTGCAAGCATAGTAGCCACGTCCTACTATGTACGGGGACACGTATGGGAGACGACGGGATACTAGATCCAAAGTGTGTGTCCTGCCTAGAATATGTCTATCCGATCTTGAAGATTATCGCGGGGGATATAACTATCTACTGGACTGCCCACCTGCCATTGGAGCCGACAGAGTTACCACTTACTGCCGCTACTTTACGCCCTCGACTGGCCGAGCTTCGCGATAACACAGGGCGTTTTATCTGCCCGCCAATAGCTCCGGGTATAAACCTACCTGAGCTTACCTGTTTAGGCCCTAATATTTGCGACTGTATCCGCTACCAAGGCTCGCAGAATGTGGATTGGAAGCTCTGCTCGACGCCAGAGACAAAGACGGGAGGTCACACAGATCCTACGAAACGATTATCTCTTCCCAATGGTCCAAGAAGATCTGGCCAGAGTTCCAGGCAGGAGCTCTCTGACGAGTGCGAGTTCAAGCGGAGAAAGCATATAGCTTGGTTTCTGGCCGGCGAGTATGGGCCAGGGGACTCTCGTCTCAAAATAGGACCTTGTCACAGTGCAGACTTATGTCTCGTGGTCGGATATGGTCGAGAGATTCCTGCCAGGTTTGAAGGGAATCTACACCCATACTGGTATCAAGCTCTGGATCCGGACTCGTATAATCTCACGGCCGATATAGACGGGTTCGGGGTGTATTGGTGCCGGCAGGAACCATGTCGTAACTACTATAGACGTGTTCCGGGATTCTCAAGGATTATCTACCGAAAGGAGTATACAAGAAAGTGTTATAGATTCTGTAAATAGGGTCTGTAAACCCCACAGAAGTTCGAGTTCGCGATGCGACGAAAGAAATTGATCCTAGCCAGGGTTGCGCCATGGCTCTGAGCCGCTTGCACAGAACGTTGTTATCCTGGTTCATACCCACATCTCTAAGGTACTTGAGTAGACCATACCGGAGAGTTAAGAAGAACCATAGTATTAGAACATCAGATTCAAGGGAAAGGGGTTGGAACCCAGTCGGTGCCTCGAAATATTGAAATGTGTCAATTCCATAGGGAACGGCGATATACTTGCTGCAGGAATTATCATTGCTCTGCCTGATCTAGAATCCACCCATAACTGCTTGCCGTTCATTCTGGTGGGGTCCAGCAGCTGAGGATATACCCACATGGAGTTCTAGACCATTTCGAAGTCTGTTTTTTTTTCCTTCTCTCTTTCATATACAGGCCGGAGCTTGGGACAGGGGCCCTTATAGATAAGCGTGGAGCATTTCTGATCCTAGCTAAGTGTTTTGTACCTTGTTTGGTTAATCCATTCAAGGCCCTTTGTTTGCTCACTTCCCTATTCATAGTGTACTTCGAAATCAGGAAAGGCAAGACTTGCGAATTAGCAGTGTCTGTGAGTGCTGGAAAATGAGAGGCACAGAACTTAGCTTTGATATTGCTAGACAATATAATAAGACCACTGCACCAGCTAACTAAATGGGGGTCCACCCCTAGCTATGCAACAATAGATGAGACGAGACTTGATATAGTAGCTCCCTTCAAGCACCTTCTGCTTGTGGCCTACGTTGTTTTGGGCATGTGACGAGGATATGCCGGCCTGAGGGAAAATCTTCCCTGACTGAATCGGACTGACAGCCGGAGGAATAAGGAAGGCGTGCGACTAGGAGAAGATGATAAAATATGATCGTCAAAGGAACGAATATACGAAGGTCACGTAAATATGGAGACTATAAATGGGTGTAATATTAAGTGTTATTCTCGGTTGTAAAGCAGAGTAAATCTGTCTGTAAGGTGAGGGACGAAGGCCACCTTAATGTAGGCGATATAAGGCCCTAGTGGCCGTTATAAGGGCTCTCAGGCCTGGTCTAAGAGTACCTAGGTAGGCCTGAGGGTAGGCTATTAAGATGACGAATAACACCATCTATGAGACTAACAACGAAGTTTGGCTTTCAAGTCCACTAGATGATGTGAAACTGGAGAGTTGAGAGCAAAAATCCCCGGCATCATCTTGACTTCACTGGAAAAGAAGCTGCCTTCGTGCCCTGCCTGCTTCTTGCACCTCACAGTGATGTTGCTGTGGTACGTGGGCCTAATTACAACCGTTCCCAGACACACATAAGTCGCAACTGCCTCCAGTGCCCGAGACTTGTTGTGGAGATTCTCTGTCAGTAAGAAGGGCGCGACTGCCCTCTTTTGGTCCCCGGAAATGCAAACCGGAGACGATGTTTCGGCAGCGACACGCGACTGCCTGTTTAACAGGAAACAGGAAGGAGACACCATGGCCTTTGGAACATGGATTAAATTTCCCCATCTTCTGGAAGCTTTTAAAAGACATGACTGTGAAACTGTGAAGAAACGACTGTGATTGAAGTGAACGAGACTTGATACATACACACACACACACACACACACACACACACACACACACACATACACATACACATACACACACACACACACGCACACATACACGCACACACACACAAAATGGACACCTTTACGACCGTCGCCGCCGCCACTGCCACCGCCACTGTCACTGTCACTGTGACTACTATCCCCGACGCCGCCGCCTTACTTGCCTCTGCTGTGTCCGTTGTCGCCGCTGCCGCCGCCTCCTCTGCCTCCGCCGCCGCCGCCTCATCTTTGCCGTCGTCGCCTCAAAAAATAGAAATCGGGCTTTCATGGGCAACTTTGGTTGGTGGTGCGGCGCTTGCTGCACTCCTGGCCCCGGCGGCTCCCTTTCGGTGGGGCTTCTGGGATAAGGGAAAGAAGGAGGAGGAGGAGAAGGAGGAGGAGGAGGAGGAGAAGAAGAAGGAGGAGAAGAAGGAGGAGGAGGAGAAGGAGAAGGAGGAGGGCCAGTAGGGCCAGCAGGGCAAGACGAGGACTTAGTATCGTTTATCTCAATATAGTTAAAAATACTGGTGACCACGCAAACTCCTTCAGCGCCTCTGCCCCTATAGTTAATGCCTACTTACAGTTCAGAAAAGATCGAGTAACTCGAGATCATACGCCGCTGCTCCCACGAAGCCACTGCATCCTCCCATGGGATAACCTCAGCACCTCTCCCTTCAAGCTCTTCCTCGATCGCTCTCTCGATATCTATAGCAGACCTGGACTCAGTATCATAGGTCGAATGTGCTCCTTGCAAGATTGTCACTTTGAAACCAGCTTCCAGAGCACCTTTGGACGTTTCGACTACACAGCATTCACTCTGCATGCCAAATGTGACTATTTCAGTGATCCCGTCGGCCTTGAGCTTATCGGCCAGGTCCGGATTCGATTCGAACGTGTTCCCTGTTGCGCATCATGCAATGAGACCGTGATCATACACACACGCGCACACACGCATATATTCATCTTCAAAGTTCATAACTGAAATGAAAATTGTAGGACTGACGAGTTTTCTTTGCGATTAGCACCTCCTCCTGGACGCCGTCCCGTGGCTCGAACATCAGTCGCCACGGTTCCGTGCCCCGGACCAGATTGCCCTTCGCCGGCTCCTCTTCATGCTGGACGACCACGATGATCGAGGGCGACTGCTGCTCCCTGCAGCGGTAGGCATCGATGATGCCCCTGGCGGCGGACAGGATCCTTTCTGACGCGGAGCAGACACGCTCGGCATGGGGGATGCGGGTTTTTGGGTCGTGGGCGAGTTCCCGCTGGATGTCGATGACGAAGAGCGCGCTACGTGGCATTTTCATGGTGTTTGGGGTGGCTTGAACAGGCGAGAGATTTGGGTATGATTTGTTGAGGTTTTCTCCTCGAGTTTCGTGCTGAGTTCACAGGTGAGTCACTTGACGGGCAATTCGAGAGGGAGGGGTTCCAAGCCCCTGGGAGGGTTTTGAAATTGGCGGTTGGGGAGATGACTCAAGAGGAGGTAAACGGCAGCGGCTGAGACCTGCTCCAGCATTGATATTAAACAAAGTCTTTTGTTTATTTACTGGTGATTCATTCTGGCATATCTATGTGCCCCCAGTATCCTAGGAAAACTAATTACTGGAGGACTTAGTTCCGTCAACTACAGGAGATTTGTATCTCGGTGACTCTTTCCAACCAAAATGTCCCCCTTCTGCACGTTCATGTCTCGGAAAAATGGAATCCATGGATAGAAACAGTGTTCGGAGAGCCAGCTCTAAAACCTATGCTAGGACAATCAAGGACACAGGGTTCCATCCTGGGGCTTTGATTCGTCCCGGTTTTCGAGTGTTCTGCACACCTGCTGGTGCCCATCATGGCGTCGCATTTTCTCTCATTGAGAACTCACAGGTTTGATTAGCAGATGAAACAATAGGTGATTCGAAATGTCTAAGGTTCGCTGCCCCCGGCCCGAGACGAGGAGTAGAGAGGCTTATGCAACCATACCATTCTATATTCAACTTCAAAGTTTGAATTAATAAGAAACCAATTTTCATAGTTAGTACCCTAGCCGTTACACATCCTGTATAATCTGCCTATAGCCCGGTTCTATACCAAGGAGATCAGTATATAGGAGAAGCCTGAACCTATTTATATAAAAGTACTAGAGGTATTATTATAAATACAGTAAGAGTGGATTTAAGTAGAAGCAGCGCAGGAGCGGCGTAGTATAGCTAGTACTAAGCGTATAAGAAGAACTAATCTCTATGGCATTGGAAATATTAAAAGGGACAACTTCCCTCCTTCGTCCGGCGGACGAGCATCTTCTGCCGAGGCCACGTGAACAAAAACTCATGCACCTCCAAATTCCCTGGTCTCCCCACCGCTCCAGGCAAGAAAGCAAAATCATACTCGGTTAGCATCTTGACCAGCACCATCTTGATAACCACACCGGCAAAGAACCTTCCCGGACAGGCTGATTTTCCGTAACCGAAATTCAAAACGCTCGGTGTCGGCGTCGTGAAAAGGGCCTCCTTGGCAGCGGTCTTGTTCCCCTCCTCCTGGGCCTGTTCCCACGCGCGGAAGGCTCTTAGGCCATCGTATCTCTCGGGGTTCGGTGTGTGCATAATGTCATTCTCGATAGCACTGATGGGCATGCACACGTACGTCCCGGCAGGGATATGCGTGCCGTCACGGAAGGTGTGCGCCTCGTTGAAAAGGCGCTTCATGCCGAGCGTCGTAGGTGGCGAGAGGCGCTGCGACTCGCGGAGCACGCTATCGAGGCGGTGGAGGCGGTCATATGCACCTGCGGTAGCCCACTCTGCATCGGGGACGCTGGCGATCTCGGCGAGGAGAGCGTCCCGCAGGGATGGATCCGCGGCTGTTACATCGTAAAAGACGTTGACCATGCGGAGGAGCGTGGTATGTACGGAGGCCAGGGCCACAAGGACCTGTACATGGGCGATAACGCCAGCTTCGCGGTCGCGACCTTTAGCTGTGGCGGACAGCCAGCTAAGGATGTTGAGGTCATCGGCGTTGTTATCTTGTGGGACCCAGGTGCCCGCATCGTTCATATCGATCAGGCTTTGAATCTTTGGACTCAAAACATCCCTAGCAGATTTGATATACTTCTGTCCTGCCCAGTAGGAGGGGAGCAGCGGCGCAATAATAGGTTTCAGCCAGTCGGGAAACAGGCGTAGAAGGACGATCGTCCGGAACACTACAAACAATACTGGTCAATACGGCCTATATACATCGAAGAAGTAGGGGGTGGGGGCATAGCTTCTGATAATTCTCGGTATAATTGAACGAAATGTTCAGCCAGATATCGGTATCCCGGAAGGCCGGGCCCACGACGACTTCGGCAGCAATACGCGCAGAGATACGCCCTAACACTTGATAAGGTAGAAATTCGGACCATTCCTGCGTGTTCGGGAACCACCGCTCAAACGCGCACTTGGCCGCATTCTCGAGTCGGGGCACAAGCAGGGGAAGACGAGGCGTGAGTCTGCGCTGCACGATGTAATGATGCAGGCGGTTCTCTAGAATCAGATTAAGCCCAGTATAGGGACCTAAGAGATCGTGCTCCAGAGCCCCGTTCGGACTCGCAATCGTACTGGGAAGAATACTGAGTTCCTCGAGTAGGGATTTTGGAAGGACAACGATATTGCCGTCATTACGCACAAGTTGGAAGGTCGAACTTTTGAACTTGAGAGAATCAAGTATCAGTTGCAACTCTGCAGGTGCAGGGAGACTTGCAGAACATACCTTATCGTAGCCCAGCTGTAGGATCTTTGATGCTCTGGCGGCGAAGATGAGGTTCAGTAAGAATGCTGGAGCCAGAATGAAAGGACTTCCGACGAGAGTGTGCTCAGTATGTTTCCGCACCACTTTCCAGGTCAATAGAGTCTCAAATCCGCATTAGATGATAAAGAGCAAAGGAAGCACACAGTACCAGTACCCAACCAGGTCAAGGAGGGCTTTCCAAAGGATTTCAAGGCAGTACATGATGTCTTTTGGTCTGATCTGATACTGATGCTACGTGCGGGATTGAAAGAGCTGCGAGTTGGGGTGCTATTATGTTCGGTTCAGAGAAGCGCTATGTTTGTCATGCGGGCAACTATTATAGAGTAAAGAGGTATTTCTTGCCTGTATCCTTGATCAAGAATCCCCAGGCATCAATAGATGTGATTCGTGTCGAGAGCATATATGAAGTCAAGAAGGCTCCACAACAGTGCAATAGGGGCTAGCAATCCACCTACATAGCATACATAGCACGACCTAGATAACCAGCGATGAGGGTAATATCTTTAGGTACCTTGTTGTCTTCATTAGGCAGCAACTTGTTCATTGCTTGCTACTCCGAAATAATACCGCATACCCTAGGGTACCGAGTTTGCATCATGCATGTTGGAAGGTCGCCTATATCAGTTTTTGTCAAATCGAAGAGACGTACCTAGGTCCAGGAATTACTCACCCGCGGGTAATCCGTGCCAAGCATGCCAACATACAGACAGGTGGCGACCGCTGGGATTTGGCTGCGTTGAATGACCTGCCTAAGCTCGAGAGCGCCATGGAAGAGACGGCGCGCCTCTCCCCAGGCACGTTGCTCATATACAGTCGCCTCATAGTGGAGGATCATACACTGAGCAACGGTTTGACTCTGCGGCGGGGCCAGTTTATTATAACGGCTTCGCAGGCGCATAACACCGCTAATGAGACGGCGTTCCCGGACCCAAAAATGTACAAAAGCTTGCGTTTCTATGACCAGGACTTGGCTAAGCATCGCGCACAACCATTCTACAACCTTCATAGCGAAGTTCTGACCTGGGGCTCTGGTCGCTGGGCCGGTCCTGGTCGCTATGTCGCCAACTTGTCATCGAGGGTGCTATTGATCAAGCTCCTTGATGAATATGACTGGAGTCTCATAGACGGGAAGCCACCGCCCGTAACAGCCTTGCATGAGTTTCCTCTCTTCAGCCCAGACACTAAATTGAACTGCCGGCGCAAGCCAGCATCAGAATGCCTGGGTATCAGCTTCTGAATATGTGCATTCGAAGTTGCCATAGCGCGCAGCCATACTTACTCGATATCAGTCGATGGATATCAATTGTGATATATCATATAACGAACTGTTTTAGACCGGACGAAGAACACATGTAGGCTTCTTGAAGTTATTTCTTTTTTTCTATTCACTTGTTGTTTTACTATGGCTGGGATTAAATAGATGTTCAGTTCGAAAGATATATAAAATCCATGCAATGCTAGGGAAAATATTGCGACGATTGCAGCCAATTCAGCTTGTCCACAGGTGATCATCTCGCCCTAAAATCTGTTTCCTTTTCGTTTGCCTTTCACCCGGGAGATCAGGGTACCGGAAAATTACAGTGAAGAATATTAGTATCACCTTGTTGAATGGCAGGACATCTGGAAAGTCGTCGAAGAGAGGAACAGGAGTTGTTTATCACTGCATTGCGAAGCCCCCCCCCCCCCAAAAAAAAGTACTAAGAGAAAAAGAGGAGGGTTCAGGGCTCTGTGCTACTTTAACCAGACTATATAGGTCCAATTCAAGCCTCGGGCTTCTTCCCAACAACAGTCCACCGCACAGCCGTCACGTAAGCCCCATTCCTCGTCTCTTCCACGGCCTGTGGCAGCAATCGCCCGAGCTCCTGCTGCATCTTCTCATTCTTGGTCTTGCGATAGATGAGCTCATGGATCATCAGCCCACACTCGTGGAGGAGAAAAGCCATGTGTGGCGGGCAGTCGTTCTTATCCGTCTCGATATCGACGAAGCCTGCAGCCGAGAAGAGGCTCGGCAGCTCCGTTACCCAGGTAGGCTTCAGGCGCGGATCTTGTACGCTAAGTAGCTTGAACATCTCGGCCAGACTCTCGGTTCTAGTATCAGGCCCGATCTTGTCGATGCGGACCGATTCGAAGTCAGGGTCACCCCATTGAAGGTAGCCACCGGGCTCTAATTCCAACCAATTAGTATTAATGGCTCGAGGCATGGGCAAGACGATGGTGACGGGGCTTGAAAAATTAAGGACCGAAAACAATTACTGAGCATTTTGAAGAGTCTTTGCACTACAAGTGGGACTTGGTCGCCCAAAAGCACGAATGCAAAGAAGCGTACATGGACGACGTCAAAAACGCCGACGAGGTCTTCAGGCAAGTCTTCCTTGACGTCCCAGTGCCGGAACGTCACGTTGGAGGGCAACGTCTCAGTGGGTGGGGCAGCGTCGAACGAAATATCGAAGCCCTCGAGGCGAGCCGACGGGGCAATCAAGTCCCTGACGTCAAAGAGCCATATGCTGATATCAGGCCGTTAGATGTGAAGTTTCTAGGGATAGGAGAGGGGCAACCGCTGTCTGGCCTGGGACGAGTAACAGGGCCTTTCTGATTGTAACTCACCCTGTGCCTGTGCCGACATCTGCCACGCGTAGATCAGGTCTGTTGGTGGGGATGTTGGGATGCACCACATAGCCAAAGATTTTGGCCCAGAGAGTGTGCATCAAGTTGATGCTTGGGTTCAATTAGGTGGACTCTGACAAGATTGGAGTCATGGGCACGCACCGATTGTTGTCCAGAAAGTCCCGGGTGAACACGTAGTCGGCTTTCAATGCCATGATGAATTGATTGACTGGTGAGGATAATAAACTGCACGTGTTAATTCAACTTGTCCAAAGTTGGGTGCTTCAATTCAACTTGACGACCAAGAGGCCTTGACCTCAAGGGTCTTATAATCCCGCACGTTTCCCGGCCGTTCGCTGCACATTTGCAGTAAATGACATTGCGTGAATTCAAGGTACCAATACCCGACCAACACGCTTTTCGCCCGATCGTTCACTATTTTCAGCTCCGGCACCGTTGCCATCCGGACAAGGCCTCCCAGGCAGAATTAACTGGTCAGCAGCCCTAGTCGGGCAAGTTGAAGCGGGTGTCCTTTGCCTCCTGCTTATGTACCAACATGCATAATCCCTTACTTTATCAGATAACAGATCTGCCTATATAGGGAGGAACAGGGAAGTACAGTTGTACAGTATGCGTACTTAGTACCTAGGTATGATTTTAAGAATGCGATGAAACATAAAAACATGCGCAAATTACCACACCTCACTGAGCCCCTTATCACATCCGCTCTGTCAACCATTGGATGGTTGCCTACTGAAGTGCATATGCCGTCTGTCCAAAGAGCTAGCCTAATCTTCATGGCCCCCGAGCCAACAGTGCTATGGAACCTTTATAGCCAACCTGCATTGCCGATCATTAGCGAAATAAGGCTGCAAACAATCGATTACTACCAGAAATCGCACCCCCCACCGAATGCTTGTAAATCTGTCAACTGACCAACCTGGTGGAGCACTTCAAATCTATCGACCGGCTCACAACTTACTGTGTACGATGGCCAACACAGAACCTGCGTTGGTTTCCAGCGTCGCCGGCATCCAGGCAGATGGATTGCAACTCTCCCACTTGTGGAACCACTACTGTATAGCTGGGAGAAGGGAGGAGTGAGCCTAGCGTACCGATCGGTGGTCGCAGAGAGTGGCATGAAGAGGAGCAAGGGTGTTCTTGCAGGCGTCAGATTTTCGGGCTGCATGCATAATTATTCTGTCAGACAGCCATTTGACCTTGAAGGACGAGTTTCGAAGTGGCTGGGGAAGAACTTACGCAGATATTGGTTACTATCTTACTCTAAGCTGGACAGCGAATGCAGTGCATCACTTATGTTTCTCAGTACCTAGTAATTAGCCAAAACGTTGAGCCGGCTCAGGGGCAATGGACGATTTGGCAATCCACAGACGTGAATCTTAGAACGGCCAATCCGTGAACAAGAAAAATGCGGAACAATTTAAAAACATTTGAAGGTAAAGATCGCTCGAACCGACCCATTCGCTATACTAAATCAATCCCCGGAGAGGTTCCCTTCATGACAGCGGACGAGTTCAGACTAATTATACCAAAGATCAGGGTTCACGCAGAAATAATTATCACAAGCAAGCGACGAGGACCGAAGAGCAAAGCTCGTATGGGTTTGAAACTACCCAACGCCACTCTCAAGATCCACGGTACAAGAGGAGCGGCCGCTTCACTGCTTCGCCGCGGCGTCAGCTTCAGCGGCAATCTTAGCCTCGTACTCAGTAAAGGTCTCGATGCCCTTCGGGATGCCATTCCACTGCAGGCCCTGCTCGTCCATAAGTCGGGCGCGATGCTCCATGGATCGCTTCCACGAGGGGAGCTCGACCATGCGCTCATGCCAGGCGCGGGTGTGCGGCAGCCCCTCCCACACCTCATCCCACGACTGCATCAACACCTCGCTGAGGCGGAAGTTCCAGGGCACAAAGGCCATGTCGGCAAACGTCATCTTTTCGCCGACGAGCCACTGGGCATCCGCAGGCTTGGCGGCCAGCACGCCCTCGATGACGCCCAGCACGCGCCTGATCTCGTTGGCGTAGCGGTCAACGGCCGACTGGATCTTCTCCGGGTGCAGGTGCTGAAACCAGCCGCACTGGCCGTAGTAAGGACCCTGGCCGCTCGTCTGGAAGTGTAGCCACTGGTTGCACAGATGCTTCTCCTTGAGCGTGCCGTACGTGAGGCGCTTATCCGTGTCGTACTGCTCGATCAGGTACTGATAGATGGCACCCGATTCCCACAATGTTAGGTCAGTGTTGGGGTCCTCGATGGCGGGCACGCGGCCGTTGGGGTTGATGTCGATGAAGGGCCTTTTCTTGACATCGTCGAAGCGGAACGACTTGATCTCGTAGTTTAGACCAAGCTCCTCGAAGAGAAAGATGGCCTACCCAGAATGTCAGTATGTGGAATAGCCCTGCAGTCAATAGACCAGCGCCAGCATCGCCGGACATCTCGATACTGACTTTCCAGGGATTGGGCCCAGGGGCTGGCAAGGATGGTCAGCACTTGTTTATTCCAGATCTCGGCTGGCCGATGCACTTACGAGTAATCCAAACGCGGATAGACTTGGGAGGCTTGGTAGCCATCATAGTAGATGCTGCTGTCTTGGGTGAACTCCTCAATTAAAACTAGATGTGGTATGGTCTGGTGAAGAAGGGGGGAGGGTGCGATGTGTTGACTTGAAGCAGCTCAGAGCTTCGAGGAGGCTCCGGGCTTTTTGACCACTATCAATATGGCCTTCCTTTGTTGTAGAAGGCGTCGAAGTCATTTCCTGTTGGTTTCTGGGCCGCGAGTCACATCCTGGGGCATTCAGCACTTGCCTCATGCATCTGTGACCGGTCAGGCCAAACGGCATACATGTCGCTTCCGCGGTGATGACCCCCGCGAGTCTAATCTCTTCCGATTATACTAATCCCAGTCAGAGATTAGAACGCAGCCCAGATGCCTGCAGTCTCCTCCGCGGATAGGTTGGTAGTGTCTGTTGGCGGTTCGCACATGTGACAGTTGACAAGGGTTGATGCCAACGGCCGGGTCAGGCTGCATTAGAAATGATACGAAGTCTCGTGGGCGGAGGCACCGTAGTTCCATGTACACGTAGGCCCTGCATGGTGTAGGTAGTAGACTATTGAAAGGTGCGGATGGCTCTGATCCTAGGATGGGGGCAAAAACATCACTGCGTGTACTGGGGCATTCTTTGCATAGTTCACTTGGACACCGCATAGCTTGTCTGTTACTGTACCTGTTACTCCATGTGCTGCAGCCTTTACTTGAAGTGGGTAATTACCTAGATACTGGTGAACTTTCCTCCGTCCCCTTTTGTAAGGCTACTGCTTAACAAGACTGATTAAGAGGGTTGATTATCACGTAGACTAATCCGTACAGTAGCAAGAAGCAGTTGGTGCTGACCGCATACTACGTACACACCATGCATGCTTACCTGCATACTAAGTATGTATGTTGTTAGGTAGTATATCACCAACAACAGTGCGGTTGGCACATCCAAACGACCCCGACTCCAGGGCTTCTGTCCGTGCTCACTGCAACGTTAAACCACCTAACGTCGGGACACTCGCAGAGATACTCGACCCTTTTATTTCCTTCAGTCTTCCCAACGCTTACTAAACCATCTCCCTAAGTCGATATTGTTTGAGACAAGACACAATGACAAAACCCATTCGCGTGTGGTTGACGCCTACAATTCCCAACCCTTGGAAGGTGGTTCTCGTCCTCGACGAGCTTCATGTGCCGTACCATGTCGTGTCCTTCCGCTTCGAAGACATCAAGAAACCACCCTTCATTGAGCTGAATCCTAATGCTTCTGTCCCGGGTAAGGTTGAAACATTACCCGTTTTCAGATACCATAAAGATGCAGAAGACCTAACAGGCCAAAGCAATCGAGGATCCAAACACCGGCGTAATCTTGTGGGAGTCAGGCGCTATTATTACCTACCTCATCGACCAATACGATAAGAACCTCACGCTCACCTATCCGGACGATCGTTTCCAAGACAAATATGCCTTGCACCAGTGGCTCCACTTCCAAATGAGCCTGCAAGGCCCATTCTTTCACCAGGCCGGGTGGTAGGTAACCCAAGTGGACGTCACAACCCCAGTATAATAGTATTTGCTGACTATCCTCTCAGGTTCAACTTCCTCCACCCGGAAAAAGTTCCATCTGTCCAGGACCGCTTTAACAACGAGTGTAAGCGCCAACTAGGTGTCCTCAACGGTGTCCTCGAAGGGAGGGAGTGGCTAGTGGGCGAGAAAATGACTTACGCGGACTTGGCCTTCGTGCCGTGGAATGACATTCTGCATCAATGTATTCCAATGCCGCTTGAAGACCGCTTTGCAGAGTTTCCCAACGTCAAGGCCTGGCATGAGCGGATGACGATGCGAGACTCATGGCAGAAGCTCGGAGATGTGCGCAAAAAGGCAATGGAGGAGCAGGACCTGGAGTGGACAGGTATGCCTCGCGGCATTCCAACGTACCAGGAATACATGGATAAAATTGCCAAGGGCGAGGAGACCCGAGCCAAAGACTAAGTAGGGACCTAAGTAGTCATTCCTGGTGCTTAAACCCTGGGGCAAAGTGATGGATTAATTATATGTAGGTGATATATACCATCTTGAATGCAGGAAACACATGTTGTGGCACAGGATGTTTACTCTTGAGATTTGGTAGCTATTTGTATGAATCGTTTTCAATCACCCAATTGCTTTCAGGAGACTCAATATACGCAAGGGAAACAGAAGACATAAGAAGAGGATACAAGTCCGTTTTGCCTGCACGGAGAGCTAATTAAATCTGATGTTCTGAAGTTGTTGATGAACATATTTGTCCTTAGAGCCCGTGGACCCGCATTAATTAGAGTAGGTAGCATCTAGCGAAGTCAAGCCTTGTAAATGGGCGACTTAGAATTTCATGGCTGGTCCCACCATGCTTGGCCCCCCTGCAAATCTAAGGTAGCAGTCTTATATATTTAGACTTAGACAATCAAGACTTTAGAAATAAAAAGAGTTCTAAGATCAGGATAGAACTAATATAGGCGTCCGCTATATTAAGAAGGTGGGTTACCGCTATATAGAGGTTTATAACTTATAAGAACGAAGATATTGACTAACGATATATAGGTACTTTGTAGGAATCCTGCCCTAGGACTAGATCGCTGTCCTAGACCATTTCAACGTCCCGTTTCTCTGCTTCAGCAAGTATCTTTGCCATGGGACCCCGCGCATTCCCATTATCTCCACGGACGCTTCGTCCCCGTCTTCGGTCACTTTACCAATTCTCTGTTCTCTCTTCACTCCCTCTTTCTGCTCGTTCTGGCCCACATAAATCGCCTCGAAACGCAACACACTGTTCCCAAGCCCATCAAGTTGCCAGCATGTCTTCAGTCCCCACCCCCACTTCTGCGTCCCCCATCGGGCAGCAGCAATTGCCCAAGGGATTACGACTCAAGTCATCTATGGACAAGTGCTATGTCATTGACGAAGTGCTCTCCGAGCGACCTGCCGCTGGGAGGACTTGGTGTGTGTACCGCGCGACGTAGGTTGACCGTTTCCTAGACATCTGTGACATCTGTCCGGTGCATGGCCAGAGGAAAGAGGACGGAAATTCTAACTAGTTCCCAATATCACCCTGGGCAGACTTGAGGGGAAGAAGTTCATTCTCAAGGACATCATCCCAGGCGACTTCGACTACATTCTTTCGCTGCAGAAGCACGTCGAGCACTCTCCCCATGTCCGAACAGCCGTAGATAGCATTCCTGAGCGGCATATGCTCGTCTTCCCCTATCTCGAGAAGGGACTGCTCCATGTCGACACCGCAGCTCTTTCTTCCGTCGCCAAAAAGGCCATCATAAGGGATGCTCTTACCGGCCTCGCTGATTTGCACGACAAGCACATTATTCACACCGGTTAGTCCCTCTCCAAAACTGCACTGTGACGCGTGTGCTGACATATTTCACAGATATCAAACCCACAAACATCATGATGGATTCTTTCAAGCAGCAGAATGGCGACTTTGGATGGTGTAACGTCCAGATCACCGACTTGGAAGCTGCTGTGATACTTCCGCCCAAGGCGAAGGGCCTCACAGACCGTTTGTCGGGGAACCATTTCTGGAGAAGCCCGGAGGCTTGGGCTCGGGGAATTCAGAACACCCCATCAGACATCTACTCCTTTGCCATCGTGGTGAGTCCTTCCGTGAGCAGAAAACACAGTATACAAATGCTGACTGGCAGGTACACAGGCAATATTTGCGTGGACAGGGAGGATGGTGTTATTTTCAGACGAGGCGAACCGTGCTTCCCCCGAGGAGCAGGCGGACCTGATACTCCGGAAGCACCTGTCCTTCTTCGCCAGCGACATGGAGGATTTCGAGGGTTTCATTGCTTATCACGGGGGAGACGATAATCCGTTTGTCAAGCATCTCAAGGAACTACTCTGTACCTTCAGCGAGGAGGAGCCAAGGCTGCCCTTTGAGAGGTGGCAGCAGTTGGACCCTCAATTCAGAGATCTTGTCTGCAAGATGACCTGCATGGATCCTTCACGGAGGATCACGGCGCGGAAGGCGTTGCAGCATCCTTGGTTTGCTGGAGACTAGGAGGTCTGGTACAGCTGCTCGCAAGCGAGCGCTGTCTCCGCGTACAATACCCTAGATTGGACTGAACCTCACAGCACCATTAGATGCATTCAGTCAAGACAAGTAAGCATATTGTGAAATTGATTCCTGGTCCATGCCTTGTGCTCTCTCGAAGTTTTAGTTGAAAGTTCTGGCCCCAATGTTCAGCCCCTACACCTTGAACGGCATACACATGCATATTGTACACTTGCGGCAGGGTCCACTGCATGTAGTCTTGTGCCTCCAGCCCTGCATCCAACCTGCAGGCACCAAAATCCTTTGGGGCAGTGCAGCTCTACACAGAAATGAACCAACCAGCCATGCTTATTGGCGATGTTATGTATAGCCACCAGGACAGACAGACAGTTTTGACCCATCCAGATACTCAGCACCTTGGCCTCAATTTCTAGTTACCACTTCTGCCCTCACAGACGCACTCGCTGTCAGAGGCCAGAAATCGGTACAGTCCCAGCACTCGCTATCTAAGTGCCGGATTCCATAAGCCTCGGGCTGATTTATTCCCACACGAGTTGCTTAAGCAGATACAGATACACCATGACCGACCAGTCAGTGCCGGCACCATCGCCGCCACCATGGGCCGAAATTTTGACTGCGAGCCTCCGCTCCGAGCCGCAGTTCCGCGAGCGGCAGGTCCTCTACTTTCCCGGCTCCTCCGAGTTCGCTGACAGCGAGAACGACTACTTCAATGCTTCCGTGCGCGAAGTTCAATCGGTGGCCGTAGCACGGCCTTCCTCAACAGCTGATGTCTCGGTACTTCTCAAGATCCTCCGCCGTCACCTGCCCACTACGACGCCCATTGCCGTGCGCGGTGCTGGGCATGCAACATATGTCGGTACTGCAAAGGCTGCTGGGGGTGTTACTACCGATAGTAAGTAGTCTACTCTAGAAGACTAGCCTTGCTACCTCTTCGTCTCTTGAATATTACATGCTGTGCCGGAGATCATTTTTAACATGTAAGTAGTGAGGGGGCTTCGCGGCGTTGATGTCCTTGCGGGCGACAAGCACGTTCGAATAGCAGCTGGCGAGAAGTGGCACTCTGTATTCGCTGCCTTGGAGTCACACAAGCCCTCTTTGACGACAGTGGGTGGTCGTTCGCGAAACGTCGGCGCTATAGGGTTCCTACTTGGTGCTGGGCTGTCGAGCCTTTCAGCCGGCTTTGGCTTCAGCGCCGACATGGTGACGTCGTGGGAGGTAAGGAGACCTCTGTCCTTCCTCAAGTAGCCAAGGAATACTCTTATAGAGCCTGCTGAAAGTTGCGTGGCCGGGAATGGCATGCTCAAGTGTGCTAATGTTGAGGTCGCACCGGATGCTAATGGAGACAATCGCAGGTTGTTCTGGCTTCAGGGAAAATCATTATCGCGAGGCGGGATGATAGCAAAACGGCGGATCTCTGGGACGCGCTTCGCGGAGGATCAACCACCTTCGGTATTGTTACGGCTGTCGAGATGTCGTGCTTCCCCCATCCAGCGCTGTTTCGCGGTGGTACTCCTTTCTACCTGCCTTCAGCCCGACAAGAGACCCTTAAAGCTCTTTATAGGGTAGCCTCGATTCCACTTCCGAAGGATGGCGAACCTATCAATCATGCTATGTGGAGCATTACCCAGACCTTTGGGCTGAAATTTATCAACGCTATGATCACTACCACAGGCTCTGTGAAGCAGGAGAGCCTCCAGGACTTTACTAGCGTTTGGGGCCGAATCCCCTTCATGGGCTCTATTAGAACCAGCTCTCATGGTCAGTTTGTGGAAAGGATGGGAAAGCTAGCGCCTGAGGGCGGTAAGAGGTAAGTGAGCTTTCGATTGTCCGAGAATATATACATTACAGTCGAGTTGGGCCGAGGATCAGGACTATGTTAACATAGACCCTAGGACACTACATAAGTCCATTACGGTCAAGCTAAACGTCGACCTACTCAGTGCTGCCGTCGATCTGTGGTACAAATCCGCCGACTTTATACGACCGGTTGCTGGCCATATACACACTTTAGTGCTCCAGCCCTTGCCGCTTGGCATGATAGAAGCATCAAGCAGGATCGCAGCCACCGGCGACTCTGCGTCACCGGCCGGAACCTCTAACTTCCTGGGTTTGAATCCTAAAGACGGGCCCCTACTTATCGTTCAGATCTGCACGACCTACAACAATGCAGAGGACGACGATCTCGTTGCTGAGGCAGATACTAAGTACTTGGAGGAAGTGACCACCCTCGCGCGACAGATGGGGCTCGAGCACAGATATATCTTTGCCAACTATGCGTGGCCTACTGAACCCGTCATGGCCGGTTACGGCGAGGAACGCCTGGCGTTCCTGCGGAAGGTCGCTGCGAAATACGACCCGGAGCGTTTCTTTCAGGGTCAGTTTGTTGGAGGATTCAAGATCGGCAGAACGTGATATTACTAAGTGGTTTATCTTGCTTGCGTGGACGGTCTTCTCTCCCTCCCTCTTCATATGCACCCATTCTGGCTGAAGCAGCATCCCAGGACCATAGCACTCGAGATCAGCACTTGAAAAACATCGAACCTTTGAACAATCGGGCATGAGGCGGCAACATCATCAACCTCTGTGGGACGAACTTGTAGCTAAGTTCATACACCGAGCCCAACATCTTGCACACGTGCTTCAGTGCCATGACGAAGTTGTCCTCTCAGTCCTTTGGCCACCCTTCCCTTCGATTCGAGGACTTTTTCAGGGGGGTATCCAGCGAGCCTGCGGCCGCCCACAGATTCAGTAATCCCACCACCGAAAATCACGTAATTCAAATGCCGGAGGCCTCTTTTAGACCAGTACAATTTCCCCTGCTGGGATTTCGAGCGCGTCCCGGCTGTGTAGCAGAACTCGAGGAGACGCTTCACGTTCCTAGGAGAGGATTAGTGCGTGGACAGGTATGAAACAGGACGGCTTGTAGTTTATACCAGACCTAGATAGTGTCTCCAAAGGGCCATCAATCCGAGTCTGAGTGTCTTTAGGTATTACAGTTGAATCCACATCATAGGCTCTGCAATCTTTTGTAAAGTGCCTCCCTGTTTATGAGATAAGAACTATAAATTAGTTCCCGTTCCCAGGGGCCTCAGTAGATCTTGTATTCTGGTATAGAAACTCTGCGGCCCCGATGCAAATTTTCCAGAATCGGCAGGAGTCAGGAAAGGGACGCCTCATCAGGATTAGACTCGAGAAATCACGTCAGAGCAGCTTTCTGGTTCTCGCGAGAGGTATATACGTATTCCGTGACAAAAATCCGGTGGCTGTGGAACCAGTCGCCGTCTCGCTGCAGGACTATCAGATTACTGAAGCGACCCCAGAACAAGGTCTTTGGAAACATGGGAAGCAAACGAAAATCCTTTCCGACTTTCCCCTGCCAAGAGGGTTACGACTCCAAAAAGCGGTCTTCGGCCCAGTACGCAGCAATATTGGCCACACCATCGGGAACGTGCTCAAGGACGTCGAAGGTAAACCAGAGGGAGAATTGCGTGGGTTGTCTCTTGCGATAGCCGGGCCCTTCTTCGTCGTCTGCATAATTTTCGTTCCTACGCAACCCGCCCTAGACTTGCTTGAAGACCCGGACAGCGAGTGCGCGCACAACTACCGCGACAAGCTCGACCAGGGCAAGCTTGGAGACCCTGGACTCGACCAGCGTGGCTTAACATCGGTTCAGGGCCTATGGACGGACTCTAGACGACTTATGACGTTCGTACACGCCGCTATTCCATTATATGTACGCGGCTCAACTTACCTCGATTCTGATCTCCATGGCGAGCGGATTAAACGCCTCACGCAGCGCTCGCGTCCTTTGATATCTCCAGGGCATCACATTTGTGATGATACGTCTGAAAGCTTCTGGTCTGCATCATCGAGAGTGTGAAATGCGGTGCTCTTCTCGATCGTTTGAGGATGGATTGTGATCGATCCATTCATCGAGTGTCCAGTAGAACACCAGTAGCTTCATTGGGGAGCCATTACAGTCTTTTTCAAGGCCAAGCTGTGCAGAGTCACTACCTACGTGTCCGTTAGCATACCCTAGGGTAGCTTCTCTTGCGGGATGCAACATCGGAAGAAACCTCGTGTGCTGTAAATCTCAGTCTATCAGTGCTGACCTGCATGCGATCCCATGTTTTCCGCCTTTCGGATTCTCAATTCTATATCTTATAAGGGGATGCCCACCATTCAGCCCTCTCCATCTCGGTCCTTTCAAATATTCACAGCCCAGACATCGCTCGTCGACCCAGCGCTCGAACCTAGTGCACTTGGCAGGCGAAGATAACAACGAGCAAAGCCGATCAAGAATCATCGCATACAAACCACAAGAAAAGGCTTGGCCCCTTCCGGAGTGAAGTTGGCCGTAGGTGTCAGGGCCTGCCAGTTTGTTTCTCACGAAGCTTTTGCTCTGGGTTAGAAGAGCCAGAGCAGTCGACAAAGACTTCCTAATCACGGACCTCCTTGGTCTAACATATGTCCAGTATTTGGCCTTAGATCCCTCAACCTCCAACTTCTTCCATGATTGTTGGCATCCTCTCGAACCGAGGCTGAATAATGCGCGCCATTTTGTACTTAGCCGCGTACCTGCCGCCAGAACGCCGCTTTGGTTTTGCGTCGGGATCCTTTGATAGCCCAAATTCCACAAGTCTTGGTACTTTGTCTGAGGTTTCCGCTCCCGAGGTCGTTGCCCGAGGTACGGTGGCCGCCCATTTGCTACCATCTGACAACGCCTCATTGGCATGGAATCTAGTCTCTTCATTGTCGACGTCGAAGAAGTCATCCTCACTCTCAAAGGCAGTACCCACCACACGGCATTGGCTATCCGCCATACGGCATGTGTCAGATTGATTTGCTTCAGCTTCGTGCTTAGTCGGTCCAATCGCTCGATGTCTCCATAGGACGACCGATGGACCCTTGAGGTCAATAGTGTGTTTCACAAAGGTCTGCGTTTTCTCCCTCTCGCGACCTTGATCGCCTGCAGCACTGGTCACACGCTCTCTGGTCCACTGGCCAGATACTTCGGTAATTTCAGGACTTTCTCCCAAGTCAGTCTTCTCGAAATTGGGCGGTGCTTGAGAGGGACCATTGGCAGCACCAAGGTTCGCGTCCTCGCCAAAGTTCATCCAGGGCTGTTCCAGTGCCTGTCTTGCCGAAAACCTCTGTGAAGGAAATGGTGACATTAATGAGCGAACGAAGTCAAGACCGTTCGCGCTAACTCTGGCCTCTATCAAGGCTGTCTCAGGAAATGCAACGGACCCATTGACATACCCGATCAGCTTCCCTATAGACTCGAAGGTGCGGTGTCCGGTGAGGGCCTGGTGTACCGTTTCACCTAAGGACCAGATATCCCTAGAGAAAGGGCTAGCGTCCTTCGGGTTCTCACTATTGAACCCGAGGTTTTCCGGAGGCAGGAAGTCGAGTGTTCCTCTCCCATTCGTCGAGCTGGCGACAACCTCTGCTCTTTTGCTGAGCCCGAGGTCGCATAATTTGACCCACCAATCACCTGGCGGTGCGCTTTTGAGAAGTATATTCTGAAGCTGGTCAGCGGTAGTCGACAATTAGGAGCCGTGTTGCAATTGACGACGTACGGCAGGCTTCACATCTCGGTGGGCGAATCCAGCTTCATGCATCAGGCTTAGCCCTCCTAGTACTTGCAATGTGACCTCTTGTGTTTCCTTCTCTGAGAGAGTCTTGAATTTGCGTAGATAATGATTCAAATCGCCATGGTCGCAATACTCCGTTGCAACATGAAGCCAACCCGGGCTCTCGTACCAGCCATAGAATTGAACAAAGAAGTCGGCGTACTATACCATTCCATTAATGATCACTATGCCAAGGTAGTCCTTGCAAAATTCCTACCTTTCTTGGGTTCGAGGAGAACTTCGCCAAGGCTTCAAGCTCGCGGACGTAGTCCCGAGGCTTTGCGGAGGGTGCATAGATGCACTTCACCGCCCGTAAGTTTGGTGTTGTTGATCGTTCGGGACTTTCCAACTGTCGCTCCACCCAAACTTGCCCGTATCCTCCGTGGCCGATAATCCTTTCTCTTACCCATACCTCCTTGCTTCCTATTCCTCGACGTCCTCTTAACCTGGTGTGTACGGTTAGGTCCTGCTGTATGGCTGTCTCCAGCCTTGAATGGCGGACGAGTTCAGGCATTTCATTAAGCTCCGACATTTACTGCAAGTTGTAACAACAACGGGTATGGTATTTCGTGTGTCGTATCGTTTGGAATTCGAGGTTGTGCTGTTAGTCGGGAGGGGTGGAAAGGTGCGGAAGCATGCAAAACTCGGCCAGGCACTTCCAGCGCGTTGATGAAGATATGAAATGCGCCATGGAGCCTCTGCCGTCATGAGCTGAAACTTTATCTACGTGTACATACCTAAAAGTGGTTTCATGCAGGCTCCACGTACAGCTCAGCACGCATTGCCGGAATTGTCAACGTTGTAGTGGAGCCTAGCAAGCCAGTGGGCAGACCGGTGGGCAGACCGCACAGCTTCTAGGTTCTTACTGCTCTGGCTGATGAATCGAAAAAAATCCCTATCGGTCGCCATTACAAGAGAAACCAGGGAGGTTCGAATCAAAACGTCGAGAGCACACTGAGCAATCAGAAGAGGGGGATAATTGCGAGCATCATTGTCACGAACGATGTCGGCTGAACTCGTCTTAGCTATTATCGCTACGGTCGATTTGGGTGTGAAGTCTGAAGCCTTGAGTACACATCGTTGATCACAATTGTTTGTAGTTACTGATGATGAGTTCTCAGATATGGAAAAGACCTGAGGCGTGCTTGTTCTGCTCTCAAGAAAGCCAACGAGGAGATTTGGGAGCGCATCCTGCGTCTGGAAAATAGCTGGCTGAAACTCGAATATCAGCTCAAGGTGGTACGAGACATCCATCTCTTGATGAGCCAGAAACACCAGGAGCTCTATAACCGGACACTTCGCATGCTCTTGAGTAAGCTGCATATTGTGAACTTGAAGCTAATGTCCCTCGTGGAACCCGGCGGCTCTCTTCGCACCAGGCTCATGTACGCGTGGAAGAAAGAAGGCATTGATGAGGCAATAGATGAACTCGAAGTTTGGCAGAGGACGGTTGACCAATCCTGGTTTCTCGGCATGAGAATTGCTAATCCACTTGTCGATGCGGCCCTGGCTACCAACCACACAAGCACGGCGGTGTTCACCACGACCACCTCGGCCATCCGTACAGGCTTGATCCCGGCTCTGCTGCCTCCCACTGTTGTATCTGGACTGAGACTGGATTATGGAGAGATTGCATCAATGGCCGTCAAGGACGTTGCATTCTCGGAGGCAAGGATAGCGAGACGGATATACCAGTCCGGAGAGAGCTCCTACATACTCAATGACATCACAACAGCTCAAGGACCTGGAGGCTCGAGAGAATGCAGGCAGCAGATGATCAGGGACACCAGAGAGCTTGCAAAAAGGCTTCAGAACGATGATCCTGAAACATTCGGCTTGCTCGGCTGCAAAGGCTTCTCCATGGAGCCGATGAGTCCCAAGATAACCATGGTTTTCAGAGTACCACCGAGTCTCGGGGATCCTCGGAGTCTTCGCGATCTTCTTCTGAATGCGCAAAGTCCACCATCTTTGACACAGCGCCTCTACATGGCCAAGGACCTGGCAAAGTCAGTCGGTTATGTGCACACCTTCGGCTTTGTTCACAAAAACGTCCGCCCCGAGTCCGTACTCAGTTTCAGCCCAGCAGATTTGAGGCAGCGGTCTACCTTCCTTGTCGGGCTTGACAATTTCCGAAAAGAGGAGGGCAATACAGAAAGGGTTGGAGATAGTTTTGTTGAGAGAAATCTCTATCGACATCCTTCCCGGCAGGGGTCGAGTCCAACCTGCCACTACATCATGCAACATGACATCTATAGCCTTGGGGTCTGCCTTTTGGAGGTGGGCCTTTGGAAAAGCTTCATTGAGTACCCGAAAACAGACGGCGAAATGGCCCCTCAGTGGTCATCTGTGCTCGGTATGCCGAAAGATCTGAACCCTTTGCAAGCTATACAGTATCTCTGCAGCGATGCCAAGAAACATTTGGTGTCTCTGGCTCAGGATGAGTTGCCGCAGTGCATGGGATCCAAGTACACAGACGTTATCGTGACTTGCCTCACGTGCCTGGACCCGGAGAACAAAGATTTTGGTGATGAAAAAGAGTTCCAGGACGAGGATGGGATCGATGTGGGCGTCCGCTACATTGAGAAGGTAGGTCGCCGCCACGTGGAGGTTCATAAGATCGAAGGTGCTGACTGACAATATACAGGTCCTCCTACGGCTGAATGCACTGGACTTTTGAAAGTCGCACATAATCTCGAGCTTGACCAGGACATCCAGTACTTGACTGCCGAGGCGATACTGACGATGCTCATGTGGGTGCTCGTGGTGCAGACAGCATGTGCTTGGACGAGATCATTACTTGGATATAAGGGAGATGGGAGATATATATCATGGTTCAGGGTCGAAAATAGATATGCATCTTGACATAGGACAGATACTGGTGCGTGCTGGTGCTGCTGAATCCATGGAGACAGCCCATAGGCATAGGCAGGACATACAGAGCGAAGTTGCAAGGTCGTTGCACGTGTTGCAAGGTCGATGACAGCGGACTCTGGATCGGCCTGAGCCCCTGAGCTTCCCCGGACCCACTTCTTATTAGCGCACGGAGATAGTGTAGATCCCTGCCAGCGGCCCACTGTGTGACGGGGTTCTACTGCGTAGTGCACACTAAAGATTGTTGACTTCGAACGTCAACAAACGTCAACCAACCCAAGCGGACCAGCTCTGAAGAGACAGAAGAATACTGTACATATCGATTGATTTCCGTACGACAACCACACATTCTTCCGTTCTTACACACACGACCCTCCCATAGACCAGCCCAGCAGTGGTAAACAATGTCCCACTCCCACTCGCCCGCGCCCTCAAGCTACAGCGACTGCGTCGCGTCGCTACGCACCTCCGTCTCCCTCCTCGAATCCTCCGTCTCCACGCTCGGCAATGGCGTCACAGACTTCCCCAGACTGTCATCAGTGCTCAAGACCGTCCGCGTACGTCCTTGCCGCATCCTCAGCCCCTCCCTCCCAAAAAGCCCCCTCCCCCAACTGGCCCTCCAACCTCCCTTCTTTCCCCCACCACAATACAAAACCGACCAACCCAATGATATAAACAACAAACCAACTAACTTCGGCTGCCACACCCCCCAGCACTACGAACTAATCCCGCAACCGACCCTGGCAGCAGCCGAGTCCTCCCTCCGCGACGAGATCGGGCCCTTCGTGTCGCACCTGCTCGACCGTGCGGAGCGGCAGGCGGAGCGGCAGGCGCGCCGCATCGAGACGCTCAAGGCGCGCAGCGACCTGAACGCGGGCCGCCTGGGCCGGGGCGGCGCCGCCGGCGACGGCCCCGGGGAGCCCGCGCCCGCGCCCAAGAAGAGGGGCGGTGCCGCCAGGAAGACGCTGGACGGCGGGGCCGGGCTGAGGGCGAGGGCCGTGAGGCAGCGCAAGGAGGCGCTCAAGTACGGCGTCGAGAGGCTCGAGATGGAGGTCGCGCAGAAGGAGAGGGAGCTGCGGCTGAGGCTGCACGATGCTTGAGTGGGCCGGGTTGGTTTGGTGGTCTAGTTTACGTGATGGGATGATACGAGATGTGCTTGATGGTTCGTACCGAAAATGAGAGAGGGGGAAGGAGTATCGGGGGGGGGGGGTGGCGCTTGCTATGAGAGATACCCAATTGCATTTCGTCGAAACTGGAACAGCCCCTAATTCTGTCCTAAGCGGGGAAGAAAGGGCTGGCTATATGGATGTTATTCAGTGACTGCAGCCATCGCATTTCATTTCTGGGGTCGGTCAACTGCGTCCATCAGTCAGACATCGGGGAGGAAGACGGCAGGTGCGAGCAGGCGGAGGCACAGAGGAGAGCTCCTCTGGGATGTCTCTGTCACCCGCCCAGGACTGTATCGGCCCATGGTGCCACTGAAGGCTCACAACACCAGACATGGTTCGAATCATGACGGAGCGCCCCTGCGCAGATGGTGCTATATCCCAATAAGATAAGTAAGGATATGATCGAATGGACTGACCATCCTCGAGGTGTCAGTCAGTCAGGACGCGTGTCCACATCCCCATCATAATCGTTGCACCAGTGTACTCGGCCAAGCCAAGCGTGGTGGACATTGTCAATAGTCCAAAGAGAGCAGTCGTATCTAGCGAATATTTCACAAACGAGAAGTGGAACATTCTTTTCAAAATTTTTATCTATTCTGGCCGCTTCTTTCCTCCCTACCCATCCTACATCTCTCGCGATGGCTATGGGCATGTATCCACCGTCAATTGTCATCACAAAACTCCATTCCCACATCCCAGATGTACTACCCCATCGCCATAAAAGTCGTGAGCCGATTCCTTTTGTGCAGAAGGTCGGCGTTTTGGTGGTTGCTGTCCAGCAAAAGAACAAGATAATAAAATAAATAACTAAGAAAGACCCGCATATTCAAACAAGTAGTGGTAGTAGTAAAAACAACACTGAAGTAGTGGGCGGGTTGGACGGACCAGGCCACATACAACAACGGTTACACACGAAGTATGACAGTGGAAAAACAAACAAGGCTTTCGAAAGTAGAAGGATTTCTGTAGTAGAGGACATATTTCTGGTTGTTTCTTTTTCGCCCGACGAGAGATCCGAAGGGGACAGTAGTAGACGAGATAAGGGTCAAAAAAAGTCAAGTTCATAAACTTCAACCGAACCAAAGCGGCGAATTCCGCCGAGTATTTCTACTCCAACACATCCAAAGCAGCGATAACGGGCGGGCTTCAGGTTCTCTGAGGTGGCCTCGCCATAGTGCATCTCCCAGCCGCTGTGGCCCGTGTTCCGAATCCCATTGATCCATTCATCTGCCAGGGTGTCAACGGACGGTGGAGAATCCGTGACAGACGGCGTGTTCTCATCTTCCTTACACAGGCAACCTCACGTATCAGCCAGCTCCTGGGTATACGCTTAAACTGATAACGCAAGTCATAATGAGGCGGCCATGTATTGACTCGGCCTCTTTTGATGTCTGGCCGCATCCCCGGGCCCAGGATCGTGTGTCCCAATCATCCCCACAAGCTGTGCTTGATTCCGCTATTCCCCGTGTGATGGAACGTTTAGAGCAGAATCAGATAGTTGCTTGGTGCGATACCGGTCTCGCCGTTGTCTTTTCGTGCTTGCCACCACCGACCACTGACGTCGCTAACCTCCAGGATCTCGTGCTTTGAGAAGGAAATCTCGTTTGCATCATCGGGGTTCGCCTCGTAGCTGTAGATGGCCTTTGCGCGGTACGGGTACTCGGTCGGAGGGACTATCTCCCCGTCGGGGCCTGGAGTACCTTGGGGCTTCATTTGTGAGTTGCCAAATCCGTTTGGCCCAAC
This sequence comes from Cytospora chrysosperma, assembly GCA_016808195.1. NCBI lineage: Eukaryota > Fungi > Ascomycota > Sordariomycetes > Diaporthales > Cytosporaceae > Cytospora > Cytospora chrysosperma. The sequence goes on from JAEQMF010000012.1 coordinate 2,359,756, forward strand.
ACTATTGCGGGCGCCGGGTGCGGTAGAGACGCCGGCTACAGGCGAAGGGTTCTCAAAGCCGTTGAGCTGGGCAGATGTGTACATCTGTGGCGGCTGCACAGACGTTGAGGTTTCAGGACGGCCACCGCCGTACCCACCCATGGTTTGGCGGTTCATCATGTGGGACTCCTTGGTCAGTGCGAAAGAGTCCAGATAGGCCCTTGGCACGGCCGAGGGTGCAGAGCCGAAGTAGAAAATCCAGACAATCTGTAGTTGATCCAATTAGCATGTGTCCCAGGCTAGCCAGCCATGATAATGACGAGTAAGATCGAATGGGGAGTGGCCGGAGGAGCAAATTACATACGGTCACCATTGACAACAAGATGAATCCAGCAGAAGCAGCCTCCTTTGCGCCATTGGCAGAGTAGACAAGGCTGTTGACAGAGGATGTCGAGAGCACCAGGCCGCATGCAAGGTAGCCTACCAGGGCGACATGGTAGGTCTGGACGGTGTCGGATGCCACCACAACGAAGACCCCAGGCACTACGAAAAAGTAGTAGACAATTGTCCACCACGTATAGGTGGGGAAACTATCTCCGGTTTGGATCTGAGCGATGATAGATGCGATGAAGGAAATAACCCATGCCAGCTAGAACGCACTGTCAGCCAAGGTCGATCTAAATATGACCATCTGGAAGAGGGGGGGGGGGCCGAAAGGATGGGTTGCAGGATGCAGGCCGGCGGCGGGCGACAAGGCTGGGCTGGAAGAGGGGGCCATGGCATGCTTACCGCAGAAATTGAGATGGTAGCAAGAGCGAACGGATCGCCAATTATGTTGCCGCCTTGGATGCCTCGACGGCGGTACTGCCTGTTGTTCTCCATTTTGCGCAGGGATGGTGAATGGAGTGAACCGTAATTCGGCATAAGGAGCGGCTCGATGGAAGGTGGAGGCTGAGATGCGACAAGCTATCTTGGAAAGATAGTGCGACTTGGAGGGGTTTGTAACGAGTCGACGATGGCCTCAATGAAACATGAGTGCAAAATCCGTATCGATGCACAAGTTGCGTGCGTTGGGGTGGTGTGGTTGCAAACAGCCGGCCAAGTTAAACCGTGTTGGCTGGCGCGGCACAGTAGCTTGCTCTTGTTGGTGGTTGGTGGGTGGTGGGAGCCACGACGGGGCAGTGGCCTAACCAGGGCAGCAAGCAGGCAGAGATGACACGGGCGATAATGCAGAATTGACGGGTCGTAATCGGTCTGGATGAGATAGGAAGAAGCAGGAGAAATAGAGATTCTCTCGATTGATACTCGCTCGATGGAGGAGATCGCTTTGTCGAGTTGTGCTGAGCCGAGATATCGAAACGGGTGTCGTTGTCAAACCGAGGTGGAATCGCGTATTATGTAGGTGCCGTTTTGGCCGGAGTTCGATAAGTCCAAGGGACCCGGATTCTCCTTGTCTGTTTCCGTTGAGTCTGAAATGCCACCTCTTGACCTGTGATGATCCACTGATGGTCTGTCTTTCTTTGTTTTCCTCTACTGTCGAAACCCTGAATTCCAAACCGTATCCTTTCTCGCAGTACCGGACAGCGCAGATTTCGAATCGGTGGTTCAGATGCAGGTCGGGTCGGGGGAGTGATGTGACTGTAGGATGGTCGATGGCCGTTGGGTAAGTAAGGTTGGTCGTTCCGTAGGCGGGAAATTGAGGAGTTCGAAGGCCTGGTCGTGAGAGTCAAGGCAAGGGATAAAAGAGAGGAAGGAATCGAAGATTGTTCTGGTGTTGCCTATGCAAGGCCTGGGGCAATACCGGTATGGTGATCGGGGAAGGGGAAAAGGGAGAAAAAAGATACCATGGGCTAGCCAAGGAAGAGAAGGGAAATGGTGGTGGGCTTGGGATTGGATTGGGATCGGATTGCAGTTGAGTTGTGCAGGCAGACCAGGGAGGGAGACAACAAGTGCGGGCGTGAAGGAGCGGACGGCCCAGAACAGAGACGGCTGGCAGGGGGTACCTTGGTACCTAAGGTAAGGACACCATGGGGACCGTGCAGGCCCCAGAGACCAGTGGACGTTGCAGCAAGTTGCAGGGAGGGACCGGGTGGAAATGAGGTCTTAGCACATCTACCTGGATACTTAGGTACACGGCTCAGCAGGGAAATTGCTAGTGCTGACAGGTACCTTCTTAGTAGGTATGCAATATCGTAACAACCTTGGAACTGATCAACTTCCAGCCAGCCCCCAATTCACCTTTCTCAAGAATATCAGTCGACGAGCGGCGATGAAGAAAAAGAGGCGTGTAAGCTACCTCCTTGTTAGGTAGTTGCATGCAGGTGGTCACTCCTGTTACTGCTATATTCGCAAGGCAGTGTGAAGCACCTGAGCACTGCCACCTCTGCCTGTGCCTGTTCTGCGTCTGGAGTGGTGTGTTGCCGTCAGTCGCCCACCCACATGAACACCTGAGCAGTACCCCTGGATCCTATTCTTACCAATCCAGCTTAGCCATAATCCGTACTTATATACCCAGGTACTCGTGTCGTTATACGGGGCCGAGCAGATCGGTCATTTTGTTTTGCGGCGCAGACTTTTGTTTACGGGACAAGCTTGGTCGTCTACGATTTCTTCTACATATGTACGGCACACATCAGATCCAGAAAGCCGGCATCCAAAGTATCGGCTGGGCAGATAAAAGATATTAGTCTTTCAGGAAGGCCGTGGGTGTTCGGTAAGTGGCTGCCGAAGTCTCAGAAGTGCAAGGCCTCATGAAATGTGTTTGAGGTTGTTGAACGGGGGGTTCATCAATCTTCAAGAAGGTAACAATAGCAGACAGCCTGACAGTTCTTGACAGACATGGCTGACATGGTGATAGGCTGGGATAGACTCCGGATCATGGGGGGTGTTCTAGGCTATGCTAGCACGGCTAGTGTACCACAGTACAGTAGTCAGGGCTTGCCGTCAACTGCTAATCTGTAAATCTCCGACACTGATGAAGTCAGGAACAAACCATGGAAGTCCGGTGAGTGAGCGTTGTCGGGATGGATCCGCGATCCCTTGTCCCGCGTGGTTTCCAAGGTTCAGGTGTGACTATGCAGGGATGAGAAGAAAGCTTTGTTCGAGTTTCAGACAGCTTTGTTCACTTCGAGGAGGGTGGGTGGTTGGTCACGGATTTGTTCGTCAAAGAAAGCAGAAGATATTGAATTCCCCCGTGTTGAGGTTGGTGGACCATGAGGGTTACGACATCTGAGACCGATAGCATTTCCATTGGCTGTCTTGAGAGGGCTCGTGAGCGACTCATGCATACTCCTGCATACTGTACCCCATCGTTCTGCATAAAACGTATCGCCGGCCCTTACGGCCTCGAAGTCACTATACACCATTTTCTCGGCACTTGGGGCGGTGCTCAGGTGTCCAACCCGACTGGAAGGTTGTAGTCGTCCTCGGTATCAATCGCTCCCGAGGTCCAGATGAGGCTCCCCATAGAAGTAACACAAGGGGTGTCGACGGGTTCGGATGACACGCCGGGGGCTCTGGAAAGGCTGAAAGGATAAGTCAAGTCAGTTTGAGAAATGGTGATTGCTTCGGATCCTGAAGTCCAAACAGTCAAGATGGTGCTCACCGCCAAGCGTGGTGAAACTCGTGTCGTCTTGCCAATCGAGTCATTGCCTGCCTACTACACACATGTACATACTGTAGGTAGGTACTAGGTTTCCTGTCTGTTGTTTCTTCCGTCCGTCCAGCTTGAAGCCCACACGTTCTAAGCCGAGATCTCGGAGCGAATCGCTGTGCCCAGGCTCCGCTGTCGTGACACGATCGTCCCCAAAGATTACAGTACACGCAGTACAGACGAACCCCATTCAACAAGCGCAGGCCAAGCTGCTGTTCCTGCGTCAGGTTGCGTCTTCTTAGCGCCCTCCCTTGCGTCCCACATCTGCCCGTCAACTTTCCCAAGTGGGTTTCAACACGTTTGTCCGATGGGGACGCTCCTCAATGTTTGGACAAGTCTCTCCACTCCAGCGGTACGATCGCTTGTATGATCGACATCAGCGCCAACGAAACCGGCCACGGTCCAAGGGGTACCACCGTAACATAGGTACACCAGTTATCTTAATTACTTTGCGCAGTGATACAGCAGATCCTAACCTCTGTCACAAGTTATGATTACGTATAGCATCAATTGAACGCGATTTCTGAATATATACATGCGCATTGACGTGCGCAAATGTTATGGGGATCGTATAAGTGCTTGGTCCCAACGGTAATGTGCGTGCATGAAGGGGTTAGATTATCAATTGATCTCTAGCAGTAGAAGCCACCGCAAACACCAGGCATAAACACACACACACACACACACACACACACTAGTCACATGCATATATCTATGCACTACTGAGAACCAAATTTTGGATAAGGAGGCCGAAAATTTCGCAAGATTGGGCTCAAGTGAGGATCCGTCAACTTGAGCAGCCAACGAAGAGAACCAACTACACGCCCAATCCACGCGACCATCAATGGCTTTGTGTATGTAGACCGCACCTGGGCAGGCATTCCTGTTAACTGGGGACAGCCAGAACCATACTTTCGGTCGATAAAGACTCTTCACAATGTTACCGTCTTTTCGACGGTTTCTGCCCCAACTCGGCCGTACCTGGAAGCCACTCACCTTTTCCAACTCGAACTTCAACCAGATACCTGTAGACCAGAAGATTGAAGAGGAGACCATCCCAGGATATGTTGCGTCCCGGTATTATCCTGTACGGATAGGAGATATCTTCCAGGACCAGTATCAAGTCGTAGGGAAACTAGGTTTTGGCGCCAGCTCGACCGTGTGGCTTGCACGGGACATGAGGTGAGATCTCCGCAGTGTTGAATTTGATGGCCACCTTGGATTGGTTATTTATGCCCATTCACTGACGACAATCATAGTCGAGCCCGTCATGTTGCCCTCAAGCTCTTTGTCAACTCCGCATCTATGGGTTCCCAGCTAGATGACGAACTTAACATGTACAAACGCATGGAGAGGGGCTCCAAGAATCATCCTGGCAGCGGTGCCGTTAGAGCGTTACTTGACTGTTTTGATCTCGATGGTCCTGGGGGGCAGCACCGGTGCCTCGTGCATCCTCCATTGTGGGAGAGTGTGCTAACCTTTCTGCACCGCAATCCGGTACGGAGGCTGCCGCTACCAGTCCTGGCGTTCGTACTTTATCGACTGTTCCTGGCCTTGGACTTTCTGCATACGGAATGCCGAATCATACATGCGGGTACGTGCTGAAGTTACGACTTCCCCTGACTTGCCCTGATCAAGTATTCAGTACTCATTCGAGGACAATTTCAGATATCAAGGCAGACAATATCATGCTTGGCATCGATGATGATTCGGTCTTCGATGACTTCGAGCAAGGGGAGCTCCAAAACCCTTGCCCGAGGAAGGAGGTAGACGGAAGAACCATTTACGTGTCACGCAAACTCAGAATGCCCAAAGAATGGGGCGCCCCGGTCCTGTGCGACTTTGGCTCGGCAATGCCCGGGGACGTGGAACATTTGGAAGACATCCAGCCTGACATCTATCGAGCGCCGGAGGTCATCTTGGAAGCCCCATGGACGTACAGCGTTGACACGTGGAATGTGGGTTGTATGGTAAGGCGATGAGTGGGGTGGTATTGATCACGGTGCACGTTCTCACAACTGACATCTCATGCATCACAGGTTTGGGACATCTTCGAAGGCGGGCACCTGTTCACCGGTCACGACCCAGAATTTCAGAAATACCGGAGCCGAGCCCATCTCGCTGAGATAATAGCCCTTCTTGGCCCGCCGCCGCCCAGTCTTCTTTCTCGTGGGAACTCACGCCACAGGTTCTTTTCAGACAAGGGTGAGACAAATCCTGACATGCTCCAGAGGGAAACTCTAGAATCCTTGCTCACCATGTATCGTATCACCCACTAGGTGACTTCTGTGCTGGAATCCCACTGCCGGGCCGGATCTCGCTCGAGGAGAGAGAGATCAATCTCGAGGGACAAGACAAGGTGCATTTCCTCCGACTAATGCGAAAGATGCTACAGTGGGAGCCGCACAGACGTAGCTCCACCGAGGAACTATTAAAGGACGAGTGGTTGGCGGAAATACTATGGGGGGATCAAAAACTCTGAATAGGCCATGCGTCGTCTTAAGCGAGACTAAAAGTGTGTTATTAAATCACCGACCCCGAAATTTCGATGGGCCCAAAACCTGGCGATCTGAACCCTTTATTATCTCCGACAAGCATGGCTCACTCGCTAGAGACAGATCCCGTAGACTCGTGGTCAACATCAATAAAAGAAGCGAAACATCAGCGGCATCGATCCGCATTGACCAACGAAAGAGGCCTCCCTCGAGCAAGATGCCCTCAAACTGGACAGAGAAATCGATACTAGACAATTTCTGGGAGAAGGATGAACCGTGCCACTGCAAGCACGGGCATCTGCGTACAGTGGTTGCAGAGCCACTTGTGTTCCTGAATTTAGGGCTGGCTTCGAGTCTGCTCCGCCCAAGCGGGTCATCGGCATGGGTCCAAGGGGGATCCTCTCGGACCGAACCACGACGAGTTTATACCACAGTAGAATCTTGCCAGCGTCGATCTCGCACCTATGTAAGAAATGTCTATCTAGATGCAGGGAAGTCGATCCCGATCTTGGGATGCGGACTCGTGATATGATTGTATCGAGGTCCTGAAACGCAAAGTGGGCACTCAAGCCGCTGCGTGTTCCCTGAGCTCGATGATGGTGGTCTCATACCCATGTTGGAGCTACAATACTGCTTTCCTGACTAGCGGCATTGCTTGGCCAAACTATCGTGTAGATACCAGCGTGTGTTGTTAACACCATGTTCACATAATTCCTCACCCTCTCATTGGCAACTTCACGTATATCACCGACCACAGGGCCAGCTGAAAGGCCAGGTCAAAAGTTAAGCCGGGCTACCCTCCATCATGGTCTCGTTGCCGTGACCCGGCCTGGGACCCCAATAACGGTCGCCTCCGATGGAGCCCGGCACATGCTCCGCGATCTGAGACAATAGGCACCGAACAGAGCTCGTAAGAACCCAACCTCGACATCTGTGTAACGGCGTAGGTTGGGGGCCGGCCACGTAGGCCATGGTCTTGGTACAAGCCAGCGGCGAGTATCCCAACATCGCCACCGCTGAGCATAACCGCGGCGTATAGACGTCGACCCGAGTATGTTTTCTCCATGCTCAAAGGTTGTTTGCTCAGATATCGCTCAAACCACCTCCCCCTCCTTCTCCCTCAGCGCCTCCGCCCTCCTAACCTTCCTCTCCACCCTCTCCACCCGCCCCTCAACATCAGCAATGAAGCCCCCGTAGCCCACGACCCTCTCCTCGTACCACTTCCTGACGACGCGCTCGCTCCGGTCCCTCAGCTCCGCGATCTCGGCCTCCTGGGCCAGCTGCGTGGTCTCGATGCCCTTCATGCGCGGCAGCAGTGCGACTAGGCCGGCGCTGAGCTTCGGGTCGGGGATCGGCGTGTCGGAGGTCACGGCCGTGAGCGCGGAGACGGTGCTGGGGAAGGCGGACGCGAACGAGAGGACGGTGGCACGGAGGGCGGATGTATCGAGCTGCGAGGGGGCGGGTCGGTGGCGGTGGGGGCCTGGAAGAAGGTCGGGTGGGTACGGTCTGCTAGACTTGTAAGTAATGGAGTTGTTGGGTGGGCAAGGGTGTTGGCCAGGTCGGGAGGGGTCGTACAGAGCTTGAGGAGGTCCGCATAGACGCGGAAGCGGGAGATGAGGTTTGTGAAGCGCCGTTCTATGTCGGCGAGGGACTCGCTTGCTGAGTCGCCGTCGCCTGTCGACCTCGCTGCCGGTACAGACGTCGAACCATAGAGTATCTGTTCGATTCGCAGGAGACGGGCCTCTAGCAACGAGATTGTCTGGAGAGTGGTCCTGTCGAGTGTTTGTTCGTCCATGGTCAATCGGGGTCGTCTGGGCCTGATGAGGTTTCGATCACGCGTCTCCAACCCGTGCAAGTCGATTGTTACACGCCCGGAATGACTTCCTTGCCAAGCTTCATCTAAAAGTGACGCGTCGTAGTTTATGGGAGTGTCCGTCCTGCAGTGTAAAGACACTTTGTTGGGTTAGGTCGATAAGGCTGAACATGAGGAGACGGTCCCCCCTGAAGAGAGTGATTGGTGGGCCTGGACAGCTGGTGCCATTTTCCAGGTCACGTCAGGCACAGGTCGGAAGCACTAAGCCGAGGGAACGCCAGGGCCCTGTCCCGCGCCGCAGGGGTTGTTCCATAGTGGTCCGGGGAAATGACAGCAGATCGGAATGGATTTGTCTTGTGACCAAAGAATGTCACTGGCCTGCCACCTTTCCCTACCTAGGTATTCATCAGCAGCGGCATTCTCCAGCGCGCTGGATGTAACACTCTTGTCTATCCTTAACTTATAGTGTCAACGGTGCTGTTGGAGAACAAGTCCTCGGGAAACATCCTACATAAATCCTAACTAGTAACGCCGCAGCTGCCGAGCGGTGCCGGTTTAGCTGCAACTGGTCAAAAGCGGATCAGCACGACAACGCACATCTCCGACCACTTCAACTTGCCAGCATTCTCTTCTGACACTCTCTACGAAGTATCTATCCTGGGCTCCCAAACCTCTCGTGCTCTGAATCAACATACACCCTGTCAAGAAGACGCTTCACAACAGTCGTGTGGCACTTCGAACTTCGTCAGCCTCGCCTCGCCTCGCCTCCCCTCCCCTCCAATAGACGATACCGATTACAGACGATAGCGACTGAACATTCCTATACAAAACGTGTGCTGAAAGAGGTGGCGGCTTGCGCTGTGGCGCTCGTGATATGACGAACTACGCGACCTTTGCTGATGGAAACGAACCAGGCTCTGAAGCCGGAGTTATGGCACGGTATGTGGTTGTGAATACGGTCGACCCTCTCTGTGCGCCGGCGTTGTCTGTCTTTCCCCAACCTACGACGGCAACCTGGCACTTCTCACGGTAGCGACGAGACATGGGACAACTAAGGAGCTTGATGTGCCTTCTCCTCTGCCGCTTGCTACACCCCTCGATGGAGCCACGATGCTGACGAAATGGGGGCCTGACAGACAAAGAAGAGGGCCCAGCCCTAAGGCAGGAGGCGGCCACGCCTCCATGATGAGCAGCAATATCAACTTGCTGAATACGATCGTCGGTGCAGGAACATTAGCTATGCCACACGCCATGTCACAGATGGGAATGACGCTGGGGATCATCATGATAGTATGGTCCGGTATTACTTCGGCCTTCGGTCTCTACCTACAAGCTCGATGTGCCCGCTATCTCGACAGGGGCAACTCGTCCTTCTTTGCGCTTTCGCAGCTCACGTACCCCAACGCCGCTGTCATATTCGATGCTGCTATCGCGATAAAATGCTTCGGGGTGGGTGTCTCGTACTTGATCATCATCGGCGACTTGATGCCTGGAGTGGTCAGGGGTTTCAGCCCGAATGCAGACCAGGTCCCGTTCCTGGTAGACCGCCACTTCTGGATTACCGCGTTCATGCTCGTTATCATACCCCTGGGGTTCTTGAGGCGACTGGATTCACTCAAGTATACCAGCGTTGTTGCACTCATTTCCATTGGATACCTTGTTGTCCTCGTGGTCTACCACTTCGCGTCGGACCATATTGAGAACCGAGGTGATGTGAGCTATGTTGCCTGGAACGGCCCTGTTGCCTTCCTGAGCAGCCTGCCCGTGATGGTATTTGCATATACGTGCCACCAGAATGTAAGCCTTCCCTCTTGTGTCTGCTGACGACAGTGGGCTAACGAGTGCAGATGTTCTCTGTCATCAACGAGATCAAGGACAGCTCGCCAGCCAGTATCGTCGCTGTCATCTCCTCCAGTATCGGCTCCGCAGCTAGCATCTACGTCCTAGTCGCCATTACCGGCTACTTGACCTTCGGCAGCAATGTCCTGGGCAACATCGTCATGATGTATCCGCCCGCCATTGCCTCGACGATTGGCAAAGCCGCCATCGTCGTGCTCGTCGTGTTTAGCATTCCCCTCCAGGTCCACCCCTGCCGAGCTTCTCTCGATGCTGTGCTCAGGTGGCGACCCAACCGCAATCAGCGCCATTCCGACTCTGCCAGCAGCCGGTCCCTCCTCCCTACGTCAGGACAGACCGACAGCCATGGTGCACCCGTCGTGGCTATGTCTGATGTCCGCTTCGCTCTGCTCACCACTTTCATCATTGTGCTCTCGTACATAGCCTCCCTGACCGTTAGCCAGCTCGACCGCGTGCTTGCATATGTAGGCGCAACGGGGTCCACATCCATCAGTTTTATCCTGCCGGGACTGTTTTACTACAAGATCAGCGATCCGGATAGTATTCACCACCAGCGGCTCACGAAAGAGGACGACGACGCGGACGCTAGCGATGACTCCGATACTGACGAGGAGCCAAGTAGCTCGGGCGTCCTGGGACCCGCCGTCAGTGTCCGTTCCGGCGGCAGCGGTGCCCATGGCGGATGGTGGCGGATGCGGAGAAGGTGGAGGTGGGATCTTGAACATATCGAGCATGGCCTGTTGAGACAGATGGCGCTGTGCCTGGCTATATATGGCATTTGTGTGATGGTGGTTTGCCTCATCTTGAACTCTTTCTTCACGGTGGCACACTAAACCAACATGGCGGGCTCCTGGCCGGGATCTGGATATAAGCAATCTCTCTTGAACACTGTACGAGCATCAGGGGGCGTTGTATCGTTTCGTTGCTACCCTTTTCCGCTTTTCCCTTCTTTGTTCTCGGGTCTATGTCACTATCTTGCATATACGCGTGGTGTTCGAGAAGCGACAGTTGCGCGCTGTTCTGCCCCTTAGAGACGGGGTGAACTGGCGTTGGATTCGAACGGTGATACTGGCCGTCAATGGAGATGTGGGAGAGGTAATCTTCACCTCGGAAAGTCGATATATACTGTCTGTTATACAGCACAACCAGACACCATACATATGTACACAGTTATTTTCCCCAATATTCTGGGTACCATAGCACGCAAACGGTGGTTTAAGAAGGGGGCTTCCCTGGACATGCTGGGATGCCGAGAGCATGCCACTTCCAACCAATTGAAAATACAAATCAAATTTTGGGTTGAACCAGTCCATTACACCTTGGTCGTAGCTGTAGTGTCTGTCTGTAAAGGGGGAGGTGGGTTCTTCGCCTTAGGTCGATACTTCGGCTCTAAAATTCCAAGCTGTTAAGGACTCTGTTAGCATGATGCCGGCGAACCATAATTCCCATTCCCATTCCCGTCCCGTTCTTCCTTTATGGAGAACTCTGGACACCGGAGAACAGACGGCAAGAGACATAATTGCGTACCATCGAGAGAAACCTCCACACCGTGTCCGTCGGCTGGGCACCCACGCCTATCCAGTACTTTGCCCGGTCGACGTCAAGCCTGATGTCCTTGTGCAGCTTCCCCGACTCATCGTACGAGTCCTTCTTTGGTATCGGGTCGTAGGTGCCTATGACCTCGAGGGGCTTGCTGTTTCGCGCCGTCCTGGAGAGGAATGGGTTAGCAGCCGTTTTGGTCCCCTCTGTTCGATTCCTGTTCCCATGCTTTGGGGCGAGGGGAGGGAGGGCGCTTTGGTTTCTTCTCACCTTGCATGTGCGACGACGATGTTGTAAAAGGGCGAGTTCTTGCGCCCGAAACGGGCGAGCCTGAGTTTGACGACCATGGCTGCGATTGAGTGGTGACCGGGCTGTTTCTCGGTGCAGCGGCGCCGTGCTTGGGTGAGTTTGAGGTGTTGTCGCGCGACGTTGCCGGCCTGAACTTTTTGGGTGGGGCCCGTGAGCTTCCAGATGTCTTGCTTGTGGTTGGAGAGGGCCAATCAGATACTGCCTTGGTTAGTCATCAGCCTTCTTTCACGAAGCCAGGAAGCATAAACACCCCTGCGGTAAGTACCTAGGCAGGTACCTAGGTAGGTACTCCTCCTTGGTATGTAAGTGTGATGTCAGCCCGCCCTAAAGTCGAACAATGAACAATGCTCTCTTTCACAACTATAACACCACCAACAACTCTTTCCATTAAACGTCAAAAACTGGAATTTGTCCTCTGATTCTTCCTATCAGTAACACTACGGAAATTACGAAACAGATTACACGACATCTATCATGGTTCTCAAAGTACATGCCAACCCAACATGCCGCACCATCAAGAAGCTGAGGGAACCATGCTAACAAGCAGCCCCCCAGACTCTCGGTGCCAAAGCTGCAGCAGCTCTGGACAAAGAATTGATGAGCTCCGGCGCCTTTTCCCTTGACCAGCTTATGGAATTGGCTGGTCTCTCCGTATCTCAAGCCGGTATGACCACTCACAACGTGTATAGAGTTTGTTGAATCTCGACTATTAGGGCTCGGCTAATCAAGCCACCAAGTATACCGTGTTCACCCCCCAAGCAGCGGCCGCCGCGTCTTGGTAGCATGTGGTCCAGGAAACAATGGTTTGTCCCCTGTCCATCCACCTCTGCCGTCCCATGCTGACTGGCCGTGTACTCAGGGGGTGATGGACTGGTTGCTGCTCGACATCTTCGACAGTACGGTTACCAACCTACCATCTACTACCCGAAGCGCAGCAGCAATGAGCTCTATCAGGTATGGAAATCCCGTGATCTTGGCAAATTGTGTCTTGTCCCCTTCTCGTGGCCTATACCGGGGCTGGCCTGGCCAGGCAAGTATGGCTGCGTACACAGCAACAAAATCCAAGTTGTATAGTCAAATGTTTCGTGATTGTTGGAAAGCACCTCGTGTACATGATGCTTTCCGTATACTCATTCCTTTTCTTGGGCCTATTTGTTCGATGGGACTACTGCTCACAGAAATTTCCAGCGCCTGACCAAGCAGCTGGAGGACCTAGAGATTCCATTTACCGAGGATTTCCCAGGGGCGATCAAGTCCACGGACCATATAGTTGACGCAGTCTTCGGTTCGTCCATTTGACCATGTGTCCGCGGTCGCCGCATCCCACTCATCGTTCGCAGGTTTCAGTTTCTCCGGTGAGGTCCGCGAGCCATTTCCTGCCGTCATCAAGGCCATGGAGGAGACGAAGCTTCCTGTAACGGCGGTCGATGCGCCCTCGTCGTGGAGTATCGAGGAAGGTCCGCCAAAATCGGGTTTGGGCAGTACCTTTCAGCCTACTGCTCTGATTAGCCTGACAGCGCCCAAACCTCTTGTGAAATTCTTCAAAGGCCGACATTTTGTCGGAGGGAGGTACGTACCTTATCGGTGGATCATTTGTGCCTGGGTTGCTACTGAGAAAGGTCCAGATTCGTGGCGCCGGCCATTGCGAAAAAGTATGATTTCGACGTACCGGTGTACGAGGGGTTGGACCAGGTCGTCGAGGTTGGTGTCAATGAGCAGAGGCTTTGAACGCCTATTTGCCGAGCGGTCGGCTGTCGTTGCGCTGCCAATGACTTGATGCACAGGCAAAATTGAAGGCGGTGTCAACTGACAACGCATCCTCCCGATCTGCTGTTCGGACAGACTGGGCTCGGGCACCTTCCCTCAATCATGTCCTCTTTCACCTCGATCACCTCACGTGGGCAGCGGGTCGTTGGAGGGTGGAAATCCGGACAGAACTTGACGAAGATGAGATACTCCTTCCCGCAAACTGGGCAGTCGTAAGAGTGTCTCTCGCACATGGATTCCGAACATGCAGGAACCCCCAACAGAATTTAAAGTCAACGTGTTTTGCAACGGAATGACAGCTCATGGTCGACAATTAGGGTCCTGTGCCGTGGTGATATATAGGGAATGCGGCACGCTTGAGGCCTCTTCGTTGCTGTCAGTCAGCATTAACAGGCATCCCCGGACAAGTCTTCCGGAAGAGATCAACAGCAGACTGACTGGAAAAGCGAGGCGAGGATCCGAGCGATATCATAAGGCTGTCGTGGAATATTCCCTTTCTCGTCTGGACGTAGCTGTGATTTTCAACTTTTTTTCGCCACCGGACTTCTTCCTGCCCTGCGGAACTGGACCGTACCGCACTGCGTATCCGTGGCGTCTTGGTCAAAGAGAGTGTGGCGATGCCGGCGTGGCACATTCAGGAATGTTGTCGAGCCTTCGACGAAGTTCTGGCCGTGAACCTGAACCTGAAACCACACGCGAAAGCTGGTCGCAAACAAGACACGTTTGTGTTTTTGTTAGAAGAACAAGGGACGCCATATGTAATCAAACGTCTGTTTCTGCCTGCAAAGCTGTCTCTGTTTACCTGTTTTCACCCACAGCACTGCGACCACCTGGGCAGTCCCTGACTGGGGCTGTAAGCGGGAAGTGCCGGAGCATTTGCTCCTTGGGGCTTTTGATAGGCCCATGCCGGTGGCCAAGGAGAGACAGCATACAGATTACCTGATTACAATGCCCGTACTTGGCTGTATGTACACAATTGCTGCCCCCCCGGAGAACCGGTCTAGGCCCGCCGCATGGACCGCCGACCCGAAATATGGAGGGCACGGAGGGCTGTGAGGAGGAGCAGAGTCCCGTTTGTAATGTAATGGCCGCATTGTGTCCGCACGATGATGCTGCTGTGTCCAGAGTTTTTGGGATTTGGGGGGAACACACGGAAAAGGGGACCACTGGACTCGCCCTGTACTTATAAAAAGGGCCACCGTCATGGTCGCATCATTGTGTCCTGATCACGACGACAAGACTTGTCATTGTGTAGCCCACTGTCGATCTGATGATGGGAAATCTTTGCAGAGTGCTGCACGGGTTTCCTTCTTTCTTTCTGAACACAAGAGATAAAGCTCCCTTCTGCGGGCGAGGAAGTCCCCTGTATCAGGTCCTGAATTCGCCAGTCCTTGCCGCCAATCTTTTTCTCCCTGAAAAGGGGGGGGGGAACGGTAGTGTGTCAACTGGTTGAAGGAGAGCGGGGGGGGATGCCGATTTGGATCTTGCGCATACAAGATCTTACTTTTGCATGCTGACCAAACCCACTGTGGAGTATGTACGTGCATGGTCAAGTCGCTCCTCAAGCGTGCTAAGGTCCTTGCTTATATCTTTGTTGGCTGTTGACTAGAGACTACGAAACCCAGGGCCCGGCGTTGAGCCGCACGACGAGGGAAAGAACCCGAAGCTTCGGGATTATTCTTGGTTGGGCATGGCGCATCCATGGACCATGGATCCCCTCCCTCCCCCCTCCCACGAGGGCCTCACAGCGCCGCGCCACGAACCCCAGCACAGACGTCGTCACGGGACAGATCCACCGTGTTAACATCATCTCCCGCTACCCGACATTTCTACTAGGACGGAGAGAGCTAGTCAAGCGAGAGGCCAAGGCAGAGCAGGGCAGGGCAGGGCACATGAGGATGGCTAGGTAGGCCGCGGCTTCGTCAGACATGTCAACAACCCACACGGCTCGTTGAAAATTCGCAACACCTGTCCTCTAAACCCGTCCCGGTCGGCAGCTCGATACTGGTGTCAACCCGTCCCAGGATTTCCCATCAGGTCAGCCATGATTTCGTTCCGGCAGGACTGCCGAGTGGTGCATCTCAAAATCCACAACTCTACATGGTTTCTACCCTAGGGTGGCCTCTAGGACATCTCGAACCAGCTCTATCTACTAGTAGATAATGTGTAGGCATGTGTGTACGGGCCTTTTCAATCCCAATTGGACGTGGCTTTTATCGGTTCCAGAAAAACAACTCCCTAGCGGGGGCGACCGTTGCGTGTACTCTCCCTGCACGTGTATAATAGTTAACTAATAGCTGACTACCTTAGCAGTTTTAGCCCAGGAGTGCGTCCCAGGAGTGCGGAACAAACCAGGACACTAACGGGCGCCAGATGCCGGCTCCATGGTTCCTGGTAGCTCAGAATGACGATCCCGACAGAGCTCCACGAGGACCTGGTTTTACCTAGTAGTTACGTACAAGGCCTGTTACCGAGCACGTCTGTACAAGCTAGCGCCCACCTCTCCTCGGTGACTTCCGCCTGCGGGTCGGTCAATCAAATATTACCTCGAAGCACCGACAACGAGAGAACGCCTGCCTTGTCTGTCATAAGCACTGTGGATAGTCTGGCAGTACAGCCAACTGCGTATACCAACGCCTCTGGTCATGGCATCGCCCGGAAAGAACCTCACCTACTTCCGCAGTCCTGAATTTCCCCCTTCTGGGGCGATGTTGTTCATTGTTGGTGGTGAACTTCAGGAATCCAGAAAATTCCAGCCAGCCGGGCACGGTTCGTGAAGTTTCTCCCGGGATCTAGAGACTGCTTACCAGCTTACTTAGTAGGCAGCACCAACACAACAACGCCACACTTGAGCAGGGAAGCAACCCCTCCATTGCCGCCACTGATCGCCCATCAGAATTGGCCCCTTGCTGGGTTGAGCCACAAACGGGCGATCTCCTTCCCCAAATCCTCCAGGCAAGCCTGATGACGACCACCGAGGGGGCAGGGGAGAAGACAGCCAGATAACCAGAGTGGTGGTCCGGCCACACTCGCTCGATTTCGATTTCCGACCTCACCCCGACGTTCCTGTTGGATCTACCTGCGTGTCTTGGGCAGGCAATGCCTCTCGGTCGGCTTCTCCCTGCGCACGCCATAAGAGGCTGCGCCGCAACGCGACCTCGGGAAGCACGCCCCCTCGCCACGTATACCCCGTCGTTCCATTGCAGATCGGCAGCTGCCATCGTGCTCGCGGAATATTTGGACAACGGGAGCATGTGATTGTACTTGAAAGCCGGTTTGACAGCCCCGGAGTGCTGGACCGGAAGGGTCAACCTTGGGGGGCGCAGCCTGCCAATGCAACCTAGTTCTATTCACATGCGTCGTCGCTCCTCTTTCCAAACTCTCTGGGTCTCATAGCGCGAGAGTAGTGGGGTGGGGAGGGATCAGTCTTGAGTTCAAGATGCATGCATTGGGTGATGAAACCGAAGCTTATAGGAGAGTCGCAAGGCAAATGGTGCCCAACCTTGGAGATATGTTGGGTGCTTGGGCACAGGCGGTGGGATATGACAGCAAAAGGGGTAGTAGACCTTTCAGATTTGTTTGGTAGGCTACCCAGCTGCCGTGATTAGTTTTCGCACCCGTGTCTGTTCGTCCCCTTGGCTGATTGCATTGGCAAAACGTGAGGCGAAGTGCCGTCCCCAGCTCCTGATCCATCCCCCTTCCAAAGAACCTTAGCACCATTCCTTCGTGTTCTGCTCCTCCGTGCCGGAGCAAATGTATTCCAGATCGGCAGCCGGGAATAGCCTCATGTAGGCGTCAAGCCGGGTGCCAGGCGCCTTGTGGGTCATGTCCAGGAGCAAATGCTCCGGGCAACTTCAGTATGGCGGCTCCTCGATCGACTCGAGCTATTTCGGTGAGCGGCCAGGCCAGTTCTCGAGGTCCAAAAAGTGGAAGTATGCATGGGGTTGGCCTGGTCCGTCAAGGGGGATGGCGGAGCAATACTCGCACGCCTGGTCAAGAACCTCCGGAGTGCAAATCTCCATGTCGAATTGGAAGCATGGCACGCCTGCCGACCGTGCCTCGCACTTTATGAGCCATTTGGAGTCGATGAAGTGGCATTTGTCGCATTGTATTATTTTAGTCTCGCACATCATATGTTCCTCGCTTGGGCTGGATGCACTGGGTTAGGCTTTACTCGGTCTTCACCTGCTTGACCAAATTTTTGAAAAATTACCCCCTGGCAGGTGTGTGGTATTTGGGCAAGGCCGAGAAGCCCGTCAGTGACTGGAGTCTCGTAAAATCACAAGATGTTTGTTTCCAGTCATCCGCATGACGAAGTGATCTGATTCTTCGATACCGACCTTCCCGGCTTACAAAAGTTTGTCAGGTAATGATTGTGAATCAAAGGTTTGCCAAATGTTGTGTTAGTCGATCTGGAGGAAGTGTCAACTCGGGGCCATCTGGAGCACTCCCAACCTTTGAAGAGAGTACAGCCATGGTGCTGATGTTTTCTCTACAAGGCAGGCGTCGTAGCTCGACTCTTTGACTGCCTGGCACATACCAGGAACTATTGGGATGATGTACACCTGGCAATATCATCAAATGAGAGATCGAGCTATAGCTAGGTCAAGTACCGAACAAGCTCCTCGAAACTCCCATCCACAACCTCCCCAGGCCCATTGCCATCGACCCTCCCGATGAAGAAGTCTACATCCTCTCCAACCTTCCTCATATCCTCCTTCGTATCCTCAGTCCATCGCCGCACATAAACAGTCTGCATTCCGACCTTCTTTGCTGCTCTCAAGTCGTACGCATGAGCCGCAACCATGAGACTCTCCTCTGGCGACACACCAACCAATCTCATAGCCTTTCTATACAGTTCCGGGTCGGGGTTTGTCTCTCCAAGAAGCTGGCTAGAGAACAAATCATGTCAAACTGCAAGCCTGACGACCTGGCCAGGTCCAGCTGGAGCCTCGTGGTGCCGTTGGCAAGGACAAAAACCTCGGACCTCTGTCGCAGGGCGGCGAGTGCTGCTGACACGTCTGGCCATGCACGCATCCTGTGCCAAGCCTTGACGGCTCTTTCCTTTTCGTCGTTGCTGAAGAAATGATAGTTTTGGTCTCCTCTTGTTTGTGTCTCGAGGAGGCTGTTGAGGAGCCGGGCATGAGTTGTGTCGATGTCTTCCGGTGGTAGCCTCCTCTCAAACCGGTCGTGTATGTCCTGAAAGAAAGCCTCGCGCCAATCGATGGCTAGCTGGCTCCTCTCTGGGCATGGAATCCGTTCCGGCAAGGCCGCGACGACCCTATGCTGGAATGCCAGTCGAGGCAAGTGCCCATGAAGTTGGAAAAAATGGCTTTGCAGCCTGTCAACATGCTGTTTTTATCCATACGTGATAGAAATTATGCGAAGGGCTGGCAGCTGGCTGGTCTAGTGACTTGTTGAGAAACCGTCGAGGTCAAGTCCGGTGCTGTGCTCTTTGGTCTTGCCTGTCACGAAGTTGGCTAGTTGTATGTGAACAATATTGCCAGAAGTCTCTATGGCAGTCAGCGGAGTAATCATGTCCCGAGATTCCTCTTCAGATGTCGAGAAATGCAGTCATGTCCTCGCCAACATCCGAATCAACGGGCCTAATAGTTTTGTATATAATTGCGCAGATGTGAAACGTTCAATCTTCTGAGAAGCCACCGAACGCAAATCAATTTGGATGTCTTAATTGAACATTGGCTTACAGACAGCTCAAAGCTGATCAGAGCACGGTCTCTCCAGATGTCATATTTGGGTCTGATTGGACCAGGGGACATGATCATGATAGCACAGGACACAGATTACTGCCTCCTGGTGACCGCATGATGTTTTCGATACCAACATCAGGTAGTCGAAAGGGTTCCAGATGTCAATTCTGAGAGAATTCCAGAAAGTCCTCGTTTGTTCAGGCTGATGGTCCTGAGGTCAACCTGTACTGTTGCGAGTTTCAGGAAAGTATTGGCCTCAAGGGTTGGATACGTTGGGGTTTGGACGGACGCCCTGGGACCGGGTTGGCACTGTTGTGTGGGAGGTTTGTTTATGTTTTATATGGGACAGTTGTGCGTGCCACAGTGTTGCAACGGCAGTGTCTAAGTAGTGACTTAAGAAACTGACCAGGCCCATGAAAGAACGACTTTTAGCCACGCTCCTCCTGGGCTTGCAGTAACATTCCTAATACCCAGGAATACTGCTCCCAGCCTGTGCGGCGATAAGACTGCATACGCCTTCAACTGTGCTCCAATTTTCTGAATACTTCTCCTCCGACCAATTGTCTTTCACTGCGCCATTATCATTCGCATAGGTTGAATTCGCGCACCGCCATCTATTCTAGATATCTGGCGACACGTTCATTTAATAAACGATAATGAACACACTCCACTTGTGTCGGGCCAATATAACGGTGATAGCCAGCAATCTCTTAGTACAATGGAGCACAGGCGGCCCGGCTCTGTGCATCGAATCCAACAGACACCACATATTCCAGTCCGCGGACTGGCGCCGAAGCTCGGCTATATCCTCCTGGTTTTTCATGAAGCGGCCTTGCATCTGCTCGCTCTCTTTTTCCTTTTTCTAGTTCTTTCTCACGCATGGGCCAATAGTTCGCCCACGCCCTGAATAGCTTCTCGACGCGGGCCGGGTTGTTTAGGTCCGCCCTGGTTTGTTCGTTTCTGTTATCCTCGAATATCGGAGCGGCAGGCGCGAGGCCTGATTCTCAAAAGGCTGGTGCCAGGCACGATTAAGTCTCGTCTCGACGGCGAGCGCGGGGAGGTACTGATCATTGGGGATTTAGGACGATTATTGCAATATTGGGGTGGACGAACCTAAGGGTTTCTTTACCTGGAAATCCCCACATGCAATGCCATACCTCATGCAGGTACCAAGAGCCCAACCTGATAGTTGGATATATGGCACGAGGGATGAATGATCCAACTTGGCATCTGAAGACCTGGGCCTCTTATAGAGATTAGGGTATGCTATATACTTAGTCAGTAACACAACGCTTCGATCGAAAATTTCAGATTATTGGCGAGAGAAAAAGCTAGGAAGACGAAGGATGAAGTTGAGTGGTGACATTTAAGTGATGCGCCTACGGATATACACCACACAAGAGGAATTACAAATTCTCTTTGTTGTTTTGGACATAAGTCCACCAGTTCCTTTCCTTTTAGACCACAAAGTCCCCTCTCCACCCTACAACTGTTCTAAGCCTTTTCTATCAATCTTGAGGGCCATATCATCAGTCTGTCCTCAAGCCTCGTAAACCACATGGTGATCCCGGGCGAACCTCCGAGTCTGGATTCCTGCAACTATGAAGGAACAAGCTGCAATCAGCTCCGGAAGAAAGCTGAGGAGGACTCGAATTGTGAGAGAGCCAGTAGCCGGGTTCAGGTATGCTTTCTGAGTAGAGAAAGCCACAAGGGAGTACAAAACGCGGATACCGATGAATATCAGGGAGAAGATGACGGATAATAGTAACTGTTGCGATACAATATAAATCAGTCAAGAAGATCGGCATAACAGCGGATCATGTGCATGAACGGTAGGCCACATGAGACTTACTGTAGTACCCTCGCGAAAGAGCACGGCACTCTTCTCTGCCTTCCGGAGAGGAAAAGCGCTAGCTGCCGCACATATAACAAGTAGAACCCAAGAAACAGTTAATATGGCCATGCCGGCCTGAAGCAGTCGTAGACTGCGTAATGCGCTCGCGGCTCCACTGTGGTGATCCTGCAAGGCTGATGCGCCAGCTGCAACGAGGGCAAGTCCACCAGAGACAAAAACATGGAACACAGTGACTAATATCAATTCAAAAGGCTTTTGAAGGAGGTTTATAGCTCGGTACGCTCGGCTTAAAATTGCTGTCAGCATTCGATTTTGCTGAGAGTTCCCACAGGGTGTTTCGGGGGGGGGGGAGCGCAGGAAGGCCACAGGATTAGGATTTTACTCACGCCTCATGAAGGATACCACATGCTGCGAGGAGAAGAGGCGAGATTCCGACGCTGGAGACAATGCTGGCCGATCCACTGTTGTTTTCCAGGGATATGGCACCGCCCACGATGCGGAGGGCGCAGAAGGCGAAGAGGTAGAACCACCCAAGCACTCCGTTGGGCCAGTGAAGGACGAGTATATAGAGGACTGGGATGGAGAGTATGATATATATGGCCAACTCGGCCGCTGAAAGGGAGTTCATGCTTTCTCGCGGTAGGCCGGGGGAGGTTCGTTGGTGTCGAAGACTTGTGCAGAGTCGACTCGGTTGGAGGGATGAACTGGGAATCGATCTGTCTCTCGCGCTTCTCTTTGGACTTGAGATAGACTGCGGCAATAGTAGAGGCTATGATCAGGAGGAGTCTCATGATGAAGGTAAGTCGTGGCTTCAAGTAATACTTCAGTATGGGGCACAGGAGTCAGGGCAGCCGCGAGGATGCCTGCCTCAACGCAAAATATTTGACCCCAGAAGGGTGTTATCGTCACCAAGGAAGCCATATATATATTGTTGCGAATCACTAACATTGCAATATTTGGGACGGGGCCATATCTGGGGCTGTGGCTACAATATCCCTGCCAAACTCGTCATTTTTGGAACATATTTGAGGTACGGGATTACAACCAAGGCACGAAGGATTCAAATCATATCACTGAGGAAATGTTCAACCAGTGAGCTGCGCCTCAAGAAAAGCACAACACACAAGTTTGTGAGAATATTAATAGTGAATGGGAAATAATGGACTCTGAACGAGAGCGAGAATCCTTGCTAGTCTGCATACTTAGTACTAAGTAAGCACACGTCACAGTACAAGTGGTTTGCCGTAAGCACTAATGAGCGATCGCGAGCATCCCTGCTCGCATTTGTACTGGTGGGACTGTTCGACTTCATGCCTCAACTTCCTTACCAGTCACTCATCCAATGATGGAAAAGCCTCATGGTCAAAAGAATAAATCCCACCGGGCACGAGGCCCACGGCTGTATCATACCAAATCAAGAACAGGATGTGCCAGATGTCGCTCGCGACGCGTCAAGGTAAGCTCTAATCCTCCCCACGGGCCTCGTCCCCTTTCTCAGCCTGCTCTTTGGGATGTTACGCTTGAAGCAGGTGTCTGCTTGCCTTCAATGTTTCCCTGCTTATCATGATATAGTGCGATGAGTCCCGACCAGCCTGTGTAAGTATATAGATCTAATCTGTCTGTGTTGCGCATGATGCCTGGGGCAGCAACCATCCCCATGGTTGGCATAACATCTGAACCCTTGGTCCTGGCTGACTGGGAACATAGAACAACTGTCACCGGCATAATGTCCCCTGCGAATACGACAGGCTGGCAGAGACCGAAAAGGTCCTTCCAGTCATTTCTTCTGTTTCGAGTTCTCCCGGTTCCGGGTCCGAATTGACGTCAACCACAACGTCGACCCTCCGGTTTGGCATCTGGGAGATGAGGGCCCTTCATCACTTCACCATCGCCACAGCTCGTACTCTCCCGGGCACCCATAACCCTCGCGTTCTTGAATGCTGGTCCATACATGCCCCCAGACTAGCTCTGGACTACGAGCCCTTGTTGAATGCTCTGATTGCTATCTCAGCTCTTCATATGCTGCACACGGCATCCACAGATTCCAACCACATCGAACCGGGGCTACTCGCTTTACGAACCACTTATCTGGACGCTGCCCTGCGCACACATCGACAGATGCTGGACCAGCCAAGCCCACAGACTGTCGATGCAGCGTGCTTCACGTCCTGTCTGATCTTGATCGATGCTTTCGCAATGCTACAGGACCGCAAACTCGAGCCATACGAACCACCAATTCGTTGGCTACGCATTGCGCAAGCCTCTCGCTATGTCTTCCAGACATTGTATCCTATGGTTAGGGCAAATCCCAATTCCAGCTTCATGGAAATCATCGGGTCAGCATCTACCAACATGTATACACCCTCGGCTCTGTTTAGCGAGTCCAACGCACAGAAACTTCCGCATCTCATCCAACAGAGCTGTCTTGATACGGCCGGCGCCGACGATTCGCACGATCCCGATGAACTTGATGCATACCAGAAGACCACAAGCTGCATAGGATCCATCGTCTCTGCCGTCGAGGCGGGCGAGCCCATAATGGCGCTTTGTCGAAGACTTATGACTTTTGCTTGCTTCCTTCCCACGAGATATACGGACCTAGTCGAGGCAGGGACGCCTCATGCCCTGGCTATCTTGGCGCACTTCTTTGCACTTTCAGTACACGCAAAGGAGCTGTGGTGGGTGGGTAATATGCCTGATAGGGAGGTCTATGCGATTCGAGATCAGATCCCTTCAAGTCTGCAACACTTGATGGATGGGCCGGTCCACAGCCTTCAGACGAGGGGAGCTCAATGACAGCTGGCACTTAACAGGTGCATTGAATTCGAGCGGAGATGTGCACTTTGAACCTACGCCCTCAGTGTGTCTAACGACACCCAACCTCAACCTTATGTTTCTGCCTCAAATGTGAGTAGGGAGCGTGAAGTGACTTCAAACAACTCGGTGGTGACCTCGGGACTTCGGGTCGTACTATCTAAACCTGCATCTCTGTGAAGTTTTCAACAGCCCACCCTCCCCTTTACCCATAGAAGAATATGCTCTCCACCTGGGGCACTATCAACGCAACAGCGAGGCTCTCGAATCATGACGGCACTCAAGGGTACAGGTGCCACTCATATATCCCTATTCAATCCCGATTGCGAAATTGAAGCTGCACACCGAACACAAGAGGTAGAAAGTCTGGAAACCGTCACGACGCCACTCCCCTCACTTGGTGAAGGACTTCTTCTGCAGACCCTGAATCTGGAGATTCCAAACCTCTCGACACATCTCCACCCACTCCTCTCCGAACTCCTTGAGGACCTCATCAATGTCCATCGCATTGCTGCGGATCTCCTCACGGTATTCGTCATCCGTACCAAAGGTCGCAGCCTTCCACTCACCCGTCCACTGTCTAACTGCCCGCTGTGCCGCCTCGCCCTGGCTCTGGACGTCTGTAGCGATCATGTAGAAGCTCGAGCGGTGCTGGTGCTGCACGTCGGGCTTGTAGAGGCGGATCCTCGCGAACCTAGAGAAGGTATAGAACAGGCACAGGCTGTTCCGCGTCTCGGCCTTGTGCATGAGCACGACCATGCTGCCGCCGGGCCTGACGCGCGCGAGCGCAATTGCCAGCTGCGAGGTCCTGAGGCGGGACGCCTCGCGGTGCTCGCGGTACGAGGCCACCTCGTGGGTGCGCAGGACGCCGCCCTCGCACGTCACCAGGTCGAACTGCTGGCGGGGCCGGATCTGCCGCGCGAGGAAGTTGTCCGCGTCCGGGTGGTCGGCGGGGATGTCGCTCTCGACCATGCCGAGGTCTGCCGCGAGCATGGTGACGTCTGCCTCGATCAAGCTCAGGCGCCGGTTCTTGACGAGGCACTCTACGCCGTTATCCTTGGCGGGCAGGGTGATGCCTATGATCTGGACGTCCGGGTTGACCTTCAATGCGGTTCCAATGAAGCCGCCTGGCGCGCAGCCGAGGGCGAGCATGCTGGGTCGCTTGCTCGAAAAGGTGAAGACGCCGGTGGCCTCCTGCATCTTGGCCCCGACGCGCTGCATCATTCCCAAGAAGATCTTGCTCGTCTGCTCGTCGGGGTTGTCGGAGAGGTGGCGCTGCCGCTCGAAGTATCTGTCGCCCTCTGGGTTCTCCCAGCCCTGTAGAGCTTGATGTTAGCGACTTGTCTGCAAACGGTAGATGAGGAATTCTTTCTTGCCTTCTGACGTATTTCGGACAGCTCGCGGAACTCTGCGACATTGTCGAGAAGGTACTGGAGAACAGCTTTGCGCTCGTGAGCAAAGAGTCGATCCTCCTCGGTGATGGGCTCTCCAGCTTCAACGCCAGCTTCAGTGGCCTGGTTAGCTCCGCTGGGCGGCTCGTTGGTCTCTGTCGTCGCAGCATTCTGAATCTGGATACCATCGTTCTTGTCTATGCTAGAATCATTGACTTCCAGTTTCACCAGACCAAGAGCCAGTTCGTTATCACCAGTCTCATTGGTGGCGGCCAGGGCGGTGCGGTCAGTTATTTGCTCCGAGGGACAGAAGCGCGAGGTGTCGCGCTGGGGCTCGTCATCGGAATGGAAAGTGCTCTTGCCAACATTCGAACCATCGCCTCGACCGTCAGACTTCGGTCTCTGATTTTCATCACTGACGGGGTGATGCGACATCTTTGCGGTTGGTGGAATGAGCCGAACTATTCTTCGAAGGTGCTACGGTGACGATTGGTGGGCTTCGGTGGTGAAAATCGAAAGTTGGCTCCAAGAGGGAAGGTAACTATAGCTTGAAGATAGAGGAAGTAGAAAGTCACCGAATCAAACGAGAGAGTTTTAAAAACCTCGAGACTGATCCAGTGACTGGCAACGAGGCCTGAAGATCACCCTGGGGCAGTCGCTGGTAGTCTTTCGTGGGGTGTACCAGCTCAGAGCCTTGAAATGTTCCCCAGCTGTCAATGTAGCAGGTGAATAATAGAAAACCATCTGAATTTACTGGATAAAAGATAGGCTTCTGCCAAAGGGTGAGTTTCTTTGGCGAGGCTTTCAGTTACTTCCAAATCTAAAACAGCTGCCTACGTTCAAAGTTCTAGCCGCATTGCTTGCGACGCGTTGTGTGCCCTCTTCCCTCTTATTGTTCATGTTATACCGTTCTAGAGATACGCCCTGTGTTGATATACCATGTTTTTCATTCAATTCTGTTGAATTGCTGGATCTTGCTTCCATGGTGACTAGCTCGAAAAGATACAAAACTGGTGCCTAAGTTCGGTCTTCATCTCAACTACCCTTCAGCTTTCCGGTTGCCTACTTAGTACATACTTAAGTAGGTAGGTACCTTTTATTGACAAATGGTTATTGCCAATAGCCTTAGAGGACGTTCCGTGCCCTATGTGTCAGCCCATCCGTTCCCGCATCGTTGAATTCTGTATATATATCCAGTCTTTGAGAAACATTCGAAACTTCCTCAGGCTTTCAACCATTCGACGCGGCCTGGCCATAACGCAAGCTCATCTTTACCTCCATCGATGCCTAGCTGAGCATAATACGAGTAAGTAGCTACCGTAAATACCCTATCAAAAGGTCAACAGTGTCACTATCGAAGTGTATGCGAAGCAAGGAATATTGCCTAATCCGTCGACATCTTTTGCTTGGATTTTACACCGTCATTCTACACACACACACACACACACACACACACACACACACACGCAGACTCTCTCTCTCTCTCTCTCTCTCGCTGCCAACATGGCATCTGCGGTACCCGATAAAGAACCAAGCAATCAAATGTATCCAGTTGGGATCTATGCCGACCATGAAACATACGATAGTGCCCAGGTCATTTTGAAGTCAGAGAGGACTGGCGAGCGCATCGCTGTATCTCTTTTCAAAAGTAGTACGGCAAGATAAATCGACGATAAGGAGATGGATCTCACAAAAATACCAACAGTCGATCGTCCCATCAGGCCCCTCGCTCAAACCATGTTCATAGACGACTACGACGAACACCAAGCTTTGGAGTACGAGGTTTTAGGTCATATCTACGATTCAACCAACTTCATGCTGATGGTGTAGTTTGGGGGGCCGCTAAGCCGGGCAATATAGTGGTCGACCTGAATGGTGTTGATGCGTGGTTGATCGATTTTGGCGGTGGCTGATCAGAAGGTTGGGTGGAAAGAGATTTGGAGGAGACCGTGGAAGGCGACTAATTGGCAGTTGAAAGGATATTAAAATTCCTGAGCATCGAAGCTTGAAGTTTACGTTGAATCGTATCCCATCATTGGTTCATCACTGAATGCTAGCAGGGTTCGTAGTCTGCCAGGTGAACTGGAGTCGTAACTAAAACTAATACCGTAACAAACGACTTCCTATAATGCAACAGTTAACGCAGTTCGTCGTAGTGTCACAAGCTACAATGCTCCCAATCCGAATTCCCCTCGCTTATACATACCAGTGAGTCAACAGTGATATAACGGGAGCGAACAAGTACCATTGTTATTAGTTAGGTTTTATACTATCATACGATAAATAAACAGGTAGGCGCAAATGGGTTCTCATTGGTGTTGTCTACGTAAGTACTTATGGAGGAAGTGAGGCTATCGCAAATCTCGAATGGAAGTGCAGGTGTAGGTAACCTTTACTGTTCACTCGGCGCATTTGTACCTAAGTGTAGTAGCCAGTCTAACATTTGACACTGGCTCGTCTTCCTGAGAAGCTTTACATGCAGATGGTACGGTCAATATTTCTATGTCTATTTGTCTGTGGTGTGTCAGTTGTGTATGCCCGCGGGTCTCTATATACACGTCTCTCTTTATCAACACCCCCTCCCTTTAGGCCGAGGCTCCGCTTATCAGCAATGACACATGGCTGATTAAGACCACAAGTGCAGTTGGACAACATTGAAGGCACCCGCCTTTCTCACCAATGAGTGGGCCTGTGGAGTTCTGTAAGCATCAACTAATCATGACTACTTATTAGACTCTGCGGATTATATAGCACTGTCGTGACTCGTCCTCGAAACATAAAGGAGAGAAATGTCGTGGAATTCCGGTCTTAGCATTCATCATCAAGGACACACAATAGCAATCTGACTTTCAAGTCATCGCCTCCTGCTAGCCAATTCTTGATCCCGCTGGATGAACTTTTCGCAGTTGTGTATATGAAGCGTCTCATTCTTGTTTTCTCGATCTTAGTGGCTTCACTTTCACTTGTCCTCTACAGTTCAGAAACACTCAGATCCTTGCTTGACGAGTATTTGCCACTCGATATCGTCACATCACTCTCGGACGGTATTCGCGGCTCAGCCACTAGAAACACAGTCACAGAAGACGATCACCAGTCTATGAACAGCCTCAAGTCTGCCATGTCTAAATCACTGCACCACGCCAAGATCACGCCGCATAGGTCAGGCGCCAGAGGACACAGCGACCATGGCTGGCTCAACACCTACCACAGCTTTAGTTTTGCAGATTGTATGCCTGTCATCCCTATCCCCTCATTCTCAGTTGGTCCAGGTACTAATTTCCTCCAGGGTACAATCCAAAGTTCGATCATTTCGGTTCGCTTCGCGTCCTCAATGAAGACCGGGTAAAGGCCCAAAGCGGCTTCCCCACGCACCCACACCGGGACTTCGAGATCTTCAGCTACATCCTCTCCGGGGAGCTCACGCACCGAGACTCGATGCTCAAGAAGGGGTCCGAGGGAGGGCAGTCAGACAAGTTCTACCGCATGCGCCACGGCGACGTGCAGTTCACAACCGGCGGCACTGGCATAGCCCACAGCGAGTTCAACGAGCATAAGTCGGAGACGGTGCACTTCCTGCAGATCTGGGCCCTCCCATGGAAGCGCGGGCTGACCCCGCGGTATCACACGAGGAACTTCCCCACGGAGGAGAAGAAGAAGGGGTTCGTGGCTATCCTGAGCCCGCTGAAGGCGGGCGAGGATGCGACTAGCGCGGAGGAGGCCGAGGCGAAGCCGGTGATCGAGGGGACCATCCCCATACACGCTGATTTCGTCATGGCTGCCGGTATCATTGCACCGAATGAGAACTTCGAGTGGAAGGTCGGGGCGAACGCTACGAAGGCTACCAAGAGAAAAGTCTATGTTCACTTGCCCATGACGAAGGGGGGTAAGTCCAAGATCAGGCTGGACGGACGTGACGATGCCATCCTCTCTGAAGGTGATGGTGCCTTCATTGACGGTGTCAATGCTGGTGACAAGCTCGTCGTTGAAAGCGTAGGAACCGCAGAGGCTGAGGTCATCGTGCTGGATACTGCTTGATTGTGGATTTCTTCATGGTATCAGAGCGGGAAACATCGGCAGAAGGCCTGCGTGCAGTGAACGACGTGGCATGGCTATCCAATGTATCTTGATTCGCACTTCGTTTGGTTATACTTGTGTCCATAGGCCAATCCAGCATCTTACTCGTCTTGAAATCCAACCCGATCATCCTCAAGAGCATACCGGAACACCGAGCGGCAACTGGATTACCCCCATTAAGTATGATGCAGTCTACTGGGCCTGGGCGGTGATTTCATTGGATAAGTACCTAGTCCTGTATTGTCCTCATGTCCCCGGTCTTGTAATAGACGCTAAATCCGCATCTCATGTGTTCATGGTGTC
This sequence comes from Cytospora chrysosperma, assembly GCA_016808195.1. Taxonomy (NCBI): domain Eukaryota; kingdom Fungi; phylum Ascomycota; class Sordariomycetes; order Diaporthales; family Cytosporaceae; genus Cytospora; species Cytospora chrysosperma. Next base: position 2,389,315 of record JAEQMF010000012.1, read on the forward strand.
AAGACGAGTGAGTATCAACAAGGCCCCAAAGCTCAAGTACCCAGCCTCACCTCACACGAGTGTTTCATACCAAGGCACCGTAACCACCGCCTCCAGGCGAGTTGATCTGCATCCACTCGCCAGCCTGCAAGTTGATAACAGCCTTCCCGCCCAGACTTATCTTTTCCACAGCACCGTCCGTGCCAGTGAACTTGAAAGCAAAGTTGCTCCCTTGCTCGCCAGGCAAGCCGCCCTCCATGCCATACGGCTTGAACACGCGCCTGTCGCTCAAGATGCTGAACTTCAACGGTATCCGGGCCTCGACCTCCCTCGTAAGACCGAGGCCGCCTCTCCACCGCCCCTTTCCCCCACTGCCCAGCCGGATCTCGTTTTTCCGCACCAGCACGGCCGTGCGCTTCTCGATAACCTCGGCGTCCGTGGCGCGCGTGTTGGTCGAGTGCACGTTCGTCCCGTGCTCACCGTGGTATCCCTCGCAGGCGCCCACCCCACCGCCGACCGTCTCGCCGTAGTTCCACCCGGGGACCACCTTGCCGGTGTCGGGGTCCTTGCCGCCCATCCCCCAGCCGAAGCTGTTCGCACACCCAGAGCTGGCGGCGTGCCGCCCGAACGCGCGCAGGATGGTGTCGATGACCCGCTGGCTAGCAAGCGTCGAGCCGCAGATGGCCACCGTGGGGCCGGGATTGAGCACCGAACCCTCCGGCACGACGATCTCCACCGGCGCCAGGCATCCCTCGTTGAGCGGGATATCGCTGTCGACGAGGCTGCGGATGGTGTAGATGATGGAAGAATGACAGATGGAGATAGGGCAGTTGTAATTTCCCCAGATCTGCGGGCCTGACCCTGTGAAGTCATACTTGGCTGAGCCCGTCTCCGGGTCAATGGTGATGGTCACAGTCATGGGCGTCCCGTCGTCGAGATAGTCTGTTGCGTGGAGGGCCTCCGGGCGCGACTTGGCGAACTGCTTGAACCACTCGCGAACTGCCATCTCTGCATTTTTCTGGATGGCGTTCATGTATTTGTGTACGATGCGGAGACTGTATTCCTCGCAAAGCCTGTGAAGCAATGTTATGCCCCGCTGGTTAGCGGAGACTTGGGCTTTTAGGTCGGATATGTTATCTGCCATTCTGCGAGTAACGCTGCAGCCTGGGAACTCGCCGGCCTTTCGAAAGGCGGCACACACTTCGTCTTCGAGGAAGTTCCCGCCGCTGACGATCTTCATGGTGTCGACGTTGATTCCTTCTTCCCATAACTCTTTGGACTCTGGCATCATCGAAGTAATGCCTTTGCCTCCGATATCTGTGTGATGACCCCGAGAGGCGACATAGAAGGCGATCTGGCTATCAACAAAGACAGGTGTGACGACTGTCAGATCCGGCAGATGTGTGCCTCCCCATTGAGGGTGATTTGTGAGGAGCACATCGCCATCTTTCAACTTGCCCAGCCACCGCCGGTGCTGTGCCTGGATGGCAAACTGCATGCTGCCAAGGTGAATCGGGATATGTGGTGCGTTTGCGACGAGCTTGCCTTCTGGGGAAAAGATGGCGCAAGAGAAGTCCAACCGTTCCTTGATACTCGTCGATATCGAGGTCCGCTGTAAGGTGTTGCCCATTTGTTCTGCGATGGCCATAAATCGGTGGGCAAAGACAGAGAGCTGTATTGGGTTCTCGGTGTCTGGGGTTGGCGCGAATCCATTCGTAAGGATTGAGCCTTGGTCTTCCTCCACCTTGTCCAAAACAACATGATTCTTCAAAATTACCGCCCTAAAATTCGGCTCCACGAAAATCGTCTGCGTCTGGTCTATGATGAGTGCAGGGCCAGCGACGACATCCCCCTTAGGTAAGCTTCCAAGCTCATAAATGCCAGTTTCTACCCATGCTCCATCGACGTAGACCTTCTGTTTTTCGTTAGGCTGTGGGCTCTTCTCTTTCGATTTTGCCAGAGCCGTGCTAATTTCCTTCCAATTTGGCCGTTCCTCGATCTGCTTTTCTGCACCACCAGTACCCCTGACCTTGATAGACTCGATCACTATATTCCGGTCCATCGAAAAAGCGAATTCCCGTAGGTGATGATCTTGGAAAGCTTTGGCGTAATTTCCGTCTTCTGGTTTCAAAATGGTGATGTTCGTGTCCGTACCAAAATAGCGGAGGACGAGTGATTCCTCGTAGCTCAAAGATTCTGCCGAAGCTCCCTGGCTAGCAAGTTCCTGTCCAGCTCGCTCCTTTAGAAATTTCAAACGGGATTGGACGTGATGCATGGCGTTATCGCTGAGGACCTCCGAATATGGCTCAAACACCTCGTATTGCAATTCCGCCTGGGAAATACCATGCGCAGATAGGAGTGACGACCAGCGATGGATCAATATCCTTTTTACGCCCAGCTTATCCGCGATGGAACATGCATGCTGTCCACCTGCTCCTCCAAACGAGACCAGGTTGTGTTTTTCAGGTGCAAAGCCTCGTGCCTCCGTTGCATTCCTGATTGGTCGGCTCATGGTTTCGTTGGCAATGTTCAAGAAACCTAGAGCCACATCCTCAGGTGAGAGGTTCTGCCCCGTTTGCGCGTTGAAGTCGACAGTAATGTCTTTGAACTTTTGAGAAATGATAGTCGTGTCCAACTGCTGATCGGCTTTGGGGCCAAATATTGACGGGAATGAGGACAGGACCAAACGATTCAGAAACAGATTCGCATCCGTCACAGTGAGAGGCCCTCCTTTCCGGTAGCATGCTGGTCCGGGATGGGCACCCGCGCTCTCCGGCCCGACGACTAAGAGACCATTCCTCGCAAACAGGATAGAGCCACCACCTGCTGCCACAGTGGCAATGTTGAGCATGGGGATGTTGATTGTGCGTCCAGCTATAGAAGCTTCCGTGATGTAATCGTACTTTCCATCATACCTCGAGACGTCGGTACTCGTGCCACCCATGTCGAAACCTATCACGGCAGTCCCATCCTCGGGATCGTAACAAGACTTTGCAATGCCAACAACGCCGCCAGCCGGTCCACTAAGCAACGCCTCATTACCTCTGAACTTGTGAGCCTGTTTGAGGCCACCGTCAGAGCACATGAACTCGACCCGTTGGGGCAGGACCTCGAAGCCGCTCTCAAAATTCTCCACGTACCGCTTAATCACTGGATAAAGGTACGCCTCCGAGCAGGTAGAGTTGCTCCTGATAAGGAACTTGATGTTTGGACTCGTGCCCGAAGAGGTCGTCACATACTTGAAGCCAACTTCGGTAGCTAAATCTGCAACAAGCTGCTCATGTTCCGGGAAGACATACGCGTGCATGAACGATATGGCTAGAGACGAGTATCCTTCCTTGAGAAGATTCTGTAGCTGGCCTCGGACGACGTCTGGATTGGGCCTTTGTAGAATGCGGATGATCTCTCCACTTGCAGTCCTCACCAGGTCTGGATCCGTAAGCTCCCTGTTCTTGTCCAGGGGCTGGGGATTCAGATCATAGTCCTCGATGGTCACTCGCTCATCGATTTCGACAACCTTGTCGTGCAGAGCTTGCGGCTTTATGATCTTCAGGTCGAATAGTTTAGGCCGAGACTGATCTCCAATGATGCAGACATCCTTAAAGCCCTTGGTGGTTACAAGGGCAAATTTCTCTCCCTTATGCTCAAGCAGGGCATTGGTCGCCACGGTCGTGCCGATCCGACAAGAGCCTAGCTAGGAAAACACCGGTTGGCAAATGTGTCCTTGTACGCCTCGTTGGGGACGCGATTGGGGGAAGACTGGACTTGCCTATGCGCGACCCATCTAGCCTCTGTCCTGGCTGGATCTCCCTGCCCTCTGCCGCCGCGAGCACTCTTCGAATCGCCTCCGTTGGGGCATCTCGGTAATTTGCTGGGTCCTCGGACAGCAGCTTGAAGATCAGTGGTTCGCGGCCAGGGATGTAAGCGATGACATCGCAGAATGTACCGCCGCGGTCTATGGCAACTCTTATATCTGCCATTTCCGGGAAGAGAGTAAAACAAAAGCCCAGTGGAAGGAAGACTGCTTGAGGGGCTAGGTGGAGGAAGACTACGCACAACCAGAGGAAAATACTTGAGCGCTATGGGCCATAGGACAACGGCCTCTCACTCACAAGTTCTGACCCTGTCTACTGATTACCGTTGAAGATGACTCCTGCAATCGATGAATTACGTGATAAAACGAGACCGGACCGGGTTGCAATGGCGACATAACCCACGTGGAATGCGAGACGCATCTTCCGGAACCTAGCGCTTAATCGCCTATAGGTTCTTTCCGCATCGGACCTGAAAATCCCTGGCAAATTCCGTACCTAAGGGGTATCGAGTTTTGCTCAAAGCTCCGCCCCGACAGCGGACCCGGCAATGTTTGTGCTTGGCGGAGCCGGCAACGGACTATATCGGGCGTAGAAGTGTTGATAACAGAATACAGGCTGGTTAGCTGATACAGGCTGGATCAAATAAAACGGCCATGATCTGCTTTCAGGTGCGCATAGCTGCCTGGGAAGCCCCAAGAGGCTCGTCGGTGTTGTGACAAGAAATGCTGAACACGATGGCCCCGGGCAGAACAGCGACCACTGAGGTGCTGTCACCAGCGGAACTCAAGACCGACCTTTTGACAAGCTGCACGACAAGTCCAGAAGCGAAGCTGAACGACGCCCCACCAAGTACAAATGCAGGATGGCTGCACTGGCATGAGCCGGGCACCTCAGCCGCGGAGAAAAGGCTGATATTCAAGCTTGACTGGTTCTTGTTGAGCTATTCATGCTTGAGCTTCTTCATGAAGCAGGTAAGGACGCGCCGTCGTACTCTTGAGATACCGGGTGCGTATCGAGCTGACGTATACAACCAAAGGTTGATGGAAACAATGTGTCGAACGCCTACGTCTCAGGCATGCAGGAAGATCTTGGCTTCGGCCCAGGCGATGAGCTAAGTTGGATGAACACATACTTCTCCATCGGCACTATCGTCGGAGGGGTGTTTGCCAACCTGATCATCATCGTGGTCCGTCCGAGGTACTGGCTACCAGGCTGTCTGATGACCTGGTCGCTCTTTGTGTTAGGATTGTATCGTTGCAACACCGCAACTGAATTCTATGTGCTCCGATTTTTCATCGGGTTGTTTGAGTCTGCGGCATGGCCTGGTAAGCACAGACACATTCACGGTGTTCGATATAGCTGATTGATATCCCTCTAGGCGTAATGTACACGTTGGGCTGCTGGTACCGAAAGAGCGAGCTGGCCCGGCGCTCCGGCCTGTTCGTCATGAGTGGCGTACTGGGGCAGATGTTTTCGGGGTACCTGCAGTCGGCGCTGTACACCGGCATGAATGGGAAGGGTGGCTTGGCTGGTTGGAGATGGCTGTTCATCTTCGACTTCATCATGGCTGTACCTATAGCTATCTATGGCTTCGTAAGGTCCGCCGGTCCCAACTATTGTCTACCGCCACTGACGACGAGCAGATCTTCTTCCCCGATACCCCGGAGACCACGACGGCCTTCTATCTCAATGACTGGGAGAGGGCGCGGGCGCGGGAGCGCATCAGGGAAGAAGGACGGGAGCCCGTGGGTAGTTGGAACTGGGGCGTCATTGCCCGGATCTTCGGTTCCTGGCAAGTGTACGCCTTCACCCTGGCATACAGCCTCTGGATGCTCACTGCGGGTTTGTATGTCATGCAGTACTACGGGCTGTATCTGAAGGCCACGGGCATGTACAGCGTTCCTCAGATCGACAATATCCCCACATCCATGGGGGCGGTGAACTTTGTGTTCATGATAAGCTCGGGCTTTGTCGCTGACAAGATCGGCCGCCGTGGCCCAGTGTGCTTCGCGGTAGGATGCCTGCTCACGTTTGTGTACGCAGTGCTGACGGCATGGTATGTCCCTCATGCTCTGCGCCTGGCCGTTTTCACCCTGGCTGGATGTTATGGGTGCTACACGCCTTTGCTGGCTGGGTGGACAAACGAGGCATGTGGTGGAGACCAACAGAAGAGGGCGTTTGTTCTCGCGTTCATGGTGTCTGTCGGCTCGGCGGTCGTGATTCCTTTCCAGCAGCTGCAGTTTCCGAGCTCTCAAGCGCCCGAGTTCTCAAAGACGCATGGCTGGGCGAGCGCTCTTGTCTTTGTTGTTGCTCTAACGCTGTGGACGGGCATCGGCCTGCCCATGTTGCAGAAGTGGAGAGAAAGCAAAGCCAGACCGTTTGCTGAGCAGTATGCAGGTGGTGTGGACGCTTAGAACTCTATGTACAGCTGAAACGCTCTATTGAAGCAGCAGTAATATCGAATCGAGGTAGAAAAGCCAATAGTCGCGGGGTTGCCACTGTCGTAAGGAGCTGTCGTTCGTTACTGTCCAGTGAATGTGTGTGTTTGGATGAGTGGACGCATCAGCGTAAACGCGTCACACGCGACAAATATCGTGTTTGTGGGGTCGGCGGACGAAAACCAGCAAAATTCTGCGCGTTCATGGCATCTTGCTGTCGTCTAATTTGCCTCGGGCGGGTGGAGTCGTCTGGCACAGCATGTTGGTTGTGAATGAGGCTTCAGTGCCCAAGTACCTATCGTACAAGAGGCTACCAGACGCATACACAGCAGCGTCACATCAGTGGCCTCTTACTCTCGTAAACCGTGATTTGTGACACTTCCACAGGGAGGATTGTGGACTGCTGGCCATCGAAGTCGCGACACCTCAAGCGACGCCTTCTCTCCTAAGGCGTCACAACGAGATGCAATGCATCACACCGCACCGCACTCCACCACAGTCGATTCCTTCCTCATCTGACACGCAAGCGCATCATGATAATGAAAGACAGTTCAGTCAAGAAAAGAGGGTTCCAAAAATTCCCTAGCCAGCCGAAGCCGACTAGGAGTGGTCATGTTATAGTTTTCAACTAGCAAAAACGTGTTCTCAGGCGTACCTTCACTGAATCACGTAAAGCCCGTGCACCAGGATGAAGAGAAAGGAAGAGAGAAATGCAGCTGAGCTGCTGGGAGGGAAGCGGGTTTATATACTTGTGTTTTGCGGTGTGACGCACGGATCCCTGTTTTCGCTACGCCGCCCGGCAGAATGAATTAGCGCTTCTTCGATTGGCTGCCTGCGACGGCTGTCTGCCAGCTGGCCGAAGTTGCCTGACATCCCTGTACTGTTACCTCCTGTTAACCAAATCAACAACAACAAGGCTTCCCTCATCGACAGGTCTCATACCAATCAATATTGCATATTGCTGTACTGGGTAATCTGAGTAACGTCATTATTTGGCTATCGTTAAACCACTTGCTTCAAACCCCTCTGAATCTACTGGACCTCTGGGGCTGGCATGACTGCGCCACGAGAACCCTTGAAGATGCCCAGATGATTGGACATGGCTTATGTCCACGTATGTAGGCTTTCACCTAGGCAGCTCTCAGCTGCCCCAGTGCCAGGCAGCATATCTGCACCCGCTGTATCGACGTGCATCAATTTACTTTCCGTCAATTCCTGCTCCAGCTGCCACTCATGCTGTCTTTCGACCGTGGAACCTGGAACCGACGGCAAACTGGTAGTCACATCCTCGAAACTTGGTCAATATGAGCTTCGGCTTTGGAGTTGGCGACTTCCTCGCTGTCATCGAACTCGCGACGAAGATTCGCAAAGAGTTCGTCGGCGCTCCGAGCCAGTACAGGGCTCTGTCTGACGAGGTTAAGAATCTCTCGGTCCTCATCCAAGATATCGAAGCCGAAACGACTGGGATGGATGCAGTCCTGGCGAAGAAGGTGACGAACGCCATGGAAAGTTCGAACAGCGTGTTGCATGACTTACATGCCTTCATTGAAAAGAACAAGAACGTGACGTCGAAGAAGTCACATCTAAAACGCGCCTGGCACAGGTTTTCCATGGACTCGCAGGAAGTAGGGGATCTTCGGTCTCGAATCTCAAGTAACATCCTGGTGCTCAGGGCCTTCGCGGAGATGAACATGAGAGATACCTTGGTCAAAATTGAACACAAAGTCGAATCTCAGGACCGCCAGAGAATACTTGACTGGGTCAGCAAAGATGACTACAAACACCACCGAGATATCCAGAGCGGATTACTCCATCTACGGCAACCTGGAACCAGACAGTGGCTTTTTGGTTCCGCAACATGGGAAACGTGGCTCAACGCGAGAGGGGCAACCCTGTACTGTCCGGGAATGCCAGGAGCAGGCAAGACAGTCACTACCGCCATGGTTATCGAGAGGTTGCAGCGAATCTATCCAAACGAGGTTGCTTTGGCCTACATCTTCTGCGAATACCAGCGGGAGAACAGGTCCGATCTGCAGAATGTCCTTGAAAGGAGTACGTTAAGGATGCTGCTGGAATATCTGGATACTGTCCCCGGAGAGATCACAGAGTGCTACAATCAAGGACGAGATTTCGAAATTGACCAGATGTTTACGCTGCTCAAGACGGTAGCAATCCAATGTCGGGCAATAATCATCATCGACGCTCTGGATGAGCTGGATCCAGAGCCCAGAGACAGACTTCTGGAAAAACTCTCGAGGCTTCAACATGAAGCTTCAGTCAATGTCTTCCTTACCTCTAGACAAATTCCTGGGATTCAGAGACAGATCAAAACATGTTTCCCGTGTCTTTTGACGATCGAGGTCAAGGCCACCACGGAAGATGTGCTAAGCTACCTTGAGCACAGCGTCAAGCTCTTACCCAATGTTGTCCAGAAAGATGCGACACTGCAGGAAGAGATCAAGAGTACGATCGTGAAGTCCACAAGCGGCATGTAAGTAGTAAGAAGTCATAGTAAATGGGCTATTTGCGTGTTAACTTACTAACAGGTTCCTACTCGCACATCTACATATCATATCTCTGAAATCGAAGAGAACAAGAAAAGCTATACAGCAAACCCTCCGCCAATTTTCTGAGGGTAGGGCTTCTTACCAAGAGGCATATGACAATGCAATGGGACGCATCCAGTGCCAAGGACAAGACGACCGAGATATCGCGATGCGAGCATTACTCGTCTTGTTCCTTGCCAGGCGTCCTCTCAGTTCCGCAGAGCTATGTCATTTCGTCGCAGTCGATCTTGGAGACGGCGGAGGAGAAGGCGTCTTCGACTTAGCAGACGTGCTAGAACTTGATGAAATCCTATCCACGTGTGCTGGCTTGTTTAGCTACCAGTCTGAGATCGATAAGGTGCAATTTGTCCACCAATCGACCAAAGAGTACTTGAAAGAGACAGAGGCTCGATGGTTCTCAAACGGTGAGGCTACCATGCGGGATATCTGTGAGACTTATAAGAGAACGTGGGAGGCCGCAGAAGCTGCTGGGTGCGAAGACAAGGCGGACTACGTGTTGCTCGGCTACACCAGGAGCCACTGGATTTCACACTACTTGTCAGCTGACGAATCCATAATCGAAGAAGATACTATTCCCGGATCTTCTGGCACCGATGTTTTACAAGGCAGTCACGGAAATGATCGAGCGATACAATACGGGCTAAGACGTCTCGGCCGGGAACTAAATGGTATGGGTGATTTGCTGCAACGATGTTCTTCTACTGGGCAATACGCGCTAGTAGTATTGCTCTTGGAGACTGATCCGACCATTAAGGGCTCTGGCGCAGTAGGCAAGGCCTTGATCGCTGCTGTTCGTGGTGGACATGCAGATGTTGCAACGCTGCTACTGAAGAACGATGCAAGTGTACAAATAAGGGACGATGGCCTGAGTTTACTGGCAGTCGCGGCACAAGCAGGCCATTTGAGTATGATACAGCTTCTACTTGACTGGGACGGAGGACTTGTCCATTCTCTGTTGCTCGATGTTGATATGCCTGGGCGCGGCACTTATATGCAAGGCAGTGTTTTCAAAGCCGGCGGCACGTTCAACAATAATGATCCATTGCACGAGAGTGTGATGATATGGATGATGTCGGCTTTGTCTCTAGCTGCTTACCAGGGGCATGTCCATATCGTCCGCTTCCTGCTCAGGCTGGTGACAACCCACCCTGAGATTGACGACGAGGTCAAAGTCTTGGGTATATATCAGGACGCTGCAATTTGCGCCGTGAGAAGCGGGCATCGGGATGCGTTCCAGGAGATCCTGCCGCTTGTGGGCGCAAACATGCCCATAAGACATCAATTTCTCAGAACCAGCCTACTATCCCTCGCGTGTAGATGGGCTCGGGAGGATATCGCTACATTACTTTTCGAAGACAACTGCACTATCGGGGTAGGCGAGTTTTCTGATGCAGTGCTCATGGACATGCCTGAGGTGGTGCGCCGCTTCTTACCGATGACAGACACTGTTCTGCTGAACCTGGAGGGTTCTCGTGGATGGACCCTATTACATAGCGCCGCTTATAACGGGCTCACCGAGGTGGTTCGGGTTCTTTCCCAAAGACATGACTTGAACGTCAATTCCGAAATAACCCGGAACTCATTCCGTGATGGCCGTACGCCGCTACATCTCGCCGCGGAGGAGGGCCATGCGGAAGTCGTTTCTATACTCCAACAGCGACAGGATATATGCCTCAACGCGGCAGATAACAGAATGAGAACCCCTCTCATGGCAGCAGCAGAAAATGGTAGAACAGAGGTCATGCAGATCCTCCTTGGGCAACCAAAAGTCCTGGTGAACCTAGAAGACGAAACAGGCGAAACAGCGCTTCACAAGGCTATGGCGAGAACAGATCAAGAGGCTATGTGCTTACTTCTTGCAAGGGAAGATCTCTGCTTGTACACAAA